>CM064886.1:34325500-35596750 GCA_030347415.2 Decapterus maruadsi
CAAAAAAATATTTAATCCTGCTCTATGTATGTTCTGGTCTTAATGGGTTATTGTAGATTGTCCTGTGTGTTATCCACTTTCGTTTTACTGCAACTATCTCATCCTTCAATACCAACTTGCCATCAAAAATCTGACATTTCTGATACAGATTTAAAAAAAAGCATGGTAGGTTAAAGAGTTAAACCCACGTCCAAACGAGTTTCCAGCAGAAGGAGAGACAGAACGGGAGGGAAACAGCCTTCCAGAAAAAAAACAACAACGATGCACTTGCGAGCAGCATGCTTCCATCATTCCCACGCCGTATTAGCTGGGTCCCACGGCAATCAGGGCTGCTGCACTGTCTAGGATGACATGTTCCTACACTTCACACTCAAACACACACTAGACAGATCAGACATGAGGCTGCATATCACCATGTTTGCACGAAAAAAAAAACAAAAAAACTTCACAACTCCCAGAAAGCGACCCACTTCATGCACATGATGACAGACTGTAGGGTTTCAGAGAGGAGAGGAGGAAGCAACACTTGTTCTTACATGTGTTTTTTTTGCAAATCAGTGAGAGGAAACATGAAAATCTTTGAGTACCACACTTAGTCCTGTATGTTTCTGGGTATGCATGGGTGATAATTCAATATGCTTGACATATGGGAACATAGGAGGGGGAAAAAAAGCCAGACCACATGCTGTCTTATAAACAGTGCACAGTACTGGTTTTTGCTGGTAAGCTAATGTGGTTATCCGTCTATTTCAACACAAACAGAAGAAGCTTGTACACCGCTTTTCAAGGAATGGAAATAATGTGTTTTCATGTCACTGAGGAAAATGTTGACCAATCGCTCTGTGGGCGGAGTCTATAGGGTTCAAAGGGTGGGGGTAGGATGGCGGGGAGGGGTGGTTATTCATTAGTAACGGGATCAATTTTCTAGACGAATGGATTTGATGTTTTTTCAGTGGACATGAAAATACTGAAGCACACGTTCTGCTTGGTACTATTTCAGGCTTGGATTGATAATGCACTGGAATACTGCATGCACTCTTCCTCGAAACTGAGGTCACATCAAACGTACCCACAGTGCATTTCTGCAACGCCCTAACCTTCCCCCCCTGTGCCATGTGTCGCCACATAATCTAATTTGAGCCATCAGATAAAACTGACATCAAAGCCTGTAGGTACATTTGATCGATGCTGCATGTTGATGATAAGAGCCCAACTCTGTGAGCTATGACAAGTGCCTGGTCTCCGCACTAAGGTAAAGAGTTGGACTACATGTGAATGGAGAATAACCAGCTCAGAAGGTTGGCTCCTAAAAAAAAAAAAAGTTTTAAAAACCCACTGTAGCTGCAGAGAGCGTGGTGTAACTTTGTGTTTCATCCTCTTCCTAGAAGCTCGATGTTGAGCCACAGCGTCTGAGCTCATCGGAGGGGAGCACGGTCGATATCCGCCCCCCAGGAGACGGGGTGGACTCGGTGGAGCTGGAGCCAGAGGAGTCGCTGGACCCAGAGGCCTGCTTTACCGAGGGTGAGGGAGGACGATGGGTGTAGAGAAAGAACACTTAACTTGATGCCTATCTCTATAACGCATTATAACTATAATATAATGAGGTATAATGCAGTAATAGCACTGTATAACTATAATTATAAACATATCATAAATTATCATAATGCTTTATAACAATAAGCGTAATACACTATAAAGCATTTTATCATGACTTATTAAGTCAGGTATTATAATATGTTATAATTGTTAGTAACTCACTGACATAGTTATAATGTGTTATCATTGGCTTATAAACGTGTATAACTATCATTATAAACACATTAATTATCATAAGGCTTTATAACAATAAACATAAGACATAGAGCATTTTATAATGGCTTATAAGGTCTTAGTATTATGATAGAGTTATAATGCTCTATAATGTGTTATATGCTTATTATAAAGTCTTACGTGATTCATGAGTGTTTATAATGATAGTTATACGTTTATAAGCCAATTATAACACATTATAACTATATTTATAATGCATTATTAATGTGGACATTGTCTGTGAGTTACTAACAATTATAACCTATTATAATACCTGACCTTATAAGTCAAGATAAAATGCTTTATAGTGTGTTACGGTTATTGTTATAAAGCATTATGATCATTTATGAGTGTTTGTAACTATAGTTATACAGTGTTATAACTGCATTATACCTCATTATAAGTATGGTTATAATGTGTTACAGAGATAGGCGTCAAGTAAAGTGTTACCAAAAAGGTAAAAAGTGGGCCAGTGAGAAAAAAAAAGGTGGAGGAGGTGAAAATGCTTCTGCAGCACATTTCAAGACGAAGAGTGAAATCGTGTTAACTGCTTGTGCTTTAGCGCCGGTGTCTCACATCACACTCATGGCTGAGTGACGGTGAATGTGAATGCTCAGCAGGACAGAAAGAGAAGTGGTCCATGGGATCCTGTGGGCTCGTAATGCAACCTGACATTTTACCACAACACTGTACCTCCTCATCAGGATGGAATAAAGGAGCCGCCAAGAGACGAAAGGTGTAATGTTAACCTTGTGTCTCTGAATCGGGGGAATCGGAAATTATAGTCAGACCAAGGAAAAAGTTGGTGAATAAATCCCAACATGTGTAGCAGGCAGCCATGAAATTTTGTCCGTATTTAGCTATTACTTTATATGTTATTTTAATCAGTGCTTTAAGTGGGAAAAAATAAGTGCCGGTACTCCCCTTTCCAGCTGTTGGCTGGTAAATTAGGCGGTGGGCGGTCGATACCAGCACATCATTAAGTGACAGGTTACTGTACATTCAAATATGATGCTGATTTAAAAAACAAACAAACAAACAAAAAAAACGTCCAATTGAACTTTCCAGATTAGAAGTATTTTCTTGTAAAAATCCATCTGTGAATAATGTATGATGACAAATGAATCAGTGTTTGTTATTTGAAGTTAACCCACTTCATAAAGTGTCTCCATCCTGTCTTAATTGCTGTCCTAAATTATTGCCAACATGAGTTCACCACTGTAACTGTTTCTACAGTAGGAACGGCAAGATTTACAACAGTAAAGTCAATAAACTCAATATCAGGAAACAAATTAAAAATTTCACTAAAATCAAGCTGAATGAGTAATTCCTCCAGATTGACTATGTACATGCAGGTAGCCTAATGTTAGACAGGGGTTTGGACCTGGTTGGTCTCAGCTAGAAGTTTTTGTGATTTGTAGCCAGATAAACAGCCTCCACAGACAGCTGTCATTGTTCTAACAAGCTGACAACAACAGCAACAGTTTCACAGAGCTTTCATCTTTAACCAAACATTTTGGGAAATATGACTCACATTTAAGCATGTTGAATACAGTAAGTGGAAGGCTACTTTAGTAGGCTACCACTGGGAAGTCATGTTAATGGCTTTACACTGTAACTCACGAAGGTTTTAGTCGCTCCACATTCACGTCTCGTCCGCAGCACATGTAGTTATGATGCTATGAGGCCGCGGCGTGCGCTCCGTACGCGCATGTGAGAGAGTCATGGGTGAGAGAGCGCGCAGCGCGCGGCAGCCCCTCCCAAGAGGCAGAGGAGCAGCGGAGAACAGAGCAGGACAACAGAACCGTGGTGCTCAGGGTGAAAGAGGCATCACTATCACAAATCGGTTAGAGAGAATGAGAACAGGACAGAGTACGTCCAGACTCCCGGTACTGCCCGGTACGCCGTGAAAAGTCCCGGTACGCAGGGGGTTAAAATCTAGAAGTGCCGGTACTCCGTACCGGTCAGTACCGGCCCACTTAAAGCACTGATTTTAATAGAAAATTAGATCGTGATTTTAAAGGGATAGTTCAGCATTTTGGCAAATTCGCCTATTGCCATAATCCCTATAGTCTTCGCATTACCTTTAATGGTCGGTGCAAGCTATTTTTAGATTGATGGGGCAGAGACGCAAGCTGCTCAGCTGACGCAACGGAAGTGCATGGTACCTTTGCCTTTCCCTCATCAAACTCATCAAATACACAATCCAACAACTCCAAAACTCTCTGATGGACAAGTTGTGACCACACTGTTCACAACTGTTATGTAACATTATGACACATGAAGCAAATAGAACTTGCACTTTTGAATGTTACATGATTATTTCATAGCATGGTGAATGTGCAGGTCACAACTTCTCTGCCCTGCTGAGTCTAAAAACAGCTTGCCCCGACAATTAAAGGTAATTACCTACCCATGTGACTAAGGGATTATAGCAATAGGCAAATTTGCCAAAATGTTGAACTATCCCTTTAAGTATGCAGCATCATAACTGCATTTCTGACATTCATAACAAACCATCGGTCAAAAATTATTAAAGTACTGGTTATTATAATAGAACATGCATCATAAGCTTAATGCTCTATAAGGAGCGAGCGGACCAAGCCAAGATGGCCGACGCCGTGTCACTGGGCAGCAGCAGCATCAGGTGAGTCATCTCATCTTCTTATGGTGGTCCATGTTTGCAGGCTGTGTGCGCAGGTTCCAGTGCTGCCAGATCAACGAAGAGGGCACCCACTACAAGAGCTGGTGGACACTCAGGAAGACCTGCTTCATCATCGTGGAGCACAACTGGTTCGAGTCCTTCATCATCTTCATGATCCTCCTCAGCAGTGGAGCGCTGGTGGGTGGCCGTGCTCTCGCTTTTTCCTTGCTGAACTCATGATCGTTCCCGCCACATTCGTCCTTCATTGGTTATCCTTTTATGTGCAGGCGTTCGAGGACATCTACATCGAGCAGAGGAAGTCCATTAAGACCATGCTGGAGTTCGCCGACAAGGTCTTCACCTACATCTTCATCCTGGAGATGCTGTTGAAGTGGGTGGCGTACGGCTTCGTCAAGTACTTCACCAATGCCTGGTGCTGGCTCGACTTCCTCATAGTGGATGTATGTATATTGTTGAATATATCTGTGCGCCGGGAAATCTGTAGAATCTGTATCCTATTCCTGGTTATCACAGATATACAGTGCAAACAGTTTATAGTGACCACATGGGTCCAGAGTCAATGTGAGCACTACAAGCAGTTGACTATTATAACCGATTTTTTCATTATTTCACTTCATTTTTTATGCAGAACATCATCTAAATGCCATTTGTATAGTTTTTCTATGAGAAACATGTAACAAGATGGACAATACAGCACAGTAATATATAGCTTACTGTGGTTAGAATAGAAAAACAGTAAGCAGATCAGTAACCCATCTGCGGTTTGGCGGTGTCTTATTTTTTACTGAACATAAACTGCACACGTTAGCTAGCAGACATCTGGCAAGGAATCATGCGAGAAAGAAACAAATTACATACACGTACAGTAGTTTTAAATTGTTTTTGCACATTTTCATTCATAAGATTACCAATATATATATATACTATATCCGTGATCACTATAAGCGGTTTCCACTGTATTCTGGTTTATTTGGATCAAAAGCCACCCCTTTATGCACTCATTAAAAGCACCATAAAGGTGTGGATTATTGCAGATTGACATATCTTTTTTATCTGAAATTCACTCTCTGAAGAATCTGATTCATTTTTAAGCAGCGTTAATACTTTATTATCTCCTGAACTATGCTCAGACGGATCATTAATGCCAAATGAACCGTCGTCTTCAATCTCTTTGAAACACCCTCCGTGCCAGGAACCTTTTTTTTTTATTGTTTCCCACCTTTCACCCTGCCTGTCTGTGACATTATCCTCTCCCAGGTGTCCCTGGTCAGCCTGGTGGCCAACGCTCTGGGTTACTCTGAGCTCAGCGCCATCAAATCTCTGCGGACGCTGCGAGCCCTGCGGCCCCTGAGGGCCCTGTCTCGGTTTGAGGGCATGAGGGTAAGGAGACGAGGAGTAGCAGCGACATGGAAACCGCTTGCAAATGATTATTGTTCATGGGCGAACCTGGAGAATATTCTAGCTCCTGCAGCTGCTTTCAGTGCAGCTCGCGGTTTTTCTTTTTCTTTTCCAGTCGCATTACTTTTGTTATTCTCGTGTGTTTAAACCTGTAGAGACACGTCCTTGTTGTCTGCTTGCCCTCTGGAAAGCTCCTCAGAATAATTTAGATTTCCATTTCTAGACTGTCATATAGTCCTGGGTTAATGTTTGATGTGTAAAAGTGATGCCAGATGGTTTCAGATCAGTTTGAGTGTGACTGTCTTGTTGCTACTTCTGTAAAGTTGATCTTTTCCTTGCAATTCAACACTGTACTTCTCCTCTTCTTCTTCTTCTCTGCATGTCTCTCTTCACATTGTGTCGATGGATTTACTGCATATAGCTGTTCTCAGGCATTGTTTTTTCTGACGTTGCTTGTGTGGTGCCTTTGACCTGTAATTTTTTTCTTTGTTGTTTGTCTTTTTTCATTTACAGTCAAACAAAATGTTGTGACTTCATCCCGCCTCTCTAAGGTTTTTTTCTGTTTTTGCTTTTTTACCTATCAAATGTTATCAGACTTTTTCACCTGTCCACCTTCTTCTTTCCAACTGTCACGTTGTTAAATTTCTTTGTAGATATGTATGGTGTGCACACATGAGATATTAAATAACAGACTAGTTCATAGTGATTCAATCTAAAAGTCAAACAGTTTTCCTATTTTAGCGCTGAGTTTGTGTCTGTGCTTCGGTCCCTTCCAGGTCGTAGTGAACGCTCTGCTGGGCGCCATCCCCTCCATCATGAACGTGCTGCTGGTCTGCCTCATCTTCTGGCTCATCTTCAGCATCATGGGCGTCAACCTGTTCGCGGGGAAGTACTACTACTGCGTCAACACCACCTCCGACGAGGTCTTCCCCATTGAGGTCGTCAACAACAAGTCCGATTGCGACAGCCTGGTCAACGAGAGTGCTCGCTGGAAGAACGTCAAGATCAACTTCGACAATGTCGGCGCAGGTTACCTGGCTCTGCTGCAAGTGGTTAGTTGTTGTTTTTAAGTTATTTAAATGTGGCATTTTTGCCTTTTACGGGACAGGAAATAGGTGTTTAATTAGGTACTAATCATCACATAGGTGTCAAAATTACAAATTTACATCAATGCTAATCACTATTTATATATTTATATATGTCACAGGGAAGGTTTTCAGATGGGATGGAATAAACAAATGGCAACTCAACACAAAACAACTTAAAAAAAAAAAAAAGCAAGGGAAAGCAAAACGCAGCAGGAACGAGCACAGTGCGTACTCGCATGATGAACCAACAAAGAGCAATGGGGAAAACATTGAGCTAATATACACACAGGGGGAAATGAGACACAGGTGGGGCAATCACACACAGGTGAGACACATAAGATAATCACAGGAGGGAGAGCAGAGCAGTGCATTTCACAATTAAATACAACAAAAACCAGAAACTGTGATAATATTTGCACACCGTTGCAAATGACAAATGAGAAAAACGTGCTTATTGAGACAAAAAGTTATTACTTATTTTAATAAGTGGAGTAAAATTGTGAAAATGTGTGCATGCATTTCAAAATGGACAAAGTGTTGCTTTGATGTAGTGCAGCAACTCCCTGTTGTTGTTTTTCTTCTTCTACTCTACACTCTTCAACGGTGTCCAATAAAAGTCTCCCCCAGATGGTTCTCTGTAGTAAACCATCTGGCAACACAATATAAAGATATCAGTCAGAGTTACAGCTTTGCTATCTACAAAAAATAATAAAATACATGTAGTGACAGATATGAGATGTTACCTCCAAATAAATAGGAGTTCTGCAGAGATTGTACAGTACTTGTTCTTCTTTGTTATTGACGCCTGCAACAATGAGGCAATAACAATAATACCATGACATCATACCCAGGTTTTAACCCTCTCTTTATTCATCTGCTTCCAGGCAACGTTTAAGGGTTGGATGGACATCATGTACGCAGCTGTGGACTCTCGAAATGTAAGTCTGCGTATGTGTGTACAGTAACACATCCATGGAAGGACTGACAGATACAAATTGTTGTTGGTTTTTTTTGCTCGTTCCAGCTGGAGGAACAGCCCAAATATGAAGTCAACCTGTACATGTACCTCTACTTCGTCATCTTCATCATCTTCGGCTCCTTCTTCACCCTCAACCTGTTCATCGGTGTCATCATCGACAACTTCAACCAGCAGAAGAAGAAGATGAGTTGCACACATACAGACTAGAATCTGTACTTGTCACTACACATTTCATCTGCTGCTGATGATCAGAGCGGATTAATTCAGAAAAGGCGCTCTCTCTCTCAGTCTAATTTACACTCGCTGACCTTCAACGCATCGCCCCAGGGACTGTAACATCTTTATATATCTGAAACATCCTGCAGTAACAACATTAAAAACAATAAAAAAAGAATCAACCAATGTCACCAATGTCTAGATTTTGTAGGTAAAGGTTAAATTTCAGGTCAAATATAGAAGAAAATCACAGGTGCAGAAGCAACTGAGGCGCAGATTTAGCCGAAACAACAGAGCCACAGCTGCGTTAAAGAAAGAACTGAGCCCCAGACTAATGATTATCTGGAGCACGGTGAGGACCTGCCGCTGCCAAGGATTACTGAGGCAGCATGAGTCACTGAGAAACACCCTGCCTGCATGCACACAGACACACACACACACACACACACACACATATATATATACATACACAAACGCAGTGTCACAGTGGATGTAGTCTGGAAATCTGGCCTCTTTTCAACCGAGCGCTAACAAGTAGGAGTGGCAACGCCCAAGAGAGGATGAGGAGAGGATGACAGGCAGAGAGGACAGAGGGGGAGGGGGGAGTGTGTGTGTGTGTGTTGACTTGACTTCACCATATCAGTTGGTGTAGTGCAGCAGCCCCACAGCCACGACGCCACACAGATGGTTATTCACTGTTAACACCAGTCCTCCCTCCAGACGCATCACACACTCAGTGAGCTGTGTGACTGTGATGTGACGTGTGCCTCCAGTTCATGTCATGGATTAATGAGAGTATGTACGCATTATGTTGAAATGTAGACAATCTAGAATAAAGGTAGACAAATATAGTTATATAGGCTAGGTTCCATATTAAAAGGATAGTTCAACATTTTGGCAAATTGGCCCATTGCCATAATCCCTATAGTCATAGCAGTAGGTTCGTAACCTTTAATTGTCGGTGCAAGCTATTTTTAGAACGGCGGAGCAGAGCCATGAGCTACTCAGAGCTACGCTGGGGGCTCATGGGATTTCTTGGTTTCCTTCATCAAACTCTCTGGTGGACAAGTTGTGACCTGCACATTCACCACGCTATGAGATAATAACACAACGTTACCAGACAGAGTTGTTTTAGAGGAAAATGTATGCAAAACCGCTGATGCGCGTGCCCCACAGGGGCAGTTTTTCATCAAGCAGTCTCTGCATTTACCTCTAAAACAACTTTGTCTGGTAACATTGTGTTATTATCTGTGGCGTGGTGAATGTGCAGGTCACAACTTGTCCACCAGAGCGTTGTGGAGTTGTTGGATTGTGTATTTGATGAGTTTGTAACCAAAAACCAAGAAATCCCATGAGCCTCCGTAGTGTAGCTCTGAGCAGCTCACGGCTCTGCTCCGCCATTCTAAAAACAGCTTGCACCAACAATTAAAGGTAATGAACCTACTGCTATGACTATAGGCATTATGGCAATGGGCCAATTTGCCAAAATGTTGAACTATCCCTTTAAAATCTGCTCTATTTGTCATCGGATCAGGACCCAGCACTCGTTCTAAGTACTTCATAGTGCGTGATTATAACCAGGTTTTTGTTGTGCTGCCTTTACTTTGGAGGTCAGGACATCTTCATGACGGAAGAACAGAAGAAATACTACAACGCCATGAAGAAGCTGGGATCCAAGAAACCCCAGAAACCGATTCCTCGGCCAACAGTAAGACCTCGCTAAACTACACGCTCAGACTGAATTCCCTTCTCTTGGATGAAATTATGACAAATATCTACAGTAACACCTCCTTTCCCCTCCACAGAATGCGTTTCAAGGCTGCGTGTTCGACTTCATCACGAAGCAGGCCTTTGATATCGTGATCATGATCCTCATCTGCCTCAACATGGTGACCATGATGGTGGAGACGGACGACCAGACGCCGGACATGGACAACATCCTCTACTGGATCAACCTGGTCTTCATCGTGCTCTTCACAGGGGAGTGCACGCTGAAGATGATCTCCCTCCGTCATTACTACTTCACCATCGGCTGGAATATATTCGACTTTGTGGTGGTGATCCTGTCCATCGTAGGTGAGGAGATGGGATTTTGACCTATTTTTCTCAACATTAACATTTTATAACTAAAAACATGGAGAAATTTGATTTTCTTTTAGGGATGGTGACAGTATTTTCTCATTTACAGAGTGATAAAAAGAGATATCCAAAATCCCCTCGGTAAAAACTTCTGACTCTAATATGTCAACAAAATAAAAGAAGAATTTTGAAAGTAGCTTGTTCAGATTTCAGTTCTGGAAATATACAAATTAGCGCATATTTAATTAGATATTGACTCATTTACATATTTAAACATAAAATTTGACAAAACTTGTAATACAAAAAATATTTGTCTCAATGTGAGTGATAAACTTGGGAAGTTTCATGGTGATATCTGGTTATTTAAATGTTTTACCTTTTTTTTTCTTCTTCTTCTTCTTCTTCTTTCAGGAATGTTTTTATCCGAAGTCATAGAGAAATACTTTGTGTCGCCAACGCTGTTCCGTGTGATCCGTCTGGCCAGGATCGGCCGGATCCTCCGTCTCATCAAAGGCGCCAAGGGCATCCGGACGCTTCTCTTCGCCCTGATGATGTCACTCCCCGCCCTGTTCAACATCGGCCTCCTCCTCTTCCTGGTCATGTTCATCTACGCCATCTTCGGCATGTCCAACTTTGCCTACGTCAAACGGGAGGCGGGAATCGACGACATGTTCAACTTCGAGACGTTCGGGAACAGTATGATCTGTCTGTTTCAGATCACGACGTCCGGCGGGTGGGACGGCCTTCTGGCGCCGATCCTCAACAAGTGGGAGCCGGACTGCGACAGCCAGCTCGAGCACCCAGGAAACTCCTACAAAGGAAACTGCGGCAACCCGTCAGTGGGCATCTTCTTCTTCGTCAGCTACATCATCATCTGCTTCCTCATCGTGGTCAACATGTACATCGCCGTCATCCTGGAGAACTTCAGCGTGGCCACGGAGGAGAGCGCCGAGCCGCTCAGCGAGGACGACTTCGAGATGTTCTACGAGGTGTGGGAGCGCTTCGACCCGGACGCCACGCAGTTCATGGAGTACAGCAAGCTTTCCGACTTTGCGGACGCTCTCGATCCACCGCTGCGCATGCCCAAGCCCAACATGATCCAGCTCATCTCCATGGATCTTCCCATGGTGAGCGGCGAGCGCATCCACTGCCTCGACATCCTGTTCGCGTTCACCAAGCGGGTGTTGGGCGAAGGCGGCGAGATGGACGTGCTGCGCGGGCAGATGGAGGAGCGCTTCATGGCGTCCAACCCCTCCAAGGTGTCGTACGAGCCCATCACCACCACGCTGCGCCGCAAACAGGAGGACATGTCGGCCGTCATCATCCAGCGAGCCTTCCGCCGCTACATGATCCGCCTCGCCATGAAGAAGGCGTCCACACTGTACAAGGAGCAGCTGAAGGAGGGCGTCCGCGACCCCGACAAGGACGTCATGGTCGTCTGCAAGTTCACCGAGAACTCCACCTCGGACAAAACGGACATGACCCCCTCCACGGCCTCCCCGCCCTCCTACAACAGCGTGACCAAGTCGGACAAGGACAAATACGAGAAGGAGAGCCGGGAGAAAGAAAACAGAGTTAAAGACTTGAAAGAACGGAAGAAATAAGACTTTTTCAAAAAGGAACAAAAAAATAAAAATGAGGGAAATTTGTTTACAGCTTCTAAAAAAAGAGGGGGGTAGATACAGATACAGATACAGATACAGATACAGATACGGTAGATGTGCGCTTGTGTGCGGATTGTCAAGAGTTGAGGAATGCTATGCCACGTAGGCCTAAAATATTAGTGTGGTTCTGTCATTGATGAATGCACTGCAGAAACTCAAAATCTTTCCAAGAATATTTGTCCTTTTTCTTGTTAAAATGTCTCATTTCTACTCAAAACTAATCTCTTTCCACTTAAAATAAGACTCACCACCTTAAACAATGAACTTGTTTTTTCACTTGAAATAAGTAGTAATAATAAGTCTGTGCTTGTAATAAAGAAGAAAAACTTCCTTGTTTTTTATATTGTATACATATAGTTCTATGTATAGGCTATAGGTTCTATATTAAAAGGGTAGTTCAACATTTTGGCAAATTGGCCCATTGCCATAATAGTTTTAGGAGTAGGTTTGTTACCTTTAATTGTTGGTGCAAGCTATTTTTAGAATGGCGGAGCAGAGCTGCAAGCAGGAGGCTCATGGGATTTCTTGGTATCAGATTTTTCTACTTATTTCAAGTGAAAATATGCTTGAAAGAAGGAAAAAGTGTCTAAAAACAAGCTACTTTTAATGCGACGAGTCTTATTTTAAGTATAAGTAGATTTGTTTTGACTAGAAATGACATTTTGACTAGAAATAAGACAAATATTCTTGGTAAGATATTTTTGCAGTGTACATATGTGAGAGAAACAAGTTATCCAGCAGACACTGCCAGAGACCGATGGGACGTGGAAAAAGCCTCTCTGCAAAACGCTTGTGATTTTCCTATTGGTTGTTGTTACTATCTGACACACTGTACTGTGTGTACTGTTAAGTTGTTTGTAGCTAGTGCTGCTGCTACTACTATAAAACCAGTGTCTTGAATTTAACAATCGCTGTATATCACTTAACAAGTACTCTGCATTTTTTTTTCTTCTTTTATTTTTGGTAACAAGGTTTTCTTTTTTTAAGAGAAAGAATGTTTTCTACTTTTTAGTGTCATTATTGTGCGAATGTGCCCACAGCTGAGCTTTCACTGTTGTAAAATCACCAAGGGCAGACACACACATACAAAGTCGATGCTGGAAAATGTTCGACAAAACAAAGTCGCACAACGCGGCGGGGTCGGTGACAAGTATACGGAGCTGAGACAACAAACATACCGCTACAAGTACAACGGACAAAGTACGTGCTACACTACACACTGTGCCATCAGTGATTGTTCTAACCTGTGTTGTTGTTGTTGTGCTTCTATCTGGACCTCCGCCATCATCGCAAATCACACAAAAACACACAAAGTCTCTCAGTACAGAGAAGCTGAATGTATGCAAGCAAGCAGAAGGAACGAGACACATTTTAAAGGAACAGTTTGAAGTTTTGGGGGAAAAAACGCTGTATCCTTGTTGTTGAAGTTCGATGAGAAGATTGATCAGATTTTTGATTTTGTTTCATTATTATAACCCATATATAATAAAATATAATATAATATAATCAAAAACCAAAAGGATCCCATTCATCCCGATTCAGATACCAGTTGATCCCGTCATGTTTTGTTCACATAATAAAATAAGTGAAGAAACGAAAAGAGCCTCAGACTCAGCATTAGCTTTGAGCCCATTCGCTTGATGAGGTACTCAGCTGTAGAGCTAAACTGTGTTCGTTTTTTACTTTTGTTTCACACCTGGCAGCTGTCCTCCTGATGCCAGTTAGTAAAGGTTAATAAGATGATAAACTGAGCCACTCTTCTTCATCAAGTGTGTAATAAACTATATCCATAAATGTTAATCTACCATTAGAGAAACTATGATTAAATTGATACTCTAAAGTAGTTCCCCTACGGCAGTGGGTCGACTGCATGTTTGCAATAATAAACAGTCACAGTTTGGTTTGGTTTGGTTAGGTTTAAGCACAAAAACTACTTGAATCTTGGACGATATTTGTTATCGTGGTTTGTTAAGTTTATCGAAATGGTTATGGATCATAGAAACAACAAATCCCTCCTGGAATTTCAGGATGATGTGTGACACCGGGTTCATGATAATCAACAACACAAATGACCTTTTAGACATCAATCTTCTCATCTAACTCTCCACACTAAGGTTATTTATGGAAGGTTTCCCAAAACGTCAAAAGTATTTCCTCTTCAAGGTCAAATTCGCATCTACTCGTCCGTCCATCCATCCATCCATCCATCCATCCATCCATCCATCCATCCATCCATCCATCCATCCATCCATCCATCCATCCATCCATCCACAGTGTCTCCTCCCTCCCTCCCTTTCCTCCCGCCTCTCATCTCCCAGAGCTCTTGTAAAGAAAATATCTGAATATACTTAAAAGAAAAAAAATGTCAATCTTTCTAACATGACAATATATCACATTTAAAAAGTTATAATATCACTGATGTTTTTCCTGTTGTCCTTGGTTTCAGTTGAGACACGAGTGAATTCAATGTTAGTGGTTTGGTTTGTAAATAATATCGCTATCTGGGCCCACAGTATGCATCACACTTACATTTGATGTAAGAGCACTTTTTATTCCCACTGCTATGTAATACCACGTGTGGCCGTCATACATGTAAGTGTGTGTGCGTGACAGAGAGAGAGATAGAAAGCGCGAGTGTGTCTGTATTTGTGTGTGTATTTGTAAGAAAGGCAGCCGGTGTGCGTTTGTGTGCAACTGGGGTCTGCAGGTTTTTGCTTGTGTTCTACTGATATAAATAACATTTTTACTGTAGATATGAGTCCATTTTTCCATATGAGTCTTCGAGTTTGATTTACATTTTTTCTAGGACTGTTTTTCGTTTTCCCTTTTCTGCACTGTAACACATGTATGGTCCCCATATCTGTAGATATACAAAAAAAAACCATGAAGCAATCAGTAGCCATCTCTCATTGCGCTTGTAGTGTTTTAGTGAACTGCATGCAAGAAGTGACTACTGTCCGCTCATATGGTAATATCATTTTAAAGCCAAAAGAATAAAGGACATATTTTTTGTAAACGCGTGTTTATTTTCAATCAATTTCCTTTGTTCGGTTGTTCAGAAGTTCTTTTTTCCATTTCATTTTTTTTTTTGTTCCTGTGAGTGACATCATCTCTTCGGTCTGTCATCTGAACCTAAAGGGACGATTGCTAAACATGGAGGGAAAATTTTGGTCAAACAGGATCTTCCATGTGGTTCAAATACATGTTACACTTTAACTATGTATCCGTTTGCAAAATGTGACAAGTTTTTTTTTTTTTTTTGTTATAACCAAAGATGTGGCAACAACTCACAAAATCTAGATTTCCAAAATAAAACCAATTTTGGGAAGCGGAATTTTGCATGCAGGACGCATTCATTCAGTGTAACTGACAGATGGTTTTTACATGATTGTAGGAAAAAAAGACATTTTTAATTGACAATGAATGAACCCTAATCCTAACAAGTCAAGTTCCTCAAGGTAAACTTTAGACTTTCAGCTCCATTTTCTAGCTGTAATAGTTGGTACCCTTCCATTGAAGAAAGAAAAACCCACAATTGTCACTGAAATAACTTGAAACTGACTAATAAATAAATAAAAATAAATAAAAATTAACTCATGTAAATCAGACATCGGTTTTGAAAAGTGGTTCAACAGAATTATTTTAAAAGCAAACTAATGAAACTGACCTGGACAAAAATGGTGGCACATTTAAACTTTGAGCCAATCCCTGCAGTCGGTGGTTTCTGTGACTCTTAATGAGACTTAATTATTCTATTAGTGCACCTGTCGACTCGTTGTGAGCAAACTGCTCCAGCTGTCTCAGGGTTCCAGCTCCTTCCACAGATGTTCAGCGGGATTTCGATTTTTTTGTTTTGTTGTTAGCCATTTGTGAGTGTTTTTAGCTGCTGTGTGTTTTGGGTCATTACCCTGTTGACTTAGACCGGTGACTTTGACACTCCGCAGCACATTTGGCTCCAGAACACCTTGAAAGCCTTAAGATTTCATTGCACCCTGCACAGATTCAAGACACCCTGAGCCAGTGCAGTACTGAACCAACTCCATGTTTCACAGTAGGTACAGTACAGAGCTCCTTTCTTTGCTTGCTTCATTTTTGCATCTGTCCAAAAAAGCGTGTGGGAGAACATCCTTTGATCCTTTACTTTGCTCAGTCTCAAGTTATTTCAGTGAGACTTGTTGGTTTTTCTTTCTGTAACGGAAGGAAACCAACAATGTTGTCCACGTCTGTATTTTCAAAAAACAAACAAACAAAAAAATGTATCTGGTACTCAACTTCAGCTGCAAATGAAAGCAACAAGACGAGGCTCAGACTGGTAGTAGACCTTGTAGTGTTTTGTAGGAACAGCCAATAAAACTAAAAGTAGAGTGGGAAATGAAAGGAGGATAGAGAATAACTCAATTGCACGAAGAAACTAAAAGAACTGCAGGCTATATATTCCCTAATCAATACATTTAGTGTTATGGTGTTATAGTCGTCCACATGATGCAGACTCAAGCACCAACATGTTCAGGAGGAGGAGGAGGAGGAGCTGCTGGGATAGACAGCAGAGAGACGGAGGTGAAAAAGCTGAGACTACCCCCACCCACCCACCCTTCGAACGCTTTGCTGATCCTGTGTCTGCCTGCCTGCTTCTCCCTTCCTGTTGCCGGGCAACCAAACATCACAGCTCCCCTGTCTGTGATTGATCAACAGCATCTCTGAGCTTGCTAACCCACAATACCTTGCTGGCAGAAAAAGGAAGAATGTGTTCTTCTCCTTCTTCTTCTCCTTCCCTCTTCTTCCTAAGGAGAGAGAGGTCTCTTCGTCCTCATGACCTTGTGTTTTAACGACATCCAATGAGAGAATCAGTTACCACTCTGTGTGCATTTGCTGGCTATTGTGCACAAGCACCTGCTGCAGAGCCTGTTTGTTGTGTGGTTGTGCAATGAGCCATGAAAATATTTCTATACATGAATCAGCTGGAACACAGAGCTGGCATAGATGCATCATCCTTGAGGTGGAATAACAGATAATGTCAAAGTATAGCTACCTCTGCACAGACTTATTGAAATGTTGTTGTGTTTTTTTTTAGATTTCTGTGAGGAAAAAATGAATCATATTTATTTTCCTGACAGAGGACAGATGCTCTGAGCAGAAAACCAATGTCACACGTTGTCCTGAAGCTGAATCAACAACTTCACTGACGTCAGAAAATCATAATTTAACCCCCTCTTGATGGAGGAAGATGTCAGAGGAAGCTGGATGAAGTTCATTTTTAATCCACGGCTGCCACCTGCTGGTAGAGAATATAAACTAGAGCTCATCTATTGTCTTACATCTGAGCCCTATAGCTCTCCCACCAACACAAATTAATTAACAACCTACAAACTCAGAGGGATGTTTAAAAAGTTTGTTTGTTTGTTTTTCAAATTTTATTCATGGAAATGTACAGAACAAGAATGTTTGGCCCCCACTTGTCGGCAGTATTGAGAGACAAAGTATAATTCCAAGCCTGAACTGATCTGAAACCTGGAAAAAAGTGCAGCTTTTATCATCACATCGTTCACATTACTGTAAAATGATAAATGACAGGCACGGACAAATGTCCTTCTGCTTAGGATCAATGCAAGAAAGTTGTTGGCAGCCATTAGCAAGGGCTAAATGCTAATGTTAGAATGTTATAGTACTGTATGTAGATTAGCATACTGCTTATCCTTTTCATTCAGCATTTTAGTAAAATCACAATTGCATTTGCTAATTAGTGTTAAATTAACCATGTTACAGTGTTTTACAGTGTTTTGCATTTCAAGTTACTATTGCTAATGTGTTAGCAATTTCCTATTAACACAATGGGTTGATTAAAAGGAGATTTTCAAGGCGTATTTGTGTCCAATAAATGAGGATAATTGGTGTTTTTAGTTCTGTTTTGAGTCTCTGTCAATTTCAGTGTGCCATCAGTTGTTAAATGCTCAGCTTTCTTTATAGGCTGGTTACTAAAAACTACTAATGTTGGCTGTTTTATCAATGCTTTTGTGCTGAAACACCTGCCTGCTGCGATGCTCATGGTATGAGAGCAGTAAATATGAACCAAAAATAATTGCTAACAAGCATCAGATGTGTTGTTAATATAAAAATATTTATTTATAATGTCCAATATACCAAATCTGAGGAATCAATTAATAGTTGTGATGATTAAATCTGGGCCTTGTAGCTATCTTATATGTAAAAAAAAAAAAAAAAAAAAAAAGGAACATTGTGTTGATAATAATTCACATGAATGTCCGTGTTTTGCCAGTGACCTCATTTATCATTTTACAGTTTGTGTGAGACTGGAAACATCGTAGATCAAATGAACACATGCTACACAGACAGGCATTTAAGAACGATTAGCAGCGAGAAGGCGACACCAGCACAATTATGGAAAATAGTGAAACAATACAAACATCTCAGAATCGTCAAAGACTCGTCATAGAAGCCCGTCACAACCAGAAAACATGCTGTAATGGTCAAAGACTTAGAAAACGAAAACGATCCTCCGTGTCGTTACAGGTGACTTACAGAAACACTGTTTCATTCAGCTTCATCGTGACTATTTTGTAGCTTTGTAGTCATTTATCTTAACCAACAAGTTTGAAAAGGGTTTAGAGACAAACTGAGCTAAAATTAGATCAGGTCTTTGAGCCGTCTGTCTGACTCTTTTCTCTTTGGAAGTGCACTTATCAAGAATAAATCAAACTCTGATGGTCGAAGGTCACAATTCTTGAATTAAGGTTTCCAAATAACAACCCATCCATCCCCTGCTTCAGAGCGTCAGACGCTCTCTGAAAGAGACGCGTCTGTCTTTTCATCATCAGGCGACGACGCTCCTTGCATTTGCGGTTTCTCCTGTAATGGCTCTTTTGTTGATGTTTTTTCCTCCCTGGCCAAAGACGTGGCGCCAGTCTGTGAGTCACAGCCGTCTGGATTGCTCTGGACGTCGGCGGCGGCGTTTGGAGTTTGGAGGAGCGCCGGGGGCTCCGTGGGGTCGGGGAGCGTTCTGCAGTGGAGTCCTGTGTTTATTTCAGACTCTAATGCAGTCTCTACTGTGGGGAGCGTGGGAGTGACGCTGACATTTCCACTGAGGAAAGCAGGAGTGTCGTTCCCAGAGCCGTCTATCTGATAGTGCTGCATGGGGGGGGTTGTGTTGTTGTGGAAGGGGCTACCGAGGCTCATCAGTGTGTTATTAGAGTAACTCAGCACAGAGGGAAGTGGCACAGAGTATGGCGGAGGACTTGTTCCGTGTAAAGAACAATCCCAATCTTCCTCCTCCTCCTCTTCCTCCTCGTCATCGTCCTCTTCATCATCCTCCTCGTCCTCTTCATCCTCATCCTCCTCCTCCCCCTCCTCCTCGGGGTCGATTGTTTCCAAGCTGTGCGTGCTGCAGTCCGACAGCCCGCTGCAAACGCTGCTGCCGTCCTCGTCTTCCTCATACGCCTCATCCTCATCTTCCTCCTCGTCATCTTCCTCCTCTTCGTCGTCATCCTCCTCCTCCTCCTCCTCCTCCTCGTACTCCACCTCACCTAGATGTGAATCCGAGTCGCCTGTGTTCTGCAGGTGCATGATGGGAATGTGCGGCGTGCCACTCATCAGTGGGAACTGCAGGTTCGGCGGCGGCTGCTGCTGCTGCTGGACCAAGGAAGAGTCGCCATGGTAACCGTTGCCGTTGGTTACAAGCTGCTGCTGCTGCTGCCGCTGTTGCTCTGGCTGCTGCTGCTGCTGCTGCTGCTGCTGCTGCTCCTCACGGCTCTTCTCCAGCTCCAGCTTCATGATGGTGTGCAGGAAGTGAGTCCGGACACGGACGGGGTTGAACTCCAGGCGTCCCGTGGTGTTGCTGCAGCCCTCTTTGGTGCAGCCGCAGGGAAAGGACATGCGGTCCACCTGCAGGGACAAACACGATGAGTCAATACACAAGTGTAGGACGGTGTTAACAATGCAGGTACTGTAAACACAGCTGCTGTGCACTCGTGGTTTCACTGATACCATGGACTAGATGTGGTCAGTATTCAGTGGCACGCTGTGGATGTGGTTTCAGAAATTCTTGAGGATAAATTCAATAATGCACGAGGTGAAAAAATGTTAAGACCTTGAAACTGCCAATATGAGCAGTGTTTCCTCTCGTTTTTTAAATGAGGATGAATATATTGTGATGTTAGCATTGAATACATTGATAGCTTCACTTGACCCCTGGTGGATGGGTTAGTTGTCATTCATGTTATTTCAAAACATACTGAATCATTAAAGGTCCAGTGTGTAATGAATATGCTACCCATGAATATATTTGTATAAGTGTCACTTAATCACTACTGTAATGTTGTTTGGTTCTCGTAGCCTTATAATTCTTCTTTTATATCTACATTATAGCAAGGGTCTTGCTTTAGAGAGTGTCGCCATGTTTGTACGGCAGCCTGAACGGAAAATCCAGCCAACCAGAGAGCGTGTTTCAAGAGGTGCGTGTTCATAAATAAACCAATGAAGAAGCAGGCAGAAGGAAAGAAGAAGGAAACAGCAGACATAACGTTAACATGGTTTAGATCACTGGTTTTCCTCCCATTTTACACAATGGACCATATCAGTATGTTACTACTGTATGAGAGGGAGTGCTGACCGCTTTGTATGTCCATCTCAATTAAAATATATAATTTTGGCAAATTTCTCATCTAATTTTTAAATATACCTAATGTTGATTGGATTTTCAGAGTTTACTGCACAGACAGACATGAATAACACTTGAGTATTATAGATGGGCCTCACCACAGTTCCATTTACCTGGCACTTAATGCCGGCCAGGCTGCAAGCACAGGTCTCGGGGTCACATATCCCACGGCAGCGGCAACCACACTCCTCTCGGGACACGCGGAGGGCACGCAGCTCGTGCTTCTCCTCCACGTCGATGCGTCGCACCCCGGAGGAGCGGAGCAGGGCGCGGCGTCTCCTGGTGGTCAGGGGCTGGAGGAAGAAGTAATCATCCACCTCTGTGTTGTCCACATCCAGGTCGTCCTCAGAGATGTCATCGAGGGTCAGGGTGTCGGCCTCCACGGAGGACACGGTGCCATTCTTGGTCAGCTGGACAGAACAGAACAAGAAACATTTTAAAGGGATAGTTCAGTATTTTGGCAAATTGGCCCATTGACATAATCCCTATAGTCATAGCAGTAGGTTTGTTACCTTTAATTGTTGGTGCAAGCTATTTTTCGACTGGCGGAGCAGAGCCGTGAGCTGCTCAGAGTTATGCTACGGAGGCTAGTGGGATTTCTTGGTTTCCCTCATCAAACTCATCAAATACACAATCCAACAACTCCACAAGGTTCTGGTGGACAAGTTGTGACCTGCACATTCACCACACTATGAGATAATAACAGAACGTTACCAGACAGCGTTGTTTTCGAGGTAAATGCAGAGACTGCTTGATGAAAAACTGTCACTGAAGGCAACATGCATCAGCAGTTTTGCATGAATTTGTCTCAAAAACAACTCTTTGCACCGCTTGCACCGACAACTAAACGTACTGCTATGACTAGGGATGACTCAATCCCCTCACAGTGTTTTTTTGTTGCAGGGTTTTTGGCTAAAAGTAGCCAAAAATCTTTCATTAGCCAAGGCCTGTAGCATCACATGACTGGAAATCAATATTTCATGTCTTTTTCTGACTTATTATACATTAACAAAGAAAATTGGTGTAAATTCAATAAAAGTGATTAGGGATGCCCTGATACCGATACTGGTATCGGGTATCAGTCCGATACTGTTGTAATATATATATCGGTGAACTTTAGCGAGTACAAGAACTGATACCAGTGCATGCAATTGCTCTGCATGAAGACCGCGATCAGAGAGTGGCTTTGCATCTTTGTTGTATTTTTTTTTTTTAGATCAGAGGCTTGTTACAACGAATTTTGTTGTAACAAGCATAAAATAAAATAAAATGTGTGTTCCAATTCATTGCATTTTGCCTAATCGTTGTTTTTTTTTGTGTGGTAGAAGGATCGGCAGCGGTACTTGATATCGGCAAGTACTCAGATCCAAGTATCGGTATCGTATTGATTTGAAAAAAAGTGGTATTGGGGCATCCCTAAAAGTGATTCTAGTCAATGGGGACATAGAAGACACATGGATCCATCAATTTATGGATTTGAAATACAGAAAATATGTAGGCTAGATCTTTGAGGTAAATTCAAAGAATTGCCCAGAAATTAATAAAGCTCAACACAATAGGCTTTTATGTCCCACAGACTTTGAGTTTGATGGCGTTGAGCTTCTCCTCTTTGAGATGATCCCTCAGCATGTTGCGGTGGCTCCTCTTCTGCTCCATGGCGAACTCCCTGAGGGTGAAGCGCTTCACCCCGCTGTGGCGCGGTGACATGCCCAGGGTGCTGCCGCCCTGTGTGGGCACGCTGGTGAAGCCTTGGCGCCGGTTGAAGTAGTAAACCGTGACGCTCTCAAAGTGCACGTTGCGGCCTCGGAGTCGCTTCGACTGCTGCTGCAAAGAAGCTGCAAATTGAGAGGGAGACGTGAGCATGCACTTTAATTAGTGCTTGGAAATGCTACTAGTTTAAATAAGATTGTAGCTTCCGATCAAATCACGAATAAAGCACAAAGATTTTAATGTCACATGTCCTAGACTGGATATTCATGTTAAATTAGCCCTACTTTACATGACCCATGCGATTGTGTCTGACTTCCATTAATCACCAGGTGAATAGAAAACAAAAGTGGCCCCACAATAGATCCACCACAAAGCCATCCCATAAAACTGTATCACAGGGTTAGAGTTAGGGTTTAAAATGCAGCAGTTAGAGATGCTGTACTGTGACAGCAGTTTCTATACAATTTAATATAATTCTTTGTTATGCTATTGAGGTATTTGCACGTAATTCTCACATTTTAATTTATAGTATTTTACTTTCCAATTGCTTCGGTCTCTTTGTTCAATCAGATATCTCCACAGTTCAGTTCATCCAGAACAAACTACCAGTGAACAGTGTGGTGCTGTGTTCTTACAGTCCAGCAGTCCAGAGGGGACAGGGTGGTTGAGACTGTCGCTGCTGTTGCCGCTGTCGCTGCAGGAAACCTCGTCGTCATCAGACCCCTGCAGGGAGAGGTAAGGGGTTGGGCCCTCCTCCAGCTTCCTCTTCAAGATCCCACTCATCCTGCGGCTCCTCCCACTGGTCACACCTGCACAAAAGACACAGCTGAGTTATGCAATAATGCAAGAAGACATGTTCAGGAGGATGCTGCAAAATGAGAACCCTAAAAAAATTTCATCTGTACACCTGAATATTTAAGGATTGCATTCAGTCATTTCATGGAATATTACATATTTAAATATGCGTATAATTCAAAGCATAGCAGGGTTGGGGATGGGGGGAAGGGGCCGGGTGTGGATGTTGGATGTTTGTGGCTGTGCTGTTAATAATTCAGAGCTAAAAAAGAAAAAAGAAAAGAAAAAAGAAAAAAAGAATGGGCCTCATTCACCAATATCACCAATCTTCTTAGATTCCTTATTAGGTTGTTTTTAAGAGGTTCCTTAAGAAAACCCTACGTCAGATTCATCAACGCATTCGTAAGTTGAGGGCACCCTCAATTTACGGAGTCTAATTAACATAGGATTAACATAGGTAACCGCCCCATCAATGCCCGTAAAAGGGCATGAAACTGCAGGGCCGCATGCACACTGAACCCACAGGCACTGAGCAGAGAAGGTGAAGTGAGAAAGAAAGTTGAAATGATCAAATGAAAATCTGTGAGGGAGGGAGCACCAGACTCCAAACGTAAGAAGAAGTAGTGAAGTGGAGCTACAAAGAAACAAACAAAAAGCTTATTTAGTTTATATTTTTATATAGGCTATATTTAGTATCGTCAGCAGTGGATGCAGCTCTTCAGGTTGTTATCAGAGAGACCACACTCTCACGTGTGCCATCATAAATATCATCATATCACATGAAAAAAATGTACTACCCTCCCCCACCCCAAAAAAAGAGAGAAAAAAACTGATATAAATTAAGTGTCTACAATGTTTTTAAGAGACTGCAATGATTTGATTCAAGTATTATTATTGATATATGATTATTAAAAACATCATAAAAGATAAGAAAAAAATTCTCATTCAAATCATATAATATCATACAACTGCAGAACAAAAGAAAATGCTATAATCGGTTATTTTTGTAGAAGTCTCAGTACTTAAAAGTGCGTAAGTATACTCCTGACTGTTCGTAGATTTTGTTCTTAGTTATGAACAAATTCTGGATAAGAAAACGTTCATGAATGCCACAATCTTCGTAAAAACTTCGTATAGGACTTAATGAGTGAATGTGAATGAGGCCCATTTGTTTCTTTAGGAGTTGGTGGAGAACAAAATCAGACCAAAATGAAATGTGTATAAAGGAGCAGCTATACTGTATAAAGTGAAGAGGTTTGAGCCTCATCCCTGTAGCTTGGTCTCAGTCTTCGATACACAAACGTATTGTACGTACAAATGGTCGTATGCAGAATTACCAAGGTCTCCACTCAAAAACTTTGAATCAGTTTGAAGGGCATGGATTCTAAAGATCTGTGTTTGAACCTTGAAAACTTTAATAGCAAATTGTAAAATGCTTTCCAAAAGAATTATGCTTTATTGCTAATTTATTTTCGGACCACTCAAAGATAAGTAGAAGACAAAATTGTCCATTTCCCCGGCATCATTGGTCAATATTCACCCTGAGCTGCTTGCATTTATAAAATAAAACTCACTCCCACTGAATTATACAGGATTCAGTAAAAAAAATATTTTCAAATACCTTGAAAATCCTGTTCTTTAGAAAGAAACTGAGGACTGTTTTGTGTCGTTCAGTGACCTTGCCAAACATTGGGATGCCTCAATCATGAAGTCTTAAGCCCCATTAAGATTTTAATACACTGATATTCTCTTTTCCCATTGGTTGCTTTTGTGGGAAATTGGGAGTGTGTGATGACACCTGTGATAAAGGCTGATTCGTACACAATGTAAAGTTCTCTCCCTCTCACACCGCTGATGACGCTGAGCAAGTGGCTTCTCCCTTCACCCTTCGTCCACACCGGTGTCGTAGCCTACTGACACTTAGATTTCAACATTTCTGAAGAACTGTTGAGCTGACTGCCTGGACTGGTGGAGGATTACATCATATGCAGCAGAGCTTAATGCTGGGCCAAGCTTTTCCTCTCTGACCGGCTTTGTCTCCCTTCTCTTACTTCCTCCTGCCATACAAATCTCCATTTCCTCTTTATTTATCCCTCACTTTTCTGTATTTCTGAACACTATTTCCTTTCCCCTTGACTACTGTTCTACCTGCAGCCTCCCAGGTATCACTCTAGCTCTGTAAAAGCAACATCCATACTCATACAATAATGATAATAACGATAATATCTTTCTATATAGTGTATGCATCATGGTGCAGCTCCAGTGTATCCTGTGCCGGCTGTTTCCCATGCTGCTTTAACCTAAACATTCCCAGTCAAGCTCTCATGACCGATGCCATTTAGAGCACACACACATGTACACACGCACACACACACTATACATACACATGTACAAGACCGCTCACGTGTCTTCATGCATGCGCAACCTCCCACTCCCCATGCATGCCCACATCCCCAAACACCAACAGGAGGGCTCTTATTGACAAATGTAAATGAGCATCAAGCTGCGATGTGTTTAAATCCCTCACTACCTGCATGTGTATGTGTGTGTGCGTCGAGGCTTTGAGTATGTGTGTGTGTGTGTGTGTGTTTGCAACCATCACTGACCTGTTTCCTCGGCTTTGCCTTTGGTTTCCAGGAAGTCCTCGACTCTCTCCTCTGCATCACACAGTGTTCACCAGCAGCAGCCAAACATCCCCATGTGTCGTGATGATGCAGTGAGGGCTGCCATGATGCCTGCTCTCCCTCTCCCTCTATCTATCCCTTTCTCTTTCTTTTCCTCTTTCTATCTCCCTATCTCTCTTTCCAGCAGCCTCTGGCACTATTGTGCTGCCTCTGCCTTGCTATCTTATATGTTCTCCCTTTGCAGCTTCATTCTATGCTCATGCTGTCAGCTCTCTCTGCTCTGCTCTGCTCTGCATCCCCCCTTCCTCTCTTCCTCCCTCTCTCCTTCCTCCTCACAAAGACTTGTTAGCTCGATGCTGCTGCCGGCTGGAGCGCTGGAGCTTGACTGAGGTGAAGCAAGCCCTTCGAGATCACAGAGAGAAAGGAGGGGTGGGTGGGTGGGTTGTGGATGTGGTGGTGGTGGTGGTGGATGTAATGGGGTGGGGGTGGAAAGTGTAGATCCCGCCATGTGAAATACCTCCTTTTTTTCCACCGGCTTCAGGAGAATTAATGACATAAATGTAAAGTAAAGTGTTAGGCTATGGAAACGGTGACTTTCTCCACCTCTTTCTGGCCTCACAGGTGCAATCTGGTTTTCCATTATATTCCATTTCTCACACTGACAATTTGCCAGAGTATTTGTCATGCAAATGCAGTGTGGTTTGTCTGCTTTGTAATGTTCCTTCTTTTCTTTTTTTTATTTAAAAAAATACATTTTATTAAGCTAATTAGAATTTTAAATTGATAGCAGAGAGAAATAGATCAGAGGGAAAGAGAGACAATGCCTTGATGAATGAAACCAGTGGTTTTCACTTTGCCTTTGTGCAGAGGAACATGATGAAAGTAGCAAATAAATATGTGTATACATGAAGACAGAAACCGGATGTATTACAGAAACATTTAAGTTTTCAGTCTAGCTGTTTGCAGTCAAGCTTTGTTGCAGTTAAGTCAGTCCTTAGAGTGAAATTAGCCAAATTTATAAAGAAAGCATTTCAGTCAGGACAGAATGGAATAAGACAGGTTGTGAGGCAGAAAGACATTGTGTACAAATAATTAAGTAATAATATAGAACATCTCTGCTAACTAACAGTAAGTGATTAACACAGCATGTAAAACAGATGACAACATAGGCTACCAGGTATAGGAATAAGTTCAAATATTTATTAATATTTTTGTATATACACTATAGCCTATATAAGCAACCAAAAAAATATTAAAGTTAAAATAACAACAAATGTTAAAGGTAAAAATATTGTGTGATTCTTTATTAGGCTATGTTATGTTTTAGTGCAAAGTAAAATTAAAAAAAACAGGATACAGTATGACTAGACGGCAACCCCACCATAACCAGACACTACTTCAGAAGTTTACATCAGTATAACCAACAATAATGTCTTTTAAATATGACGTGATTTACCACTCTGCCCACTCACCAGCCCCTAAACATTGTTGCTATAGCAATGTTCAGTTTCTTTGTAGTGCATGGTTAAAAATAAAAAAAAATCAGTGAGTGTAAAAATACTGAATGTTTTAGCCTTGAGTTTGTACCTATGTTCTGTACACACAAAGATAGAGTTTATCAAAGAACTCCAGTATGACGTTTTCTCTTTTTTTTATGTATTATTTCTGAATGCAACACAGAATAATAAGGAAACACTGCGGATTTTCCTGCCTCATAGACTTATTTAGGAAATTTAGGTTGAATTTGTGCTGCTGTGAATATTGCATTAATGATACACAAGCGTTGAATAAAACGATAAATAAATATGAATAAATAAGCTCATTAGGGTCAAGTAGCAGGTCGTTAGGATCTGCAACAGTGCTCCCAGCAAGTGAGGGGCGTCATCTTTAGTTCAAAGGGTAGGCTAATTAAAAAAAAGTGCCCAAGCTTGTTATAGCATTATGTATATGTATGTTTTTGACTGTGAAATTTGCACATTTGTTCATATTTCATTGCATATACAGTAACGGGCTGTAGAAGTCTGTGTTTTAAGTAGCTGCGTTTAAAAAGGAGAAAATACATTATAAAGTACAATGTGGTGGTTCTATATGTAGGTGATTATAATTGTCAAGATTGCTCTGGCTTCCTCCAGAAGGTTTCTTTTTCCTTTTTTTTTTTACTGCTGTGCTTTGAATCGTCTTGTTTTCTCCCGGCAAGGATGGACTGGCGATGTGCGGGAGAGGCAGAGTGATCCTTCCAATCAGCTTCCATGGCAACGGGCCACGAGAGGGAGAGAGGGAGGGAGGGAGGGAGGGAGATGGTGGTGGGGAGGTTGGAGGAAGAGGAGGAGGAGGAGGAGGCAGTTAGAGGGGTTGAGGGGAGGTGGGGGCTGGGCTGTGGCAGCTCCGAAAATGGAGAGAGAAAATAACACAGTGTGTCTGACTCTGCACAGAAAAATCTAAACAATGGTGGTGGTTAAGGAAAAAAAAAATCAACATTTTAATAACTATAGTTGGACTTGTCAGCTTTGTACTTGGTAACTGCAGTGCAACATACGTCAGTGTCTGCGTTAGTATGAAGGAGAAAGCAGTGCAGATGAAACAGTAATGATTATTCTCCTCTATATCCAAATATAATAAGTGCCCTGACCACACCTCAGGTCTTTTGCTGATGTGATATAATAGAGGACACTGTAAACCACCATGTGACTCTGGCCTGCACATCCACACACACAGTAGAGCAGGCAGTCAGATTTTTTTTTTTTATTTCAGCAAGAAAAAAAAGAAGCCTAAATTGTACCAATCAAATGAATTACTGTAATTATTTTTTGTACTATTCCCTGAGGAGGACTTTGATAGCTGCTATAGTGTCCTATAGTGACCTTTCTGACATCATAATGAAAATATTATATTCAAATTTTTACTAAATAAGGATTCAGAGAGAAAATGAAGAAAAGAACGAATTACTAATTATTATAAATCTAAATATTTTCTGAAAGAACTATCAATGACTAGCATGATGTGAGCCATACCAGCAGGGGGAGCTCTTGGCCTGTGACACTGGGAGGTTTTACTCCAGCTTAAGTCAGGAGGAGCCCGTCATCAAAGCCTCTGCCGTCATTAATTCCCAGCCCCTTGTCCAGCTCTGCTGCCCCGGCCAGGGTAATTGTTTCCCCAGGGACTTAAACGAATGGCTCAGCTGTCTAATTGCACTGTGACCCACAGACCCTGTGTGTATGCGTGTGTGTGCGTGTGTGCGTGTGTGTGTGTGTCTGTGTGTGTGTGTGTGTGTGTGATAGTCCCACTGATATGGCTCTCTGAGACTGTCCTGTGCTGTGTGCTGTATGTATGTATATATGTATCTCATGTTGCTCCATTCAGTTGTAATTAACACACCAATGAGTCACACTGTCTTGTTGTCATAATTGGCATCGTTCAGGGAACATATGATGCCAAATCTGGAAATAAAAACAAACATAGCTGTGAAACTCTGTGGAAGTTTTGATACTTTTGAAAGAATTATCTGCTTGTCATTAAATACAGCCAATTGCACTGTCATCACTCCAGATTTTAGGCTACAGTATGTGAGTATCTGTTGTGTTGGCTTTTTCAACTGTAAAAATCTCAAAAATGTTGTAAATATTTTTTGCATAATTACATATTCTGCACTGTTTTCTGACCCAATTGCAGGACCCATGCAGCCCACCAGAGGGCAGCAGCCCACAGGTTGGAGGCACTGGTGTGTTCAACTGTGGTTGACTGAAATGGACCGGACTGCAAGTCTCAGCAGACCTGAGGAATAAAGGTAAAACATCTCATTATTTTTGTTGAACTACAGAGAAATGAATAATGTCAGATGTCAAGCAAACAGAGCCCCCACATGTTTATGGATGTGTGTGCGTCTGCATCCCTGCACCTACTCAATTACAGCAATTGCATTCACCTGGTGGTGGTGGCTGCACAGGTGTGACTGCTGTCTCATTGCCTGCTGTTCCCATGGTGATGTGCTTCCTACCAGTGACCAGCAGGTGGCAGACTTGGCTTGTAAAACACACATCAGGCACAGACAGGACTGTTGCCCTCCCAAGGCCCCTTCTCATTTAAAGATTACAGCCCCAGCAGCAATAAATGATGATGTTTTTATGTTGAATATAATGTCATGATAGATTTTGCTGTCCATAATTTGTATTAAATCAGTCCAGTGCTGTGAGAAAACACTGTAAAATAATAATAATTGATATAACATGGGCATTATTTCTATCGGCTTGCCACACAGAACCTGCTGTGGTCACCGTGTGCTCTTGTTGAATTTAATGGGATATTCTCTTAAGGCTATAAAAGCCCAAGGTAAATGAGATTTTATTTTTTTGAAGGCATGTCAGCCTCGTAGCTCACTGAAGGACCCACGCAAACTGTGCAATGTCTCAGCAGAGCGACCGCCTTGCCAATACACAGCCCTTCCATCTTTTATTGTGGTTTATTGCTCCTTTTAAACCAGAGAACAACCAGCTGTGATGAGTGTGAAAAAGTGGGAACTGTTGCTTTTGCCTGTACTTAGGACGAGGAGGAGGAGGAGGAGGAGGAGGAGGTGACTGAGAACCAATCAGGAGAGCAGATGGCATCTCCGTCTGTCTGGTCTGTTTAAAGAGCACCACAGGCGAAGCTCCGAGTCAAACAAGCCAGCGACACAGCCCGAGATGATCTCAGAGCTTCCACTGTTGCTTTTTCCAGCCTGGAGACATCAAGTTTTAATCCGCTCTCTGAGCTAAACTCTAAATCATAACACAGAGCAGTGTAATCCAATCAAAAGGCTTTCCTGGAATTAACTGATCTCTTATAAAGGGCATTACAGTCCCGTAAAAAAAAAAAAAATACTGTAAAACAGCTATTGAACTGTGTACAGTCCATACTGTTACAGCAATTAAATGTACACAACACCCAAAAAACACCATTCTTTATAATACAGATGATACATCTTCAGTATCTTTTAATTATGAATCATGAGCTGTGTTTATTTCAGTACAGTCTTGCCATTTGTAATTTATTTTCATTATTAAGATGACAACATTTTCCCTTTTTAAGCACAAGAATGCAATTCATTTATATTTATCTTAATATATCTCGTGTCCTACTTCCACAGAATAATCCAACTAATAATAACCAATATTCATCTAAAAACTATTTCCTGTAATTCTCAATAAAAACTATCATGAGTTCAGATTTGTCAGTTTTTTAAAATAAATAAATAACTGCTGAGACTTTTCACATCTTGTCTCCTTTTTTAAAGCCTTGAGTAAAACAAACTAAATTCCTTTCTCCTTCGTTGTGTTGTCTTAAAAAAAAAAACCCACCAAACAAAACACAACTATGAACTGTGTGTGCAAATACAACCGAGGTTAAGTGTGTGAGTGTGTTAGAAAAAGACACTCTGCTTTTCAAGTGTTTTTCTCCTGAGCTTGGAAGATGGAGGCTATAAGGTCTGCTGAATTGTGATGCTAAGTAAGAGAAATACTTGTACTTGCGCCTTTATTTTGAGTGTTTGTGCTTAAATGGTGCTTTATCGCTTCGACCACCAATGTTCTGAGATTTCAGGGACAGGCTTAGACACTAAACACATACTGTCGCCTCCAAGGCCACTTCCTGGTCCTCATCTGGAGGAGGTTTCTCAGCATCCCTTAATATATTTGAGTTACCTTATGCCCAACGAGCAGGAACATTGTTCCTTTTAATGTTTGGGTTATTAAAGGGATAGTAGCATTTTTTTAAAGTGGGGTTGTATGATATACAAATAGCCCCTAAGTACTTTAATTGCAGTAGAAGACTCTCTACACACCTCCCGTTAGCCCTGCCCCGAGATTTACAACATACATTGTTGTGAATGGACCCAAAGAAATGGCCTATTTTCATAGCCTAAAAGAGGTTTTACCTGAGAAAAAAATACACAGTTCCATTGTTGGCTATAATATAATTTCTTCCAGCCCTTCAAAGGCAGGAAAAACGTAGTTTTTATTTGGAGCTAACCAACTGCTGATTGGTCTCTGCAGACCCAGCTGGTGCGTACACACAGTATATATCACCTCATGACTGGATGCACTTCAGTTTTCCTGTAACCACATGTGGACGACCTCGAGGTCATTAAAACAGTTCAAGTGGACTCCCTGCAACTTGTGTTTGACCAGCTCCCCAAAGTTCAAGTTTCCCATTTCTCCATTATGTGCACTGCTTCTTTCCACCACAGGAAATAAATACAAATACACTAAGATTACACACAAGGTACAGTGTGACTCACAAAGCCTGTACAGATAATACACTCACTCGTCTCACAACAAACAGTTCAGTTAATTTAGTTTGTTCTCTCATGTTTTGAGGCATCAAAACAAACTGTTCTCATATCGTCCTGTGCAGGTGCAGAATAAATTAGATAGTGCTGGGTGTTCCCCGGTGTTGTTACATTCAGTTTGAACATTGTTTCTTATTTTATCATTTGTTTGACTTGATCATACTGTACACTGTGCAACGGTAAAATAGGTAGCAGCTGAGAAATGACAACAAAATAAGGTCTACAAAAAAATCCCCTCCAACATCATGCTGTATGTAAAGTCTAAACCTGACCTCCTCCACCTCCTCCAGCCAAAATGTGAGTTATAAAAGGGGCATCTGCTGCTTTCAGGCCTCCTCTTTCTGGTTTTCCTGCATTAGGTGGTGAGCAGGGTCTCCACTTTTCTGTATGACATGTAATTTTAGCTCTTTGCCTTTTAGTTTCAACCTGCTGTTGTTTCACCTTGGTCCCATTTTGGACTTGGGTTGTCCTTTTTTTTGTTTAGTTCTCAGTTTGGATCAGTTGTGCTGTTTTTGGACTTTGCCTTCTGTATTTAGTGTTTATTTCTTTTCCAGTGCATCTGGGAGCTGTGAGGTTCGGATGCAGGGCAACATTGGTGAGTTCCTCACACCATTTATGTGAGCAGTAGGACACATGACATTGGGGCATGTTTGTGCTGCACGAATTAGGGGCATTGGGCTTTTTTCACTTTTCTGGAGCTTTGTGTAGAATGATTTTGAATGTATCTTGAGTTTCTTTAGTAGAATGAGTTGATGTATGATTGGCTAATTACCATATTCACAGCCCCCGCTACCTGCAGTATTTACAGTACCAACCGCCTAACTCTAGGATTAACTAGAGCTGTCACTGAAATGAATAAACGTCAGCAGCAGAGCTAAAGGACTCTGATGAAAGCAACATAGAGAGTGGTGGTATTGTTTGGTGTTTTACCTTGCATGAGCTTATTGAATATATGGGCTTATTGGAAGTAAATTAAAAGAGAAATCGTCCATGCGTGTGCGTCATAAACAATGTAGAAGGTCATTTTCCTACCACCGACTGGAAAAATCTCTGATTCAGTCCTTCGATTTTCTCCACAATTGCTTTATATACAACTTCCGACAAGTGGTGCATCATCAAGCTCTGATAAGGCCATTATCAGAACCACCTGTGTGTACCCGCTCCTCAAGCTTTAAATATCCTAAAGTACATCAGTTGTTGGTCTAGGAAGCTGAAAACGCTTATTTTTCTTTTCTTTTCTTTATTTATTTGCCAAGCATGCAACAATGCACAATATGGATCTTACAATTTGTGCACGCCACATGGTGGTAATCAATGATGCTCCTCACCCTGGGAATCACGCCCGTCCTCTCTGTTGCTAAGGGCAGAGATGCTGCAGCAGAGTTTTTGTTTTTGAGTCACTGCAGATGATGGAAATCTCTATGGTGGCCAACAGTATTTAATAAGTTAACCACCTCGTTGTATGTTTGACCTTTGCAAAAAAACAGCAGAGGAAATGAATTGCATTTATGTAGGCATGTGATCGTTCACAACTAGCAAACAGAAAGAAGATATTATAATGATGACAATCCTGACAGATGAAGCTACAGATTGGGATTTTGTTTTATTTTGAATGTCACATCTCACTTTTTGAAGGCTCTTTATATATTTGGGTGTTTGTTTTGCCTGATCTGACCCCCAAAATGTGAGTCTGTACTTTTCAGGCTCCCTAGTGTGGGATTACAAGCTGTTCCCTCAGTTGTCTTCCAGTGATGTAACTAGGTTTCGAATTTACATAATACCACCCCTACCTGTTACCAGTAGAAGGCGTGGGGCAAGCAGTAGTTAATTTGCATTTAAAGCGACAGTCGTTCTCAACAGGGCTGTTGTGTTTTGAGAGGATGAAAAGAGCTGTGATGTTTGACCCTTGGGGGATTTTAACCGAAGCATGTCACAGACATGTCTTTAAGTCACGTGGGAACTATTTTGGTTTGTGATTTGAAACCTTTCCTTGGTTTCAATGCTGTGTTTTTTCTTCCTCGGTGACGTCCTGACTGTGACACTATCCGGACTCCATAGCTCAATGTTAAGTAGATCCGTTTTTTAGCAGCTGTAAAGATCTGTGCATAAATCAGCCGCTGTTAGCTGTAAATGTGGTGGTGGATGAGAGCAGACAGTTTGATGGTGGGTATGAGTTTCCTCTCAGAGCTGTGTGTCTAACTATAATCGTCTCCATCATGCTCGGGTTGATTTGCTTCCGCCTTTAGTTTTTGTGGATGATTTTTTATTTATTTATTTATTTTTATAAAGTACAGAGACAAAATCAAGCGTGTGCACATTGTCAGTGGATGGAAACCTCCGTCTTGATCGTGTAGAGCTGGAGACCTCAGACTGGACCGCTGAAAGCCTGATTACATTTTTCTGCAGTTCTGCAGGCTCCACGTATTTATTGGTGTTTATTAGTGAGCTGGAGAGTGACTGAGGAGGAGGAAACAAGCTTTCAGGATCACTAAGGCTTTTTGCCTTGAATGAAAGAAAGAAAGAAATTGTGTGTGGGTGTGGTAAAAAGTTGCACTGATGAAAAGTGTCAGCGAAATTGACCCAAAGTGCCTGGTCTCAGTTCTATACATAAAAATAACCTCAGTAGAGCTATGCAAGGAGAGACGATGATGTGTTATGCTCAGCACTCACATGCACACGCACCTGGAGGGCCTGACCTGAGTCTGACTCACCTTGAATTCAGCTTGGATGTGCTCTGTCCTGACTGAGACAATCATTTAAGTGCTTAAAGACCACATACCCATCTGGCCTTGTGTTCTTATGTGATGAGGTTGCTGGTTCAACTCCGTAGCAACATTATATTTTATGTTTTTTTCCTTGCATGTATATTCCCCTGTTATATCTCACATTGCTTTGTAATAAATTTTCGGTGACACAGTTGAATAACTTTCCAGTAGACCTCATCATGACACTGCAGCTGTACAGTATCTACATGTATCAACCAAGGACAACCACAGAAAGCACACATAGCCTATTCAGTAAATGTACTACTCTTTCTTCAGTGAGTGCATCCAGATGAGGTGTTTATATAACACAGTCTGTCGGTTTGTCCCCAGTGGAGCTTGCTAATGATGCAGAAGCTAAACGAGATAACAAATGAGAAACACCAAACTAACATGGAACAATAGAGTACGATAATAACCCCAAGTGGGAAAATATATTTAAAGAAACACATGAATTTATAATGTTATAAATGCAAAAAAATAAAATAAAGTCTTGCCCTTGTGACACTGAAACTCTTTCAGCTTTTACAGCTGCACTCAAACATCCAGCCTCAGTGCAGTTATGTCAATGCATTTCTCACATACTTACCTGGTTCTCAAACTTCAAGGACCCTTAAATTGACACAAATTAGACCACATGTCCCCATTGGAAAAAAAAAAGAGCAAACACCAGAAATACACAAATATTTGTTCTGAAACTGAAGAATGTTACTGTACTTTTTTAGTCAATGTACGTTCAAATTAGGGCCAATGGCGTGAATTTTTGGAAATATCGTAGATACATTTCTGGAAAAAAGTGGTGCAATTTCTCCAAAAGTGGTAAAAATGCTCCACTTTGAGAACCATTGCCTTAAAGGACTCCCTGTTTTCACTGATGGTAGACCAGACTACTTTACATTACTATTCTCGGGCCCGATCAGATGACCTGTTTGTGTTATAATGGAGCTGAGGTACAAAGTAAAGCCCAAGTAACTGGAGTAGTTGCCTCGCTGTAATGTGAACCTTGCTGACTGCTGTGTGCCTAGAAAGAGCAGGACAGGAAGTGTAGTGTGTATAGTGGGAAGTACAGTGAGGAAATGAGACGCTAGAACCAGAGACCGGAGTACATGGTGAACAAGTGTAATGAACTCTTCCTATGAAGTCAGGTCCATGTGCAGGAGATTGTGATTCAAATCCCAACCATACACTTTACAAAGATGTGAGACACATGCTGAAATGGAAACACAAAGTAACTTTCACATACTGTACTTATTTGGTTAACGCTTTAAAAGGCCTCTTTTTTTTTAATAGTCTGATCATCGTTGTCCTTTTTGGCAAGCCAAAGCATTTCTCTAAACTCCCATAATATTAACAAAGCAACAACAATGAATCATGTGCAGTGATCTGGGAAAGGATTTTTCTGGCTCTAAGTTGTCGACAGTTTTTCCAGCTGAGTCTGTCATGTGTCGTCACTGCTGAGATCCTGTTTCCAGACTTTCTTTTTTTCTTTTTCTTCTTGGGAACTATCGTGGACCATTTTGGCTTTGTTAGTAGAAAAACCATGCTAAACTATGTTAAGTGGGTGTATTTAGTGACATTTTTAATGGGTTAGTGGAAAATGTGATGTGTGCACACATACTTTCTGGCACTGTAGACACAATAAAACAAGAATAGTTATTTTCATCTTCTTATCTTTTCAGGATGTCATTATTCAGCCAGTCCTCTGAATGAAAGTCATCTGGAGTCCTTGGCCACAAATTCAACAGGGGGCAAACACGGAACCTGCAACATCTTTTATTTAATAGAAGCAGACACTGTTAATACCCTGGTGGATCTTCACCAGAAAGTCTCTCTGAAGCCCCACTAGGCCTGAAATATTGTCTTGTTGTATTAAAGAAAGGGTGCCCTGGTGCTCTGTGTTAGGGGGCATTAATATGTTTTCTCTCACATCAGATTCCAGTCAGCCCTGCACTTAAAACTGTGTAGGTTATGTGTGTGTTTTCACTATGCCATAATAAGTAAAGATGTGTATCATAGAGAGACAAGTCTGGAAATTCTCTTCAGGGGCATATATGGTATCAAAAATAGTCTATTTCAACAGAGAATGAAAATGTAATGTTTTTGAATTAGGCTACTAGTCTTGCTGAAGAGGTCAGAGGTCATACGTCACCCGACGTCACCCGACGTTACTGAACGTGGAGCTGGAAATAAACGAGAAGTTATCAAGTGGCTGTATTTAGCCTGTAGCTTTTAGCCAAAAAAGGACGGTCGTAGATGTTTAAATAGTTCAGACTTCGCTATCGGATATTTAATCGAAACCGTGGGAAATATGAAGACGGAGCTGGAGCTGGAGCTGGAGCCGGAGGGAGCCTGGCGATCCGGCGATGCTAACGATGCTAACAATGCTAAAAACAGCAGCAGGTGCTGCTCAGGCCGTGAGAGAGAGGGAGAGTGCTCCGTTCACAGTCAGTTCAAGGTGTGTGTGTGTGTGTGTGTTTCGTACGTGGATCTAGATAATATAATACATCCATGGTTTTGTGTCTTTCCTCCATTAGTAACTACGTGTTGTGTTTTGCTCCTTTGACGTTGTAGCCTACTTGTTATTTCCGGTGTTGTGCCAAAAAGTGATTGCAGCTTGCAGACAGTGAAAGGGGGTTTCTGCCTCAAAATGACTTTGTGTCACTTACCTAAGAGGTAATTGCAATGCTTATATTGCAGTTTTACTGTACACCTGCAAAAGATGGATTCCAGCTCTTAATGTTGCCAAACAAATGACTTCATGTTATATGGTAACAATGGTGAGTGGCATAGTCATTTTGAGGCAGAAACCCCCTTCACTGCAACTCCAGGAATCCATTTTTGAAAAGGTAAAACTCCAAATTATGCATTGAAATGACCCTTTGTGTTAAAGTACTGTTTGAGGTCAAATCTTTGAAATGTGACTCTGGTGAGTGATATAAGTCATTTTGAGGTAGAAAGTGCCTCTCTGTGCTCCACCAGAAGCTAAAATCAATTTTTGGCAAGAAAAAACTCCAATAGGCTATGTGTTGCAAATGGCCCTTTCCTTGTTAAAGGAACTGGTTAAGGTCAAATCTTACATTACGCCCAAATATTAAATCCGTGATCAAAATGTAAACCTCAGTCATTATGCATCAGTGGTGCAAGGATATTAATTGCATATGGGATTGTCAACAATATGTGGCCCTTTAGCTAGGCTATATCCTGCTTATTGCAACCATTGACTCTAGCTTAGAGGAATTCAAAGTGGCAGAATCAGATATAAAACTACATTTGTATATATGTATTTTTCATGTGCAGGTGAGTAAGTGCTGTAAACTATGCTGCAGCCTCAGTGGACACAGGATCCAGCAGAAAGTGACACACATATCTCTGGGCCTCCCTGAATAATGTATCCCCCACTGGAATAAATGGAGTGATACTGTGTCCTCCAAAGTACTATCAGATGCATATATCATGACGGTTCATTCATTAAGATTGGATTATCTGGATTGCCTCTCAGCTCCTTTCTCCCAGTATTGATGTGTCTGTTGTGACTGTGACTGACTATTTCAGGCTTGTAACTCCGCTCTCTTTGTTTCTACCCCGCTCTCTGTAACTAAGCTGTCATTCTTCTCCGGCTTCCTCTTGTCAGCCACTCTTACTCTCCCCTCCATCATTTGACCCTCTGCTCTTCTTTCTCAGCTCATGCAAGTATAACAGGGTGACTTCCTTAAGCCTGGAAATGTGCGGCACAATATATATAGTGAGAATCGCACCTTATAAACGTGACAGGATGAGTGAGGAGCGGCTGAAATGGGAGTCGTGCAGAGGAAGCTGAGTTAACGTGTTGATTTCCCTTTTCTCGTCAGGGCCAGGTTCAGGAAAACACTCCCCAGGAAGCACTGGTGAAAAGTTAACAATAAATCATCCATCATGTTGTGCACAGAAGGCTGGCAGGGTCAGTTGTTATGCTCCTTCCTTGATTTGATCAGGAATAATGAGCTTTCCGATACCCACCCAGGCCTGTTGTTAAAGAGAGGATGTGTGAGGCAAAAAAAAAAAAATCTGTTAACTCTCTTCTGAAAGCTTTCTGACCAGCTGGTTGAATAAGCAGATCTGATTGTTTCCCAGCATTCAGCTCTGCAGGATTCACTTTCCCAGTTTTTGGTTTCCCACAGTTGCGTAAAAATAATAAGTACAGCAAATCAAACAAGTGTTATTCCTTCAGATATGTTTTTTCTTGCCTTCTGACCTTCAAAACACTCAAATATGTAGGTGTAAGCCCTTCTTTGGCCTTAAAGGGATAGTTCACCCAAAATTCAAATTTCAGTCATTATCTACTCACCCTCATGTCAACTGTATCGAAGCCCCGACATGAGAAATTGTTCCGAAAAAAAATAAATAAGTGTATATTTTAAGCTTGTTTGTAGTGGAAGTTCCCAGTGTCTCAGTTCACTCTCATGTTGGGGCTTCAATACAAGAGGGACATTACAGACGAGCAGTATGGAGGTATTTGGATGTTTTTTGGTGTGTCTTTTTGGATGAAGAAAGCTGGTATCCATTGACAACCATTATGGACAAATACTGCTGCGCGGACCCCCCCTGTAACTCAGAGAAGGAACGGAGGACTTCTCAGAGCTCTTAGTCGACACGAGCGTGAGTAGATAATGAGTGAAATTTGAATTTTGGGTGAACTATCCCTTTAAACTGGATTTGCAGGTGACAAAACACACACATGATTATGAAGCAGTGTAATTAAACAGCAGCACAGTCAAAGCTACTAATGCCCATTTGGAGGTGCTGCATTAAATCTAACTAGCTTCTTAGCATTAACATTATAATCTTACAGTATCAGTTTTTTTTTTAACCAATTCCTACTAGCTATTTAAAGTATCACCAGGAGGCCTTGTGCTTATTATGCAGCAGCGTGTCCCCTCCTCTACTTATCTTTAACTCCTCATTTCTAATAATGCTTCACATTATATTTAACCATAGAAATTACAGCTGTCAGTGAAATGTAATGGAGCATAAAGCCCAATACTAATAATATAATAGTATTAAATAGAAATGAGCCAAGCAGAGCACAGTGTACACCACTACTGCAATGTGCAAAAGAGTGTTTAACACCAAATATGAAGCATATTTTGATTAGATATCGGGGTTTACATTTGAATATATGATCAATTATAATGTCAAGTATCAAGCTGATGAGATTTTAAGGGTTTAACAAAACACAATCAGACACTTTCTCTTCTCACAGCTCATATCTCAATTTGCTTTTCTGAGCCCACATGTGAGTTTACATAGACTTCTGTGTGTGTTTGAGTGAGTAATTGCCCGGTAGAGGGAGAGAGAGGGAAAAAAAATTTTTCCTGTGAACTTTTTCTTTTCTCCTCCTCTTTCCTCCAGCGACTCACTGCGTCTGCAAAAAATCCCCCAAACCCAGAGAGGCTGACAGACAAAGAGCAACCACAGCAACATCTCCATCTCTTCTTCCTCACCCTCTCATAACTCCCTCTTTTCCTCTGTCTCACTTCCTCACCCCGACCGCTTCACCTCACACAATAGACTTCCCCTCTCCAAGCAACAGCCTGAAGGGAAAAGTGAAGGAGAAGAGGAGGAGGAGGAGGAGGAGGAGGAGGAGGAGGAGAGGGGGGGAGAGAGATACAGTTTCTGTACAACAATGGAAATTCAATCAGGAAATGGAGAGGAGGTGGCGAGCTGCACAGTGTCGGCGACCTCGGGCTGCGTTTCCTGCCGTCCCTCTGGGCCGCAGGTAGAGCCGTCAGACAGTCCAGCGCTGAGAGAGGAGCCGCCGGCTGCTAAGAGGATTGAAAGGTTCGCCATCCCACTTGATAGTCTTAAGAGGATGTTTGAGAAGCCTGCTGCGGCCGAGTCGGTGAGTACTGTGGGTTTTCACACTGTTATATGTGGTGTGACCTGAACCTTCCTATTTTATTTATTATTATTTTTATTTGTCCAGTGACTTTCCACTTCCCACTCTCGGAGGCTGCACTTTGAGCTGAGTTTGAATGGGTTTGACACCAACTTGTATTATCACAGAACTGAAAGAAACTTTTAAAGTGCAAACTTTGTGGTGTTGAGAGCACATTTGTCTTCTGAGTCAGTAGATTTCACTGGCAAACTGTTGCTGTTTCTGTCCTCCACTACTTTTAACTCACAAACTGGAATGGTATATGTTTCTCCATTTGCTTTCACTCCCTGGCTTTGTTTTTTTTTTGCTGCACTTTTCCGTCATTTCCTCTCCTCTGGTGAAAAACACTCAGTTTCACGTCTCTTTGCGGGAGGAGAGGGCAGATCTTTTCACTCTCCCGCTTTGTTTTTCCATCTCAGCTGGCTTCTGTGAGAGGAAAATCTAAGTCTGCTAGAAGCGAAGTGGGTCATTATGAGAAAACCTCCCATTTACCAAATGTCTGATGATGAGACAAGAAGGTCCACATGACCTACTTTTTCCTCCTGAAGTCGTCTTGACCTGTCAAAATGTTCCAAGGACAATGAGCTCAATGCTGCTGCATTTCTTCAGAGGATTTCAAACATAACCCAACTGAATCCTCATGAGCCGCTGTGTTTTGGGGAGGGGGGCTGTAGTACTCAGTGTGTGCCAGTTGCAAACTGGTGGCACAGATCACACAGCAGCAGCTGCCTCCATGCAGTGCCACTGGGGTTGCTGATATTCGACACCCTGTTATTTAAGACCTATTTCGGGGAGCTTTATGGTTAAGCAGGATTTTAAAAATAACCCTGTAATTGGTATGTCGGCTGCCGCTCGCTGGAAGCTGCGCGAAACTTCTCCGTCAGGCCAGAGTGGAGACGGAGAGACGTGGAGCTATTAGAATCAAATCACATCTGGCTCTGGAGATGAAAACATTTTCCAGATTACTGTGGTTAATGAGCCACATCACTGAGGCCAAGATAGAGATCTTCTGAGCTTTTCTTCTGCTTTCCACTCTATTATTTGTCAATGGACATATGTTTGGGCTGCAACAGCCTCCGATAGATAAGAGGGTTTATTACAGCTGTTTTGCATTCCACTGTGTCTCATTAGCTGTTTACTATCTGGAGCTTAGCATTTCTCAGCAGCCTTTTGATGCACAGAGTTCACCGAGGTATCGCTTCTCTTCTGTTTAAGCAGCTAAAAGCTACTGTAGTAAATGCTAGTGGATCAAATGACTACAGTAATGTGAAGTGGGTCACTTCCAGTGACAAACCCACAGAGAATTATCAATGAACTGGACTTGTTTTCAGGCCTGCAGCTTTTATGTTTTGGCTCGGTCTCATTCCCCTTATCTGTGTCAACTGCGGCTGCAACAGGCAGCTGTTTTCTGCTTTTTCTGGGAGAAACCAACTTTCCCCCCCGACCAGCACAGCACAAGACATTTCAGACAAGAAGTAGCAACTAAGGCTACATCCACAGTAATAGTTGTCTTGATTGCATCCTGTCTTCTCTCTGAGCTCTCGCCAATGAGTACAAGCCGCTCCAAGATTTACCCTCGTCCTTGTCCTTGCTTGGCTGCTTCTCTTCTTCCTCCGACAATGTCTTTCCCTGTGATAATCACCACGTTTTTGTTTGTAATCATAGCTTGTGTCTGTTTCATTGCTTTTCCCTGGATGTTTATCATCAGTTGTCTCCAGGACGACTGCTTTAGTGTCCGACCCCCTGCCTGCATCGTCTCTGCTCTGCAGGGACACCATGAGTCTTTCCTGTCGATATGACTCACCAGCTTACCACTTCTCGATCGCTCCCAGCTGATTCGGGTTTCACGTTTGTTTTTCCTTCCCCACAGGAAATGCAGTATTGTTTATTCTGCTTTAGATAACAAGCTGCACAGCTGGTCAACATATCTGTGACAAACTGGCATCGCTGCACATGCTCTATCTTGGCGTTGTGTCATGAGTGTGTGCAGTCTGTTCCTATATTTCCTTGAAAAAAAAAAAATCCCAGGCTGCAGTCAGTGTTAATGGAGCATATGGGCAGTGTTCCCAGATTCCCATAGAGAGGACCGGGCTGGAGCTCTGCAGCCGGCTGCTTATAAAACACGACCTTGTCTCCAGCTCATTTGTAAGGCTGAGCTTAATATTTGATGATGCGCCGTATTTTTCTTTCTCTGGCCTGTTTCATTTATTTAAACGCAGCAATGTCATTGGACGGCCAGACATAACAATGACTGATGGATTCCCAGGTGGTCGTTCAGCTGTGGCCAAAACTCTCTAGCGTGCAGGAGGCAAGGTGTGTGTGTGTGTGTGTTGGTGGGGGGGACAGTCCACGTTTCCAGCAATTGCAGATGTGAAGTGATGCAATGGTTTATCTTGAGTGCAAAGAGCGTGTTTTTCCGCTTGTGTGGCTGGACGGAAACCTCCGGGGGACGCTGGCTTGTGTTTACAGCGTCTGTCTGACCTCCTGGTCATGACTGCGCGCACACACACACTGATGCGTGAGACACATGAGGTGATCTTGTGCCTCGGTGTCACATCTCATCATGCGGGCCGATTATTATTCCTAGAAGCACACACACGGACTCGCTTTTCATTCATTTACATACATGCAAATACGCAGGAAAATAGGCCACTAATCAAGGATGTTGAGCATTTGCACTTTTCATATTTTGTTCTGGCTCATTAAAATGTGCAAGCATAAATTAGCCGTTACATAATTTAAATGTTTCTAATACTCTTGAGTTATTGTAATGGCTGCTGCCAACCAGTAGGGGGCAATGCAGCCTCTATGAGCCTGAGGAGAGAGAGAGCAGACCCTTACAACCACAACCACAACAAAACAAGTGGAGCATTTGAAGACAATCGCTAATCACCTGCTGTTAATTGGAGTTGATTTTCTTCATGCCGGAAGCTGTGTTGAAAATGTGTGAGGCAGTCAGATTATCAGGATTTGCGTAACTGCCAAAATATCTAATTTTGATGTGCTCTGTAAAAAAAATGTAACGCAACATAAAAGCATTTAAAAGGATTTCATACTGTGGGATTTAGAGTGGGTTAACAGGATAACACAGCTGAGGGGGGGAGTAACTTTCTCAGGTGTGTTTACTGAATGAATTAAATGTACATAAGCGCAGACCGACCATGGCTCTGGAGGTCGGCTTTACTTCCAACACCGTAACTATAGCTCGCGCTCGTTAGATATTGACATTCATTTCCATCCTGTAACTATATTTTCTCTTTCATAATATTTCTTCAACAAATGTTTTTACCATTTTTTAAAAAGGCACTATCCAATTTCAAAGGGAGCAGTCACCTCTCTCCAGCTTTTTCTTTATACAGTATGTGAAAGCCCTTTGGCTAATTGTGAGCCATTTTAGAAAAAAGACATCAATCAATATGCAACACCGTTCTTAAATGCACTTAATTAAATGTTAAATAAACTACAGGAAAAGCCGCGATGTGTCTCTGCAAGACGTTGCATTGATCGCGGGCTCGATGGTGTCCTCATCAAGTCCGGTGAGCTCGTAAAAATTCCATTAACTTTTACCAGGCATCTCTTTTCGTCTCAGTTTCACAGATTCAAATCTTTTAATGGAGCTGGCAGCAGCAGAGCCCTGTGTGTGTGTGTGTGTGTGTGTGTGTGTGTGTGTGTGTGTGTGTGTGTGTGTGTGTGTGTGTGTGTGTGTGTGTGTGTGTGTGTGTGTGTGTGTGTGTGTGTGTGTGTGTGTGTGTATATGTGTGTGTGTGTGTGTGTGACGCATTGGCGGTCTGCTGTGTGATGATGACTTGTTGCACAGCCTTGCCTCTGAAAATAGTCGCAGTTACGTGGTCTCTCAGCAGAAAGTCCCCGCTTCATTTGACTCATTCAGACAAAATCATTTGTCCACCTGCTTGTTGACTTTGTTTATGGATTTGGAGAATTGAGACGTACATTAAAGTCTGCTCTGTGCTGCTGTCAGTGCTTGTTAAGACCGCCCTTTTTATTCCAGAGGTATTGTGGTAGCATGTGCACTGCAAAGTAGGATAATCCATTCCCACAGCTGGATAATGAATGCATATCTCTAGGCTTTTTTTTTTCCCATAGAGATTGTTACGTGACTCAGACTGTCTATTCTCTAACGCAGTTTGACACCCACAGCCCCACCAGAGCATATGTGTTCAACAATTAGCCAAAGACCTCAAGGCGTACTGTTTTAATCATTCATCCTAGCTACAGCAATATGTCGATGTGAGGGCAGCACCACGCCATCTCTCTCCTCGCTCCGTGCCATTCATCGCTGCCATAAAGTGGGAAAGAAAGGGAGGAAGCGCTTTTCAGAAAAAGGTCCCCAGTGTAAATCCTTTTGGCTGCTGTGTATCATAAACGAACACATAATCATTAACTGGAGCTGTGAAAAACAAAGCACAGAGATGCAAATAACAAGTTCACAGTTTGACCGTGTTAGCAGCTCTGTGAGGCTGCGCTCAACAGCAAGGCCGGTTTAGAAACAAGACGCCACACGACAAGCAGTCAGTTTGAACGTGAGCACAGATTATGGTCCATTCTACATAAATACTGGAGGAAATATTGGACTCATTTCTCACTTCTGAACATTTAGACACAGAAATTGACAAATCAGGAGAAAATGAACTTTCTTCATGACCTGTCTAACACACTTTCATGAGTTCTGACATAGATGTGTAATATTTGTCAAGATTTATTGGCAAAATCTGAATAAACTACTCATGAATATTTGTATAAGTGTATAATCACTAAAATAAAATTTGTTTGGTTTTTGTAGCCTTATAATTATTCTTATATCTAAATATAGCAAGGGTCTTGCTTTAGAGAGTGTCGCCGTGTTTGTACGGCAGCCTGAACAGAAAATCCAGCCAACCAGAGAGCGCGTTTCAAGAGTTTAGCATTTGATAAACAATAAACGAAGAAGAAGAAGCAGGAGGAAACAGCAGATGGTAAAATAGTTTAGATCTTAACCCCATCGCTCCATGCTCCTGAAATACTCCCAGTCGTCACAGTCGTGATAAACAGGTTTTTTTCGAGTGAGTGCTGCAGTCTAGAATCTGAACGCGATATGTGACGGTTTTCCTCCCCTTTTACACACTTGACCTTTTATATATGACTGTTACTGTAGCTGTGTAGATATCTAAATTTATCATAAGAAAATCCAAATGGCTCACTTTCCTCTATAAACCACGCCCACTTAGGAGACAGGAAGTGCAGCTTTGCCATTTCATATCATTGGTAGCTTGTAAAGAGCTTAGTTTATATGTAAATTAATAAGCTACAATGTCTCATTTATTCACTGTTTTATTTTATATTATAGCCAGCACTTGCTTGGAGTAGTGCATTTTGTCCACCTTTGGTACACAAACTAATAAAAGTTTAATTTCACTTTAATTAGCACTAAACTTATGCAGCTGAGACTGATGCAAATCCCAGTAGTTTTGCAGGTGTTTCTCATTAACCAATGTGAATTTATTAAAATCTCACCTTAGTAAACACAAAAATCACCTTTGTATCTTTCTGTACACTGACTGAAAGACTCTGAGTTACATTAACATGTATTTAGAACAAATTAATAATGTTTTTCTAATTAGAACCGACACATTGTTATTCTTTTAAGGACAATAAAGAGTTGGATCTGTAAAATAAAACATTCCCCTTCATTAACGTTCAACAGATGCTGAGATATTTTATTTAAAACCACAAATGTCAAGCGACAAGAGGTCAGGGGACCATGAATGTTTAAATTTTCACGGCAGCTCATCCAAAAGGTGTCAAGATATTTCAGCTTTTTGGAACCAAACGACTTTTGCCATCCCTGAAAATCAGTCAAGGTTGCATTGGGTTTTACAGAAAAGCCAGTATCCTAAGGTGACACGAAAGTTCGTCATGAGGTTATATTACGCACACACGCATAATTATAGACGTAAAGCCCCTAGAATATAAACTCGGCATGCAGAATGTCAGACGATGTCAGGTCCATGTTTCGATTTATATTTGGAGAGGCTGAAAACAGAGCCTGATCCGGAGCCACTTTGGAGTCGTCGTGTATAAATAGTGGTGCCGGGCGATGTTGGCAAGAGGGCACGGAGCCTGATGAAAGAGACTGAAATATGATTTACATTCAGTGAGCACAGGGCCATATTGTGAAAGAGAGGACAGAGAGTGGATGGGAGGGGCAGGCAGAGGTTAAAGAAGATGAAGATGGATAGGACGGATGAAGGTGTGAATCAGCAGGGGGGTGGTGGGTGAGGTGAGGGGGGGATTAAGAGCGGGGAATCTAAATGAAGACAGAGTTCATTCTTCAGCAGGTGAAGCAGCTCGTACGTCTGATTAACAAATTATATTCATGTTTCAATAATGATAAGCTCCATCACGCTTCCACTTCAGGGCTGCACAATCAGACTGACATTTTTCTCATTTTTCCTCGCCCCCCCGCTTCCCTCCACATCTCTCTCACTCTACTTTACGGACGAGCAGATGTCTGTCTAGGTGCACTCCTTCTTTAGATCACTGATAATCAGGCCGGAGAGATCCAGAATACAGAGTGAGCTGAACTAGATACTGCAGCATCACCACATACTGTCTGAAGCTTCATATTATGCATTAAAGGGATAGTAGCATTTTTTTTAAAAGTGGGGTTGTATGATCTACAAGTAGCCCCTAAGTACTTTAATTGCAGTAGCAGACTCTCTGCACTCCTCCCGTTAGCAACGCCAGCCCATAGCCCTGCCCATAACATACAGGAAAAACGCAGTTTTTATTTGGAGCTAACCAACTGCTGATCGGCGGGTGCTAACCCTGGCTGGCGGGATAACGTGAGTAGGTTAGCTCCAAATAAAAACCGCGTTTTTCCTGCACTTTGAAGAGCTGGAAAAAAATATATTATAGCGAACAATGGAACTGTGTATTTTTTTTCACGTAAAACCTCTTTTAGGCCACAAAAATAGGCCGTTTCTTTGGATCCATTCACAACAATGTATGTTGTAAATCTCTGGGCAGAGCTGACGTTGCTAACGGGAGGAGTGTAGAGAGTCTTCAACTGCAATTAAAGTACTTAGGGGCTATTTGTAGATCATACAACCCCACTTTAAAAAAAATGCTACTATCCCTTTAAGTTGTAAGACAGTACATTTATGCAGTATCAGTGTTGTATTTTCATACACTGTGCACTATGCCACTATACTATGGAAGCACTGAGCACATCTTCAGCCTGCATTAACGATCTACTAATGTCCCTGTTAGATTTTCCCAGTCAATTCACACAGGATGATTCTGCAGCCAAGCTCCAAATCATTGGATGTCTGTCAGACTTTAATTTATCTGCTCGCTGCTCACTAGATCTGGGTCAAATTTGTCATTCGCAAATGGACCCGGTTGGGCAAACAGAATCGCTCTGCTTTAGTAACAGCTCCCACCCTACCTCACCCCACCCCTCCCAGAGTGGGTCTGAGCGAAGAGGAGGAGGCACTTAACCCTGCAGAGATCTGGGTGGAGGTTCAGGGTGAAGCACTGAAACACTGGTTGTGCCGTGGAGTGGGCGCTGAATCACTCAGTGTGTGGTTGGATATTTGAAATACATGAAAGATGCAGGATTTTCTTTGTACGGTTGAGGTCACACCAGAAAAGTGAAATTAATCAGCACATAACAGGAAAAAGTGCAAGAACCAAATAAGCTTGAGCCGTTTCTTCATCAAAGCAGGCTCCTATTTGGTCCACCATGTGAATTTATAGGTCAGATATCAACATAAGCCGAGTGAGTGAAAAAATTAGCATGGATTTGATTCAGCCCTGCGCGCCTGGTGTATCCACTAATCACGGGGATTCTGCTGGAATAAATCAATTTTGCTGTGAAATTTCGCCGCGCCTGAGGAATTACTGGAGCATAGTGTTAGTTCAGGCAGAACACTTAAGTCCTGCTCATATTAGCTGAGTAGCATCAGCTGTTTCATTCATGCGCCGCAATCACTGGCAGCCTCACCAGCTGTGTGACTATCAGCTGACTAGTTGTGCTCCATCATAGACATGCAGGTGCACTGTACCGCATTTGCTTTGTGCGTGCTAGCCCTGTTTACTTCTTGTGCTGTATTTTTGGTGTCAGTTTTTGGAGAGGGGATTAGTTTCTCATCGTTAATCATTTAACCATTTTCTATAAATGGTCAGCTCCTTCACGCCTTCATATCCTGTGAGTGTTTTTTGACTGGAAGTGTCCTAATTAAAAATGAGGAAGTCAATAATCCATGTCTCCGCTACACATGTCCTGTTGCAAAGCTAGCCCCATGGGGAGTGTTAGTAAATGCTAAAAATAGCTCAGCAGGTTTAGGCTGAGAGGCTGTTCAGCAGGACAGCAGCTGACAGCTGTGCTTGTATTGGGCAGATCCCAGGTGTAAATGTGAGGAAGATGAGGATCAAACTGTCAAAGGATGCAAAGGTGAAGTCCGTCAGTCAGTTTGAATCTGGAAGGCTTGGTTGGAGGCAGGAAAGTGAAATCAAGGATGACAAAACTCAGCGAAAAGCCAGGTCACACCAGAAATGCACTAGACCCATTTTCCTCAAATTTTATTTTAGATAGATACCAACTCAAGTTTGCAGTTATTGTACCATTAAAGTTCAGAATTTTGGCAAATTGTCCCATTGCTATAATCCCTATGGTTTTAGGAGTAGGTTCATTACCTTTAATTGTGCAAGCTATTTTTAGAACGGCGGAGCAGAGCCGTGAGCTGCTCAGAGCTACACTGTGGAGGCTCATGGGATTTCTTGGCTTCCCTCATCAAACTCATTACACACACAAACAGAACGTTATGAGACAGAATTGTTTTAGAGGTAAATTCATGTGAAATCGCTGATGCGTGTTCCCGTCGGCAAGCAGTCTCTGCATTTCCCTAATATCTGTCTGGTAACGTTCTATTATTATCTCATAGCGTGGTGAATGTACAGGTCACAACTTGTTGAGTTGTTGGATTGTGTATTGGATGAGTTGGGAATCCAATAAATCCCATGAGCCTCCGTAGTGTAGCTCTGAGCAGCTCGCGGCTCTGCTCCGCCATTCTAAAAATAGCTTGCACCGACAATTAAAGGTAACAAACCTACTGCTATGACTATAGGGATTATTGCAATGGGCCAATTTCCCAAATGTTGAACTATTCCTTTAACATGCCTCATCTATCACAGTCTGAGTTACCTAATTAAAATGTATTTGCACCACATGTTTGCCTCGCTTCATTAAACAGAGGTTTTAACATCGTAGAAAACAAACCACTGCACTCTTCCGTGGAGCAGGATACAGGAGAGGAGGAATTTGACAGGACACCACCACAAATGCTGCCAAGGGAAAACTCTTGACTAAATGTTGCATCATGCATCCAAAAAAACAAAAACACATTCACACACACACAGCCAGGGATGAAAACACATCAGTTTTTTATTTTTTTTATTATTATATATGTCAAAACACTGCCAGGGAGGATAATGAAGCACACGCTGTGACCGGAGCAGCACAGTCTGTGCCCTTAGCTCATGTATCAAGATGGTATGAACTAGCACAGCTCTGTTTGTCACCATAAATGTGAATCATATACCCCGCTGGCTTTGTTCTGGTTCAATATCTACGTCCAGTCTCTCTTCATCTCTGTTTGTTCATTTCCTGTGCTCATGTCTGTTCTGCTGGTTGTCCATCCCCGAGCTTTTGCTGTCTGTAGCTAAACCTCTCTGCCTCGGCAACACCAAATCACTGTGACAAAAAACCTCAGTCTATCTCTGTCTCTATCACTCTTTTTTTCCTGACTTTTTTCCAACCATCCTCATCAACGCTATTCTCATTCACATTTTCATTCTGCCTGTCTTTTGGCCTGTGGTCTGTATCTTTCTCTACTCCCTCCCGCTTGTTTCTGGGCCGTGTCTCTTTTGTGCCCATGAGTGCTTGAAATATTGATGTGGGTGGTTCTCGCTGTTCCTCTGTTTAGTCATAATAACGGAGGTCGATAGAGGATTGGAAACAAAAAACAACAAAAAAAAGTTTGTTTTTTTTTGCACTTCTGCTGAAGTGCAAACGGGAACACTTGCGGCAACAAACAAAAACAATGGCGGAAAAGAAAGCAGCTGCATATAGAGACAGAGAGAGTGCGTGAAAGCTGAGATGACCTTCAGATGAACAATGCACATGTTATGTAACACCAACGAGGAGGAGGTGATGGAGGACGGCTGAGGATTAGCTCTCACTTCAGACAAGCTACTGCAGCTGTGGGTCAGGAGTTAAAACAGTTCAGCACACCGATCACAAGGTCGATGGTTTGAATTTCCTCCCATGTGAATGTAAAGCTCGTTGAATGGCCAAAAGGAACACAGAAGAATAGGTGATATAAGTTATATTGGCTCATTTATGAACCATCACACCAGAACAAGATGCTCCTGTTTCATCACTCGTAATGAAAACTGGTTCTTTGTACCAATGTGCTTCTGAGATCAAGGACAAAAATGTTCAGAAGAAACAAAAAGAGGAAGGAACAGATCCTGATTTGAGTGCCAGAGGAGGCCTTCAGGTGAATGCTGTCACACTTCTTTTAATAATCTATGGAGTTATACACAATAAAATCAGTGAAAGTTTTGCAGTGAACAAGTGCACGAATCGATATATCATTCTATATTGATGGCAAAACAGGTCTGGCCAATTCTTGGGCTGTGTGTTTGTTTTCTCCTGGGCCCTAATCTGGCTCATAGTCTACAACCTGCAGCGCACACCGAAAACATCTTCCAGCTGTCATTTAATGATAAAGCACAGAATCCTTCCAGATGTGGAAGTAGTCTATATCAGCCAGAGGTTTTCGTTGTGCTGTGCTGGGAACGGGCTCGCTGGCATGTGTTAAACTCCAGAGGATGACGTCATCCCTGTTGTCGGTCTGTACTGTACTGTGTCTGCTAAACATCTGCATCTTGGCTTTGTCACTGTGTGAAAATTAGAAAGAAAATCTTTTAGTCGCGAGGACGGGTCAGCGCTATTGTTAGACAAGTTGCAGTAGAACATCGTGCACAGTGGCCATGGCTCAAAAACATCTGCAAATTGATTTGGTTATACTGTCTGATTTTCCATCTGCTCTCTGGAGCACACTAAGTACCCAGAGAAATGGAAATCAAACAGAAAATAAGTCAATTTAAAGTAATTGTTTACTCAGTTTTTCTTTGGTGAGGCGGTATTGTCTGAGTTGAAGCTAAGGTTGGCACTTACATTTTTTATTCAAATGTTGTACATGCGGAGGTATATTAAAGGTAAATACATCAGCAAACATACTGTACCTACATACTGTACAAACTAATCAGGATAGTTCAACATGATCATGTCATGCACTCATCTATTTTACTCATGTGTCCTGTATAGTTTAACCCTGGAAGCTGCAGTATTTATGGCAAAGCTGCAGCCGCTGACTGAGATCACTCTCATCATTTCCTGTGAATCCCCCCCAAAAAAGAAGAAGAAAAAAACACTTTACAACTGGCTTTTCAGGCGGTGTTTGGACCGTGATGACAAGTAACCTTTATATGTGCTGAAACATGCAGCAGAGAGCCCTTTAATTGCTCTAGTAGTTTCTTTAATTACCAACAGGATCCCTGGTGGTGTACTGACGTTTATATACTGTAGGAGCATTTAGCCCACAATGACAGGAGGTGTGTCACATGAGTATTTAAGCTTTTTAGACCCAGTGTTTTGCAAATAAATGTAAACCCCCTGCTGCTTTATAACACACATCCACTTTTAGTTCAAATAATTAATGCATTATAGTCAGACAGGTGATCAGGCTTCTCTCCCTTTCATCAGTCCTCCTGATTTCACACCTCAGTATGCTGTTGACGCAGCTAAGGCTTCATATGTTTATTTTCATTTTATCAAACTTATCATTAAAAGAAATCTAAATCTAAATCTTGAGATATCTCACCTAGACTCCCGTTTCCCCTCATCAACAGCCTCTTTTAGGTCTTTTCCATTACAAGAACTTGACTAGAGGTGGACTGGATCCAGGGGCGGTGTTGTTTTACATCCCCTCTCTCAGGCTCCGAGTCTTTCTACTGATTGGCTGACTGCTTTCTGGCTGATCCAAAAAAAAAGCAGATTTCAGAGAAGCCAAATCCTGTAAATTCGGATGGTGGGTTCAGGTTTGTGGCATTATTGATTTGACAGTATTGAAATAGAACCTAGACCTGCTTTATAATACAAAAACACATGGAAACTTCACTTTATAGGACCCCGAAGCATACCTTCTGCTAGTTTTTAGTGTGATTTTATTGCTGTCTTTGGCATCAGAGTTTAAATACATGGTTTCGTTGTTGCTTTTTGATACAGGCCCCTGATCCCAGAATATCCCTCCAGGTAGTTCTGGACAAACAGTGGAAAGCTGCACCTGCACAGCATCAGTTTGAAATGACTGCTAAGACCTTCTGGCTCACTGCTCTGTATTGCTGGAGAGGGCCATGGCGTGTTATAGGGAAGCGAGTCCAAAGCAACTGGTTGTCTCAGTCAGGCCCAGTGATTTGTTTACTGTTGTCAATCCTCATGAGTCATGTTCGAGAGCAGGCACTTGTATGCCATGCCAGCCAACACATAAGGCAGCTTTCACAGCCAGAAGCACTCACTCCGAGAGCTGTCGGAGGGAGTGTGTGCATGTGGCTCGACTGTGTGTGCAGATTCACCGACGTGTGCACCAATTGCAATTGACAAAGAAATCCTTTTTTCAATTTAAAAAGAAGTACTCCGACAGCGAATCACGTGCGTGTGACTTATTTTCCTGGCAGGCTCCCAATAGGTCGCCGTACACTGACCCAAGTATAGTGCTGCTATAGTGGGGCAGTAAATAAAAACAGCATTAATGAAGCCTGCACTGATGGACAAAAAAAAAGTGGGAGCTCCTCACACCTGAACAACCATATGGGTGACTTTGGTACGACCCAATTGGATGTCACCTGAAATTACACCACTAAATGGATTTATTTTGAGACAGTTGGTCAACAGGACTTTGGTTGTCAAGACCACCACCACGGCTCCTTAATTGCTTTGAAAAGATGATGGTCTGGGTTAAAATAAGTACTCGGGTAATCATTGTTGTCAGGGTTACAATGAAAGCAAACTGGGCGATTTTGTTGAATAGTCGTGGTTAAAGGGATACTTCACACAAAATCGATAATTCACCAATTTTCTACTCACCGTCATGCCAAGGAAGAGTTTGGAGAACTTTCTGAGTCATCATTCAAAGCGCTTTAAGAGTTCCAGGGGGGGTCCGGCTGGCAACGGGTTTACATATAATGGTGGTGGATGAGACTATGAAACATCCGGATACTGCTCGTCTGTCCTGACCCAAGTGTGTGTTTTGGGCGATTCAAAAGTTCTCCAAACCCTTCCTTGGCATGATGGTGAGTAGTAAATTAGTGAATTATAGATTTTGTTTGGTGAAGTATTCCTTTAATAGACCTAACCGTCAGCGCTCCACCACTAGATGCCTGCACGACAACAAACAGGGTAGCTAGCTGTCAACACAAACAATGAAAGCGAAGAATAGCGAAGAGGAAGGTATGAAAAAGAAAGATGGAGGGAGAGTAATCCCAAAATAAGATATACTTTGAGGAGGTGGACGACCTCTCCCTCTCTCCTCCTCCTCCTCCTCCTCCTCCAAAATGTCACATCTAACATTGAACCCACGGACCTCATCGTTTTCAGCTGCTACTGTACTGTAGCTCCTCCAGCTCCACTAAAAGCACTTGGAGCTTTTTCCGAGCTATTTGAGCTTTTCAGGTGTTGAAGAGACGGACAGCAGCTCCGTAATAACTAGCATTCAGACCCATCACAGCTACGGTTCTTTGCCCAAAATGTAAGCTTATCGATTATGATCCATTTTCAAACACCATCCCATGGTCATAACCTTGAGTGAATAAGCAGATACAGCTATAGAAACATTATCAGCGCATAATTGCCCTCGCGCTGGCTCTTTCCCTGTGTGAAATACTCTGCAGAGCGCTGGAATAACCCCACTTTCTGGAGGTTAAGACAGTATCACAGCATCCTAGTGAGCAGTTACATCTCTACATCTGACTTCCTCTTGCCCTAGTGGCACGTTCGCCGCTGTGGGTGGAGAAAAATAAAACCTCAGGGCTCTGTTTCGGACTAATTGACTTATTAAGACTGACATTTTCTTAAACAGAGGATGACACAGGAGGAGGACAGATGGAGAACGTTTGAGGAGATGGAGGCGGACAGCCCTCCACAGAGACCTCGCATGCGTTCCAGCATGTCATTAAAGTCCTATGCTAGTGGAAGCAACCGGCTTGTTAGAGAGGACGGATAAAAAAAAAAAATCCTCGGCTGACATGAGACCATCAGCGTAAAAGTGGTAAAGTCGCTGCACGTGTGACAGCGAGCTCATAGTTTCCTGGGTGGGTGCGAGCTCTGCTGATGTCTCCCTCTAATAGGCACCGATGTGAAGGTGGAGTGTGAGAGATGTCACCTCCGCAGGCCAAGAGAGCGTGTACTGCTGTTACCATGGTTTCATTCACCATCACTGACTCGACTGGCTTTTTTTTTTTTTTGTCAGCGGCAGCGACTGTCACACATGAAATGGTCCCAGATGGCCTTTGGTTTGATTTCATTAGCTGAGCATCTTTTTAAAGAGGATCCCGTGATTTTTTTTTTTTTTTCTCACACGGATTATCTCCCGCGACAGACTCGAACATTTAGACAGATTTCACCGAGCGCTGTCCCTTATTAACTCTGTCAGTCTGTTGGAGATACACACAGACACCCACCCACCCCCTCTTCCTCCCCCACCACCACCATCATCATCCTCCCTCCGTCCTCTGTGGGCAGCCTGTGCCAAAGAGAACATATGGCTACGACTCAGAGCCAGATAGCGCCACCGCTGCTGTTCACCCACTTATTGTAGCTCAAATGGCTAGACGTATGGTAGATTGGTAGAACCATCAGCATTTGGTCCTTTCTTTTTTTAGGAGCAGCATCAATCAACTGTCTGATTGCTGTATAATTTACCAAACCACTTAAATAAAAAATCTGTGAAATATTTTATTTTAAAGTAGCATGAATGGACTAATTCAATAAATAAAAACTGCATTTTGAGGGGCTGGAAAAAATTATATTATAGCAAACAATGGAACTGTGTATTTTTTTTCAGGTAAAACCTCTTTTAGGCCACGAAAATAGGCCGTTTCTTTGGGTCCATTCACAACAATGTATGTTGTAAATCTCTGGGCAGGGCTATGGGCTGGCGTTGCTAACGGGAGGAGTGCAGAGAGTCTTCTACTGCAATTAAAGTACTTAGGGGCTATTTGTAGATCATACAACCCCACTTTTAAAAAATGATACTATCTCTTTAATAATACCTGTTAATCATATCCTAACAAATTCAGTTTGAATATTTTGCTGCTGATGCTATTATGTTATAAGCACATTGTTAAAGTCTCTTCACAGACTGGCTGAATAAGTTTGGGCCAATTTCCAAGTTAATGTATTTTTGAGAAACCTATTTATTCTGAAATCCCACAGTCTGTGCCAAACAGCCCTGAGATGGCTCAGCTCTAAGGAGCAAATGATAATTGAACATAAAAGAAGGCTAAAATATATATTTTCCAGCTCAGCACTGCATTTTATATTTAATGTGAGATAAGATGTTACAGCAGCAAATGTATACGTGCAATTAGACATTAAATGGCAGCAGATGAGTGATATTGCACAGATAGTTAGATTATAGCACATGGGCATATGGTGAGCTGTCAGTCTCTAGTGGCTGTGATCTACTGTGTGCAGTCTGAAGAAGACTCTGGGACAGAAATCTGATCCCAGTCCCACTCCAGTGGCTCTGGGTTGGCCTTTACTGATTTTCTTGTTAGCAGCGGAGGTGCTGCTGTAGACCACACCGGAGAAGATGGATGATGCCGCACAGAGTCATAAACGGTCCACAGGAGTGTCCCCTGCACTCCACAAGACAAGTGCATTAGTGTTGTCAGTCCAGTCCAGTTTGTTATTCAGGTCAACACACAGGTTTATTCGTGAGAGACTCCACCAGCAGCCTGGCTTTAACAGGTTTAGCTGGCCGAACCCGACATGTATGTTTAAAAGTGTAATCTTCAGACTGGCTGTCGGTGCCGTTTCCTTTCAGTGCCAGTATGCAATGAATCATGGCATAGGTTGAACCTTGAAGGATCCACCAGATGCTTCCTTTGTTGCCCTGAGAGAAGAGAAAAAAGAGGCTGCATTTGAAGAAGTCTTTGAAATGGAACAGCCTCGTCACGCTGCTGTCACACAATCGATCTACACATGAAACCTGTGAAGGACGCAGCTCCCTGATTGAGACTCGCGCGGCTGCTGTAGGCTCAGTGAGCTTGTGTGTCCATGTGCAAAACACATGCAAATAGACACAACAAAGAAGCACAGACGACAATGCGCACTAAAACATGCAGATATTCAGCGCTGTTTGTGGTGTACTTGTGTATTTTGTTGTGTCGCTAGATGAAACAAGATACTTTCTGGATCCGTTTGCATGTCATTCCCGAAGGTGTAGCGTCTTTCAGCTCTCAGGGCCACCGACTGTATGCACTTCTTGTAGCGTGCCACGCGGCCAATCCTTCAATTAGATTCCTGTTGTTTAATTTACAACTGAGAAATATTGTATTCATAATTCACAGCGCAAGTGAAGTAACCAGAAACCCAAGGAGAAATAAATGTTTCAGTGGCTTTAATGGCCCTCAGTCAGTGACATTCAGTACTTCAAAGTAACAACGTGTTGCGGACTAAACTCTGTGTTTAATATCAGCAGAGGAGTGATCAGGGAGCGGTGGTTAGCAGCAGCCTGGGTGGACTCACACTTCACTTCTTTGAGCCTCATTTGATGTGAGTGCTACTTCAACAAGAGAGATAAAATAACAGTGACAGAAAGGGAGAGTCCAAAGTCTACATGTTTTATTGAGTTGTGTGTTTGTGAAATACTGTAGGAGAGTATGCAAATAGCCATGGATGCATTTGCTTAAAGCGATAGTTCAACATTTTGGAAAACTGGCCCATTGCCATAATCCCTATAGTCATAGCAGTAGGTTTGTTACCTTTAATTGTCGGTGCAAGCTATTTTTAGAACAGTGGAGCAGAGCGGCGCGCTGCGCAGAGCCACGCTACGGAGGCTAAAGGAATGTCTTGGTTTCCCTCATCAAATACACAATCCAAAAACTCCAGAACGCTGTCGTGGACAAGTTGTGACCTGCACATTCACCACACTATGAGATAATAACAGAGTTGGAGACAGAGTTGTTTTAGAGGGAAATTCATGCAAAATCGCTGATGCGCGTTACGTTCAGGGACAGTTTTTCATCAAGCAGTCTCTGTATTTATCTCAAAAACGGCTCTGTCTGGTAACGTTCTGATATTCGTTCTCATAGCGTGGTGAATGTGCAGGTCACAACTTGTCCACCAGAGCGTTGTGGAGTTGTTGGATTGTGTGTTTGATGAGGGAAACCAAAAAATCCCATTAGCCTCCATAGCGTAGCTCTGAACAGCTCACGGCTCTGCTCCGCCATTCTAAAATTATCTTGCAAGTTGCACCGATAATTAAAGGTAACAAACCTACTGCTGTGACTATAGCGATTATGCCAATGGGCCAATTTACCAAAATGTTGAACTATTGCTTTAATGGGACTTTTGAGGACAATGTTTTGTCCTTTTGGTGCATTTCTGAAATAATGGTTGACACCTTCAGCAGAGAGAAGACGACCAAGCAAGACAGACACACATTTATGCATGCATATGTCTGTGTCTGTGTTTGTGTGTCACATGGTTTTTCAGTGCGTTTGTTGTCACTCTGCGCTGACGCCGGGGAAGAAGCTGTCAACAACAACAACAAAAAATGCTATGGGGAATACATTTGATTTGCAAATGAAGAAAAAAAAATCTACACACACACATTTGCAAAGACACACAGACACAGGTGTTTGCCCCTCCCCCAGAGAGATGATTTGCAGCTGAATAGGCGTGTTGCACAGGTTGACTTCTAAGTTTCAACAAAATGCTGCCAGGGGAAAAATAAAGAAACAAAGAAAGAAACCCTGAGGAGCCAAGGACGTAGCGTTTAGCGGTGCTGCAGCTTCAGTCGCAGCCACATGTAGATGGGTGCTATTGAAATTCAACCAACAGCTGCTTTACACTAACTCTGTGTTTACTCATCGTGCTGCGTTCAAGGTCGCCTCTCTTTGCACAGCAACAAAGTTTCACAGGAATCAGCAGCTTCGACGTCAGTGGACTTTACTGTATCATATTTGTGTATTTAAACTATGCACGTCAATGTGTGTGCGTTTTTTTCCTGCGTGTGTGTGTCCTGCAGCGTCACCTCTCCGTTCCCCTTGCAGGTGTTTCCTCTGATCTCTCTCTCTCTCTCTCTTTCTCTCATACCAGGAAGTGACCAGCGTCCACTCCTCCCCATCCAAAAGAGTGTCCAGTAGTCTCACACATCAGACCATGGATGCAGCTCCAGAGGACGACACTCTGTGTGAGTACAGTTGGGAATTGTGTTTTTTCTTTCTTTTTTTCCCCAAAAGTCGAGGGTTAAAAGTGACTTTTGAAAGCAGCTTTTGATGCAACCTCCACTGTGTTAGAACATTCAAAGGGAGGCCTGATTGCATCATGGTTACACTAGTCTGTCGAGCAAACAGCCAAAGCTACAGAATGCTTAATGCAATGTTTTGTCCCATTTGTTCTGTGAGATAAACATTTGGCAGAAAGCAGCTTTTGAAAACTAGATTGCAGTTTGCCAGATAAGGCTTCCTCCCTCCCTCCCTGGTAGCTTTTTTTATTTATTTATTTATTTTTTCTTTGTAATGGGAAGCTTGTGGCTTGTTAGATAGTGTGCCACCACATTGCGATGGCTACCCTACCTCCAGTTTGTTTTCCACCGACGCTGATAGCGCTGTGCACACAGATGGAGCTTCTGGTCCAAGGTGCAGTCTGTGGATCACAAACAAATTAAAACCAAGCAGGTTGTTGGATATCGGCCTCCGGTGTGGCCTGTAAGAGTCTCGGTGTTACTGCTGAGGTTAGATAAAGTGAGAACAACGACCTTCATTGCAGCGACCAGTAGCTACAACTGCTCTCAGACCAGCGCCGTCCCTCTGAGCCTCTGAGAAACACTGGCTCCCCATCAGAATAATCTGAATGAGGGCAGGAGCTTAGTTAAACAAACAGTGATGAACCATGAAGTGGAGATTTTTCTAATTAGATTTGGGGCTTTTTATTCTTCCTCTGCTGCATGTTAACCTGTTAACATTTTCCGAACTCCACACACAAATTCCATTTTTTGGAATTTAGCTATAGGCAGATTCAAGGAGACAAAGTCACGTTTGCTGTTTGGTGCTGAGCAGGTCGCGGTGTTTTGGGATTTCTGAGGAAGTGAAAGATGCTGATGTGGTCCAGCAGACAGGTGGTAATTAGACTTCATGACAAATCTTCCCTGTAGATTTCGTTCTTCTTTGTACCGGAAATTCTCAAATAAATGCTGGTCTTATTTTGGTTTTATGTTTTCGACCCGAACTCTGACTGTCCTGAGGAAAGAGCTGCAGCCCATGTACTGTACAGTCTGTGGCCGGAGCATGCATGTATTTATTAGAATAATCAGTGCCAGTTAAACTTGTAAATGAAGGCTGCTCTGGATCCGACTCTTTCCTCCTATTCTTACTCTTTTAAACAGTAAGAACAGTGCGATTTGACACTATTGTATTTTCCATCTTTGCAGAGCATAAGATTTGTTCATAATGGAATAAAAGCCTGTCCCATATAGGCCCTACTGTAGATGCCTGTCTACATATCATATTTGAAATCTATCAGTGCAGTTGACTCGATTCTTGTGTGAAAAAGTGGGAATCCAAAGTGTTGACAGGCCTCAGCTCAGAGTCGTATCAAGGTGTTAACTGCACACGTGCTCATAAACACAACTGTGGCATGCACGCTCACAGATGCAGGCGGAGAGCTGCTCCATCTCCACCTGAGATCAGTCGGGGGGGGCTTTAGTGTCGGAGCATCTCCACACCTCCGTGTCTAAAAGCAGAGCTTGTTGACGATCCTCTGCGTTCCTGCTGACCCGAGGGAGCGACAAGCTTTTGTCTTTGCTGACAGCTTGTCAGTGACAACACTGCACACACTCTCCGCCAGGTCAAATGACTGACTGCGGTGGCGAGGGGGGGGGCTTCAGGAGATATTCCCTCCAAAGCCACAATGTTTAAATAAAGCAGCGTATAACTGCACTGAAAACAGATACGAAGCTCACCTCCAAATCTCCACGCTGCTGCTTCTTTCTAAATAGACACCCTTGTTTACTTGTTTCCTCTCATGTTACACCACAATCACCACCATGAGACTGTGGATGGCTTTGTGGCACTCACAACAAACAGGAGAGCCTTTAACTCTATCATATTTATATACATTATATAAGAGCGTTATATAAGAGAACTTTTCACAGTGCGAAATGCTGCCGGTTGGAGGAGGATTTACCAAAAACAGTGTTTTTGTTTTAATTCATCTCCTCCCAGACTTGCCTGCCAAATGATGATGTCTTCATAATCTGATCCTGAGGATAAACTGAGCTTTTCTCCATGTCCAATCTACATTTGATTTCCTTTAGTTGCTGTTATAACACGCAAATTAGATCTCAAGACTGGGCCAATATTGGGAAATTGAAAGCCGAGTCTGGTCCCTGGTTCCTCCAGGTGGAGCAGGTCCTTGTCTACATAGCATATCAGTGAAATATTTATAGAAACATCATGTGTAGTGTTTGTTCTAGTAGTTTAAGGAATACGTTTCTTTCACCTCACTGAGCAGAGAAATTCATTTCATCATGGTTACACCACAATATCTTCTCCCCTTCATCTTGATTAATGGTGGAAATCGATGATATTTTTCAGTTTTTATCTGTTTTTGCCAACATTTCATCTTTAAAATGAGGCGCCGTATCTGATAAAAGAGGAGAAAATTCGTTCTTCGCTTGAGTTGAGTTCTTTTAAGCAACAAAACAAACACACTGCAGTGCCGACTCTGCTTTAAAACTCAGGAGGTTTTCTCCACTTCAGCCTGAGTTGGTCTGGTGGCTTAGTTTGCCTGCTCATCCATCTGCTCGCTCTCTGTCAGGGAGAAGCCGTTGTTTCCTGGAACCTTCAAAGTGTAAAAGTTCAGTGTTATTTAGAGCTTGATGTTCACGCCAGTGCACAGCATCAGCCACGTGGCACGGCTCAATGCGCCGCCCGTTATGCCCGTTTGATCTGGACGACTCGTGGTAGAAACATCACTTCTGCTGCCCACAACAACTGGCATCATGTCAGAGGGTCATCACACAGCATCAGAGATAAACAGTGGGTGCATGTTGTGCTTTAAAGGGATAGTTCACCCAAAATTCAAATTTCACTCATTATCTACTCACCCTCATGTCGACTAAGAGCTGTGAGAATTTTCATTGTTCTCCGTTCCTTCTCTGAGTTACGGGGGGGTCCGTACAGCAGTATTTGTCCATATAATGGTTGTCAATGGAGAGCAACATTCTTAGTCCAAAAAGACACACCAAAAAACATCCAAATACCTCCAGGCTGCTCGTCTGTAATGTCCCTCTTGTATTGAAGCCCCCACATGAGAAATTGTTCCAAAAAAATTAAATAAGTCTGCTCTTGTGTCAGCTGACCGGCAGAACAATTTCTCATGTCGGGGCTTCAATACAAGAGGGACATTACAGACGAGCAGCCTGGAGGTATTTGGATGTTTTTTGGTGTGTCTTTTTGGACTAAGAAAGTTGGTGTCCATTGACAACCATAATATGGACAAATACTGCTGCACGGACCCCCCCTGTAACTCAGAGAAGGAACAGAGGACTCTCACAGCTCTTAGTCGACATGAGGGTGAGTAGATAATGAGTGAAATTTGAACTTTGGGTGAACTATCCCTTTACTGCAGCGATGCCACAGCGCTGTTAATTAAGTGTGAGGAGGACGCAGTGACAACAATGTTCAATGGCCAGGATCAAGCAGCAGATGATGTTCTGTCAGTCTGCGGACATCCTATGTGAAGTTTTATTTTTTATTAATTGTAGCTGCAGGCGTCTCAGTGGCACCACATAATGATCCGTCCTTTACATTATATTATTTATCATTATTAGCACTAACCCAAAAGAAAAAAAAACAATGTTTTTTTATTTTATATGTGTTCAAAGATGAGGACGGATATTTTTAAAAACAAACAAACATGAATAAGGCTACTCTGAAAGACCAGCTGTTTTTTTTCAAGCCGATTTTAATTACATTTCCTTTTTTTGTGATTAGGCTAAATGTTTATTTAACAAGAATACAAGTTACAACCAAACATGACTCATTAATTGACATGAGACGGTACAAAATTGACTGTAACAACTAAATTGCAAAATAATAGGCTAATAGTAATAGTGTTCATTTTAAATACATTTCCAATTAAAGCCTAAAACTACTTACAAAAAGTTAGTCTGGAGCCCTGATGCGCCAGCCAGATAAGTGTCTTTACGACAATACGTGCTAGAGCTCATGGGACACGCTGTCTTCATCCCGGCCAAAACATGGAAGTTCCTCGGAGAGGCTTTAAAGGGGTCCTATTATGAAAATCCACTTTCTATAGGTTTTGTAGTGGTCCTATGTGTTCCCGGGGCCTTTCTATGACGCCTGAAGGTGAAAAAAGTCTGTTCACTCCCTCAATTGATTTTTACACTTTTTTGAGATCGTGTCTCCAAACGGGCGAATTAAAAGTGCTGGCAGACTTGACGTCAGGATGTGTTGAACTCGAGTAACTCCACCTCCCGGTACTTCCTTATCCTCCCCCTGGGCAAGTCTGGGAAAAACGTTAGCTCCGCCCGGTGAGCCATTTCCTGATCAGCGAGAGTCCCACCACCTCCACCCCCCCTCGTCCGTCAGTCGGCCCGTCATTTCACATGAGACGTAGATACGGGAGCATCGGTCGGTAACGCTACCGCGGCCGGTAGATGATCATTTTGAATCACTGACTGAAAAACAGCTGCCCGTCATTAAAAATCGCGGATATTGGCCTGAAGCTTCTCTCAAGCGGTCCTCATCACGGAGTGAGAGACATGATCCTGATCTGAACGAGGAAGTCTCCTCTCGCGGCGCAAAACCATATTCTCCGGTAACGTCTCATCAGTCCATAACAGTGTAGCCTACAGTTTGTGCTGCTCCTCAGTTTCACTTCTTTTTTTTATTTGACAGTTTGATGGCTGTAGGAGCCTCACCATGTAGGCGATCACCTTCTGTCACAGTAAAATATTAGTATTTTTTCAGACAAGATGGAGTCTCGTAAACTTTTTTTTTTTTTTTCGGAAATCAATGCCCGACCCCTGCTGTCTCAATGTCAACATTGGCACATGTACCTGTAGTGAAAACCACACCCTCTCCCCGTGACAGCTGTGGAGTGGACGTGGTTTACACATAACCATTTGCATTTCAAGGTGCAGACACAGAAACAGCTCGTTCTCAGGAGAGCTCTGGAGAGACACTTTTAGATTACTGAGATCTAGAGCTGCAGATTGATTTGGGGACAATACACTATTCGGACAACTTAGAACCATATGAAATAGATGAAAAATAGCATAATATGGGACCTTTAACTTCACTGAAAGGTTTAAGCCTCACCTGTTCCTTGGACTGTCAACAGCACGTTTGTTTGTGTAGATGAACTTTTCTCTGTCTCTCTTAATGAATAAGAGGTGGTCATTACTGTAACTAATTCAGCACTCTCATTCTTCATTTCCTCTTTCATCTGAGAAAACCTTCACTCTTGTTATATTATCAAAAACTGAATCCATTTAGTATCAAATTAAAGATATGAATCGCATTTTAGTTTAAAAAAATAATCATTCTGGGGCCCTTTCATTAGGTATTCTGCACGGGTATGTTTATTTTCCACTTTAACAGAAAATCCATGTTCAATTTCACTGGGATTATCAGCAGAGTGCAGCTTCTCTACCAGCCTGATAACCACGCTTTTCTGCAGTCGATGTGCTGCCAGCGGCTCCTCGTGGGGTGGTCTCCTGGTGAACACCCTCGCAACGCCTTGTGTTTCACACATGAGTTCAGGCCTGATCGCAGCTAATATTATGAAGTGAATAGATTCCTGCACGGCTTCGTCGGTCTGATCCTCTCATGCATGCATCGGGATGGATGTAGGTTGGAAAAAGGATGGAAGGAAAAGCCTCGGGCAAAATATGAGGTCACCGGTTTAAAACAGCACCTTTGCCATTGCTGTAGGGCAAACATACGTCGAGGAGTGATGTATGAAAAGAGGAAGTGAATAAATAAACACAGAGAGAGAGAAAGGAAGAAAGAAAAGAAAGAAAGACAGGAAGGATATCAATCTGTGTTTTTTTTTTTATCCCACACTTATCGATTTCCTGCCTGAGTTTTTTCTTGATTGTTCCGTGTTCTTACTCAAACCTCTTGAGCTTCTGCACAGCAGGAACTGCACTTAATTTGCTGAGGGGGTTCAAAGGCATCTCAATTGCAGAAACACAGTGAATAAGAGGGATTTTTAAAAAGGGAACAAAGGTTTCACCTTCTAAGGTTAGGGCCTGCTCTTGAAACAGTTAAGTAGCTTTGATATTGAACTCAAGAGTGATGGAGCTATAAGAATAATTAATTTTGAAGTACTTGTAGTAGCTATGTGAATAGAGAAGTTATATCAGTACTGGGAGTCCATGTCATTTGATTCTATTTTAAATACTTTTTTGATATTGGTGGTGGTGGTGGGGGGGGTATATACGTATTTGTTTTCCAGCGGAAAGTCAGATAAGAGGACGACCCTCATGTCAGTCATGTGTGCTAAATATGGAGCTAGAGCTGTGTTTTTCAACCTTGGGGTTGCGCCTGGAATTCAAATGGGGTCGCCTAAAATGTCTAGTAGGTTCATTGATAAAAAAAAAAAATTGTAATTAATTATCATTTAAAAATTATGATTAAAAACACCACACAATCTTAATAAATTGTACGCAGAAGTTTGGGGTCATGAGCCAAAAAAGGTTGGGAACCACTGAGTTAGCGGAAGCAGCGTGTTAGCCTGGCTTAGCATCAAACTGGGTGAAAGGGAAACAACTGGCTCAGCTCTAAAAAAGAAAAAGAAAAGAATGGATGATGTTTTATGGGATAGTTGGAGCCTGTGTGTGTTATTTTAGGCCGTCTATGAAACAATATGGATGAAGTGTATCTCGCCGTGCGCGCTCATAAAATGTCATGATATTTACCATATTAACAAGCAGCGGTTTCTAAATGCCAAATGTCCTCCCTGTACTCCACTGAGCAAATGAAACCAAGTGTCACAGCGTGGGACGTCTTTGTCCATAAGACCGCTCTGACGTGAGGTTAAGAGCATGTCGGGTACCTTGGTACATGGCACTAAAAAAAGAAGCAAACTCACATCCATTTACCCCCTCTCCCCTAAGTCCATCCTATTTTTTAACGGAGGGGGGCTTCTAAAATAAAATCAGCTGTCACAGGATCCCCAGGCCTCACTGAGCTGTAGCGAGCACTGCTGGAGCTGGTCTCCAAGCCTCACTGTCTGTCTGTCTCTGCCCAGGATTTGCTTGCTGTGTTGGGTCAAGGTTGGACAACTCATTTGCTTTTTTTTTTTTTTTTTTTGAAATATTTGATTCTTCCTGGAGTTGGGTTTTCTATTGCTGTTAGACGTGAAGAGCGACCTCCACAGTTAAAGAAGGTAAGAGATGTGTGGCCGTCAGCGCCACTCTTTTTAAAGCCTCCTAAGCACAAGTGGAAGCAGAGAGAAGAGAGATTGGAAATGGTAGATGACATTTCACCTGATAATGAATTGGTTTGATGTGCCCAGGCGGCGGCGGCATGTGCGGCGTGTAAAATCTGGAAGAAGATGAAGCGCAGGGGGCTGAATTGTGTCGGACTATCAGGGGCAGGAGCTTTTATAAAGAATGAGGTGTGATATCACAGCGTGTTTCCGTGATTCCAGCAGGATTTCTGCGTTGTCATAAAACATACATGGGCCCTTTTCCTTTTTCCGGCAGCGGTGTGATGATCTGGCCTATTCTGAAAGCGTGGCAAATCGGAGACAAAGTGCTTATCCTAGCATGAGGAAGCACTCGGGGGCCGATCCGTCCTCAATGTAAAGAAGTTATTCAGATAGATTTGACAGCTCAATTATTGTGCCTGTTTTTGCTTTCATCGGTAAAGGGAGGAAATCGCCCCCTCCACGGCTGACATTTCAATTAGTGCTGCTCGTTCCGACTCCTCCTGTCAAACCTCGCCTTGCCAAAAGGTTTCGGTGGGTCAGTAAGTGCTGAACCGTAAATTGCGTTGCTCAAGAGGAGAGAGTCTGGAAGGGGAGGGGGGGTGGCAGGTTGTGACACCCCTGTGATTAGGAAAGGGCCTCTGTTTGACACAGATCTATGGGCCTGCAGCGACAAAAACTCTGAAATGACTCTCCGGTTCCTTCTTCTGCATTCCCCTCGGTTGTCTCACTTCCACCTCTCATTGCCTCAGCGAAGGAGGCAGCGACGGGGGTGGGGGCAAATGGTCCTCAACTGGGCTCAATATAGCCACCGAGTCGTGCGTGCCCCCCTTTCCCAGCCTCTCCCACCACAACCACCGCCACCACCAGCCGTCCGGTGCCAACACTTGTGCTGTGGAATTGAAAAGATAAGAAGCCAGACGGCGGTGGATGTGAAGTGACACAGGTCAGCGGCGGCGAGGGGCGGCGGAGACGTTTGGTCTGGTATCGGTCCTGCAGTGTAAACAGATATTTGGCCCCTCATTATATTTGGATGGTGGTGTTTGAACGCTATTATTAATGCTAATTAAACATCCGTTGCTGCCAGGACTAATTAGCAGCAGCAGTGGGAGATGGTGAAATGATTTTGAAATCTTTGAAAATATTCTCATTAGAAGTTTTGACTCGACTTTTCTTCCCTCTCGCACACATGCATCCCGACACACACACTTCCACTCTATAAATCTCCTTGTTACAGGGGAACATGACGCTGCAGACAGAGGCAGTTTATAAAAAGGCTGGGTTTATTTTTCTCCGCCAGTCAGCCTCCCTCCTCCTCCCCTTCCTCCCTCCCTCCTCCTAGTTACCTCACCTCCCTGCTATGGCAGCTTTGTGTACAGCAAACCCCTTCTCAGAAGCCGGCGATATCCAGAGCGCCGTTGTCACCGCTCTCAGGGATCAAAACCCTCCCGTCTGTGCCTCTCCGCCTCGCTCCAGACTGTGACGTGAACATTCATCTCCGGTGATGAATGAAGGCATTATCCTTGCGCCTCTGTCATCAGGCGTCTATTGGGTAACGCTGCAGCCTCAGGTGTAGGATTTCTGACCCATATTTAGAGGATGCGTCGGGTAAAAACCCTGTTTATTTTCAGATGCTGCTGTCTTGAGCAGGCTATTTCTCCCCTCCAACCCCTGATGGTTTACTGGTTACACTAACATGCCAGACGTAGCAGAAAGCTAAAAATGGTGGGATGAGGGGAACATGCGTTTGTCACATGGCGTCTGTATTAAGGCCGGATGCCACGTATCTCCAATTCTTGATTCTGCAATTCATTCCCTAGAGATTATAATAAACTAGTTCACAAGGACAAGCATGACTCAGTTCAGTATGTTTATATTTTTACAGAAAAGGTGAACCGGAAATTTTATTCACCCTGCAACCAAATGACCCAGTGGTTCACAAACATAAAAGATATGCTGTGACCTCAGTGCTGCCTTAAACCACACTTCCTCTTCTCTGTTGCATAAATGCTCATCAGTTGCAAACTAGAAAACATGAGCATGCAGATTTTTTTTTTTTGCTTATTCATGCTGTTGGTGTATGTACTCTGCCAGTAAGCGCTGGATTTGTTATAATCTCTGTTCTTGTCCACCAAGGGGACTTGAATCAGACTGAAGCATTTAAGAAGCAGCTGCTGGAGTTCTTGTGAAACAAGCATCAATCAGACATAAAGTAAAGTGCAACTCACTGAACTCAACTTTTAAGCCAAAAGTATAGAAAATATGTCAGCACCTACTGCAAAAAACAAAACGGGAGGGGAAGAGTAACAAAAGGCCAAAAGGTCCCAACGTGAGCACATAATGAGAAAGAATAATTTCTATTTATATGGTCTTCTTTGATCCCACAGTGCTGTTGCCTGGAGTGTGAGCGTACACCACCAGCTGAAAGGTCCAGTGTGGGTGTATGCGAGCTTCAGCGGAGCCTTCTCTGTTGCCTAATGATGCTTTGTAGCACAGGAAAGTCAAATGTAAAATCAATGGTCCTCTCTAATTGGCTATCCGCGGGGATGTGCTGCGCTTGTATGGTTGAATCATAAAGTACAGCAGCGCTTTGTGATTGATGAGCATCGAGCCATCAGCTTCGTGTCAACGTTTGTAACGGACTCCTTGCCCCCGGCTCGGGATGATGGGGTTGTCCAAGGCAGAAAACTTTAAAGGTCCTTTGTTGTAAGGTAGATTTGCATGTGTTTCCGGATTATTAAAGGGACAGTTCAACATTTTGGCGAATTGGCCCGTTGCCATAATCCCTATAGTCATAGCAGTAGGTTCGTTTGTACGTACGTGGTGAACGTGCAGGTCACAACTTGTCCACCAGAGCGTTTTGGAGTTGTTGGATTGTGTATTTGATGAGTTTGATGAGGGAAACCAAGAAATCCCGTGAGCCTCTGTAGCGTAGCTCTGAGCTCTCAGCCCACACCACCTGTATTCAGAAACCAAGCTGTCAAACGAGCCGTCCGGAGTTGGATGTAACAAAGCGGTCAGCAATCTGTTACTAGATTGAGTTTTTCTTTACTTCTAAAACCACAAATGTATCGATCACTGTAAAACACCAGCTGCCTGTGCACATTTTCTGTAAAGTATTATGTATTATGTAATATTTTAACAAGGATCTTCTTCTGACTGCAGCAGCTAAATAAAAAATCTATCCCATTGATTCTTGCAAAAACAGTCGCCTCCACCTGTTCCAGTGTAATGACAGAAAAATCATATACACAAAACTGGCCCTTGAGGCTAATTACAAAGGGCCAAGCTCCGTCTGAGCTTTGCCAAGCAGCAAACAGAGTAATAATAAGGTTGTAAATATCAGCAGATCTCTGAAAACACATATTGAACAAGAGGAAGCTCAGTCTGGTTTGAATGCATCAATGAAAGGTAATTCTCATCTTGAAATGAATGTCTTTTCATGTTTGTGTGTGCAGCTGCAGGCAGCCCAGGTAGATCCAGGGCAGGACTTCCTGAGGAGAGGACCCTGAGCGGAGAGGACCAGGAGGTTGAGTCGGTGTCGGTGAAAGAGCGGCTGGCCATGTATCAAGCTGCCGTGTCCAAGACAGAAAGCAGCAGCTCCTCCTCTGCAGCGGTAAGACAATCCCCCTCCCCCCTCCCCCCCCTCCTTACAGGATGCAACGAGAGACGGCAGAGAGGATGCACAAGGCAACCAGAGAGCACATGTACAGGGAGCCAGCAGTGTTTTGATTAAATAGTTAAACTGACATTGTGTGATGGACGTGACTGAAGTTTACGACCACATTTCTGCCATTCAGATCCAAGGCAGGGAATAAATCTGCTGCTGGTCCTGGGCTGAACGGAGGGGAGGAGGAGACGGGAGCTACAGCACACAGGGCTCTGGGTCTATTTGTCAATGTGTCACTGGGGTCAGAGCAGGATGGGGGAGAAAAAAACCAAACCTCAAGAGTGTGAATGGGAGTCGGTATGAATCATCAGCAGTCATGTCACACAGGGAAGCTGCTGTTTCAGCAGGATGTATCAATAATCTTCCACACAGTGCATTTAGGAAATCATAAGCCTCATTTCACTGCAGCTGGATCAAGTTCAAAACATCGAAGCTGCACTTACTCCACCGCTAACCTGGAGAACAGACAGTTTTACTTCTTGAAAAAACTAATTTATACTTTTACTCCTCCACTAAGTGCTACAGGATTAGTATTAGCAGCTGTTGACTGACTAGTCTCGTCAAAAGTGCGGGCGATGGTTGTGAAAGTCTAATAATGCCACATGTAGTAATGAATTCACAGGGGTCTAGTTAATACATTTTTTGCAAACAGAGCAAGGAAGAAATCTGTTCGACAGGCTTTTAGACATTATGCAGTTATTCACAATGAACTGGAACAAAACAGAATGGAAAATATGTTGAAACTCACTGGAATAGAAATTATAAATAAGGATTTTTTTGTGACAAACTGTGTGAAAATGTGGAAAGTAAGTCCACAAAGCAGCACCATTTCTGAGTATTGCTGTATTATTAGTCATTACCAAGGACAGATGAAAAGCCTGAGTGGCTTTGAAGAGGCTGCCTCCACTTTATAAACCCAGTAATCCAGCTGTATGAGCAGTTAGTCACCCAAGGCCATTACATAGTGTGTGTGTGTGTGTGTGTGTGTGTGTGTGCTCTTAAAATAAAAACAGTATACCAACTGGAAAATGTCCGTTCAAGCACACAGATGTTACAATTTCTCTACACAAGAGTTTAAACAAACCAGTCAAACTCATGGGAGGGGAGTTGGGTCAGAAAACAGCAGCTATTAGATCACAGACTGGAGGGATCTGCTGCTGGTTTAGCTCATATAGCCGTAAGGATTACCTAAATTAATAATTTGTGCTTGTGTCTTAAGTATATGGATGAAACAATCTGTTTTTTCCCAAAGTGAACTTCTACTTCAATGTGTTTTCTGTGGCTCAGGTACAAAGCAATATCAGTGAGATTGGCCAGTAATAGGCAGCTCTTAAGTTGGAGGTCAGTCCTCAGCCTGAAGAAGTTTCAAAGTTTTCTCATATTGACTTGTCCAAATTCGTTCAATCACTGATCAATTTTTATCAATCTGACAGGATTTAATGAAAATTTCCTTTAACTCCCTCTTGCAGGGTGCACACACCTTAATTGAATAATACCCTTTTAGATTAAAAAAAGAAAAGATTGGTCAGAGTCTTGATGAATATCCGTCTAAATCAGGAAATGAAGCAGCGTCAGTTTTGCCGTTATCAGCGTTACAGAACTGACAAAACAAGCAGGCAGATAAGGTTCAGCTAAAAATAAAAAAATACTGTCATCAATCAGGAAAAAACACAGTTGTTTTTGACATTGCAACCCAACACCAGAGATGTCGTCCACTCGATGATGGTATGGAGTTAAGCTTGATGGTTGAAGCTTTGACAATGTTGAAAGATTCCCAACTTAATCTTTAAAAACCCTCAAGGTCAAAAAAGAAATTATCTTTCAATAAACAAAGTCAAGCTTGTCATTTGACCAAACAGGTGTTTACAGGTGGTGACCTGCCACCTCCTGGTGCCTTGGGACATGACAGGACAGGACAGGACAGGACAGGACAGGACAGGACACTCTGCATGAGGCTCAAGAAGCTAATGATGATGATAAATCAGTGGTGCGTAACAAAAATATTAATAGGAATCAGAAAGTAATTAAAAAACATTCTGATAGATAATTAAAACAGTGAATTATTAAACATAATTAAATAGTAATAACTGCAGCATAACTTTATCCTTCTAATATTCAGTGAGTGCGTTATAGCTGTTAGCTGGTCACAGGTCTGCAGGAGTGCTTTTCTAGCAACACAACAAAGCTCTGCCACAAGTGGCACGTTGCTTTTAATGAATGGCTGTGAGCACATAATCACCCTGAAAAGAAACCCCATTGGATGAACCTGACAAATCCTCTATAGTAGTTTATTGATGGCTTAATAGCAGCGATTGAAAAGTGTGGGTCGTCCCACACAGCAGCTCCACTCAATAACCCATGACTCACTTCGGTGACTGACAGAGGCGGCTACTGACAGCTGAGTGTGTGTGTATGTGTGTGTGTTTGTGTGTGACAGTGTGTAGTGCTGGGGTCATGGGAGTCTTGTTTTTCCTCCACATTTTGCAGCTGTTGTCTACGTGTGTCATTCAGATGATGACTTCCCGCTCTGCGTATAGTATATAGTATATATTTAGCACTCTACTGCTACAACCAAGGTAATGATGTCATAAGGTATACAGTAGATGGTGAAGAAAACAGCAAACAAGTGTCATTCATTACACCAAAACCACAAACATTTCCTCCTCCTCCAAAGAACACTGGTACTTAAAGGGATAGTAGCATTTTTTTAAAGTGGGGTTGTATGATCTACAAATAGCCTCTCAGTACTTTAATTGCAGTAGAAGACTCTCTGCACTCCTCCTGGTAGCAACGCCAGCCCATAACCCTGCCCAGAGATATACAACATACATTGTTGTGAATGGACCCAAAGAAACGGCCTATTTTCGTGACCTAAAAGAGGTTTTACCTGAAAAAAAATACACAGTCATTGTTGGCTATAATATATTTTTTTCCAGCAGAGTCTTCTACTGCAATTGAAGTACTTAGGGGCTATTTGTAGATCATATAACCCCACTTAAGAAAATGCTACTATGCCTTTAAGGAAAGATATTTTCTTAGTTAGATGGTTAGATACGATGGTCTCAGTCCTTAAAATCAATATTTTTGATCTATGAAGCTACATGGCTAAGCTAAGCTAAGATAAACAGTTAGCTCAGCATAACGTAACCAATGAAATCTTGCTTCTCTCCATGTTTCCAGTCTTTATGCTGATCTAAGCCAAGCATCTCAAGGCTTTATCTTTATAATAAATACTGCAATGATAAGAGGAAGAGTCAGTCTTTTAATACATCACAGTCTGTGCACTTGACGTGAGAGTTCATCTCAAAATATAATTGACAAACCAAATTATCAGTGTGGAATTCCCAGGATTAATTGGGTGCTTCTGTTCAGGAGAAGATATGATACAATGAGAAAATGTAAAGAAGCAGAAACAGAGCAGCAGACACACTCAGTGTCTGAACCCCCCTGCATACATAATGAAGTCGACATTATATGGCAGTAATTATAAATGATTTCATGTCATATCAATGGAGCTATTGTACTCTGGAGGAGTAAAATATTGATAACATGGTGCCCTGTCAGAAAGTGTCACTGACCTAAACTCCTCTGCAATAACTTGTAAATTGCATTGCATCCCTTAGCCTATTTGCATAAAAATGCAAAAAATGCACAATCTCTCTCCCACACACACACACAGCAGCAGCAACCTTGGAGACTCTCATATACTTGCACTTTCCCAGAAGCTATATATATGGAGGCCTCCATATGAATATTTTATCAGGAAAGTAATTGATAATCTGAAAAGGAGATTAGAGTGTCATGCAGTCAATATGCAGTCAATATGACCACATCATGTGAGCGGAGGATTTTATGCATCGACTACAATAATAAGATGTAAACAGTCGTCTCCTACACTGCTCATCTCTGCAAAGATCGTTTTTTATTCTACAATCCTGAGGAATAATTCCCTCTGTAACTTGATAACAGTTATTGAAAAGTTTTTTGTCCCAACTGTTGATGTTTATATGAAGCATTTTTCTGTTCCTTACAGTACAAAACCTCACCTACCACTTCTACTGTAACACAAACCATCTAATCTCCATTGCTGATGTTTTTTTCATACCGTGTCTAAAGGAGAACGGACACTGCTGATGTTTCTAAAAGTAGGCTATCAGCATAATGCATTTCTACTCACTTTTATATTAGCATAAGTGAATATATAACACATTCGCAAACAATGAGAGTATTCACAGTCACAGTCAAATCCAATCTCTCAAATCCTGAAGTATAAGGCATATAGGCTGGCGGTGTGTCATCTATCATACATATACAGATTTCCAGATGTAATTTGTGTTATCTGTTTTCTGCCTATAGATGATGGATGAGTCGGAGGCGTGCTCGCTGCCTGGTGGCCTGGCCAGCGTGAAGAGACAGTTTGAGAACCAGGAGTTCACGTCTTCGTCCTCACAGTCCAGCGTCACTCAGATTCATTACCAACAGAAATCTGTGCAGGTGAGAAACCAATAAAACATGCACTGTATATTTCTATACTCCAGGGACGAGAAAAAAAGCTGCAATTTATTTGATTTTTCCACATATTCATCTCATGAAAAAGGGGAGACATCTTTGCATAAACACTGAGGAACACTTCCACCAGCTAGTTAGCTGTCTGCTTTATCTTCCAGACAGGTGTTTCATATACACAAATCACATGTTTCCTTTTCATGCAGCAACTTTCTCATAAAGCCAAGATGAGAAATCACTGGAGAATGGGTGTGATAATATCTTCACATATTGAGTAGGCAGCTTTTGTTTAGAGGAAATAAACTGCATGGGTACTGTGTATGTGTATGTAGGCTATGTATTTATATTTATGGGTAATGTATGACTGCACATGTATAAAAGTGGCCAGGTATGTATAAAAAGTGAAGTTCACAGATGATATAAAAGAAAATGTTACTTTCAGACTTAGGGATTTACTTGGATGATGAGTAGATAATTGGTCTGCAGCCAGTACGTATTTAAACTTGTTCTTCTTCCTTTTCTTCTTTGTTTGGATACATATCTAATTTGTGAAAAAAGGGCTGCTCTGTTTGATTCAGGAGTTGCATCATTGTTATTTTTTGAATTGTTTTATTTCCTTTTTTCAATGAATTAAACAAATAGATATTTAAAAAAAAAAAAAAACTGTGAAGAGATACCAAAGATGGCAGGTGAAAGGTTGTTTCCCACTCCTGTTTACATTCTGCTGTTGCTCTTAATTGGAAAAAACAAAACAAAACGGGGTGCCCCCCTGAAATGATGTTGCAGGTCAAATCCAAGAGCACACCTTGAACTTTGCTCATCTGTCTGCCACCGTCACCCGGCGCATGGGGAAAATGCCAGAGCACGTTAGCGGCGGCGGTGGTGGGGTGGGGGGGGTGGATCTCAGTGAAGTAAGGTCAGTTCTGCCCCTCCACGCGTCCTCCTCATCTGCTCATTCAGGCGCGAGGCAGAGCGGATTCATCGAGTGCACAAGGACCTCGCTGAATGCTAAATTTTACATAGGGATTTGTGAGGAGGAAATGTCTGACTCTGTTTGATCAAGTTATTGCTTCAGTGCTGCAACATGAAAAAACCACTTGCAGCTCCGGTTTCCTTCACAGGTGTGTTTTTAAACCGGCCCGTACATTAGGAAAGATAGTATTATTTCAACATAAGTGCTTTCCCAAGTACAGCACCCTATCCACAGCCACCACCCTGCACACACACACACACACACCAGGACCATCAGCATCCATGTATCTTTCATGTTAACAGCAGAGGATACAAGCTGAAAAATCACATTTCTCTTTCATCTCCTTCAAATTGCATGAAGCTCGCTGGAGGAAACGGTTGGTGCGGTTTCATAGACTTTTCGTAATCTTTTGCTGTTTTCTCTCCAACGCCGAAATCCTCCTTCAGTGGAATTTAAAGTCGCTAGTTCCCTCTGAAGCGGCGCAGTAATGGAAAAGCATTTGTAGGCAGTCACAGAGGGATTTTTTAAAGCTTTTTCACAACATAAAAACGAGTCCTCTGCTGTTTTTCAGAGCTCAGAGGCACAAGGTGATAAAATCTTTGCGTGTGTGTGTGTCCCTCTGTGTGTGTTTGTGGCCATCACACGTCATTCCTGTCTCAATGTGTTTGGCAGGAAGTGTCAAGCTCCTCGCAGGTGACAGTGAGAAGCAGTGCCAGGGAGGTGGTACCCACTACAGCCATCTTCCACAGTCAACAAGAGGTACACACTCACCACTGTGTCATCACATCTTTGTCTCTTACCTCAGGACTTCTGCTGTATTTTAAGGGACAGTTTAACATTTTGAGATACAGTAATAAATGAACGTTACCAGACAGTGTTGTTTTAGAGGTAAATTCATGCAAAACCGCTGATGCATGTGCCCATCGGGGGCACTTTTTCATCAAGCAGTCTGTATTTCCCTCTAAAACAACTCTGTCTGGTAACGTTCTGTCATTGTCTCGCAGCGTGGTGAATGTGCAGGTCGCAATGTGTCCACCAGAGCGTTGTGGAGTTGTTGGATTGTGTATTTGATGAGTTTGATGAGGGAAACCAAGAAATCCCATGAGCCTCCGTAGCGTAGCTCTGAGCAGCTCACAGCTCTGCTCCGCTGTTCTAAAAATAGCTTGCACTGACAATTAAAGGTAACGAATCTAGTGCTACAGTATGAATATAGGGATTATGTCAATGGGCCAATTTGGCAAAATGTTCAACTATCCCTTTAATGTACTGTACATCATATAGAAAGTACACCACCTGCTGCTGAGGAGCTGCCAGTGTGCTAATCATTTGCCACCATCTTTTCACAGGTGGTCCATGATCAAAGAGCCCACCATAACAATGTGGCTGGCAGCTATGGGAACCATTACAATGAAGCAGGTTAGTATGCACACACGCCTTTTTATATTGTAATTTGCACGTTTTTATCACACCTCTGCTTGTGTCCTGTATATTAATGATTGTTCCTACTATGGGTGAATAAGGGATGAGCTGTAAAAATGAGTTGGAGTGCAGATGATTTTCTATTCAGTGCATAGCAGCAAATCTAATCAGGGCAGAGTCAGGAAGGTAAAATATTGGAAAGTGGAAATTGGGCAATCACCGCTGCACGGTTTCAGAAAATGAAAACTACTCAGGTTTTTAATGAAATGATTTATTTCCCTTTCCAATCCCCCTGAGCTCCCTCACTGCGAATGACTTAATGAGGCAGCCTTCTTCTTGTGTCTAATTCAGTTATGCTCGTTGGAGGAGAGGACCTACCAAAGGTTTCCACTCAGGCTTTGAAGCAGCAGTATGAAAAAACGATTGAGGAAGCTGCGCCAGCCAAGGAAATTAAGGTAATGATGCTGTCTGTTTATCTAAATAGATGAGAGTTTGGTGTGTGTTTTTTTTTCTATGAGATATCAGTATGAAGATGAGGCCACATCATGAAATCATCAAAAGGAAATTGCTCATGCCATGCATTGATGGAGAATAAATTGGAATGGATAAAAGACCTCATGTCATTACACAGTCTGAGATTTTTTTTTCAGTGTTAAAAGGAAATATCCAGTCTAAGACTTGAACTCATATTACTGCCTGCAGTTGAAGTGATCTTCAATGAATATTTCAATCAAGGGTGCAATTAGTAATGTACATAATAGAAAATGAAGTATTTGTGCTTTTACATCCAAATTAACCTTGTTATTCTGTCTTCTAGCTTTGGAAAATAAAATTGACTTATCTGTTGCAAGACTTATAAAATTATCATTTCTAATGAAGAGTATTGTAACTTTAAAGCTGTCCTTTTTATCTTCATCTTTACATGAAAAGAAGTGTCAGAGACTTTTTTTTAACTACAGCACAATTTTCTTCTTTTCCTAACAAAACAACTCACGAACCAAAGGTTGACGTGGATGTCAGCCAGTTTCAGTGGGTGCCAGTTAATCAGTCCTCCAAAGCGTCGGTAATGACGAGCTACGACTCTTCCTCCACTGTAAAGACGGCGGCTGCCTCCTCAGTGACGTCCACCTCCTCAGTGGGATACGAGGTAACAGACCCCTTTCCTCCTCCACCTTCAAACCTGGTGCAGGTGTCACAGGACGTACAGGAGTACACCAACCAGAATCAGGAGTCAGCATCCCAAAATAAGCACACTGTTCATAAGGAGCAATACATGAAACACAAGAGTATGGCTGAGCTAAAGCGCCTTTACAAGCACATTCATCCAGAGGTCCGCAAAAGCCTCGAGGCGGACTTCTTAAGTGAGCTCACAGAAGCGGAGAGGAATGACCTGGAGAGCCAGGAAGTGATGAGCGATGTCCAGCAGGCCTGCTACATCTTTGAAAACGATGGCAACGGCTCAAGTCAGTGCTCGAGCCCTGATGGGGAATATGTGGAGTGGGATGAGATCCTAAAAGGCGAAGTGCAGTCCAGGCGCTGGATGTTCGAAAACAAGCCACTAGACACGATCAAAGACGACACCCCAGACGAGAATGAGGTGAGTAATATTGCTCAGCAGGAAATCATCGCTGGTAAGGACGTCAGATACACAGCTTGGATGTTTGAGACTCAGCCCATGGATGCTCTCGGGACAGAGACTCTCGATTCAACCGAGCAGTCACAGAAAGCCATAGATCTGGCGAGAGGAGACGTCCGAACTGCTACATGGCTTTTTGAAACACAGCCACTGGATTATTTGAATAAGATCTACCAAGAAGACGAGCAGGAGACAGTGGAGGTTGTCACCAAAGATATCACCGGTGGAGACGTCAAAACCGCCAGGTATCTCTTTGAGACCCAACATCTGGATTCCCTCGGCAAAACAGAAACCATTGAGGAAAGCCACTTCCTGAACCTGAAGTCAGAGCTGGAGGAGATCAAAGGGGACGTGAAGACGACAACGAGAATGTTCGAGACCCAGCCCATGTGTGTCATCAGGGGTGATTCGGGGGAGATGCTGGAGATCACCACCATCCGCAGGGAGGAGACTGTGGAGAAAGGAGACGTGAAGACATCACGGTGGATGTTTGAAACCCAGCCGCTGGACATGATCAACAAAGACCCCGCTCAGGTTAAACTGATCTGTGGTATTTCGATGGAGGACAACGCTCAAGGTGGCGTGAACAAAGGCAGGTGGCTTTTTGAGACAAAGACCCTTGACACCATTAACGACGAGGAATGGGAGACCTCCAGGAAACAAAGGGAGGAAATCATTGGAGCTGATGTGAGGAAACACTGTTGGACTTTTGAGACGCAACCCATGGATACTCTGAAAGACGACATCAATAATCGACCTTTACCCTCGGAGGAGATCGTCGGAGGTGACGTGCAATCAGCAAAACATCTGTTTGAGACGGTTCCTATGGAGAATCTCAAAGAACTGCTGGAAGTGGGGAAACTTCAGAAGATGGTTGCATCTGAAGAAGAGAAGGGCGACGTGAGGCATCAGAAGTGGGTGTTTGAAAGCCAACCTCTGGAGAACATCAGGGAGGAGAAGAAGGAGTTTACAAGGACTGTGAACATTGAAGATCTCGACAAAGGGGACGTCACCAACTATAAGGAAAGGTTTGAAAGCATGGATTTGAGTAAATGTGAAGGCACGCAGAAAATCCAAGTTGAAGGCGTCACAAGTGGATCGGTCCAATCCAACAAAGTTCTCTTTGAATCCACGCCTATGTACGCTGTGCAGGACAGCTCTGGACACTACCACGAAGTGAAGACCGTGAGGCGAGAGGAGATCGTGAAGGGAGACGTGCGCAGCTGTAGGTGGATGTTTGAAACGCGTCCTATCGATGAGTTTGACGACAGCATCAATAAGTTCCAGCTCATCAAAGGTATATCCAAACAGGAGATCGAATCAGGGGATGTCAAAACTGCTAAGTGGTTGTTTGAAACTCAGTCGCTCGATGCCATTAAATCTTTCAGCAACTGCGAAGAAGAAGAACGTAAAACCGAGGAGGGCGTTGAAATACAAAGAGGCGATGTGAAGACCTGCAAGTGGTTATTCGAGACTCAGCCGATGGATGTTTTGTATGAAAAGGGGGAAAAGAGCGAGACTGACGTCGAGGAAGTTCAGAAAGGTGACGTCAAGACATGTACCTGGCTCTTTGAGACGCAGACGCTCGACAACATTCGTGATCACACCGAGTCCGAGTCCGAGTCGGAGACCATTCTGAAAACCTGCACCGTCAATCAAGAAGACATCCAGGGAAAAGACGTGCGTCTGGCACGCTTCCTCTTTGAAACGGAGAACCTCGAGAACATCACTGGAGAAGACAACAGCTCCTTCCGGAGGGTGACGGAAATAGACGTGCAGTCGGGCGACGTTTCCAGGATGAAGTACATCTTTGAGAACCGCTCCTCCGACATCATGACCTCCACCTCTGAGGAGATGATGCAGAGGCTGAAGACGCAGCAGGCCGAGGACATCCAGAAGGGAAACGTGGTCAACTGCACCTGGATGTTCGAGAACCAGCCCATCGATGCCATCCGCGAAGACGTCACAGAGGGGAGGGAAACACGCACTGTGACTGATGTTCAAGGCGGTGATGTCGGTCAAGGCCGATTCATTTTTGAGACGTTCTCCCTGGATAAAATTAAAGAGGAGTCCTCTGAGACTGATATTTCTAAACTCACTAGTATCTTCCGAGATGAAACGGAAAGAGGGGATGTGAAAAATTACACCATGATGTTTGAAAGTCAGCCGCTGTACGCCATTTGCGACAAGGAGGGCCATTACCATGAAGTTACTACAGTCACAAAGGAAGAAGTCATGAGGGGTGATGTGGTGGGGGCTCGATGGCTGTTTGAAACAAAGCCGCTGGATTCAATTAGAGATTCAGAGGAGGTCTACGTTATTAAAGCTGTGACTGAGGAAGGCATCAACAAAGGAGACGTTAGCTCTGCCAGATGGAGGTTTGAAACACAACCTTTGGATGAAATTACAGAGGAAATAAAAGTCAGATCAAAAACAGTGGCTGATATCCAAGGCGGTGACGTGCAGACAAACAAGCAACGTTTTGAAACCGATGAGACGTCTCAAAAGTATATCAGGACCGTTAGTGTGAGCGAAATCCAGAAAGGAGATGTCAGATCTGCCACATGGATGTTTGAAACCCGCACCATTGATGAGATCCACGGCGAAGGCGCTGAGTATGATGGCATGGAGAGAGTGACAAAGGAGGAAGTAATGAAAGGGGACGTCAAACAGTCTGTCTGGCTCTTTGAGAAGCAGCCTCTTGACAGTATCAAAGACACTGATGACACTGAGCTTGTTGTGACAAAGGAGGAAATCCCACAGGCTGATGTGAAGTCAACAACATGGCTATTTGAAAGCACTCCATTCCATGAGTTCAACGAGAGCAGCACGGAAAAGACAGAGATATTAGGTAAAAGCATCAAAGACACACTCCAAGAGCTGTACTGTCAGAAAATGGTGGACTCGCAGGGCATTCTCATCCAGACCGACGAGATTGGCGACGTCCGCATGGCAAAGTATAAACTCATGAACCAGGATGCGCCACAGATTCAAAAAGAGGAGATAATCAGAGGAGATCTGAGCAACATAATGATGAACCTCCTGAACCGCAGGGAGGCCACGGAGAGGGGGATAACTATCGACCGGGAGGAGCGGGGCAACATCAACACCACGGTGAAGCAGCTGTTCAACCAGGAACGGGGAGTCAACGTTGAAAAAGAGGAAATTATCCGCGGTGACATTCAAGAGGCCATTAACAACCTGCTCAAGGACGAAGGCTCCTCCAATCGCGGCATCCTGATTCAAGAGGATGAGAAAGGAGACGTGAGGATGACCATCTACTCCCTCCTAAACAAAGGTGAGAGGGTGAGTACGGAGAAAGAAGATATCATTCAAGGGAACGTCAGCAGGACTCTTCATCGTCTTCTCTCCAACTCGGGTGGAGAAGACGCTAAAAGGATAAGAGTTAGCGATACAGAGAGGGGTAATGTCAGCTTTTACTCCACCTGCATCGAGTCCGGAGCTTTGGATTACCTGAAGCAACTGCAGAGTGAATCCGACGAAGTTGAGGAGGAAAAGGTGGAGAAGGAGCGAATCATCGGAGGGGACATCGAAGAGACCAAGATACTGCTGAGGAAGAAACAGCAGCAGGTCGGTCGCACCGTGGCAGAGGAGGATATAGTTCCCGGTGACGTGCACAGCACTGTTCAAGTCTTCATGATGGAGCCAGCTGTCACGTTCAGAAACCTGGAGAAAGAGGATATTGTTAAAGGTGACCTCAGCGCAGCCATGGACTCACTGACCCAGGCTATCAATCAGAAAGTGGTATTAGAAAAAGAGGAGGTGGTGAAGGGAGACTTATCCACTACTTTGAGGTCTCTAGAGGAGGCCCAACGTCAAGCCAAAGAAATGGAAAAGCCGGAAATCGTCAGGGGAGACATCAGAGGCGCTCTGGAGTCACTGGAGAAATCTGCAACCACTAAAACAGAAGTGACTGTCGAAGATTTAGTGCCAGGTGATATCAAAGGTACGCTGAGGTCCCTGGAGGAGGCGACGCAAACTGTGAAAGGAGTGGAAAAAGAAGAGATCGTCAAGGGAGACATCCACACCGCCATGCAGAATTTACACGAGGCGTCGGCCGAGAAGAAAGTCTACCAGCATCAAGTGAGCGAACAGGGCGACGTCAAAGCCACGATGCAGCTCTTCCTGGAGCCAAACACGTCTCCCAGGATGCAGCGCAGGGGCAGCGTCGAGGGAGACGTGAGGACATCCATCAAGTGTCTCTACGAAGGACAGGAGACGACGCAATTAGAAAAAGAGGAAGTTGTCAAAGGGGACGTTCAGGGCGCGATCAAGTGTCTCATGGAGAGGAAGCAGTACTCCAAACCCAAACGTCTGTATCAGAAGAAAGCAAAAGCGCCCACGAAAAACCCATCGAGTGTAAAGCAAAAGGAGCATGATTCCGTACATGAAGCTAAGAGTGAGAGTGTGGCAGTCAATCCAGCCCCCGCTGTGAAAAACCTCTCCCAGAGCAGTGAATCACAGAAGCACACACAGAGGCACATTGAGAGCAAATCAGTGAAAACACAGGTAATAACCCAGGAGGGCCGCTCTGTTACTGAAGCCAAGGCAGACAATACCACAGGGGCCTCGCAGCAGAAAAGCACGAAGGAACAGAAGGAGAAAGCCCCGCCCCCGCAGAAAATCCAAGCTCCTAAGCCTATTATGATAAAGAATAAACAAACGACTCATAATGAACAAACAGAGGCGAAAGCGGCTGATGTGAGTGTGATGAAAGACGTGCAAAAGACGAGCGTGTCAAACAAGCAAACATGCGAGACAAAGACGATCAAACAGGTGCAGACTACGGTGACGGAGAAAACTGTCACACAGCGGCAGAACGTGACGGTGTCGGAGCAGGCGTCGACGTCTCAGAGGCAGGTTGAGAATAAGGCCGTGATGCAAAAGCACAGCGTCAAAAACATGAAGAGCGATCACCGTAACCTTGATATGAAAGCGAAAGGTATGATCAAAAAGGCAAAGCCGGAGATCTACTTCCCCCCTCCTCCTCCCGCGTCGCCGCCTCCGCCCTCGGAGTCAGAGCTCTCCCTTCCTCCGCCGCCGCCGCCGGAGCTGGAGAACCCGGCGTTCGGCGACCTCCCACCTCCTCCTCCTCCGTCCGAAGCTGAATTTTTCCCTCCTCCTCCTCCTCCTCCTTCATCCTCTCTCTCTATGAGCAGCCAGGATTTCCTCCCTCCACCTCCCTCCCTGCAGGAGCTCAACGCCATGCCTCAGCCTCCTCCTCCTCCTCCTCCGCTTGCAAAGCCGGCAAAACCCATCGGCAAACCTTTATTCAAAGTGCCGAAGCTGCCGGAAATACAGAAGCCGGCCGTGCAGGTGAAGCCCAAATGGCAGAAAAAGCAACCAACTCCTCCTCCACCTCCTCCTCCTCAACCAACTCCTCCTCCACCTCCTCCTCCTCAACCAACTCAACCAACTCCTCCTCCTCCTCAGCCTCAGCTCCCTTCTCCTCATCCAGTCTCCACATCTCACAAAGAAGAAGCTAAAGTTCAAGAGGTGAGAAAGGCGATGACCCAACAGATTGAAACAAGCAAACAGATCCAGTCTGAATCTACAGCAGTGACAACAACAACAACAACAACAAAAATACCAAACACCCTGGCAGTGAAACCGGTGCAAAAAGAACCCAAAAAGTTCGTTCCACCCATCAAACTGCCCCCAACTCCCGAACCTCCCCCAACCCCGACCCCTAGACCGTACGCCCGCAAGTTTAAAACCCCTCTCATGTTGGCGGAGGAGAGATACCGGCTGCAGAGGATGGAGAAGGAGGAAACAGACAGGAGCAGAGTCACTACTCCCACTTCTCCACCAGCGAATGAGGAGGTTTCTGACAAAGAAGTGTCGACAGAAGTGACGAAAGCAAAGATGGAAGAGGCTAAGACTGTTCCCAAAGAAGAAGCGTTGCCTCAGCAGCACTCCCCTGCAAAGAAAGCCGCTTCCCAGATCCCTTTGAGCAAGCCTTTGATCTCAGTGGTAAATAAGAAATCAGCCACTGGATCTTCAAACATGTCTGTGGAAAAGAAGCACTCCTCTGAAAAAGAAATGCTCGCCTCAACCTCAACTGACGCTGTTAAAAAGAGTGAAAGCGTAGCCAGACATCAGAGCGGCTCTGTCTCTCAGTCCGGCCACGAGGCCTCAAATATCCAAGTCCAGTCATGCTCCAATGTGGTCACCTCCTCCGTCGTGGAGCAGAAGCAGTTTATTAAGAAATCCAGCACCAGGTCTATCGCTGCCACCCAGAGCGCTGTCCAGGAAAATGTAAATCTTCAAAGCCAGGCTGCGGTCACATTGAAAGCTGAGGATGTAAAGAATATTAATGTGGCTCTGACACAGGAGGGTAAAATGAGTCCTTCTCATCCCACTAAAATTCCAAAGGTAACTCCGAGTTTCAAGGTGAAAACCTTTAAGATGCCGACGGAGAAGAAAGAGGAGAGGTGTGACAGCCTGGGACAAAAGGAAGTAATGAAAAGTGAAATGCATTCACAGCAAGAGAAAAGTAAAGTGTCACAGACGAGTGAAACAAATGTGAATCAGGAAACCGTCCAGCTGACGTCAGCGAGGAGCGAGATGAAAACGGAAATAAAAGTGAAGGAGAAGAAGAGCCAGGCGACCCCGCCTGCGAGGGAGGCCGAGGTTCACATGAAAAAGGGAAAGCAGACGGAGGTGAAGCTGTCGCCGTCGGTTTCGCCCCTAATGCCTAAGGTGACGAAGATAACATCTGCAGCGGCTCATCAAGGACAAGGCCACGTATCTGTCTCCCACACTCAGCAGAGCGTGAAGACGCAGCAGATCCAGAGGCACGAGGAGGAGAAGGAGGTGGTGGTGGTGACACAGCAGAGCCTTCAGAGGGGAGAGGCCGCTCACATGCAAACACAGCAGATAAAGCAGCAGGAAGCGAGCAAAATGCAGATAAAGGTGGGCAAGACAAAAGGGAAAACAGCTCAGAAAGATGAGGCTCATTCGGAAGAACTCACAGATTTAGAGAGACGTAATGTGATGCAGAGGCTGGTGGCTCAAATAAAAGAGCTGGAGGGCACGCCGAGCAAAATAGACTCCAACGCTGTCAGGATGATTATAAGCGAGCTCCCTGAGTGGGTGACTGGCTCGGATGAGAGGAAAAATCTCAGCGAAATAGCGAAACAGCAAAGCAAGAAAAAGCTGAAAGAGATGATGGCCTATGTGAAAAACAACGTTCAAACAAAGCTCGCGGTCCTGGAGGAGAAGCTGGCGGCCACAGAGAAGCAGGAAGAGGAGGAGAGGGAAGAAACTAAAGCTCCTCCTCCGCCACTGGTGCTTCCAAAACCAGACAAGAGGGTCGTCGTCGGCGCCGCCGGAGCCACGACCAAGACGTTCGGCTTCTCCAAAACGGAGAAGAAGAAGGTGGTGGTGGAGGAGAAGAGGCGCCAGGAGCTGAGCGAGCGTTGCAGCGTGTCCTCTCCGTTATCCAGCATCCGCACGCCGTCTCCCACCTTCATCAGCATCGAATCCCGGAGGGTGGACTCTCCGCTCAGGGTGACGCCGTCCCCGCCGCCGTACAAAGCGGTCGGGACGCCGCCTCCGCCCCCTCCTCGCAAGACGTACACGCCCACGCCTTCCCCCACCCTGAGCCGCTCCGATAGGCTGATGAGACCGACCCCGTCCCCGTCTTTCGGCGACCGTCAGACTCCCGTGGAGACGCAGGAGCAGGATGCGGCAGAGATGGGCGACTCCATGTTGACGGTGAAGGATAAAAAGTCGTTCTTCGAGGAGGCGCAGAGGGCCGAGGTGAACCGGACCTACCTGAGGAAGGATCCCATCGATATCCCAGAGCGTCTTGGAGCGGACGCCGAGGAAACACCCGATGGCATGAGCGCGGATCTGCTGAAGGAGGATCTCCCACGGGTCGACCTGTCCAAGCTCGTGAACAAATTTGAATCCCCGAAACCGAAGGTGTACGCCCGGAAAGATCCCATTCTCATCTCGGAAAGGCTGGGCAGCGACACGGAAGATGCGGACGCCGACCCGCCCACCACACCGAGGTCGGGGGAAGTGCCGATGCTGAACGTTAAAGCCATAAAGGACGTGTTCGAGACGGGAGAGCACGGCTCGCAGGCCGCCCGCGAGCTGAGGGAGCAGATAGAACGACGGGAACCCGACTCGGTGTACTCAGAGCCAGCCGGTCACTCGGAGACGACGACGGTCACCGAGCAGTTCTGCACCGTTGACGACTTCGGGAACATCACCAGCGAGACGAGGAGCGAGTTGCACTCGTCCGGGAGCTCTGTCACCCGCGGCAACCCTCCGTCCTACGCCGACGTGGTGCGGGGTAGCGTCCCGACGGTGGACGTTCCCCCCGAGGCCACCACTGAGGAGCTGCTCAGGAGCTTCCAGCAGTCGTGGGCCGAGAGCCAGGGGGTTTTCCAGAACCTGGGCTTCAGCGTCACGGAGCAGAGGAGCTCGCAGATCGTAACGCACCAGCAGGAGACTGTCGTGACGGGTAAACCGCGGCGTGCAGCATGAGGACACTAAACCAGCGTGACGGTGTGTTTAACATGCTTTGTGTGTGGAATTTGAAAGCATCGTCTGCATTGTGTGGAAAGAGACACATTAACAGGAGTTTGATGCTGTTATTCATGTAACTTGAGTTCCTTTGAAGTGTTTTTTTTTATTTTATTTTTTTAATTTGACACGTCTCCCCCGAAGCTCAGAGCAGCTCGCAGCTTAAATCTGGCAGTTTGCCACCTTTTAATATTCACAGGTTGTGTTTTGTCCTGTTTATTCATGCCTCTGATGTGTGGAGCCGGCAATGATGCTAACATATTGAACTAATATTTCTTTCTGCCTGAGCGTGAGATGTTGTTTTCACTGTGAAAACAACCCTCATTTTTATTTTTCAGTCGAAAATAAGGTTTCACCTTTTTTTTTTTTTTCGTCCATGTTCGTGGTGTGAATTTTGAAAATAAACTTTTCTTTTTATAATAGTGAAATAATTACAGTGGGGTCACAGAATGGGAATATGGACCGTTTTGTGATTCTCTCTGCATTTTCACAGCTGTGGCTGTAATTATGAAAAGACCTCTCAAAACTGGAGTAGTCAACTAATTGCATTTCTAATACTAATACTAATTAAAGCCGCAAGCGGCGATGACGGGCCCTCGCTCGACCCATGCGACCGCGGGGGCCGTGGTGCGAAGCGAAAAGGGCGAAAAAGCGTTGCGGGAGCGGGAAAGTGCAATGTGTTGTTCGTCCACCAGGTGGCGCTACGAAGCCAGATGCGGGTAGGGGTGTTCAGGGGCTGACCCTGATCAAACGTGTGAAGTTTCGAGCAAATCGCACAATGTTGATGCAAAACACAGCATTTCCTGTTTCCACAAGGGGGCGACATGAGTGAGATTGCTTATGAGCACATGGAGACGTTGAGGGAGGGGCTCTGATCATGTACAGAAAGTTTGACGCAGTTTGGATGAAGTATGTAGGAGAGAGAGCTGCTTGAATATACATGGCGATGGATCAGAAATGGCGGCGCCATGTTGGCCACGCCCCTTGACGTAGAGATCTGAGCTGCACATCTAATGATCAGCATGGCATCTCGATGGTCTGTAGCCAATTTGAAGTGAATCGGACAAAATCCCAGGGAGAAGTTGATTAAAGTACTAAGTGTGGAAATCACGCCAAAATGGCGAGTAAAATCAAAATGGCCGACTTCCTGTTTGTAATAGACCAATGGTGCAAGAGACTTTTTTTTTCGCCTTGACAACTTACACATGTGTACCAATTTTCATGTTCCAACTCCAAGAAAACCCCTATGGGGAGGGGTTTTTGAAAATTTCAAGGGGGCGCTGTAGAGGCATTTGGCCCCGCCCACAGGCGCCGCTCTATCAGATCAAAGACCATCCCACCCTCTACCTGTGTATCAATTTTCATGATGATACGAGTTTATTAAAGCCATCAAAAGGGCAAACGTAATTTCATGGCGAGGGGCGACAGTCGCCGCACCGCCACGCGGACGCCATTGCTCGTAGCTTCACAGCGTTCATGGTGTAGCTTCACCAACTGGTTCTGCATGTTTTAGAAGTGGAATGAAGTTGATGGGGTCAACTATGTGCCATCAGTACACGTTAAAGGAAAACCTGGCCACTTCCTGTTACCACCGGGGGGCGCTATGAGTGACGTGGGAAAACAATACATCGGAACGTTCAGGGCGGAGCCAGCATCATCTCCAGCAAGTTTCAAGCTGATCAGATAAAAAATGTGTGAGTTATAGGTGTTCGAAGGTGAAATGGCGAGGAAACGAAAAATCGCCAAATTTCTCATGGCTCCAGAAGCCACGCCCTTTGACCTAGAGACTTATGCTGCACAACATTTGTTCAGGATGACATCTCGATGCCCTGTAGCCAATTAGAAGTCAATCGGATGAAATTCCTAGGAGGAGATAGGTCAAAAAGGTCAAAATTTCGAATCAAAATGGCCGACTTCCGGTTTGGATTTCACCATGACACTAAGAGGCTTTTTTGTGTGTCTTGCCATGTTCTATAAGCCCACCAAATTTCAAGCCTCTAGGTGAAACGCTCAGGCGGGGCTGATGTTTTGAAAATTTCTAGGGGGCGCTATTCAGCCATTTGGCCACGCCCATTTCCAACGACTTTAAAATATCCAATTTTTCGCGAGTCCTGATGCGCATGCCAAAATTTACGCACTTTGGGGCATGTTGAGGTCCCCAAAAATGCGATCTTAGGTGGAGGAAAATAATAATAATAATAATAATAATAATAAACAAAGCAATTACAATAGGGCCTTCGCCGGGCGAGTGCTACTCGCCGCTCGGGCCCTAATTATAATAAGGTTTGTTTTTCTACAGTGCACATCCAGAAGGAGCCACAGTAATACAGTGGATAACAACTGTCTAATGGTGTTTGCTCTCATCTCCTGTCATACAGTTAAATTTAGTTTGTGCTCTCTCTTTAAACATTGTGAGTCTTCTGGTAATATTTAACTTTACTGGGAAGTTTTTGTTTTTTGTTATGATAGTTAGAATAGGAACTGTAACTTTAAATACAAATAATTCATATGAACTGGAGTTGACTTTATTTGTAGTAATTTTAAACATTTTGCACACAGACAAAGACTTAAAGGGACTAAAAGAAATAACGCAATCTCACTCGTACTGGTGAATAGTGAGACTGTGCTGCAGGATATTGCTGCTCCAGCTCAGCTAAACCTTTATGTAATTGTACTATATATCAAGGCCAAATCAGCTCCAGCTACTCACAACTTTAATGTCTTTAATGCTGATTTATTAGCAATTAAATGGAGTGCATGTAGCATGTAGAAATAAAAGGCACATCACAGATGTGAAATTAACTTTTTCCTTCTTGTTCTCTTTTGCAGAAAACTCGAATTCCAGAGTCCGAACTGTGCAGGGTGTGTCGGAAGAGGGTGTATCCCATGGAGTCACTGATCGCAGACAAACAAAACTTCCATAAAAGCTGCTTTCGCTGTGAACACTGCAGAGGCAAATTAAGGTGAAGCTGCTTCAAACGGCTTCAGAGACGTGTCGCTCCCTCACCTCGCATCATTACTAACCCGTCTGTTTTCCCTCCTCTTTCTCTCCAGCCTCGGCAACTACGCCTCTCTCCATGGACGAATGTACTGCAAACCACACTACAAGCAACTGTTCAAGTCCAAAGGGAATTATGATGAGGGATTTGGGCAGAAACCACACAAAGAACAATGGACTAATAAGAACCAGCAGAACTCGGCTGAACAAAAAGTCAAATCACCATCGCCTAAAAAGAAAGTCATAGAGTACAGATGTTCCACTGCTCAGGATAACGACGTGAGTAAGTCAGTGGATGAGAACAAAAAGGCCACAGCTAAGATTTCTGTGGTGTGGCCTCCGCAGGCTGATTCTCCGAAGAAAGCCTTCACCATCGAGGAGGAGTTGAAGTTGGTAAAGCCGTCGTGGCCCCCGAAGGAGGGCTCGGCTCTGGAAAATGACCCCCGAAATGAGCCTCTGTTTAAAGAGACTGAGCTACCTGCAGCTGAAGTGCAAAATGGAGCCCAGGAAAATGACTGTGTGAGAAAGTGTGAAGAAACTCCAGCAGAGCCGCAGAGTCCAGCCCCCCCCGTAGCCGTCGCTGAGGAACCAGCCTGTGTTATTCACACTCAAGAAACTAAAGAGTCAAACAGTAGCTCTGAGGCTCAGGCACAAGTGGGCTCCCAAATGGACTCTGAAGTGCAGCCTGGAGTGGAAAAGAAGGAACAAAGTGATGGGAACGACTGTGGAGTTGTGGAAAGTCTGCAAGAGCAGGAGAAGGATGAGGGAGAAAGTAAAGAAGGTGTGGAGGACGTGAGAGTGAACGGACGTGACGGACAGACAGAGAGCGCAGCAGGTGAGGGGGAAAGACAGGAGGAGAGAGACGACGCAGCGATGGCAGCAAAGGTCACGCTGATAGATGAGGAGGCGACGCTGGCGAAGCAGGGGCTGAATGCAAACTCCAATAACAACAATAACAGAGAGCAGACGGAGCTTGACCGTGAAATCCTGCTTGGAGGGCTTAATGAGGACGAGGAGGAGAGGAATCAGTCACCGTTTCCGACAGATATGAGCGGAGGAGCCGATCCCTTTCTGGCTGACGATCGCTGCGAAGAGCCAACATGGATGCCAAGTGACGTGTTGCGGTTGGCACAGAGGGACGACGCTTTCGTGCCAGCGGGTGCCAAACGCGCTGAAGCCACAGACTGCTATTCAGACGCTAATTTCCACACGGAGGGAGCCGAGGGAGCGTGCGCTTTCAAAGACGACGACCGCGACGACGATGCACAGCCAAAGATCGGCACGTCCAGCTTCCTGGAGGACATTTTCGCCGGCCTGAGCACGAGCACCTCCAGCCTGCTGTCTGATCTCAAATCTGACATCTTCAGCGGGGAGAAGTCGGCGCTGGACGACCTCTTGGATTTTGGGATGGAGGCGAAGACAGGAGACGTGAAAGCAAAAGGCGAGGGCGCTGTCACAAGAAAGGACGGCGCTGCTCTGTGGGAAGATGAAGGCGATGAAGGCCTGACGGCGGAGGAGCAGATCAAGAGGAACAGATACTACGACGACGATGATGACGATGAGTGACAGACAGACCCCCCCCCCCTCCTTAAACCAAAGCAGCATTGACCACTTTGAATTTCACATCCATGTCCATGGAGAGATGAACTGCTCTGACTTTATTTAGCGTTTTTTTTGTACTGAGTTTTAATATCTCGCTCTGTTATCCAACACGTAGCTTAGCTTGATGCTGATTGGATGCACCTGGTGTGCAGAGAAGTGGAAACTGTCCTTGTAGGTTACTTGGTATTCATATCTATGTTTTTGCTGACTGATCTAAACAGGGCTTTATTTTCAATTTTTTTTGCAATATGTGCATTAACCTAGAGCTGTATTTTCTTTGACCGACCGGCTGTCAGCTTTCTTTTGTGTCTGAATAAAGAGGCTTTTTTTTTTTTTTTTCCATTTCTATCAAGGTTGAAATAAAGCTTTATGAACTCAACAGCATATGACTTTTTAATCAGCGAATGAACAGAGGAGCTGGACTTAGATGTACCCCCCCCCCTCTCCCCTTTGTGATGTATAGCCTACCTAGATAACACAGTCCAGCTGAGATCTCTTTGGCGAAAGGCGTTATTGATTTGCACTGATTGAGCAGGCCTGTTGTAGGAGTTACAGATTTTTCCATTAGGTGGCTTTTGTCATCTCTGACAGATTTCTTCCCCAGCGCCTTGGTTACAGCTCGGGCACGTGGGGGTAATTGCTTGAAAAGAGGATATACTGCAATGTTAATTACCCCAGCTAAAAAAAAACTACTTCAGCGTCAAGAAAAAAGTGAATGGTTGTACAAATTCACTCTGGGGTCATGCTACGTTGTGGTGACAGTTCCCTTAAGATGGGGAAACTCTGTTGCTGGTTCAATAATTCAGCATCCTCTCTTGAAATGCTGTTTGGCATCTTTTTTAATTGGGTAATTTTTTTTTTCCTGTAGCATTTTCGATGCAGTTTTGTACACTTCTAATTGTTTATTCCCCTGCCAAGCAGTTATAAACACATACAAACTGCCACTGCTGTTAAAAAAAATAAAATACCCCCGAAACACCCCAACAATGTTATATTTAACTATGAAAAATGCAGAGATTGGAAGTTTGTTGAGTGATGTTTTTTTTCCAGGAAGCTTTTCGATCAATAATAAGTGAGTCATTGGCCACAGCTGTATTTTGTAATGTTAAATATTGCTAAATTGTCCACGATGTCATATCGTTCTCTTTCTCTGTGACAGTGCAGCACAGTCTGTCCCTGCTCTGTTTACTTTACCTTGTACCTACCATGACAAATAAAACTTTGAACTGCTCTTGGCAGTTTCACTTCTGCATCATACCATACCATAATATTAAAACCCATCATAATGCAGCCAGGACTAGATTAAAATATTACACTGTTGATATCCGGTGCACCTATCTGAACATAAGATATTTCAAAGTGTAAATGTGGAACTCCAGCTAGAAGATTATTCTTTTAAGCCTGTTCCTGACAAATCGAGAGCCTCTGTGGCCTGGGGGGGGGTTCTGATGATAACAACACTGCCAACTGTTTCCATTACCGTCATTATGAGGTTTATCTTCATTTTCATAGGCCAACCACGAACACAAAACCCAGCGCTCCTGTCTTCATTAGCAGTTTTATTTTGCTTTACCACAGGGGAGCGCCCACTCAGACAGTCTGCTGCATTTGAAGTAAACTTTCCCAAATGTCTTCTTTCTTTCTTTCTTTCTTTTTTCTACAGGAGCTATACTGACAAAGTCCTACAGAGTTGCATCATACTCTGTTGTTTCATCGTGTTCATCACTTATTAATAGATCCGTCTTGACTCAAACAAAGTATTAGCCTGCAGGGAGGTTTCATACAATACAAAGAGGTTATTGTGACATTTTTGGCAACATAAATTAACAGAAGAATTTAAGAATCCAGCCACATTCATGTATCCCTCACTTCCTGTTTGCTTTCTCTCTCTGATGAAAGTCAAAAGCTCAAGCTGTGAAACCAGATGTATGTTCACGGTTACAGGCTAGAAGAGAACCAGCTGTGATCCAGATTAATTCTGCTATCTGGTCCTGTTTGAGCCGGGCTGAGACCCCCGAGGCTCGATGTGTCTCACTTGGACTTGAACTTTGGCTGAACTTGATCCACGATTATACACAGTTAGATGATTGTTGAGGTTGATCTTTCACTTGGAGAAACATTCACCATCAGACATGGGAATGAGATGTGGTCCAATAGTCATAAAATGAACACTCCCTTTAAGTGTTTGGTCTGACATTCGGCTAAACAGCTGTTGGGAACGCTAACAATGTAATCCAATGTTCATGAATGAGAGAGAGTTACTGAGGGACAGTTACTGGAATACAGGGGTTTTATTCTGCCACTTTTATATCAAAGACCCTTAAACTGACACAAATTGGACAAATTTTTGAAACAAACACCAGAAGTACACAAATATTAGTTCTGAGACTGAATAACTTTACTTTTTTAGTCAATGTACGTACAAATTAGGGCTAACGGTGTGACTTTTTAGGAAATATTTTGAAGAAAATTCAAGAAAAAAAAGTGGTAAAATTTCAAAAATTGTTTTTTAATTCTAGAAAAAGTGGTAAAATTTCAAGAAAAATTAGTAACCCCCTTAAACTCTCTCAAGGACAACCAGAACTACTGATCTAAACAATGTTGTTTGCAGGGCAGCTGTGTGGTGGTTAGCATCCTTACCTTTACCCCACCCTCACCCCAATGTCAGCTGGGATTGCCTCCAGTCGCCTGCATGGATAAACGTTGCAGACAAGGGATGGATGGATGGATGGATGAAGGGATGGAGGGGTGGATGTCCTATCAACTCCATTTGTGATTACATCGCTCTGTAGCCTCCATATGTTCATGTTGCATTAATAGTGCCACTTTATTGAAACGAGCCTGTCCTTGACAGACCCCGTCAATCATCCTGCTCATCCCCCCCCATACACCCAACCGTTGAACCCTCCTCCTCCCCTACAGACTGTTACCCGGGTCTTGGGTTTATTTTTTCCCGAGATGCCATCAGCTCACTCCGGCGTGACAATTGCAGTCGCTCCGCTGCTTGAAAGTCAATCCCCCGGTTAGACAAAAGCAGCATCCATCCATCCATCCATCCATCCCTCCATCACTCCTCCTCCTCCTCGTGCACCTCCCCGGCCGTGGCCTGATTGGCTGCTATCACCCTCCCTAATCAGGCGGCCGCTGATTGGTCGGCTGCTCTCCTCTCCTCCGCCACCGTGCAGAGAGACGCAGAGCAGAGGAGGCATCGGCGAGGAGAGGAGCGGACGGAGCTCGGCGGAGCTTCAGCACCCAGATCAGGACAAGTTGTTGCCGGCTGCATGGACACGGAGGACAGACAGCGGTAGGTGTGCGGACACGATTTAAAAAAAGAAGAAGGGAAAAAAAATGTCTGCCATACCTCGTGTGTTAGGTTCAGTCGCTGTTAATTGCTCGCACCAGCCGCTGCACGGACGCTGATTTAAGTAAAATTGAGTTAAACGTGTGTTTGTGTGTGTGTACATGTATGCGTGTGTGTTATCTATTTGCTGTTTAGTTTGTTGACAGTTCATTTTTGCAAGAGTGTCTGCGGAGGCAGACGTGTAGTAAGACGTGAAACTTGATATTGAAGCTGCACTTTGGGTATTTTTCTCCTTTTTTTGGTGTGCGTGTGTATGTGTGTTGGAGGTGTGTAGTCTCCCTGCTTCACTTCCTCTGTCATGCCATTGGTTTAAATGAGAAGAGGCTCAGTGGTGTGTGTCTGTCTGGGCTTATTGCCATTGAAACGTGTGAGAGAGAGCGAGGCAGAGACCAAATAAATCCAGATAAGTAGATGAGGACATTGTACATTTCATAAAGCTGTGTGCACTTTATGGACTATAACATGGAGCATGAGGGGCTACAATGATTTATCTGGCTGCTAATCCACGTCACTTAACATGAGCTAAGTGAAATCCATCATCAGTCCTCTGTTTCATTGCATAAAGGGGTGATGAGTTCTCCCCCCACGCTGGGTTTTTATCACTTTTCCTCCTCCTCCGTGGAAGTGAAAGGGCCAGTGGAGATGGATGTAACCCACTGTGGCAAGCTGCTCAATGGGATTTTTACCTTGTAGTCAAGAGGTCATAACAACAACTCACAGCCAGTGTCTCCTGCTCGCTGTGAGCAGTATGCCTAAGCCTCCAGAAATCCATTTCTAGCAATTTATTTTGACAGCTTGCTTTGAAACAGGAATGCCACGGATCTGAAAACGCAGGACTGATCCTCTCTTTCTTTTTCTTTCTTTTTTCTTTTTTTCTCTTTTGGAATTACAGCACCCCTTGAAGTGGTTACATCAATACTGCTCTACACTGTTTCTTGTCGCGGAGTAATCCCAGAGAAGCCAAGTCCATCTCTTTTGTGAGCAACCGTGGCTTTCAACCTTACAACGCCGCCTATGTCGTTAATACCGGCAGCTCTGCCAAATTCTCTCATTTAAGCCTGTGTGCTGGCGCGCGACCAGGTAGCCTACTGATATTGCACAAACCGGGGGAAAAAAAAGAAAAGAAACTGCTCCATTTAATTTCATAAAATGTCCCACAGTCCTCCGGTCACCTCCCCCATGACACAAAACACAGTGGTTTAATCTCAATTAGGCGATGACATATCAAATTGGGCACCTGACACACATGGGTGATCTGAGCGGGGACACAGCCTTGGATGTCTTCTCCAGTGACTCTGGTGTGTTTCTGAACAAGCACAAACACGTCGATCAATCAGTTTTGCTCTTGGCACGCGGCGACGCCACAGCAGTGTCACTGTTCACATGTAGAAACTGTTTACGTCTTAGAAGTTCTTGATTGGTTGGCTGAGGAAACTTCAGGGTATGATCCACTTCTCGATATTGTGACATTATATTTAGACTTTTCCTTTTTAACAAAGAAGTTAGATTGCTGCTAACCATGTATTAAAGGAGTCATCACCCGGAAATCGCAATTTCTCTTGTTAAAACATGCATACTGGTGTTTGACCTCAGTTGAAACTTGCCTGAAAAGCTGGAGTTTGAAAGCGGCGCCGTTTTTTCGCTTCGGCTCTTTCTCCGAACAGGAATAGCACACAATGGTGTGCCTTCCTAAAGCACGAGATCTTTGATTCTGCTCCGACGGTGACCTCACCGGCGGAGGCTACTTGCCTCTTTCACCACCCGACCCCGGCCCGTCCGCTACCTGAAATCGCCGAAGCGGTACCAGGGGGCTGTTTATGTTTTGGAGTCTGCATGCAGGCAAGCCCCCCCCCGGCTCTGTCCTTCCTGCGGCGAATCAACGCGTGCCTCATACAATGCACATCCGGACCAGATCCGGACCAGTCAAAACCTCGCGCGTAATCTCGCGTGATAAAGTCGCGGTAGGAAAAAGGGTCAGAACAAGCTCAATGTTTGATTAAAATTATTAATTTTTTTATTAATAAGTTTTACGAATTGATCCAAAGCGATCCAAGGGGGGCTGGATACGTAAAAAACCAGGTGATGACTCCTTTAAATATTGAAGGGATAGTTCAACATTTTGGCAAATTGGCCCATTGCCATAATAGCAATAGTCTTAGGAGTTAGTTTGTTACCTTTAATTGTCGGTGCAAACTATTTTTAGAACGGCGGAGCAGAACTGTGAGCTGCTCAGAGCTACCTCTGAAACAACTCTGTCTGGTAACGTTGTGTTATTATCTCATAGCATGGTGAATGTGCAGGTCACAACTTGTCCACCAGAGTGTTTTGGAGTTGTAGGATTGTGTATTTGATGAGGGAAACCAAGAAATCCCATGAGCCTCCGTAGCGTAGCTCTGAGCAGCTCACGGCTCTGCTCCGCCGTTCTAAAAATAGCTTGCACTTACAATTAAAGGTAACAAACGTACTCCTAATGTATTTTCACAATAAAAATTTGACCAAATTGGGATTCAGATGTTGGGTTGTAGTTCTACCCAAAAAGAAAAATGATTATGTGAACTTTTTGACTGATCGTCCACCGTTAACTCGTGCTGTCAGTTGGGTTAGGATCAATAATTTACTGTTACGAGTCTTATAAGAGTTTCCCCTGTAAGTCCACTCCCCCAAATCTATGCTTTTCACCGTCTCTTGAATTCCTCTACACTATTAAACACATCTAAGTCTTACCACAGCCTTTATACATATAAATAGGCTGTTTACATCTGCTGCGTTGTAAACTACATCTTATTGACATCCTGTGAGAGGAAGCAAGCCCCTGGGTGTGCGACTAATAGTCCTCGTTTTTAACTCATTTAACCCTCGCGTGGGGGTTTTATATGTGAAGGCGTCCTGCCTGTCAGAGTTATTGGCCGAATTTAACACACAGAATTGATCTTTTTAGATGTTGTGAAGTAAATAACCTGATGCAGTTTGCGTTAGTAGCACAGAGGAGGGAACTGAAGCCTTTTTTTTGTTGCAGGAAGCCCTCTGGCCGGACCAGATCCTCTTAATTACATCATATTTTTGTCCAGGAAGTGATTGGGCTTCGATTTATAGTGTCATGGCGCTCCCTGATGTGATAAACCGCATGTGTCAGTGATGAATGGCGATTATAAAGCACGCAATAGAAAAGTGCATTACAGAGCAGCTTATTAACTCGTCCACTATTTCAATGCACTCACTGCGATTTTGCTTTTCATGTCGACACAGTTCTGAGGAGGGATCATCTGTCAGTTGGCGGGGCGGTGTTTGGTCCGGCCCTCAGGGAGCAGATTTCTTTCAAGTGCACAACTTGGCTTGTCAAATGTCACTGTTGTTTCATGAGGACCTTTACTTAATGTTGAACTTAGCCTTTTTTTCTCTTTGAAGGCCAAACCTTCTGTGGGATTTATCACCAGTCCATCAAAGTCTTTGTGCACTGACTGTCAAAGAGAGAGGAGGATGGGATACCAATCTCTGCGCTGAGTTAGGGGGCACGACCGCAATTATAGATACATCCAGATGTGCATGGACTAGCCATTGCAACAATGTGATTGGCAGTGCATCAGCGATGGGAGTGAAAGTGAAGGAGGATATCCCAACTTACTGTACATACAGTATGTATCTGCACCAAAAGGGATGGTGTTCAAACATTCCAAGCGCTGTGCTGGGTTGTTTTTTCCACCGCTTTCTCAGACCTTCACATCCATTCAGGTGACAGTGAGTGACAGCAATGGCATGATAAATATACATGGTGGAAAATGTGTTTTTTTGTGAGCCAGCGTGTGCACACCATGTCAGTAATGCATTCCCTCTTTTCACGCCGTTATTTAGAACAACACAACACAGCACTCTTCAGTGTAATCAGTTGTGATTTCTCTACATAAACTCTCCCTGTGGCCACGTGTCAGTCTCCCTCTGCTCTTCAGCAGGTACCCCAGCAGCTGTTGAGTGCAAACAAGACAGTTTGTGAGCTTAAAACCCATGAACATCTAATTGTCGTGACCGTAGATCCTTTTAAAAGCCACAAATTCACAAATTCAGACCTCTAGGATTCGGCGCCGTGACGCAGCTCATCCCATCGCTCCATGAAACTGATGTTAATGCTGGATTAAGCTGCTGCGCTGCACAGCTGTCAACTGTTTCATTAGGCCTTCCCTCCCCCCAAAAAAATCCACTTGTCAGACTTGCCGTAGCACCAGAAGTGGTGGCCTACACAGCTGTTATCAATAAATATAATGTCTCTGTCTATTGATATGATTATATAATATCTAAGTCAGTGTGAGCGAACAAGCTGCTGCGTTGCGCATAATGACTTGGCCCCATTCTGAGCTCTGTAATGTTTAATATATAAACAGATACAACTTAAATGTTGATTACATCTGACATAGTGATAACAGCTGGAGCTGCCTGATTGCCCTCTAATTATAAATTGATTTTATTATTACTAGACAAGGAGGATGTAAGGGTGTAATTTTAATTCAATTTCAATTTTTGTTTTATTTATCAGGCTTTTTCCATGTGTTATTTGTATTATATAGAAACAGACAGATGTGTCACTATAACTATCGGTACAGATACTTATCGGCCAAAATAAACAGATTAGTCCAATAATGACATCTTTTTTCGATTTTAGAGCCAATCTGCATTGATTTTGTTCATTTTCAGTCCATATGCTCCTCCATGATGATTTGAAACAATGCCAATTGTTGATTTTTTTAAGAGTCATAACAGATGTTGTTGTTGTGATGTCATTAGCAGAGCTATAATGTTAAACTCATATTTACTCACTACGTCTTAGCCTTTCTTAACCTCAGGTGTGTGAATATCAACTATTAAATATCATATCAGTGGAAAACAAAGAGCTTTGGTGCATCTCTATTGGTTTTCTTATGTGGCACTTGACTCTTTTGGAGAAAATGCAAATGTCTCTGTATGTTGTTTATTCCTGACTTTTTGAGCCGATTTCCGTGGTAATGCACATTGGTGTTGTGCAGGTGGAGCATGATCTCGGTGATCATCGGTGTTCAGTTCGATTGCCAATACCTTCTCCTTCACCAGCATCAGGCAGATTCTGGACTTGTTTGTATTGACTTGTGATTAAAGTGCTGTCTGTTGAGCGTGTGTGTGCGTGCGCGTCTGTGCACAGGAGATCGAACAGCATTGAACACACTTCACACACGTCATCCTTGTCTTTTATTCCTGTGATATTGTGAAGCGGTCACATTCACCTCAGTTTGAAGTGACTGCGACCTTCCGGCGGGCGATGTTTTTTCATCACATCTCACAAGTTCATACATTAATTATGTCATGACACTGCCTCTCCTCCAAAAGGTCAGAGGTCAACATCATCAATAATGTTCTGCTTAAACACTTCTGGCTGTTCTCTGGCACGGTGACCCAGGAGGAGGTTGTCAGCAGCACAGCTCTCACATATTGTCTGTTTTTTTATTTATTTTTTAGTTGTTGTTTTGGATTGTAAATAGAACCTTTGGTCCTAACAGCGACGTGGAGGGACGGTCAACAACAGACAGAGGTCTGCCTGACATAAATCTGCTGCTCTAAGGGGAACACGACCCCCCCCCCCCCATGAATGTCAGAAAGCCTCACTCAAGGCAAGAAGCTGTTAGCTCTAACTTTGCACACTTGATAGGAAAGATAACAGACATATTCAGGGTCATTTTGTGCAATATAATGTCCTTATTGTTGTTTATATTTGATGTATTTTGCTGTGGAGCCAGGAGGCAGCGGTAGAGGAAACCCTTGGAGGTCACTGACCTCTCCTGGAGGCAGGGTCAACCATAAAAAAAAAAGCCCATTTCCCTCGGGGGGCATCTGTAAACTCTTGCATTATTGTTATTCACTTGACCTTTATGAATAATTAATGACTGAATTATTCAATTTAATTGCAGCAGGGGGGAAGCAAAACCGGCGCTGCCCAGTTCCCCGCCGTTTTCACCTAGAATTAATGGTTTCTCTGCAACAACTCATAAATTACGACGCATTAGATTTTATAACCGTCTGGCTGCACTGGAATTCCAGATAGCAAGAGGCTGTAACTTAAAACGCTGTCATCTTTTATAAGGTCTCGAGTTGTGCGCCGCTGTGGGTGTATGATTCCTCTCTGATTCTGTTCTTTCTCCGAGGGCGTTCGCTGGTTTTCACATTGATGTGCTCTGGCCTGTGCTCTCCCTGTCTCTCTTGTGTGGGTCTCTGTGGAGAAGGGGGGGTTTGGAAAGCTACACAGGCGAGCGGCGCGTTTCATCTGCCGATCTCAGCGCGTTGTGATCATCATGTCTGTGTCTGCCGTCCAAACTTCAACCTCCCCCCATCCCCTGGCTGCTTCTGAATACGACACGGTGGGCGCAGACGATCCAACACGAACGCGCTGTGATCCTGCTGGTCCTCCTCACCCACCACCACTCCTCTGTAAACAACATGGCACATGATGAATAAAACAGGGGGCAGCAGCCTGCTTGTTTGTTATTATCTGGCCACAGTGAAATTGATTTGTCGAGTCCCGCCCTCCACGGTTACTGTTGCTAGGTTGGACAAACAATGGTAAGGGGTTGGCCGTGATGGAGTAGACGCGTATCGAGTCTCGCTCCCGCAACTATTGTCAATTTAACGTTCTAAGACCCCGAAAGTCACAAAAGAGGGTAATATTTATCTCTTTCGACGGACATATTACCGAAATATGTCGACGTACGCGACCAGACAGAATGTAAAAGACCAGAGTGCTAAGGTCGATCCGGCACACGAGGCAAGTGACGGGCTTAGCATGGCAGCCATTGCTAACCTCTTGGAAGAACACCGCCAAGCCCTCTCCGCTGATTTCAAAGCCTCCATCTCAACGCTCGAAACGAAGCTGGACCACGTCCACACCACAGTATCTGACCATGCTCAGAAGATAGTCTCTCTCGAGGTAAACGCTACTCTACAAGACGAGCGCCTGTTGACACTGGAGGCATCCTGTGCTATGCTAACGGAGAGCAATGCTAAGCTGTTAGCTAAAGTTAGCGACTTGGAGTCCCGGAGCCGGCGGAACAATATCAGAGTGGTCGGCGTGCCTGAGTCAGTGGAGGGACCGCGACCCACAACCTTCTTTGCGGAGCTGCTCATGGAAGTTTTTGGCGAAGGCGTCCTGGACGCGCCACCGGAATGCGACCGAGCCCACCGTACGCTATCCGAGAAACCGAAGCCGGGGCAGAGAGCACGCCCAGTTATCATCAGGCTGCACAGGTACCAGGTGAAGGAGAGGATCATACGTGAAGCCCGAACCAGGAGAGGCAAGCTACAGTACAGAGGCTCCCCCATCGCCATTTACGAGGACTACGCGCCGGAGGTGGTGGAGCAACGCCAGAAGTACCGGGAGGTGATGTCGGAGCTTTACAACCTGGGCTTCAAACCTGCATTGCTGTTCCCTGCCAGGCTTGCCATCGTGATGAAAGATGGGGAGAGGAAGAGGTTTTCTTCGGTCTCCGAGGCCAAAAGCTTCATAACATCCATCCGCACGGAAGAGACCTGAACCGATTACTTCAATAAGCCCACCATGATGAGCCGCTGTTATGCTTTCTGGATAACCGTGAGTTAATATGATGCCAACTATATAACTGTCTTCACCAGCCCCGGACGGGCCTGGAGTTAACTCTCTGACTGCATCATTAGTAGTCACGGACCATGGTCCTGACGGACTGTGTGTGTTTTGACTGTGCAGAGGTTTAAACAATGATTACCGACTGGACACTTAATAACATTACCTGCACTTTGATCCGATATGCGCTAATATTTTTTTGAACTCCCTCTTTTTCATAATTCTTTCTTCTGGTTTACATTACTTTGAGAATTTAGATGATCTTCTTTTTATCCGTTATTGCGCCAAGTACAGGAAGTTTTTCTACATGCAGATTGCAGTTGGTTATTATATATGTTGGCCTATATCCTTTTTTTTTTCTTTCTTTCTATAGGAAGTTTTGATGCCCTAACTCGACTGGCTCATTTACTTTTATTGTCCTTTTTTCTTCTTTTTTACACATATGTTTACAATGTTTAACAAGCTCTACCACAAGGATGTTGTTATTATTCTTCCTAGGCAGTAATTTTTTCTACCTAGGCTCATTTCTTTGAAGAAAAAAAAAAAAAAAAAATTATATACCTGGTCTGGAACAAAGTACTCGATGTTTATTGACGTTTTTCTCTGTGACTTATGGGGTCAATTATTGTTGATGCGAGGGAAGAGACCCCGGAAGCTTAGTTTAGCTGTTAGCTGTGAGCCGGAGAGCTCAGATGTTGTTCCTTATTATGGGTTTAGCCCTCAGATGGTCACAAATGTTGTCACTGTTTCGTCTTTCGTTTTTTGTTTGTTTTGCCCCCCCCCCCCCCCCCATTTTTTTTTTCCTCTTTTTTCCTCCCTTCATTACAGTTCAGAATACAGGTCATGCAGTGTCAATTTAACTTGTTACTATTGGTTCTATGGCTAATGCTGTGAGGACAGATAACGGAGTGCGTCTGATTTCCTGGAACACTAAGGGCATGAACAACGCAATCAAAATTGGTAAGATCCTGACACAATTACAGCACCTTAAAGGGGACGTGATGTTTTTGCAAGAAACACATCTCAAAACATCTGATACCCTGCGTATTAAGAGGGCATGGATGAGCCACTTATTCCATTCAAAATTTACAGATAAAGTTAGAGGGGCAGCCATTATTATTCATAAAAGGGTATTGTTTGAGCCAAAAAATGTAATCCTAGACACTGACGGTCGCTATGTCATAGTTTCGGGCATGCTTCAGAATGTACCTGTAGTCTTGGTTTCGGTTTATGCGCCAACCTGGGACGATGACCAATTTTTTGCGAGGCTCTTTGCAAAAATCCCAAACGCTGATAGTCACCGCATTATTATGGGTGGGGACTTTAATTTGGTGCAGGATGTGACTCTCGACAGATCTTCCCCTACACAAACCACACTATCCAAATCAGCGAACGTAGTAAAAGCATATGCGTCGCAGTTGGGAATCTCCGACCCCTGGAGGTTTAAAAACCCCCATGGCAGGGCCTTTTCTTTTTTTTCCCATGTACACCACACATTCTCCCGAATAGATTTCTTCCTACTTGATAATAACCTCCTAGACTCCATAAATGCTTGTGAGTATCACCCAATAACCACCTCTGACCACGCCCCCACCACAGTTGACATTAGTTTTCCACGGGATACAACTCCACGCTCACGATGGAAGTTTAGTTCGCACTTGTTGTCAGATGACATGTTTAAAGATTTTGTCGCGTCTCAAATTCGTTCCTACATAGAGTTTAATGACACCCCCGATGTCAGCAGTAACATTCTATGGGAAGCGCTTAAAGCTACTATTCGTGGACAGGTGATATCTTATATTTCCCAAATGAGAAGGGCTGAACAGGCTAGACTGGTGGAAATTGCAGAGGAACTTTTAAAGCTTGATGGAACCTACTCCATGTCCCCATCCCCCGACCTCTATAAGAAACGGTTACTATTACATTCGGAACATGACCTGTTAATGACACGCGTAGTGGAGAGACAGCTGCGACAATCAAAACAAAACTTTTTTGAGCAAGGAGACAAGGCCGGAAGACTTTTGGCACAGCAGGCCCGCGCAGCTAGTGCTTCTAGACTGATTTCTCAAATTATGCAACCTGATGGCAGCCTCACTTCTGATCCAGCGGCTATTAATAAGTCTTTTTCTGACTTTTATACTACACTGTATACTTCTGAATGTAACCCAATTACTGCAGCGACCCCCAATCCTTTAGATCAGTTAACGTATCCTCAGATTGAAGTAGATATCGCCAGAGAACTGGGTAGACCCATCTCTGTGTTGGAGGTGCGTGAAGCAATCAATTCTATGCAAAACAAGAAATCCCCCGGCCCCGACGGTTTTACAGTCGAGTTCTTTAAGGCGTACTCGACGTTACTAGCCCCCATCCTGGTGAGAATGTTCAATGACTCCTTTACTGAAGGCAGACTGCCAAAGACCCTGTATGAGGCAAGTATTTCATTGCTTCTGAAGAAAGATAAAGATCCTGCCTCCTGTGGTAGCTATAGACCTGTCTCACTTTTAAACATAGACTATAAGATTCTGGCCAAAGTTCTCGCCCTCCGCCTTCAGAGCGTGATGTCATCAATAATCTCCTTAGACCAGACAGGCTTCACATTGGGGAGAAATCCATTTTTTAACACCAGAAGGCTGATGAATATCATATACTCACCTGAGTCAAACACTCCCGAAATTGTAGTGGCGCTTGATGCAGAAAAAGCTTTCGACCGGGTAGAGTGGGGATTTCTATTTTTTGTTTTAGAGAAATTTGGCTTTGATTCAAATTTTATTTCTTGGGTTAAACTATTATATGCGACTCCCTCAGCTTCTGTAAATACTAATGGCATCCATTCTGCATATTTCCCTCTCAAACGTGGAACCCGGCAGGGATGTCCGCTTTCGCCTTTATTGTTCAATATAGCCATCGAGCCACTAGCCATCTGGCTTAGAAACCAGAATGAGTTTGAAGGCATTTCTCGTTTTGGTCTAGTTCACAAACTCTCTTTATATGCTGATGACCTTCTCTTATTTATTTCAAACCCCACATCATCCCTCCCTCCAATTTTGTCAACTCTGGATCAGTATGGACGCCTATCGGGATACAAATTAAACATTCAAAAGAGTGAGCTATTTTTTGTTAATAATGTGGCGAGATCTCTACCTCGATCTGTGTTTCCTTTCAAAATAGCTGAAGATGGATTTAAGTATCTAGGGGTGTTTATTACCAGCTCCTTCAGGGAACTCTTTCAGAAGAATTTTCAGCCCTTATTAGATAAATGTAAGACGGACTTGTCCAGATGGGCCGCCCTCCCCCTGTCTCTTGCAGGCCGAGTTAATCTCATTAAAATGGTAGTTCTTCCAAAATTTTTGTATCTTTTTCAACACATTCCAATTTGTCTTAATAAATCCTTTTTTGTTAATCTTGACCAACAACTTAATACTTTTATTTGGCTCAATAAACCAGCCCGTATTAAGAAAAACATTCTTCAACTTCCTAAATCTGAAGGTGGGCTAGCATTGCCAAATTTTCGCCACTATTTTTGGGCCTGCAATATTAATAAACTTATATACTGGCTTCACGGTGAAGGTGCAGACACCTGTCCACCCTGGGCTCACACTGAGATTTCATCTTCTTCGTGCTCTCTACATTCTATCATCTGTTCACAGCTCCCCATAAGTGCCCATGGTGTCTCACCGAATCCAGTCGTCACCAATACTATTAAAATTTGGATCCAGCTTAGAAAGCAACATGGTTTTCATAGGGCTTCGATTCTTGCCCCAGTTTTGAATAATTATGCATTTCTCCCATCCCGCTCCGACCCTACATTTCGCATATGGTCAGATAAGGGCCTCAGAACACTTAAGGATCTGTATGAAGAAGGGGTTTTCACGTCCTTTGCATCAATGTCAGATAGATACAGTCTCCCTAAGAGCCATTTTTTTCGGTATCTTCAAATGAGACACTTTATTCAGAAGCAGTTCCCACATTTCCCAAATCGCCCTCCTGAAGCTGAAATAGACCAACTGCTGTCTCTCGACCTGGGACAAAAGCGACTGATATCTGTCATTTATAATAAGATTGCACTTCTGAGCCAAGTCCCCACTACATCGCCTAAAGATGCATGGGAAGAGGATTTGGGGATAGATATTTCTGATGTCCAGTGGAGAGACATTTTAAAACTGATCCATTCTTCTTCTATTTGTGCCAGGCACGGTCTATTACAGTGGAAGGTGCTTCATAGAGCCCATTTCACCAACGCTAAATTGGCAAAGATTTATCCAAGTCACAGTGATGCCTGTAACCGTTGTAAACAGTCTCCAGCCGACCATGTGCACATGTTCTGGTCGTGCACAAAGTTGACCGACTTCTGGTCCAATATATTCCAAACTCTCAAACAGGCTCTCAGCACAAATTTAGAACCAAATCCTCTGACTGCTCTTTTCGGTCTTCCTCCGTCTAAAAATCTTCCTGTTTCTACACAACGTGTCATGGCCTTTACCACCTTGCTAGCTAGACGTGCCATTCTACTTAAATGGAAGCACGCTTCCCCACCATCTCATAATAGTTGGATTAGGGAGATTTTACAATGTCTAAAGTTAGAGAAGCTAAGATTTTCACAGAAGGGATCTCTGACAGCATTCCATAAAACTTGGGACCCACTACTGGCCTATATTAGTAACAGTCTCAATGTTACTCCTGACGATGCCGAGGACGCTTAACAGTTGGAAAGAGAGAGTACCCCCCCTTTTTTTTTTTTTCCTCTTGACTGTACTTCATTTAACTACACGTTACTATATGGTTATGTTTAGTGTTGTTGTATGTGTTGCTGTGATTACATCTGATATGGGTTGGGGGGAGGGATAGTGGGATTCATGCTGGGGTTCTCTGTTTGTCTGATTCGTTTGTTGTATTTTGCTCTAATGCAGACACTCTAATGTGGTGTGGAACCAATGCATTTTTGTTTGTATTGTCTGCAAAAAACTCAATAAAGAAATTGGGAAAAAAAAAAAAAAACAATGGTAAGGGGTTAACGCCCATTGGAAACCATTGAAAATTAGGCAGATTTTAATAGCTTGTAAGGAAAACAGACAGGTGGGTAAAGAGTGATTGAACGGGCATGACCTGACTTTTCCGAAAAGTGGGGGAAAATCATTCTTTTGTTTTGTTGTTGTTTTTTTGGTTTACAAAAATGACAAAAGCTAAGGAATGTCAAAGAAATAAGTGGTGGTTGTGGTTGTTATTCAGACACACAATCCTCATCACTGGTAGATTTCAGGGGTCAGGTGAATTGCACCGTCCCTGCTGACTTGCGTTTTATTCCCCTTGCACCGAGGGTCACAGGCCACGGCCACTCATCTTTATGATTCTTCTAGACAAAAGGAAGCTGCTGCACTTACTTAAGGCACATCAACACACACACACACAACACACACCGGGCCAAAGGAAGTAGATCAAACGATCGCCGAGGATTGTTTTTGGAAATGTGGCAGAAAAAAACTCACTGATACCTTCAGTTTGTACTTTGTTTCAGAACTGTAATCCACGTGCGTTCTGCTCCTTTTAGATTTCTTCTATCAAGCACCTGCAGCGTCCGGTGTAGAAGCAGCCACCAGGACAGGTGAGTCATCTGTGTGTGTTGTTTGTGTACTTTCCTGCCGATTCCTGTTGTTGAGCAATGATGAGCTAGTGTGGTTTGTGTCTCAGTAACGCAGTCATGCAAATCAATTTTAACGGCATCAATTTTTTATTGCAAGATGATCGCTCTTTGTGACTTCCAGTAGAAAACTTGTAGTTTTTTCATAGTCATAGATATATCATGACTAGATGCTGCCTTCGGCCTCTCAGCGTACGTCAAAAGCATCGGCATCTTGGGACGGTGAATCGCGCTATGACGTCACACAGCTGTGAGAATTTGGCATGAAAAATTGTTCTGAAAAAAATTAAATAAGTCTATATTTTAAGCTTGTTTGTAGCGGAAGCTCCCAGTGTCTCAGTTCACTGCTCTTCCTGTGTCAGTGCAAATCATGAACGGGCGGAACAATTTCTCATGTCGGGGCTTCAATACAAGAGGGACATTACAGACGAGCAGCATGGAGGTATTTGGATGTTTTTGGTGTGTCTTTTTGGACAAAGAATGTTGGTGTATATGGACAAATACTGCTGCGCGGAGCCCCCCATAACTCAGAGAAGGGACAGAGGACACTGGAAATTTTCACAGCTCTTAGTCGACATGAGGGTGAGTAGATAATGAGTGAAATTTGAATTTTGGGTGAACTATCCCTTTAAGCCTACTCATGTATACAGAGCTGGAGCTGCAGCCCTGCTGTCTGACTGAACTCTCTCGTCTTGTTTTCATAATCCATCTCATCAGATGAGTCAAGTCTTTCCGCCTCTGAAGCGCCGTCATCCTCTGTTTATTGATACATTAGTGTTACATTGTGTGAGATTTTGCTTCAGATGTGAATGACTGCGCAAAGTGAGAGTGTTAGTGTGAAATAACACCACACATTGTTGTTTTCAATAGAAAACATTTGCACAAAGCAAGCCTTTCCACTTTTCCATGTGGATCAGAGTATTAAAAAGATAATACAGTACAAGGGACATTTAGAATAGATAAAGATGTGCAAGTTAACTATGACATTCATGAGATGAATCGCCATTAGATATTTAAATTGATTGACAGCACTGAACTGGATGCAAGTCTCTCCTGTTTATGCTTGTAGTGGTACCACATCCATGGTTGTCTAATCTACCAGATGTGGTTGCACGTTGGCTGCCGTCGCCCCCTCCCTCCTCTCCCCCCAACAAACACACTCACACATACACACACAACCTCCGCCACCACACTTGGCACGGGATGAGTGCAGCGCTGGGCTTTTTTAATTGGGTTCTGATGATGGGACTTTGCTGGTTTGCCAAGCTGGCCGCTCCGACTGTTGATGCCTCCCAGTTCTCCCCTCGGTCAAGGAGATGATTGGATTTCCATTGAAATGCTCAAAAACAAATAAATAAATAAATAAAACTAAAAGGTGGAGGGGTGAGCCCTGCTAACTGGTGCAACTACAGGCTGTTTGGCCTCTAGAATATTGGATATGTAGCCACGATACAAAGACGCTTTGTCTCCGTCAGGGCCAAGCTGTCTCCTTATCTCCGCTGCCGTATGGAAACCATGTCACTCTAATTTAGAGCTTGTGAATGGAAAGTTTACGTAGCCTGTTATGAGGAGCGCCTTTGAAAAAAACAACCCTGTGGCTCATGAAACCATCATTTTTCATTCGTTAAAATTCACGCTCCAATATGAAAGCCTTTTTTTCTTTTCTTTTGCTCAATTCAAAAAGACGTCAGGCGGCAGCATTATGCTTCTACCATTGCGTTAAAGCGTCATCATGTTTCTTGGTTCCTGTCTGACCCCTCCCCCTCCTGATGTTAATCCTCTTTATGGAAGCCCAACATGGTTTTGTACTGATATTTATATGCGTGTGGGGGGGTTTGCTGTTTTTAGTTTTTCATCAAAATTAATTAAATAGCGAATCGCCACAGAGGAAAGTGTTTAATTTTATTTTCGGAGGCTGTATGTTTAACATTTTGTTCTGCTTTTGGCACAACTCTGGAGGTGATATTAATATCTTGCTGTATGCACGGTTGATTTCAATCAGCATCTGCTCTGAATGAGCACACATTCCTCTGTGGACCTGACTAACCCATTTGAATAGTTGCTTGTTTGACTCCTAGGCCTAATTATAGAGTATGCACTATTATATGTACACAAACACCATACAGAGCATCATTAATCTCAGACTGAGCAGATGCAGCGGTAATTATTTCAGGTATGTTTGATACACTTGATGCATGTTTAAGCGTCCTTGTCCTCTGTGGCTTGTATGTAAATTTGACATTTTGCTTCTCAAAATGATGCAAAGCATATTGAGTTTAAGGGCAGGGAGATTTAATGCAGAGCGGTCTTATCCCCGTCTCATCCCTGTTGGTCTTGTTAACGGTCTCCGCTCTCGGCTGCGAGAAGAGAAATGCATTTTACGAGATCGACAGACCCAGATAATAAACTTTCTGAGTTGACCTTCTGGTCTGAACAGATGCTTCCTTTCAAAAACGTAAGAGATTGATCTTGATCTCTTCTGCCTCCACTCCGCTTGATGAAATGGAGGTGCACCGGGTTGCCATATGCACATTGTGTTAAATGTGGAGTACCACAGGGGCTTTTGTGCTGCTCGGAGCTGTAAAACGCTGTAATTGACAGATTTGTACATGTGAAGTTTCTGAAACTAGCGGAGACAGCGTAGTGCTTCATGTTGGTGGAGCATCACTGGAGAAGTCAATATCCAGCTCTGGCTGCATCAAGGATTCGCTGCCTCCACTCACATGAGGGAGTTTTGTTCAGCTCAGTATTGATGACTGTGAAAAAGGAGGAATTATTCCCTGAAAAGTTTGGAGGGGGTTGGAAATCAGGCCAGAAAATAGATACAGAGTCCAATTTTCTGTCTTATCACCCCCAAGAGAGCTCCATTTACTCCTGGTCTGCAATTTCATCAATTACTAGTTTATGTTTGTTTCATCTAAAAGGCCCATCATGAAATAGTCAGAATTATCCATCATGCTTTTTGTTTGTTCCAACTCCTAAAAACCCAAAATGCTGCAGTCACTGTCAAATAAGATACAGAAAAGCAACAAATCTTCACAAATTGAAGGCTTAAAATTGAATTATTGGATTATTAATGAAACTGCTCTTTTGCTGTTTTGTTGTTCATGTAGTGGATAATGTTATACATCCTAAACTTGTTACCATGTGTATATTTGAGGCTCTGATCTTACAAGATTATTTTTCATTCTCCTTGTAACAAGTTGTTGAATTATGTAAAAAGTACAAACTTGCATAGTTCATCTTTAGAACAAACACAAACACATATTAACTACATTCACAATTTAAACATTAAAGGTCCAGTTTGTAAAACTGGGGGAAAAACTGTGACATCCAGCGTTCAGATTCTAGTTTGCAGCGCTCACATGCTCGCTGTCGGTGACGGTGGCCCCTCAAATTTTATTTTGTAACGATTATTAAACTATACAAATATATTCATAGGTAGTATTCAGATTTTGCTAATAAACCTCACCAAGTATTACACGCCGGACACTTACTTCAAAACCTATCCTTAAAAAGTATCATACAGTACATCCTGATATTTGAACTGTATAAAGCCTGCATGGATCTAGATCTGATCACCACCTTGAAATACGACTAGCTCCATTTAAGTGTAATTGATAAAAGCGTATTCCAACTCCCTCAGGTGCCTGCATGGTGATGGGTTCAATCTGGCTGTGGCCTTGCAGTGGGAATAACGTCTTTTCATATAAGAGCATGTAGCTGAGTGGCTCGGAGCCGGCCTCTGCATTGCGCTATATAATATTTATAGTAGTAAGTCTTTTTACATCTATAGGTGCTTGTAGGCTGAAAGGTAGAGGGCGGATGTGTTTCTTCCTGTCCTGTGCTGTGTTCTCTGATTGTTGCCTCATTTATTCGCTTCCTTGCCTGGGAACAGCTCGGAGAAAAAAGCATCAAAAGGTCAAATCACACAAGTTTGGCTGCCTGAATGATAATAGGAGAAGATTTTTTCATCCAGCGCATGTTTTTTGCTCCGGCTCCATTATCTGTACTTTTTCAATTTTGTATTATAACTACAGTAGCCCGTATGTGAAGAGAAGTGGAGCTGCTTGTTCAGTTGTTTATCTACGTATGTATGTGTGAACATTTTCTCTTCTGCCAAGTGGTGTACTGTTTTTTTTTTAAAGTTTTTTTTTAAAGGAAACAAGCCTTTGAAATCATTGGCCAGCTGAAAAATTGTGATAAACCAGTTGAGTGGAAGGGGCTGCAATGGTTTTCAGCATCAACGTCAGGGATCGTATCTCCATGTGCTCTGGCTCGCTCCCTCGGCTGGTTGTTTGTCTCTATACGTCGACTCTGTGATAGACCGAAGTCTGCTCTGGGCCTTCTTCGACCCTGAAAGGATAAGCGATATAGCTTGTGGCAGACTAACAAAAAAACCCCCAGAAAAGCAGATATGTGCTATGATTACATACAGACCACAAAGGCCCATGTGGTGGAGACACTGATAAATAAAAAACAATATTGGGAGTATATCCGAGTGCACACAGTCAGTTCTCCTCTTTTATTTATTGCACCAGACGTAGTTTATTTGTTGTTTGACTGTGCTCTTGTGGTGGCACAGGGGTAAAAAAAAAAAAAAAGCTTCCCCTCGAGCAACACAAGAATTCATGGGGATAGAGGCAAAATACATTTGAGGTGTTTGGTGTAATCATTTCTTGAAGCGTGTTTATTCTCAGTCCTTCAGCGTGCCTCGTTTTTTTTTTTTTTTTTGTTATTTCTGTACTCTAGGCAAGCAACACACTTATCTTCCCAGAAAAGCCTGTGAATATGTAGTGTATTGATTTGAATGCTGTATGTTGCACTCCATTAGCCGCCGAATTCTTGCATCGCAGTGCGTGCGTGCTCCGCGACATGAACGCTGTGATCTGAAGATGATGAATCACTTGTCTGGAGCTGCGCCTGTTGATAAAAAAAATAAAAATCCTTTTATCTGCTCAGATTACCTCAGGAACGCCTGTCGCGCGTTGTTCCCTTCACCAAGTGCAGCAACGCAACAGGACCGGGCTAATGTGTGTTCTGGTGAGACGTGAGACGTGTCCTCTCTAATTTGTGGACTCCATGCATTTTTCACCATGCGTTTGATTACATTCTTCATATTTAATCAGCTACAGGCACCATGGGTTTTACATGTATAAGAGCGGCCATTAAAATTCAGTATGTTCACATTACATGAATGCATATGTTTCTGCATCTGCCTGGACTTGCACTGCTCCAACACTCATAGTTGTGCATTTTCCTGATATTATCCCCACCCTCTGTTTACAGACGGATTACGGTTAAGCCTCCCGTCTATCTGTAGCATCTTCATTGTCTGTAATGAGTTTGAACTGATACCTAGCTAGTGATTTATCCTCAAATAACACTGATTTAATCTCATCTCGTATTGACAGTTCCCACTAAAAAAAAACACATAAAGCCGGAATGACAATGAGAGCCGTAATTACACCTGAAAGCAACAAAAACAAGGAATACGGCGACCACATGGAACAAAGGCTGTCAGTCAGACGGAGAATAGTTTCTTGTTAATTTGCCTGATTTATGCAGAAGCACACAATAATGTCACGCTCAGGATCTCTGCCTGCTCACAAGCTCAGCAGGTAATCGTACTATTCAGATCATTTTTCATTGATTGGAAGCTGCTGTCATCCATCTTGCCTGAGGGGGGAAAGCAGCTCAATCATAGACGCCCCCCTGACCTTTTCCGGCCGGAATCCACTTTGGCAGAAACTTGTTGCGGACTCATTTCATCAGCTGATGTTTACCCGCCGTGGACGTTTTGCAGTGTCACCCTTAGCAGCACAAAGTTCTCAGAGTTATTCACCTGTTATGATACACAGAGAAAAAGGTGGAAAGCGTGTCACCATCATCCGCTCGCCGCCGCCCCGACAGCTCCCCCATTCATTCACGCTGACATATAAACAGCCTTATGTGTAATGAAGCGGAGGATGGTTTGCAGGATTGCAGCTTTGACTCCCCACAGCCTTTTTCAAAAAGCGTTTGATGTGCCGTGGCGCCTAAAGACTCCACAACAGTCCTGCAGGTTCAAAGCACGAATGCACGCTGCAGCTGTCCCCGCGCATCGCAAAATAGGACACAGACGAGTTTCATGGCAGCGAGTCGCCAGTTTACCCGTCACTTTGTTCAACACAGGTGATGAAAAGCCGCTCTGTTAATCCATCATGTTAGATGAAGGTGTGTCGGCTGCAGCTGCCCTCTAAATTTCCCTGATTGAAATCATCAGTCAAAGAGTAAGCCGTGATTCAGACTCTCATGTGGTCTTTTATTCATTTGGAGCGCAGCATGGCAGGCTGTGAACTGTAGCTGTCAGTGTGCTACCGTGGCGTACGCTAATTAGTGCTATACAGTACAGTATATGAATTGCAGCTGACTTTTGTGGAGCGCTGCAGGGTCGACATTGTCTGTGGGCAATTCTGGACATTAGCATCAACCTGAGCAGTGAAGGTGGACTGGTGAACAGATGGGTTTGTATCTTCTGCAGATGTGGCGTAATGATGAATAGCATGATAAACACTGCAGTTTTTTCTAAGAGACGTATAATCTCATTTTCTCTCATTAGCTTGTGTTTACCATGGGCTTGAATTAAAGCATCTTATCAAGAAGCCCATTCCAAAACCATTAGACTCTTCCAACAAGAAGTGCTAAAAGCTAAGTCTCCAGATTCAGGACTCATTCCTGCAGCTCTGTCTTCAGTATTGGTCATGCAGGTGCTTCTTCATCAAGTAAATTATAGAAAAGATAGAAATGTTGACCCGCTGATGGCACCGAAATAAAGCTGAGGGAGGCACGAATGGCTCGGCGTCGTCCTCTGGGGTCTGTGCAAAATGTCATTACAGTCCATTCAGTAGACGTTGAGACTCACAGATTCAACAACATACAATCAAGACTCTTGAGCGATATTCATCTGCACTGGCAACTTCACTTTTTGAAGGCTCTTTAACATCTATCTGGGTGTTTGCCTTGCCTTCTGGTCCCTAAAATGTGAGAATTGACCAAAAAAAGTGTAATTTTCAGGCTCCTGAGGTTGAAATCCATGTGTTTTTCGAATTTGCATAATCCCACTCCTACCTGGTACCAGTAGAAGGGGCGGGGCAAGTAGTAGCTCATTTGCATTTAAAGGGACATGCACCGAAACCAGCCGATCTGAAAAGAGAGCTGATCCTTGGGGTATTTTGTCTTTAAGACACCTGGGAACTATTTTAATTTGTGGAAAAGTGGCATAATATGTCTCCTTTAATATCTGGATACAGGCCTTGATTCTGTGGCTTTTTCGTTCTGGTGTCTCATTACAGTCGGTGTAACTAATAGTTTTAAGGCTCGTGTAACCACTTGACCTTTAGCAAAAAAGTTGTCGGGCTCCAATCATCACTTTTTTTGTCGACAAAAAGTGTGGAGTGAGAATGCTGTGAAGTTAACCTTCTGAAATCCGCCTCACCTGGGATCTACATTTCTAATACGTCGTAATGCCTCAGGCTGTGTGTTGTGTTGGCTCCCAGATGGATGATTTTGTGTGGGCTGCAGTGTGACAGTTAATAAACTCTGCAGCTTCTCAAAAACTAAGAATAGTCGCATTTTGTTTGTTTCCCCAATTCAGGGAAGTAAAACAGAAGCGAACAAGCTCAGACTAAATTCACATTTTTTACCTGAGGGTGAGCTGAGGTCAGTAACGCTGGGTGGGGAAACAAACTAATCAGAAAATTAGAAGTTCCTGTTGGATTTACAGCTGGCCTGCAGATTAGAGTCAATAGAAATGCTGGTTACATGTTGCTTAAGTGTTGAAGTGTGTTACAGATAAACTTGTTGCAGGTGACAGGAAAGAGAAGAGAGATTGTAGTGGTCGGTCATGAGGAGACAAAACGTAGAGGAAACACTGGCAGGATCCAGACTTGCTGTAACACCCAGGCGTCAATGTTAAATCAACCTGCAACACATTTAAATACATTTTCTGCAATTTGAACTACTGTATATAACTGATGAATGCATATGGTAATAATAGCTTCATTTTATTTCATGCAACTAAACAAACGCATCATTGGCTTGTTGTTTTGCTGTTGTTGGCCGCTTTACAGTGAGAGTGACGAGTGTACGTAGACTGCATCTGATCTTGTTGTCATTTTCATTGCATGACACGAAGGAAAAAAAGAAAAGAAAAGTCGGCTTCTATGCAGTTTGTGTGATAAGATGTGAAAAATATTCACTGTGTCTGTGGAGCCTTGCATACATACATAAATATACAGTACCTTATATGTACATGCACCATCCATTCTATTGGACTGTCATTACTGACTTTAGTGTTTCCATGATGACGGTGTGCTCTTTGTGTAGCGTCCAGGCTGCACACAGGCCCATGATGTAGAGTTATTACTCCCCTCCATCACAGCATCTGTGGCAGTAGGCATCCCATTTCCTGTGCATTCATCACCATTACCACAGCAATCAGCGGCTGCTGGAGACCAGCTCAGGCTGTAGGAAGCGTGCTACGTTGCTACGGCTGGTCCACCCACCACCACCACCACTCCCACCCTCCACCACCCTGACCACCACTCCCTCCCCATCACTTTTATCGAGCGCTGTGATCTATTGAAGGAGAAAGCTGGAGCGGTCTTCGAATAAAAGCTATAACTCTGTGGCTGTGGAGACGGAAATCAGGACGCAGGCATGTCCTCGCAAGACAGACGCCCTCGGCTCAGATGTGTATACGTAGACATGCGTTGCTTCCTCATCCCCCCGCCTCCTTCTGTTGCCGCCTTCTCACTCAAGTTTATCATCAGCTGCTCCCTGTAGATGGCTTATTGCCTTTTCCACCCTCATCTGTCCGCCTGGCTGAAAAGGCCTCCCAGGAAGAGATTAGCAATCCAATAACTTGTGGAGCATCCACCTCAGCAGCAGGTGCTCCCCAGAGTGAATGCTGATGAGAGCAGCCAGGACTCTATAATAATAACAGGCCAGCCAGTATTTGCTAACAGCCAGCAGGCTCCCTCAAGCCGCCGCGACCTGCAGCTGCTCTTAAACTTGCTGTAAAGTTAGAGCAGAGCAGGCGTCAGTGGCGTTTTGTACCGTGAATGAATTACGAATCAGATAATTTCAAATGTACATCATGTTACAGATGTGGTTGTGATTAATAATTATTAGCATTGCCACTGTAAGGATAATAAGTTGTGACGATTCAGACAAATTAGCCAACAGGTCATGAAACTCACTGAAACCCATTTAGACTCACTCTAAATGAGATTCATTTAGAACGACACTGGAGACTTCTCACTTCACTGTGATTATCAGCAATTGACTAGTGTTTAATTTTGTTTTGTGCTCGGAAAAAAATGGGCTCTTGAGCTTTACTTTTAGCTTTAGCTTTCTTCTCCATTCACAAACATCTGCAGGTCATAGTATTTACAACAACCTTTGATTACTCTGTCTATGTCATCACCAGTAGCTGCACATTGTCTCTTTTCCCTTTTGAATATAATATACAGCATACCATCTATAATATATAAATGTGACATTAAGAGATTGATATTTCCAACCACTGCCAAATAAAATGCAATAATATGATTATATTTTAAGACTGCAGCAACAAATAGTTATATTATTATCTGGGTTAAGATGGTATATTGCAGATAAAACCAAACCTCCTTCTTCTGCTTTGTTCATTAATTAACTTCAGTTTTATGACTTGCAGTTGCACACTTTAATGCTTGTTTTTTTTTAAACACTGTGAGTGTCTCCTGTTTATCTTTTCTTCCCTCACTCAGTGGCTCAGTAGTTAAGTGTCACCTGTGGTTTTACGGAGCTGTACTACACCTTTTACTGTGCTGTTTTGTTGCCCGTTATTATAAAGCCCATGGGTGTGCGACAAAAACACTTCTTTTGAAATTTTAAATACTGGTTAGAAGCCAGTGGTAATGAACTGTGAAAGGTTAATCATGTAGTCAGGGAAAATGTGCAGTCAATAAACAAGAAGAAGGCCTGTGCAGATGTGAAATCTTTATAGACAATGTAGGGTAAGTAAATAAGATGGAGACATTAATGTCAGTAGAGTGGTGTTGCCTGGTATATTTCAAACACACACGAAGAAGCTAATCAGTGAGAGTTATTTATGTGCTGTGTAGAGCTGCATTTCAATGAGCAAAGGGCAAGATATGCACAATAGTGTGTCTGCAGCTCCACAGGCTGCACGGGCTAACTCCTTCCTTTATTATCCCCTACCTGCTCCAGAGCCTCCAAGAAAAGACTGCACAAACACCAACTCAGCACAAAACAAACTCAGGGAGGGGTGTGTGTGTGTGTTTTCTCTTTCAAAGGGGGGAAAACACAAAAGGGCTTAAACACCCTATAGCGTCTCTGCAAGTCATCTCCCTCGTCTATAAATCCCCTCCGGCTCTCCGCTGCCGGGTGTGCAGTGAATTTATGCGCTCTGCTTGTGTTATCTGTAGTTTGTGTTTTCTTCAATTTCATGGGGACTTGTGTTTCATGATAAAGAGCCGGTCGGAGTCTGTTCCTTAAGGCCAGCTAAACGTGATAAGACACTGTAGTGTTGTTATAATATATGAATCACAGTGGCGACTAACTCTTTTTGTCAGCTCCCCACAGTCGGCGATGTCGCATCTGGGCTTCTTTTCATGCAGCGTTTGCAGGGGTCAACGGGGATTATTTTTAGTTTGGAAACATGAAATGTCACTCAAACCGCTGAGAGAAGACTTCCCTGTGATGTTCATCACAGCTCAGTGTCGTTGGCAAGCTGAGATCATGTTTTTTCTTCTTTTTTTCCCCCCAGATGCTGCAGACATCATTCACAGTACTGTATCTATTTTTGATAACTAACTATTTGCATTGTGAAAGAGACAATGATGAAAGGATTGTCTGTTGGATGTTTGCCGTATTCAGTGAATGGAAACAGCACAGACTGGTGAACAGGAGGCACAGGTGCAATAAAGGATCTTAACTAACTGAGTGAAGTACAGTACAGAGGCCCAGGAGGGACATAGCAGGTGCACAGATACTAGTCAGGAGAGTGAACCCAGGTCCACAACAAACAAAGACAATCCTCCAGTTCACTGTTCTCCAGTAATTGCTGGTAGCCTAATCTGTCCCCACGGCTTCCTGTCTGTGGAAAAAAAAATAAAAAAATAAATGAAAATACACATAGTGCTGAGCAGTCATCTGGCACGAGAGTCGCTGCCTTGGCTTGGCGTTCTCCAGCCAGCAAGATGAGGAACAAATGAAAACTGAATTACCAGGCTGGGAGATTAATGGAGAAAAATGAAACAGGATGGATTGGATGGTGTGGAGACGCCGGTGTTACAGGTGTCTGGAGACCAAAGACGGATGCCAGGCTTCAGATTCTGGCACCCAGAGGTTCCTCGTGTTCCAGAAAATGATAGGCCTATGTCATAATGAAATGGGCTGCTGAAAAGCAGCTTGATGTTAATTGGGACAGGCATTCCCTCCTCCTTCATCTGCAGGACTCCTTAAACGGATAGTTCAACAGTAGGCTCGTTACCTTTAATTGTCGGTGCAAGCTATTTCTAGAACGGCGGAGCAGAGCTGTGAGCTGCTCAGAGCTACGCTACGGAGGCTCATGGGATTTCTTGGTTTCCCTCATCAAATACACAATCCAACAACTCCAAAACGCTCTTATGGACTCTTGTTTTGACCTGCACATTCATGACGCTATGAGATAATAACAGAATGTTTCCAGAGTTGTTTTAGAGGTAAATGCAGAGACTGCTTGTCGAAAAACTGCCCCAGACAGGAACACACATCACAGTTTTGCATGAATTTCCCTCATAGCCTGGTGAATGTGCAGGGCACAACTTGTCCACCAGAGCGTTGTGGAGTTGTTGGATTGCGTATTTGATGAGTTTGATGAGGGAAACCAAGAAATCCCATGAGCCTCTGTAGTGTAGCTCTGAGCAGCTCACGGCTCTGCTCCACTGTTCTAAAAACAGCTTGCACCGACAATTAAAGGTGACGAACCTACTGCTATGACTATAGGGATTGTGGTAATGAGCCAGTTTGCCAAAATGTTGAACTATCCCTTTAAGGAGAGTTTTGTGTCTCCTCTGGACATGTGTTTATCTAAAGCTTCATTTCACTGTGCGTGAGTTGCATTGAGAGTCGTTTTCTGAACAAAACCACCCTGGATTTCTTCCTCAGCCGAAGTTGGTCTTCCGTTCATCATTAGCGAGCGGCTTCTCCTCCGCTGACATCTTGGCCTTTTTATTTTTCCAATTGCACGATTGAATAGAGAGCTTTATCTCCACAGGATTAGTATGAAATTGAACTTTAATGCCACAGGGATGACATTTGGTTCAGTTTTATTGACGACAGACAGGTGTTCTTTTTTTCTAATGAATATAGATTGTGTAGCCTGAAGTTCATCCACTACAGTCCTCACTGTGTGTCGATACCATAAGCATGTTTTTAAATGTCACTCATACTGTAGATATTGGCTGTATTGAAGGATAAGAACTTAAAGAGGCTGAAAAATCTGCTATGTGTTTGTTATTAATTCCTACAAACGACTTAAAGGTCTCATATTATATTAGGTGAGATTTTATGTTTGTTTTTTTTACGCTCAGATTCACCTGTTGTCACTAGACTCCAGAGAGAAGCCAAGAGGAGGAAGCTAATGTAAAATATACAGTAGGACTATTAACAAATAATTATACCAACCATTTTACATTTGCAGTCAAGTATACATAACAAACTTGTTATCAGCTGTCACAGCTTGTCATCCTTTGTTTGCAGTCTCCGGATAATGAATGAATAACTGAAAGCTTACAGAAGCTTTTTATTTATTTATTTATTTTTTGCAGTGAGCTATCCCTGCTCTGCGCCTCTGGATTATAGATTGGGCCTTTAACAATCAATGACAGTGTGGTTGTCAGAACAGATTAGTGGCATAAGCCCCAGTGTATGCCTTTATAATACTCTTCACACTGTAACTCTCAGAAGCAATAAGACGCGGCAGCTTAGTGCGGCTCCAGCTAATGTTTGTCACCTTATTGGTTCCCATCGAAACGTCGCCTTTGAGTTCATGTCTAACCTGGCGGCGTCAGAGTCAGAGTTGCGCGCTTTGAGGATTTCATCATCTGAGGTTATTTTTTGAAGTGACATTTTTGTGACTTGAATTTAACATTTTGATCAACTTGATAAAAAAAGAAGATTATTTTGACAGCCAAACAACGTTTTAACTCACCCTTGTTCTTTCAACACCAATCATCCATCCGTCCTGCATGTTTTCCGAGGCAGGGGGCTCACCATCTGTTGTAATCACGCCAGAGCGATGCCCTTCCATTTACATTTTCCGTGTTTATTGAGGTGTGAGGCGCTGGCATGCAGATGCCATTATTCTGCTCTCTCGCTGGCTGATTTCCCAGCCTGCTCTGCTGATAGAGGTGAGCCGACGACAAACCCGTGCAAGACGAGCCGCGCTCTGTGGGCAACAAGTGTAACACAGTAATTATGAGAAACGGACAGCAATCAAGCCCGGACTTGGATGCTCAGGCTGCACGCCGTGTGACATCCCGGTTTATATTTAGAGAATCGATGGGGAATGTGGTGTTTTATGTAAAAAGCTCCGGGTGGATCGGGAGCCAGGATTTGGAGGCTGAGGTTCAGAGGAAGATTTCTTTTGTTTTCCTCTCCGAGTCTGACTCAGCTCTGCTCTCTTTAGTCTTAATCAAAGGATTAAAAATAAGTTGGAAGTTCTTCTTCTTCCTGCCGGAGCACGCTGACGTGAACGCTCGGTGGGGAGCAGCTCTTTCATGTCGCCCCTGTGTGACCTGCTTGTTTCAATTTGCTGCTCAGTGTTAGAAAAGTGCTTAATGCATAAAGATGATTATTATTGTTGTCATAAATATAATAATCTCAGTTTCTTTTCTTTATACAGCTCTTTTGCCATCAGTTTAATCTTTTTATCTCCAGTTTCTGCTGAAGTTGAAAGTCTGCTTTGAAAGCGCTGAGCTGTTTCACCTGCAGTAGGGACTGGAATGACAGGTTTATTGATACAATTGCTATATTGGTATCATACGTATTAGTCCTATAATCAATAATCCTCCTTGATTCATTCACAGCTGTTTAACCCTTCAATATCCGGCTATAAGTTTGCCTATTTATCTGAAAAATGAGCTGTTATGTTGGGTTGTGAGCTCTTGATACATGTTTTATGGTGCTTTTATGAAACGTGCACATTTCAGTTTGGTTCTGATGCATAGTTGTATATAAAACTTGTATATAAAAGTAAAAACCTGGGTCAGTCACTCACTGTTGCACCACCTGCACAGATTAGTTGGGTAACAGTTGTGTAATGAGGTGTCACGTCATACATTGTAGTGTAGTTTAATCCTCATGAGAGGAAATGTTTAATACAGCCATGTCTGACAGGAGTTTTCACTGAGTTATGTAAATGCACGTAGCACAACGACACAGTTTCTGCTCCTTAACTGTCGCTGACTGTATGTAACTGTATCATTTATCAAGTTCATCCCTGGAATCGGAGCCATAGAGAGTGACAATATCATTACATTAGAGGTCAGACCACAGGACAGGTGTTATCAGATATACTGACAGTGCAGTCGGTGTCAGTGCTGAAGTGTGAGAGTATTGAATGAGTTTGGGAGGACTCTTGTCTAAACATGTTATTTTCCAGGTGAACTGACCACACAGGCTGGTGCTCGAGGGAGAGGGCCTGTTTTTTTGTGTTTTTCTGTGTTGTGTAAGAGCAGTGAAGCTCAAATCCTGTTGTGTCACAGCGTTTTTGCATAACTCACACTTTGCACTCTGGTGCATTGGAAACACAAGCTTGGAAAATATTGATTTGAACCCATCTCGGTCTGCTGAGGATCCATGCAAGCATGCACACAGGCGATTAGAGTTCAAGATCTGACACGTGCCTGGGCAAAAAAATGGGCCAATCAAACCGCACATGGGTGCGTGGAATTAAATCCATCTCGGGTAATTTAATGAAATTCAAGGGTCTCGTCCTCACAATTCTCACCCCAATTAGAGATGGAAAAAAACGGAGGGAGGGAATTATTAAAAGAACAGTTGGGCATAAGTGGAAATCAAAGAAAGCCCTCCGTTTCCTGGCTCCCTTCTTTGAAAAATGGATGTCAGTGGAACTTTGTTAGCAAAGGTTAACGCAGTCATTAGGATTCAGTCGGCAGCACCTCTAATTTATTCCTGGAGTGGTGTCATTCATTTATGGATCGCTTCCATATTTAGGGTAATGGCAGTGGCCAGATTCCCGCTGCTGAATTATCATTTTAGGACAATGGTGTGTCTTAAGACCAGACACTTAACTCAGCGTCTTTGTCTCTGACTCACAGGACAGGTCTGGGATCAGCAGCAGTGATAAATGAATAAGCAAATATTCAGATGTGCATCAATAACCGTACAGTTCCTGCGTCTTTCTGAAAAATGGGGGGTTATTTTTTAGGGTGGCTTTTCCACTAGCACGACTCGGCTTGAATTTTTCATTTATTTTTTTACTGTGTAGTAGGGATGGGAAATCGGCCCTACATTCAGATCACTAGTGCAAACTGATGGCTACGTTACCTTAAAAAAAAATTATTATAGCTGTGTATCTGTCGGGTTTTTCCTTTCAAACTCACGATCCTGCTGAACTTTGACCCACCCCACTGCTATTAAACGTCAGACAGCGGGACTTAAACGGACAGTGTTGCTTGTGAGAAAGAATGCGCAGCGGCAGCCGCTGTGGCCGCCGCGTCTCTCTCTCCCTGGTCCCTCCTCTCTGTGAAAACAACATCTCACCAGGCCGGTTCCCTCAGTGGTCAACATCAGCTGCCCCTGGCTGATATAACACACTCTGAACTTCATTGTCAGTTTTTTAATGATTGCCACAACAAACGCCGGCGCGCACCTCCGAAAAAAAAAAAAACAGAAAAAAAAAAAGAGATGCAACAGGGTGGGTGTGTGTTGAGAGTTTAATATTTACTCCTCTGTTGCACAGAAACAAACTGCTCCATGAAACATTTAGGACAAATAGGTTCTATTATTTCTTTAACATCTTAAACAGTAAATTAATTAAAGATCACATTAAAGAATTTGAAAAAAAATACAGTATGCCGATTGTAGTTATTGAAAATCACGCCATTGTAGTGGAAATGGGTGCAAATTAATTAATGTAATAATTAATTGAATTTAAACAAAGGCCTGTATCATAATATGCCACACAAACACCAAAAACGGATAAATGTAAACAACCTCCACAACAAATATTATAATTCGACTAAACATGAGAAGTTGTGTCAGAACAAATACAGTATGCCGATTGTAGTTATTGGAATTTATGGGAATTAATTAATAATTAATTAATTTAAACAAACTGTATCATATCCCAAACATAAATGTAAGATTTATGTTTGCTCAGTTGGTAGAACTTTATGCAGAGGCTATAGTTTTAATTCATGTACTGCATGTCATTCCCCCCATCTCTGAATATTCTACTATCCTATCAATAAAGGCATAAAAAGTCAAAAAATATATACTTAAATACCATCTGGTTGTTTTAGCCAAGATTATGCTACAATATATTTTCCCCAACTATATTTAAGTTCCCAACCTCCAAACCTTTGTAAATTTTGGACTTATTCGCGTTTATTCCCATATATTCCCGTTAATTCCCATGGAAAATTTAGGTAAAGTCTAGGTATGAGGTTCACCTGTGAATACAACCTTTATGACATGTTTATCCTGCATGTAGACGCCATGATGAGTCCGACTCTGCAGTCAGTGAGTGAAACCTTGTATGTGTGGGGTTTAACCATAGACTGTATATAAAAGAGAGTTTAACACACCTGGCTCTTTGACGACGACGCTGCTCAGTCTTCATTTTCACTTTCCTCCCACAGTAAAACACCAAGAAACAACAACAACACACGTCGGCCCCGGCTGGCTGGCTGGCGCTCAGGAAAATGCAAAGGCGTTTTTGTGATGCCCACGTCTCTCCTACTGATTAATGGCTGGAGGTGGAGGACCCATGTTGTGGCTTTGATGAGGCAATTTGTACAGTTCTGCAAGAAAACAATGGCAGTTCATTTTATTGCAGTGCGTCTCCAGGGAGACATCAGCGCGGCTGCTACTGCGTACAGTGAGGAGTTTAGCCCAACAATAAATCAAAAGATGCTGGTGTGCCAGGGAGGGGCGGCGTTACATCTCACTCTTTAATGGCCTATTTGCTGTTTGTAGCTCCATTTGGATGCAGAGTTTGAAGCCGTTGTATTACAGTATTCAGTTATGAATACAAAGCCAGAGACTGTTAACGCTGCTGCTTTTCATGCCTCCCTCTGGGGCGTGCAGGAAGCCAGCAGTGGATCATTTAACCGTCGTGTTTCTAAACATCACATTTTCCAGATGAACAAAACAGCAGCAGCGAAGCCCGGGAGTTACAATTACAAGAGTAAAAAGGCTTGATGCTCGTCAATAACAAAAACTTATCAATAAAGCACAATCATGTTCATTCCAGCAGCAATTACACCGCATGAGCCTTTTGTTAGCCTCATAGCCTCTTTCAATATAATAGAAATAATGGACTTCCTGTGCCGTCTTTACTGTTTTATAAAGTTGTAGGTTTATCTCATTCAGAACTGGAACAAGTAGTTGATTTATTCATGATTAGGTAAAAGAATTGGTGGTCATTTTGAATGATCAAAGTCAGAAGTTCAGCTTTTTCAACAGTTTTGACTTCGGTTCAGACAAAATAAAAACATTTATTTATTAGAATAGGCTCAATATTTAGCAGATGGTTTGGTTTTATAAGCTTTATTAGTCATCAGGGTTGTCATGAGAGCAGACAATTGGTATTCTTTTTTTTCACAGTACTGTAAGTCGTAGCTACTGGAGATGTAATTCCTCCAGGACTGACGAAGGTGGTGCAATAAAGCATCCCAGTCTGACATCAGATTGAAGAAAAAGGAGGAGGCAGACACAGTGAACAATAACCACAAAATGATTAATAGCAGCTGTGGCGGCAAGTGCCAGAGCAGCAACAGGTCCACTGTGACTTGTCAGGGAATAAAAAACAGCAGGGACAAGTTACAGATGACCAGAAATGTAAAATGAATACATTGTGCTAGTTTTTTTTTTTTTTTTGCTGTTGCGGTATCAAATTTGATAAAGAATTGTACATTTTCATGGATATTGGTGCAGAATAAAAAATATGTTTTATACAGTGACATCAAGTTCCCAGAGAAGGAAATGGCATCTTGTGTTAAGTTAAAAGTTACATAAAACTAAAAAATTATGTTTTATACAGATATGATATTCCGTATCGCGATTTTTTTTTTTTTACTTTACAATCAATAAAAATGTTCAAAAACACAAGGGGGAGATAAGCACTACTTAGTCTTATTTTTTTCATTTCTTCATGCAAAAATGCCAATGCTTGTATTTCTTTGATGTTAAGCATGTAAAGCAGTTGCTATGTGCTAAAACAAATAAATTCTTTCAAAGAAACTCAATATATCGTTGAATTAAACACTGACGTAGTGACTTTTCTGCAGATTCTTGCCAATACACACCCCTATTAAACACTGACAGTGACTTCTCTGCTTCATACAATTCACTGACCAATCAATCAATCAATAGAGTTATTTCATTTGCTTATATAGCATTAATGTAATTAGGTCTTTTGCTTGACTGAACCACACACAGCATCAGTCAACAATTGCCAGCATTATTAAATAGATTCAAAGTGGGAAAAAAAGTCTAAAATTGCCCAGTGGAGTTTGATAATCTGCTGTAATTAATTCCATTAATAAAGTGCAAAGTGGTTCTTGAAAGTTCAGTGTTTACCTGAGGGGTAAGCAGCCTCCAGTGAGCAGTGCATGGGTTTAAACTTGAAAAGAGAAGTGATGCAGGAGGAATGCATTATAAAGAAAACTGATGGAGTGAAGCTCTTTTGTTGTTACACAGTGGACTTATGATACCACCAGAATGAATCTCCACAATTCTCGATAAAACAAGAAGCCATAAAAACATATCAAACTTACTGTACTTGTATTTAAGCTCCACTGTGCTTCAACAACTTTTCAAACTGCACAGTTTAAAGAGCAGCATTAATTTACCTGTAAGAAAATGTTGAGTTGTTTTCTGGTGAGTCTCCAGTTCAATATTTAATTGAATTTAATTTAATAACACTGAAAGCATCAAAGCCTCAGACCACAGACTGACACACAGCCTGTGTTCAGAAACTGAGTCTTACTCTTCGTAAATGTGCTGTCAGGGCTTCCTGTGACTTTGTGATGTCACAACAGAACAGTCACTGCCTCTCTTGAGTGATGATCTGAAATGAGCTGCATCTTTATTAGATCCCAGTCAACCAGTCACAGCCTCCACATGTCTGATTGTGTGTCTATCTACTGTATCTATATACAGTGTAATAAGAATATCTTCTCAGGAGAGTGTAAAATATGTGTATTTTAAGTCATGTGTAACGTTGGACATCTCACTGTCAGTGACATTAAGTGTTGGGACAGCAGGCAGATGCACACTGTATATGTTCCTGTCAGCCCATTGAAGGCACAGAGGCGCAGGGTAATCTTGAAATAGCACGAGTTGAAGAGGAGCCAAACGCACAAGACTCGGTGTCATCCACATAAAAATATATGACATATAAAATTATATGGCAACCATCAATCAGTGTTACTAGTTTTTTTTTGTGAGTGTGTTTTTTTTTTGCCTTGGGGCTCCAACTTGAAACGGCACCATGTGTCACGTTGACATGGAGCGAATGAAAGGCAAATTCGACATAAAGTGTGTTGGTGCAGTTGTTGCTGCGCGAAGCCTCCAGAGCAGCTTCAGAGCTCCTGGATATGGATCCACATGAGATCTGCAGAGGAGGGACACCTGCTCTCACTTACTCAGGTGTTTCCTTTCATCCGTCACAGGTTTCGATTCTCCACTTCCTGTCATTATCATTATCATTTGCTGAGTTAATGACAATCCGTACTGTTACTGTAGCAGCTCGGCTGAATTAACTACAGCAGCCGGGAGTTTGGAGGTTGGGCTGTGTGCTGCTTTGGCCCACATTATGAAGATCAGTTGGCACCATCAGCCACCAGATAACCAGCGTCTGCAGCCTGATGAATATTGATTATGTAAATGCGACTCCGGAGCGGCAGTATTTCATAGGCCTCGTACTGTAGGTAGTTTGATTAAAGCTTCCAGGAGTCAACAAGGGTGAGAGAGCTGCTGCTGCTGCTGCTGCTGCTGCTGCTGAGTTTGCATATCTGTATGTGTTATTTTTTCAAATGCACATTGCGGTGACAGATTCAGCTGCTAATGTTTCCATGTTTAAAAAAAAAAAAAGGATGGGGGGCAGCGAGCAAGCATTAGTGCTTGTGCCAGGGCCATCATTACCGTGTTAGTGCAGGATATATGAGCAGCAGCACTACGGTACAGCTCTGCAGCCATCAGCCCAGTCTACAGCAGCTCCACAGCGTCTGTGAATGGAAATGTGTATAAAGGCAAAAAAAAAAAGGCTCAAAGAAAGTATCAAAGCTTCACATGTGTTAAAAAAGAGGTTGGGGTTATGTCTTATTTCTTCCTCATAAAGACCAAAAACTTGTCCAGTTCATTTTTCTACATAAACAGTGTTGCTTGTAGTTGTCAAGCATAAGTACAGACAATTAGCACATTTGCAAATATGTCCTAATCACCTTTAAATGTTCTGAGCTGGGACCCTCAGTGCTCCACTGTGAAGCAGTTCATCCCTTCAGTGTGTGATGTTGATATTAAGCGCATCAACTACAGAGCAGTGTAAAGCCTCACCAGAGGAGGAAAGGCTGTTTATTTCTTTGATTGATGTTTTAATGAGATATTGTGTACAGTATTTATGTTTGAGAAAGACTTGAAGCTGAGCCCAACAATAATGACAGCTGTCTATACAGGGTTAGTATTAGAGGCCTACCTCCCGCTGTGTTTTTTCTTCTTCTTCTTCTTTTAGTGCAGTGTCATTAGTCATGTGTCAGTGCTGATTCAGCTTGGAGGATGCAGTAACTTCCAGTCCTGTTGAAATGTATTACATTGCACAGCCTCCACAAAATGATATTCAGTCATATACACTGTAAACATAAGAAACTAATCTGTGTCTCTGCAGAAATTAACCGGTACCGGGTACCGATACCAGTGTGTTACAGTATTAAAGCTACTACTATGCCTGCATAGATGTGATATGATTATTATTGTGGTTTTAAGGTCTGGTTCATGTTAAACCCTTTGTAAAATATGAATGAATCTATCTATCTGAACCACTGTAAAAATGAAACTGAGAAGTAATGCTTAACTTTATCAACAGAGACGTAGAGTTGGACTGTACAGCAGCCGCACAAACAGAGCTAAATGTTAAACAGATTCCTGTTTCTAATATGCATGGTATCGGATCGGTGTAGGGCTGCAGCTTTTTTCATTATTGATTAATCTTTTGATTGGTTAAACAATTAATATATTAGTTATTTGGTCAATAAAATGTAAAAAAAAAAATGCTGAAAAATGTCAATCTGTGTTTCCTAAATCACAAGACAACATCCTCAAATGTCTTGTTTTGTCCACAAGCCAAAGAGAGACAACAAAGAAACTAGAAATATTCACATTTAAGAAGCTGGAATCAGAGAATTTTGACTTTTTTTCCCCTAAAAAACTACTCAAAATTATTATTTTGCGAGTAATCGATTAATTATTGCAGCTCTTGATCGGTGCTTGGACCATTTTCAGCGGGATTGGAGGCATTTCTGATACTGGTATCAGAAATGAAACTCTAACTCTAACTGCGGCAGGTTGAGGACGTGGCACGATCTGATTGGTTGAGAGACAGACAGACATCTTACTGTATTCTTAGCTAATTTAGTTGATAGAAAATAAATAAATTATCCACATTGGACAAATAAATGTTTCCCTCCAGTCGCTGTCTCCTTGTGCCTGATCAGTTCCACCAATTCCAGACTGCAGATCTAGATCACGACATGTTGTTGTGTTTCTTCCTCTTCCAAACCAGGCACATGATGGAAGTGACAGGGGAGTGAGGCTGCGAGGCGAGCCAGACCGATGTGTGTGGCTAGTTTTCACTCAGAGATGCTGTTTCTCCCTCTCAGTCATTTAGTTGTTATTCTGCAGCGAGGCTGCCTCTGAATGGTCGGTGACAGCGTAGTAGTCGGCTGGCTAACCTTTTATAGAAGTAAAAAAACATCTAAAGTAACAATGCACTCATTTAGTTCACATACCTACACAAAAGAACGTAGAAATGAGAATCAGAAAGTGCGATTTTTCACAACATTGAACTGGGAGCAGCAGCAGCAAAGGGAATGAGTGTCGCAGGAGTGAAGGGGCGAATACTGAAAGAGAAACAAGAGACGCTGTGAAGAATAATATTCTGTTTTTGCACCCCACTCATCCTCCGTGGTCGCTCTATGCATAAATGAATACAGATAGCTGGGTGAAAATCAGTACAGCTAAGAAGTTGCTTGGCAAAAGATGCTGCTGCTAATCAGTCCCCTCAGCCTCCGTCCAACCCTGCATACAAAACCGCCCCACACACACACACACACACACACACACACACACACACACACACACACACACACACACACACACACACACACACACACACACACACATGCTCATCACTGTGTCTCGCCTAAACAATCACTTTGGCTGATATTTCCTCTCGCAATTGCTTTTCTCCATCCATTCATCACCCATACAATTTTTTGCTGGAAATATGTGCTGGGGAGCTTATTACTGCATGCAGATTCCTGGGTGTTGTTGGTTTGCATATTGACCAAACTTTGCGTGCGTCATCGTTAAAGGGATAATTCACCCAAAATTAAAATTTCACTCATTATCTACTCACCCTCATGTCAACTAAGAACAGTGAGAATTTTCAGAGTCCTCTGTTCCTTCTCTGAGTTATGGGTGGGCCCGCGCAGCAGTATTTGTCCATATAATGGTTGTGAATGGGGCTCACTTTTCTTTGTCCCAAAAAGACACATCAAAAAACATCCAAATACCTCCATACTGCTCGTCTGTAATGTCCCTCTTGTATTGAAGCCCCGACATGAGAAATTGTTCCGCCGGTCAGTGCAAATCACACAAGATTTTTTTGGACAAAGAAAAGTGAGTACCATTCACAACCATATGGACAAATACTGCTGCATGGACCGCCCCGTAACTCAGAGAAGGGACGGAGGACTCTGACAATTCTCCCAGCCCTTAGTCGATATGAGGGTGAGTAGATAATCAGTGAAATTTGAATGTTGGGTGAACTATCCCTTTAAATCACACGTTTGAACACATTTTATTTCTACGTATAATGCGGCAGAGAGAGAGAGATTATAGTCCGGCTGACAGGCTGTCAGGATCCACCACGACACGTAGCGCTGTAAACCCCTTTCCAGGAAGGTGAAAACTTAAAAAAAAAAAGAAAAAAAAGAGAGAGTTCAACCTGTCATTTTCATCAAAATGAAAAATCTGCGGTGGCTCCTGAGAGAATACATTAGGAGGGATAATAAAGGTGTCGGAGAGCACCCTGGGGGATTTTCTGGGGATAACGGTATATTTTGTGGTCCATAAATTGTAACGCTGCCCCACAGAGGAGCAGGTTTTCAGGTGTGCAGAAAAAAAAATCCTTATATAAATAAATAACATCATAAATGCAGAGATAAAACAGATTTTTCAAAGCTGTTAAACGCCTCCGTGAATATGACAACAGCAGTTTTGTCTCTCAATTAGTCCGGATGATTAAAACTATAAAATAAAGCAGCATCTGTTCCTATTTGAATTTCTTCCTCAGGCTTCAGTATTAAAAGTGTAAAACAATACTCTGTTTGTAAGTTTCCTTCCATCTTGTCAGCTCTCTTGTCATTTCCATCCTTAACTGGAAACCCAGAGTGCCTGGCTCGCAGCAGACTTGTACTTGATCCGTGTAGAGACATTTTCACTTTCAACCAGAGTTGTTGCTCACCTGAGTTCTTGATTACAGACTTTTATCATTTTACTTAAACAGTGACCCGAGCCATCATTATTACGTAAAATGTAGAAGCTAAGATGATCTAATTGGCATTTTCCCCAATCCCATATGTTTAAATGGGAAATCGGTCGCACTTTGATAAGAAGCCACTTGTTGATGGTTTTGATTCACTCACGTATGTCTTTTTAAATTCAATGCATCAGGCCATTACTACAAATACTGTATATTCATGGGTAGTATATTCAGATTTTGCCAATAAACCTTGAAAATTATGACACACTGCACCTTTAAAATCCACTAAGGTGCAATGTTCAATGTACGGCGAGATGCAATTAATGATGCAGTTGAAAAGGATATTTCTATTTCTGTTGTATTGGGACTTTTTTGGTAGTGGTGGGGCAATAGGGGGATCCTGAAGGGTTGCTAAGCGTTTTGAGAGACGCTCGAAGACATTTAACATTGATGCAAAATTATAAAACAGATCAAAGTCGGAATATGAAACCAAGTGAGACTCTAAAGCAGCATTAAAACAGCACTAGACATAATGAAACATTAAAAGCTCATTAAAAAGGTGCGTTTTAAGCAGCGACTTGAAGGTCGGGAGATGTGTGTGTGTGTGTTTGAAGTCTCTGATGGGTGAGAGTGAGTTCCTGAGGGAGGGGGCAGTGGTGGATAAGCAGATGTAAGGATGTATTGAGGTTTATTGAAGAGTTGCTGTTGCAGTAGATCAGTCTGGATGTGATAAATGTGTAAAAGTCTTCATGACTGCATCACCCTTCAACAATGGACTGAGAGAAATAGTTTGATGTCATTGAAGGTTGAAGAATGTCTTCTCATAACCATAGCTACAGAGTAAATGAGTAAATCATCTATATGCTTGGACCAAGGTCTTGTAATGCTGGTGATTTTTCTGTTTGTTCAACTGGGTTTCTAAGAAATTGATTAAAAAAAAAAAAAGCCTTTTTGTGCAGTATTTATCATTTGGAGTAAAAGCTACTTCATTTAGAGCTGGAATCCAGGGTGAGAACAGACTGACCCATCTGGAATTCCCTGAGCAAAATACTACTAATAACAATCATGATTATATAATAAATCCTGAAACATAATTTCTAACCAGAATTAGATGCTTCGCTCATGTGTTCGCTTCAGTAGATTAAAATCTGGATTATTCCAGTGGTAACCCATGTTTATTTTGCTCATGCCTCAAGTTTAGCAAAGTAAACATCGCTCTGACAGAATAGTTAATTCATATCCGAACCCAGTAGCATAAATGATCATAGCTACGTTAAATCATGTTAATGTGGGAGGTTTAAAGACTGTGTTGCATCAGACAGACCCACCACAGCATCGTATTCTGCTCTGTCTGAGTGTCCCATGTGTGTTTTCATCTGCAGCTTGAATGTTTTCCTGTAGATTTTGAAGGCGACTGTGTCACAGTACTGTCTGATGATTATGGGATAATATGTTCAAAGCTGCTAACACAATTTCATATCTTATCACAACAACAGATTGGAGACTCTTTATTACCGCTGTATCATTCTGCTGCTTTGTGATTATGCGTACGTCGACTAAAAACAAATGTTTGCCCATTTTTTTGATGAGCTCTCCGAATTGTTTGTGATGAGATTCTGTCAGGGAGTCAGTTACAAGGAGGAGGCTCACAATGCAATCACAACCCATGTCTAATAAGCAGCTTTGTCTCAAAGCTCCAAAGCCACAGTGCAAACCGGCATGCAGCTGCTGCAGCGATACGACCGAACCCGTGTTGGATTAGTAAATAGCTCATTTACTGAGCCCGGCCAGAAACTGTGCGGACACTTGAAAGTCAATCGCCTGCAGCCTTCACCTCCTGCGTCAGGCTTCTCCTCCGCAGCAGATGTCTGTCGAACCTGGCTGCAGTGATTCAGCACATTCAGCCACGGGCGCGTCGGTGTGGTGTCGAAGGCCGACGCTGATGTTGCGTGACAAGGTCTGGCTCCGAGTCAGCGTTTTCAGTTTCTAGCAAAAGGTGTCGGATGGAGGTTGAGGTGTAGGGTCAGTCAGACCTGTCAGGCTCACCCACCACACACCACGTCAGGTCTGGAAAGAGCTCCACTTCGATTATTACAGGATCTTTGTCATGTTGAAACTGACCGCTGAGTTAAAGGTGCACTGTCTAAAATACTGTAGCGTCTAGATTTCAAATCATATGAGACCCAAACCATACAGTATGTAGAGAGATGTTTAAAAACTGTTCACTTAAAGGAGAATTACGGCCATTTTCTAAATAATGCTCTAGGTCCCAGAGTGCGACCATAAGAAAAAACCCGAGAAAAACATGTACATACTGTATGTGCTCTCCTGCAGTTAAACACTGAAGTAGTGGAGGCAGAACTTTAAAACCATGACTTCGGCCTTTATTACACTCAAGATATCTCTACACATGCTTTGCAACATCCACCAGTTCCTTACTGAGTGTGCGTAAATTCTGCAGTGAGCACTAGACCTTACTGGTCGAACATAGAGCTCGGGACTGTTTCCATATCAATGAAGACTGCTCCTCATCTGTACAGTATATTCTGGTTCGAATAAACACGCACGATCATCAAATTCAAAACATTCCTCCATCTCTTCAACACTGGATCTGGACATATTCTCCTTCTTCCACTTTCTGCACCGGCCAGAATTCTCCTTTAATCTAGATTAAAGCACTTTGAATAAATAAAAGCTCCAGCTGTTGTTGATTGTAGTCCTCCAAACCATCTGAGAAATGATTTAGTCCTTCTTCTTTCTATACGTGTTTATAAATCCTGCTAAGAGAAACTCCCCGGGGTGTCGTATAATTTTGCATCGGTTACGTTTGTCTGTCGAATTATCTTTTTGTCTGTACTGTGAAATTGACCAACTGTTGTCATTTCACTAGTTTTATATTTTCTTCTTCTCTTTGTCCTCTGCTGTTTTCAGTTTGTCATCGTTGGTGTGAAATTAGGAGAAAACAAGATGTGTTGAAGAAGGCGTCTAAAGACGTCTTTAGACATTTAGGTATTTTGCACTGATTTCTGAGATTGTATAGTCAATGATGAACTCACTTTAATCAACAATGGAAACTATTGTTATCTGGAGCTCCAATCCGCAGCGTGTGGTGATTCTATTTTTAGGGCGCTGCTGATTGTTCTAAGAGACGGTTGTAATTACTGGTGACCAGTCAGCTCCAACCTGCACCTTGATGTTGCTTATTGTCTTTCATATAGATATTGACAATGGAGACATCCCTGTGTGCGTGCGTAGAAGAGAGATGCCCTTCTGCCGCTTTCACCAGTCAAAGCTTTCTTGAAGCCCTGTCTAGTAGAGTGTGTTGATAGAGAGAAGAGTGGAGGACAGAAGCTGTGCTCTCAGTGACGTTGGTTGGGTTAAATAAATTAGATTGACTTGTTTGAAAAACGGATTTTTAAGCTGTTGCTCTCCTTCCGAGGAAATGCACTCAGCTCTGACAGCTGGATGCTTCAGCTTGCAGATCACAGCGTAGTACGTACACTTAGTGTCAACGGCACAGCGAAAGGATGCAGGATGCAGGAGGGCTGAAGGTTTCCATTGATTATCCTTCACACCTTCAACACAGCTCTCTCTGCTGAACACCAACTTCATGTTCCTCCTCCTTCTCCTTCTTCTTCTTCTTCTACTTCTTCTTCTTCTTGGAGGTAAATACAGAGGCTGCTTGCTGAAAAACTGTGCCTGAAGGCAACACGTATCAGCGGTTTTGCATGAATTTCCCTCTAAAACAACTCTGTCTGTTAACGTTGTGTTATTATCTCATAGCGTGGTGAATGTGCAGGTCACAACTTGTCCACCAGAGTGTTTTGGAGTTGTTGGATTGTGTATTTGATGAGTTTGATTAGGGAAACAAGAAATCCCATTAGCCTCTGTAGCAAAGCTCTGAGCAGCTCGCGGCTCTGCTCCGCTGTTCTAAAAATAGCTTGCACCGACAATTAAAGCTAACGAACCTATACTGCTAAAACTACAGGGATTATGGCAATGGGCCAGTTTGCCAAAATGTTGAACCACCCCTTTAAGCGCATTCGAAATGAGTTGTGCTGATGAAACAGACAATATGGGAGGTAGTGGAGGAGGAGGAGACACTTTGATTCATTCACACCCTTATTAGCTGCTCTGTGCACATCAAATCGGAGACGGATCATTCACGCCGAAGCGCTCTTTGGAACAAGAGTTAAAAAAAAATAGCTGATTGACGTCTTCCTCGTCAGCTCTCTGTCTCATGAACACATGTGCACATTTCATTGCAGCGACGCATCAACCACCTAGAGTGTGTGTATGTGTATGTGTGTGTGGCATTTTGATGTGCTGTTTCTCGCCGACAGGTTCGGGATAATCACTTCACGACTCCCATGAAATTTCCTAATGAGCCTTTCGTTGAATGTCAATCTGCCTTTACCTGGGTGGAGCGCAGCTGCATGGATTCATCCAGACTCTTCTCTCCACCCCATCCTCCTCCTCCTTCTCCTTCTTCTTCTTCAGCTCCTTCTTCTTCTATTTTTTCTTTTTTTTTCACTTCGCTTGCTGATTTGACAGCTGTTTTTTCTTAATTTTATCCCAGGCTATTTCTCGAGGTTCCATCTGGTGCTGCTGAGAAACAGGGGCTGATGGGAGAAGCCAGTCAGATGCATCCACACACACATACACATATACACATGCAAATCAAATACTTGCAAATACACCTGGGCCCAGCCAGCGTTTTGTTTTCTGCGAGTCCCCCTGAAGGTTTATGTACACGTTGTGTGTGCGGATACATTTCTACACCGCTGAAGAAGAAGCATCAAATAATAATAGTAGGCTAATACACACTTCTGCTCCACTGGTGAAACCAATGAGCAGAGAGCGTTTTTAGTCCTTGCGTGTGAACGAACACATCAGCTGCTGCGTGACCCAGCTGAGTGGACGCGTCACCGCAACCGCAAAAAAGCCAGATGCTGGATTTTCCCCTCCGGCCATCAGCTGTGTCTGATCAGCTCCAGGGGTTTGAAATGATAAACATGTGCTAATCTGTGATCACATTCACCTCTCCCACTGGAGGGGACAGGATCAAATCCGCCACCGGTCCGGTCCTGTCCGGTCTGGTCTAAACTGATCGGTCTCCCCGTATCAACCCTATAGTTTTGAGGCGCCTTGGTTTTCTCCGCTGTGCCGTGCAGTCGTATCCACAGCCTGGAAATGAGGATGGATGTCAGTGAGTGAGCTGTTCTCCCGCTGACATCGTGCTCACACCTGACACTCACTCAGCTAATCCAAAAATAGGAGGAGGCTGGTGTGTGTGAGTGTGTGAGTGTGTGTGAAGCTGAGACGGTGGTTGTGACAAGTCAGCCTTAAAAAAATCAGAATTGTGTAACTTTTCCATGAGAAATGAACAGACCCACGTTAAATATTCATCTTAGGGGCGTCATATGGCACCATTCTCCATTCTGCCTCCCAATATCCTTGTCTCTTTCTGACTAGCCTATCAATTAAAGGGATAGTTCAACATTTTTGCAAATTGGCCCATTGCCATAATCCCTATAGTTTTAGCAGTAGGTTTGTTACCTTTAATTGTCGGTGCAAGCTCTTTTTAGAATGGCGGAGCAGAGCTGCAAGCTGCTCAGAGCTACACTACGGAGGCTAATGGGATTTCTTGGTTTTCCCTCATCAAATTCATCAAATACACAATCTAACAACTCCAAAACACTCTGGTGGACAAGTTGTGACCTGTACATTCACCACGCTATGAGATATTAACACAACATTAGCAGACAGAGTTGTTTTAGAGGGAAATTCAGAGACTGCTGCTGCAACACTGCCCCTGAATGCAACGCACATCAGCGGTTTTGCATAAATCTACCTCAGATTTACCTGCGCTACAAGTACGGTACTGCCATCTGCTGGGACAGAGGGGAAATACGGGATATGGAACAAGTTAAAAGTCATTGATTTAACCAGCACTAGAGGACTCTGAAGCTGTTTGATGAAGGTAAATCTCTTGCATAGTTTCTCTTTAAGATGGAGTCAGTGTGAATTGACTTGATTTTTCAGGCAGCCCCTGGTGGTCTGTATAGGAACTGCACTTTTTGGAGTGTTTTTTGGGGGTTTCATCCATCAGCCTTGGGCTTTACCACTTTTACACAGCGCTCACACTGAAAAGCATCGTCCTCTGGCGCTCTGTAGGCGTCGTCTGCTGGCATATGATCGTCACTGCTGATGCACAATGAATCCTTGGTATAGACGATGAAGGGCTTGCCCGATGGATGGCCTCCTTTTTTGAAGGAGCTTTTCTGAATGGGCCAAACCCGAGTCCAGCCACTGTTACGCAATTGTTTTTTAAAATAACCCCCTGAAGTATGTGACCTCTGATTTGGGATACAGCTGCAGACGACTCCTTCAATTCAATGAGTTTGTGTGAAAGAGCGAGCCGAGCAGATAAAAGATCGTTGCACAGTTGTGTGATTGTGATTTAGCTGTAAGTTTTAAATTGCCTCCCCCTCACTGGACATAATAAGTTGAAAGCAGCTCAAAGTGGATGTTAATGGCAGGTGCATGCGCCCTGAAAAACTAGACAATTATTGTGCATGTCTAGAAGACACGTCTTTCTCTCCGCACATATTCAAGAGTGTTTCTTTTTTCCCTCTCACTCCTAGTGGTAGAAAGAGAAGAAAGGCAGACCAATTACAGTGAGTGATTTTTCTATTTGGGCTCTTCCAAGAATAAGAGCTTTCTTTTCTTCTCCAGCATGTTTTTGTTAATGTTGTGCCGTGGGCAGTTTGGTTTTTGTCCTCCTCCAAGTACAGATTATTCCTGCTTTGGGATAACTTGTTAGTTTTTGCTGTGCAGAGCTCGTCCTCCTTCCACCCCGCAACAGACGTTTTATTCCTATTTTATTTGCACATCCCTTTATCATCTGTGGGTTGTGTTGCTCTTCAACTCGTGGGGGGGGTTAACGACAGCTTTAATCCTATTGATCCAGAAAACCGATCCTTCCTAATCCTGTGAACATGAAAGTTGGCCATTGTGATGAAGGAGCAGCCGCAGCTTTAGAAGTTCCCCCAACAGCCACGAGCCGCCACGCCAGTATTCGACCGGCGCTTCAGCTCCACTAAAAACACTCACTTCTCTAAGAATCTATTATTCGTCTCCTCCTATCTTTTTTTTTTTTTTTTTTGAACGTGCTGTTGCGGACTCAGACAGAGAAAAGAGATAAAAGAGCATTTTCAGATGAGCCTCAGGGAAACAGTCTGACGGTCCGACTTCACTCGCCTGCTTCCCACTCTGCCTCTCACTTACTCACCTTGTGTTGTTTGCTCTTATACTCTCCGTCTCTCTGTTGCACTCTGCACACTTACTCCTCATTTAAAGGGATAGTTCAACATTTTGGCAAATTGACCCATTGCCATAATCCCTATAGTTTTAGGAGTAGGTTGATACCTTTAATACCTTTACCAATTACCTTTAATTGTCGGTGCATGATTGGTTGGGCCTTTCCCTCATCAAACTCATCAAATACACAATCCAACCTCTCCAAAACGCTCTGGTGGACAAGTTGTGACCTGGACATTCACCTGCAAATATGCAACTGGAACTACAAACTACATCCTAGTATTACAGTATTTGCTTGTGTTATGTTATTATCTCATGTTGGATTGTGTATTTGATGAGTTTGATGAGGGAATGGCGAAAGTATCATCCGCCTCCATTGCGTTAGCTGAGCAGCCAATCTAAAAACAACTTGCACCGACAATTAAAGGTAATGGCAATAGGCGAATTTTCCAAAATGTTACGTGAACTATCCCTTTAAAGCCTAACACCATTTCTCTCTCTTTCCCCTTCTTCCCTGCCGCCACCCTTCCTCCCTTCCCCCCCGAGACCTTCGCGAGGTACATCTGCGCTGGTGATGGCGAGAGCATGTGACACCGCCCTGCCAGGACCAACACTCCTCCACGCCAGTTAATGACACTTAGAGGCATCCCACGACGCACATTAGCGGCTGAATCAGCAGGAAAAAGTCGCACTTTGGCAGCGCTCCTGCTGCAGGGCAGAGTGGAGGTGACATCAGCGAGTCTGAATGACACCGCTCTGGCAGTCTGTGCCTCCTACGCTCTGTCACCTCCATTGATTCTCACTGTGTTGGCTGTTAGAGAGAAAGAGGGGAAGGAGGGGGGAGGGAAATTTTAAGAGATAAACGTGCTGCAGTTAAATGAAGGGGAGAAAATGGATGAGAAGAGAAGTTCTGTCATGAAGTGTCAATTCATAAGGAGGAGTGTGTTTCCTGCTGCTTCAGTTGTCAACCCTCCGCTCGGTTTGTTGCCACAAAAGACCTTTTAACGCCCCGACAGTGATTTACTCCAGCCTTGACATGCTAAAGGAATAATTGTCAAGTGCACCCGTGCTGCTTAAACAGCGAGTTAGCTCCAGTAATGAAACCTGACCTCCGCTGCACCTGGAATCGCACTTTGAATCTACGCGCTCGGCTCTCGTTCAGCGCTTTTTCCTTTTTATTATCACTGCGAGTGTTTGTCAGGAGTGTCTTTTCAAATCCCCCAGCGACTGTTAATTCAGCATCCGTGAACCAAAGCCAAGGGAATATATCAACACGTCCTTGACGTACTGGAGCACAAGCTCGCTAAAGCTACAACATTTAAAGCAGCCTCTTTTTATCATCAGGTCAGAGCTTGATCTACGGCTGGTCTTGGGGTGAGGTGGGGGAGGGAGGAGAGGAGGCGGGGTGGGGGAGGTGAGAGGCAATTTAGCCTTGTGGAAGTTTGTAGACGCTCACAACTTCTCAGTCTCACCCCCCTATTCCTCGGTGCCGATGTTGATTTCGCCTGAGCAGGCTGCTCTCGCCATACCAAAGGGTTCCTACGGCAACCGGTGTTTGTCGCAATTTGTGTGTCACAGTCAGCCAGCTATTTCAGCATTGTTCAGAGGAAGGCTGCATTCGTGAAATGAAAAGTACAGTAAAGGGCCATTGACAGTTAATAGAGAAGATGTTCCTTTTGTGGATGGAGCAAATGAAACATCTGGTGAGTCAGTCACTGCAGAAACGTTTCCCTGCAACCACCAAACATGCTCATCCCCAGGAACGAAATGGAAAATGGATTCAGTTGCTTGAATTAATCAAATTATTCAGTTTGTTCATCAGCTGTCTGCAACGATCTAATCAAGTCTTCACATTCAAGAAGCTGGGGAGTGAATGATGATTATCTCCTGGTCTGTTTCCTTAATTAGATTCTTTTTTTTCCCTTTTACTTCCTGTTTTAGTTTGAATGCATGTCCACTCTTTGCTTTGTGAAGTTCACCATGCAGTGCCTTCCTCTTCATGTCAGGCTGCAGGGGGCTGCAAATGTGAGAAAAAGTCATCCTAATGAGCCGATGAATGTTATGAATCCATCACCCGACCTTTAATGTAACTTTGAACATGCTCCTTTATTATTTATTCTACTATATCTTCTTTTTTTCCCTTCTATTTTATGGTGCTGTTGTATCCTTCTGGGTATAGCTTTGTATTCATGGCAACCATGCACATCACAAGGCTGCAGAAAGGCTGTCTTAAGGAAAGGCTCAAAAGAGTCCATGATGGTGGACATTTGGACTTTGTTTCTCCACTATCTTTTTGATCCTTGTTTTTCTTCTGGTTTGGATTTTCCATTTTTTTGTTGTTGATATAGATATCTGGCATTTATTTGTTTCCTTATCAATGAAAAGCTTGTTCAACAGGTGACTGGTTGTTTCAGGTGGAACAAGACTTTTGTTGGTTAAGGGTCAAACATCAATTGACAGTTTAACAATGAAGATAGAACGAAGAGATGACATTTTATATCCAAACAGTTGAAGGTCAACTTCACTTCACTGTGACATCATAATGGTCTGAAACCCCCCCTCTGTTCAGCGCTGAGGGACATTGTGACTTTCCTCCCTGCAGCTTGAATGGTTGGTGGCGGCGGCAAACAACAGCGAGGCGCCGGCGGTGACTGGAGTTGTATGTCTCCAGCTTTCAATCCAAACATTCAGTCTTTATTTGTGCTCCCTGTGACGCTCTGTGATGACACGCCGCGGACAGCCGGAGAAATATTTCCACATTTCATCCTCTCCCTTGACAAGGCCACCGACGCTGCTTCATCTCTTTGCATGTGTTTTTTGTTTTATTTCTAGACTTGAAGCACGCTGCTTCTTCCTCTCACTCTTTCATGATATATTTTTTTGGGCGTGAAACAGAGGAGCAGTGAAGGCAGCGAGTGTTTTATTCTAATACCCAAATTTGTTCAATTTCCCTCTGGTAAACAGGTGGCCCTCAATGAGATGAAACAAGTAATTTACAACGAGGTTGTGCTGTTGAGTTAAGAACTAAAATGTTCTTGCATGATGGATGCTTCACCTGCGAACGGCAAATGGTGTTTTTGTTTTTCTGCATAAACGTGGTGATTGCACCGATGCTCCCAGCACTGTTCAGACGTTTCGAAGCCGCATCGCTCTTCCTCCTCCTCATATGTGATTCCTCCACATGCTGTGCAACCGGCTGCGCTGGTGCACAGGAATGTCTCACTCAGAACATTTCGTCCTTGTCTGCAACATTAACCTCCACCAGTTTTGCCCTGCAGCGGCGAGGGGATCCAATCACACGGCACGCTTTGTCACCCTCCAACGTCTCCTTCTACCGAGACTGTGACACAAAGAAATTAACTCCCTGCATATTCATCACTATTACCAGCGCGGAGACTATGAATTTAATTGAATATGTAATAGCACGAGGGAGTGAAGTGGGCCTCGGCTCATTGCATTGTTGAAGCATGGGCCAGCCGCTGGATGTCTTGGCGGGGAGATAACAAACGGCAGGCTGCAGAGATGACATGCAAATCCCATAACGGGAGCTCCGAATCCAACTTTTCTTCTCAAGTGAAATATTGCTTCGAGATCTGTGGAGTGATGATAAACAAGAGGCTGGGAGTGCACGGCGTAAATAACAAGATTAAATCAAAGGGTGAATTGTGATTGAAGCACCTCCCTCTGGGCTGGAATTGATTGGCCATTTCAGCACTGTCAGTTTAATAAATAAACAGAGGAGGAGAGAAATGATGTGCGAACCCATTTGTTATGCACATTTATTTGTAAGAATAACCTGATCACTGGTGCAGGATCGACATTGCATGCCTGCTTTTTTGTTCCCGCCGCAGTGGCACTGTGGAGCGACTGCAACAATTAGCCGTTAGCGTCGAGGAGCGAGCTTCGGGACCAGAAAGAGAGGATGAGGAGCGGAGGATGGAGTGGACAGGCTGAGCTCTCTGACAGGGAGAAGGGAGGGATGATGGGAGAGAGGAGAAAAGAGGAGGAGCAGAGGCGGCTCGGAGAGATCAAAGGTGCACTCATCAAGGCCTGTCTCTGCTTCTCTTTGACAGGGGCCAAGAGGTGTGGAAGGAGGCGGAGGGGCTTCAATGAAAAGTCAATGACACCGAGGACAAAACCGTGTGTAATCTTCTACCTGTGTGCTAGTCTATAGGAACAGCAGCGGCGCTTCTCCTGATAATTCATTTTCAATGCACTGCTGCAAGTTGAAAGCTGTATGTATCTATTATGTAGCAGGCAAACGTACACAGACACTCTGATCTCGGCTGAAAGCATCGCATTAATTATTCTTTCATGTGTGTCTCTTACAGGCGTTTACGTCTCCTGGAGATTCACCGTGTCTTGAATCGACCAGTGAAACGGTTAGATGGAAAAGAGATGGGTGGATGTTTGTTTAGTGTTGGGTACAAGTGTATATATAATAGTATTTAGCATAAAGGGTGAGATCTTAATGTGTATTTAGATTATAAAGCCTTAAAATGAGCTGTCAGGACTTCTGTAACTATATGATGTCACAACGCTCAGAGATCATCTTTACTTTTAAATCATCGCTTTCTGAGCCTGACGTGAAAGGCTGGTCTGTCCCACCTCCCCATCATCCTGAAACTTAACTTTTTTTCCTCCTTTCTTTCTTCTCCCCTGCCACCTGAGGGAGCATCTCATCTTTATTACAATGCGGTGTTTCCTAATCGGCTCAGGGTTTTGAGGAGCGTACATAATTTGTTTGCTCATTCATGTGTCGCATGCAATATGTCAGACTCCAATGATCTCGTTTTGACAAAAACCTGAGGAAGAGATGCATCTCACAGCTGCACCCAGCTTTCAAAATTGCACTAATTGGCCCTGGGTAGAGCTCCAGTTACGACTCAAATCAAGGTGCTGTTTTTTTTATTTTTTATAGCACAGACAGGGATTGGGATTGGTTAATCATCCTGCTGCATGGTGGGGAGAGGGTGGGAGGCTATTACCTCCTGAAAGGCAATGAAGATGACACACTTGTGTTCTGGAGGATGCCTGGAGATTGTTATCACCCGTGATCATTATGAACCAAGAGGTTACGGAGGCGATCCGAGGAGATATGACCTATTTCTGCCTCCTGAGTGCAGCCGCTCTCAGTCAGCAGCACTGAAGGCGTCAGGAGGAAGAGGAGGAGAGCTTACTGTAGCTTCATGCACAGGAAGTGTTATTTCCTGTTAGCTGTGCATCAACAGCTTGAGACTAAAGAGGGGCTATCTTTACTGTACCTCCCAGTGAATATAAGATGTGTTAAGTAGATCCTGCCTTCCTCTTGCTCTAATCCTGTTGTGGATATGAACAAGGACCTATATTTCCCCATCCTCACACTTCTGAGCTCTCCCCGCCTCCGGCTACAGCTCAGGAATGGTTTTAACATCCGAGCATGAACACGGAGGGAGACACGAGCTGACACTCCTTGAGCTGGACCGTGAGAGACAGATGTACAGTACAGTGTCAGTCAAAAGTTTTTTTAGCATCTGAAGAAGATTTTATGAGGTGACATTTTCCTTTGAGCCCCTCCGTCTTTGTGTTTGAGATATTAAATCGACAGGATCTCAAGACTCTTAATGAGGGCTTTAATAAATCCTCATGCATCGTAAAGGTCAACCAATTAAGTCTATGGTAATGTTTCAAAACACATACTGTAGACGGACCTCGCATGCAGACAAGTACGCCAAGTGTTGTCTGCTCCAGGTACAATTAGAGTAATCATGATGATCTAGGTCGTTTCCATTTAGATCTGGGTCATTTCCATTAAAATAAAAAGTTTCCAGCATTTTCTCAGTGCACACATTCATAACACAGTGCTCTAAAAGCCACAGGAACAGGTCTGTTAACATGATGGAGACTCATCCAAGTCTGTAATCTCATTAGTTAGCCGAACACATCCACTCGAAATGCTGCACCGATATAACGATGCTCAGGACAGTTTGTATTGACGGTGGTTTTTTCAGCCGTACACATGAAGTCAGACAGACCGACGAGCTCCTCATTTACTGGACGGCTTCGCCAGCTGTCGTCCTGCATCATCGTGGCTACATGGACACATGAGGAAATCAAACTCAGTGACTGACAGCCTGTGTTTTCAATGCTTTTCATGAGGAAACAACAGATTATGACCATTAGTAGTTTGTTAGTTTTTTGTATTTTTAGCAGGCTTGGCTCATACTGGGTTATACAACTGAAATGTCAGTTTCATTTTCAACTCAATTTCAACAATTAGAAAGTGAATGTTTCTTGATGTCTTGATCAAACAATTTGTAGATTTTTTTTGTGATGTCAGTTAATTTTGCAGCCCTATAAAATATTATACATATTTAAGCCTAATTGTTACATCATAAATCCATATTTAAGAGTGAAAAGGAGGCATCTGCTGCTTTTGGGATCAAGTCTGTCAAACATTTTGTGGGGGCATATGTGTTTAACTACATTTCTAAAAGATGTCATGTATTCAACCATAAAATCAACTTAATAATGCAATCTAATAATGAAACATTTCAAATTATATGTTCAGTAATAACTTAACCTGGACTGTAAAGTGCAGTGTGACCATGCACAGCTCCAAAATCTTAGCCTACAGCAAGATGTAGCAAATTCTTTTTTTTTGTCACTGGACTCAAGTGTAGATTTCAGCTGGTGGTTGGACAGAGTCATGTGATCTGAGCTACTGTATGAGGTAGAATTTAAATGCAGGCTGAACCCGGTAAACAGGGAGGTGAAATGTGACCTTGAATCTTATATCCTGTGGCAGGGTGAGTGCGCTGAGCATCCGACTGAGCCTGCGGTGTGAGGATGAGTGTGTAGAGCGTGAAACACCTTCAGTATGAAATGAAATAAACCCCCAAATAAATAAATCAAGTTGAACATCATTAGCATGGCTGCTGCCTGTCGTCTGAGACCGCTGACAATGCTAACAGCGGCTGACAGGAAGTCTTAGGGACGCCTTCAAGCTGAAAGTTAATTATCTCGTTGTGGATCTGACGGTATTGGCCTCAGACGTCGTCTCAGACAACACACACACACACACACACACAAAGACTCTCTAATGTGACGACCTCGCAAATAGCAATCAGCTAATCAGGCTGCCCGCGTGTCAATAGGACGGCGGGACAAACGTCGGCGGTCTGTCGGCAGAGAGAAAGTAATCCAGTGAAATCGGCTCTTTTATTCTCTCCATTACTGTACGTGCATGTCGACTCGTCTCTGCTCAGCCATATCCTCTCATTGTTTGACTTAATTTTCTTTTGAAGGATGGCACTTTATAGCTCAGAGTCCCGTCTGCTGTAATCACCGCGTCTCCATTAACTCGGTCTGAGATTTGATTGGCAAGTCGTTGTGAAAGGTCAGAGGAACCCTGCAGTGCTCCAGGATGTGTAGATTCAGCTTTATCTCTCAAGGAAAGTTCTGCTGTAATGAGTTTGACCTTGTCCTCCCTGTAATTATGATACCCCGATGCAATTCATGTAGATTCTATAGTTTTGAACTGAGAGAATGGGAGATCATTGGAAACAGTCTGTAGGAGTGTTAAAGGTGAAAGGATGTTGTGTAATTACATTTTTCATTTTGCTTTTTCATTGTGAATTGTTGCTCACTGTTCCCACAGTACGGTGTGTTTCTTTGGTTTATGATGCGTACCTGTTGAACCCATCAGCCTCAGCTGCACTTTGATAATTAGTGATGAAGACTATTCAACTAGTCTCATCTTGAAATCTGCAAGCTCTCCGCAGTCGTACCGATCGATCGGCATAACATGGATAATAAAGATAACCCGCGGCAAAACAGAACATTGATCTCATCCCTGTGAGACAAAACAATTGACACACAGAGCACAAATGACCCCAAAGAGCCTACAACATAGTTAACAAAGAGCATAAAAGTGAAATAATTAGTTCAGCTGTTAGTGTTTGGGTTAGTTTAGTAGTTTAGTAGTATTTATTGTTCAATTAAAATGATTTCTGCCTAAAAATGGCCCATTTCACCTGATTATTGTCTTGCACCTCAAGAGGAACGTGTCGATACTTTAACTCCCATAATTCCCAAACAATTATACGTTTTCTTTTTTTTTCCACAAAGAAATATTGAAGAGACCTATGTCAATTCATAAAAATATCAATGGATTTTATGCATAGCTTTTTTGATGGTCTTATTAATAATCGTTTACCATTTAGCTGACTGACAGCAGCCGTTGGCCTCTGTTTTGTGGTTATGGGCTGGATGATTCACTACAGTTGTATGTTTTATTATAAGGATTTCATTGTATGATCAAAATGTTGTTTATCATTGGTGGATGAACACACACAGCCCATCGGTTTGGTTGTATTCCCATTGAAATAAAAAGGTTTTTAATGATCTCACCTAGATTAACTTCAGAAGTGAGAGCAGGACATGAATTGAAAAGCCAAATTGTCCTGTGAGTCATCGTTTTAATGGAGCACCACAACAATAACAATCACACACACCAGAAATTATAAGTGGGGTGTTTTTATGGGCTCTTTTCTGCAGTGAGTTCAGAAACAGAGAAAAAAACAAGCTCATCATTCCTCACGCGCTTTAGAAAAGATTCCTACAAGAGACAAACAGAGCCTGGTTGGACTCCAGAGGAGACAGAGAAAGAGAGATATACCAACTCTAATGATTGTTGGCATCGCAAACTAAAGGTGCATTTGAGTTCCCTTTTATTATTCCTCGTTGTTGAATAATTAAGACCCATTGTTATTTCTCGGCCACCCACTGTAATGATAGCAATAATTCATATTATGCTGATTAGCACAGTGACAGCAGAGGGAGGGAGGGGTGGGGCGTCTGATGCGTAATGCTTTCCAAATGGCACCGTTTCTGTCTTTTTTCTTTTTTTTTCCTGAGTCAGAAATATTATGTTAATCAGGAACAGAGGCATGTTTCACCAGACAGAGGTAATGTATGAGAAAAAGAGCCGAGGCCACTGGAGTGGGTTTTAATGCACTAATAAGTATTTCTCTGCATCTGTATCGTCAGGCAATTTACAAGGTGATTGCTCATCAGCTGCCTCCTGGAAGTGTGTCTGTGTATGTGCTCTAACACTGCTCCATGCAGCTCTGGAAAAAAAAGAGACCACTTTCACAATGTTTTCTAAAAGCATCTCTACATGTATGACAGTCATTCTTTTCTTTTCACAAACACAACTCCTTCTACTTAATGAGACACTGATGAGGTCATCACCTGAACCACATCTGGTTTTATAGGAAGATTATAAAAAACACTGCTTGGATTAAACATTAACATTATCCCACAAAAACTTTTTTACTCAAATACATACCTATAAATAGTAAAACCAGAGGAACTGATCATTTTGGAAGTGGTCTCTTAATTTTTTACAGAGCTGCGTGTGTATTTTTTTAAAAATCTTTCTCTTCTGGTGAGTGTATGCAACATCGTCCTTCTGTAGTGTGTGTGAGCGGGTTGTTAATGGAGGCCTGTAATTACTCCAGAGCCGCGCTGACAGCTCAGTATATCTGAGCTGGGATCAGGTAACTGACTTCACGCCGCGGCCCCAAGACACGCCACTCAAGGCCGAGGGGGCAGGAAGTTCTTCCCAATTACCCAGTTCGCACTGCTCTCTTGGCTGTTAGCAGAAGTGGTGACAGGGCTCCATCCTGGCTTTGACAGGGATGGGGAGGGGGGGAGGGGTGTTAACCTCGATGGCAGTGTGATAGAAACACCATCATAGTCTGTGCTTGTATTTCTCTCTCTGTCTGCTCACTGGCGCTGTGTTCTCTCTCTCTCTCACGTCGGCCGGGTCCAAATAATCAGACCAAAAACATCACATCAGCTCCACCAGAGCTGAAATGATCCGTCTCTATTTTGTTCCAGCTGTTCTCCATTTTACGCCACTGCACTGCACTGCACACTAAATACCTTCTGCTTTCAGGTGGCTGGTCGGACAAAACAACATTTGATGTAGTCAGCCTGAGCTCTTATTCTTCTACTCAGCCCACAAAATAGTCTTCAGATTGATCAGTTATTGGATGGATTCCCATCATGATTGATGCAAACTTTAAAGGTATGGTTCAACATTTTGGCAAATTGGCCCATTGCCATTATTCATATAGTTATAGCAGTAGGTTTGTTACAGTACCTTTAACCCTCGGTGCAAGCTATTTTTAGAACGGCGGAGCAGAGCCGTGAGCTGCTCAGAGCTACACTACGGAGGCTCATGGGATTTCTTGGTTTCCCTCATCAAACTCATCAAATACACAATCCAACAACTCCAAAACTCTCTGGTGGACAAGTTGTGACCTGCACATTCACCACGCTATGAGATAATAACAGAACGTTACCAGACAGAGTTGTTTTAGAGGGAAATTCATGCAAAACCTCTGATGCATGTTGCCTTCAGGGACAGATTTTCATCAAGCAGTCTCTGAATTTCCCTCTAAAACAACTCTTAAAGGTGAATGTGCAGGTCACAACTTGTCCACCAGAGTGTTGTGGAGTTGTTGGATTGTGTATTTGATGAGTTTGATGAGGGAAACCAAGAAATACCATGAGCCTCCGTAGCGTAGCTCTGACCAGCTTACAGCTCTGCTCCGCTGTTCTGAAAATAGCTTGCACCGACAAAGAAAGGGATTATGGCAATGGGCCAATTTGCCAAAATGTTGAACTATTCCTTTAATGGAAGGGCATAAATCTCACCCACGGTGGAATCAAGGAAGTAGTCTGTGGCCTTGGTCTTGTTTTCCCTCACATCATGACCTCAGAGTGACATCACTCACACTGTGACCTAGACATAAACACCAGCACACAAATCGGGCCTTTAATTGAAATATTTTTTCTTTGGGAATATTTTTTAATTAGACTTGTCTTATCTGAGCTCCGTGCCTTCCTCAAGGTAAACGGAAACCTGAGCCTGTTTTTAAAATTCAGCGTGTGTGTGTGTCGCCGCCACAGAAGCTTATTAATCAAGAGGGAGAAGGAGAAAGAAAAAAAAACCTCAATTTGATATGAGAGAATTTCATTTGACCTTTTCTGGGCGTAAGTGGGCCTTGAATGATAAGTTCTCATGAAAGAACATACATCATAGATCGCTCCACCTTGTGCGTCTGTTTGTTGCCGTAGTTAGGAGATAGCAGCGGCGGCGGCGGCGGCGGCTGTGGCAGCATACTGATGAGTCATGGGTTTGATTACCCTTAAAGCTTCCCTCATGGTCCGTGTCGAGATGCATTTGGGTCGAGCTGAGCCTTTATGCAGTTTGTATGAAGGATGCTGTGTGTGTGTGTGTGTGTGTTTCGAAGACACACAATACAGATTCTTTGCTTTATTTTCTGATAGAATGGGTTCAACTTTCAACTGAACTAAAGCAGGATTCATTTATTCATGTTAACGAGATGCTTTTTATGGATTTGCAACGAGCCTCAGTAAAAGGAAGTTGAAAGTCTCAAAGCCACACACACACAAACACACACAATCTTCACAATATCATCTAATCTCCTCTCTTCCCTTTTTCCAATACCCTTTCTTTTTTGAAGTCTCATATCACTTTTCCTGACCCGGCTCTCTCCCTGTGTGTGTTTTTTTTCTCCTTTCAGAGAGATGGTATGAAGAGACGAAGCCCATATTGCATTGGACGAGAGCCAGCTGTGTCGGGTACGGTACTGTATGCTACACTGACCTCAGCTTCCTGTCTATTTGTCAAACCTCTGCTCAGTCAGGGATGTAGCCTATTTCTGCTTTTAAAAGGCCCTTTGGTAACAGCTCGGCGCAGCGGTCCTTTATTTCACCGAGCCCTCTCTGCAGACGGGAACTGAAACTGAAACCTTGAGTAAAAAGTTATTGTTGCCTCTGAGGTTCACTGCTTCAATCTTGCTGTTTAACGAAGCCCTGCATGCATTTAAGACTCCCGTGTTCCCTTTGTCATCAAAGGGAATTACCGGATTAATTATTGAAGAGAAAATATGGCGCACGGTGACGGTGGTGCAGCTGCGTGCCACCTCCTCTTTCTCAGGTCTCTTTTGTTCTGTCTCCATGTGCTGTTGAGCAAGATTCCTGCGCTGTTGTCTTTTCTATTATACATGTGGTTTCATATTCAACTAGTTGTAATGGAGCAGTTGTGGTTTCTGGTCCGTGGGCGGTGGCTTCTTCTTGTATACAGCTGTTATTGACTGAATTTTAAATGGATGAGATTGCCGCTGCCTCCTGCTTATCAACACACTCCCCTTTATTCAAAATGAATAAGTAAAATCTCTCATTTGGAGCAGTCTTTGGCGGATTTGTTTTGCCGAGCAACCCTGACAATGAGGTTGTCTTAAGTTTTACAGTTACACGTTGAATTGAGCTCTATCCTATGATATGAATGAATGAATGAATGAACAAACCAAAGAAACTATATTAAACTCAAACAAGGAAACATGAGAATTATGTTAAACAGAAATAATGCTGCTTTATTTACAGTGTACAGGATGATATGTACAGTGAAAATGAACTATAAAGTATCACCAAGCAAATACAGCCAGATCCTCCAAAAAAAACGATTCTCTGCCGACCCATTGAAGTCCATTGGCGCTGAGCTTCAACGGGTTTAACACACTGAGACGCTACCGGAATGAATGAGAGAGAAATGGCGTCAGTCGACCTGCTATAATAAGTTTATCCTGAATGAACTCGTCTTATGAGTTGAAAACAGTTTGTATCCGCCAATTTATTTGTAGCTGTAGACATGTAGCTGTAGAGCTCTACCAGGTACCAAGGTTATATAGTACTATATAAATGGTGACGCATGGCTGTGGCAGCATTGTGTCTGTTATGAGGGGGACAGGAACAGGCCAGACGGACATATGTATCCATAGATGGACCATAGATCTATAGAGAGGTCATGGAGAAAGATAAGAGCCACAATAACACTAGAGAGAGGCTGTAAATACTGCCAAATGAGCCTTTTTGAAGTACTGAATAGGTCTCTGAATGGTTGTTAGTATAGTATAGTATAGTATAGTATAGTATAGTATAGTATAGTATAGTAGGAGATTTCAGATAGATGTTGTTTATTTTCAGTGTGTCTTTGTTGATTATTGACAATCTTCATTGATTCTGACAGTTATGTTTCCATTAAAGGGGAGTAGATGTTTCATGAATAGAGCTGTAAAGTCTGTTTAGATACTACTCTGCCAACTGAAAAGCCCGAGAAGAAGAAGAAGAAGAAGAAGAAGAACTTGAATGCAAATCATTTTCACTTAAAGACACCGTTTCTTATACCTTCATATAGACACACAGGCGTCGCCATCTGCAGCAGGAAGTAAGTGAACAAGCGCTCAGAGCAGTAGGGGTTAGACTTGACATGACCTGTTTGTTTGTGAAGCTGCAGATTTCTTATTCTGCTCAAGTACTGCACAAAAGACGGAGAGAGAAAGGAGAAGGAGAAAAGCATTAGAAAGAGGCGGCGTGTATTGTAATGTATGCATGTGCATCTGTTAAGAAGGAAAGATGCTGAATGAAAAGATGCACAGACTTCGCTTTATGTATTCTTATTTCTGTCAGGACCACTATGTCAAAATATGTATTTACTTGCACAAGTTTGATTTGGCGGTATGATACTGTCTTTCCACGCATGGAAAGCCTGAGGCAGGAAGAGCACCTTCCTGCCCTTCATGAGCCATCATGAACGGCATAAGCAGGGAGCGCAGCACCAAAGAAAACCCAGACAGAGCAGAGCAACCAACTAGATACAATGATAGGATTCATAACAGATGACAGGAGGAGCTGGGGTGGAGGTGGGTTGCAAAAAGCCAGCAGAGGAAGCAGCAGCAAGGGAGGTGACGTCGGGCTAGAGCAGTTTAAATAGCGCACTCTGAATGCAATTCCCCAATAGGAAGCAGCCACGGGGAGTCAGCTGAGCCATCAGCTGATCAGCACCTGAGATTACAGCTGTGCTGATTAAGAGCTTGACGTCATGGCCTGCCAGAACTAACGCTATGCTCAATTTTAATAAACTTTGCATATCAAATTAACCAACAAGTCCGCTGTCTGAGTAGTTGACAGTTCATGAAGGCAGCATTGGAGAATGTACTGGAGATTTATCTTTACCTCCTGGGTCGAAGAAGAGCTGATGAGAACTTGATGAAGACATGACGTGGTCACAGCTTGTATCTGAAAGGTCAAAGGTCAACTTCATATACTGCAGAATAGCACCGGCCATGCTGTAAATCAGGAGGGGGGGGTGACCTTGTTTCCTGCAGCCTGACTGGTTGGTGGAGGCGTATGTTGTTGCAGCCTTTTTCCTGGTTGAGTTGGTTAAAAAAGGAACTATGTGGGATTTTTTTACCTTTTTAATGTGTTCTTCTATCTCTAGTGTTTGTACCCGGTGTGATACTGTTACATGTGAATGACGTGAGAGAAGCTCATGATTTAAGATGTTGGACCTTTGACCTGAAACAGGTGAGATGTGGGGCTGTATCCAGTCTAATAGGATCTGGTAAAGCCTCGAGTCTGTGTATGAATATTTTTAATACCTCAGTGGGTCTTTAGGTCAACTAAATTTTTGGAATGGATTTAAATAGCTTATTCCTTCCTGGGGTCATTTTTTTCTCCTCATTAATCATGCATCAGGTTTATGTCGGTTTAATCTCACCTCTAATCTGAACAGTATCAGAGCGATATTGGCCTTTTATTTCTTCCAGAAAAGCTTTGATCGCTATATTTTCCACACAGACTGTATAAATTTAAAGACATATTTATAATCAGGGCATGAAGATGCATATAAATAAGGAAATTACATGGTCCAACAGCTGAGCACTGGAATATTTAAGAGGCTAACTAGACACCAGAGAATAGAAAATCCTCCCCAAGGCCCATGTACTGAATGGGTCAAGCTCCAAAAAATGCGAAAGCCTGCATTTCCCATCATGCAACTCCATTGCATCGTTGGTAAATGGTTGGTCAGTGCCTGCAGGTTAATGACCACTTCCTCATCGTGCCAAACAGGTGTATTTAGAGACACACAAGACCTAAAGTTGCACTATTTGTCAGATATTATCTCAGTAAAGTCTTGATAAAGCCTGAATTTCTAGAGTTTTGTCGCCACAAGAGTATACTTGCATTGATCCCGCCCCCGTGTGACAGCAGCATGTCAATAAAGCCTAAAGGGAACATAGAAATTTAACATGACAACAATGAACTGATTGGAGTTTCTCGATCAGAGCTCAAAGGTCACTCTGACCTAATAAAACATGTTTGTTTGTTTGTTTCACCCTAACTGACTAATTATTAAGTTTGTGCCAGCAGCCAATGATATTGATGACTGGCGATCAACAGAACGATCGGCAATTAGTCACAACTTTGTAAATGTCAAGACAATATTTGACTTGTGTGATGTACAGTAGCAACTAAATCTATAACCTACTTGAAGCTAGATTTAATTACATTTTTTTAAATGACAGAATTTTAAAGGTTTTCAGAAATGGCCGTTTTTAAGACCCATAGTGGGCTCAAATTCATTAAAGAAGAAGTCAGCGATCCAGTCATTTTGGCTAATGCTGCATTCCAGGCAGATTTTGAAACCGTAACCGGCCCAAACACCCTATGTAAGTGATTGCTGATGGAAAATAGGACTATTTAGGACTTATATTAACAAAAACATTCCGCTGATATCTGCTTTAATTTCTTTTCTGAATACCTTTAACAGAAATGTGTGTCAGGGTGAGAAGGAATTCACCTTCACAGTGATGTCATAATGTTCGACCAAAACACTGTTATTGAACGCTGTAGCTCAGGAAGCGGAGGCTGTGCCAGCAGTAGCTCCTTCAAGGTAATTCTAGTTTTTACCAGTGCCACACACTGACATGACTACCAGTCCTTTTATAGCTGGTCATCCAAAAGATCTGGATGTGCAGAGGTATAGCTTCCTGCTTCTCTGTCCTCCCTCTGTGTGTGTCTGTCTGTGTGACCTGCCAGTGTTTGCAACAGCCCACAGAGACACAGACAGTTAGCATACATATGTCCCATGCCCCATGCAGGCTAAAGTTCAAATCTCCTGCATATGCGCACTTCCTTAGTGCCACAGGCGGGGGCAGCGTGGAAAGGTCACCGTTCCCGCTGACTGACTGACTGACTGACTGACTGAATGAGGGAAGTAGCAGCTTTCTCCTCTTCCGCCGCTGCCTGTGTTTAGCCGCCGCCGAGCTGCTTACTCCCACTCACCTAATCACCACTCGGCATGCCAAATTAATACATGAATCATATTACTACTCTGCATATAATTTGCATTTTCAAGGCCTTGAAGAGTATTTTAACATGATGTCATTTTTAATTGCTGCAGCTCTGCAGCCAAACACATTGTGTCTCCAGCTGTAGAGCGGCATGCTTCCCAGAGCTCTCATCACACAGCCATTCCTGTTTTTAAAACCCATCAATGAGAAAAAGCTTCAAATTAGATTATTTTCCACTGGTAATAGCTTAATTGAAATACAACCAATTTTGTGTGAGGGTAGAAATCCGTCTATTTCCAGTGGATGGTAGTACGTTGTTGTTTTTTTTCCTTCTTCTTCTTTTGCAGTGGCGTGTTTTGAAAAGCTGCATCTAATCACATACAACAAAGTGGTGGCTTTAATTTTCATGCCCCACAAGTTGCACTTTTACATGAATGTAGAAACGGAGCACACACACACATTTCATGGTGAAATATTTAGTGAAAAGGACGAGATGTGTTGACGAGCCTTGGGGCGGAACAGTCTGTATCTCTGAGGCTTCTTTGAACTCCTTCCCAGATCAGGACTCTGGAGGTTACAGCCAATTCTGTATTATATATTTATATATATATATATACAGTACATATATATATAGAGAGAGAGAGAAACAGTTGAAAGGAAGTCCATTTTGCAGCACTTTATGCAGCACTTTCATTTATAGAATTCGTTTAAAATATTCAATCAACCCTTGAGATAATTTTTCTGACAAGTCGGAGGATTTGATTTCTTTTTTTTTCCTTTCCCTTATCTAGTTAGTGACAAGAAGAAACTGCACAGAGGCGCTGTGATGAATTATACCCAATACAATACCCTTTAGTAGTGTCAGTGAAGTGAGTCTGTGACACAGATTCAGATCCAGGGGTGAAAAATGATGACATAATTTAACTTCCTTTTATTATAAAAGCTGAAAAACGAAGTGTCTTTGTCGTTCTGCGTCAGACAAACATATGCAAAAGAGTTGGAACCAATGACTCATCAGCTTTGTGGGATAAATAAAGAAGGAAAAGTCACGTTTTTTTCTGAAAACCCTCAGGTTTTAGGAGGTTGTTTTGTAATAGCTCAGGTTTTAGGAGTCGCTCAGGGCTTTATAGGTTAATCAGCGTGTCAACAAGCTGCTCGTGTAAAGCGGTTTCAGATTATACACCGTTCCCATCATCTGGATGTATTTTTGTTTAGATCTGCTCCGCGCTCACTACATTACCCCGGATTTCATCATAATGCTGCATATCAGATTAGTAGGAATTTCAGTAATAGATAGATTCATTGCTCACCCGGTTGGACTGAGTGTTATTCTACCACCACAGTGACGGGCTAATTGAACGGTACACGCTCCAGCCCCAGCTGCAGGCGCTATTTGCATAGCTTCATCATAATTTATCAAAGACACCTCAGCAGGCGCTTCATCATGTTTCAAGACCGCTTTCTCCATTTTTTTTTTAATGCCTATGAATATATTACCCCGCCGCCTCATACGTCTTTCCCAAGCTCCCCCCTTTCTTGCGCCACGTGGCCTCAAAAATGAAGTGCAAACACGAGGGCTGCAGTTTGTCACGCATGGTTTCCCCCGGCGTGAACCGCAGCCCGGCCGGAAAACGGCAGTGAGTTATCTGACAGAGTGCTGAGATACCAAGGAGCACAATGCTTAATGTAGTCAGGAGGAAGCCTCACTCCGAGTTGAACGTGTTCAGTCTTGGTGCAGTTGTTGTCGTAACTCATTAGTGGATTTTTCTTTTTTCAATGATCAATCACAGCTGAATTATTGAGAGTCATTAGGAACGTAGAAACCCTGAATGCTGTCCTCAGGGGGAAATCCATTTTGGTGCAGTGGGAGGTAAAAGGGCTGATGAGTGGGGAGACAGTGTGTGTGTATGTTTGTGTGTGAACAAGAGGCATCCAGAACTCGACAATCAAGTTAGCATGAGTCACAAAATGAATTCCCACTCTAACCATCAGCAGACAGATTAAAACATGAAAAAGCATTAAATCTGTTGTATCAGTGGTGCAGCACTGTCGCCTGTGTTTAACCACAGGGTTCAGTTGGCTTCAAATCAAAGGGGAACTATGCAAGTCCGCTCCCTTTTTCACCAATTTGGTCAATTTTCGGTCAATTTTCGGAGTGCAAGACGAGTTAAAGAGAGATTACGGATTACAGGGTGTGTTTGTGTCGTAGTGTCGTACAGCTGTCCGTGTTTCTCGCCAGACCAGATCTGAGACAGCGGGTCGGAGCCTCTGATCTTACAAGAGACGAGCCTCCATTCTCCCCGTAACAAGTTATTTAACCATCATAATTACTGAGAAACTGTTGAATGTGGGTAAAAATCTTGCATAGTTCCTCGTTAAAACCTCTCCCATGATGCCACTCTGTAGCTGATGGCCCAACATGGTGTGACAACAGCAGTAGGAATGGCACTAAAATGCCCCAGCAGGTCAATAAAGCCTAAACATAAGTTTGTTGTAATACAGAGGATTAAGAAAGATCGGAAGAATAGTCTTTACACTCAACAAAACAAAGTATTTTAAGAATGTGTCACTTTGGACCCAATACAGTTTAAGTTGATAATATTTTTTTATATAGACTTGCTTTTTTATTATGTTTCAGTCGACAAAAATGTCTAGTTTTCATCCTTTTGTTACGTTCATCACCCAATAATAATAACCCTGGTCATCACTGATGAAACAAACAGGGGCGTCACTCCGAATGGCGACTTGCTGCTTGCTAGATAGATCCAAAGATAATGAAATAAAATCTGTCATAGCTTGGCTTTTAAAAAATGTTTAAAATCATTTTCTAGGCAAAATCGTTCTTATAATAATAACCCGTATGTGGACATGGCACATCCCCTTTAATGGCTTTGATTGACGATGGAAATGGAAGATTGATTCCATCTCTCCTTTCAATTTAAACCACCTCAACAATGACAGCTTCTGTGGTTTCATTAAATGAGCTGTGTTTGTACTGTTGGCAGATTTACAGACAGGAAGATAGCAACACACACACACACACACACACACACACACACACACACACACACACACACACACACACACACACACACACAAAGACAGCAATTTCAAAGCAATGATAAAACTATTAGGGCCTTTATTACACAGTCGACTCGCCTGCTGACTGGCGTTGTTTGGCATTATTCCATTTCAAATGGTCTATTTGTGATTATGGCATGGGAACAACAATAAGGCCTCTTAAAGTGTCTTCAGATCAATGAAGTGAGTCTTTTATAAGCTTTCCAAACGTCACAGCGGGAAAGGGCAATCTCAGAAGATTATACTTGTCAGATTAAATGAAACTGTGGTGGGGTTTCAATTGGCGAGCAGCGAGCGGCGTCCTGATTCCAACAATAACGCCTCACCGCTTTGAAAAGGAGGAGCCGGGGCGCCGGGGGGATGCATCTCAGCTTTTCTCTGGTCCGTGCACGGGTTGATTTATAAAGTGTGTCTGGGTTCAAACAAGTGCTAGGTTGGATGAAAGGGTGATTAATCCAAGCCCGGTTGTTTGTCTGGGCTGACACGTGAAGCGCAGCGACTTCCCCACAGGACCTCACCTGCTGCTGCTGCTGCTGCTGCTGACGTGCAGCATCTCAGATCATATCTGGTATCGATCACACCGGGGTCAGACAGGAAATACAGATGAGGTTGTCATTTAACTTGTTGACAGGTGTTGAGCTCAACCGCCTTATGCATTAAAGGACAATTCCGGGCAAATTCAACTCTGGGCTGTATTTTCCTAATGGAATGGATGGCTGCTCAAACATGCACCGAGAAGTTTATTGACTTCAAGCAAGCCGACATGTTTGTAAAACTAGATCTAACTAGATCTCAAAGTCTCCCAGAGTCTCGCACGAGACCCAAGTTGACGCGCTCGGTGTGTTCAGGTGCAGTCGGAAGCTCCCGTTTGTGTCATAAACACAGGAATATCAACTCTTGACTTGCTTCAAGTAAATAAACTTCTCGGTGCATATTTGAGTCGCCATCTTACACTTTGTTTACTACTGCCTCGGTGTCATGGTGACATCATCATCGGGATGAGACAAACAGGTCGTGACCCATGTATGTAGACAATCACAACACAGTGTGATGATATGCAGCCATGCCCTGATGTAAAGAACACACCGAGGACAGTGTTTGCGTCTTCATAAGAACCAGTGTTCGCTGACCCTCCTGTAGTTTCTATGGGAGTCATGAAGTAACGGTGAGAGAAGTATTTTTAGCTTCTGCCCACACACATGACACACTACAATTGCACTACTTACGATGCCGGCGTTGTCAGGTGTTGCCAAAGAGGAGACGAATGAATGGAGCACTATGATTTACAATTCAATATTAGATTTCTTTCGATATTAAATTGAAGAAACAAAAAGTACACCTACCGTTTAGTTTTACTGGACTTAACTTACTGCTGTGTAAATGTGTGTGCATCTCTTCTTTCTGCTGTCTTGATCTGCACTTTTGTCATGCTCACTATGATCTGTGGAGGTGGAGGCAACACTCATATTTTTGGTTGGTCGGTTTTTGAACAAGTTGAACACACAAGGAGAGTACAAGGGAAGAGGGGAGGGGGACTATCTTTGTCTCTTTTTCCATTATTTATTTCTGTTCTTTCTGGATTACAAAAATGGGATTAATAGTAATAACAATAATAATAGAAAAGAGGCTTATTGTATTTGCTTCACAGCAGCTTCCTATACCTCTTCTTTCTGCCTGACAAACCAAAGGCAGTCCTCACAAATATCAATGAGAGAAATCAATGGGTCTGCTCTTAAGCTGAGCTGCATAGAGGCAGCGTCTCCCTCAGCTCGGCTGTAGGGTTTAACCTGGACTGTAAAGAGGGCTGGTGGAGCCTTATTATTACACTACAGGTTAAATAACGGTCACTTCCTGTTTGTAAGGTTAATATCCACGGGAGAAGCAGTGGATTGAATTGAATGTGGTGAAGCTCAGTTCAGCATTTTGGCACTTTTTGTTTGTCTAGCACATTCCCTGCTGGTCTTTGCTAGTCAGAGCACCTTTTGACAAATGGAGGTTTCATTTAAAGTGAAGGTCACTAGATTCTTTTGTCTTGAAATCAGTGGAGTCTCGCCTCTCCTTTTGTATTTTTCTCGGCTGGTAATTTCAAAGCTTTTGTCTGACACATCCTTGTGAGACATCCATGAACCGTCAAGTCACCGCCACCTCTGCTTTGCCGGTGCACTTTCTAACAGACATGAAACCAATCGGATGAAACAGTGGAGTAGAAAAGTTTGTTTTTACTCGTCAACCCCCAAAGCCCTCCCCCACCTCCCACATCAGTTTTTATCTGCAACCGACAAGCCAGCAGGCGACGCCCACTCCGTGCAGCGATTCACCGAGCGTGTGGAGGCGGTTACAAAGACCAAAGACAGGAGCGCACGCCTGCATGCTCTCGTTTCTGCCTCTTTACACAACTAATTACTGTCACTCTGCAGACATGACTTGTCAGAAAGTGTGTCCGTTTTATCCATATGTCCGTTTTTGTTGCACCTTGCCCCCTGAGGCATGTCTTGAAAAGCCCCCAAAATGTTTCATATAGTTTTCTGGAAAAATCTTAAGCCTTGTTGGCAGCAGTCATAGACACAGGATGTTGTTGTTGTCACAGAAACGGGACTGTCAGGAGACATTACACACCTTTAAGCTAGAGGTGGGATGGAGGAGATTCAGCCTCGGCACCATCAGACACTGAATGAGCTTCCTACAGCTCCTTAGCATCCTGCACTGTCGCTACTGCACAAATGTTGACTATAAAATGAATACTTCATATATTTGTTGGTTAATTCATTATCCATCTGTTTTCTGCTTCGTATATTTCTGGGTCCCGGTCGTTTTAAAGATGCAAATTTGTTCAGGGCTCACAGTGGCCACCTGAAAATTTTAGGAGCACAAGCAGAAACTTTAGGGGCCGGTTTTTCATTAAAAAAAAGTGCAACTACTTGAGTGCATTATGTAACGATTTATTACAAAATGCGGCAACGTTTATTACATATTTCATTAAAGAATTGTATTACAAAATGCACAGGTCTGCCGCTTGTAATGATCAATACCAGATTCAGAGTTGCCACTTCCTAGTTTCACCCAAAAAACACAAACCCAGCAAATTTATTGCACATGCACAAGTAGATGAAAAATTTACCTGCATACGCTCAAATTTCAGGGGCAGTCTGGAGCTCTGGCATTAATGAGCTGTTTATAGAAGAAATGTTGCAAGTTCTGCAGACTGAACAGCTGGACACAGAGTGTTATCTCTGCTGTATTCTACTGCAGTTAGCCCCAACATGTCCGACTGCCCTCTGACAGTCGCTCAAAATCTGCCCCGAAGACAAGAAACTGCTCGTCTTTCCTTGCAGGTGTGATGCTTTTACCTTTTTTTTTAAACGTTTGCATAACTCAGCTGTGTTGGTTCAGTGGCCGGCGGTGTCCAACACCATTGTCCAGCGCCTCAACAACTACTTGCTAGATTGACACTAAATTGGTTATCGATCGTCGCGGTCCCCAGAGGGCCATTTCTAATGATTGCGTTGATCACCTGACCTTTTCTCCAGCGGCTGTCAAGTCCAATTTACCTGCTAACAAACACATGCATGAGATGAGCATCCCCAACAACTAGACAGACCCCAGTGATGTGTTGATGTGGATGTTTTTTTTTGTTTTGTTTTTTGCTGCATTTGATTCCTCTCCCCCTCTTGCACAGTAAATCTCCTCCTCTGTTTCGACCATTTAACTTCTTCTTTCTCTCACACTCCCCACTCTTTCCATTTCCTGGAGGTGTCTCCTCACACACAAGTCGGACACCATGCCTTTGAACAGTGTGTTTGATGTTAGAAATTAGCCAGAGCGTGTGGACCTCACCCAAATCCTTTAGTCTTTGTGCCTTTTTCTGAGCGATTGCATACTCTTCTTAACCATGCACGACTTTGATAAAGCTAAACTCTGCAGATGAATAGACCCTCCCCCTGCACACTGACAGTACACTTCATGAAGGCGGCTTTTATGTGCTGCAATGTATTTACTCCGATGTGGGGGCCTGGACTTTAGTACAATGGTGTTTTGATGCTGCATAAAATTAGAACCAGGTTCAAAAGGCAGAGTTTTCTGTGGCCATTTATCACCACTGCCTTTATCAACTAGGTCATTTTTCTTTTCTTTTCTTTTGAAAGCCAGCGAGGAGAAAGAGAGAAAGTATAAAGTAAGCAGCAGCGTAGAGCAGAGAGAGAAAGAAAACACAGTGAAAATGAGGTAAAAGATGAAGAGAATGACAAAGAAAGCACGTTTGTGTGTATTTGTATGTGTTCATTTGTGAGTTTCGGTTTCTTTCCCTCTGTCTTGGCAAACATGTTGACATTCACTTTTACATTTGGGAACATTTTCTGTTTTTGCTGCTTCGACTGAAACCGGAGAAGAAAAGGAAAAAATGGAAACTTTTAAAGTTCTGTCCTGAACTGTTTCTCTGGACGTAAGCACTCCAGCTCACACGCTGCTCACTCTCCACTCCGATCCGTGGGAGGAAAGACTTTGTAGCCATCTCTGGTGGCTCAAAGTGGGCCGCGTAGCATACTAAGTACTTTGTGTCGGTGGTATGTTATGTAAAAGTAATTGTAGGGCTCGTTTCAGTGTAAAGGGGCTTTGCCGTGGCACAGGTGTGGGCATTGGCAAGCTCGCACTCTTCGTTCAAGTGACACTTTTTCTTGCAGCTATTTCAATGCAGCCTGGAAATAGACATGACGAGAGAACAGCAGCCTGCAGAATATGTCTAGCTTGTACTGTATTAATCACAGATCGCTGCTCAAGCTGCATGGAGAACTCCACTGTTGGCAATTCAACTTTCATATCAAAAATAGTACGTTTTATGTTTTTCTTTTGATTGACAAACAGTCAAAAACCCCAAGACAATGAAGTTTAGGAGTGTCAAATCCAAACTAATGGTAATCTTATGTCAAAATACCTGCCCACTAATAAAGTCCTTTTTCTTTCTTTCTTTCTTTTTTCTTAAAGCACAGGTACCTTTAAAAATCAAATTAGCTCTATTGAGACTGTACATCCAGATACATGCATTTCTATAGTGAATATACTGTAGATCTGTGTGAAGGTCAAGCCGACACTGTGAAATGAGTGTAACAGTACTCATTATTAATCAGCGTTGTAGTGATCTATCAAATGACATCACAGAGCTGTATCTAGTATGTTTTGATTCTGGCATTTTATTTATTTTGATTCAATAACCATGGGAGCTGGAGAGCTGCTGTGCTGCTGTTGTTGTTGTTGTTGTGTAACCGGCACTTGATTGATGGACAGGTGCTTAATTCAACCAAGAATGAAATTCACCTGTCACAGTTAAGGCTGCTGCTCCTGAAATAGCATAAGAGCAACATAACATATAATTCATTCCTCTGCAGCTCCTTCTGTGTGTCAGGGAGGCAGCTTTTTATTTTGTGTTTGTGAACCAGAAAAGAGAAGAGTTCAAGGACCGAACAAGGGCTCGGGTCTTCAGGCACCCCCCCCCCAACACCCCCTCCCTCCCTCCGTCCTACACCTACCTGCCTCCTTCCTGTCCGCTCTGACCTTGCAGCGACGGCACATGTGCCTGCGCCTCGCCGCTCGTCTCACAGCGACGGGAGGAGAAACGCCTGCAGCTGACGGACCAACAACCGGGACACAAGCACATGCACACAGGCACGGTCATGCGGCAACACACACTCTTAAAGGGATAGTTCAACATTTTGGCAAATTGGCCCATTGCCATAATTGCAATAGTCGTAGCAGTAGGTTTGTTACCTTTATTTGTTGGTGCAAGCTATTTTAAGAATGGTGGAGCAGAGCCGCGAGCTGCAGGTCATGGGATTTCTTGGTTTCCCTCATCAAACTCATCAAATACACAATCCAACAACTCCAAAACGCTGCCGTGGACAAGTTGTGACCTGCACATCCACCACGCTATGAGATAATAACAGAACGTTACCAGACAGAGTTGTTTTAGAGGTAAATGCAGAGTCTGCTTGATGAAAAACTGTCCCTGAAGGCAACGTGCATCAGCGGTTTTACATGAATTTACCTCTAAAACAACCAAGAAATCCCATTTGCCTCTGTAGCGTAGCTCTGAGCAGCTCACGGCTCTGCTCCGCCAATCTAAAAATAGCTTCCACCGACAATTAAAGGTAACAAACCTACTGCTATGACTATAGGGATTATGGCAATGGGCCAATCTGCCAAAATGTTGAACTATCCCTTTAAAGAGTATATCTGCAGTAGGACACGGTTTCTAGCCCCCACTCTCTCCCCACGGGAGCTCCCTATCATCACAGGGTCCAGCAGTCAACACAACCCCGAGACAGTTCTGCCATTCAGCACTCTCTTTCTCTCTCCACCCGTCACACCTCCAGTATAATAAGTCTCTGCAGCAGCCTCACCGTGGCACTGTGTGACCCTTTCAGTCATCAGCGGCCTAACCCCCCCCCCACACCCGCCCCCCACCCCTGCTCCTGGGCAAGACCAATTTACAATCTGCCAGCCTTGACGCTGCCTCCCAGCCGCCTGCACCGCCACGCCGCGCCACGCCGCCGTCCGCTCTGTTGTTTATTTATGACCCCAGGCCCTTCAGTGAAGGGCATTATGGGAAGGGATTACACAGCCAAACAGCTTGGCTCAGACCCCACTCTCATTACTAACAGCTTGTCCAGGAAGATAGGGGCGGACTCAGACAGGGAGCGAGAGATTATCGAGGTGTTGGACTGTTTGATCACTCTGTAAACTGAGAGTGCGTGCTCTGCTCTGCTCTGCTCACGCTGGGGAAGAGGAGGTTGGTTTGTCTTTCAAAAGGGACACCTGAAAATGCGCAGTGCAGTGCAGAGGGAGCCCCTGTCGCGAACGTGGCTGTAATAGAGGTGGAAATGACAAAACAAACCCCAGAGAGAGAAGTTAGAGGAGGAGGAGGAGGAGGAGGGACGGTCTCACCTTTGCATGATGCTCATTCACTGGAGCAAAGGCAAAAAGCAAAAAGCCTGCCACACAGAGAGGGTGTGGAAGTCAGAACCTTGTGTTGTCACCGTATGTATGTTTAAAGGGATAGTTCAACATTTTGGCAAATTGGCCCATTGCCATAATCCCTATAGTCATAGCAGTAGGTTTGTTACCTTTATTTTTCGGTGCAAGCTATTTTTAGAACGGCGGAGCAGAGCTGCGAGCTGCGATACACAATCCAACAACTCCCACGCTATGAGATAATAACAGAACGTTACCAGACAGATTTGTTTTAGAGGGAAATGCAGAGACTGAAGTTGTGGTGGAAAATTTCTGTGATTAGTATTCTCCTTGTAATGAGTAGTAACGTAGTCCTTGAAGTAGTTGTAGTAAAACCTTGTAGCAATCCTGTTAACTCCATTAGTGGAGACATTTGTGTACTGACTACAATAAACCTGGGGGCAGAGGAAGACCACCAGGATGACCCACTTACAACCTTGTTTACTAACGGCGCTTTTCCACTGGCACGGTACAGCACAGCACGGCTCGGCACAGCTCGGTGTGGTTGTGTTTCCTTTACAGCTGAGTTCTCTAGTACCTCCTCAGCGGGGGCGGGGTCGGCACGGGGGTGTTCACGGGGCCGCATTGTACGTCTCTCTTTTTTCGATCCGCTCCTCAGCTCCAAACTCCACAGTGTGGATTTACACACAGCAATAGTTTCCTTAGGTGAAGGAATAACAACATTCTCAATATCTGTTTTTGAAATTTCCAGGTTTGATTCTCATGTCCGACGTCGTGCTCGTGCTGACTCTCTGCCCAATCAGCGGAAGGCAGCAGATGACGTCACGTTATAGTATCGCTTAGGCTCGCTTAGAACTGTCATTAGGGTCATGCAACCTCTACAATCTTCAGCAGTTTTGCAAGAATTTCCCTCTCAAACAACTCCGTCTGGTAACGTTGTGTTATTATCTCATAGCGTGGTGAATGTGCAGGTCACAACTTGTCCACCAGAGTGTTGTGGAGTTGTTGGATTGTGTATTTGATGAGTTTGATGAGGGAAACCAAGAAATCCCATGAGCCTCTGTAGCATAGCTCTGAGCAGCTCACGGCTCTGCTCTGCCGTTCTAAAAATAGCTTGCACCGACAATTAAAGGTAACAAACCTACTGCTATGACTATAGGGATTATGGCAATGGGCCAATTTGACAAAATGATTAACTATCCCTTTAAAGCAAACATCTGTATTCCATCCGCTCCTTCTCTTTCGCTTCTTGGAGATCAGGTCAAGAGAAAAAGTAGTCCAGTTGCACTTCTCACGGCAGCAGGTTTTCCAACTTCCTCCTGGGGGATCCTCAGGCGTTCTCCGGCCTGATGAGATCTATATTCTCTGCAGCATGTTCTGGGTTTACCCCGAGGCCTCCGACCAATTGCAGTCTGGCAGGGGCGCCCCAGGAGGCAAACCAAGAACCAGACGCCAAAAACACCACAGCTGGTTTTGCAGGATGCAAACACACAGAAACATTGGAGGGAGTTTCATCTCAGCGCTGATCTGTATGTTACTCTCACACTCCATCGCATACTTGAACCCTTCTGTTTCATTCTCAACCAGGAGAGAGCTATAGAGATAAATATATATATTGTACTGTTTATGAATCCATCTTTGATCATAAACAACTGTGAGGAGAGGACACAAACACTTCCGCTGTCATATCTGCCACTTGTTTGCATCTATTTTCTCAGGTTTGCATCACTCACACAGGTGTCACTCAGAGCGGCCGTGTGCTGAATTATGCATCGCTTTTAAGAAAATCTCCCCACTGACATACAGATACTCTGTCCTGTAGATGTGTTTGTTTTGGATGTAAAGTTGGCTATTTGAAGTCTTTTTTTAGCTACTATTAAGCAGACATTTGAAGAACTGCAGTTTTTAGCACTTCATAGTGTTGTAAATGTTGCAGACAGTTTGTTTTTACAATTTTAAAAAGGGTCAGACGGATTCATATTCGAGCTATTCCTGACCGAATAATTACACTTTGTTCTTTTTGAGCAATTTATGCAACTGTGGTCTTTTCAAACCTATTTCAGGAGCCAGTGGCTGAGTCCAAGATACACCATGCTCAAGGCTGGAAACAAGGCTGCCACTGAGAAGCTGACATTTCCGAAACACAAAGTTTCCACCTGACAGGGTGCACAAAGGAGGACGGCCTTGTACATGTTGGCAGATTTTCCTTTGCAGAGCCTTCAACTTGGCAGCTTTTTTATGTGCACACACACACACAAGCACACATGCACAGGCTGTTGTAACAATACAGCACTCACCGGCACAGTGTTAAATGGCTGCTGCTGGTAATTCAGGGAGGTGTGCACTCAGATTTGCCACCATTTTCTTCCTCATAGGGGACATGAATCTCAGTGAGAGTGACTTACGGCGTGGTGAGCCAAACAAAACACCCCAAAATAGTTCCGTGAAAAGCAGCAGGCGACAGATTCCTCTAAACTCTTTGTGAGGAGGTGTCTTACAAACATTATCCTTCATCTTATTGTGACGATCCCGGCGTTCAGCTTTGATTTAAATCAGATTGATGCTCTACAGCAGGTGGGTGTTCAGCACTGTAATAGTACATTAAAGTGAAGGCCAGTGGTAGTTTTACCTGCTGTGATGCAGGTGTAGTCTCTGGTCCTGCAGCTGCTTCCTGCCTCACTGATCAGACATCCCAGCTTCCTGCGGTAGGTTACCAGGGGACCTTCCGCTGGCGGCAAGCTCAAGGACAGAGCTAGGTATCAAAGCATACAGGAGGTGTGTAGGATACGATCCACCCTCCCTCTATTCTATTCTCTCTTCTTCTTCTTCTTCTGTTCCTCCTCCTTTCTTCTCCCAACACTCACCTGCTCCATCTCCCACGGCTCAAGTCAAACAGTGTTGACGACTCTGTCCCTCTGTCTCTTTTCGCTGGCTGCGATCAATGTCTGTGTCTGCGTGTGTGACCTTCAGCTCAGAAGCAACAGTCTGCCATCACACGTTGCTTTATATCTCAATAGAAAAAAGGAGGTGGCACACTCTCCGTCACACAAGTCCTCGCAAGTATCCTCCCTCATGCAGATGATGATATTTTACTGTCGGGACAGAATCGCAGCTTCGACCTGCTTCCAGGTGGCAGAAGCAGCTGTGAGTAACGGATCGTGTCACTCATTCATCTATAGATCAGTGCAGACTGAGCTTTTTTTTATGCATATTGAAATATACATATATTCATTCATCCTCTCCTCCATGTATGCTTTTCCTCACTTGCTATAATGCCATAAGTATTTTCTGTGAAAATAAACGGGCTCCAAACAAATGGCAGTTTAATTTCAAGGCGACTTATTGCCATGGCGAACATGATATCATGTATGAAACGTGCATGCAGACCGTGACGACGGATAGATTCAGTATCTGGGAAGCAGCTCGGCTGTCTGGGAGGAGGGACGTCGAATATTTGCATCTTTATTTTCGTGTCATGTGGAAACAGAAACGGTTTCTTTGTGCTACTTGTGCACCAAATTATTTTGTATTCAGTCGTGGTCAGTTTCCAGTTTGTTAATAACAGCAGCAGCTCGTTGTAAATGTGGAACAGCAGTTTTGATTTGAACATCTGCAATGCATCATGGGGCAGAAACACTCGTGTTGTCGCCTGTGCTGTGTGCATTGATTTTTTTTGTGTGTTGTGAGCATCGCAGTTCACGCGTTGTCGCATTGCCACGACAAAAAAGTGTGGCAACAGCAGGATGAAATTTATTTAGGATGGCATTTAGTCACAATAATTGAGCAATTAACACAAAAAATTAGCAGAAAAGTGGAAAACATGTCTTCTCTGCTCATCTTTGGTTGTTTGCGTGTGTTTTGTGAAGTTGCAGTGCATCAGACTGAGCTTATTTTACAGCCGTAAACTCATCACATTCATCCACAGAAAAGCCATTAACTTCTTAAGCATAATTAACACCCACTCAGTTATTATTCCCCCATACAGTACCGACAGACTAAAAAATGCTCTGCCATATCTCTGAACTCAGACAACAGCCCAGAGCCGTGTAAACATGTGTTTAAATCTACGTCATGAACAAATCTGCTGAAAGGCTTTTGGTATCAAAAATAACTCAACCTACTGATAATATTAGGATTTTCTGATGAAAGTGGTTAAAAGAATCTCTAAACATCAGCCTATTTAAAATGTAATTAAAAATTTAATATGGAAATGCTATAAAATATTCAGTGATAGTTCATGCGTTGTATCGCTGCAGCTATAAGCCCTTCATCTAAGAAGGTTATTGTGCATGAAATGAGAGGAGGGAGTAAAACAAGCCTGGGTGAATACAAGTGAAAATGATCTGCTTCACAGTGTAATGACCTGCCGTCCTACGCCTCTGTAATTTAACACCAGCTCTGCAGGACACACTCGCGTGCTCGTGTAACATATACCGCTTTACATCGAGGGTCGTGTAAGCCGTTAATGAGTCAGGCACTGATGAGGTTTGGAGTGGTAATTAATTTTTCTCTGAGGGAAAGTTTGCTGTCACAGCAACACCTATCATCTTTGACAATGATGAGTTTGTAATTGTTACTCCCACTCGTAGATGAGTTTATTAAGTTGCGTCCACACAGGTGTTGTACTGTAGCTCTGCTGTACACAATCTGTTGTTCTAGCAGCAGCCGGTAAGGAAAGCACAAGTGTAAATGATAACAGTAACAACAGCTCTTTTCTCCTTCAGTGATCCAGTGACTCAGCATGAACGCAATCCAGCCATCATCCATTTTTATCATCCACTTTTTTCATACCATGTGGAAAGGACTTCTGCAGACTTCCATCTTGATAAAACTTTAGAAATGGGACGACTCCCTCCATCATCATTGTTATCTGATCTGAGGATCGGTTTGATCGGCAGAGTCACGACAGAAGTAGAAGAAGAGAAATCACATGTTTCAGTTTGTATCATTCATGAAATCATTCACTACTCCCTCACAAGTTACACTTTATCCTGACTTCACCATTCTGCAGTGCGTCTGAACTTGTAAGAAGAATTTCATCCACCCTCATCCTGCGTCAGCCAGGCTCATCTCATTTCACAGTGGCAGCAGGGGTCAGGATTGGTTTCTGGGTTTTTGAATTCTGGCTTGACCACAGTTGGACGTACCTCGATGTGGCAGCAGGGACTCCTGTCCAGGCAGAGCGGCTTGCCGAGGCAGGAACTCATGTCTTATTGTCCTATTTCGGTATTTCCTTTGATGTTTAGGGGGACGTGGTCTTTGAGGAAGCAGCTTCAGTGTTTGATTGACATCGAGCAGTCGGGCAGCGACAGAGAAAGTGGTGCGAAAAGCGTCTGAATGGACCAAAGAGACATTTACAGGTACATTTACATGCTGCTTAATGTGCTGCAGCTCAGCAGCTAATTGGCTAATCAGCCTGCTAACTGGTAGACTTCTCCCCACTGAATGTTTACCAGCGAGCTGAGGCACACGTGGAGGAAGAGATGGATAAGATGCAGTAAGATGGAGGCTGGAGCTTCAACGAGAGCGTTTTGGAGTTGTTAGATGTTAGAGTTGTGTATTTGATGAGCCAGTGGGCCAGTTTGCCAAAATGTTTGAGTCATGTTTTTTTGAATGCTCTCAAAGCTTCTGATCCAGGTTGGTGCTTCAAACACCAGAGACATTTGTAAAATATCAGATTTCACGTGGATGGATGTGTTGATCCTCCTTTAGAACAGGTTATTACTTTGTGTGTGACACTTTAATTAACGTAGAGAAAGAAGAAAAGCCAGCTTGATTCAAAAGCAGAACATTCTTGACATGTTTTTGTCATCCAGTAAAACACCTGCTCATAGAGATGATGACGAACAACAAAGGCAGTTTTCATTCCCTCCGACCTTCATGTAAACTGAATTTAATTATTTAACTTATTTTCTCTGAAGGATTGAAGTGGTTTAGAAAGATATTTGCTCAATGTGAAGTTATGTAGTCATTGTACGAGGGATTATTGGATACATGCTGCATTTTTCTTCATTTATACAGTTTATTATTATTTTCCTTTAAGATTTTTCATCGGCATTTTCCGGTCCACAGGATTATGTTAACAGATTTTTACATTATTAGTTTTTGGAGAGGAGCAGTGAAAACGTCCCGTACGACTGACACTGAAGGGATCCAAACAGGAAACGGCTTACGGCAGTAAACGACACTGCTTCACAAACACAGCGCATCACCGTGTTCCGTTATTGTTTTGATGAAGCAGAAGTTGCACGGTGTGTGTTTAAAGGACACACGACCTCATGGTTTTCACGATTTGAACTCACAGGCTGTAGAAAAAAAAAGAAAAAGACAAAATCCCTGCAGCCGCAGCAGCAACACAACACGGCAGATCATTTCTGCGTATTTACATAAATGCACAAATAAGAAAATGACAGGGATGTGGTTGCACGGTGGGATTACAGAGGAGAGAGGCAAAGAGGCAGTGAATCAGAAGAGGAGTTCAGGAGTGCAGTCGTCACTCCGACTCCTCAATGGGAAGCTCCCTCCTCTGCTCCATTGTGTTTTTCTCCCTTTAATGCAGGCAGTAAACAGACAGCAGGGACTTCCTGCTGCAGCGGGGGATCACAAAAAAACCCAGCGCCGGGTGTCACAGGGGACTGTTAGGTTTACAAAAGAGGATTTTAGCGGCGGAGGTCGCAGACGCAGAGCAGTGCTGCTCCCTCTGCTCCGAGTCTCCTGCGACATCGGCAGCTCTTGATGTTTGTGTTGCTCTATAGCTTGTACTACCAGTGTGCATCTCCTCTGTTGTTTCCCTGTTATGCAAGTGACAGCTTCCTCAGGAATCGGCGAGCGTCGCTGCCTCTCAGACAAAGTTTTAAGTACTTTTACGTTGTACTTCAACATCAGTTGCTATTACAGCCCATTGTGCATATCCTCAAAAGACACACACACATACACACACACACTCGGCGCTTCCCTGCTGTTAAGGAGCGGGAGAGGAAGTGGGGAAATAATTGAGGAATGGCTACAATTGATTTTTGTATCTTTGCTGAACAACAGTGGAGAACTGTGATTTGTTTTTGTCTTAAAGCTCAATAGTACAGTAGTGTCATTGGCTTTCCTGTGATAGTTTGAAGGTTTTGTGTATGCATTGTGTGTTTTCAGTTTAATTGGTAATTTTCAATAAAGATTAAAAGCTTGGGGAGAACACAGGCTGGAAAAAAAACAACATTTACAAGAAATACTAAATGTGACAAATTCTCTTTCGCTGACACACATGCACACACAGAAACACTTTGAAGGCAGTGGTGTGTGTCTGTGTGTGTGTGTGTGTGTACTCCTGCAGGCTCTGTCACCTCAATATGGTGCAGCGTAGCTCTCCGCCTCCTCCTATATTCTCTTTGATGTCACCAGTGTGTCGACGTTCGTCCAAACCAAGACGCAGCCACATGTTCAAAGACCAGTCAAACATCCTGTGCTACACCCCAGCAGCTAATGAGCCTCATACGCTGCACACGTCGCTCCGAGCAAAGTTTGGTGGGAGAAAAAAAAAAACTGAAAAACAAATTTTTGATCAAATTTGTGATCATTTTGTGTTTCTGTTGACTAACCCACTTGAACTCTACACAGACCCACTGTCAGCTCTGCAGTTTGATTTACAAATGAAATAGTTCATTTGTTTGAATGTTTTTAAGTCTATAACAAATTAAATGACCCCTTTTGATTCACAGTTAATAGGGATAGTTCAACATTTTTGGCAAATTGGCCCATTGCCGTAATCGCTATAGTCACAGCAGTAGGTTTGTTGCCTTTAGCCGTGAGCTGCTCAGAGCTATGCTACGGAGGCTCATGGGATTTCTTGGTTTCCCTCATCAAACTCATCAAATACACAATCCAAACTCCAAAACTTTGTGGCAGTGCTTCCAGGTTTTAGCATTTAAATAGCTGAGTGTAAGGAAGTGATAATTGATATGAATGGAGGGGAAATTTCTGAAAACAAATCCCAAGCCATAATAAAAATGAATGTATTGGCTGTAAAGTTGAAGCCAGGGAAGTTTGTGGTTATAGATCTGGTTTGGTGTTGGTCGACTCCACACACCTCACGTGGTTGTCTAAAGAGACAGAAGGGGTCTCGTCTGCTCGGGAGCTGACCTGCACTCAACCTGAAACAATTTCTGTTATTGGTTTTAGTGCCACGGGGTCCAACTGCACTTTCTCAGGCCTTTTCAGTGCTGTAATACATTTCAGGGGGGAAACAATGAAAAAAACAAAAACTCACCAAATAAGAAGTAGAACCACGGCGGTGAAGAGCAGGCCCCTATGTAAAGGGAATAAGAAATATAGCTTTATGCTTTATTAGGTCCTGCAAATGTCAGCTCTGCAGAGAAGCCTGGACTGTTGGATGAACCCCATCTCCCCCCCGGCCACTGGAGGATTCCTCCCTCTGCACACACACACCCTTCATAAAGCAACAGCCTACAGGACAGAGTGTGCAGCTGGAACACTCGCCTTACCTCCGCAGAAATAATTGGCCATTAGTGCATGTGGGGGTAAAGGAGCGTAATGAAAACACTTAAAACGACACTGTTGTTTGCCTGCGCATGGCCGCGCGTCTTCTTCCATGTCTTTGTTTGTGTGCATCTTTGAGGGAGTCGCATTAGAGAGTGACGTGCACAGTCATTACTACACAGCGGGTTACAGACGGAGGCATTAGGATCTCCTGCAGCGGAGACGGCCAAATTGTGCTCATTATTGCGTCGTGGTCCAGATCCGGGGCCTTGATTTGCCTCGCCTTTGCATGGCCCCTGGTTATCGCCATGCACACGTTGGCACATGAAGCATCAGCCGAACAAATCTCATTAGGGGGGAAAAGAGAAAAGTTGCAAAAGGAGTTGACATCAAACTACGAGCTGTAAATATTGACAAAACCAGACGGCGAGGGAAACTCAGCAGCAGCTCTGACACTCTTCTTTGTGTCCAACAGTTCGGCTTTGTTTTTGTTGCATTTGAATCTGGCCGACTGCACCGCAGGGACATGAAGTTGTGTAAAATCTTTCAGATTCAAAGAAAAAGAAGAGATAAAGCAGCATTTTATGTGGATTGTAGGCGGTTAAGTTAGTTAAATAATGATCTTGTAGTTACCATCCATCATGATGGCTCAGTGTATGCATAGACATCCCCATCCTTAGTTGAAGCTAATAATAATCCCAATTAAAAATGACATAACCAGACGTTTTCATCCCAGCCGTTATAATTCTCTCTGTGGATTTACTTCACAAAGGAACGTCTTTAATCCCCCGGTGGGGAAACTGACCGGCCCCCAGCACAGAGCGGACAGCAGACAGAGAAGAACAAACACATCCTACAGGCAGCAAATGCACAGCAACACACACACACACACACACAGATCTACTGGCCTGCAGGTGATCTCCTAACTGGGAGAAGCTACATCACGTTATGTCGCTCACACAAAACCCAAACAATCCTTCAAAAAGACACGGGCGGAGAAAGAAGTACAGTGATTTTGACTGAGCTGCTGTAGCTCACCTTTTTTTTTTCCCCCACGACATCACTGCTGCCGTGGCAACAATAAAACAGAGCTGACAGCTCCGACTAACTGGGCAGTCGAACCAGAGGTGAGCTCTGACCTCGGGCTGCGTATCACGTGCATCGGCCCGGGTTTAGTCAAACAAACGTACACATCCTGTTCCTCGGCAGATACAGAGACATCAACCAGACGATCCCTCATGTTTTGTTCCTCTGAAGAGTTTTCCAATGTGGCCACATTTGAACAAAGCCTCCTTCTTCTTTATGGGTCTGAATAGTTTATTAGCATTGATTCGCAGCACTCAAAGACCTGTCAACCTTTAGAGATAAGCCTGGATTTCTGGCCTCCCTCTCTAATTGCGATCGGCCATACCTCTATCATGTAATTAAATCTAATTGCATGTGAGAAGAGGTGCAGCTCGATGTGCTTGGCTAATTGGTCCCGCATTAGAAACCATAATTACCTCTGTGGCTGCAGGATAAATGTGTATTTCATGTCCATTATCATTGTCAATCATTTAAGCAGCAAGAAAAAAAAAACAGATTCATCATCAGCATCTCAGTCCACACATGCTGGTGTGTAGCGAATTCATTTAAATTAGAAAAGGGGCTCATGTAAATCAAAGCAACACAATATATGCTATTACCATAACATTATGGAAAAGCTGTTGAATCAAATGAGTAAACACGGTGAGAAATAAGGCGACTTTGATGTCGTCCATGAATGAACGAATAAGCGAATCGCTGTGATATCATCACACTTGATTATCTTGAACGCACGCCTCCTCCATCCATGAACGACAAGCAGATGATGACAGGCGATAGTAAAACGCAGCAACAAAGGACAGTAACAGTCTTCCTGCACTTTGTCACTGTGAGGACTCCTCCGCCTTCTGCACCGTGTGATAAGACTGAAGCACATCCACACACTGGGCTTCTTATCTGCACTGTATGGTGATAACATATATAGCCTATACATTCCTACTCACATGCACACTGCACTGGGATCCGTGTGTACCGTAATACTTGTGCATATTGTCTATATTTACATGGCCTCTCTAATTTATTGACTAATTACAATGTCATTTTATTGATTAGCAGATGCATTAGCAGAGATTGCATCTTGTATTTGTTGTTTGTTTAGCTTGTAAGTGGCAGTGTTGTTGTAGTACTGGTCTCGGTCAAGACCACAGCTGCAGTGATGACTTTTTTTTCATAAAGTGCAAATGTCTCTCTCTTTGTCATTCGCTCACTTTGGCTTATGTGATGTAATTCAACAACTTTAAGATAATTAGAATAGTTCTACTAAAGTGTGTGCTTGTGTAACCGTCTGAAAGACTTGGTGTCAACAGTGGGAGGAGAGTTCAGCAGCTTCTGTGCTGTGTTCTTCTGTTCGATCCAAACTCTGTTTCAATCCAGTAGATTTTTATGTTTAAAAAATTAATTGTTATTATGAGCACTGCTGAATACGGTAATGGTCTTGGAAATGGTTTGGTTTGGTTTGGTCTCAGGGTTGGACTTGGTCTTTCCCCCCCTGAAAGTCTTGGTTTTATCTTGGTCTTGGTCTTGACCACAACACTAGTGTTAATTATGCTAATGCAAACTTTCTTTGGAGAAAAGAGAAAGGTTTCAGATTTATTCAGCTCTGTCAAGTTGACCTGATTGGTTCTTTAGGTTTGTAATGTATGAAATCCTGGCTGATTACTTCACTCATGCTAATACATACAAAGTCAATCAACAAGGTTAAACAGGAGCCAGTGTTTCTGGGTGTCTCTACTTTATAAAGCATCCAGGTGGTTTACAGTACAGTATAATATCCTGTATGAACCTCAGAGGGAGTTGCAGAGCGACTGTGCATGCTGTTTTCCTTCTGATTGTTCTTGTCACTGTGAAGGAGTAAATATAGTCTATACACATGAGGGTGAATGTAACACAACTGCTTCAATTTGTTAACGTTTAAGTGCAGTGTTAGTGTTAGTGCATAGGGAGAGCTGAGAGTAAACAGGGGCCTGGGGGGCCTGTGTATAAACAAACACAGTCTCTCATCACTTTAACACACACAGAGTTAAAGTGGGTTGGAAATCATACAGTAAATGACCAGTCAGGAAATTCAGAGTAGACATTAAAACTCTGTTGTTGTAATGTGTTGACTTTATCTGCTCAGTGTAGGTAAACAGTTTATTCTTGTTTGTAATCAGGTCTGAAACAATTTCAGACTCGTTATTTTATTTACAGATGAATCTCATTCAATCTTGATAGTAAAAGTTTGGCATTTTCACCCTCAGTAATTGTCCCATCTCTAATTTAAATCGATCAAAAATTAAACCACATGAAGCAGCAGAGTCCACTTGATTTCAGGTCCAGACATGTTGGACTGTGAGAAAGCTGCTCCTGTTGTATAATGATGTTTTTCATGCTGCTCGAGGTCAGGTTCAAAAACAAGCTCCTTCTACAGCTTCTTTTTTTTTCTTTTTCATAATGACATCCTTCATGATCGAGGAACGTGTCTGGCCTCGGCCAGCGGAGCTCTGGATATTAGTAGTGTGGTGTGCGTCTGTGAATTGTATTGTATTTTATTGTGGTTATTTTCTAAGACGTGCAGTGTGGACGCCAAGACAGACCTATGTGTCTCCTTGCAAGGACTTCTGTTGTGTTGAGTCTCGGCTTGTGAAATGACTCAATCTGCATCACTCACAGAATTCAGACCTGGCGAGGGCTGATCTCACTCACTGGAAAAAAAACTGAAAAGTACTTGAAGAAAAAGCCGACCTTGTTAGACTTTGAAATGAAAATCCAGCTACAGCTGTTTTTTAATCTTTGGGTTTCTAATTAAAGTCAGTAGTTCAACATTTTGGCAAATTGGCCCATTGCCATAATCCCTATAGTTTTAGGAATAGATGTGTTACCTTTATTTGTCAATGCAAGCTATTTTTGGAACGGCGGAGCAGAGCCGAGAGCTGCTGAACTGCTGAACTGAGGGAAATACAGAGTCTGCTTGATGAAAAACTGTCCCTGAAGGCAACACGCATCAGTGGTTTTGCATGAATTTGCCTCTAAAACAACTCTGTCTGGTAACGTTGTGTTATTATCTCATAGCGTGGTGAATGTGCAGGTCACAACTTGTCCACCAGAGCGTTGTTGTGAGCGAGCGAGTTGTTGGATTGTGTATTTGATGAGTTTGATGAGGGAAACCAGGAAATCCCATGAGCCTCTGTAGTGTAGCTCTGAGCAGCTCACGGCTCTGCTTCGCCGTTCTAAAAATAGCTTGCACCGACAAAGGTAACGAACCTACTGTTAAAACTATATGGATTATGGCAATGAGCCAATTTGCCAAAAATGTTGAACTATCCCTTTAGAGATCTAATGGATGGAGATAATAATGGCATCTACTTTGCTTTCTACCTAAAAGTGACTTCATTTTGCTGCTTCAGCTATCAGACAAACAACCATAACCAACTTCCTGTTGTTTTCAGAGCACCTGTCCCTTTTTTTTCTTCCTCCCACGTTCTCTTGTGTGGAGAAAACATCGACACTTCAAACTTGAGAAGTCACTTAAAACTTTTTCACTCATGTTTTCTTTTAAAAAACACACTCAGTTATTCTCAGCCTGGTGCACTTCACCCAGATTATTTAACTTATCGTGGCTGTATATGTTTATAAGACCTGCTTTCGGCTTGTATTCTTGTATTCCTTCGCTGTGCCTTTTCACCGTCTGCAGCTCCATCGACCCATTTTTTTTCCCACACTGGGATCATTAAAATTTCATCTTATCTTAAATTTGAAAGCCCAAGATGGAGAAAGAAAAGCGAGACAACAGGGCCGAGCAGCGCTGTTGGATATCACAAGAGTTAATCACGGCCCACATCTCGTCCTGCTGACACGGCAGCAAAGCTTGAACCGGCCTTTATTAGAGAAGAAACACGAGCTTGATATTATTATATTTGAATAATGGCGTCTTTAACCTCCTCCTGCTGATGTGTCTCAAAAACCAGCAACAAACACTACACAAATCGCTCAAGATGAAGTTGTATGCTTCACACTGACATGCCCTTGATCTGTTTGTGTTTATCTCATGCCATTAATGGATAACGCCCACATCCAGCACATAACACATGCAAATGTGAACTCTTGCTTTTATTGCGGTAATTACCGATGATGAAGGGCAGAGAGGAACGACGTAGGTGGAGATGTGTGAAAAGTAAAAAAACAAAATAGCAAAATGTAGATTCAGTCTATGTAGCCTGAACTGAGGGCGAGGTACAGGTGAGCTTAATGGCACTACTTTGTTCAGTAACAAGTAACAAGTAGTACAAGTAAAAAGTTACTGTTTCCCTCGTTATTACCGTTCTTAAAGGGAACCTATTCTGCTTTTCCAGCTTTTCAGACTTTTATGTTTGAAATGTTGGATACCTGTTCTAGAGGATGTGGTACCCTGCTGAAAAAACCAGCTTAGACCAGCTTAGGCTGGTCAAGCTGGTTTTAGCTGGTTAAGATGGTTTGATGGTTGATGGTTTTAGCTAGGTTTTGGTCAGCTGGTTTTAGCTGGTTTTAGCTGGTCTTAGCTGGTCAAGCTGGTTTGATGGTTGATGGTTTTAGCTAGGTTTTGGTCAGCTGGTCTTAGCTGGTCAGCTGGTATTGGCTGGTCTTAGCTGGTCAGCTGGTCTTAGCTGGTCAACTGGTATTGGCTGGTCTTAGCTGGTTTTAGCTAGGTTTTGGTCAGCTGGTTTCAGCTGGTCAGCTGGTATTGGCTGGTCAGGCTGGTCTTAGCTGGTTTTAGCTAGGTTTTGGTCAGCTGGTCTTAGCTGGTCAGCTGGTATTGGCTGGTCAGGCTGGTCTTAGCTGGTTTTAGCTAGGTTTTGGTCAGCTGGTCTTAGCTGGTCAGCTGGTATTGGCTGGTCAGGCTGGTCTTAGCTGGTTTTAGCTAGGTTTTGGTCAGCTGGTCTTAGCTGGTCAGCTGGTATTGGCTGGTCAGGCTGGTCTTAGCTGGTTTTAGCTAGGTTTTGGTCAGCTGGTCTTAGCTGGTCAGCTGGTATTGGCTGGTCAGGCTGGTCTTAGCTGGTTTTAGCTAGGTTTTGGTCAGCTGGTCTTAGCTGGTCAGTTGGTATTGGCTGGTCAGGCTGGTCTTAGCTGGTTTTAGCTAGGTTTTGGTCAGCTGGTCTTAGCTGGTCAGCTGGTATTGGCTGGTCTTAGCTGGTCAGGCTGGTCTTAGCTGGTCTTAGTCAGCTGGTCAGCTGGTCTTAGCTGGTCTTGGCTGGTCCTAAATAATAGATATACCGTGAGCATAATTACAGTCTTTCTCACTGAAAAAAACAGGTAAAACTGTATGATATAGCACAGAATTTTATTGCTAAGTTCATCTTGACAGTAAATTACCAGTAGCTGTGGTTTCCAGAATTTCACCATACAAAATATGGTACAACACACATGAGGAATTACAGTTTGTCAGCGCATATTTAACACTCAGCAATTGCTTACGGTGAGTTTTAAAGGATATAAGAAAGTAAATACATCATGAACCAGAGTACAGCCCATCATTGATAAACTTTAAGAAACTCTTTTTACACATGAAAAACAGAACTGCCCCAATACCTTGTCCATTACACAGTGTTGAGATTTTGAAAAAACAGCATGTGTCCATATGTAGGATAATCCATGGTGAAAGAAAATTAACATCATTAAAAAAAAAAATTAGCCATAGCCACTTGCCCTAGGTTGATCAAGAGTTATGAGTCACTGAATCCAGTTTTGGCTGAATAGGGTGCAACACATGTGGTTCAAGAAACTAGAACTTAAAGGATTCACCAGTCACCAGCTCTGACCCCTGTTGTTCATCAGGTGTTCGGACTGGCACGGTCCTCTCTGCAGTCAGAACACAGAAACAAAGCAAAAGTTAGATTGCTGCAGTACCTGAGCATCGTGGAGATAAACTCAGCAATCTGTTGTTTAATTGAGCACCAATGAGCTAGCCAAGATAACCTAAATACAGATGCATCTCCTCAAACATCACTGTATTTGCTACTGTACAAAACTGAACAGCTGTGTTACAATAATAAAGATAAATGATAATGAATTGAGGACTAAACTAAAAGCAGGGGGCATGTGGGAAGCTCCACAGTCACCACGGTAACACAGCTGATGCTGCAGTTGGAGGAGCATCCTGACTAAATCCTGAACAACAGAGAAGATGACACGAGTTCATTTTCATGTTCACTCAGAGTGAGACAGTTCACAAGTCCACATTTTGGTTTGATTTACATTGTTTTCATATTTTTAATCTCCAGAAACACCATTCTATTCATTTCATTTTAAAATACTAATCACTAATCAAACACTAATCAAAATACGGACGGCCACAGGCTTTTTTTCCCCCCGCGAACGGCAACCTTGTTGCATGACGCCGGAGCGCTATCAGCCTTGGGTATTAGCTTCTTAAAAATTGATTTTTTGACATTTGGCAACTAAACCACTGCTTACCTGTAATTAGCCTTGACAGGACTGGTGTCGGAGTCATTGGGTCCAGACTGAAGTGAACACAGGTGGGACAGAGCATCATGATGCGGTGTTCAGGAAACGGCACTTTGAGCAGGTGTTGTCATCAATGCTGCTGAAGATTCCCAGGTTCTCAATCAGGTGTTTACCGTGGATCCTCTCTGTAACCAGAACAACAACAAAGAAACATTATTATCAGTCATAATTCCATTCGATCTATTTAATAATTCTATGTAAATGTACTCACTGAAGCTGAGTGTTGATAATGCTGAAGATGTAAACTGGCCATGCCACATTCCTGTACAAATCTGTATGTTGAACACAAAATTAACTCATGTAACTCTTCAGTAATATGAAGTTACAACATGGATCTGAGCAAGAACATTTTTAAGCCATGTATTTCCCCTCTCACACACACACACACACACACGCACACACACACACACCTTTTACAGTGATGATGTTGGTCTCCCTTAGGAACTTCTGAGGATGACTACACCTCCAAGAGAGCAAGGCTCCTCTTCAGACTGGTTCTCTCCATGTGTAGCTTCCACATACTTTATCTGATTAGAAAACACATGAACAGCACGCAGGTTACTCTCAGGTCTGGTCATCTTGCTACAGCAGCAGGTCACGCTAGTAAAATCCACACCAACGCACGTAAAACACTGTTCCCTTTAGCACAACATGCTAACCTACATGCAGACAGAGGAGGTCAACCACTGAGCCGAACTGTTCATCCATGACCGCTGCTTCACCAGATACGGCCGCTGACCAGGTGAGGTGGGTCACCATGGTCACGGTCGTGTACGTGGGTCAGCGTGGCTCACGGCGAGTGAAGTACCGGTCAGCGTCAAACACAGGCTGTTTTACAAGGAGGAAACCTCCACATCTACACCCCTTCTCTGAGTCTGAACGTTATCCATGAGTGCAGCCGATATAATAAACTAAGTTACTAGCATTAACTCTTACATTATAGTCGGTACTGCGGCACGTAACGACGATAGCTTCCTTCTTTTAATGGCGATAGCTTTGCGCATGCAGCATATCGACAGTTAGCGTTAGCCTAGCTCATGTGCTAAACCATATGTGCTAAACGGCCAAAGTAACAAACCATGCTCATTTTAAATACTTACAGTTACAGCTTGAGGGTCTGTGTCCAACAGCAGAGCAGCTTGCCGGTTGTGACAGCGCTCCAGCCGGCCCAGTGGCCCACTAGCTCGGGTCTTCGCCATAATACATCCATGGTCTTTGCAGGTAGCTGCCGCTAGCTCATAGCTGCCGGGCAGGGCAATTTTTCAAATGAACCGGATGTTACGTCGCACTCACGGTAGCTACCCTCAGGGAGCATTACCGCCACCTACCCGTGGATGTATGCACCTACCGAGCAGGAGCTTCAAAAGTGGGCATTCTAGTCTAGTCTTAATTAAATTAAATTAAATTAAATTAAATAAAGTTAAGTTAAATGAAATTCAATTCAATTCAATTCAATTCAACTCAATTCAATTAAAAAATAATAATGCAAAAAAAAAATAAATAATGCTACTTATTATTTAAATCAACCTATTCTCATTTGTCCATGTTGCTTTCAATTTAGAATTCCTTTGATATAATTTAAATCCTCCTCATTGACCTGGTGTTATCAACCCAATAAAAAGAGCTGAAGATATTTATGGAAAAAAGCAGTTATTGATATGATGACTTTATAGTAGTTCTTTTGATGGTCCATTTTTGGACATGAGAAAATTGGAGGAACCCACAAAGGTTTAATGTGTGCTGGTGCTAACACATCTTTTTATTTACTTATTTATTTATGTAGTTCATTTCGGGCATGTCAATTAATCATGATCATCACACATCATCTTAGTTCATACGATAGGCTACACAAGCGGGAAAAGTAAAAACTTATCTAGTCCCGCCCCCCATCACCCACATCTTCATCATAATCTTTTCTTTGTCTTTTGCATTTCACATTTTGATATAAGATTTTCATTTTGACATAATATGTTGCAAAAGTAGGCAGTAGCCTATATAGAGCTGAAGTCTAGCTCTAGACAGATTATGTGTGTGTCTGCACGTGTCCATATTTTTCCATCATGAGTGAACAACAGTCTTGTCTTGTTGCCTGGCATATTATATTACAAAGCCACAAGGTGGTCAAATCGACAGAGAGGAAAAGTCCAGTGTACTGACTATTTGTTGGGATGATGTGAGAGCCCTTTTTATGCCATTTTTCTTTTATTCGTCCATTTCTTCTGCAGCTTTCGCCGCGCTTAACTTCTCTATATCCTAAATTTTGGCTATATCAGCTCGCATCAGTGCCACATACTCTCCAATTGTGGAGATGTCAGAGTGCATCCCAACCACAGCACTCCAAGTTGTTGTGTTGTCCGCCCCCACGCTGGTCAAATCAAAATCAACATCAAATCAAGTCCATCAACCAGCTAACACCACCTCAAAGCACCAACCACCCTATTCAACCAGCTTCTAGATCATCAACCAGCTAAGACCCTAAAACCACCAACCAACCTACCAGCCTAGACCATCAACCAGCTAAGACCACCTAAAAGCACCAACAACCCTATTTAACCAGCTTAGACCATCAACCAGCTAAAACCATCTAAAACCACCAACCACCCTATTCAACCAACTTCTAGACCATCAACCAGCTAAGACCATCTAAAACCACCAACCACCCTATTCAACCAGCTTAGACCATCAACCAGCTAAAACCACCAACCACCCTACCAGCCTAGACCATCAACCAGCTAAGACCATTTAAAACCACCAACCACCCTATTCAACCAGCTTAGACCATCAACCAGCTAAGACCACCTAAACCATCTACCAGCCTATTGAGCCAGCCAAGACCATCTAAAACCATCAACCAGTCTATTCAACCAGCTGAGACCATCAACCAGCTAAGACCATCTAAACCATCAACCAGCCTATTGAACCAGCTAAGACCAGCTAAAACCACCAACCAATCTATTGAACCAGCTAAAACCATCAACCAGCTAAAACCATCCACCACCCTATTTACCAGCTAAGACCACCTAAACCATCTACCAGCCTATTGAGCCAGCCAAGACCAGCTAAAACCATCAACCAGTCTATTCAACCAGCTGAGACCATCAACCAGCTAAGACCATCTAAACCATCAACCAGCCTATTGAACCAGCTAAGACCAGCTAAAACCACCAACCAATCTATTGAACCAGCTAAAACCATCAACCAGCTAAAACCATCCACCACCCTATTTACCAGCTAAGACCATCTGAAACCATCATCCAAACTGTTCAACCAGCTAAGACCATCTAAAACCATCTAGAACCATCAACCAGCTAAAACCACTAAGACCATCTAAAACCATCAACCAGCCAGTTTTACCAGCTAAAACCATCTAACCCCACCAGCTAAGACCATCTGAAACCATCAACCAGCCTGTTAAACCAGCTAAAACCATCTAAAACCAACAACCATCCTAAGCTGGTCTCAGCTGGTTTTTTCAGCAGGGTAGTGCCGTATCGTGAGGTTGGAGACATACAGTAATGCTCAGCAGAGGAGAGCGGGTGTTTGTTGTATTATATCTACAGTGTAATACTATAGGAGTATGTTACATTGTCCCACACAGCAAAGCAGTGTTCAACTTTTACTTCTGGTTCGGTCTTGGTGCTGCTGTGGTGTCTGTTGCATCCTAACTTGGTCATATATTTTTGGGTGCATGATCGCCAAATTCATAACTAGTTTGGTACCGGTTCTTATTCCTGTCGGCCCACACGCTCTCAGAAGTAGCTGGGGCACATGTTCATTCATATTGCATTAAAAATGTTGTTGATGCTCGGAAATGTTTGTAATTAACTTCAGAGACTCGGTCTGCCTGCAAAAAGTCTGTGTCACAGGGACACTGATGTGCACATTTCCCATGTCTGCAGGCTGACTCTGTTCAGGGCGGTGATCATGGCTTTGCATGCAGATATGTTCTCAGTGTAATATTTTTGGGGGGGACCAATAGGAGGCAGCGATAAAACGGCTTTGCTGTGGGAATGACAGACGTCGACAACATCAGCTCACGAAAGAGGAAGTCGCTGTAACAGAGCAGCCGATCAGATGTCAGACGCGGTTGTTTCGTGTTGTATCTCAGGCACATTCTGATGAATGTTTGAACTGCTGTTGAAATAATTCAGTCACAGTTGTTTTGTGGAACTGAGGTTGAAAGAAGAAGGAGGAAGAGTCTTCTCAGTCACACCTTAACTCATCTGAAAACTGGACAGCATCTGCAGTACAGTATATTTCTGCATTATTTCAAGATGTACTTGACTTTTCTGTATGTTTTCAGCAAAATGTTTCAACTGAAGCAAAGATAAACAGACTCTTGTGATGAAGGAAACACAATCTTCAATGTCAGCCTATGAGAATAAGAAAGACTCGACCTTGTGACATTTGAAAAAGCCGAAAATTTATAAAATTGAAAACACCAGGGTTAAACAGAGAGATAAAAACATCAGAAACCCCCCGTGCATCAATACAGATTAAATATGAAAAGGATGTTTTGTCACTCTGAGCTGTTAATAAATGCTGGACACTCACAAAGTCCACAGATAAAGCCTCAGCACTCGTATTAGGAGTGCAGCTCAGTCACAGTGTCACAGCTCAGTTATTACCACTTTGATTCTTGAAAGAGTTTTGATCTGATTAACTTTTTTTCCACTTGGGCAACCCACGCTCTTGTCTTACCTCCTCAATCCTGTGTGTGTGTGTTTCATATAGTAAATGGTGCAGCCGCAGTGAATTACACCCACAACGCCTCCCTCCCTCCCTTGTGAGAGCTGATACTGTCCGTACACGCCGTTATTGGATTACATGTGCTGCGAGATATTGAGCGTCTGCCGCCGTTCGCGTCGGATTCAAAGGAACGACTTCTGTGACAATTTATAATAACTTTAACTCTCATTCAAGACGTATCCTGAGATCTTATCTGAATGCTACTAATAATATCTTGCATGAGTTTGTCGTAACGTCTCTCTCCGCTTGTCGTCTGCTCGTATCACTCACCACTCACTGTGCTACTGTAATAAATGTATGTATATAACCTCCCTGCAGTGGGATGATAACTCCACGTGTCTCTCTCTGATGCACCGCCTGATGCAGCTGATGTATGGCCCATAAACTCCAAGACAACAGGGGGAGGGATGTGCTGCAAATGTGGATTGTAGCAGCAAAGCGGCACCGACTTTAAACAGATTGCAGGTGCTTATAGTCCCGGCTGTAAAAGCTGACAGGCGACACACAGACAGACGGTCCAGCAGCGCAGCCGCCCGCCATGTGGCACGGCGCAGTATGAATCATGGCAGCGCGAGGGAGGGAAGATGTCACTTTGCAAAGCAGTCACATTTACCGTGTTTCGATTTACATTTACTATTATCTTCCGCTAAGTTCAATGTGAGATTTATCGTGCGTGGAAGAAAAGAGATCAGCACTTTTTCCCTCCTGGAAAGAGACTGTCAACAGTTTGGATTCAAATCTGACAGATAATAGAAAGAAATTTAACCGAGGCTCAGACACCAAAGACATCAAAGCTTCGAGCTTTTGTGAAATGCAGATACTTTGTTTTAAATAAATAGATAAATCTTGAGGGTGTCAGAAGTTACAAAGACAAAAAACTGGCTTCATTTCTCATGCTTGGACAGACGCAGTCATAGCCTGTAGTTTATTTATGCTGATTTATTCAGTTATTGTAAGTCTATAAAAGAATAAATATTGCTACTACTTGATTTTTATTAGTTATTGATCAGCAATGGTTCAACATCTGTATGGGTGTTCTGCTTACTGTAGCATAAATGCATGGCTGCTGTGGATTTGCAGCTGCACACTTGAAAACACGAGAGTCACGTCAAAAAAGTAAAATACACTTTCCCAAAATGTTCGCTTTTATTTCAGTCTGATCAAATTATGCAGTCGCTCCGTGTTGGCTGTCAGTTACACATGAAGTAAAACGACAGTGGAGCTCTTGCTCTCTTTTTGATGAGGAGTCCGTCAAGCTTGAATATATCCGTCTTCACCCTCCACGTTGGCAACCTGTGCACAGGTTCATCTATTAATTCTTCCCTTAATGAAATGAAATGACAAAGCGCACTGTAGCAAATAGCAATTTGCTTAATTAAACTGATGGAAAGATAATCTGTAAACTCTTAACAGTGACTTTAGGTGTTTTTAATTAGCGATTTAATGAACGCTGCATACAATGCAGGTTTGGTTATTAACAAATGAACCCCGCCACCCCCACCCCCACACTGGAAAGTGTCAATCTCTCTTGTCTTGATGGTTGGAGGTGCAGCTCTCACAGGAGATGGGATTAAAAAACTAAATTAGCTGGTGGAGAGTTGTCAGTCACAGCATATAGGACTCATAATATTAATAATAACAACAAGTGTGCAATAGCAACAGTAAACTTCTACCCCTGGCTGGATATTTTTCAAGCATAATGTTCTGTGAAGGTATTTTTACCCTCCAAGTTTAACATCAATCAAACTCAGAGGGAAACAAAAAATCGACCTGTTTATTCAGAGCTCACCTCGTTCTGTTTTATTGATATTTATCCACAAGAACTGTTCTTGGAGAGTCAATGCCCATTTATTTATTTATTTATTCATTTTTATAGTGTTTTTTTTGGGGGGGGGCTGGGTTATGCCTTTAATGCAGCGAGGACCACAGCCCCCGCCCCCCTCTGTCTCTCTTATGTTGTCATTTTGTGCTTTTCATACTATTTATTTCATCAAAAACTCGGCAGAAAAATCAATCAGATAAAGTGGCTGGTTGAGACCCGACCCGCCAAGTTCAACATTCATTCACGCCGCCGACTCCGAGAAGTTCTGGTCCTGACAGCCCGCGCTCGTCCTCCGCTCAAGGACGGAGAAAAGTGAATTTGTGGTTAGAGGAAGGAAGGTGGGGGCGGCCATGTTGGAGGTAGAGTATGTAGGAGGAGGAGGGAGGTGAGTTCATAGAGAACGGCTACAAGTCCATTTATAACTGAATTGACACTTTTTTACAAAGTGCTCATTAAACCAGCGCGGAGTGGGCGGAGGGTTTGTTGTCAAGGGAACAGTTTTACTCGGACTAAAACACTAATTGTGATGTGTGTAGCCTACGAAGTGTTGAGCAATGATTGAAGGAGAGGCTGCATTTAAATGGAAGTGAGGAGGAGGTAAATCAGCCTTCCTCGTCCTCACTGAGACATAAAGCTGCTGCAGAGACGAGTACACATGGCTGTCAATGGCGATGAAGAAGAAAGAGAAAGAACCATTTATTTAACTCAGTGCTCTGACATTGAGTTGTTTTTTTAAGTCATTCTTTCATTATGATCATCTTGCAGCAAAAGCACCGTTTGAATTAAGATCCTGTATAAATGAGTATCAGTTAAAGTGAAGTGAAGGACATTTAGACCTTTTTTTTTATAAAACACTTGATTGTTCCTTATATAAATACATGTCTGAGTGTATTTTATATAATGAAGTGTAAACAAAACAGATCCTTAAGCGAGTGTATTAAACCGCCCCTGCATGTGAACTCCCCTTGTAAACAAATTAAAAGTTATGTTTACTGTTGTGCACTTCCTGACCTTCCTTAACCACGTGCTAATCTTAACTTGATCACTCATAAAACAACTGCAAACACATTTGAAATCCAGCATCGCTTTATGCATCCGTTAGGAGTAGGATTGTAAACTTTCCATGGGAATGGAACGGGAATATATGGGAATTTATGGTTAGGGATAATATATTGTAGCATAATCTCGGCTGAAACAACCAGATTTAATGCAAGTACACTTGAATATCTATGCTGTTCCTCAATCACATGTTTGAATCCTGCATCGGGCGGCCCTTTCCTGCATGTCATTTCCCTTCTCTGCCGCCCATTCCCTGTCTCTCTTTCCACTGTGCTATCAATTAAAAGCAAGGCCCCCAAAAAATATATATACCCCCAATTTCCAGTTAATTCCCATAAATTCCCAATAATTCCCATAAATTCCCGTAATCCCCATGGAAAGTAATCCTAGTTGGGGGTTAAATTGCAAAACATTGACTCATGAACTTTAATAAAGCGATGTAATTGGACGCCATGATGGACGCTGCTGCTGCTGCTGCTGCTGTTGAGCCTGCACAGAGACCAGTTGGTGCAACAAATGAAAAATTGCGGATGATGTGGCTCTGGAGTTTCTCGGTCAAACGGGAGCAGCGGCGACACACTGTGCTCCCCGTGGATCCCACATGATTAGACATTAAGTGTGTCGTGTACACCCAACAAAAGGAGGGAGTTAGAGTCGCTCTAATCAGAGATGCAGCGAGAAGTGGCTTTGTCATGGTGCCCCTCCTGTGAAGCTGTGAACTGGGTTATCTCTCTTTTTTTTTGCAAAAGACTAAACCCAAGTGGTTTCTACAAGGAGCTGAGTGATCCTACTTTGATGGAGGCCATTTTGCAGTTGGTCAAGGACAGAGTAGAGGAAGAGAGGGGATGAGGTGTCAGGGGAAGTAGTTAGTCGCTGAGTCAGAGCAGCAAATGAAAGGAAGATGAAGTTGAAAGATGGTGGATTATTTTCTGTATTTTCTGCTCTTTGTGTCCGTTGAGGGCTCTGACAGCGAAATGCTGCTCGTATATAGTGATTTAATCGCTTCACAGTCGTCAGTGCTGTTGTTAGAGGCACAGTGTGTATGGATGTTTTCCTCTCGGTGCCTTACCATGTAATGGAGAAGCAATTATTGACTGCTGTGTATATATACAGCTCTGGAAAAAATGAAGAGACCACTTCAAAATGATCAGTTCCTCTGGTTTTACTATTCATAGCTATATGTTTGAGTAGAATGAACACTTTTGTTTCATTCTATAACCTACTGACAACATTTCTCCCAAATTGGAAATACAAATATTGTCATTTAGGGCATTTATTTATTTGCAGAAAATGGCAACAGGTTTTCAGACCTTGTATAATGCAAAGAAAACAAGTTCATATTCATTTTAAAACAACACAACGCTACTTTTTAAACTTAGGAAGAGTTTAGAAATCAGCATTAGTGGAATAATCCCAATTTTTAATCGCAGCAGTGTCTTTATTTTAATTTATTTATAATCTTTCTTCCTTATTAAATTTGATTTTGTTCAGGTGATCAGCTGATCAGTGTTGGAGTTCAGTAGACGCTGGAGTCGATGGCTGCCACATGTAGAGAAGCTGCTTTATTTTTTACAGAGCTGTAGATATATATATATACACACACACACACACACACACACACACACACACACACACACACTTCTCTAACAAAATGCAGACACGTATTTGACGGGGGGGGGGGGATCGATGCGTCCCAGGGGAAAGTCAGGCCGTCCAGCAGCTAATCACACAGATGGATCTCTCATCTGACAGCCGTCATAAGCAGTGAGACAGCCACTGGATCACTGCCTGTCATCGCTGACACACTCCCAACCTCACTCACACTCACACTCACACACACAGAAAGAGAAAGGGATAGTTCACCAAAAAATGAAATTCATTCATTATTAACTCACCCTCATGCTGATGATGAATACTCCTGACACAAAAACGTGCATAAAACAACACAAAAACCATTTAATATTCCACCACACTGCTCGTCCCCTGCAATCCAAGTGTCCTGAAGGGAAATAGTCCAGAGTTTACTTAAAATGACGTTATTTAGGACATTTTTACAGCCTATACAGTTCCTTATTGAATATATCTCACGTTCGGACGAGAGCACGCCCCAGGCAAATGTCAATACAGGACAGTTGAGGCTGTAAAAATGTCCTAAATGACGTCGTCCTTTCTGTGAGTTAGCAGCAGCATCAGACTCCATCAGGCTGTGTTTCCTGTCCTTTAAACGGCCTGTAAAGAGAAAAAGAAGTGGACTAGATTCACTTTTTTAACCGCTCCACTGCTCCTCTCTTTAATCCTCATTAGTGAAACCCTTTAAAGCCGTGTTAAATCATCTAATGGATGTTGTATTTGGATGATTTGAAACTTGACGCCTCAGCATTTGGCTAAATGATGGTGGTGTCGCTGGTATTGATCAGCATAAACCGGCTGCAGATACATTATAGTTACTTTCTGCTACAGGACGGTAGAAAAATGTAACTCTTGAGCTTTTCTGTGGCCTCATCTTAGTTTTTCTTTCTTCCCTCCCTCTACATAACCCGGGCTTCTTCGTCAAAGCCGGGCCCGGAGGTTGAAACTCTTTGAGAAGCTCTCATTAAAGTGTCAATGTTCAGAGAAACTGACGCCCAGCTGGAGTTATCCACAACATTTAACCTTGTCCAGTTCCTCCACGGAAGGAATTTAAATATTCAACGGATCTGGAAAAGAAAAGAAAAATAAAAATCAAATCTGTCCTGCTGCTCCAACACAAACAGTGTGAGGTTAATACACCACTTCTTTGGATGCTCCTCCAGTCAGGGCCGCTGTGTTGTTCGCCAGAGGTTCGAAGGTCGGAGGTTTTGACTGCTGCATGCATGCTGATTGCGGGGAAGTGTGTGTTCTGAAGCCAAACTGTGTCTGACAGGCCGACACAGAACAATGAAAACTGGAGAGTATGTCTGTCAGAGTTAGGGTTGCAAAGGGTTGTATATCCCAAACATAAATGTAAATATTTAGTTTTGTCATAAGCAGACATCCATGCAAAATAATACAATTTAAAAAACATGATATTTCAACAGATTTATTTGTGAGTCGAACTTTATCAAGTTTTAATTTTTGTATGAACAATCAATTATTTTACTGAACGACAAAAACATGAATGTTGAGTAATGCCGTGAGCTGCTCAGAGCTACGCTACGGACTGGAGGCTCATGGGATTTAGAGGTAAATGCAGAGAAAAACTGTCCCTGAAGGCATCGCTCACCAGCGGTTTTGCATGAATTTCCCTCTAAAACAACTCTGTCTGGTAACGTTGTGTTATTATCTCATAGCGTGGTGAATGTGCAGGTCACAACTTGGCCACCAGAGCGTTGTGGAGTTGTTGGATTGTGTATTTCATGAGTTTGATGAGGGAAACCAAGAAATCTCATGAGCCTCCGTACCTGTAGCGTAGCTCTGATCAGCTCACGGCTCTGTTCTGCCGTTCTAAAAATAGCTTGCACCAACAGTTAAAGGTAACGGCAATGGGCCAATTTGCCAAAATGTTGAACTATCCCTTCAAATTCTGTGTTTATTCCCATATATTCCTGTTAATTCCCATGGAAAGTTTCCAACTTTGAATCGGAATTTTGCAACCCTAGTCAGAGTTCAGGTCGAAGCCAAACACCTACTGTACTACACACACACACACACACACACATACATATAAGCAGATAACACATGAACAGAAATATTGACTCCCCTCTGAAGCCGCAGCGTGGCGTAGCTGTGAAAGGTGGAATCATTTATTTAGCGGGGTCACGCTGAGCCGGCTGGCCTCCGACCGGACGTCACGCTGGCTGCAGATAGCAGCTTCACCTGCGAGCAGCCGCCGCGGGTTATCACACACATCCACACACATCAGACCTGCTGAAGTGCCTGCTGTGAGTTTTACAGGATAGAGAGACTATAGAGTGTTTTTCTATTAATATTTATCCATCTCCATTCTTTACTGTGCTGTTCATGCTCTGGCTGCTGTTTACTGGAATCATTATTTTTTATTTTTAGAGTTTTCATCTCATCATCAAAGATGTAAATGTCATGACTATGAGAGGTAGTGTAGATCTAATTGTCTAGATGTCAAGGAGGAACCAGAGGTGTTAAAATGTCACACTTATGATTACTCCATAATATACAGCTGTGTTTGAGTAAAATTAAATAACTACCGACAACATTTCTCCCAAAATTGAAATAAAAATATTGTCATTTAGAGCTTTTATTGGCTGAAAATGACTAATATATTAATAATAATATTTGAACTCAGGAAGAGTTTATAAATCAGTTTTTGTTGGATAATGTTAATGTTTAATCCCAGCAGTGGTTTTTATAATCTTCCTATAAAACCAGATGTGGTTCAGGTGATGACCTCATCAGTGTCTCATTAAGTGAATGAGTTGTTTGTGTTGGAGTTCAAAAAAGAAAAGAAAAGAATGACTGTCATACATGTAGAGATGCTTTTAAGAAACATTTGTGATTCTTCTTCTTCTTCTTTTTTTTATCTATTTGCTTCAGGGCTGAAAAGATTCATTGATAAATTGTTACAGCCCTGCTGCTGTGTGTATTTTACGCACGGTTCATCGTGTCACATCAATGTCAGAAAAACATCCGTTAAAGTTTCATGAATGTCACATGAATATTTGAAGCGCCTCAGTTTTAATGATTCTGCGTGTCAGCAGAGGGAAGTGGGCCGCCGCCATCGAGTGACGCTTTTAATGCCTTAAATATTCACTCAATCAAAGCTGATAAAGATGTAATCAAATACCCAACGCTGTATTTGCTTTGTGTGGCCCACAAAGGGTTGTATTATATTGTGTATCGTTGGGGAAGAAGAAAAAGTGAGAGATGTGAAAGACTTCATAATAATTATAATAATAATATATTTTATTTGTAACACAAGTGTTACTACAGCAACCGAAAAAGGAAAAAGTTAAAGCAACTGTGTTTTGGGGTGTTTTGTTCAATTACAGAAACAGTAACAACCATGTGTGTATGTCAGCACACACACAGACACACACACGGATGACACACTGCAGACTCTGCACTGTCTGTGTGTGTCTGTGTGTGTCTGTGTGTGTGTTTCCAGGGCCCCTCAGCAGCAGGAGGAGTGTTATTTACCGGAAGGAGTGCTGAAGCTGCATGTCCTCATCCTGTGCTACCATCAGCAGCAGTGGCCGGGGTGTGTGTGTCTGTGTGTGCGTGCATGTGTGTGTGTGTGTGTGTGCAGGGGACAGTCTTAAGAGAGGAGGTAATTGCCACAGGAGCCTCTCATCTCTTAGGTTCAACAGAGCAACGAACAAGAGCTCTGCCAGCCCATAGCATTGTGTGCATGTGTGTGCGTGTGTGTGTGTGCGTGTGTGCATGTGTGTGTGTGTGTGTGCGCATGTGCATGTGTGTGTGGGCACCTGTGTTTGCATATAGGCCTAAAAAACCAAGAGCACTATTTATTTATACCCTGCTGCTGCTGCACAGTGGAGGGCATGTGCATGGAGGCACATTAGATAAAAACCTCTGTGTGTGTCTGTGTGTGTGTGTGTGTGTGTGTGTTTGTGTGTGTGTGTGTGTGTGTGTGTGTTCCTGCCTCTGCGCTGTGTGCCACTGTTGCCCGGAGTTACGTGTGTTATCTCGACAGGTGCAGTTGTCTGCGCTCCTGCTATATAATGGGATGTGTTCAGCGCCGGCCTGTCTGCCAGCACCGAGATGGTGTTCACGATAACTTCCTCCACCTCTGCAGCTCAGAGCACACACACACACACACACACACACACTGCACCGCATCAGCTCCTTCCAGATGTGTTCCTCAGTAAATGACTGATTGCACGTGTGTGAGCAGATGTGCGTTGGTGCTACAGTAATTGATGCGCTCCGTGGCCGGTGCAGGTGAACTGTTATTGGACAGTGATGAAGTGGACGCCAGTAAGGTAGCCAGCTGTGTGTCGCCATGGTGACCAGCAGTAGACAGTAGATTGACAGCTATAGGTCAAGAACTTGTCATGACTCATGTGGCTTCCCATCCAAGCTGCAAGCTGATGAGTCAACGACAGTTCCCATTAAAAAATAACACTTATTGTTTTATATCAGTCTTTTTATGTTGTACAACAGTTGATCCTGACAGAGACTGAACATCAGAAAAGGCTGCTGTGTTTTCTGTGTAGCAGGTACAACCTCTAAAACCTCTTAGATGAAGTAGTTCTGCACCAATATGAATATAGAAACACATTAAAGACCACCATTAAGCTGAACAATGAATCAAGATGTTATGGAAATTGGGAAATGTACATACAGTAAAGTGCAGGATGAATTAATGATAATCTTAGCATTGGGATGCTATGTCATATTCTCCAAACCCTAACCCAGTGCTTCTCAACCTTTTTATGGCTTGTGACATCATACATTCCATCAAGATGCGCCCACTCAGATTTTATATTCGAGAAGAAGAAAGTATAGAATACAGTTGTTTAAGATTGTCTGTGGTGTTTTTAATCATTTTTAAAAGAATAATAATTAGTTAAAGGGACAATGAAGAGTTTGTATTTGGTTATAAAAAAAGTCGGTTTCGGCGGGTCATCTGATCGTCTTGGATCCTCTGACTTTCATTCTTGATTTAAAAACATTTTTTTCACTTTCATCCGTCTTGCACCGGTCCAAGAATTTCACTGTGCACGTGGAGGCTCATTTCTAAACCTCCTTGTTGTCCCTTTAAAAAAATATTATCAGTGGGGTTTTTTTTAATCAATTACTAGACATTTCGGATTCCATTTGAATTCCAGGCGACCCTTCAATCATAATGATCACAATGTTTGTATAAACTACTGTATATCCCCCTTGCACACTTATATAGTATATTTATGAAGTATTTTAAACTGGAATAAATAGCTATTGCTGTAGCTGTAGCACGGGAAATATATAGAAAGATATAATATCCACTGAGAGCCAAGCTGGTTTCTGGTTTCTGATTCAATCCACTAATTTCAGCTCATTGAGAAGAAATAATGCTCAGTGTCCTCAGAGTAGAGACAAGGGTGTACTTAAAAAAAGAGATCTAATATTATTTCAGACTAAGTGCTGCTGAAATTACCCAGTTGTGTTCAGGCCGGGGGGGTTGTTGGGTGGTGGAGGGGGGGGCATCACTCATTTCATCTCACTTCTGGTCCTTCCCCATCCAGTTTTGAAGGGCTTCTCCTTCTGACTGGCAGTCACCTCCTGGTTTTGGAGTGAAACTCTTCATGTGAACGACGTGATTCACATGCAGCTCCATCGGCTCCTAAGTGGCCTGGCGGATTGGCGCTTGTTTTGTTTTAGTTATTTTTGTTCCCATAGAAACTGCTGCCACCATATGGACAGGAGGGAGAAAGGTGATCACTCAGATGTGTCAATCTGAATGTTTTAGCTGTGCAGGAATGTGCAGGGTCGCTGTCTGTCTGTCGTCAGGTTTCACTCTGTGGTTTTAGATGTGGGTAGACTTCCTCCGGAGATTTTCTCTCACGCAATATTATGGAAGCCTGATGCATTGTTTTGCTGATGGATGTAAGAAGAGAGAAGGGAAATAACATTAGAGCGAGACACGCTGAGGGACCCTCCAGAGTGGGATCAATAGCTGACAAGTTACAGCCTCACAACAGCAGCTGGTGCCTTTAGTGTCCAAGATGCTTGTGGACACTTTTGCAGGTTTAAGGTCAATGTTGCGGTGGAATGAGAGAGCACAGGAAGAAGAAGAGACAGACTTGAAAGGTTGCTGCTATACACTGGCACTGCGGGCTGCTGCTGCATCGATCGTCTCCTCGGTTTGTTTCTCAGTCTTACACAAAGGTTCCTCTGCAACCGTCGAGAGCAGACGACACGTCATGAACAGGAGCAGATCTTTGATTTCTAACTGCATGCGAAGTATTGCCGTTTCAAAATTACATATAACCTGTAAAATCACAAACAGCTTGTAATTCATTATCCATGTGGCTTTCACCACTGGACGTCGAGCCCGTCAGAAAGAGTGTCTACGTCACCGTTTCCTGTGATCTCACTCTCTGTTTGTACGTACCGACTTAAAAGACTGGACTTTTCCGAACTAAAATGGGTTCAGTGGTGTTTCCAGAAGTCTCAGATGTAGACGTTTGATTGCGTACAGCTCATATGTTAGTACTCCAGATGTAGCCTCAGCGCCAGGCCGCAGTGTTCACGAACTGTCCCTTTAGTTTTCACAGCAACTTCATCCACGTCTTAACACTCCCTGTGATAAAACTAGAACTAAATATCTTATCACATGGCCTCGTTTGTGTCAGTTTTGCTGTATGTAGTCATGAGAAAATTAGAGAACCACTGGAACTGAAGACATGAGGAGAAGAAAACTCAACCTCTTCACTAAATATGAGGGTTTTTTTTTCCAAATTCTGCTGTTTTTATCAGTCACAGCTCCCAGACTGTGGTGAAATGCACCACATGGATAGAAAGCGACATCCCCGCTCTGTTTAATCTCAATATGACGAGAACGTATCTCAAAAAAAAGGGCAAAATAATTAAAATTGTTCGTGAATTGCAATGGAGGTAAAAGTCTGATATGATTAGGATTATTGAGGAGGCAGCACAGAGCCGCTGGACTGGTGAACATGACGATGCACGACTGTATAAACTCCTCTTAACTTCATTTAATCAAACTGTGAAACTTCTAACTCCCTCTGATGAATTTGCTTATTCAGCGTTAAAGTCTCATCCGTCTACTACTTTTAATGTCTGGTGAAGTTGATTTGTGTTGACAGAGTCCATGCAGCAGCCCCCCTTGTGGAGACTCTAACGCTAACATCCAGGTTTCTTGCTGAGCTGTTTTCTAATGCACCAGGTGTTAAAATGTGAGCAGAGCAGCGGGGCCGTGTCATCGCTCCAACATGCAGGAGACCTGAAGTAAAACAAATGGCCTGTTATATCTGCTCATTAGACCCTTGTTATGACTTTTGGACATAAAGTTTAACACGTCGTTGAACAAGGCTTCAGTTTGCTTTGCAGTGCATGCAGCATGGTTAATTATTATGATGTTATTTGTTTATTTTTTATTTTGAATCACCACAACAACAAAAAACAAAAGGTAGTGTGGTGGAAATTTTTAGCCGTTTGCTGTTGGTGAAAAATGAAATAGAGACTTCGTGCCGGCCGGCAAAGTTTTATTTTCTTTGCAAAGAAAAGGTCATTCAGCAAGCGAGCGGTTCAAAATGGTGAAAGACAATTTAATAGAAAGAGAATTGAACATTTATGTCTTAGAGGAAGGAGGTGTGGCTACACCTTTTGTTTGCCTTGAGGTCAGCCCCCATATGCATTGGCACCAACCCCTGGAGTGTGAAAAAATGATTCAATAGGGAGTTGGGTTAAATACAAAAGAGATTGAATCAACATATTTACATGTAAGAGATTAGCATGTTGGTGAGAATGTTGAAAAAGCAGGATGTGGAGAAGTCAAAGGAACATTCAAATCTGCCACTACACTAGTTTTAAGATAAAATAGCACATTTTACACACAGTGGTCATTTGAGGATGAAGTCGTAAAAGCTGAATGAAAAAATGTCTGTGATGATGTCTGATTCAGTGATGAAGAATGGCTGTGATTGGTTCATATTATATTGATTTGATAAAAACTCTGGCCGGTGCATTTTTTCTGATATAAACTATAGCCTATGCATCTGAGTCAACTGTGATCACTCATTAGCCAGATGACGATGAACGGCGTGGATCAATAGTCTCCTTCCTCTAGCAATATTTACAGATGATGAATATTTGATGTTGTAAATGATTTTATGTGACTCAAATGTCTTCATCTTAAAACTCTGGCATATTCAGTCATTAAGTTGTTCAAAGCTGTGGACAGTGATGATAATATATCTCCACTCAAAACCAGGTATTTAAGGATGGAAGTGGCATCGGATAAAATCAAAATGAATATAGAACAAGATGATTAATTAAGTAGGAAGATGAATAAAATGTGAAAGCTGTCGTTTTATGGAGGACCTGCCTTCATAGTGTTGATTCCTGTGTCCATGCAGACGATGCGTTCAAGTGCATGGAGGAAATTACAGCTACACGACATGGTTACACAATACCAGGCAGCAGTTTTTGAAATTCCTACGTCACTCCTCCTGAGCATGACTAACTACACTAACTAACTAACTGCCGAAGCTTCCTGCTGCAGCGGCCCGGCAGCTCTCAGGTGTGTGTGTGTGAGGCAATCTGCAGCTGAGAGTGTGTGCTCAGCAAAACTGTGCCCTGGATAATGTAAAAGTTAAAAAAAGAAGGAAAAAAAAAAGCGAAGGGTGGCGGATGGTTGGATGGATGGTTGGTTGGTGGGGGCTCTCTTGTGACTCCTGCTGATAGATTTCATCCCAGCTATAAAACTCTGACCTGTGCAGCTGGATCAGTGAAGGTTATTACCACCTCATTCTCCCTATCAGTGCTAACTGCTCTCAGCTTCACCTCCCTGCAGGAAAAACCTGAGTGGAAACATCCCCAGTCGTTTCTGTGATGTCAACCGTTTGTCCTCAGCAGCTGCTACTGTATCACATTGTCTCATAGTAAAAACCATAATTCCAGTTTCTTCTCGGAGCGCCGTCCCTCATGTTTATCCCAGTGCAGCATGGAGCTTGAATATGGCATCACGGTTAATATGAGCCGGTCGGTCGGACAGTGAAATGTATTACCTGCATGAATCAGGTTGTCATTTGCAATTTATGAGGCGGCTGCGCGTCGAGAGCTAAGGGTCCGTCCGGGGGCGTGTGAGCAGGCTGAGCACGTTTTCCTGGTTTCTCATCAAAAACAAGAACGAACCAGACGCGCCTGCACTCGTCTACGATCTTTCCTTTTACGGAAAAGCACTGATTGTGTAATGATGACAACGCAGCTGTGGTGCATAAATCTCAGCTTGATCTAAGCAAAGGGAGCAGCAGCAGCACCAGCAGCACAACAACAACAACAAATGGAAGTATTGTTCTCAAGTTGAGGAGACTAAACTGGCTTTAAGCAAGTTTTCACTTTCAGAATCATGGCGTCCTCGGAGGCGAGCTTGAGCGAATTAAAACAAACACTGAAATTTTCTGCAAGCGCTGCTTGGCCGCAGACTGATATGCCCCAGCACAGTTTGGGCTCAAGTCAGCACTGAAGTGGGGATGGAGCATCAGGCTTCTGTAAAGCCGCCAAATCTGTTGGCTGCTATTGATATCCCATTTCCTCTGTCACTCCTAAGCTGCTTTGCATTCAGAGGTTTTGCACTAAGCCCAGAGTGTCCAGCCTGTGGCCTGTAATACTGAATATACGGCCGCGCTGCTGCACAGCAATCATCCAGTCTTTTATTATCCAGGAAACAAAAGCATATAGCCGGTGCCTCGCTGGGAGCCGTCCAGCACTGACATTGTGTTTCTTTGTTATTAGGTGGGATACGAACCAATTTGGCCATTGCCGTTTAATTCCTCACGCATTAATTCCCCTTTTGAATGTTTAGAAGCCGGCATAATGGGTTTTAGACTTGGCAGAAGATTGGAGGAAAAGAGGATCAAACACTGAACAGGAGACAGTATTTCTTTTTCTCTCCACAGCTGACAGTTTAGAAACCTCCTGTTGAGCTTATCGCATATTCAGCAGCGAGCGCTGGAGATAAGGTGGCGAGCTGTGGGCAGCAGAGAGCGGATGTCAGCGTGAGGTCTGCTCCACTGTTGTGGATGTGTTTTTAATTTTTTTTTTTTTTCTCTGAATCAGATGCTTCAGATTCATGAGGAACCGTTTTCGTTCTGCAGCGTCGCTACTTTCAGACAGAGCTGAAGTGTGTGTTTGTGTGTGAGCAGATCGACCACAGCACATCAATACAATCGACACTATATGTCTCAGTCATCTGTAGTGTCAATATGATCCATACCAGCCTCTCTCACTGAGTCACGGTTTGATTGATAAGTGGATACTTTTAAAGGAGCTGTACGTAGAGTAAGACTGTGGACAAAACTGTTGCTGTAGTTAAATTCAAAATACTGCAGCATGAAATGAAGTGGATAAATGTGTAAACATGCACTGGGAAAATGGATTATTGTGCAGAAAGCTCAAAGGTGTGTGTCCAGGAAAGAAGTAGCTTCTCCACTTTTCATCCGTCTCCATCTCCTGGTTTTTGTTTCTGCTTTTGTCAAGACGTTTCTGAGAGTCACAGTGAGGTTAGTAACGTCAGACATGATGCACGACGTTTGTAGCTGCAGCTCAGAGGGAACTGGAAACCTGGATGATGCTGAAAAGCTCCTGAGAGAGAGTGATGGGTGGAGCAACCGTCCAAAACCACAAAATAAAATGTTCAAATGTGAATATTCTGGCTGTACAATTGCGCATCAGTGGTTGGTTTTGCATGAATTTCCCTATAAAACAACTCTGTCTGGTAATGATGTCTTATCATCTCATAGCGTGGTGAATGCACAGGTCACAACTTGTCCACCAGAGTGTTTTGGAGTTTGATGAATTTGATGAGGGAAACCAAGAAATCCCATGAGCTTCCGTAGCGTAGCTCTGAGCAGCTCACGGCTCTGCTCCGCCGTTCTAAAAATAGCTTGCACCGACAATTAAAGGTAATGAATCTACTGCTATGACTATAGGGAGTATGGCAATGGGCCAGTTTGCCAAAATGTTGAACTATCCCTTTAACATTTGATACATTTTAGGTCAGATTTATTTCCTGTTTTATTTTTAAACAGCTTCCCTTGTTCCCCTCCAGCTTGAACCTACTGTATAATAAACACAGCAGCTGTACCGGCGTAGCAATGTAGCCTAATCTAGGTTTCAGATGCTTAAAATAATGGCTACCCTTCAAAAGGCAAATCATTTAATAGATGTAGTCTGTTGACGATGCAAGATGTCCACTATACAGATTTTAATAATCACATATATCCGTGTCAGTATCAGCGATTGAAACTGAATTGGCTCTGCGACAGTATCACACACACTTAGAGTCACAGTGGCAATTATGTTTTGTCTTCTTTGTCTCATTTTATCCAGCATGGAACACAAAAAAGTAATCATATCATTTCCCCATTAGCCACCAAATTGTTTTTGTTGCTGCTGTGTTGTTGTGTGTTGTTGTGTGTGTGTGTGACATTCACAGGTCACGCTGGCTTTCAGATGCTATTACCACATCATAACGCTGCGGCCGCCGCGTGCAAAATTTGCCAACAACAACACCAAACGTTATGACAGCTCTGCTTTAAACAGCTGTCAAGAGACGGAGGCCGCTTCCTGTTTTTCATCTGCCAATCACTGGCTGTGTAATATCTGAAGCAGGCAGCGTGACTGTTAGATGTCACCCCGGCGCTCGGGATATGATTTATTTACCCACCTACCAGACGCGTTTGCCCTCTGAGCTCATCTCTCATACGTGCAACTCCATCCAACACTATACATATTACATTCTATTAAACCACTGTGGTGCAGCCTGTGTTTTGTTTTTTTCTCCCCCACATACACACACATACACACACTCCGAGCAAGGTCACGCTAATGACTGCAATCAATTATGTGGGGCAACATTAAACGAGACTCAAACTCCCATCTCTCTGTAGCCTCTGAGCTTCTTTCCCTTTGGCCTTCAATGGTCACTTGCTTTTAAAGAAAACACCAGCGCTGTCACCACCCCAGGCAGGAAATGCTATAGAACCTATTTATTAATGTGTGATGACATGGTGTTTTTATATACGTATACTTTAGCTCCTAAAGCAACTCATTAATTTGTCACCAAATACAATTAAATGTAATGGATATGCTGTAGTTCTCTTTCAACATTCGTTTCGGTATCTCACTATGGGACACGCCCCCTGCGCTTGTCCCCAGAAGCAATTTTCCACTACGCCAGTCCTGACTGGCCGACAGACGTGACGTCCCCTTCCGGGGGAGGGTCTTCCCCCTCCCTATAAGACCGGGGCGTCACGTCAGTACTTCAGTCTAAAACCTCTTCTCGCTCCTGGAAGCAGCTCTCGGACAACAGGCTCGGCTAACATTAGCAAACTGGTCATAGAGCGAGCTCACAACTCGGTCGCCGACCGCTATCACGTTAGCTCCCTGCTGCAGCTGAAAAGCTACGAGAGCCAGCTAGTCTGTACCCAAACAGTGGCTGTTTTCCTTGTATAAGAGCTAGTCTGTCCCCAAACAGTAGCCGCTCAGCTAGCCTGTCTCCAAACAGTAGCACCCAAGCTAGCCTGTCTCCAAACACTAGCAACACAGCTAGCCTGTTACCAAACACTAGCAACACAGCTAGCCTGTCACCAAACAGTAGCTACTCGCTGGAAAATAGACCCTTTTCCTCACCATGGACGGGTCCACACCCCCAGCCAAGGCCTGCGTGTGCGGCAAGAAGATGTCCGGGGCGGATACCCACTCCACCTGCTCGGCGTGCCTCGGGCTGAAACATGCTCAGGACGCCATGGCGACCCCGGTGTCTTGCGAGCACTGCGCGCGGTTTTCAAACAAAACCCGCCGCCGTAGGCTGACACGGCTGGCCAGCTTGTCAACCACCGACCCGATGATGGGGGTATCCAACCCCCATCGCAGGAGTCAGAGACGGACCCCTCCCAGGGAGACACCGTCCCCGCGGTCGCAGACTGGGCTGACCCGCCCACCGACCTGCTGAAACACCTCGACGCCTCCGGTGAAGACCTGTTGGAAGAAGCACAGGAGGAGGACATCGTAGACGTGGTGTTAAATTCTGACTCCGGCGACGAGTCTATTAGCCTCGGCTCCGACGAGGACGACTCTGACCCGGATGGCTCCTTCACCCCCTCGTTGGCTGCAAAGCCAACCACCGGGGAGGAGGCTAGCGGCGGCTCCCCAAACCCGCCCGCCGGCACTGACCTGCACGACGTCTGCAGGAGGGCAGCTGCGAAGCTGGGCATCGAGTGGCCAGAGACCCCCGCCGAGACCTCCACGTCCCGGTACGAGGGGAGACGGCTCCCCAAAGCCAAACCCTCCACCAGACAGCTCCTGCCGGTGTTCCCGGAGTGCCTGGAGGAAGCGACCCGAGCCTGGAGCAATCCACTCACGGCAAAGAACGCCGCGCAGGGAGGCTCAGCACTGGACTGGGCGGGCATGGAGGAGAAAGGCTTCTCCCACCTTCCCCCGGTTGAACCCCTCCTTGCGTCGCACCTCCACCCCGGCCAGAAGCCCACCATGACGGCGGCGGGCCCCGCCCTGCCGTCCAAGGCGGAATGCTTCCAGTCCTCCCTGACTGAAAAAGGCTACAAGTCTGTAGCCATGTCTGTGAGGGCTCTCAACGCGTCATCGCTCCTGCTGGCCTACCAAGCCGAGTTGCAGGAGGAGATGGCGACCTCACCAACCCCTGCTGTGTGGGAAGAAGTTTGCGTGGTGACCGACCTCTGCTTACGCCTACACAGATGCGCCGTCCAGGCCTCCGGCAGAGCCATGGCCCTGATGGTCGCGCAGGAAAGAGCTAGGTGGCTCAATCTGTCCAGCCTGTCCCAGAGAGAGAAAGCCCACCTCCTCGACGTCCCAGTGGACCCGAGAGGCCTCTTCGGACCAGCTGTGGCCACCATGCAACGAAGGTGTGAGGAAAAGAAAAAGGAGGGTGAAGCACTCAAGCTCTGTTTACCCAGAAAGATGCCACCTCCTCCCGACAGCTCCGAGGCAGACGTTTGCCCAGGTTGCAGCCCGGCCGGGCTACCGCATCCCAAAACGTCAGCCCCAAGCTCAGGCGGCCGCCCAGAGCAAGCCACCGGAGCTCAAAGGCGCGTGGGCCAAGAAGCCGTTCGCCACCAACGTGACACAGGGGGGCCAACCTGCCCCAGGTGCCACCCACGGGGGGAAGAAGAAGCGACGCGCCACCTAGGACGCTGTCCACGGAGGGGGATGCCGAGCCCAGCCAGAGGCCCGTCTCCCCCCCCACGAGAATGTTTCTGTCCCGGCCAAGTTCAGAGAGGCCGTGTTCCGGGTCCCTGAAGAGACGCGCAGCAGCCGCTCCGGCACTCGTGGTCCACAGCCGCCCGAAGAGGAGGAAGGTCCGTCCTGCAGAGAGCCTCACGGAGAGCCATGCAGAGACTCTGTGTTACACAAGCACACACCAGTGCAGAGAAACACACACACCCCCTCATTGTCATTAATAAAGTTGTTGTTCACACGCACCCAGGTCCAGAACCAAGGGCGCAGCAAAACTTGTTGACAAAATGTAAAATAAAACAGAAACATATCGTGGCTGCAAAGCCTCACATAACGCCACGGGGGGAGAAATAACCCCACTCGTGGCGCAGCGGTCCAGTCCGCCAGCTGTGCAGCAGCAGCGCAGACTGAGCACTGCAGCATCACCCGCTGCCCGGCTCGGCGCGGCGGCGAGACCACCATTAGGTCCGCTGCCAGAGCGAGCCCAGCAGTGGCGTGCATGTGTGACGTCGGACTGGGTGCTAAAGACCGTAACCAGGGGTTACAGGCTCCAGTTCACGTCCATCCCGCCCAGATTCAACACAGTTTTGCAATCACAGGCGCAAGGGGACAAAGCTCGTATATTGCAGGAGGAGATCAACTCCTTGCTAATCAAAGGAGCTGTCCAGATAGTACCTCCAGAAAAGAGACAGAGCGGTTTCTATTCAAGGTATTTTCTGGTCCCCAAGAAAGACGGGGGTCTGCGGCCAATATTGGACCTGCGCGCTCTGAACAGATACATGAGACAGTACAAGTTCAGAATGTTGACGCACACGGCTCTGATACGATTCGTGCGCCCAGGCGACTGGTTCATATCCATAGACCTGAAAGACGCGTACTTTCACATCCCTATTTACCCCCCGCACAGAAAATACCTCCGTTTTGCCTTTCAAGGCATAACGTACGAGTATTTGGTGCTCCCATTCGGCCTTTCACTAAGTCCGAGGGTTTTTGTAAAATGCACCGAGGCAGCCATCGCACCTCTGAGAGAGGGGGGAATGCGCTTGGCAACATACATAGACGACTGGCTTCTCGCAGCTCAGTCTCCACACCAAACCCAGGCTCATGCCGCACGGCTCATGTCACATCTGGCCACCCTGGGCTTCACGGTGAACCGGGAAAAGAGTGTTCTGATCCCTACTCAGAACATCAAATTCATCGGTCTATCTCTGGACTCAGCCGCGTTCAGAGCGCGTCTGTCAGCGGAAAGGGTGGAGGCTTTTCAGGCCTGTCTGGCACTTTTTCGCAGGGGGACGAAGCTAAAGTTCAGAGTGTGTCTCAGGCTATTGGGCCTGATGGCTTCGGCCCTGACGGTCATCCCGCTCGGCCGACTGCACATGAGACCATTTCAGCAGTGGGTGGCGTCACTGAGGCTGAACCCTGTGCGCCACAGACACCGTCTGGTCTCAGTCTCCGTGGCGTGCGTCATGGCGCTGCGCCCTTGGAGACGCACAGCTTTTCTGACCATAGGGGTTGCCATGGGAACCATCCTGGCCAGAAAGGTTATTACTACGGATGCTTCTCGTTCAGGCTGGGGAGCCACCTACGAGGGCAGGATAGTAAATGGCACATGGAGCTCACAGATGCAGTTACTTCACATAAACTGCCTGGAGCTTCAGGCTGTGTCGCTGGCCCTGAATCACTTCCTGCCTCTCCTCAGAGGGCAGCACGTTCTGGTCAGGACCGACAACACCACAGTCATAGCGTACATCAACAGGCAGGGCGGGTTACGCTCGCGCCGTTTGCACACGCTGGCACACAGACTGATAACGTGGAGCAACTCCCACCTGTTATCACTGAAGGCCACTCATGTACCGGGCATTTTGAACCTGGGAGCGGACTTACTCTCCAGGGGCGACCCTCGCTACAAGGATTGGAAACTCCACAGCGAGGTAGTTGCCCAGGTCTGGGAGAGATACGGCAGGGCGAGAGTGGATCTCTTTGCATCAGAGGAGAACGCTCAGTGTCCTCTGTTCTACTCCCTCACCGACCAGAGAGCCCCGATGGGTCTGGATGCCTTGGCGCACGAGTGGCCGCGCGTCCTCCTGTACGCTTTTCCCCCATTAGAACTGATCACTCCCACTCTCGCCAGAGTACGAGAGAGGAGTCTGTCTCTGATCCTGATAGCCCCCCGTTGGCAGGGGAAGATCTGGATAGCGGAGATATCCCAGCTCCTGTGCGGTCAGCCGTGGCGCCTGCCACTGCGCAGAGACCTTCTGACACAGGCGCGCGGGGAGATTTTTCATCCTTATCCGGAGCGCATGGCTCTATGGGCCTGGCCCGTGAGGGGATGAATCTGTCCGCCGCTGGGCTCCCACAGAGCGTCATCGCCACTATTCAGGGCGCAAGAGCCCCTTCTACACGCTCCGCATATGATGGCAAATGGAGCGCGTTTGAAAAGTGGTGCGTAAAAGCGGGGATTTTGGCCTTTCAGAGCCCCGTGCCGGCGATCCTGACGTTCCTGCAGGAACTGCTGGATAAGGGCTTGGCTTTTTCTACAGTCAAAGTGTATTTGGCCGCTATAGCGGCATGTCACATTGGCTTTGGAGATAAAACAGCGGGTCAGCACCCCCTGGTTTGTCAGTTTATGAAAGGTGCACGTCGCCTGCGACCAGTCTCCAAGAGCTTGGCCGCTCCGTGGGATCTGTCCATGGTCCTGGACGCATTGGCAGACCCACCCTTTGAGCCACTGCTTCAGGTGGAGCTCAGAGTGCTCTCCCTGAAGACGGCTCTGTTGCTCGCACTGGCTTCGGCCAAGCGTGTGAGTGATATCCATGCATTGTCGGTGAACCCGGCTTGTATGCAGTTTTTAGCGGGGGATTCTAAGGTTTTACTTAAGCCTAACCCCGCATTTGTGCCGAAGGTTTTTAACCCGGCAACTCCATATCGCCCTATTGAGCTGTTGGCGTTCTGCCCTCCTCCTTTCTCATCACAGGAGCAGGGGCGCATGAATACGCTCTGCCCGGTGCGCGCGTTACGCGCCTATGTGGACAGAACAGCTGGATTCAGGAGATCAGAACAGCTGTTTGTGTCGTGGGCTGCTCCTCACACGGGGAAGCCCCTCACGAAACAGCGGTTGTCTCGCTGGATTGTGGAGGCCATTGCCTTAGCCTATGAGAGTAAGGGGCTGAGCCCCCTCAGGGCTGCGCGCTCATTCCACTCGTGGGATGGCCGCTTCATGGGCATTGTTTCAGGGCGTTTCTCTGGAGGAGGTGTGTGCGGCTGCTAGTTGGTCTACACCCCACACCTTCTCCAGGTTTTACAGATTGGATGTCACTGTACCCACAATGGCTCACGCTGTGCTGCATGTGGGTTCAGCGACTGATAGAGGGCTGCCTGTGTGATTTATGTCACATTAATGTCTGGTCCTCGAGTGCTTGTCTGAGGCAATACGGGAGTCTCTACATCCCATAGTGAGATACCGAAACGAATGTTGAAAGAGAACTTTAGGTTAAGAAGTTAACCCCGGTTCTCTGAAACATGAGTGAGGTATCTCACCAGATCACCCTCCTTGCCTGGAGCGAGGAAGAGGTGTTTCTGCTCAGACTGAAGTACTGACGTGACGCCCCGGTCTTATAGGGAGGGGGAAGACCCTCCCCCGGAAGGGGACGTCACGTCTGTCGGCCAGTCAGGACTGGCGTAGTGGAAAATTGCTTCTGGGGACAAGCGCAGGGGGCGTGTCCCATAGTGAGATACCTCACTCATGTTTCAGAGAACCGGGGTTAACTTCTTAACCTAAAGTTATTAAAAAGCTGTTATTCTCACTATTGATTAATTGGTTGATAATGCTGTCAGCAGGAGCAAGAGCAGCAGTGAAAACCATTTGCGTTTTAATATTTCTTTTAATGGTCTTGAGCTTAGAGAGACTGACATTTTTTATAGCAGAAGACTGGAGTCTTGGATTGGAGGTAGATCCTGAGTCTCTCTTCCGATTTTCTTTTCTAAATGCTGCTTTGTTGTGACATCACAAAGTCACAGGAAGTCCTGACGACTGGTATCGTCTGAGTATCGACTGGTATCGTCTGGTATCGGCTGAGTTTCTGACATACAGGCTGTGCATTTCTCTGTTGACTGAGGCTTTGATACTTTCACAGTATTAATATAAAACCTAGAGGTTTAGATATATATGTCTATTATGTTATACAATATGGGACCTTTATTTATACCTTACCTTTCTATACCGTTGTGTTGCTGTGTCTCCATATTTGGTCCTTCCTTTGAGAGTTGCTGTGACAGCTGCTTCTACTTTTCCACGTCCCCTAAGCTTCTTTTTAATGAACACAGTATAGAAAATAAGCAGGTAAAGCCGACAGGCCTCTCAGTTTAAGCTGGCACTGATCGGCAGGAGATTATATCAGCAACAATAATTCGGTAACTATTAAGAGACTCGTTACTGGTCGAGTGTGCACTGAAGATTTGCTAATGAGGGGAAATGAAATATCATTGTTTGTGTTCTCTTGTAGTTTTAGATGAATCTCTGTAGCGTAAACTCTGGTGTCTTAAATGATCCATGCTGTGAGCTCAGTGGTTGTTCTTCATTTGTGTTTGCAGGAAATAGCTGGTGTCCACTTCATTTGCAGATTAAGAAGTGCAGGTTGTGAACACAATGTGAAAGATTTGATGAGTGGATTTGATGAAATGCTAATTTAGTCCCCAACTTGAGGCCCCGGCTGCTCTGATTCTTTTTGATTTATTCCTACTGGTTCATAATTCTTCCAACGACGTGTAATGGACTGTAATGAAAAATGCCCCCCTCACTAAGCCCAAGGTGATGACTTTGATAACAGTAATATAAAACCGACACCACGTGCAGATAAATCCACACGTCAGTAAAAAACTACTCGCCTTAAACGACAAATCATTTATGAGTTGTTGTTTTTTGAGTAGATATTCTGTCAATGCATTGACTGATTGATTAATAGATGGAAGCGAGGACTGTCTTGATTATAACGCTCCCCTGTTGAAGAGCTGTGCAGGTGTTCGATCACGCTACCCAAAGTATTTCCGTCCTCCACACAAAGGTAATCGTCCTATGGAGTCTGGGAGTGAGAGTGAGGCATAATGAAGCAGCAGAGCTCTGTATGTGGTTGCTAAATTGACTTCCCTGTTGGGAGGGGGGGGGTGGGGGGGGGGGGGCAGCATTCAAAACACTTTAGCACTTAATGCCGGCATGCAACAGACTGACAGCAACGCTCCCCCACTGCTCTCTCTCCCCCTATAGGCCTGTCAATGTGCTGTCATGACAACCAGCTCAGATCAGCAGATGGATGCGCGTGAATAATAACCATAATTATTATTCTTTTTTCTGTATTTCTTTCTTTCTTTCTTTTTTTTTTGAGTTATTCAGTTTCTGTTTCCCATTGAGCTACGCTCATTTACAAGATGCCTGTTTATCAAAGTGGTAGTCACCTTCTTGACTCAGAAAGTTATATTTCACTCATTGATAGAAAGATATAAATATAGGGTGAATATGGGTAAACTGGGACACTTTCTGAAAATCTACCTTCAACATCCTTTTTGATTATGAACCAAATGTCTTAGCCCATCATATGATACCATTCTAAATAGCTTAAGATCTCTCCTATACTATGTAGAAGAAAAAACAAAGAAACATTAAACACTGGATGAATGACCCTTCACCCAAAAAAAATTGACCCAAAACCAAAATTTTGAGGCACTATTGGTAAAGTGGGACACCATATATTGGCAAACTGGGACACCTCCATTTCTATTTAAACACAATAATATAAACAACAACAATTAATTTCTAATGAATAGAAATATTAACGTTTTTATTAAAAATACAATTTTATTTTAAAATCTTTATTTTCCTTGTCCCTGTTCTGCTCTTTTCTGCCATTGGATTCTGAAATAGGATTAGGCCAATTAGCATTAGCCTACTAGCTAGCTAGGATAGGCTAGCTAAGCATCACAAGCATAATTTTCATTGTAGCTACCTTGATTTATGCAATTTAAGTAAATTTGTTTATATATCTAGCTAGCCATAGCTAAATTTATGGGGGATGAATAAAAGTGGAACTTATTTCTACCTTTAGAATGACTTAAATGATTGTCCCAGTTTGCCAATAACACTCTGTCCCACTTTACCAATAGCACATTGGTAGACTGGGACAGTAGCAAAATGCCACTTTAAAAAAAATGTAAGACTCACATGGATGTGATTTTTAAAAATTATGAATCACCATTACACCCCCTAACAAAATATATCACAATTACAAACTATCCACCAGTTTGCTTATTTCTAGAACACTAACATCTTTCAGCTAAGAACGCTATGTCATTTTAGCTACCACCCTGTTTCACTGTGGAGGTAGTTGAATATGGTGAGCCACGCCCCTGGAAGTGATGTCATGGACACAGAACCACTCTTTTTTAATCTCATACATACCTATGATTAGCTCAATGATGATTTTTAGTAATAGAAGTAGGCCTATACACATGTAAAGATAAACATGATTAAGCTTAACTGTCCCACTTTACCCATATTCACCCTACATTAAATGCAGTAGGAAACAGGACAATATAGATTAGAGCTGTGGTTCTCATTTTCTCATTTTTTCCCCTGAAATTTGTTGAAATTTCTCCAAAATCTCACGCCATTGGCAGTAATCTGAACATAGGCCTACATTGACTAAAAAGTGTGTCCAGTGGGAGGGGGGTTGGTGGTCTAGTTTGTGTCAGTTTAGGGGTCCTTGATGTTAAAAAAGTTTGAAAACCACACATCTGGACTGCGACCGAACCACAAACATAAATGAACTTGCAGCCAAGAAAAGATGCCAAGTACAAAATGTTACGGGAGAGAAAACCAGGCTTAAATATAAGCTTTTTGTTCTGTTGTTTTCACCAGTTCATTCATATCTGATATATTCTCATTTTGCTTGAAGGCACGGTTAATGAAAAACAAAGTTATTTCAGTTTTCATTCATTAGCCTTTATTCCTATTTAATTTTATTTTAATTGAGGAAATTGACAGTACTGTATGCTGGCTGTTCAAATTCATATTTCTGATTAAAACAATGTCAGTTCTACTCTGTACAGTACTGCCACAACCTTTCATAGCCTCATCTCGCACTCATCATTCCTTTATCCTTCATCCAGACATGTTGAACCTCCTGAGCTCTGGTTTGGTCGTGCTTTATAACTTTCCACCTTCCACTTGGTATCGCTGAATACCTCCCACTGTAGGAACTACACTGCACCACATCAGTCACTGTGATCTCCGGTCTTGATATTCTGTTGGAAGTGAAACATATTCAGCAGCACAGGAGGACCTCCACAGAGCGCTAATGTAATTCAAAGTGGCACAACGACTGCATGAAACGAAACAGCCCGCCTTTCAATTTGCTCCGGTGAGGGGGGTCATGGTGGGATTTTTGTGAGGCTATCAGATATTTCTAAGAGGGCAGGGAGAGAGGAAGAAAGGCGACTGAGGTCAAGGAGAGGAGGTGAAGACGAGGATTTAGAGATTTTGTCGCAGAGCGAGGGGAGGAGGGGAAGATGGAGTGGATTTGGAGAGTTTGATTTTTTGTTGTTATAGTGTTGTGGTGAGCAGTGGTCGATGGACACAAGGGTGCGGCGTCCCCTCAGTCTTTTTTTTTTTTTTTTGAGAGGAACTAAGCAGGATTTTCCTGTGGCTATGCTACATTTTTACCTTAATTAAAAGGCTCCGGAGTAATTATGATAGTTAACTACAGTAGGCTACATGACTTGTAACTTGTTACGAGTGAGAACGGAGGCTCTCTGCCTTCCACCTGGCGTCTGAAAAAACAACCTTGCAACATCAGTGTAGTCACCTGGTCGCCGCCCAGGTGTCCCAGCTCTCCTCTCTGCACACCGCGACACAATCGAGCTCTGTAACCCGCATTGTTTTGTTTATGACTACACAAACATACACTTTGTTCCGATGTATATTTTATCCACTACTCCATCTGTTGATTTTTTGGCCGGCTTTGTTGTAAACAAATGCACATGGCCAGACGAGGGGTATAGCAAAAAACTGGCAATTTCCACTGGATGTGGATTCGTTTAAATTCTGTGTCAGTTTCATGCATCCTGTGTTATATTGGTGTGTTATGATTAGGTACTGTAGGTCTGGTCTAAAAGATGTTTGTCGAGAGATTATAACACTTTGGCTTGGACTTACTGTACATGTAGGCTAGATAAACATTACAGTCTTGTTCAGTGACACTGAACTGTCCTGTGGCAGTGTGGGTACTGTATTTCAATGACATCACATATTAATTTCAATGACGGCTCAGATTTGGTATTTCGATGGTGTCCGCCCAGTTAAAAAAAATCCCCACCACACCACTGGTGGTGAGTTGGAGGAAGTAGAAGGTAAAGGTAGTTTGAGGTTACGTAAAGACAGAATAAACAAGTGCAGTGGAAACTTGAAATGAGACAGCACAACAAAAAAAGCCAAAGAGGATAGAGAGACAGACAAAGACAGAGGCAGAGGGGAGGGGGGAGGGAGGTAGTGAGACATATAAAGATGGATCAAGCACCCAGCGGAGTGGAGAAGCAGAGAGTGATTGAGAGGACGGAGAGGGAGGAGGAGGTGTGGAAAAGCAGCCATGATGAGATGGATTCTACTGGACCGTGAGATTGATGACTCTGCTTCAGAAAGAGAGGGAAGAGATAGTGGGATCAGGGGGGAGGAGGAGTGAGAAAAGAAAAGTCCTGATGAAAAGAAACCGTGGCGCCCCGCAAGACACGACGAAAGACAAAAAAAAAAGAAACCGGAGTCTGATAAAAGAATGAGGCGGTTTTATCTCAGCCCTTCCATCTTAAAACACAGCGCAAGCAGCATCTTTGCACATTTCAGTATCTCTAATAGGATCTGTAGCACTTTTCTTTTTCATTTTTTTTGTTCATGATCAGTTATGCATGGTGGAAAAAAAAAAAAAGAAAAAATAAGTATCTCCCTCTCCAGAATAAAAGCAGAGCCTCTGCCACATCAAAAGAGATTATGTCTGTAGCAAAGAAACGTCTGTTTGAAAAGAAGGATTAGATTTAGTTTAGGCTTTCAAACACCCTCCAAAAAAAAAGCAAAAAAAAAGCTGTGAATTAGTTATCCATCACTGGCTTTGAATGCAAAATGACATTTAAATCGGGGGAAAGCATGCAGCATGAGGCTGTGATAAATGCACAGGTTTGTGATCACGCTCCATATTTAGAGCTTAAATTCGACCCCTCACGGTCTGTTGGTGCGTCCAATTAGAGCCGCCGCCGTTGTTCTGGAAGTTGCTGAGTCGGGCTCCAGCACCACGTCCAGCCTAACGAAGGAGAAGCTCATTACTGAGTAAAATCTGTAGCAATCCGCCTGCTCTGTTTGACAATGAGGTATAGAGAGAGGAGGAGGAGGAGGAGGAGGATGAGAGGAAGAGGATATTAATCTTTTCCCATGAGAACGTTTTAGTTTCACCTTCTCTGCCTTGATCCTCTCCCCCCTCACCTCCTCCTCCTCCTCCTCCTCCTCCTCCTGCTCCTCCTCCTCCTCCTGTGATTCGCCAGTCAGCTGTGTCTGGTCCAGGGGGGAAATAAGATGGAGATAAACAGCGTTTGCAAACAGAAAGTGGTCGGACTCAGAGTGAAGGCGCCATCAGTGGGGAGAGTTTCTGGGTTATTTGGAGCTCTTATCCCAGACAGTGATGGAGCGACCACCTGCCTCACTGGTGGACTGATGTAACCGGCTGTAATCAATAAGGAATACATACATAACAATGTCTTTTCATTGAATACTATTTATTCACGGTGCTTATCTGTCATGCACCAATTAAGGCGCCCAGCCTATCCACCTATTTCCGAACGTCAAAAACATAAGCCGGTGTAGGTAAATGTGTCCGGGCCCGCGACTGATGTGGCACATCGTGATTGAATAATTACAGTATTTTAATCATTTTTGTCACTGTTAGTTCTGTAAATGTTTAATATTATCATAAGAAAATATAACACAGTTTTATGTTTATGTTTCCATGGTTGCGGTAGTTGCATGGATTTTTTTTTTAACAGTGGATATCACACAAATCGACATCCATGTTAAAAGCCAGCGTTAATAGATCCATGCATTTACCACAACTATGACAACGACTGAAAACGTAAAGGGTAAAATTCCACTGGAAATCCAAAACCGGCTTCCGGTTTTGACCATAGATGATGTTCGGAAACTTGTGGATACAGTAAGGGCTTACAAGACAAATTTCATATTCAGACAACAAACAAAATCATCAGAGTACAGACAAAACAAAAACCACATGGAATTCACATAAATAATTCACTTTTTTATGAAAGAAGCTACAGTAAAGACTTTTCTTCTGAAGAACCATTCCAACTTCACCTCATCATCAGCCTCAAACAACTCAGGCTACACATTTTGCATTTTCTGAAACAAAAACTGCCTGCCTGTCACATAACGGACAATGAAACACAAAATGCAGTTCATCCACATAGGTTCTGAACAATACACATTTTTCAGCTGGCAATAAAATCTGAGCTTCGGTTTAATCCAGATATTCTGGTTCTGACCGGTGTGGCCTCCCTCTGTTCTGTCTTTCCAGATGCTGTTGCCGAGCGTCTTCCTGCTGCGAGCTGCGATGGGACCGGGTGAGGTCAGAGACACGATCAGACACGTCCACTGTGCTGCCGTCCACTCACAACACCTACACTGAACACTGAGGAGAAGTCCGCGCTGAAATCTGAAATTAATGCCAGCTGAGTTATGGAGGCGCGGCCTGAACGCGTCCCGCCCCGTCGCCCCTGGTAACGACCAGCCAAATGACCAGCGATGCCTTCTAAGGTCTCTTGCTTGTATCTGCTGACGGTGGTTTGTTGGGCCAGCGCTCTGTGGTACCTGAGCGTGTCGCGGCCGTCCACCTCCTACGTGGGGCAGCTGACCATCCCGGTCCGCCGGCAGCCCAAGCCGAACCAGAACGCCACCTTCACCAACATCCGCACGCGCTCGCTCAACCCGCACGACTTCGGCTACCTCATCAATGAGGCCAAGAAGTGCGAGGCCGAGCCGCCGTTCCTCGTCATCCTGATCAGCACCACCCACAAGGAGTTCGATGCCCGCCAAGCCATCCGGGAGACGTGGGGCGACGAGAGTACGTTCCCGGACGTGCGCGTGGTGACGCTCTTCCTGCTGGGCCGCAGCACCGACCCCGTCCTCAACCAGATGGTGGAGCAGGAGAGTCAGATCTTCCACGACGTGGTGGTGGAGGATTTCATCGACTCGTACCACAACCTGACGCTGAAGACGCTGATGGGCATGCGCTGGGTCGCCACCTTCTGCCCCAAGGCGCAGTACGTCCTCAAGACGGACAGCGACATCTTCGTCAACATGGAGAACCTCATCTTCAACCTCCTGAAGCCCACCACCAAGCCCAGGAGGAGGTACTTCACCGGCTACGTCATCAACGGCGGGCCAATCAGGGACATGCGCAGCAAGTGGTACATGCCGCGGGATCTGTACCCGGACAGCAAGTACCCGCCGTTCTGCTCCGGCACTGGCTACGTCTTCTCGGCAGATGTGGCCGAGCTCATATACAAGACGTCGCTACACACCCGGCTGCTGCACCTGGAGGACGTCTACGTGGGCGTGTGCCTCCGCAAGCTGGGCATCCATCCCTTCCAGAACAGCGGCTTCAACCACTGGAAGATGGCGTACAGCCTCTGCCGCTACCGCCGCGTGGTCACCGTGCACCAGATCTCCCCCGAGGAGATGCACCGCATCTGGAATGACATGACCAGCAAGAAGCACCTGAAATGTTAGCAGGACTGAGCTCGTATAGCGCCGAGCTGAAGGAACCGGAGTCGTGCAAAAGGCCAAAGCAAACTTCTCTGTACTCCCACACGGAAAGAACCTATAGGTTTTGATATAGGTTTGAACATATGTGACATTCATAAAATTGGCCATTTTCATATACATATACAAAAAATGAAGAGACCACTCTCAAAATGAACAGTGTCTCTAGTTTTACTATTTATAGGTATGTGTTTGAGTCCAATTAAATTATTTTTTTTTGTTTTATTCTATCAACTACCGACAACATTTCTCTCAAAATTGAAAAAAGAATATTGCCATTTGGAGCTTTTATTGGCTAATGATTTAACTAGTCTAAATAACAGAAATATCAAGTCTTTTTAGACCTTGAAAAATAATAATAATGCTAAGAAAACATGTTCATATGTATTCCTAAAGAACACAGCAAGAATATTTGAACTCAGGAAGAGTTTATAAATCAGTTTTTATAATCTTCCTATAAAACCAGATGTGGTTCAGGTGATGACCTCACCAGTGTCTCATTAAGTAGAATGAGTTAAGTTTGTGTTGGTGAAAAGAAAAGAATGACTGTCATACATGTAGAGATGCTTTTAAGAAACACATGTGAAAGTGGTCTCTTAATTTTTTCCATGACTGTATATATATATTATATACATATATACATGTATATATGCATATATATGAAAACGGCCAATTTTATATATGTCATATATATTCAAACCTATATTCAAACCAATAGGTTCTTTACATGTGGGCTGTTCTGTCCTCTCTCACTTGTGTTTTTGAGCGCTGCTTTCAGTGGCGCCATCGTTTTTATAGGAAGCGCCGAGGCCTGTGTTCAAGACACAAACTGTTCGCAGTCACTGCATACGCAAATACGCTACAAATCTGAATGTTCCTCATGTATTCTCAGTTGTTGTGCTTTTCTGGACAAGTCGTTAGCGTTGGATGTACCGTCATCTGTCGTCATCACGTGGACCGTAAAAGCAACTGATGTGTGCTAACGACAGGAAAAGCTGTGGATGTGGATTATCGATTAGCGGACTTTGCGTGATTCCTTTCAAAATAAGACGTATTTTCTTACAACAGATCATTTTGCGAACTTTTCTCTTCAGACGGCGTGGAGGTTATCGGCTGCTTCGCATTCCCAAATGAATGTTAATTCTGTTAATGTGTAATGTGCGGTTATTTGTCTCAGGCAGCGCTGTGAGCAGGCTGCACACCATTATATTTTCTATTACTTGAAAATAAAAGAGATCAGATGTAATGTAGGAGCAATGAAAGACGGATATTACACTTTTGAGCGCTTTCTTCTTTTCAATTACTTGAGATTAAATAAACAGCTTTTATAAGACTTTATATTGCATTTATTACATGAAATAATATCAGAGGTTCTTCTTCCCTCGCAGGATTACATCCTGAAGTGTTTCACCATGTTGTTAAACACGAGCAGCAGAAATCACAGTGTTTCATTAACGCTGCTGTTCCGAACAGCAGCTGTGCTCGGTTTGAAGTCCCAGCTCTCAGCGCGTCACCGACGGCAGAGCGGCGCTGAAATCTCTGTGCGGAGCTGGAAACAGCATGTTCTGTTTCCCAGGCAGGTGTTGATGCGGGTGCATAAGTGGCGAGCAGACCACAACGTGTGATCTCATCCAGCGTGGCATCTGGGTGACTGGCAGCTGAGTGGCTGTTTTTAGCCGCAATGTCTTGTAGGGTAATTGCTATTTTTTACAATCTGGACCTTATTTCTAGCATCAAATACGATCATTTTACTCACTCAGATAACTTTGGTGTTATTACAAGTCGTTTCCGACGAAATTAGCTCCAGCCGAGAGCCGCATATATCCGTATAATGTAAGTCTACAGGGCAGCGCAATGCAGCCTCTAAATAACACACTGTCTGCCGCAAAACTCGTTCATTTCACAAATGTTTCGCATAGACTCGCATTATATGGATATACCCGGCTGTCGGCTGGATCTAATTTCGTCGGAACGACTTGTAATGAGTAAATTATCATATTTTATGCTAGAAATAAGGTCCAGATTGTAAAAGAAAAAAAACAGCAATTACCCTTTAAACAAGTGGCGTTAGAGAGGTGAACGGATTTTAATGTCAAAATAAAGTTGTCAGTGCACTGCATACTGACAATTTTACTATTTCATTCAGCCCAATTAATTAATTGTGTAGTTCTTTAAAGGTTATCAAAGTGAAATTATCCTCTGTCTTTTCATGTCGTTGCTTTAAAAAGCAAAAATAAGAATTAACAGAATTGTGTCAGTGCTGCTAATTACTTCACTTCCTGTTTTGTCAGTTGCAGCTGCTGGTGAATGTGTAGATCTGTGTAAATCAGCAAGTGGCTAATAACTGGAGCTAACACTGAAGTGCTAAAATCTGCAGCTGCTCACGTTGAGCGACATGCACACGCAGCTTCACACGCCTCCACCTCTTATATTTAATTATCAACTTGAGGCTACGTGCATCTTAATATACAGAGTAGCCTATGATTCTAAACCAAACTCAAGCAAAGAAAACTGACGGTTCGACGGTTTCAATAAAGTTTATTCAGACAAGATTTCCATATGATCATTGTTCATGAGGAGAGAAAGACAGATTTCATTGAACTACGAAGTCATTTCTTATATTTTATGATGCGTTTCTTTTTTATTTGACTTTATCACTAAATTAATACGTGTAAAATGATTTCCTTTAAGGTTCAAGGTATTAAAGTCCAACTTTGAATAATAGGAAATTGATCTGCTTTATCTGTGACATCCTCAGCAGCGAAGCCCCAAGATGAATACTGTACTAAATTCTCCTGTGTCGAAGCTGCGCACAAAGAAATCCTGCAGTTCACTGTTAATGTAATGTAATTATAATGCGAAGCCTACTGTAGCACACACACCGGGATATTACTGTTGAGTCTAATTATGTCTGTATGCTGGAGATACAGCCAGAGGCCGTGTGTGTGATCACTGCTGAGCCTGTTAGTGAAGGTTATTATCTGTTATTAACACTAACAATTCTCTGAAATCGTTCAAATGTCTGATAGCGTTCACTTTTTCCCCTATGCACTGCACACACACACAATGTAACATTAGTGTAATTAGCCAGCTTTAGCCTCTGATGCCTACAGGTGTGTGCATGCATTGAATTGATGAACTCCTTGTACCTCATCATCATCATCATCCTCCATCGCGGGAGCTGCAGCACTCCTGCGGGATTTGGTGCCACAGAAATGAAAAATGTCTTCTGTTCTGCACTTGCAAAGATAAACAGAAAAGGAGAAGAAGAAGAAAAAAATGTGGGAAGCACTCGTAGCGCGGCTCTTTTCCTTCAAACACTTCCACTGGAAAATCTTGTGGGAGCTCGTAGGCAGAAAACACACCAGCGCTGTTATGATTTCTTCATAATAAAACTATTCCCGGATGGCGTTTTTACTTCAAATACTTCTTTTTGATCAGTTTCTGGGACTGTTTTTTTTGCAACCAAAATATAATTGAAACAGTTTTATTCCAGTTTGTACTGGAAGAGAAAAGAAACCAACCCCTTCTTGCCACAGTATGTTATCAGTTAATGACTTTATTTTTCACCCCAAAAAAGGATATTCTTCCAAGTGTACATGTGAAATAATTGTTATTCACAGCTTCTCATCTTCTGTGCTGTTTTGCATTCCTCTGATCACCCCCAATGGCATATGCAATTTGATACAATATGCTGAGTAATAGAAAGTCTGCTCCGTAATTGGCCAAACAACACAGTGGTAGAGCATTTAAAAAGGCTAAAGCTTGGGGAAAATGAAAAGCGAGTGATTATTCCGGGGCTTGTGGTAAATGAACCTCGTAACGAGCGAGGCGGAGGGCTGGGCAATTGGGAGCACTCAGATTTCAAAACAAAGCGTTGGAAGTCAGGCCTGTGGAGCTCTGAGAGGAAACACAACGCTGCGAGGACACAGAGAAGACCTTGGTTTGGCATTGTGTTCGACGAGGAAGATGGTGAAAAACACTGGAGGCGAGTTTTGTTAATACTGCAAAAAAAAAAAAATCTGAATTTTTCTCATATTTTGGTTTACATATTCATATTCTTCTGCTGATTCTGTTGCCCTAAATTCCTCCTCCTCAGCCTCTGGAGTTAACGCGACCTCCTGGTGACCTGTCCTTTGAGGCACAGAGGATGCATATTTACCAGAAAATAGCCACGGAATAAATTGGTGCTGTGCAATCTGCCATCTGTGCAGGCGCTGTTACACCAAGGTGAGGAGAGGAGGAGGAGGAGGCTCGCTGAGAGCAGCTGGGGAGGTAACATCCTCTTCCTCCTCCAGGTGAAGCACTGTCAGAGCGATGCTGCAGCCTTTCTGAAATGATAATGTGGAGCTGATGGGCAGGTGGCTTTGTTTTTTAAGGTGTTACGCTGGATTTCTCTTCATCTCTGCGGCTGTGATGTCTGAATGTGCTGCCTTAAACATGTGTGAACCACTTCTGACCCTCATTAATGTCATTATGGTGTTTTTTATGTAATTAACATATCATGAGCTGAACAAATAGTCACACCGTGCATATGAAAAACATTGATGTAAACAGATCCAAGCCAAAAGAACCAATTCCAACCTGCAAAATAAACCTCATACTCTTCATTTTATTCATTGCAGAAGGGATTAAGAAACATATTTTTTTATATTTTGTAAAAAAGTTAAAATATGTTCATACATACACAGCATTAGTCAGCACTCAGAGGAAGATATTTACTTCCTACTCAAATTCAAAGGTCGAAAACTTGATGCAGTTCAGTGATCAAAAAGCACAGAAGCTATTAATCTTCGTCCTGTCTGACGTGTTCTAAGCATTTGATAAATATACATCAAAAAAAAGAAGTCCATTCTGGATGCCTGCTGCCTCTGAAAGTCAGCATTCATATTTATTTTGAAATTACCTCTCTGCAAAACCAATCAGTGGCAGCAGAGCAGAATAAGCTCCAGTCAGACCTGTGCTTCCTGTCATCTGTGTTTTATAGGAAGTCGCGTTCTGCACATGCTGCACTCAGCCCACGTGTCCATTACAGGATTTCAACCTCTTATTACAGAACAAGTCAGATATGTAAAACAAAACCTAAATATTGATATCTGGTATTAATATTGAAATCTGCCAGGTTATACTGTCCTTGTCGATGACAGCGTTTCAGCAGCATGAATTATTTCCTGTCATCAACTGCAGATAGATGGGATTTAAATGGGAAGCATACATCAGGACGTGTGGCAGGGGCACCACGAGCATTTGACAGAGATAAGTGTGACAGCCAGGCTGAATTTGAATTGCGTCGGCAGTAAATTAACTCTTAATGCCCTGGGATGGATCTCTTGGAAGCTCAGAGCTCCAAACTTCTACCTTCTTTCTCCAAGCTGCAGCAGCAGGCGCCTATTTATGACCAGCTGCAAGCTGAGGGGCGTATTTGCATATGTGCATGAGAGCAGAGTCTCATAAATACCTGATAGGCTGCTGAATATCAAGATCACTTGATCCACAGAGCAGGTAGAGGAGCAAGATATTCAAAACAGGCTTGCTATGTATTTGATGTCAGTATTTTTTTTATAATTTAGCACGGCCTACCTGGGGGAGGCGTGCAACTCGTGTTTATCTGTCCTGACGGCGATGCATTGTGCAGAGGACGTGTGAGTTAGTCTGTTTGATGCACCAGAAGTTCCTTTCTTCTGTTCGCATCCAGGAAGTTTACATCGTCATGCATATGTAGAGCAGTGGTTCATCCATGACCCCATTGGATGAGCTCATCCCCTATAGCTCAATTCAATTCATTTTAAATACATAACAATCAAGATTTACATTTTTTCATGCACTAGTAAAAATGTTTCAACTTGTTTGTTTTCAATCTTTTATTCATTGTTGATCCATTTAGCAGTCCAATGCTGTTCGTTTGTAACCATTGCTTCCAGTTAACTGTTATCTGTTACTTTAGCGAACGATATCAACAGTATTACTCCATTACTTTAATGTAATTTATTTATTTAGCACAACTAGCAACACACGGCCTTGCAGATTGCAGCTGGCGTTCAGGATCTGTTTACTGATTCACACTTATTTGTGATGCTGATTGGTTTTCCCTCTGAACACAAATGCCTAGCCATGATTGGGAATCACTGGTTTCACACACTGTCATTATAAATCGTGTACGCTAACAGATGGGTGTGCGGCGATGCGGCCCCATGTGCTCATTACAAGAAAAACTTCATTGAGACATTGAGTAGAAAACTTGCCTGTGATTTACAAGTGCAGACAGATAACAACACAGAAGCTTCAAAACTTCCTTAAGAGGACACAAACTTTGAAACCATCTTCCGTCTTCCAGCAAGCCCTTGTTGTCTTAATTAGAGCTTAGTGGAATGAATCTGAGGAGGCCCGGAGCTACATAGTAAGATACAATTGGGAAAATAGTTAATTAGTAATTGTTTCATGTCTATAAAGAGCTGAATCTGAAACCCTTCAAAACACGAGCTCTTTTTGTATTTGGATTTAGGATTTCTTTTTTTTAATTTAACTTAATTAATTTATTTTCAAGGTCACAAAATAACTGCACTGGACTTTTTGAGCCAATTTAAAAGTGTTGCTCCCACTTAATGCATGCCTCATAGATCAATTTGAAGTTGAAGGCATAAATATAAATAGATAGTAATCTTGGAAAAATACACTGTATTTTCCAAAATGTGCAACTATTTAAAAGTTTAATGGACCATAGATTAAGTTTGATTGTACTTGCAAACTTCTCCACTTCTTCCTCGCTGCAGAATGGTAAAAGCCTGTCTTCCTCTTTTTCGCCGGGTCATTGATTTTGATTAATTTTTTTACAATCCGCTGCACAAATACTTCTAACATTGATTCGACAGGTTTGGCTGTTGTTTTGTGCATCTGGAACCGCGAGTGGAGTTATTTTTGTCTACCCATTGGCTCCCAGATGCTATTGTAGTGTGCGTGTCGAATAAAAAGGGGGGGTTTTGCAGTCATTAAGCTGTGGTCCAAACCGTTCTGGCGAGGACCCGTGGGGAGTTCATCGCCTCATTTGGGATGTAATTAATCTCTATTAAAACCGCATCCATCATACTCTGCACCTGACCCACATCTCTCTCACACACACAGACACACAATTTTTTGCACTTCAGAAGACAAACCACTGGGAACATGCCTGGAGAGAGGGCGAGGAAGAGGGAAAAAAAGGGGATGAGAAGATGACTGCTCTCCAGGAGGGAGGAGAAGACAACAAAGTGTGGAGATGGATGGATGAAGACATATAATCTCACTTGCCGCATATAAGAGCGTTTCACAAGAATAATAGCTGTGTTTCCTTTAAATGCACACTTGTCAGCTTTGTGTCTCTGTCTCTATTCACTTCTTGCCCTTCACTTTCTGGCATCGTTCCTCCGTCTCCCACTGCCTTCCCCATCTCTTTCTGTCCCTGATAATCTAAGCCAGGCTTAAGCCTCCATCTTTTCTATCTGCCTCGCTCCCACCGCCGCCAACCCCCCGCCTCCCTTTTTCTCGTCTGATTTCGTTCTGCGTGGCCCGAGAAATCCTCAGCAGATGCCTGAGAGACAGTTTGGCTGGCTCCGTGCTGTTGACAGACAACACAGCTTTAAATGTGAAAACAAGGCTATTTCGAGAAGGCTTTGCAGTGATGGAAAGCGTGAATTTATAGACAGAGTGAGGGTAAAAAAAACAACAACCCTCACAGACGTTGCCTTTGCACTTGTTCTCCAAACTTGTCAACAGGAAATATTTTGTGCGAACAGCTTCGAGGAAAATGCCAACATTTTGTGTCTGTCACAGTTCTGGCTTTAATCCTGAGACACTGTATGTAACAAATCCACATCCACATACCTGCAGCTAGAAGGGTTTGCAGCTAGTTTGGTAGATTTTGGTAGAAGTTCGGTGAAGTTATCACTCAAGTCACTGCCAGGTCAAGTTGTTTTCCACAGAATAAAACTTAAGGCTTCGACAAAAACAACACAAATTCAGAACTAATCTTGACTTTAAATCTGGGTGCTTTCAGAAAGAAAGAGAGAAATTCATTCAATTCAGGTCTCTGTGACCTGATGATATTCAAATGAACAAAGCCGAGAATAAACTGGAGCCAGAAACGACTGTAGCCAAATTATAACCAGATTTTATTCACAGTGCATAAAAATTAAATAAAAAGTATTCCCATGTGGAAAAAAACAACATTTCAGCCTCAAAATGCTTCTCCAAAAAATCTCTAGTTTTGCTCCATGTCATTATTTTAGGATCAATTTTGAGACATGCAACACTACCAGATGCTGAATCTCAAAGGCAGTGGCTGTCTCTCTGGCTTCGACCGTCGCTAACTAGTAAACATACCCAGGGACGTGGCTGGAGAGGAGACGGCAGGCACTTTCAGCTCTCATATATATTTATGTTATGTAAATGATGGTTGTATTAACGCAAGTAAATAGTTAAGTATTCTGTCCTGGTGGTTTTAGATGTGAAATGATTTTGTTTGGGGTTTTTTCCGCTTTACCACAGCATGCGTCGACATCATGCTGCTTCTGCTGCTGCTGCTGCTGCTGCTGCTTCTCCAATCAGCATCCCTGCAGATACTTCCAGTACACAGCCTACTACATAATATGGACCTCACAGTAAAATAACCCGAGCTATCGCTTTCAGCACAAAAAGGTCAACGTTTTCCCAGTTGGTCTTTAAAAATGTGAGGAATGTTTACCACTCAGGCTTTAGGGGATGAATATAAGCCCTTAGTTGCTTTCAAACAAATAAACTTGGCCAGCCTGGAGGGTGGAGGGTGCGTTTGACCTCTTATTAGCAATACTACTGCACTCCAAAATCTCAGTAATTCATGTGGTGAAAGGACAGACTTTCACCAGACTCTATTAACGGTATCTTTCCACTAACAGCGACTGGATCTCCACATGATGTGATTTAGTTTGGACGTTCCTCAGCCTCTCTCTCAGCACGAAGCCGTGTGTCGCTCCTCGTTCTGCCCGCCTGACCCCCCTGCAATCATTTCATCTCCCTTGTCAGTTTCTCTCCGCACCTGATAAGCTCACTCCGTTTGCAGCCCAGCCTGTCCGTCACACAGCTTAAAATCCATCTTTACGGGAAATTCAATCAAACCTCAAGTGTCCAGGAGATTAATAGCTGCTGGTATTCACACTCCAGTCACGCTGCTCTGCATGGGTTGTTTACTTGATGTGTCGGAGAAGAAACGGAACACATCGTTCTCCTTCTACGCCGATGATATCACGCTTTAGCTGCAATCGAGACCCCAAATCAATCCAACATGGTTCCGTTAGTAGGAGAGGTGACTATTAGTCTATTAGTGAGCAGGTGAGGGCAAACACAAGGTCAGCTCTTACACATCTGCAGCTACTTCTTACGCTATCACCTGCAATTTATTTAACACAGGAGGACGGCTCTTATTCCCCCCGCGCTCTGCAAGATAATTGACGTTGAAATTAAGCGGCGTCGGGCCCGGTCGGTGGTGTCACAGGGGGATTGTGGGGGATGTGACAGCTCAGGGCTGATGGGGGAGATAATCGCGGGACACAATAACTGCTGCCAAGAGAATTGCTGCGGGCTTCTTTATGGCCATAATAACCGTTACCTTGTCTAGTAACTCGAAAACACGGCGCAAACATTTTTTGTTTGGGTGCACATTACCCACAAAAGCTCACCTGCAGCGCACACTCCTGCAAAAAAAAAGCCCACATGTGTGAATTATGTCACTGTCAGCTCAAACTCTCCCCGCTTGGAGCAATATCAACTCCCAGCCAGCACACACACACTTGGAAGGAAAGTACACTTACCAAATCATGACAAATCACCCTTTCCACTGGCTGTCCCACCTCAGGGGGTTGTAACAACAGTGTCAGCAGAGATGAAGAAGGAGGCGACTCACCGACGTGGAATCATTGGACCTGCCGACAGCTTTTACTTTCATGTTATCAGGCTGCTTTATTTCATTATCGCTGCTCCGGGATTGTCAGGTCACATTTGAGCAAAGTTTCTTATAGAAATTGCTTTTGATTTGTTTGTTTTTTTTCTTTTCTATTGTCACTTTTAGTGAAACAGCTGTTCACCTACCTCAGTTTAATCGCAGTTTATAAGGTTGAATTTGAATATTTAAGCATTTGTTGTTGTATTATTTTCAGTAGAGGATGTCACAATTACTTGCCACTTAATCGTAAAGATTCTTAAATACCGTCGCTTCTCAAAAACCATTATGTTGGAAACACAGAGGCAGATGTGCACAAAAGTTAAGGTAAATGTAGGAAATTTGTGTCATTTGTGATAAAAAAAAATTAAAAAAAACACAAATGAACAACAAATTTAAAGCAGATATCAGCGGTTCGGTCGTTTTGGCTAATGCTGCGTTCAAGGCAGGCTTTTGAAACCGTAAGTTACAGCTTCAAGTCACAACCAACGACTTTGTAGCGTTCCAGGTAACCCGTAGCTCGTGTTTTTACCGTCCTGTTGTCTGTGAAAGTCACTATAACGGCCACTCGTAACTTCCGACCCGTGAACTCGTACCAGATCGAACTGGTACGACTTCACAGGAAGGAAAAACACAAGTTAGGAGTTTCCTTGAACGCACCATGAGTGCATCTATTGGTCCTCGTGCTACGTCACCACATTCACGCGCACCCCTTGTCTGCACACACAGCCCTTCAAGCCGTTCTCTCTCCTCATTGGATAACACTTGTATCCCACAAGGAAAGTTTTCTCCTGGTTTACAGCAGAGCAGAGTGATGGAGAGACTCGTGTTACGGCTGAAACACTCCATGTAAGTGATTGCTGACGGAAAATAGGACTATTTAGGACTTATATTAACAAAAACATTCCACTGATATCTGCTTTAAATAAACTTAAAACATTTGGTATAGATGACAATTTGAATATTTAAAACACATCTAAAATCTAAAACATCTAAAACACTTCACCTGTAGGATTACCCATTGGTTATATATGAATAGTACTACTACTGTGATTATTTCTCTGACAATAATCATACATACGAAGAAAATCTATAATAATCGTGACATCCCTTATTTTCAGTCTGTTTTTATGTCGTACTCTTTCCATGCATGGTAGCGGCAAATTAGGATAACAACTACCAAGCCTGTCCTCTTGTGAGCGCTGAGCTGGCTGGCTCTCCACTGTAAAAGCCCGCTGTCTGTCTTTCTGTGCTGATTGCTTATGCAAATAGGCACAGCACAGTAATTACACCCTGCCAACAGTGTAAACACATGTACGCGTACACACACACAGACACATGTGGCCGTATGTGATGTCCACACATGCGAGGAAAACCAGTATCATCTGCTATTAAAACTGCACTGAATCAAAAGGAGAACACTTAAAACCGCACGTGATAATAGTGTTCAGTCATGTGGCTCAGCTGCTATACTAAATGTTTATTATCTCACAGCTGAAAGTACAGCATATATAGTTAATATTTATCATATATATCAATTCAGAGGTCACCAAGTGGTTAAAGCTGCACTGATCAATATTTTAAAAGGTCTCATATTTTATTAAAACAGATTTCCATGTATTATTTTATTATAAAGCAGGTCCTTGTTCTATATTAATAATATAAAATTGAAGTATAAATAAAGTAAGTGATTTTTTTTTCTGGTCAAACAACACCTCTGAAAAGAAAATAATGATTAAAAACATAATAACTCTGTTGTTTCACCTCTAACCTCATGTACTCATTTCCAGGGTTTGCAAGACAATAAAAAAACCCGACTGCACCTGATGATAAATACTGTAATTTAAAAGCACAGGAGTTGTAATTTTAAGTTATTAGCACTCATCTATCATTAATCAATGCCACATTTTGTGTTTGTGTGTTTTTCTTTTACATTTCTTGTGACTTCCAGCCATCTGGTGCAGCAGATAGAGAACAGGCGTCAACTTGTTGCCGTCAGCGGTGAGGTTAAACACGTAGGTGGAGAGCAAAACCACTTTTTTTTTAAGTCAAAGCACAATATGTTTTGTGGCCGCACTGCATTCAGGTCCATGGAGACCACTCCCACTCAGATATTGGTGTCTGTGATGATGAGACTCTACCTGTGGGATTCAGGCGTTGTCTGGAAGAGAGGGAGCCGTGTTTACCTCTGACTTACATGTCTTTGTTATTCAGTTATAATACAAATATTTTTTCAAATGCAGTATGGCTATATTGAATTTCTAAATGCACATAAATGGAACCATATACAACTTGCATGAACTCTATTGTAACTTGGAATGATCTCATTTATAGATGTACATACAGTATATTCACAATCCAACACCAGGCAATGAGATAATAACTGAACATTACCAGACAGAGTTCTTTTAGAGGTAAATGCAGAGACTGATTGCTGAAAAACTGTCCTTGAAGGCAACGTGCATCAGCAGTTTTGCACAAATTTATCTCTAAAACAACTCTGTCCGGTAACGTTCTGTTATTATCTCATAGCGTGGTGAATGTGCAGCTCACAACTTGTCCACCAGAGCGTTGTGGAGTTGTTGGATTGTGTATTTGATGAGTTTTATGAGGGAAACCAAGAAATCCCACGAGCCTCTGCAGGCAGCTTGCGACTGTGTTCTTATAATAGCTTGCACCGACAATTAAAGGTAACAAACCTACTGCTATGACTATAGGAATTATGGCAATGGGCCAGTTTCCCAAAATGTTGAACTATCCCTTTAAATATGCACCACTGTAAATACTAAACTTAATATTGAGTTACACAGTAGGATCCAAGTTAAAAAGCAACAAGAACACTTTATGTTATTCCACTTCAAAAACTCGTCCTGTTCTAAAGACTTAATTTCATTGTTTCACAAAACTTTTCCTCATTATTCCACGAAATGAAAACAACCTGATCCTGTTGCCATAATGAGAAAAGACCTGGTCACAGCTATAGCACGTCAGCTGGAACAAATTTCAACAAATATGTCTACAATTTACTCAATGAGTGGTGTATTATTGATGAGTCAGGACCAACCTGTTGGTCTAAACGTGCATGACCACAGGTGGTCAACAGCAGCCTTGTCGCCTTGCAGGGGAAAAAAAACACCGACATGGTATTTCTGCAAATTGAATGTTTCGTTATCAAAGGCCTGGAAACTGTCTGATCTGTTGGTTCAGTCGCGCTTAAATCCAGAGACATGTTGTGCAGTGAGATGCTCAGGTTTTCTGGCGAGTATCTAGTCGTCAAGGTCAATCATTGCCTCGTTTACTGAAAAGCTACTTGCTAATCCCGCTAATGGGTCTGTTCAGAGACTGTATCTGATTGAGAATTTGCTCTCAGACAGCATAGCGTTCAGGCTGCAGCACATTAATGTTATCTTGGGTTATTTCAAGGGGACTGGACCAGGGAAGGTGGGATGTTGGGGTGGTGGGGTGAGGATCCCTCAGGAAGTGGAAGCTGAAATGAGAAATATGAGCCGTGCAGGAGGTGCAACAAATCGCAGGAGGATGGTTTGTCCGGTTCCCAGGAGCAGCAGCTGCATTAACAGCCAGGATGCGGTTTAATGTGTCGGTCCATGCTGTGTTTTTTTTTACTCATCCCTGTGGGGCGATGTCTTATCAGCGAGGTCAGCGGTGCACAGACCTCAAAGAGCTCGTAACCCTTGTTGACATGTTGTCGACGTTATGAGTCAGTATCATGAATTAGCAGATTAAACGCTGGACTTCCTGTGTGTCTCCTCCATCCAGCGTCGTCGTTCAAGGTCAAAGCTCCACATGAGATCTAGATCTGACCTGGTTTGTGTGTTTGTGTGTTCACAGAGCAGCAGAGATTTCATCCTCAGCCTGCATCGCCACAATGTGTTTGATTTTAGCAGACAGTGTGAGTCTTATTCATAAATCCCAAATAGTGCATAGGTGAGCTTCCCCCTTTTTGAAAGAAGAAACATCCAGAAGCCTATTTTATAAAACGATGACCTTGATTTTAAGGATCACACGTGCGTTTTGTCCCAGCGAATTCAGTGTGACAAAGGTCTGAGCTTGTTTACACAGCCTGACAGAAAGACTGCACAACTTCCCAGCGAACGCCACCTTAAATTACCAGCCGATTGCCTGGGTAATGGATCGGCCGCAGGGTTCAGGACTTTACAGCACCGGCTGGTTATGATTCACAATTTATGTCTTGCTTTCATAATTGTGATTTTTATCAGGCGCATTCACGGCGTGGGAGAAGTTGGCAGCGGAGATAAAAGAGGAAATTGAATTCTTAAATAGAGGCTGAATGTAAATCACTCACAAGCTGAATATCTGCAGCACAGGTGGAGTGTGTGTTAGAGGCCATGGCCATCACGGGACAGGAAGTGACTGTGACAGTCCCTGTGACCTTCAACATATGTAGAAGCCGTTCACTTCTCTCCATGTTTGTTGCAGCTCCAGCAGCTCCACTCTGCTTTTAACCCATGTTGCTGTGCATTTTCATGTCAATAGATATCTTAGTCTTGTTAGCCAACCATAGCTCTGTCTGTAAAGCCAATTAAAATACATTGCCTATTCTGTTCTCTTTTGTAATTAATAGTTTGCAGATTCAAAATTCAAGTGCTTGTTGTCGTAGGAAACTAAGTATAAAAGTAGAAAGACAATGAAAGAGAAACAATAATATAATAATAATACGTCTTGTGCAAGAATAGTTGGTGTAATAATTTTCTGTGCTGCTTGTGACATGACTGGGTTTTTTATTTTAATGCCACCTATGTTACTTCCTTCTCCACCTTCCATTGAGGCGGTATCAAGCGCTCCCGTCGCCTCCACCTCAGCAATGAAGCAGCACCATTAACGCAGCGTCAGACATCGACAAAAAGCCTCCAACAATGGAGCCATCTCTGGAAACCGATAAGACCTGGAGCAGCAGAGTCGCTCAAATCGTGGAGCATCACATCGAATCAAAACCGCTTTTATGTTTCTGAATGAATATTTCAAAACAGTCACGGCCAGTGGAAGGGGGGAATGAAAAGAAGACGGCTAATGCACTGGTTCGTGCTCAAAGATTTCAAATTGAATAGAGAGGGGAATTGAGGGATTGGAAAACCGCAGGCCACTTGCTTCAAGGGCCATGAAAATAACCAGGAGCACAATACTTACACAGTAACAGGGAAGTGACTGGAGGTGCATGTCATCTCGCACAGGGGACGACAAGCGATGGTGGAGAGGCATCGAGTTCTCCAGAGGTCGATGGCAACAATTGAATCTTTTGTCTGTCAGGAACGCATGTGGCTTTAACAACAAACAAACCAGATAATGGAGGATTTTCTGAAGTACTCCTCCATTATTTTAGATTGCTCCCCCTGATCTGAGAAACAGCTCCCTGTCAGTGTCGCCATTGTTATTACCAGAACCAGAAGAGATGGCAGCACAAATTAAAGAGCATGTCGCACTCACAGGCTTTCTTGCTGGCAGAGGCGTCAACAGGGGCTGGTGAAGGTTTGACACCTGTCATCTTCAAAAGGACTGGAGGAGCTTAACATCCCCTCTGAGAACTACAGAGGACAGGCCTGTGACCTCATGAAGTGGCTTTTTTTTTTGTTTTCGCTGCACTTTATAGAGGACATATTATGGCAATAACACTTTTTGAAGGCTCTTTTACATATCTGGCTGTTTGTCTTGCCTTGTGGCCTCAAAAATGTGAGAATTGACACAAAAATTCAAAAGCTAATGGCATCATTGGATGACAACTGAGGGAACAGATCATAAAACACCATGGAGCCTTTAAATGGAAGGCAAGAAAAACACCCAAACATATGTTATAGAGCTTTCAAAAAGTGATATGTCCATAATATAATCCATAATATACTTCCCCATAATAACATACTGTATGCAGTCGCCTCGATGCAGCCTGGATGAGTGAGAGATCCACAAAATAACCGTCTGGTTACCAGGCTCCATATTTAATGGAGCCGGATTCAGCCCTTTGTTCAGCTGGAGACAGGTTTCAGAAAGCTTGGAGAGGTGAGCGACAGGTTTTGGAGTAATTTCCCCCTGAACTTGTCAAAATAAGAGCTGCAGGAGCAACGTTGCCCATGAAGAAAACATGACAGGGGGAATTTGAGCCGTAGCTTGAGCTGACACATGTCTATCAATATGCTGCATCAGCTTTTACTTCAATCCAAATATGTATTTTTATACCCACTTCCTGTGTCGCATTGTCAATTCTAATGAAGGAATATTCTCAGGCTGAATCATCCACACTCTCATTAATGACGAACAGTGTCCTCCTCTAATTCAGCCCTCTTTGCTCTCCCCGTGGTCACAGTTAGTGTTATTGGTGCTGTAATAATGATTATGATAATGAAAAGCTGTAATGGTAATGACTGTCATCAGTAATGATGAAATTAGACTCATGTTATACTGTAGCTCCTTTTCACTTCCCCTTGGGTTAATGATACATCTTCAACTACGGATTTATTTTTACAGAGGCCGCTGTAATTTCTGCTTTTATGGGCCGACGGTCCATGTTTGAGCCAGACGCAGGAAAAGACAGAGACCTCAGCAGTTTTTTTTTTTTTAAATATTAGCCCTGTCTTCACTCGTTAACGCCGGAGGAATCAAATCAGGTCAGAGCTGATATTACGTCACTGAATATCAGATTTTTGCAGAAAATATATTAGATTCTGTCTCTGTGTGCCGTCCACACAGCCCGGCTGCTCGGCCTCTTAAAGGTCGAGCATGTATTTTCTAAATTGCATTAATATTCTTGAGTTGAGAGGACACTTCAACGACAAACCAGGACTGATTAAAGAACCTTTTAGTGCATTTGAGCTCTTGAATGAAGCAAGAGTCAGAACTGGAATGCAACCTGCAGCAACATGCACAGCTCTCTGTTTCTGCTCCTCTGTAACCTCCAGCCAAGTTTCAGTGGAGTTTCTCCTCATCTCCACCACATTTCAATCCTGACACCACCACCACCACCGCCACCCCGAGGCCAGTTATTGACAAGGCGAAAAACAAGGGTCTCCCTCCATCTTATTTACTGCTCCTGCAAGCCAACCAATTTGCTGGCCATCCACTCACGGAGCTGAAATGACTTCTTGACTGTCAGCTCTTTAAATCCTTAAGAGACCCTGCTGTCCAGTGCACTTCAGGTGAGACCAGGGCCGAAACAAGATTTATACCTGCGGGAAATTAAGACAAGATGTAATTAAAGGGTTAGGATTACCAGTGTACACAATAATGATATTAAAGGAGACATATGATGCCCCTTTTCCACAAGTTCAAATAGTTCCCAGGTGTCTTAAAGACATATCTGTGATATGCTTCAGTCAAAATACGCCAAGGATCAAACATCACAGCTCTTTTTTCATCCGTTCAGAACGGTTGGTTTCAGTGCCTGTCCCTTTAAATGCAAATGAACAATTTCTTTCTCTAGTACCATGTAGGGGTGGGATTATGCAAATTCGGAAACTAGTTACATCATTGTCAGGCAACTGAGGGAACAGCTCATAAAACCATATGGATTTAAACCTCTGGAGCATGAAAATTACAGGGTTTTTTGTCAATTCTTACATTTTGGGGGCCGAAAGGCAAGACAAACACCCAAATATATGTCGAAGAGCCTTCAAAAAGTGACATTTCCATAATATTTCCCCATTTAATAATATCCTAATAATGATAAAGACTGTTGTGGGTTTTCTGAGCTACTCACATTGAATAATCTCGTTAAGATTAATGAATTATTAGCATTGTTTCTAAAAAATTCATGAGAGGAATCAGCATGCAAGTCGAATCAGAGAAAAGTCTTATACAACATCCAGCGAGATCTGAGATCAGGATGTTACCTCCATTATTCAGAGCTTGCATGAGAATCAACAAAAAACCCACACAGAGGAGCGCACAGGTTGCTCTCGCAGCCAACACAGCCTCCTACACCTGTTTCCATCCATCAGAATAGACACTGACACAACATGGCACAAAGTCAAACCTGTGTCCTCTCGCCGAATGAATTGGCAGGAGGAGCCGTGAGATTACTAGATGGCGTCTGAGGAATGCTAATTTACCTGCTGCAAGTCTGAGAGGCTGGAGATGTCGTGATTAAAGACTCAATTTCCCGCGAGGTCAGTGCGGTGTGATGGCACATTACCACTAACTGATGGAGTGTCTCTGACATCTGCACTCCGACAGCACGAGGCCCGAGCGTTTGTCGCCACAGCCACCATTGGATTAAATATTCCTGTCAGTGCGGAGGATTCACTCAGTCATGGAGTTCTTAAGTAGCTGTGTTATCAAACTGCTTATTGGTGGTTTAGTTTATGTAAGTGAAAGAGTGGAGGGGAGAGGCCTACAGCGGTTCTGCTGTGAACAGCTAAGCCCCGAAAATGCTGCCATCCAGTATTATCTTCACATAGCAGGAGGCCCTGCCATGCATTATCCCAACATGTGTCTCAGTGGAAAGGCTTTCCAGAGCAGCGGCAGGTTTTTTTTAATGCGGTTGTGCTCCGCTATGCTGGTACTGAGCGACACTGACACTAACACGTCTCTGTATTTATTACAAGCACATCGTCTTGTCGTTTGAACAACTGAGTGACGGCTGGAAACGAGGAATTTGCGGGCGACAAATTAAAACGGTCGTATACCGGTGATTTTTTCTCCTCACATTTCAGCTTATTAAATACATTTGTATTCCTTTCTGTTGGGTGCTGCGCTGTGACTGAAACTGGATTCAGATATGTAAACTGGATTCAGATATGTAATCCATCATAGTAGCCATTTCCTTGCCCTTGTTTTTTTTTCTCTCAGAAATGATTTTATCATCATGCGGTAATGCTGTCAAAGGCGGGAGCCATTTTCTCTCATTTATAGCCACTTTCCTTGGAAACCCATGCCCCAATATTGATTAAAGGTTATGTTTTGCACTTGAAAAAATTAAATTTGAAACTGAAATTTCAAGCTTTGATCTTGAATTTTGAAAAATATATCAACATATTCAAAATTAAAATAAATGTACAAAACGTTTTTTCAGGTTAAAAATGAATATGATCAACTCTGGTAATTCTTTTGAATAAATCATTTATTTTCATTTTTCACTTTAATATGTTTTGATATTCTTTTCAGATTCAGATCCTTTTTTTCAGTTTCAATTTCTTTTTTTTTCAGTTTCAAATCTTTTTTTTCTGTTTCAAAACCTTTTTTTTCTGTTTCAAATCTACCGTGGGGGGGCGTGGCATCAACTGATATTGCCTTCAGGGAAGGCAGGATCTAAAATGATTCAGCTACGTCACATGATTGGCAGTCATAGATACACGTTGTGAAAAAACTGCTGTCAGTGACAAACTTCCATTTGCACACCATGCACGGATATCCTGCACGGCTAAAACTGTTTTAGGCTAATTGTGCGTGGCGCAGTGGTTAAAGCGTAACCGGTTCGAATCCCGCGTCAAGGTCAAGGTCAAGGTCATGTTTATTTATATAGCAACTTGAACCATAGTGCTTTACAATTAAAACAATTTCAAATACAGTTTAAACATCAGATAAAACACAATAAAATAAAATAAACAACGGATAAAACACTGGGTAAAAGCACATATAAAACAGTGATGATAAAACAATCGATCAAGGGTTAAAAGCCAGGGAGAAGAGGTGGGTTTTCAATAGAGATATAAAATGTACTAAATTTGGAGCTGTTCTGATTGAGGAAGGGAGGCTATTCTTAAGTTTAGGAGCGGCTACCGCAAAAGCTCGATCACCTCTTGTTTTTAGTCTTAACTTCGGTATGGTGAGGAGGAGGGATTGGTCAGCTGACGTGATGATCTACATAGAGTGTGGGGAACAAGCAGGTCACTTAGGTAAGGGGGAGCCAAGCCATTCATGGCTTTGAAGGTCAGTAATACATTTTAAAACTTATCCTCTGGCAAACAGGAAGCCAGTGGAGAGACCTCAGCACTGTGGTTATGTGCTCGGTTTTCCTAGTACTTGTTAAAAGGCGAGCGGCAACATTTTGGACTAGCTGGAGACGCTGGATAGAGGACTGGTCTAGGCCCACATATAGGGCATTGCAGTAGTCCAGCCGGTTTAATAAAGGCATGCACCACTTTCTCTAAGTCACCCGGGGGAATGTAGGATTTTATTTTGCTTATTAATCTCAGTTGAAAGAAGCTTGAGCTGACCACAGATGAGATTTGTCTTCTAAATTTAAAAGAGTTATCAAGGTGCACTCCCATACTTTTCACAGAGTTGAGCGGATTTGAGGAGATTGGCCCGGGGATGGGTTCGTCCCCAATGACAGCGGGAAGCCGAACACAATAAATTCTGTCTTGCTCTCATTTAATTTTAAAAAGTTTGATGACAGCCACATCTTAACTTCATTCAGACAATCAAGGTTGCAATGCACCTTTGCTTTTAATTTTTACGGGCATGTATATCTGAACATCATCAGCAAAGCAGTGGAACGAGACATTATGCTTTTTAAATAAACCTAGGGGCAACATATGAAAATAGGGTGGGGCCCAGAACCAAACTGTGGGGGAAACCACATATGAGCGGGGCATGTCCAGATGAGTAATCTCCCAGGCGAAGGAGTTGAACCATTTCAGAGCTCTCCAGGCAGGACAGGAGGATATTGTGGTCGACTGTGTCAAAAGCAGCCGTTAAGTCAAGGAGAACAAGGACTGCCGAATGACCAGAGTCGACTGCTAAGATCAGATCATTAAAAATCTTAAAGATCGTCGGGCAGACATGTCCTGCATGTCATTCCCCCTCTCACTCTCATCTCACTGTGTGCTATAAAAAGGGAAAAAGGCCAACAAAATAAATAAATAAAAATGACACGTTGTTTTGTAACAACATACAATGTTTCTGACATCTTTTAAGTCAGGGTTCCCTAATTCCGGTCCTTCGAGGGTCACTGCCTTGCATGTTTTAGAAGTTTCCTGCTACAACACACCTGATTCAAATGATCAGCTCGTCAGCAGTGGCCTGATAACGAGCCACTCATTTGAATCAGGTGTGTTGTAGCAGGAAACTTCTAAAACATGCAAGGCAGTGGCCCTCGAGGACCAGAATTGGGGAACCCTGATATTATACACCCATGGCTTCAGCACGGTACAGAGCAACTGGCACTTTCAGTTTCAGAAATATCGCTTTTATTTTGTGAAAATCTGTAATGGAAACGCAGCTCATGCTGCAGCTACACAGGTGATGTCACTTTGGCTGATTAGTGACTCAACAGCATTGTGACACATGTGAAGTAAAGTAACAGAGCAGGATCTTTGAAAGCACAACAAAAAAGACAGAAAAGAGCATATTTGTTTCATATACATATATTTATAGATGAAATACTGTACATCAAGTTCTCATCGGTGCCAACTTCCCTGCAAGGAAATGTAAACATTTCTTCTGTCGGATCAGCCACCAAGACATGCAGCTTTGCAGGTAGGCCGCTCAGTTGTGTTTAATTAGATTTCATTTCCATATCAAAACAAAAAAGTAGGGCCATCACAATGCTGTGACAGTTACAACAATGGAAAAACAAACAAACAATCCGAATTAATGCAATTAATGCAAACTAACTCTGAGGCCATAGGACAAACAGGTAATTAGCTCCTCTGTCTCTTACCTGTTGTGATTCTACCATAACTATTCTGTATATGGACACATTAATTCAGTTGAAGTACTTAGTTCAATAAAAGTCAAAAGTATCAATTATTACAACAAAAATGTACTCGGTATATAAAAAGTCTGCAGATACCTGTACGACACCCCTGAGTGTATTATATTCTGTTGTAGCTGGTCAATGCAATTTATAACAAGTAATAAATATGTACAGCTGTCAATAAGAAGTAATGTAAAAGGTACAGTGTTTCCAGTGTAAAGCAAGATTTAAATTGAAGTAATGAAATGACACATTCACTGTACTTCAACAACCAGTTCACCACTCAGACCTGGACTGTGTTGTGGTGGATTAGTGTTAGTGTCTGGACTGACCGAGCAGTTTTCAAAGACTTTAAAATACCTTAAAGTAGACGTGTTCTGCCCCTTTCCACCAATTAAAATAGTTCCCAGATGTCTTAAAGACATATCTGTGACATGCTTAGGTCAAAATACCCCAACGATCAAACATGCTTGCCCCGCCCCTTACTGGTACCAGGGGTGGGTTATGCAAATTCGAAAACTATAATGATATCATTGGAAGACAACTGAGTGAGGGAACAACTCGTAAAACCACATGGATTTCAACCTCGGGAGCCTGAAAACTACTTTTTTTTTGTAAATTCTCGCATTTTAGGGACCAGAAGGCAAGACAAAAGAGCCTTCAAAAATTGACATTTCCATAGTATGTCCCCTTTAAAAATACATCTTGAAACTCACAAAACCCATCCTCCTCCCAAAAATAAATACTGTAAGAGTGAACTGGTGGTCTCCAGTTCTGCTCCTCACTGCTGCTGCTGCTGTTGTCCTGCTAATTGGACGCCGTCTCTCTGAGCGGTTAGCTGATCGGTGCTCCCGTGGTAACCAGCTTGTAGTAGGCTCCCTTCATGGCCATGAGCTGGTCATGCGTCCCCTTCTCCATCAGGAAGCCCCGGGACATGACAGCGATGATGTCAGAGTTCTGGATGGTGGACAGGCGATGGGCAATGACGATGCAGGTCCGGCCTTCTCTGGCTTTGTCCAGGGCTTCCTGCACCGTCTGATACAGACGAGGAAAAGGTGTTATTGTAGTAGTCCCTCCGAACACTACTTCACACCATTCATTCCTTCCTTTTCCCCCTTTTTTGTTCCCTATTTTTCTTTTTATTAAGGGGATAGTTCAACATTTTGGCAAATTGGCCCAGAGCTACGCTGTGGAGGCTCATGGGATTTCCTGGTTTCCCTCATCAAACTCATCAAATACACAATCCAACAACTCCACAACGCTCTGGTGGACAAGTTGCGACCTGCACATTCACCACGCTATGAGATAATAACAGAACATTACCAGACAGAGTTGTTTTAGAAGGAAATTCATGCAAAACCGCTGATGCACGTTGCCTTCAAGGACAGTTTTTCAGCAAGCAGTCTCTGTATTTACCTCTGATGAGTTTGATGAGGGAAACCAAGAAATCCCATGAGCCTCTGTAGCGTAGCTCTGAGCAGCTCACGGCTCTGCTCCGCGGTTCTAAAACAGCTTGCACCAACAATTAAAGGTAACTAACCTACTGCTAAAACTATAGGGCAGTGATCATCAGCTGGCGGCCTGCCAAACCATCCAATCCAGGCAGCCCGCAACTGAGTTCTAATAGTTTACAAGTATTATATTTCTCGGGCTCTGTGTGCCTGTAAGTCAATGCGCTGGGACACGGAGACATGCTCAAAGTGTTTGTGTGTGCCTGTGAGCCCCTGCACTGGGATTAGGAAACGCCGTGGTACCCAAAGCACCATGCATAAAGTTTAGGGAGCTGGCTGGACTGCAGGGTTTTCCCTGCCTGTCTGCAGAGGCGAGCTGCCTGGGTGATTTTGGCCACCGCCTTGGTTAAACCGGCCAGGTGTGAATGGGGGGGGGTGTTCAGATGTAGCGCCCCACCCCCCCCAGCCTGTGCCTCTCCCACTGTTTCACACTGAACTCTGTCGTGTTTGGAAAAACGTCGCCTGTGAGATGTAGAATGTGTAAACAAGCATTTCAGGACTACTGACTTGTATCAATCAGAACCGATTGTCAGCCTCCTTTCATATTTAGGCTGAAAACCACAGGGCAGGTCAGCAGTGTAAAGCTCCAGCATCTATCTGGAAGTCAGCTGTCAAGATTTTTCATTTTATATCATACCAAAGACCAAAGATACTGTATGTATAAATGAAAATTATGAGCTTACATTTAAAATAAAGTATAAACAACTAAATTATTAGGCAAAAAGGTGAATTTAATTTCAATCTCGGCCTATTTGAATGTCCAGCCCCCAAGGTGTTTGTTGAGAAAGATTCTGGCCCTTCGACAAATATAGTTGATGACCCCTGCTATAGGGATTATGGCATTTGGCAAAATGTTTAACTATCCCTTTAACCTATTCTCTCAATATGTTCTGTACATGTCTAGCTGTCTGTGTACTGTAACAGTCTTGTAATGTGTTCTTAAATGTTCATTAATAATAATAATAATAAAAACACACATGCTCACACATTCACACACACGGGCAGGAGCCGGAGCCACCGTCAGTTCTGCCACGCTGCAAACGCACAAGCCTCCCAATTATGGCAATTTTACAATCATGCGTTGATTACTATCATTAACGTGTTCCAGTGGTTCGGGGCGCTGCTGCGGCCGCTTCACTCCTCAGTGTGACTCAGCCTTGTGAGGTGGGAAGGCTACACCACACAGGCCCACAGACTATTCATCTTAAAGAGGCTCTACTGCAGGGTTAGGATGAACTGTGAGCTGCTGCTGGTGATAATAATAGAGATGATGAATGATAATGATGTTAATGATAATAATAATTAACTGGCTGCTCTCTCTTTGCTCTCTGCGCCCAGAGAAAATCAAGCAGCTACAGCGCTGTGCTGTGATGTGGATTCTGTTTATCTGAAAGCGTGAGAGTGAGGCTGAGACCTTCTCGCTCTCTGTGTCCAGCGCTGAGGTGGCCTCGTCCAGGAGCAGGATCTTGGGGTCACGGATGATCGCCCTGGCGATGGCGATGCGCTGCTTCTGACCGCGTGACAACTGAGAACCTTGAGCACCGACGTTGGTGTCGTATTTCTGAGGTGGAGAGCGACACAGCAACATGTTTATTACATAGGGGGCACAAACCCTGACTGTCTAATCCTAAATATAATCCTGATCCTTCTTTCTGTAGAAGAACAATCAGTCAAAGCTGGTTAACGGACATGAATTGTTTTTAAAGAAGCCTGCCAGATGTGGTTTAACTCCAAGTACTGTATCTATAACATTATTGATCTCAAAAAACCCAGCATCAGTCAGCTGCATTAGAGCAGCTCTAATAAGCTTTTAATGATCTTGATCGCCGTGGCGTTGATAAAGAAAAAAAAAGTGCCATCACTTTAACAACAAATTTCCATAACTCATTAATTTGCCGCCAGAAAAATTGCTTCTTCTTTTTTTTTTTTTTTACAGAGAGCTGATGAACCTGAAATGTCTCCGCTGTCAGTCATCAAACCGCAACTTAGCTCTCCAAAAACTGCAGCCCATTAATGTCAAAACATTAGGTGATATAATTATCAAGTGAAATATATATTGTGTATATATATATATATATATATATAATAAATGAAGTCAATTTCAGAGTGGTTTCTGGACTGCCCTTTGTGCTGCAGATGGGATGAGGTGAAACTGCAGTTCCTCTAATGGCCACTAGAGCGAGCTAGTCCCCATAGACCCCCATGTTAACATGTTTACAGGATGGTTCAGCTAATTTCCTGCTTCCTGTAGCCCCATCTGCGCACCTGCTCCCCCCTCCCCCCACCCCCCATAATCAGTCACACTTGTCCCTTATTAACACAGCATGTATAAGCACCAGCCTGTATTTGCTTTCTCCATTTGTTCATCCGTTTGCCTGTTACAGCCTGTTTTCCAATCCTGGATGAAATAATAAACATGACTTTAACCTCAGCTGCACTCCTCCTCTTACCCCCCCCTCCCACTCCACCCCACCACATTAAAGCACAAAGTGTTCGCAGCACCTCAGGAAGCGACATGACGAAGTTGTGAAGCTGGGCTTTCTTGGCGGCAGAGATGACCTCATTCATGCTGATTTCCCGGGAGTTGTCGCCGTACTTGATGTTCTCGGCGATGCTGCAGTCGAACAGGATGGGCTCCTGGGACACGATGCCAATCTTGGAACGCAGGAAGGGCACGTTGACACGAGTCGAGTCGTGGCCATCAATCAGCTGCAGGAAGAAATTGATTTAACCATTAGCGGAAAAGCAATGTAATAATCAAAGACTGGAAATACAATCCACTTTATGAGCTATCATACGACCATCTTTACTGTAATTTTTCTCCTAACTGTGCAGAGGTGATACTGTCCTTCTTAAATCTCAGACAGAGAATCAGCGATGTGCGTTTGCAAACCACTTCCAACTCAATTAAGGACATTTGAATCTTGGCAGTGATCCCTTGCTGGCACCGAGGCAAACCTCCGTCCCGGGTAGAAGGCCTTCTCTAAAATACAGCCCAAAGTCAGCACAAACGTCTGACTGATAAATGATCTGAGGAGATATGAAATCCCTCGGTCGCCGCCGAGTACACTCAGTGTCCAGTAATTATTCTCTGACTTTGACAAATTAGAGATTTCACTTTATATAGTGACATTCAAGGTACAATTGAACCTCCTACGAGTGTAAGTTGAAAGCAGAAGTGACATTTATCTCAAAACGAGACGTGTGACATTTTAATAAAAAAGGTCAGACATCTGCTGTGACAGTATAATGTTGGCTTGTTTAAAGTCAAATCTCTCACTCGCACATTTTCTATTTCAATATGCAAAGAACTCATCCGATTGGTTTTTTTAATATAATATATTATGATATATTGAGTTCATTTAAAGTGATTAAATGGACATTTACTACAAGAAAATGTCTAAAACCAGTGAACTGAGACTTGCGCTCTTCTATTATCCCAAATAGAATAATGAAGAAGACAATGTTTAAGGCAAAGAAGATAGAGAGGACAAAGAAGAACAATTTAGTGAAGAAGAAGAAGAAGACAAAGAAGTTTAGGATAAAGAGAAGGAAGAAAAAGACAAGGAAAGATAGGATGAAATATAAATAACAAAAAACATGACGAAGACGACAAAGACATTTAAGATTGAGAAGGTAAAGAAGAAGAAGACTGCACTTACATTAGTTCAAGTGAAGCCTACAAATACAGTGTTATACATAACACTGGGTTATTTTTCATTCAGATGTCAACGTTAAATTAGTGTTTTGTAGAGACAGATTGTTGTAATTACTGGTTAAATGTATAAAAGTGTTATATAATCTAAATTAATCACTTGATTTATAGATAAAATAATTTTAAAATCTGTCACACTCAGTTAAAGTAGTCTAAACATTTCCAGTGTGAGATCGTTCAAAAAACAAAACAGCAGCAGCAGCAGCGTCGTCCTCACCACTCGGCCGTGGTCTGGGTCATAAAACCTCTCCAGCAGCTGAACGCTGGTGCTCTTCCCACAGCCGCTGCTGCCCACGAAGGCCAACGTCTGGCCGGGCTTCACCGACACGGTGAGTCCGTTCAGCACCTGGATGTCCGGCCTGGTGGGGTAGGTGAACTTGCAGTCGATGAACTCGATGTTCCCCTGGAAGTTATCCTGGAAACATAGTGGAGGGAGGTGTGTTGGGGGGGCAACAAGAGCACAAAGGTTACAGAGGAGGTGTATTTGAGCATTAGGGCGCCCCTTCCTGTCCATATAAGGCATATTAGACTGGTATTTCAGGAAATGTATGTGTTTTGGGGATCTATGCAATAGAATAAAATGTCTTCCTTTCATCTTTTCATCTCTCTTCTATGACAGATGTGGGATCTACAAGAAAAGCAACAAGACTTGCATCTGAAGGCTGTGAATCTATCATGGCAGGAGGAGGCAGCCCTTCATTTTTCATACCCTCAGCATGCGGTGTGACGGCGTATAGCAGCACGTATAGAATAACAGATACCCATTTATCTCCCCTGTCGCTGTAGACACTGATCTGAGGCACGCGGTCCAGCAGCTGGAAGAAGCGAGCAGCCGAAATCTTGGCCTTGGCGTAGTCGGGGGTGTAGGACGAGGCTCTGCCGAGGGCCGTGCCGCTGGTGACGATGGCTGAGATGACTCTGCCAGAGAGAGAAACCAATGACAATATAATACTGTGACTTCTAACACAACAGGAGAGGTTCATCCCTCGTTTCTAGCACAGAGCTTTTACCTTTGAGCAAAAACAAGAAGCTAAATAATGGATTTTGCAAACTTTGAATGGTGATTTTTGTTATCCATGGTGCTGTAAAATTATACTGTCATGGTGACATTGGACCTTTTTGAGTTAAAGAGATAGTTCAACATTTTGGCAAACTGGCTCATTGCCATAATCCCTATAGTCACAGCAGTGGGCTCGTTATCTTTATTTGTCGGTGCAAGCTATTTTTAGAATGGCGGAGCAGAGCCGTGAGCTGCTCAGAGCTACGCTACAGAGGCTCATGGGATTTCTTGGTTTCCCTCATCAAACTCATCAAATACACAATCCAACAACTCCACAATGCTCTGGTGGACAAGTTGTGACCTGCACATTCACCACGCTATGAGATAATAACAGAACTCCACAACGCCTCTATAGTGTAGCTCTAAAATTTTTGTCTCTAAATGTAGTTAGTCTCAGTCTATGCTGTGGTATAGTTGCATATATTTCAAAGATATTTTAATACAGTCATATTACTTTTCCATATTTTAGGAGGAGAAAGAGAGAGAAAGGAGAGGAAATGGAAACATCAGGGACTCTCACCTGAACACCAGGCTGAAGTGGAGCCCCTCCTGCCGCACCAGGTAACCTCCAAACCTGTAGGAAGCCGAGTTGGTCAAGAAGACCACACACTGGGCGAAGCCGTAGCAGGCACCGTACACGTTGGCTTTCTTCAAGGCGGCCTGGTACGGCGCGTCCAGCTGGGCTTCGTACATGTCCACGAAGCTCCTCTCCTTCCCCAGACCGGCGATGGTGCGGATGTTGTTCAGAGCCTCACCGGAAATCTGTGAATCAAAAGCGAAGATTGAGATTTTGGTCGAAGCTGCTCCTGCACATTTAGTGTTTTTAATGTGTTGGAGGAGGGATGGGCTGTAGATAAAGCATTTGCCCTGTTCTTATCTATATCCTGTTTTATGCTGCTGCGGTAAGCCAGTTCCTCCCCATAGGGATCATTAAACTTTCATCTAATCCACTTTATTTGGAGGGGTGGGGTTTAGTGCATCAGGATAATTAAGATAGCGCAAAGGAAGTTCACAGAAAATTGACTTTTGAATACTTTTTCTTTGATTTGAACTTTCAGGCTCTCACTGTATTGTCCTGGGGTTTTTGTATCAGCTATACTTTTCACTACCGTGGCTGCATTTTAAGCATGGGTGGCCCTCCGGTAGGAATTGAGCCTGACAGCGTTAGCTCCGTGACCAACTCAGCAAATTACAGCAGCACCTAATAAAGTGCTTTTGTACCTCAGATCTGAGTTCAGCTGCGGGGCTGTGGAGATTCTCCTCAGTGGTGTGAAACGGATGAAACCTGGAGCCTAAAGCAGACACCGATATTGAGCTTTTCTCTCAGCTCCTGCCAATAGATTAATGAGCTGAGAGTTTCTTAGGATGGTAAACAAACAGGACTCTGATGGTGCTATTGTCCAGTCACCCCTGGTTTTAGACTCTGACCCCCCAAAAAAGAGGTAAAAACAGATCAGGGTGGTTGAAGCATTAAAATATCCTCTTAACCTGCCTGCACCACTCCTGTCTGTCACCTACTGTGTACTTGTCTACGTTACAGTTTAGGCAACTACAGTAATGTTGGTCAGCTGATTTAGCACACACTTTCAGTCTGCTATTTTAAAAAAAAAGTAGAATCTAACTCTTCTAACCCTAACCCTAGAATAAAAAAACAATGAGTAATGTTTTCAACCACCATGGCCTCTGCATGCTCACCATCATGCGTTCAATACTTTTCCCTGCTGTATGTTTTGATATCAGTATAAAGTTGACACAGTGTTTATAACTACCCGTCCTGCAGCCTCCATGGCCTGCTTATCCTGCTTGGCAAAGCCTGTGAGCATCTTGGCCTGGAAGCCGCCCGAGAGAGCGATGAACGGCAGGAAGCAGAGGATGAGCATGGTGAGCTTCCAGCTGAAGTAGAAGGACATGAGGACGGCCACGCCGATGTTGGTCAGCGAGTTGACAATCATGCCGATCTGCGAACCTGTGGCCTGGGAGAGGAAGGAGGCAAGGAGAGAGAGAGAAGGAGGCTGGTGACCTGACTTGTTTTTGAAGGGATAGTTCAACATTTTAACAAAGCAGTAGGTTTGTTACCTTTAATTGTCGGTGCAAGCTATTTTTAGAACGGCGGAGCAGAGCCGTGAGCTGCTCAGAGCTACGCTACGGAGGCTAATGGGATTTCTTGGTTTCCCTCATCAAACTCATGAAATACACAATCCAACAACTCCACAACGCTCTGGTGGACAAGCTGTGACCTGCACATTCACCACACTATGAGATAGTAACACAACCTTACCAGACAGAGTTGTTTTAGAGGGAAATTCATGCAAAACTGCTGATGCACATTGCCTTCAGGGGACTTTTTTTTTGGCAAGCAGTCTCTGCATTTACCTAAAAAACAACTGTCTCATAACGTGGTGTTATTATCTCATAGCGTGGTGAATGTGCAGGTCACAACTTGTCCACCAGAGCGTTGTGGAGTTGTTGGATTGTGTATTTGAGGAGTTTGATGAGGGAAACCAAGAAATCCCATTAGCCTCCGTAGCATAGCTCTGAGCAGCTCATGGCTCTGCTCCGTTGTTCTAAAAATAGCTTACACTGACAATTAAAGGTAACAAACCTACTCATAAGACTATAGCAATGGGTTAATTTGCCAAAATGTTGAACTATTCAGAAAGTGAAGCTCTGGAAAGTAACTGCACCTTATTGGGCTTTTTAAATAATAAAACCCATATTTTTTTCATTGCACCTGAGACCTCTCTGAATATTTTGCAGCATATTTCTACACCGAGGCTATAAGTCACCCCTTGAACTTGCGAGGCATCGGTTGCCAGGCGTGTGGTCAGAGCTCCGGGGCTGTTCCTGTGATCATCAAACCAGCCGATCTCTTGGCCCAGCATGGCGTGGAAGCCCAGCCGCCGCAACCTGCGGGTCAGCAGCTCTCCAGACTTCGAGAAAGCGTAACCCTGGAGACACACACACACACACACACACAAAGAATATTTATTACACCCAAAATACCAACACCAAAGTGCACTGTATCAGTAAAATGGGAGCATTGTCTTCGCCCACAGCCAGCGGGTCAGAAACATGAAGTCATTGCAGAGCTGCAGCTCGGCAGGAAGCAGGAAAATCAGGTTCAATCCAGGAAGGTACTAATTTACCAAAATAAAAGGGGAGTCTTTTGACTTTCCCCCAACCTTGAACACTAGCAGGGGGGGTCGACGGCAGCACAGCGGCACTGAAGCAATCAGTCTTGTTAAGGCAGCTACTGCTACTCTACCTGCAGCATCTGGGTGAAGAAAGAGACCACACCGACCATGACGAAAAACAGGCAGATACTATCAATCTCCTTCCTCTGAGCCACAGGATCTGTTACAGAGAAGGTCTGCACACACACACACACACACACACACATAGAGGCACATGCACATATAAAAACATGTTATTGTGCATTCTTAAAGGAATAGTTCAACATTTTGCCAAATTGGCCCATTGCCATAATCCCTATAGTCTTAGCAGTAGGTTTGTTACCTTTAATTGTCGTTGCAAGCTATTTTTAGAACGGCAGAGCAGAGCCGTGCCAGACAGAGTTGTTTTAGAGGTAAATGCAGAGTCTGCTTGATGAAAAACTGTCCCAACAGGAACGCACATCAGCAGTTTTGCATGAATTTCCCTCTAAAACAACTCTGTCTGGTAACGTTCTGTTATTATCTCATAGCGTGGTGAATGTGCAGGTTACAATTTGTCCACCAGAGCGTTTTGGAGTTGTTGGATTGTGTATTTCATGAGTTTGATGAGGGAAACCAAGAAATCCCATGAGCCTCTGTAGCGTAGCTCTGAGCAGCTCACAGCTCTGCTCCGCCATTCTAAAACCAGCTTGCACCGACAAATAAAGTTAATAAACCCACTGCTATGACTATAGGGATTGTGGCAATGGGCCAATTTGCCAAAATGTTGAACTATCCCTTTAAGTTTCATTTGCTTGATTTTGCAGGAAAAAATCAAAGTGGACATTACGGCTAAGATCTGGCTGAAGAGCAGAGAGTAGACAGGGTTGACTCCTCCGTTTATCGCAGCGCCAACGGATCCAAACAGCATGTAGGGCCACTCAGGGATGTTGTACTTCAGGATCCTGGCAACTGGTGCAGGTTCGATGATTTCCTCCTCCTCCTCCTCCTGCTCTGGGACGGCTTCCTGTGCAGCGTCAGGTTGGTATGTTGTCAAACAGCTGGTTTTCACTTCAGCAGTTTGAAATTATTGCTGAGATACGCACCTTAGATTTGTCTGCCTGTGACACAGCGTAGGCTCTGGGGCCGAGCTCTCCAACGATGGGGACCGAGGACTCTGGGATCAGGTTGGACAGCTGGGAGCGGGAGCGCTGGCGAATCGAGGATCTGGAAAATGAAATGAAAGTGGTCTCCGATGAGTATCCTGAGGATGGGGCGGCATGATGGCGCAGTGGTTAATAGGTTCTGTGTTTGATTCCCTCTGGGTTCTCCATTCTAGCACAGATAAGTGGTACAGTAGACGATGGGTGGTTTTACTGTGTCTGATCTGTTTTTGCACAGGTTGCATCAGTGTTGATGGAGGAACTCATGCTTCGTCTGCTGCTGCACCAGGTTTTCTACCCAGCATCAAGGTAAATGCAGATGCAGTGGGGGTAATTAGTCAATTACTGTACAGCCACAAGGCGACCACACATTTATGTATATAGATATATTAGTATACAGTCATGTGAAGAAATGAGCACGCCCCATTTGTTTTGTCCCCTGCTCTGGTGTCCAAATAAATCAAGCGTAGCGTTAGTTCTGCAGGCTATGACGTCAAGCTCTAAATCTGTTCAGTGTAGCTGTCATCACAGGTGCTAATCAGCTGATGGCTCAGCTGACTCCCCGTGGCTGCTTCCTATTGGGTAATTGCATTCAGAGCGCGCTATTTGCACCCCAGCTCCTCCCATCATCTGTTATGAATCCTATCATTGTATCTAGTTGGTTACTCCGCTCTGTCTGGGTTTTCTTTGCTGCTGCGCTCCCTGCTTATGCCGTTCATGAGGGCTCATGAAGGACAGGAAGGTGCTCCAGAACCAGTACCATACCGCCAAATCCAACTTGTACAAGTAATTAAATATTATTTTGACATAGTGGTTCTGACAGGATTCAGTTTTAGACTCATTTGTCCAAAGAACATATTTCCAGAAGTCCTAGTCTTGATCTCTCTGGTAAAACCTCCCATCCAAGTTATTGTATAGACATGCACATGTACATCCCATGATGAGATTTTAGGCGTTTTGGAGAATTCTTTCAGCATCTTGCAGTCTTGCTCTCGGGGTGAACTTGCTCAGACAGTCAGACCTTGGACATGTTGTGCAGTTGCTTTGAATGTCGTCCATTTGTAGACTATTTTATTTTTTAGAATTACATTTTACAGAAAGTTGTAATTGTTAAGTTATATTACTTGAATCTCCCATTATTGTTAGAATTTATATTAAATATCCACATCTCAAAATATGTAAAAACAAACAGGCTTTCATGGGGTGTCCTCATTTTTTCACATGACTGTATGTATAAGTGTATGTACATATTTATAATGAAGGGCAGGGGGTGTTGTCTCCTACCTGAGACTGGCTCTGTAGCTGCCGGCTCTGGACAGACTCAGCCTCTCTGGCTCCTGCTCAGCGTCGGCCACTAACACAACAAACACAGGATGATGAGGACGATCACCAGATCCTGTTGTGTTCCGTATTTCATTAAAACATCCGTCTTAATTAACCTACTCTGTCGGGCCTTCTCGTTCAGAGCCTTGTCTCCTTGACTCTGCAGGGTGACCAGGGTGAAGTAGACCCCCTTCCTCTCCAGCAGGTCGTTGTGTTTGCCCCTCTCCACCGCTCGGCCGTGCTCGAAGCCCACGATCACGTCGGCGTTCTTTATGGTGGACAGACGGTGAGCGATGGAGATGGTGGTGCGACCCATGCGTACCTAAATATCAGATTTAGACAAAATCCAGTGAGTAAATATCCAGGAAGTTTTTTTTCAAGGCCACTAGTTGCTGCATGGTTTTGCAACAGGAACACATTTGAAGAAAAAGTAATCACAGCACTCAGATATCTTTTTAAAAACACATTAAGAAACTTTTTAATGAGTTTCTCCTTTTATTATATTTCCATGTAACCACATTTACTCTGATCACATCTGCAAACTGCTGTAATTACATTCCTTCTAAAAATATATTTGATGAAAGCCTTTGATTAGATCATTTATGAGCTATTCTCAGGTTTCTACCAATGTCTCATACTCTTATTAAGTTTTCTCACAAGTTCCAGATTTACAGGCTTCTCCTCTTTCCTCATCAATGAGATTATCTTTAAAGGGATAGTTCAAAATTTAGGCAAATTGGCCCATTGCCATAATCCCTACAGTCGTAGCAGTAGGTTCGTTACCTTAAATTGTCAGTGCAAGCTATTTTTAGAATGGCGGAGCAGAGCGGCGAGCTGCTTAGTTTTAGCAGTAGGAGGCTATTGGGCTTTCTTGGTTTCCCTCATCAAACTCATCAAATACACAATCCAACAACTCCAAAACGCTATCGTGGACAAGTTGTGACCTGTGCATTCACCATGCTATGAGATAATAACAGAACGTTACCAGACAGAGTTGTTTTAGAGGGAAATTCATGCAAAACCGCTGATGCGCGTTCCCGTCTTGGGCAGTTTTTCAGCAAGCAGTCTCTGTATTTACCTCTAAAACAACTCTGTCTAGTAACGTTCTTTTCTTTATCATTGTATTTTTCATTTTCCTCTAATGATTGATTGATTTTCAGTGATTCAGCAGACTTACTTTATCCAAGGCTTCCTGCACGATGGCCTCGCTCTCGTTGTCGAGGGCAGAGGTCGCCATGTCCAGCAGCAGGATACGAGGGTTTCTGACCAGCGCCCGAGCGATGGCGATTCTCTGCTTCTGTCCTCCACTCATCTGACCTCCACCCTCGCCCACCAAGGTGTTGAATTTCTACCAAATTAAAAAAAACACACACACACACAACATGAAAACTGAGAGGTCTCTGTGAACGCTGACGCTCTGTGTGCTCTGGATGTTTCCGCCGTTTCACCTGCGGCAGGTCCATGATGAAGTTGTAGGCGTTGGCCTCCTTGGCGGCGTTGACGATGTCGTCCATGGAGACCCCAGGGCGGCCGTAGCGGATGTTCTCGGCGATGGTGGTGGCGAACAGCACAGGCTCCTGCTCCACAATGCCGATCAGCGAGCGCAGCCACTGGATGTTGAGCCCTCTGATGTCGTGGCCGTCCAGGGTCACCTGAGACGGAAGGTAAATTGATGGATGATGCTATTAAAGTGCTTTGCAGCTTTTGTTGCAACGGTGCGTCACATGATGAGGTGGTTAGTCGACAAGAGCCCATTTCCTTTCTCAAGAAGCAGAAAAGAACGAGACACGAAGGTGTGAAAAGCCGTGTAACTCCAGTAAAAGAGAAAAATGAGGTTGTTAGGATCCATTGGCTGAATAATGAAACAGATTATCATGTACTTCTATAACCCTCAGGGGATGGTTATTTTTGAAACTTAAAAGGAAGGAGATGGCAGCTCTTACATCGTCAATCTAAGGAGTTGACATAAGGATTTTTTTTTTTTTTTTACCATGCCCTCCTTGGGGTCGTAGAAGCGCTGGATGAGCTGGATGGCCGTGCTCTTCCCGGCTCCACTCGGGCCGACGAAGGCTGTGGTCTCCCCAGAGTTGACTGCAACACTGAGCTGGTCCAGGATCTGTGGAGAGGACATGGTGAAAGCGATTGCTCAATGGTTATAGAGAGTAAAGCATGATGGGATATATCTGAGCAGCTCACGGCTCTGCTCCGCCGTTCTAAAAATAGCTTGCACCGACAATTAAAGGTAACAAACCTACTGCTATGACTATAGGGATTATGGCAATGGGCGAATGTTGAACTATCCCTTTAAAGGAAATAAAGTTAAAAGAAAAAGAAAAGAAAACCCTCCTTATAACGACAACTACAGAATTGCTGAAGCAAACAAACCTTGACTTCAGGCCGTGATGGGTAGTAAAAGGTCACGTTGTGGAACTCAATATCTCCTTTGACCCTGTCCAGCTTATATCCGGCCTCGGACAGACAGTCGATCTCAGGCTCCTGACAAAAACAAAAAAAACAAAAAAAGCATTTCAGCAGTGTGACTCTGTGTGAAAACACAGCAGCTAAACCTCTAAACCTCTAAACATCAACCCCCTCTCACTCTGTCAATAGTCTCAAAGATGATGGTGGCGGCTCCGCGACCCCCAGCAAACGCCTCCAGGCACGGAGAGGCCTGACCCAGATTCATGGCTGCGATCAGGACGCCAAAGAACACCTGGAATGAAGACGTCAGAGGTCAGTGTATTATAGCTGCAAAGACTTTAGACACAGATCGGCTTTACTGTATAAGAGCACATGTGGAGCCTGGAGCCTTGATAACACATCACCTCCGCTGTTAAAAATAGTTACAACCACATGACGCTGCCGTCCAAATCCCTCCTCACTGGCTCCATTCACTCTGGGATTTTTTATATATTTCTTCAGCTTCAGGGACTTTATTTTCAAACTGACACACAAGAGGTTGTTTTTTTTGTTGTTGTAAAGCAGCCTTTTTTTGTTTAGTCTCACTGAAAAATGAAAGTAGACGGAAAAAAATGAATGCATTTGGGCAGAAAGCAGACGATACCTGCAGTAGTGTTCCTGGCGTGTACTCCGCAGTGTCCACCACCAGACTGGAGCCATACCAGAAGGCCAGGCCATAGCACAGGAAGATGATCAGCCACATGTATCCAGTGAAGAAACCCATAATGAGACCTTTCCTAATGCCCCAGCGCTGAGCAGAGATCAGGTTCTTGTCGTACCTGGAGACGAGAAGAACACCAGTTAGACTTAGCCATGAAAATAGTTGGTAACACTTTATTTGACACCTATCTCTATAACACATGATAACACATACATAGTTATGAGTAATAATGCAGTTATAGCATTATATAACAGTCGCTGACGATGCCCACATTGATAATGCATTATTAATATAATGTGTTATAATTGGCTTATAAACATGTATAAATATCATTATAAACACCTATAAATTACCATAAAGCTTTATAACAATAAGCATAACACATTATAGAGCATTTTATAATGACTTATAAGGTCAAGTATTATAATAGTTATAATGATCTATGGTGTGTTATGCTTATTAGGCCTTATGATGTTTATAATTGTAGTTATACACGTTTATGAACCAATTCTAACACATTATAACTACATTTATAATGCATGTATTGTTGTATGTATAATGTATAATGTATTGTTATAAGCATTATGAGTGTTTATAATAGTCATACAGTGTTATAACTGCATTATAACTCATTATAAGTATGGTTATAATGAGTTATAGAGATGCGTCAAATAAAGTGTTACCAAATAGTTTTTAAAGAAAGTGTTGTTTCATATTTTGCATTCTTCAACCTTTGCACTTCTTTTATCTCTCCACCAAAAGCAGCCACGGTCCTGATGGCGGAGAGGACCTCGTCTGCCACAGCTCCAGCTTTAGCGTAGGCCTGCAGCTCCATCCCTGTGAGCTTCGCCACAAACTAGTGTGGAGGATGCAAAGTTAAAGGAGCAGATATGGCTGGAAGTGAAGTCAAAAGTTAAAAGTCAGAAGTCTCACCAGAGCCATGAGGCCGGCTCCAACGCCTATGAGTGGACTCGCTGCGACGATGACGAGCGTCAACTTCCATCCTTTGACAAAGCCGATGCAGAAGCCGCACACGAAGGTGGTGAAGCGCTGTAGGAAAATGGCGACTTGATCCGCAATGGCGTCATTTATCTTGTTGATGTCGCTGTAACACACAGAAGCAAACCACAGTGAGAAGAACACACACACAGAACAAATAACTCCAGGAAAATCCTCCAGGAGACGTCACACTCACTCTGACATGCGGGTGTTGAGCTCGCCCACGGAGGTGCAGTCAAACCAGCCGATCTCCATCCTCATCACTTTGCTGAAGTATTTCTTCCTGATGAGCTGAATCTGCCGGGCGGCCGCCGTCACCCACAGGGAGATCTGTAAGGTGTAGAAGAGAGAAATGACCCTGACCTCTGCAAAGACTGAGTTAGCTGCAGCCTCACTCATAATCTCAGGCCAATCACAAAGCCACAATTTTTTCCACAGACAGCGTCAGATGGCGACTCAAACATGCACCGAGAAGTTTGTTCACTTCAACCAAGCTGACATGTTTGAAAAAATAGATGTAATTCAAAGTCTCGCACGAGACCCATGTTGACGCTTGGTGCGTTCACATGCAGTCGGAAGCTCCCGTTTGTGTCATAAACACAATATCAACTCTTGAGTTGCTTGAAGTAAATTCTCGGTGCATGTTTGGGTCGCCATCTGACGCTGTCTGTGGGAAAAAAATGCAGCTTTGTGGGATGTAAACAGCCTAAGCAGCGGAACTTGCATCCACTCCCATTCATTGCTGCCATGGCAATGCGGGGACAGACACAACTACAGCAAAACAGGAGCGATTAAACTGAATATCTTTAGATTCCTTCTTTTAGACCGAAAATGTTAGGAAAATACAGCCCCGAGTTTAATTTGCCCGGAATTGTCCTTTAACAGCCACTTTTGAGTTGCATTATGAGAAATAATTTATAGCAGATCTCTAAACCATTTAGTGTTTCAAAGCCAGTAGAAGTATTTCAAAATGAATTCTTCGGAGGTGAGTAGCTGGTGTCAATCTTGTGTTTTCAGTGCAGCTATTGATTAATTGCATGTTAGGATGTAATTAATGAGCAACTTAATTAATCGGTGACATTCATGAAGCCTTGGGGATCTCCATGTGATTTTTGTTCGCTCAGATGCATAATTGCCAATCCACGCAAAGTAGTCCCCAACCTCCACAAACAACAGTTACTGAACGCAGCACAAAGTCCCATTACGTTTTTAAATACTGAGTGCAACACGGAAATCATGTTTAAGTTCATTTCACTTAGGATTTAAACATAAACTGTTAGATGTCTATGTGTTTCTGTGTTTTATAGCTTATAAATTAATATTCTTTAGAAACTGGCCCTTTAAATCTGACATCAAGACCTTTGTAACTTTGTGATGTCACAAAAGGGCAGATGCCACCTTTATTCATTCATTCATTCATTCAAACCCCAGGCTGTGCTGGATTGTAGAAATTAAACCTACACTGAGAATATTTGAGTCCTTAAAATACAAATTCATCTTATTTGCATTAACACTGCAAATAAAACACGGGAGAAAGATAAAATGTAAAATATGGATGGAAATGTGTTCAGCTGCAAAAAAAAAAGGCATTTTTTAATGACTTCAGATATAAATGCTGAGGGCCAGTGGTTTGCTAATTAATGAGAGGTTGAGATAGTGAAGCGTAGTAACTGCAGTATTTTAGGATCTGTGGGGAGCAGCTACAAGGTTGTCTTTTTTTTTAACAGAGCTTGTTGGCTAAATATGGAAGGCAGAAGCAGGCAGGAAGGTTTAAGACGTTGTTTGGTTTCTGATAAGGTTTCACAGCGAGGATGGGTTCAGACTGTGTCATATGGGGTTTATACCAACCTGCAGGTATCCCAGCAAGAACACAGCTGCTCCAATTCCAACGTAATAAAAGGCGAATAGGGTCATTTCATATTCGATGTCAAGAATCCTGAAAGGCAAGCGCACATGTAGGGAATAAAGCATCAGAATACACACTTAAACACTTATCCAGAAGCTTTAATATTACATCTTACACTACATTTGGTGTTGGAGAAAGCTACCACTCATGCATTTCTCACAACCCACTTACCCACAAGGCCTTTCCTTCAGCGGCGTGAGCATCTCCCACGTTGAATTGTTGATGCTGCTCCAGTCTGACTGGTTGTGCATGGTTGTGAGGTCTTGCGCTCCGGTGTAGTTCCTCTTCCACTGGATAGTGTTGTTGACGCACTCCTTCCTGTCGTCGCTTAGCTCGTTGAGCTCGATGTCGTACTCAATGAAGGTGTCGGTGAGCAGGCCGAACACCAGCAACATGAGCGGCTGGGCCGAGCCGTGCAGGACGGCGCACACGCTCCCCACCGCCATCATCATCCTCTCGTTGCACGTGGCGAAACGGAACTGTAAACACACACGCATGCTGGTGTTAAATGGGCAGATCTTGCAGACAGCAAATGCATACATTGTGTAAGTGTGTAAATATGTCGTACCAGCTGAAAGAAGCCGACTCGTATCGCTGGTTGCTCTGATTTTCCTTGAGCCCTGTTGGAAATTGAAGGCCATTTAGTTTATATATGAGGTGAATGTAACTGAGTATCCAGAGACTCTGTGCTGCTGTATTTCACTCACTTCACATCTTCCTTGGAAGTCATGGTCCTGCATGGAAGAGAGAAGAGAGAGCACACTGTGAGCTGCACATAACCTCTGGGTAACACTTTATAATAAGGCTACAAAAGACATGCCTAAGAAATGCATGATGATTTAATGCATGATTTAGAACAGGATGTATTATGAATTCCTGCTGCTCATGGTTAATAAATGACCCAGTCACTATGACTTTATGTCATTAGTTAAGGCTTTAATGTGTCATCAAATTAGGGTTTTAATGATTGTAAATTTACAGTTTCTCCATCCATCTCCTTCCAGTTTAATTTAATATCTATTAAGCGGCGTGACCCTGAGAGCACAGTGCACTTTAACATAGAAAATGTATTGACTTGTTATTTAAAAACCAACATGCACTTGAAATAATGTACATCTCTCGGCTGCATGTTCTGTATTTATATATTTCTTTATGCTAATGTTAGATTGTCCTTTGCTCGCTCTATTTCTATCTGTAATTAAGGATCAGCAAGTTCCATGAACTCCTTTAGCATGCGATTTGTAACCTCATCATTAAGTGTTACCTGTTCTCTAATATAGATACAGTGCTACGAAGAGACAGAACACAACTGTGAATTTATCCTTGATCTCATCTGTGGCATTATAAATATGCAACTAAACAGACCAGGTACTGCATAGTGTACACACCTACACACCAAGCACACAAAGACACAGTCACCCACAGACATGATAGAGTCCTCTATTTTTATGGCTAACACAAATACGAATAATAAAAAAACATGCGTACACTCTTTTAGGTTTTATAAGTCTACATTTCTATACGTTATTTTACTACAATCCTATAATCAGTATATCCCCTTATAGATGATATATATTAATCTTGATTAAAGAGAATATACTGTATGTCATATATTACATTTATACATTGAATTAATACTAATGAAGAAACAGAATCTCCAAAATTATCACAAAAGCATCATACTCACATATAGGAGCCAGCTGGTTCTGCAAAATAAAAATTAAAAAGGTATTTTAGTGGGGGGAAAAAAAAGATAAACAGCATTTTCATACTGGAGAATTTGTCCCTGATAGAGCATCAGCCCTGTCTAAAAAAATTAAACTTAATAGTGCATTACCGTCATCTGAAACGTCGTAGCCTTGGTTCTCCTGTCCCAGTTTCTTAATGCTTTGCAGTCTTACTGATCCACTCGGCATGTTGACTCATCTTAGAGAGGCAAAAAGAGTAGAACTCATTTCAGATGTTCAAAAGCAGAATAATTAGTGTACGACAGTCATGTCAAAATTAAATTCCAGCTAGAAAGTACATTTATTTCGTTTTCTTTTATCTTTTTTTTTCAGCCAGTCATCCTCCTTTGAGCTTAAATTTGATGACAGCTTTACAAACTTACCGATACGTTTCCTTTTCAAGATAAAACAATCCTTCTTATCCTTGATTGGACCTGATCAAGGGCTCTAACAGTCCAGTCCAAGTCCAGTATCCTGACATGTAGGTGTTGCGTCTCTCCCAGTTGGCTGCAGATGCAGCGGCTTGGCTTGTCACCTGGGTATGGGACAGCACTGTCTGTGTACCTTAGAAGCAATACACGTGCTCTTATTGAACAGGAATTGGGCTTGGCAGTAGCTCAGGGTCAGAGTGTTTTGTTTGAGGGTAAGTGTCCTGTCGGTTTATGCTGCTGCTCAACAGGCCACTGACCTCCGCAGAGCAAACACCCTGCTCAGCCTTTGTAGCATTAAGAGCTGAACCTCCACAGGTGACAACTTTAAACCATTATTATGCTGTTCTTTTTTCTATCCACAAAGGAAGGAATTAAAATCTTTTCTGGGTTCTTTGGATGTTAAGTTAGAGAGTGTGAGTCATTTGAGCGGAAGGAAATGTTAAAACATGGTCCCATTGATTTTGTAAATATTGAATTATAACAATGGTGGATGAAAGCAAGATGAACCAAAATGACTCAGTGTCGGCAACTATACCATTTCATTCTCAGGCTTCAGGAGATCCATATAAATGTATGGATTTGTGGGATTTAAGTAAAGAAGCCAGGAGCTTTAATGAACAAATCTTTGCTTTAGTGGAGCCTGAGAGTTGTGGGGAGGTGGACTGACTTCCACACCAATAGGCTAACATCAGTCCTGTTGATAATAGGATAAATAGAGGTGGGGGGGAAATCGAGCCACTGAGGAAATTCGATTCTACAATTCAAAATCAATTCGCAAATCCTAAAAATCGATTTCAACAATGGTTTCCCCCCTGGTGCAGGTCATGGGTGTAGTCTATTATAGGAACTTCGAATGCATTCTTCTAATAGCCTACATCGATGGACAGTTTTAATCAGTGTGATGGTTGAAAATACCAAATTATGGCTTTAACTGCAACTGAAGTGCATGTAAATGTGTTAGTCTAATACGCAGAGTGTCTAGAAACTTATACCACCAATCCTGGAGCATTTGAACTTGTTTAATTTGTTTCATTTTGAGCACAGTCTACTACTGCTACGGAAGCCTGTTGCATCCACTTGGAAAAACAAAACAGAAGTTGCCTGAATATTTTTTTCTGTTAGATTAATTTTTTAGAGAGCATTTAAAACAATAGGTGATTTCCACCTGTTGCTTGATTTGTTTTAGCCACATAGCTTCCTCTCTCCTGATTGGCTCCCCAACTCATTGTGAGAAAACGATTGTGTTGTTCCTGCAGTGTTTCCACTTACTGTTGTGTGTGTGCACCACCTCTATATTTTAGAATTTAACAGCAAATTAGCATAATGAACACTTGTTATTTATTATTAACGCTGTCTGGTGTCTAAACATGCGTTTGATTAAGTGCTTAACAAACGCCATATGTTTGACTGATAATTTTGTGCTAATTAAAACATGTATTGAAGTAGCCGACTAATAAACCACTCATTTCATAAATCATACAGAAAATTAGTCATGGTATAATAACAGAAACTTTACAGACAGTGTTGTTGGCTGCTGTGACTGAGGTTCAAAATCGGCCTTTATGGGATGGACTACACCTCCATTGAGGATTGTCCTTTTGAAAATCCTGAGTTGAGGATGGGTGTAACTGTTGTGTCATTTGAGAAATACTAACTGCACCAGAGGTCATTGCCCTCCACCGTCACAGATAACTCATCTTCTCTCACACATTTTTATTCTTTATTTGCTCATTAACTGACCAAATCTCTGCAGGTAAAACACAAAACACCCACTCACAATCAGCAAAATTTGTTCATTAATTCCTTTAAACTCTACAACAGCTTTAAACCTTTGTTGACCGTTTGTTTACCTTATTAGCCCAGTCAACGTTTCAGAGGAAATTAATTCACATTGTTGTTCATAAACCTAGATTTATATGATAATTAAATTGTTAGTTTAATTATGAGATGTTAGTCAATGAGAACTTGGACTAACAGTAATATTTCTATTGCCATAGAAACGACTGACTGGACCTGCACGCTTTGCTTGCACATGAAAACAACTGACCACTCACTGGTGATAATGTCCTAGCGGTCACTGACTGCTGCCTTCAAGTGCTGTCAGGAAACTACAAAGAGGAGGATAATTAACTTATGTCTGTGTACTGTATAAGTTCAGGTGAATGCAGACAGTGTAACACAAGTGGCGCTTTAACATTTAAATAAACTTCAAGCTACATTCAACCAAACTGTGAATGTATTTTATAGTAGCCTATACATGAGTGGTTTTACCAGCAATGATTTCAATGCCAGATTCAACACTGCATCTTTAAAAAGTGACAAATAAAGTGCATTTAATTTCAGGTCAGAAAGCTGCATTAACATCTGAGTGTAAATTGTGAGTAGGCCTATTTTGTCATATTATATGTTTAGCAGCACTGTGTGAATAATTTTCCATAACATTGTGTATTTTTCTGCAAAAATTAAATTAAGTGAGACCACCTCACTTTACATGTGGCACAGTTTTGTCCAAGCCAGGAAAATAAGTGACAAAGAACTCTGCTGCCACCTTGTGGTTAAAATGCACATGCCTTCAAAGACTAGATGGATTTCTGCTGGAGTTCAGTGTGTGAAGTTATTTCACTCATACCAGACAACTTGATGCATTAAATATCTGCTTTTATTGCGTGACAGAGGTGCACAGACACTTTCTCCAGGAAGTGGCTTCTTGAGGTTTATTTTGACGGCAGGATATGTTCACATCCTGTTGTGTGAAGCAGAAGTATGCAGGGACAGGAAGGGTGTTTTGGTTCTGATTGTTTATCATTTGAAGCTTGTTTGCCAACATTCCTGTTACTCTTCCAGATTTGTTGAGCTCTTCATTCTTTCCATTTGCTCTCTGTTTATAAAAGTGATACCAGCTGCAAAATCTTTGCCTTTGCACCACACCCCATCATTACAAGAACTATGGATTGGACTTTACATTTCTGCAACACACAACAGCTGCACATTTTTGCCCCTCTCCCCCCTACACACTGCATATACTAGCATGGCCACTGCACTGCTGCACCCTTTGCACCTTTTTTTTTTGCACGGATTATGGGATTACACGTAAATTTCTTTTGTCACTGTGGTACTTATAGTTATAGTCTCTAATGGAATGTGTACACCTCTTATGTTTATTCATTCAGTTTGATACATTATATTTACTACATATACTACTTTCATTTATTACTTTTTAATTATATTAATTATATTACTTTCAACATTGGAGATTCATAAATATGACATCAAAACTATGAAGGAACACATATGGAATTATATAATTAGCCCAAAGGTGTTCATTAAATGACCCAACTGAGATGGTTTGAGATGAGTTGGACAACAGAGTGAAGGTAAAGCACCTATGGGAACTTCTTTAAGTCCAGGTGAAGCTGATGACAGAATCAAAAGTGCAAAAAGTTTTTAATCAAGGCAAAAGGTGGCGAGTGGCATAGTTTTAATCTATAATGTAGTAAGTAATAATAATTTTAAAACAAACAAACAAACAAAAACATTGAAGGAGAAGGTGTCCAAACTTTTGACCTATACCTATATAGAGAGATAAAATACTTTGTCACATGCATTTTAATGTTTACCATCTATTAGGTATCGACATAAGAGTCAATAATAGTGTTGCTTTTTTTTTTCTTTCTTTTTCTTTTTGTGTTTACACAATACTAAGCTCTAGTTAACTGTCTGGCCACTGGGTGGCGTCGATGCCCCCCCTCCTCTCTGACCCATGGGGCATGTGTTAAACTGGGAGGCGCCTCTGGCCCCAGCTGCACTGTGGGTCTGAAGCGGTGTTTGGATCAGCTGAGACAGGCGACGAGACTCCCGTACGACAGGTAGGAGCTGACAGCCGAAGGCAGCGGCCTTTATGATCAATAACTGTTTCTTTTTAATTAACCGTGTTGATTTATGTAGGCTATCTTGTGCACGCTGCCGTTAACCATTTACATTCATTTTTTCCCCCTTTTTGTTCACCTTAACTCTTCATCAGGAGACTTTCGCCATCTTAGTAGGTCCTATAAAATAACCTACAATAGCCTATTATAAACAGAACACACAGGTTTAAAAGCACAGCGTGCAGTAGTTTAGAACAGAGGAGACTTTACCAGTAATCTGTTGATCGATTAGTCAAACTGCGTCTGCACTTTGAGACCAGTTTACCACTGCCAATAGCGGGTGGATAGTTGTGTAATGAGGCAGAGAGAAATGAAGTTAGTGCATTAGTTCGCTCAGTCAGTTGGTAATGTAAGAAAACTTACTAAAAAATTAAAACTTAGTTTAACTTGATAGAGATAGAGACGTAGTCAAAGTTCATCTAAGGTCAAGATTATGTTAACATGCTGTAGGCTATTGATCTATGTCTGCAGAATGAACTGACCCTATAATAAAAAACCCATAGACTATAATACACATGCACAACTTACAGTATAGAACAATATGAGTGATTTTATAATTAATATTTAACGTTTCAAATATGGACTTACAACAAAGCTGGAGTGGTGAGGTGAAGAATCTCCTGCCAAAGTTCAGCCTAACTTTTAAAGAATCCACTGCCAAATTCAAATCCAGCTCTTTCCGGAAAAAAAGCAAATAATGAGTCACTGTGAGGGAGTTGACAGTAGCTGGCATGTTTTTCCTTTGTTTTGTCTTTTTGTGACATTTTTAAAGCCTGGAAGCTATTCTGAATTTAACGAAGTTTAATTTGTATTGGGATAAGATAAATAGCATTAGAATATAACATAACAAGGTTCCAAAGTAAACTTAATATACTTAAGCACTCACATGCGTGCCAAATGTTACTGTTAACTGTACCCGTTCCTTTAAAAATTCAACAAGATAGCCACATGTTTGAAAATGCATTAGATTAGAGTGAGATTGAAACATGCATGGGTTCTTATTTTGAAAGGCTATGCAACAGTGGTTAATTGCATGAAAATGTACCCGTTTCCAAAATAAAATACTTATTTTGCAGGGGGAAAAATGCTGTTATAGTGCTATGCATTTAATTATAAGGATGTATTGTATATGTGTTAGTGGACATGTTGACGTGCGGTTAAGTTTGTGATATAATTCTTGAGTATGATTTTACAAAATGACATAATGTGGGGTTACACCTATAAAATGGAAATGTTCAAAGTACAAATTCCTGAAAATGGATCAATTTGTGCATCATCACCTTGCACAATGATCTGTTGCGACATACAGGTACTGGCTGTTTCAGATCAGTGGTGCTCACATCCAGCAGTGAATACTTCCTCCATCTCTGTTCCTGCAGTCATGTACCTGTACCTCCTGGGGCTGATCGTTTTCTACTACCTGTACCGCTGGGTCAGGGAGTTGCCCCGGGTTTCGGACAAGGCCGGCAAGTATGTCTACATCACGGGCTGCGACTCGGGCTTCGGCAACCTCCTGGCACGCCATCTGGACAAGAAGGGCTTCAGAGTGATTGCAGGGTGTTTCACTGAGAAAGGAGAGGAGGATCTGAAGAAGTCCTGCTCCGGGAACTTGATCACCACACACCTGGATGTCAGGTCTAAGGACAGCGTAGCCAAAGTTGCAGCCATGATTAAGAATGAGGTGGGACAGCGAGGTACGTACACGTGCACTGCAAGTATTAACAGGCTTGGAATTCCTTCCAGCTGCACATTTAAATATTAAGAAAGAAAAAAATTTATTGACTGGTTGCCATCTGCGTGGTCCTCACAGGTTTATGGGCTGTGGTGAACAATGCCGGCGTGGCCACTCCCTCCGCACCATGCGATTGGCTGACCGTCGACGACTACAAGGGCATGCTGGACGTGAACCTGAACGGAGTGATTGCTGTGACCCTCAGCGTCCTGCCGCTAATTAAAAAAGCAACAGGGAGAGTGGTGAACGTAGCCAGTGTGTTTGGGAGGATCAGTCCCACTGGCGGCCCTTACACCATCTCCAAATATGGCGTGGAGGCTTTCAATGACAGCCTGAGGTGAAACATTAACTCACATGTCGACACATATGTTGATTTTAGATTTCCAAGTTGAGCAGTAACACTTGAAATTGTCTTGCGTTAGGCTAAATATGGCACCGTTTGGGGTCAGAGTCCTGTGCATTGAGCCGGGCTTCTTCAAAACTAATGTCACGGACGCTGGTATCTTGAGTAAAAGTATCACCGGGCTGTGGGAGAACCTGCCCCAGGAGGTCAGAGATGACTACGGATCCGATTACCTACAGAAGGGTAAGTCCGGATCATCTCTTTACTTTACCGCCTTCATGCATTTTATTCATAATTCATCTTTGTATTTATTCCACGTTTTCCCTCTTTAGCATTAACCCTAGTGAAAGGCAAAGTGGCCCAGATGAGCGACGCCGATCTGATGAAGGTGGTCAACTGCATGGAGCACGCCGTCTCCGCCGTGAGGCCCCGTACCCGCTACTCGCCCGGCTGGGACGCCAAGCTGTTCTGGCTGCCGCTGTCGTACATGCCAAGCTGTGTCTCTGACTACATCCTATCCATGGAAGCTATTCCTATTGCCAAGCAGATTCAATAGATCTTTACTTTTTTACACCCACATGTGCACATTTTATACACATTAACACATAAAGGGAGCTTTATTCCTAATGCACTTTTGGTATCTTGTAAAGCAGCTGTGTTACCTCTGTGATTAAAAAACAGAGAGATCTGATTTTGTCTGTTTGTGGTTTCTTCCTCTCTCACAGGCTCATAAATTATTACCATTTTCAAGGCCATCTTATCTACGGTCAGATAGAGCTTTGTTCAGTCTAATGTCCTTGATGATAGGTGTGTGTGAAAGGTTAAAGAAGAGCAATAAAAAGAAACAAAAAAACATGTTGCTCCCTGTCGAAATGCAGTTTTAAAATATTTAAGAAATTGTTTACAGTAAAAAATCATGTCAACACTTATGTTAATCATGCAACACTGTGCTGTTTGTGTGAGCAGGAGAGGTTGTTTTGCAAAGCTTGGCATAGGAAGCTACCCGTGACCTACAATTGCCTCTAAAATGCCCTATCATGAAACTGGATTATTTTTAAGCAGGGGGTTCCACAGCAGCTGGTCTGATGCTGTATGCATTGATGAAGTTGTATGCCAACATAAACAGCCTAAAGTTTGTCAATTGAGCAAATACCGTGGGAGTGATGGACATAATTTGCACTTGATTTAATCGTGCAAAAATTTCTGAAGTATTGGGGCTACATTTTGGTCAAAGTTGCAAAACTGAAGCATGTACGATTGATTTGTTATTAATTTTCAAAGTTTTAAATTTTACATACTTATTGTATTGTATTTATTGGAATATTATAATAATCTGGCATGGGACTGTACCTTTGTGCAAAGTTTGGTGATTTTTCATGCATGAGAAGTAGGATTTCCTAGGAAACCAGGCCCTATAATCACAATTCAATTCATTTACAGTTTTTCTTGATTGTTTACACACATTTTCTGAAAGAATGCCTCATACTCTCAGAACTCTACACACAAATCCAAAATAACACACTCAATCGGCAAAACCCCTAACTTCTCCTGCAAAATGAAACTTTACATTTCAAAACAATGTTATTTCTTCTCAAAATGCTATTTTTGTCTCAAATGACACACACAAACCAAACATTTAGAAGAAGCAGTTGAACACTGATGTGCTCAGTGTAAAACACAGACTTCTTCTCCATTCATCATAATGACTTAGGCTTTTTCTTTTCTTTTTTTTTTTTACAGTAACTACAGACAGTATATAAATGTGTTGTAAAATATTTTAGAATATTGTTTTTATACTCAGAACACTCAAATACTGTAACAAATGAAATGCATGAAGACGTGACCGAGGTGGCCGTGTGACGATGCAGACGTGCTGATGTGACCACAAAAAAAAAAGAGTAGGACAGTTGTGAAAGACTGAACACATGCAGTAACATGTAGCTCACTGAGTAGAGCAGCACTCTTTTGGAGTCAAAGACTTATATTAGTTCTAGTCTAGGTTTGAATCCTTCAATTGACAAATAATTTTGGTGATCAATGCATTTTCTTTTCTCATCATTATGATTACTGCTGTGTGTGTGTGTGTGTGTGTGTGTGTGTGTGTGTGTGTGTGTGTGTGTGTGTGTGTGTGTGTGTGTGTGTGTGTGTGTGTGTGTGTGTGTGTGTGTGTGTGTGTGTGTGTTATAGTGTGGCCTCTCTCTCTTTGGTGTCAGTCTATCACTGCCTGTTACCCTTTTTTTGCTACGTAAAGCTCTGATTGCCAATTGTAAAACTATGTGACAGGTGTTTACCCATGTGATGAGTCAGTGTGCATAGGGAAACTAACTTTAGAATTCTGAATAACACCGTGTTACTCGTGAAAACATTGTGCCAAATGCAGAGAATTGTGTGTAGTGTTTTGAAAAAAGTGTGTTTTTGAACTGCAATTTGAGTGTAAAGCAGGAATTGTGCTTGTAGTTCAGCAGATTTGGTTAAAGGAGTTGGTGGATGAGTTAGATATTGAGGCCATTGTGCCTCAAGGGCCAGAAATTGTGTGTAAACAATCGAGAAAAACTGTAATCCTATTTATAACCGGTGGAGGGCAGCATTACGCTGGAAAGGGTACAGCCTGCCGGAACTCGGGAAGAAGAAAAGAAGCAGAGGAGTTCGCGTTACGTTCATGGATGTATTATATGGCTCACGGGCTCCCGTAGACACACAGGTGAATGCAATTACCGGTAACTACCCGGTAATTTTTGTTGACATAGCGGTTTAGCATCCTAGCATATTCTTGTTCATCGGCTGCAGCCACTGTTATTTAACCTTATTTAGATTTTTCTGCTACTTGTTTCGTCCATTCTTCAAGTAAAAAGTGGCAGCTATGATGATTTATGATGATAGCTTTTATGAAACTGCATGAAGTGGATCGGACTGTCCCACCATCGATTAGTAAAGGTAAGCTAATAAACACAAACAAAACACATTGGTGTTGATGTTGCAAATGTTAACATTATACTACCTTTAATTTGTCAATTTTTGCTTTTTAATTCCATACAATTTCAAGCTGATATTTTGCATACAATGATAAATATTTCTATATTTGCATGTTTTTTTTTCTGCCTTTTTTTTTTTTTTGCTTTACTTGTAGCCTATGCTACAATGCTGCTGTAACAAACAAGTAGCCTATGCATGGGGTAGCTAAATAGACAGTCTTGTGTCTTATTGTCATAGGTGTTGAAGATATTTGGAAGCAATGTAGTCTTTATTCTTATTCTAAAGTGAAGGTAACAGTGACACACAGATGATGGTTGCCTATGTTCTTTACAATAGCCTAATACAAAAGTTGTTTTGAGATCATCAAGTCGTCCCTTGTTTATTCATACAACCAATGAGTTCTATAATTATGTGCTAAATATCAGAAACGAAATACATTTTCAGACATTTTTGCGACTCTAGACTGAGCTAATATCAATTACAACTGAACATCAGAGAATTTTGACTTCAAGACTGTCATAGTTTTAACCACGTTATTTATAAACTGTATACTTCAAGCTTCAAGTGCCTGACTGTACTATTTATACAATACTAACTCATTTTGATTGGTTCAGTCACATTGTTTGTATTATAAAGATGTCAGTGGGAATAGGCTAATTCATACAGTTGATCAGTACTAAAAGTATGAAAATAATTTTATATAATATCCACTGTAGCAATCAGGCAAACTGAATTCTATGAATTAGGTTAGTACAAGTATGAGCCCTTTTATGTTAATACTGAGCAATTTTTATAAATGTACAGGATCAAAAGGTATTAAACCCCATTTAATTTCCCTGTAAGTCTGTAATAGCTGTATGAGTTTTAATGTTGACTTAAGAGTTTGAATCAAACACACATTGTTTGTCCACTGTTTTATTTCAGTACATGACAAGCTGCAACACAGTTCAGGTAGCCTTGCATGGCTCAAGAATGCCATCTTGTGGTAAGAGCATATGAGGACAGCCATTTCATGAAATTCCTCCATTATGAACATTATTCTCAACTATGACAATTAAAGCCTACAGGAAATATACAGTTGACAAGTTTGTTTTTTGTGTAAAGACAGTGTTTTATTCCATCTTTCATTGGAAACATTAAATAGAACTTTCTTTCAGGATGACAGGACAGGTACATTTTTTGACATTGTTTTACAAACCAAGTGCTCCCTAACCGAAGAACCCCCCTCTTTGTTTTTTCCTTTTCTCTCTCTCTCCACACAACTGATGTAGATGTTTATGAGTGCTCCTCAGCCAGCTTCTCGGCCTTCTGGACAACTTCCTCGATGGGGCCGACCATGTAGAAAGCCTGCTCGGGCAGAGCATCGTACTCACCTACAGGAAACAGGGTAAGAATCAAAAGATTAGTATTTAAAAACAAATAAAACAAAAGTAATATCTAATAACAAGGTGGCACACTTACCGCCAAGGATGCTCTGGAAGCCCTTGATAGTCTCCTTGAGGGGCACCAGCTTGCCCATGTGGCCGGTGAAGACCTCAGCCACCTGGAAGGGCTGGGACAGGAAACGCTGGATCTTGCGGGCACGAGCCACGGTCAGCTTGTCCTCCTCAGACAACTCATCCATACCCAGGATGGCAATGATATCCTGCAGGGATTTGTAGTCCTAAAGGAAAGGAAAAAATGTTAACTGCTGCTGTCAAATTTTTTTTTTTTTTTTAAAAGAGGAAAAATCCTGTAAAAGGAAAAAAAAGGATTAAGTTCCTAACCTGGAGGATTTTCTGCACGCCACGGGCGACGTCGTAGTGCTCGGAGCCGACGATGTTGGGGTCCATGATACGGGAGGTTGAGTCCAGGGGGTCGACAGCGGGGTAGATACCCAGCTCAGCGATGGCGCGGGACAACACAGTGGTGGCGTCCAAGTGAGCGAAGGTGGTGGCGGGGGCAGGGTCAGTCAAATCGTCAGCGGGCACATAGATGGCCTGGTGGGATGAGGGCAATATAATATAAAAATAATGTCATTTAGAGCTTTTATTGGCTGAAAATGACTAAAATAGTCAAAATAACAATAAATCTCAAGTCGTTTTAGACGTTGAATGATAATAATGCAAAGAAAACATGTTCATATTTATTCCTAAACAACATAGCAAGAATATTTTAACTCATGAAGAGTTAAATAATAATTTACCTGCACAGATGTGATTGAACCCTTCTTGGTTGTGGTGATTCTCTCCTGCATGGTTCCCATGTCAGTGGCCAGAGTGGGCTGGTAACCCACAGCGGAGGGGATACGACCCAGCAGGGCAGACACCTGGTAAAGGCAGGATGAACAAGTCAGTATTACGGACGCCATTTGTAGCAAAACTGTTCAATTTTTTTTATTAATTAATGTTTGTCGTTACAGACCTCAGAGCCAGCCTGTGTGAAGCGGAAGATGTTGTCGATGAAAAGCAGCACATCCTGACCCTCCTGGTCACGGAAGTACTCGGCCACCGTCAGTCCAGTCAGAGCCACTCTGGCGCGGGCACCGGGGGGCTCGTTCATCTGTCCGTACACCAGCGCCACCTGAAGGAGACAGAAACCAAGGTCAGTGGGTGATGTCACTTCCATAACATTGTATACATTTTTTTTTTTAAAAATACACCATGTTTCAGTGTTACAAGCTTAAATATTCACCTTTGAGGTGGTGTCCTTCAGGTTGATGACACCAGACTCAATCATTTCATGGTACAAGTCGTTTCCCTCACGGGTACGCTCTCCCACGCCGGCGAACACGGAGTAACCACCATGGGCCTTGGCCACGTTGTTGATCAGCTCCATGATCAATACAGTCTTGCCCACACCAGCACCACCGAACAGACCTGCCAAACAAAATGAGAAATGCATAATTCAAGCTTTCTAAATATCCCAGACGGAGTGTATGGTGCAACAGCTGAATTCTCACACATACCGATCTTTCCTCCCTTGGCGTAGGGGGCCAGCAGGTCCACAACCTTGATGCCAGTGACCAGAATCTCCTGCTCCACGCTCATGTCGGTGAATTCAGGGGCTTCAGCATGGATGGGGGCGGTTCTGAAGGAAGCAACAACAGTTACTCATCAAAGCCACTCGAAAGTGTTATTTATTTATTGTTTATTTATGTTGCAGATCAGTTTGACTTACTGTTTGGTGGAGATGGGACCTCTCTCATCGATGGGCTCACCAATGACATTCATGATCCTGCCCAGGGTCTCGGGACCCACTGGAATTCTGATGGGAGCCCCAGTGTCCAGCACTTTCTGTCCACGGACCAGACCCTCAGTACCGTCCATAGCGATGGTACGCACTGTGTTCTCCCCTAAAGAACAAGAAGCACAACTTCAGTTCATTTCCATGTGCAACATTTTAATGTGTGAAATGTCTTTTCTTCTATTTGCAAGACTCAAGGTTCTGGTTCTGGTACTAGCAGCTCACCAAGATGCTGGGCCACCTCCAGGACTAGCCTGGACTCGCGGCCGCTGACCTCCAGAGCGTTGAGGATGGGAGGAAGCCCCTCGTCAAACTGGACGTCGACGACGGCTCCAATGACAGCCACGATGCGTCCGTTGGCGACGCTGGCAGCAGCAGCGGGAGCGACATAGTCTCTGCCTGTAAGTTGATTAAGACAATGTGCATTAATTTAAGTGCATGCAGCTGTGGTTTTGCATTGCTCCAGCTGTTTTTCAGTCTAATAATAAAGACTGGCACATACTCCACAAGACCAGAGAAATTTGTCCTCTCTCAAATGATGTCATTCTTTTCCTGCAGCTTGTTCTTGACACATCTGGGCAGATGTTTTTTTTTCCTTGTAATGGTGTCTGACAACTATTATGTGATTGAAAATGTGAAATGTCCTGGTCAGAACTAACTTTGTCCTTGCAACCTTGAGAAAAACCAACAAATTTAAAGAGTGACATCCTTTCTTTTGTTGTTCTGTTCTTGTGGAGTATGCACATGGCGTTTAAGCCCCAAATAGGACAGCTTTACTTAAACTGCGTGGTGTCTGATCGCTGCTGCGTCTCAATGTCAACGGTGTGTTGTGAAGCCAAACTGTTAATCAGCTTAAAAAAACATCCATCTGAAATGAAATCACTGGTTCTTTGAAAGAAAGACATGCATAGGCTTGTAAAACCTTAGTGTAAACCCACCAAATAAACCCAGACCGGCTCACGTGAACTCCCAAGGACTGACGTATGAATGAAATGAAACTTCAAAGCTAATGTTGCTAATACAGGACAACTCAATGGCAAGTGTAGTTACAATGCGCACGGCTTTTATTATTCGCTATTAATCAATAATAAAGCATCTGTGGGCTCAGATGACGTTTCAATAATCCTGCTTGTCATCTGGCCTGGTTTAATTTGTGCAGAAATGCAACATGCAGCAGCTGATGCTAACTTAGCCGGGCTGTGCACCGCCTCATGTCATTACACAAAGGTCATTGCGTCTGGCACCAGAAAAACACCGACCAGTCAACAAAATGAAGCTTGTTATTTGTTAACAGTAAGCATATGTGGCCATGTGGATCAGTATTACGTTTTGGATCAATTGCAATACATTTAAAAAATTGACATTTCCCAACAACTCCGGCCTGCTAGTTGCGCCAGCGTGTTGCTACTAGTTAGCATGGTTAGCACGGTCCCTGCCCTCTTTTCTGATTTAAGTCGATTTCGCTCAAAAAAACAAAACACAAGCATAGAGAAGGCTTACGTGAAAGGACGGCTGGGGATCCTACAAGAGCCTTGAGGGGCTGGACCCCAGGCTTAAGAGCCTGCAGAGCCCCGGTGCAGCAACGTCCCACAGCTCCTAACATGGTCAAAATGGCTGAAGGTGGAAAGAGTCGGAGCAAGCTGCGGCTTTATAATGAATGACCGCCGGTGCAGACTGCGCATGCGTGCAACGTCACTGTGGCGGACTGCGCATGAATCCTACCAGCTGACATTCTGTCCTCCACACAGAGACAGACACAAGTGTGTGACAGCTTGAATGTGACAATATAAAAGCAAATGTTACTTAGGATGTAAGTTGTGACAAAGGAAGGCGTTTACATGCAGTAGAAAATAAAATAAAGTCATCAAGAAGCTGAGGGAATAAAAGGAAGGAGCAAAGCACAATATCAAGGTTAAGGATATAGGGCAGTGTACCTGGAGTCTCGGACCACTAGTGGTATTTTGTGTAAGTGCAAGGGGTACTTAAAACAATAAAAATAATTTTATTGAGTGACCTTTACAGACATCATTATTGCCTTTTAATTGTATATTTGTCACATTTGATGGTTTACTGCATTACTTCATCTCAACAGCATATTTTAGTATAAACAGTATGTTTTATTCATAATCTATGTTCACACTGAAGTTTTAATACAAAACCAAGGAGTATTGTTTTACTATTGTAGTCAAGTATTGGATCAAATGACTTCTATTACTATCTTGAAAATAAAAAGGGTTCAATTAGGTGAGTGTAGTTGCAGCACTTGTTGCAGGCATTCCAAAGCGGGAAATCCACAGATGTATTTAATAACACTAATGATGTATATCAAGTAGGAGAGCTGGGTTGTCGTACATACTAGCTCTCTTGATTTTTGTAGTTGCTCCCGTACTTGTTCTGTCTTTTCTGAAGATACAGTATATTTAATTCATCTTTTTTTATACTAACTGGAGTAAGAAAAAACTATACTGAACTTAATACTGTCTAGTAGGCCTATGTCTAGTATCAGGATACATTGTAAGCCTAGAGATGTGAGTCCACAGTATTTGCAGTAGAGGGTGCTGCTGTACCAGAGGAGACAGAGTGTGAAGCTGGAGGTTTTGTGCGTGTGTGTGTGTTAGTATCTTGAGGCTGAGGTCATTTTTTGTCAACGCCTTTGATGTAAGATGTGTATTTTTTTTACATTAAGCACAAACAAACAAACCTCTGAGAACAGTCAAGGTCATTTAAGATGATTTAACAACTTAAAATACTCAATTATGTATATAATTTATATTATATCCATGTAAATATGTCAATGTTAAATGTCAATAGCAGTGGCCTCCCTCGTTAATTCAGGATTAAGATATTCACTGGTACCTGTTGCACATGTTTAGTCAAAATGAATCGTTGAGTTGACTGCATCTTCATATTTCATTGATTCAGGTTTCATGTGAGTGTATTTTTGAAACATTCATACTGTTTCAGATATTACTGTGACTGATTGAACCATGCTTGACAAACACTCCGACCTACAGATGATTATCCGTCTCTCTGCAGGGGGACGTACTGCTCTGCTAGTCTGTATTTGCCTGTGACAACACCGTGCATACTTGAATCAAGCATCCTGTGCATGCCCTAAAGTTAAGTATGATGACTGATGGCTGGAATTACTGCATGTTGCTAGGCTACTGTGGTTCAGTTTGGTGGCTTTTTGCTCGTACATTATGCAGGACGTCAATATTGAATGAAAATTTTCAGAAGTTTCTTGTTGAATTGATGTAATGTCGAGGTTATTTAGGAGCGTTTTCCAACAAGTTTCCATGTGTTAAAAACTCCTCACGCTGTAGAAAGACGTGATTATGCCAGGTTGCTGTTCACAACAGTGTCAGCAGCCAAGTGATACAAGAATCAACATGCTCCTTTAAATGAGCCAAAGCACCAGAAGCCAGTGAGGTTACCATTTGAAATAAACTCTGTCATTAGATACACCCAGATTATGAAGTAATCTCCATGTTTGGACAGGCAACAACATATATACTGTATGTATGATTCAAAATCCATGCAAATGCCCCACCTGTGTAATGTGGTTGTCGGGTCATGTAAAACCCTGCTTCATCATGGAATGACAGCAGGTGACCTTTGACTCATCAATTCAATTCAAACAGCTTGAATCGCTCTGTTCTTTATTTATCAATGCTTCCTCATGGAGACAATGCTGAAAATGTACAGGTTTATCTGTCTGACAACTTATGCAACTGAAAAACCCTGTAGCACAGTCAACAGATAAACTTTCCTCTGGGACTTCATCGCGCTGCTTCTTACACAACCAGCCAGGACTATTTTCAGTTTTGGCGTTTGCTGTCATCTCCCTTTAGATCCCATGTTCTCCTAAGTGCTGTAACTGTATGTTAAAGCACATGCATTATCCTGTAAAAACAGTTGTTAGGCTGAATGTCACTGGAAAGATACCTGAGGGTGTTAGCATGTATCAAAGCATTACAGTAAGTGGTGGCTTCCGTAGTATATAAAAGAAAAAGAAAGCCCCCTCCTTCCTTCGTACCACACACTCAGAAGCTCTTTTCTTATTAGAAGTCAAATGTGAAGCTTTATATTAATTTAAATGCCACCCTCTGCTTTTTTTGATGGTGTTTTTTATCTGATGACAGCATCCCTGTGCTCTTTTTTGATAGGACCATCTACGTTGATTTATTTCCTTGGACTTGCTGCGTGAACGCCAGCTAATTGCTGGGTAGTTTGGAGACACTGCGGGGAGGTTTTCAGCATTCGAGGACTTCTTTGTTTGACCATGCAGGGAAATTTTATGTTTTTCTTTTTTTCTGCATTTGAATAAGGGACATAATATTGAAATTCAGAGCGATGCTGTGTCCTAGTTTTGCTGTATTTTTCTGGGTTATGCAACAAAACAGGTGTCTGAGCTGCACAAGTTTCAGATATAGTTAAAGTAGCAGCTTTAGTGACACTTATTTACTATTTCTTGCTAACAGACGTAGTGTTGGGACATATATATGTCCAATCAGCTCAGCACATGAGGGGAGAGGGAGCTGAACCAGATCTAAGGAGGTCCATCTTTCAGGGAGAAGCATTCTTGAGTGACAGCTCACCTATCTTTGCCTTTCAGTAATACAGTAGGAAATAAAAACAGACGCCGTCATCCCTGTTGTGGAGCTATGTGACTCCAGCTCCAGTATTTTATATGGTTGCAGACAGTCTCATGGGGTTTTTGGACTCCTCTGATCCAGGACTGTAGGGATTATAATGAGATTAAGGAGTTATGAGACTTTTCTCTGGTGCTGAAAAGGACACACACCAGGTTTCAATAAAAAACTGGGACTGAATCTGAGGAAGTGCGTTGTTATAGCTATTCACATCCGGCTTTGAAAGGACCTTTTGCAAGAAAAGAGACTTCTTTCCAAGTGCCACTGTACAGAAACCGATGTAGACCATAGCTAATGTTTGCAATATCAATAAATATATATAGGAAAAGACAAACTTTTTTTGTGTCAGAAAGGAATTCAATATGTATTAAGCTTAAAAATACTACACTACTCTTTGAAAATCTGTGTTTAGAGTAAATCCTGCTAAGCAAACCCATAACAAATGACTCCTCTGGTTGTTTTCACAGGTGAATCATGGTATGCTGCTCCTGCAAGGTGTGTTGCCTCAAGGTATCAATCTCCTATCCAAATTTTCCAGTTCTCTTGGGTTACTCTGAGGGCAATACCTCTGGAGGCAGAAACCTAAATGATATGTATTTTAAAGCAGCCATAATAGATATTTGTGTAGCAACAAGGGATTAAATGATTATGTGTAGCGAGGATGGTTTTGCATCCACTGAGCATTATCTCTGTTCCCCTCAGCCTCATGCAGCTTTATGGCCTCTATTTACTCACTGTTTTGGTTTCATGGCATTTAACTCTTTTATAACAACAACAACAACAACTCCCACTGTGTTTCCCTGCTCAGCACTGAAAAGCAGAACGACAGTATGAAAATAGCTAAAACGGTCAGTCAGTATTCTTTATTAACTAATTAATCCATGTGTTCACAGCTTGTCACTGCTGCCCCCAAGTGGCAAGGCAGGGCAAAGCCAGTTCATTTGTACAGTTTATTAACACATACAGCTAGTAATCAGATAGTAAAGGAAGCTTAAGAAAAGCTAAATTCAAAGGCATTATAAGCAGTGTAAAATAAATAAAACACATTGACACACACACTGAGAACAAAGCAGTTTTTAGCTTCTTTTTAAAGCCAGTTATGATTTGCGACCTATCATAATGGAAGAAGATGAGTCATCACTGCAAGTAACAGCCTACTGAATTCCCCTTCAGTGGTTTACCTGCAAGAATATGGTGATGTGTAGGAATGTAAAGTCCGAAGTCTCCAACAGAACATAAACCACTGTTTTTTTTTGACTACGTACCAACCATACTTTTGTAAATTGTGTACATTTTAATGCAAAATATGTGGCCGCCTGTTGGGATGGTAGAACTTATTCAAGGATATCTGAAGTTATTCCTTGCAAAAGTAATGTCCTTAGTGGACTTATATTGATATAAACTCTTTACTCTCCAGATATGGACAGATGATAGTGCTTTGATGTTCTCAGAGGCAGCAGCTATAGTTTCATTCATTCATAACCTTTATTTACAATATAGCCGAGATGAAACACAAAACATAAAAGGACAGAACACGAAACATTTGAAACATACATAAGAATAAGATATTACCGGAAGTCAAAGGTGACAAAGATAAATTGAAACAAAAGTGTTGATAAAAGCAGGAGCAAACTAGGGGAAAGTTGAACACATTGGGGAAAAAATAAAATAGAGTAAAAAATAAATATTGTTATTATTTCTAGGAACTTCTCCTCAGCATGGCTAACAAAGATCACACTAACAGGGGAGGAAAAAAGGGAAAAAAGGAGAAGAAGTTGAGTTGGTGAGGAAGGGGGGGGGGGCTCCGTCATGTCGAGGGATTTCTCCCACACTCTCCCCCAAAATGGGAGTGATCTAAAAAAAAAAAAAAAAGGGCTGGCCTTCCTTTCATTTACTTCCAGCTAAGAATGGCTCCGATTTACATCTGTTGAGAGACAGGATACAGTCCAAGCCTTTGGCTGCACAACTGCTGCTGCTGCTGCTGCTGCTGCTACATGGTCGACCTTCGACTTTGACCACAGACACTTGATCTGATGCTCAGGACATGGAACCACACTAACAAACTACCTGCATGAAGAGTTTTTCTTTCTACCTGTTTGCACTTTCTGTCTGAATTCCCCTTCTTTGCACGCAGGAGAGCTGATCACATTGGAGAGCTAAGTCAGCAACATTGTGAGTTATGCATGCCTGAGTCTCAAACCTACATGCCTGTTAAAGCTTGTTCTCTGAGTGTGTGCAAGATTAAAATGTTAGAACATGTCTGAGACTCTTTTTTGTGTTTGTTTTCTTGTAAATCCATCTCCGTCTTCTTGTCTTTATATCTTCAGGGAGTCATGCTCCCATCACTGCACTGGTTCCTGCTGCTGTGGGGACTTCAAGGTGTTTTGGCGCAGGATTATGAAGACTACGAAGAAGAAGAAGTGGTGACCCCCAAGAGGAGGAACAAACAATATCCATCCAATTCCATCCCACAAAATGGCAAATGTAAGTCGCTTTTTTTTATTATAAGGAGGGGTGGGGTCGTCAATTTCCTTTCCACTGATGGAAAAAGTGTTAGGTAATTTGTGCAGGTGGCACACCTTTCAATTTTTTTTGCATCCCTGCTGCCACGGGTGAAAAAATAGAACATGATACTCAACAAGGACATGCTGGGGGATGTAATCCACTTGGACTGATCGTATCTCTCAGGCCTCTCAGAGCCATCCATCTCCTGTGTGACTATTCAGTGCTCTGTTACCCAAATGTTTTATTCGCTCAGAATCCCGTTTCCCCCAGGCACATTCTCCCTGTGACACGTTTCTGTGAAGATTAATGTGATTTATCCTCAGCCTATATTAGATCTGTGACCTCCTTCCATAGCTGAAGGTTAGCGCTGCAGCAAGTTGAGTTACTTTTATATCCGTTTAGAAATTATATGTCACATTCATGAACTTATCACACTTTTCTAAAAAAAAAAAAAAAGAAAGAAAGAAGAAGAAGAAAGGCATCGGCCTTTTAGAAGCTAAACAGTCAATAAATCACCTTTACCCCCTCTGAAGGGTCCACTGATAAAAACTTCTCCCTGATTTATGAAATCCATTTGGCTACGATCAGTTAGCTTTGTGTATTTGGAGATGAAGGTAATAAATTATATATATAGATTTGTTTTCATATCAGTTTTACAACTGGAAATACAAGAAAATACATTATGCGCAACTATCTGTGGAGTTTGTTGTGTCAGGTTGGCACAAGGGCAAACAGCTTTTGTCTGACAGTGTCCTTGGATGACAAAAGTTACTAAGGAAATAACATGCATTTTTGAAAAATGTGTAGGCTCGATATGAGTCCTAGCAACCAGCTATCTCAGCTACTGTAACAAAACTGGCCTAAAGCCAAACATTAAAGGGATAGCTCAACATTTTGGCAAATTGGCCCATTGCCATAATCCCTATAGTCATAGCAGTAGGTTCGTTACCTTTAATTGTCGGTGCAAGCTGTTTTTAGAACGGCAGAGCAGAGCCGCGAGCTGCTCAGAGCTATACGCTACGGAGGCTCATAGGATTTCTAGGTTTCCCTCATCAAACTAATCAAATACTGTACACAATCCAAGCTTGTATTTAACTATACAAACATGAGTGATATTAATCTTTCTTAATCTCAATCTCTCAATCTCACAATTAGAATAAGAACATACAACCTGAAGCCAGTTGTCTTTAATTTAGTGCACAGACATGAGAGTTGTATCAATCTTCTGATCCAACTTGTTATCAGATGAGTTAATTAATGGCTATTTACTCTTTCTCCTCAAGCTCTCGTCGATGAGGACTGCAGTTTGGAGATAGCCTTCCTGATCGATAGCTCTGAGAGCGCCAAGGACAACCATGCCCAGGAGAAGCGCTTCGCCTCGGACGTGATGGACCGGCTGCAGGGCCTCCGACTGCAGACAGGCCGCAGCCTCAGCTCCCGAGCCGCCCTCCTCCAGTACAGCAGCCACGTCATCATCGAGCAGACCTTCAAACAGTGGCGAGGCACAGACGACTTCAAGGCCCGCATTGCTCCCATCGTCTACATCGGCCACGGCACCTACGCCAGCTACGCCATCACCAACCTCACCCGCATCTACCTGGAGGAGTCGGGCCACAGCAGCATCAAGGTGGCCGTCCTGCTCTACGACGGCATCTCGCACCCCAGGAACCCAGACTTGTTCTCAGCTGTGGCTGACGCCAAGAACCAGGGCGTCCGTTTCTTCACCATAGGCATCACGCCCGAAGCCAATGAGCCGACCAACATGGCGCAGCTCAGGCTGATAGCGAGCTCGCCAGCCACCCGCTACCTTCACAACCTGCAGGACAGAGGCATTGTGGACAAAGTCATTAAGGAGATTGTGAGTATATAAATAAACAAGTTAGATTTGTGTCAGATTGCATGCACAGTTGTAGATGTACGTGCCCAACGTCCACTCAAATGCAAACATATGAAGTCTCATTGCAGTGTGTTTATATGTAAAGTTACATTTATAAGCAATGAAATGCACCTCTGCCATCATTTTGTTGCTACAGCTTTGTTGGGTCTGGAATAGCCATTAACTTGTGGCGGCTAGTGTACTTTTATATGCCTATATACTGAGTCAGATGACTCAACTACGCTGTTTATGTTCCCGCAGCTTCTTTTAAGTCTTTCCAGAAGTTACACTGTCTTTAACGTCAGATCTTGTTATTTGTGAACATTTTGCTTATCTCACTTACGAGATTTTCACTAATTACCTGCAGCTTTGTGTAAATCCATCAAAGCGAGCATCCTAAAAACACTTTAATTAAGGCGAGATTACAGAGATTTGCCAGGAATGAATGTACATTTTTTTGGTATACAGTACATAACATGTTCAGACTTGTACATATAATCACTTTGCTTCGCTGTTTCTCTACATTTCTTTGACACTTTAGATTTTGTGAAATTGCAAGTATGTTTGATAACTGCTTATTACCGGAGGGCAGGTATCTATGACAGGTAGCAGCTTCAAAAAACCCATTATGCAGACAGAAGTAGTGTCTTTGACCTCTCAGTACAACTCAATAATCTTCCCCACTGTGCTATCTTTGACACGATACTGCTTTGATTTCCTGGCTTATTGCTTCCCTGATGTACACCTGCTCCCCGGTTGCCACAGTAACAGGCCCTGCTGTCATCAAAGTCATCACAATGGGTTATATTCACCTTAGATTACATTTTGCATGGAACGCCACACGTGGAAGCAATTAACTTTTGACAAAGTTTGCCTTAATTTTCAATGGCTGATCCTGACCGGAGTGAATTGCATTGTGTAAAACCAAAATCATGCTTCCACTCAGATAATTAGACCATGTGCTGCACAGCAACATCCTGCAGACACAACCAAAAGACGGCCGTGTCCATATGCTCTGCATTAAAGCTCTTTATGGGAAAACCGGGTGCAGTAAGTGCAGGAACCCAGCAAGAAACATGTATGCACGTTACTCGTTCAAGCAGCTCCTCAAACACCACTTCAGAATCGTGCTTACTGTTGACACAGGTGGTTCGTATCCAAGTATGATCAGGAAAAGAAACCTGATAGAAAACACCAAGCACTGAGCCTGGTAGAGCATTGAACGTGACAGTCTGCATTCTGCTGGCATGCGAGACCCCGGCGGCTGCTTCTACAGACTTTCATCTCATTGCACTGTGCAGGCAGCATCTGTATGTCATAAGCATGACCCTCTGCCCCAGCTGAGAGTCTGTCTTTTATCTCTAATCATCATAGCCTCCAACTGCATCCCCTTCATCCTCTAAAAATGGACTTATGCTGTGTTGTCTCCTCTTCCTACTGCGGGAACGTCCCACTGGATGCCGATCGAGGCTGTTTTACTGATCAATTCATGGTGTTTGTATTGAATTTCAGTGTAACTTGTACCATTCAATCCTTCTGTGGGGAGAGCGTGGTCAGCTTTGAAGAGTCGGATCTGTCTGCTGCAAGATGTGATGAAGCGTAGGATACGAGTGGGCTGGTAAAATCAGGTGGAGGATGTTGAAGGCCATCTGACACAGCGGTGAACAACTATAATTGGGTGTTTGAGTAGCAGGTGTTTGGCGTTGCCGCTGACTCCCGCGGTGCAACTTTGACACCTGAATAAAAGCTTAGCTCAGGTTTTGAAAGGGGGCTCACATGAGAAGTCTGTTTCCTTCAAGCCCTTTGTCTGCTGTTGGGCTATAAATTAACACCAACCATATGGAGTAAATCTAACAACATCTTGACATTCTTGTGTTTCTTGCTCCACAGACGGCGTTGGCGGATGAAGGGGTAAGTCTGTGGTCTTTTCCACAAATATCCTGATGTGTCTGTGTCTGTGCCGCTGCCCCTCTGACTTCTTCCCTCCTTGTGTTTGAAGTGTCCTCTGGCCCAGAGCAAATGTGCCTGCGACAAAGGGGAGAGAGGACCCGGCGGCCCCCCAGTAAGTATCTTCTTCTCTCATAAGTCCACAGAGCTCCAAAAGTGTGAAATATCGAGTTAAGAAACGGATTACATGAACATAAACATATGAATTAAATGTTTTATAATGTTGCACGCTAACTAGCTACATAGATTAGCATTTATTACAACATCTGAAGCGATGAGGCTTCAAGACAACAGCTCTCCGGATCTCTCCTCTTCACTTTGATGGTGAGTAATTAGCAGCAGTAAGCTAAATGGGGTGAGAGGTTTTTGTTGAGTAATGTTCATTTTGAAATATTTACTTTACTTTATTTTTTTTGTTTGGATGGGACAGTGCACATTAATGAACATAAAAACATGTAAATGCGCCGGATTATAGCAGCAATGCTAACAGTGACAGTATACATAATAATAAAGACAACATAATAATACAGACAACAAAAAGACAACAAGACGACTATAACGAAATAAAACATATTGACATTTTGACAAACACTTTCATGGGTAGAAGGACCATAAGAGTTTCTGAGAGATGAAGTGCAAAAGTACTGGGTTGAAGTGACAAGTGCTAGAGTGCAGGAGTGCATAGGTACATAGGGAGTAAGTTGTATTGCACTATTCCCATACACCTAGGAATATAAATGTCTAATTATATAAAAATTAGACCCAATAAGATTAATAATGACTTATAGGTCATGACATAAACCAAGCATTGGTTCATTTCTATACATTATCCAGTTTATTGATAGAACTGCATAATGTATTTTTAATGGAGCTCCATATCTCCCCCTGTGCTTTATACAATCATAAAAACAGATCTGTTTTGAAAACATAAAAGACAATAACTCTTTTGAAGTACAGGGCAGCACAGCTGACAAAGACCCCCTTGATGCAAACAGGCTACGTAATTGCAGGGTTTTCAGGGGGGTTTAGTAAATTATGCTGTTTTGAGAAGCTATGTTTCCCTGCAGCAGTGAAAGTGACGTGAATGCCTCACATTCCTCGTACAGTTTATTGAAAGCAGGCCTAAACAGATATTTACATGGAAAATCGGTAGGATCATGTCTGGCAGGAGCAGCCCGCCATATGTGATCGTCTTGACGACATGCGCTGGATAAAATGTTACATGCATGACTTTCTTCACCTGCCAAAGCCGCGTCGGGATATGAGCTGAGAGTCCGCCGCAATTAGACGTAGCGGTTTTGCTTTGAAGTATTTTTCACAGGATGAGAACGGAGTAATTACCTCTTTAAACATAATGGTCTGAACAAAAGCTGTTTCACATCAGGGGCAGTGCAGAGCAGACGCACACTGACGGAAGCATTGTGTGCAGAGACACAGACACAGAGGGAGCCGTACACAAAAGATAACAACATGCACAGTCCACAACACGCAGGCATGAGACCAGAGAACAGCCAGACAGTTGTTCCTTCCCAAACACACATGGCGACGAGTTCAAGTCTGCTGCCTGTGTCTCATCTCAACTTCATGTACTCAGTGACCTTTATCCTCCATTATGAACTTCTTCAGACATGTTGTTTGCATGAGACGTGGCTTCTGAAGACCGAACAAGATTCGAATTGTATTCCTGAGAATGAATAGTTCTACATTTTGGGAAACTCTTTCGCTTTTTTTTTCGCTGCGAGAGCTCAGCTTCTAATGCGTCACATCACATCTTGCTTGTTAAATCCAGACAAATATCAAAGTGTAAAGATGACAAGTCGCGGTGTAACGTGCTAATAGGGTTGGAGCTATTTCAGGCGCCCCTGTTCCTCAAGTAAAAGACTGGTAGGAAACTTGTGTCTGAAACCATCAGTAGAAAAGATTAACAGCCAAGTCAGAATAAAACTTAAAGGTGTGTGTAGAAATAGGTCAGGTAACTACACTACTACAACAGTGAGCCAACAGTTATGTTTCCAGTTGATTTTTCATCGTGTCCTAAATTCACTGCTGCTCTTATTTGCACCTTTACCTGGTTTTTTCACAGTAACTGAGACCCATGCATTGTTTTAGGGGAGATTACATGTGCAGCATTGCATACATCCAGTTACTTTTAAAGAACTTCCTGAAGTTTTTTCGTCCTCCTACTGTTTCATGCATCTTCTTTTTTTCCTCTACAGGGCAAAAAGGGCCGCCCTGGAGAGGATGGAAGTCCTGGTCTGAAAGGAGACAAGGTGCCGTTTTTAAATCAAGCTACATAATTCAAATCCCTTATAGTTAAAGAGTAAACCTAAATCCTTCTTCGTTTCCTCAGGGTGAAAGTGGGCTGAGTGGACTTCCAGGTCGAGAAGGAAGAGAGGTGCGATGAGGCTCTTACCACAATAAAAGCATATCCATTCTGTTTTATCTCTTTCCTCGTCGCAATATAGAAGACAAAATACTTTTTTTTCTTCAGTCTTTGCTTGTTGCCTGTCTCCTGCCTTAACAAGACTGTTTTGCGCACACAGGGGAAGCCAGGATACAAAGGAGAGAAGGTATTGTATGGATTTTAATGTGGAGTCTCAATATTCCCTTATGGTTTTTGTTCAAAGTATTTGGGTTCCCACGCTGTAACACTGAGAGAAACTGGAGAATTATGATTTCCAGGCGTGCGGTGCTTTGAAAGGAAATATCATAGCAGCTTGTCCTCCCTTTTTCATTCATCTGTGTTTAATGTTATGCCTGTCTATGTGTATTTAGAGTTACTGTTCTTCTAAAGAGAAGTAACCCCAAAGTTCTTAATTACATAAACCCCCATGTCATTAGTCTTGGCTAAGCAGCCCCTGGATGGGCATTAAAGCTCCATTACTCCAAGATAACTGGTTGCAAATTGCACTGTGTGGCATAAAGCTGTTATTGAAAAGCCACAGAACTTCATAAAATTGTGCAAAATGGAAAAAAAAGACTGGGCTAAACTGTTGTTGTTCTCTTACAGGGGGAGAGAGGAGAGTGTGGCACACCCGGGATTAAAGGAGACAGAGTATGTGTTCAGAACTTGAGAAAGACAAGTATTAAATGTCATTATTTCCCTGACACAGTCGAGCGGATCTTGCCTCTGAGTAACATTTAGACAGTTATTTACAGACAGAACCACTTGAAAGTATTAATTATTATTATAGATGATGAGTTTTAACAATTCCTACTCTTTCCCAGGGTCCTGAAGGTACCCTCGGCCCCAGAGGAAATCGTGGACTTCAGGTGAAATCTCCCATTTATTAATCAAATCCAAGCGACCGTTTGCTTTATACGTAATTTTTTAAACAATTTGGTCCAATTTGTTCATTTGCACTATCTATCTATCTATCTATCTATCTATCTATCTATCTATCTATCTATCTATCTATCTATCTATCTATCTATCTATCTATCTATCTATCTATCTATCTATCTACATATCTATCTATCTATCTATCTACCTATCTACCTATCTATCTATCTATCTATCTACCTATCTATCTATCTATCTATCTATCTATCTATCTATCTATCTATCTATCTATCTATCTATCTATCTATCTATCTATCTATCTACCTATCTACCTATCTACCTATCTATCTATCTATCTATCTATCTATCTACCTATCTACCTATCTACCTATCTACCTATCTACCTATCTACCTATCTATCTATCTATCTATCTATCTATCTATCTATCTATCTATCTATCTATCTATAACAAATGGGATGGTAGCTGTGAAGTGGTTATGAACTTCACCTTTACTGATTCTGGCTAACTTACAATCAATTTCAGGGTTTGCCCGGTCCGCCCGGTGACAACGGACCTGAAGGTGTGATCGGTAAAAAAGTAAGTAATCCTCCCCTCAAAAGAAAAGCTGTAAATTAAACCTTTTCCTCCTTTATACGTAGAGTGACCTCACTTTATTGCCACAGATTGGCCTTTCTCCCCCTCTCTCCTGTCCAAACACATTGATCAAAGGTGACCCACGGTCTCCGAACCAGATGCATATCTGAAGGATTTTTGTTGGATTCATAAACTCTTCAAACTTTCCAGTCTGGTTTGAATTAAGTCTCTTTTATAGCTGTGTGAACAGAGCATGGGTGTCCATGTCAACTGATTCATAAGCACACAGATAATGAATAACCCTGGTTGCTGCAGAAGTGGCAGAGGTGAAAAATGAAATGTGTTTTTTTTATGCATGTGAAAGAAAGGACACTACAAACTGGTTTAAAAAAAAACAAAACAAAAAAAACATGACAAAATGTTCTCTCCCTGTGTTCAGGAGGATAACATCCCACTCACGAAGTTGACATTTAAAATGCAATCAGATTAAATCAATTCATCACGGGTATAAATAACAGCACAAATGTCAAGTAGCCCTACGAACTGATCGGCTGACCATACATTTTAACACTTTTTTTTTTTTGAGTTACGATCCATCACCACTGGAACATTTGAAACCCTTGTGAAGCGCCTCATCTGTTATTACCTTGTCAGCCTATTTGTCTGTTCTTACTTTAAAGCCCCCTCTCTTGTGTTATAGCTGCCAATTCTGCCATGAGCACACTCCTCTCCAGCAAGTGCTCGCTCCTTAATTATTTTGGAAGAATGTACATGCTGATTGTCTGGCTGTCATCCTATATCACCTGAATGGCAGACTAATGTCTGGCTTTAAACATTGTCCCAACTTGCCTGAAAAGGGCAAGCGAGAGGGGGGAAAAAAAAAGAAAAAGAAGAAAAGTGTCGGTATGCAGCAACGACGAACATTTCCACACCCTTTTCACTTGTCCTGTGTGCCCTCCTGCTGCACACCACAGCTGTGATTTACTGCCTCCGAGTGAATAATTGCATTCTTTACCAATAAAGCCTTGACTGAAGGAATGAAGGACCCCCTTCCCCTTTAAAAAATAATCATAAAAAAGCTGAATATTACAGGACGGAACAGCAATTTTCATGTTTATGTGAATGTGGAAGAAACGTAATGAGGTCACGTCTTCTGGTTTCCATGCAGGTTTTGAACAAGGTGTAGGATGAGGTTAACAAAGCTACTGTAGTATATGTGTCTGCAGCTGGTTATGCATCTGTATCCGTGTGTGTGTGGTTTAATAGGGTGAAAGGGGACTTCCTGGGCCACCTGGATTTCAAGGGGAAGCAGGGATCGGCCTTCCGGGACCCAAGGTGAAGTCTGCCACCCTATTGTTTTGGAAAATAAACTCTTGAAAACATAATGACCTACCTGTGTCTCACCTTGTTTGTGTACTTTTTCTCTCTTGCACACACACATACACACTCCACAGGGTGATGTTGGTTTACGGGGGCAATCAGGGCCCCCCGGCCCCCAGGGACTTGGCGAACCTGGACCACCGGTGAGTAACACTACGTAAATATCCCAGCGTCCTCATATGTAGAAAACATGGCAGCAGTGTTGTTGTTGTAGTTAGTTTGCCTTATTATAGAGATGTGAATAAAAGTATAAAATTTTTATGCTGAGAAGTTAGGATTGGTCTTTATTGGGCTCTGCCCAGTTTTTTAAAGGGATAGTTCAACATTTTGGCAAATTGACTCATTGCCATAATCCCGATAGTCATAGCAGTAGGTTTGTTACCTCTCAAAAGGAGTTTAAATCGAACACAACTGGACTTAGTTAGTTGGATCAGTCCCAGCCAGGTCAGATGCGTACATGAACTGATGAAGCCTCTTGGATGAGAGGTGAAACGTCTTCCTAGACAAAATAACCAAGTCCAGTTGCGTTCGATTTAAACTCCTTCTGAGATACTATGACCTGGACAGATGAGAATATGCACAGGCTTACGTTTGTACGTTTGTAACCCCAATTGTCCCAATTGTCGGCACGTTGCCTTCAGAGACAGTTTTTCATCAACAGTCTCTGTATTTCCCTCTAAAACAACTCTGTCTGGTAACGTTCTGTTATTATCTCATAGCGTGGTGAATGTGCAGGTCACAACTTGTCCACCAGAGCGTTTTGGAGTTGTTGGATTGTGTATTTGATGAGTTTGATTAGGGAAACCAAGAAATCCCATGAGCCTCCGTAGTGTAGCTCTGAGCAGCTCACGGCTCTGCTCTGCCATTCTAAAAATAGCTTGCACTGATAATTAAAGGTAACAAACCTACTGCTATGAGTATAGGGATTATGGCAATGGGGCAATATGCCAAAAATGTTGAACTATCCCTTTAAACATAACCTGTAAACCTGTAAAAGATAACTTGAAATTTAAATGTTTCTTTTTGGCTTTCTCTTATCAGTCCAAAGCCAATAAGCTGGGCCAACATTTGTGGGTGACATCACAACAAGCTGTTCAATCTATTTGTAATATCCTCACTGTTTGTTTTTAAAATAACAATCCAGCTTTTACTGAGACTGAGGAAAATATTTCTATATTGGAGTAAAACCCTCAGTCTTCAGACAGAGTCACATATTACTCCTAAAGCACCTGAAAATGATCATCTTTAACTTTAAATATCCATCTATATTCAATAAATGTACATTAATACACATCAAAAAGAAAAGAATAAGGATAAGATAAATTATAATTAGCAAGATAATCACTGATAAACACTGTGTGGGTGTAGTTTGATGAGGTTTGACCACATACAATGAGACTTCAGACAAACACAGACATCTTAGCTCTGAAATAAAAACTGATACTTAAGAAACATTATAGATTTTTACTTCAGTTTTTAAAAAAGAGGATTTTTTCTTTTTTTTTATATGTTCCTCCATTGATCGTCGTACATTATTGTCTGTTACTCAGGGGCCTCAAGGGCCACAGGGTGTCCAAGGAGAGAGAGGGCCGCTTGGAGAAGGTCTGCCTGGACCAAAGGTGAGTCAGTGTTCACTTTTGTCTTTTATGTCTGGGGCCTCATGGGGCTCACAGATTTTTTTTTTCCCCGGAGAAGCCAGTTAAAAGCTTTGAACCTCTATGACCCCATTTTCATGCATTCATCTTCACCCCACTCACCTGCACGAAGAAGGGCCTCGTCCGTCTGGGCTCCAGATTTTTTTTTTTTCTGGACGTAATGACAGGAAATTGACAGAGTTGGTGGGAGACGACACACATCACGACGAAACACAACACAAAGCAGGGTCTCCATACAATAAATCCACATAGAGCAGTGCAAGTATGACTCTGATTACCTCATGCTCCGACCCGGTCCATTGATCGTGCACGGCTGACAGGACACACGAACAGGAACAGGAACAGGAACAGGAAGAGGGACAGGCCTGCACTGATGCAGAGATAACACAGGAGAGGAGCCAAGACTCCTTGAGACATGATGGAGGGAATGAGTCAGAGAGGAAAGAGTGAATCTGTGTCTGCTCAAGATGCACACACACACACACACACACACAAATACAGACACACACATACACACACATGTATAGTCTCTCTCCCGCATATGGATACACACCTACTGTACACAGGTGAACATGAGCAGAGATGAAAGTCCAGACCTGAGGTGTTTCTAGTTTCTATTCTACTATTGAAACATCACACATGGTGGGTGTCATGGCTGAGTCAGCATTTCTTTTTTATAATATCTTCAAAACACACACAAGAAGTAGCGTATATCTTTTTGAACATTTCAACATTATTATGATTTAAATTGGGGGTTTTTTTCTAACCGAGGTTCACATTGTGTTTTAAAATGCAGTAGCGGTGCGGGAAAAAATCTATACAGCATTTATAGATTATTATTTATAATAATAATGATAATAATAAATTTTATTTGTAACGCTATTTATATTTAACAAAAAATCTCAAAGTGCTAAAGCAACTGAAAAATAAGTTAAAACGAGAGTTAAAAACAGTTAACAAAATAAAAACAAATTCACACAATAAAATGCAAACGTGAATTGAAAGTTTTGGTACTTACAGTAATAACTGATTGTTTATTCCACTAGATGGTGCTGTTGGAGGCACGAGAAATTAGGAAAGCGCCGTCCGACTTTAAATCAAACATGTTAGCATTTAATTAAGTCAGACAAGTAAGCAATGCTTTTTGCATCAATAAAAATACTGCAATATTATTAATTCCGCCAATAATATCGTATCCTATTGATTCCCACCTCTAAAATGCTTAAAAGGAAATGTGGGTGTTAGCCCACGGTTCCTGTTTCTCTTCACTGTCCCTCTGCAGTACAGGCAGAAAAAATAGAAAACACAAAGAAAACTCGCGGTTGAAAATGACGTTCTTGCCACGGTGCTTACTATTGAAGTCGTAAGCCTTTGTTTGGTGGTCTGGGAGTTTTATTCTGCTGGTTAACATTCCTAAAGCGATTTATAGCAGTGGGGATTTTGCTTTGTTAAATGTCAGAGGCTGTGATGTAAATCCAGACAGTCAAATTAAGCGTGAGTTAATGTTAACGACAGGAGTTATCAGTCTTTGGCTTTGGTACAAAATCAACAAGGCATAGTAACTCCATTCTTCTTTTTTTTTTACCATCTCACCGAGAACTTTATGCAATTTATTTTATGATTTTTCAACACGTTACAGCTTCTTTCCACCTGTGCACAGAGGAGGTGTACATTGTTCAAAGATTTGCCTCAGGGGGAGGTTTTCCTTTTTTTTTTACTCCTCGACAGGAGATTTGACTGTGAACTTGCAGGTGGTGTTCTCGCTCTGAAGCAGCATTTTCTCTTTTCACATGTCATGCCGTGCCTGGACAAGCTCCAGATTCACAGGAGGCTCACATTGAGCAGCAGCAGTATTAGTAGTACTGTATATAGCCTTTTTTTTCTCCACATCATTTGCACCTCTGCTTGTGCCACAGGAGTTTAGACAACAAGTTTCTGAGGCAGACGAGATGTAAATGCAAATGAAGCCGTTCTATGCAAATGCCGAGCTACGCCTGTGTCTGACACTGTATCTGTCTCGCTCTCGTCCTTGGATGACCTTGGAAGACCGGAGGATTGTCTTCTTTTCTCTGCAGAGTCAAACTGCCACAGACACTGGGCCCCGCTTGTTTCTGTTGTACTTACTGTCAACTTGGATTACTGCTCTAATCCCTCACTGTATTTCTGTTTCTTTATTCTGCTCTTCATATTTATAGAATATAGAACTTTCCTTCGAATCATATGTTTTTGTCATATATAGTTGTTTTTTTAATGGGATAGTTGAACCTTTTGGCAAATTGGCCCATTGCCATAATCCTTATTGTCATAGCAGTAGGTTCGTTACCTTTAATTGTCGATGCAAGCTATTTTTAGAACGGCGGAGCAGAGCCGTCAGAGCAGCGCCTTCAGGGACAGTTTTTCAGCAAGCAGTCTCTGCATTTACCTCTAAAACAATGCTGTCTGGTAACATTGTGTTATTGTGTGCATGGTGAATGTGCATCTTGCGGCTCTGCTCCGCCGTTCTAAAAATAGCTTGCAACGACAATTAAAGGTAATGAATCGGGATTATGGCAATAGGCCAATTTGCCAAAATGTTGAACTACTGTATCCCTTTAAATATTATTATTCATAAACTGGTCAGTTAACTACAGAGACGGAAACTGACATCACATCAAACAACTTAATTACTGAGTTCAGTGACTTTGAGCTACTTTTAGACTTTAATGTAGCGTGGATTAATATCCTGTATCCCATGCAGTATAAGTTATGTACTGTAGATGGTTAATGTCAAGCTGATGGCAACCATGTGTGTGTCATATAAAACTTTTACTGAGCTGGAAGAAAACACTGACAATGTTCATTTTTTTATTTTCTATTTTTATTACATGGACAGTTATAGAAACGTCATGTCATGTGGAATAGTGTGATGGTTGAGATGAGATTTATTATATTTACACAAGAAGGGACTGCCTGCAACCTTGGACCACAACACATGTTAAAAGGACATTTAATCAATAAGTCGACTGAGGATTAGAACAAGATTGTTGTTATTGTTGGATTCAGTTTTACACCTTTGAATAATGATATGAGAACTCCACAGGCCTATGTCTCCTACGAGGCGCTAAATTGTTATTTTTAGATATTAATTTAGATTTTATTTTTCCATAGTTTCCACGGATGTATCTTCATTATTTTTGAGAAAGGCTTAGACATTAATTTAAAGGGGAACTATGCAAGTCTGGTCCCTTCTCCTGTGTTGCTAACCCTCCTCTCGGCCATGTGCATTAAGTTTTCAATGAAGATAGTGAGAAATCAATCAGAAGTCATTTATTCAACCAGCACTAGGACTCTGAAGCTCCTTCATTAAGGTGAAAATCCTGCATTGTTCCTCTTTAAGGTCAGCTTTTTTCAACTACCCAGCAAAATAGCTCAGCATCTACTACTGGATATTGCTTTCAGCAACTACTTTCATGATTTCCAGATGAAATATCCTAATGATTGCATATCCTCCTTCATCTCTTGTGAATCTTTTGATCCCCCCCTTTTTTTCTGTACATCTCTGATGATCCCAGCTGCTGTCACACCGTTAGACGTCATCGTTTATGTGAACAGAAGTAAACACAGTGTAACTTCTCTGTCTGTCTTTTTTACAGGGAGAGCGAGGCCTGGAGGGGCCACGGGGGCCCAGAGGACAACCAGGCGCTGGAATCAAAGGAGACAGGGTATATAACACGGAGAAAGCCTTCACACAGTCAGACATGAAGATAAAAAACTAGTGTCCTGTTGCTAAGGAGGCCAGGAGTTGGCAGAGTCAGTCGGTGAATGCACAGCGAAATGCATTCAGCGGTGGTGTTATATAGGAGGTCACAGTCTACAGGTGATGAATCAAGGTTAAAGCTTGAGCTGTGTGGGAGAAGGAGTGACGGTTTCCTGGATTGGATTGGATGTTAACTCTGCTCTGGCACAGTCACACAAAGATACTCTTTTTTTTTCTTTCAGTGTGTTTGCAATCATCTGGAAACACATCATCTTGACAAGGGACGTGACTGGGAAACGTTGAAATGTGTTTTAAAGACATGACATTAATATTTGGGAATGAATGAAACCATCTCCCTTAGAAATAAAGAAAAAGGGGGCTTTTACATCGGCTTTCTTGCCAGGGATTTTAATGACGGTTTTATTGCAGCTGTTAGATAATTGCTATGTTTTGATATGGTAATGGCAAAGTAGTGCCTGTAATGTCGATGGATGAAAATACATTGAATAGAAAAGGAGTTGTATGTGTTTACGATCTGAGTGCTCCTATATTTCAGTGAATAGCATATATATTTATAACTGAGCATAAAGGAAAGATGGTGAATTCTCCCAGGTGGTGTTTGAGTTTGATTTACATGCTGTTTATTGTCATTAATCTGCATTTGTTTGTGATTCTTAAGGGGGATTTAGGACCTCCAGGTCTTCCAGGGCCCCTCGGCCTCCCAGGAGTGGGCATACAGGGCGAAAAGGCAGGTATTTTATACATCAAGTGGATTAAAACTGACATAAAATGACAGTTTTACATGTTTTATTTTGAGAAATTGTTCCAAAAATATCATACAAAGATGATTACAGTGCATCTTGGAGAGCAGGACCCAGTGTAATTAGTATTTTCTCTGAATCAGAGCACCCTCTTTCCAATTTTTAATATGACTATTACAATAATAGATCTGTTTAATTTGTTCATGCATTAACTAATCTTGGCATAGCCTGGAGAAAAATTCTGAACCTCAAACCTCAAGATCCAAAGTGAAACAAAATAGCAGATTTTCCAGTCTCTCTCTATATGATATACATGTACAGTATTTATTTCTCATGAGCAGTGTATCGACTGGTACATATACTACTGTATATATAAATTCCCATCTTGGATCCCTTAATTGTTCATCTAGCATCTCGAATCTTGTACACTATCATCTCAGTTAAAATGAAAACAACGCGCACACACACACACACACACAGTCAGACATAATTGATCCAGCGTGATGCATACAGTATGTTTCATTGGTATTTGTACTATGGAGCAACAGATGGAGGCTCAAGGGTAAATGTTTCCTGCTGACAGCTGAATCAGAGATCAGTCCCTGATATCAAAGCACAAGTTAATTACAGTCAGATAATGGTTGTAGACCACATATGGAAGAGAAGGAGACAGGTGCGTGTTTGCTTACACGCTATAAGTCTTCACAAGTACACATATTTTTTATTCCTGGACCCAAAATGAACTATTACTTAAACTTATGTGTTACTGTGTCTTCTCCTTGCAGGGTGTAGAGGGACCGAGGGGGCCACCAGGGAGCAGAGGCCCACCGGGAGAGGGCTTTTCTGGACCCAAGGTGTGTATATATACGTACAACTCTGGAAAAAAATAAAGATACACTCCAAAATGTTCTTAATGAGTAAGAAAGATTATAAATAAATTTAAAAAAAAACACTGCTGTGATTAAAAATTGGGATTATTCCACCACTAAACTGTTCCTAAGTTTAAAAAGTAGTGTTGTGTTGTTTTAAAATGAATATGAACTTGTTTTCTTTGCATTATACAAGGTCTGAAAACACCAGAATGTTTTTGTTATTTTGACCTGTTGCCATTTTCTGCAAATAAATGCTCTAAATGACAATATTTTCATTTCCAATTTGGGAGAAATTCTGTCAGTAGTGTTCATTTTACTCAAACACATAGCTATGAATATTAAAACTTCCTGTCTCACACACAGGGGGACCAAGGGTTGCCGGGTGAGATTGGCGCCCCAGGAGAAAGAGGGGCAGGAGATCCTGGAGCCAAGGTAACGTAAAGAAAAAAAAAAAAAAAGAAAAGTCCTGTAGTGATAAATTGATCAAATTGTCCAAAGTGATCAAAGTGTCCACCTCATACGTAAACACTTCTCCATGACTGTGTCCTCAGGGCGAGCCAGGATCAACAGGGATGGGGGGTTTGCCAGGACTGCCGGGAGAAGACGGAGCCCCTGGACAGAAGGTAGTTTGGACGCTATTTTTACAATATAATTTTATATGGCCAGTGGGAAAATTTCATCTGATATATTCTCATTTTGCTTGAAGGCACCGTTATTAATGAAAAACAAAGTTATTTTAATTTCCATTCATTATATTTTTATGCTGGCTGTTCAAAATTCGTATTTCTAATCAAAACAATGTCAGTTTTAGTGTGATGACACGTCAACTCATTGTATGTGTGTGTCTGTGTGTCATCAGGGTGAGCCAGGAGCTCCAGGTCTCAGAGGACCAGAGGGGTCACCTGGGATTGGGACTCAAGGTGAAAAGGTAAACTAAGGAAATAATAAAAACAAGAGGCATTTTTTTTCTCTCTTAGCAAAGTCACTGCTGTCACATTTAATTATTACTCTTCCCACTGATGATCCTTTCAGGGTGACCAAGGCCAAAGAGGAATAAGAGGCTTGACCGGTCCGCCCGGCATCGCTGGACCCTCTGGACCAAAGGTCAGAAGCTTTTAAACTATAATAAACACATTTTTCATTTTCTGTGGCCCTGTGCAATAAGAAACGATTAATCTTCGGTCAATGATTTTAACCACTCGGCTCGTTTTGATCCTCACCAGGGAGAACCAGGGGCGCAAGGCAGGGCAGGGTCTCCCGGCCCAGCAGGACGCTTCGTCTCTGGACCCAAGGTAACTCGTGTCGGCTCCAGTGCGGTGTTTGTTGGAGTTGCACATTTTCATTTAATAATAACAATAATAATAATAATACATTTTATTTATGCAGTGCTTTTACAGCTCTCAAGGCGCTTTACATAAATCCAAATACAGAGGAAATAAAATACAACAAAAAAAATATACATAAGTGCGCAGTGCAGAGAGGAAGAAAGAGAGATAAATGAAAAGTACATAGAAGGACAAACAATGTGCAATAAAGATGTGTGTTTTAACCAATAATCATGATTGGCAGCACATTTATTGGCACAGTTATTCCCAAGTGTGTCAAGACATCGTCACAACTTTCACCTGTTACTCTAAAATATCATTTAATTTACATTTACACGTATAGAGATTCTGTTTTGTTGTTCACTTATGCTGAAATACAATATATGACTTCATTAATTATAATCAGCTAAGAAGTAAATGTTCTTTTTGCAGCAGAGTGGCTGTCGTCAGTGGTGTTTATCGCGTATTGTGGTTTTTTGGATAATATGCATTAACATATATCATAGATTGATGCTATTAAATTAGATTTCATAATAGATTTTGGAGGATTTAACCACACTCAAACCATCAGTGGCTCTAAAAAGCCTCAGGCTGAACTTAGTGTGGCAGCTACTTTGTGGTAACTTGATTTATTGCCGTGTTGGTTTGTTCACACGCACCTCAAAGACCAATATTGCACAACTTTGGCTGCAAAGCTTCATGATGGCAAATTACATGGGAATTACAGTATAATGATAACAATGATATCGTTATCTTTAAAGCACATTTCTTTACGCTTCGTGGAAAAATAAAAAAGGAGAAACCACACAGGAAGCCAGAGCATGATTAAAAAGATGAGAGCGCAACAGCATAAATCAGCATTATGTATTATGGATCTGACAATAATAAGTGGAGATGGCAGTGAAATATGCAGAAGTAGTAAGTGGATAAAAGAGAATGCAAACATTAACATAGGCTGAGACATGAGAGAGAGAGAGAGAGCAAGAGATGTGTTTTAAAAAAGCAATTTATTAGAAGATGAAAGATAAAAGTTAATGAGCTTCTGGTTTTAATCAGGATGGCAAATAGCCATTCACCTGTCAGTCACAAACCCCCGACCTCGGGGTGACCAGCAGTTCGGCTGGAGCACAAACCATGTCAGTAAATCTTAGATGTAACTGGGAGCGCGGTTATTAAAAGCCTTAACGCGGCGGTCAGTCATAAAATCGCTCCAAAAACCAAACAGGGAGGTGACCATTGTGATTAAACCCATTTGTTTCAGCAATAAGACGAGCAGCAGCATTAAATCTAATAATCTATAGGCTCAATAAGTGAACTGACTCAGTGGTGGCTGCAATATCTATTATAATAGAAGGAGTTAACATTAACAACGACGAGCTAACGTCCATGTGAGATTAAATGAGTCGGTAGCTACAAACCCCTCCTGGGGGCAGTCAATGTGTTTTACTGCGTTCATTCATTTGCTAGAATGAGAAGTTAGAAAAGTTAAAGAGTAAATGCAGCATAATTACTTCAGTATTTTATCAACACATCATCTTATACTAAACTTTCAAAGTATACATTCTTAATTATTATTTTTCCAAGTATATGCGATCCAACATTATTATTGTTACCATTATTATTATATAGTTGACATTTAATTATTTATTGGCCCCTTGGGTGCACTTTAAATTGTTTTGCTGCTACAGGAGCGGGACTGTCAAATGTATGCTCTTATGCAATGACAATAAACTTAAACTTAAAGTACAGCAGGGTAGGGCATGTGACTGTAGGGCACTTTTTTTTTTTTGCCTCCTAGCGGGGCAAGTCCTGACTATTGGGTCGTTTGATCTCTATCTTTACATCTTTACTTTGCATTAAAATTCAATCACAGCAGCGGTTGTATTGAAATTCTTAGGCAGCGTACGATGTAAATGGCCTTTACTGTAAATGTGAATGAATGAATGTGTCTTGTGTTTCTAGGGCGACGTTGGTCCGAGCGGTCCTCCTGGTCCGGTTGGCGAAACCGGCTACGGACTTCCTGGTCCAAAGGTGATGCTTTACTTACTTTATTTACTTACTTTATTTGTTTAGTTTAGTCGGGACAGTGCATATTAATGGATAGTGAGTGCATGAGTAGCCACTGTAAATACACTGGATTTAGCATTGGTGCTAAATTACATGCATAGCCCCCAAAACAATACAACAATTAACATAAAAAGTCCATAAAGACCGAGGGCCGGTAGATAACAGAATAAGTACATTTACATATTTACAGGAGGGTTGGACATGATTCATTGAAATATATAATCTATACAGTTGTGATGCTCAGTGTTTACTGCACTGAACTTGTGTCAAATTCATGTCTTGTCTTTCAACACACACACACAGAGGCAGATTTTTCAACACACCAAGTGCGAGCAGGAGCCGAGCTGAACAGTCTATGTTTGGAAAATCAATTATCGAATTAGATGTAATGAGTGTCGGGGGGCGTTGTGGCAGCACATGTTTGCACTTTCAGCAGGAGGAGCAGAGAAGAAGTCAAACACAAACACAAACACAAACTCACTGCTGCATTACTTGGAAACCTCAGCTGATAAATGATACAGAGCAACCTGTACAGGATGTTCAACCTCTCCCCCCCATGTTTTTGATCTATTGCAAACTACTTTTTTTTTTTGTTTTACATCCACATTCCACTCTGGTTTCTTTTGAAAATCACTCTATAATTCACTTTGTGTCCTTTTTTGCTTGAATGAATTATGACCTGTGTGTGACCCCCATAGGGCGACCGTGGAGATCCAGGGCCCGTCGGTCCATTTGGCCCCAAAGGAGATGGTTATCCCGGCCCCATGGTGAGAAAAGAAAAACTGACATGCCCATGTGTCCGCTCATAAATCTGTACATTACACATCTCATCCTCCATCTATCTGTCTTTGTCTTCCTTTGGTTCCAGCCATCTATCCATCAACGAGACATTTATTGCCAAACGTTACAGTATCTCTCCCTTATATATATCTCATGTTTATGTTTTCCTTAATAAAGGCCATACAGTCGGTGGGAGACACAGCAGTGGACTTGATTTTAAAGGAATAGTTTAGAATAGACCATTTGCCGAAATACTGTATACTCACCTGGTTTTTAAAGGGATAGTTCAACATTTTGGCAAATTGGCCCATTGCCATAATCCCTATAGTCTTACTGTAGCAGTAGGTTCATTACCTTTAATTATCTGTGCAAGCTATTTTTAGAGCGGCGGAGCAGAGCCGTGAGCTGCTCAGAGCTACACTATGGAGGCTCATGGGATTTCTTGGTTTCCCTCATCAAACTCATCAAATACACAATCCAACAACTCCACAATGCTCTGGTGGGCAAGTTGTGACCTTCACAGTCACCACGCTATGAGATAATAACACAACGTTACCAGACAGTTGTTTTAGAGGGAAATGCAGAAATGCTTGCCGTGAAGGCAACACGCATCAGTGGTTTTGCATGAATTTCCCTCTAAAACAACTCTGTCTGGTAACGTTGTGTTATTATGTGTGTCTTGTGTCGTCTAGGGCCCTCCTGGTTTACCTGGACTTCAAGGAGAACCCGGCCCAGAGGGAGAGGGACTTCCTGGACCAAAGGTGAGAACCTGGTTCTAAAACTAAATTAATGTTTTTTTGGTTTTTAAATGTGAGTTTCTAGGAGTTTATTTGATATTCAATTTTTTTGTCTGCTCTTTGCAGGGAGATGTTGGTTTCCGTGGATTACCTGGTTTACCCGGACCTCCAGGCGAAGGACTCCAAGGCCCTCAGGTACTTAATTTAATTTAATTTAATTTAATTTATTGGTTTATTTGAGAGGAACAATGCAACTGTGCAGTACCAGAGGCGTAAATCAATTTCTGGCAGGTGAAATACCCTGATTTTTACATTGCAATGGCCCTTTATGCGTTTTTCAAGTGGTAAAAAGCAGTAGTTGAGGTCAAATCTTGTAAATCTTACTCTGCTGAGTGATATCAAGTCATTTTGAGTAGTAGATTACATATAGTACAGATAATACATAGAGCTATGACAAAAGCACAAACAGTAACAGACATTAAAAAGCAGAGCATGCAATGGTGAACATACTGTAGGGAAACTTGATAACTTTCACTTTTTACCTTATTTCACTTCTGTGGAATTTTTTTTTTCTTTTTCGATTTGTAACTCAAAAAAAAGAAAGAAAAAAAAGAAGCAGACTTTATATTTCCTTCCCACAAACAAGTTTCAAGGACGACATCTTACTATTTCACGTACAGTACAACCAGATGGTGCAGATTGAGTCATACCCTCTGAAGAATTGCGCCTTTGCTGCAGTCAGTCAGTTTGCCACATTGGAAAAGGAGCATCTGTGTGTGTGTATGTCTGTGTATGTGTGTGTGAACATGCCCACCACAGGGGCCTGGTATTCAAAGGCTGCCAGTTCATTCGTTCTGGGTATTTATCATGATTTTTTCCCCTAGCAGCACTCTGACACATTGGTGCAAAGTGTGAATCTCCATGGGCATATGTGTCTAATGAGAAGCGCTTGGTCCAACAGGCCTTAGTGAGGAAACACCCAGCACCCATATGTCCTGTAAATATCACATCCAGATTCCCCGCAGGCCTCAGACCAGCACCGTCTCTGCTGCTGCTGCAGGTCCAAGCGCTGTCACAGACTGTAAGATTTAATTGAGGACTCAACTAAAGCCATCAGATGGGGAGGAAAAAAAATGCACATCGTGTTGGCAGACTTCTGTCCTTATGTCAAGAAAATTAAATTGTGATATCAGAAATTCGTGACTCAGTATTATAACCCGCCTAGAAGACCTCATCAGGCTTTTTCAAAGTGTGTTTCACATCATTTCACAGCTGGTCAGGAAGTGAAATCATTGATTACACATGTGGTGCATGGCTGTTTTGTCCAAATGGACTGGAAACAAGCTCTTGGATTAGATGTTACACAATTTCTATTGTCTTATCAGGTGGTTTTTCATTGATATGAAGCGTTTAATTGTCCATAATAATCTGTCCCATATCATCAGCCATTAGTCAGATGGCTGCTGTTTTAAATAAACAGTGCACGGGTGGCAATCTTCTTCTTTAATCTTAGCAAGCCTACCTGTCTAACAAGATAATTAGCTGAGTTTGGTTTTGATTATTATTTTTTAAATTGGCACTCGTGAAGGGGCAAATGTTACAGCAGTTAACAGGTTAATTTCATGTCCAACCTTCATCCCTGTAAATAAATAGTAGTGGATAGTTTCACTGAGGAAACATTTAAGGGATGCAACCAGAAGAAAGGAAATTGTTGACAATGATAATAAATACTTTCTGAGGGGATTTGGATGATTTTATCGGATTAAAAAAATCTAATTAAGTTCAAATAATTACATTTACAAATTAATGATTAAATTCTCTGCAATTAAACGAAAACATTCTTTGGAGACAAAGAAGCTTTAGTTGTTTAAGTAACAAAAACAAAACAATCCAAATCTTAATTTGGATATAATCTCCAAATAAATTCATTTATTATCTGCATAACAAGAACAACAGGATTTACAGTATGTCTGACATTCATGCATGTAATTTCCTGCCTCTAGAGGCCTCTTACTCTGGATGGAGGTTGTTTGGTGAAGAACAGTTGGTCATTCATCCTTCATCTGGTTAAAACACCTGAAAACAACAAGATTTAAAACATTTCAATCCAGACAAGTAGAAACTGAAATGGATCAGACATCTGCAGCTGAATCATAATAAGAGGGAATTGTGGGCCTCATCACTGCAGTTCTTCTTGCAGCTTATAAACCTCACGGCCACTTCTGAACCTGCTCTGACGTCATGCACAGCCCAGATCTCTCAGGGCGTCTGTCCGGGGCAGCAGGTCTGCTCTCTGTCTGGAGTTGAGCCCAAACATTGGACAAGCACCTTTAAGTTTTAATGCACCACAACTTCTCTGGACCTCCTTGAAGATCTGCTCCGACTGTCCATCTATTTTTTAAAATCCAAGGCTGAAGGCTCCACACTGTTTTATCCTCCTGTTTACATAGATTCATTTCACCTTTAACTCATTTCTATCTTCTATTTTATTTAAATTTCTGCTCACGTCACGATTCAACAGAGCCATATCTTTCATAATGCTCTGCCTTGCAGGGTAACCCTGGACGGCCTGGCCCACCAGGGCCGACGGGACCACAGGGGCAAGGAGTTCAAGGGCCAAAGGTTTGTTATTGATTCAGATACTGAATTATATCTGAGAGATTTTCACTTTGCCAGCATATTCCTCTTATTTAACCAACCACCTCATTTTGTCTGCTCCTCTGTTTGATTCAGGGAGAGCAGGGGGCTCAGGGCGTGACGGGACCGAGGGGGCTACCTGGAGAGGGCTTTCCAGGAGCTAAAGTGAGTTTCTGTCTTTTATTTTTAATTTTTTAACTTAGTTTTTATTTCAGTTTTATTAAAAATCATACATACAGAATCATAATCATCATGTTATCTGCTGTTTTCTCATTTTTTTCAATACAACACTACAATTAATTGCTGTAGTATTTGTAGGAGTGTACAGTAGTAGAACCAGCGTTGGGTTCATTGTAATATTTCTAGCAAATATTTTATTAAAGTGTTTCAAACACTTCTTCCCAGAATATTTTCAGTTTTCAGGCAAAACCAAAATATGTGTGGTGGTGTCCTGTTGCCAATGTGTGGGCAGCAGTTTCTCAGTGCAGTGCCAAATTTTTAGCCATAATTTCAGGTGTGAAAGGACCTCGATATTACCTTCCATTTAAAATTAAATTCCCTCTACCGAGTCGTATTAGTTGCGAGTTTTGGTCTTTTTAAAGCCGACCTATGCGTACTGTGTGTGTGTGTTTTATGTTCTGATGGCTGACATTTTGCCCTGACAGGGTGACCGCGGCTCGGCAGGAGAGAGGGGGCTGAAGGGAATCAAAGGAGACCTGGGCGATCCAGGAACCCCAGGGCAACCGGTGAGTGAAGCCCCTCTGCTCCCTGTGTCGCTGGCCGCCGCTTTGAGCGTTTAAAAGCTTCCTCTGCTCTGAGGAAATGTGATTTATAATGTTTCTAATTATTCAAAATCTGTCCAAACCTGTTTTTTCTCATCTTAGGGCCGACCTGGTGTCAAAGGTGAAGCCGGACTCACTGTGAGTCTCTTCACTTTGTCTTGATTTATTATAACATATCGTGAGGATTATTCCTGTTTTATATTCAACATGAAGCTCATACAGTGTCTGTCTTTTTGTTTCAGAGAGAAGACATCATTCGAATGATCAAAGAGATCTGCGGTAAGGTTTCTCATCACTTCCACTTCTCGGTATCAACTGTGTTACAAGAGAAGCTTTGGTTTCTGAATCCGAGGCCATTCTCGTTTTATCTGCGGATCATCAGATCAGATTCCAGAGACTGAACCTCGTCAAAGTAACACGACGTCGGTCATGAGCTCATACTTTTCATGTCATGTGATTCCAGGATGTGGGATCAAGTGTAAGGAGAGGCCCATGGAGCTGGTGTTCGTCATCGACAGCTCGGAGAGCGTCGGCCCGGAGAACTTCGAGATCATCAAGGACTTTGTGAACGCGCTGGTCGACCGCGTCACTGTGGGCCGCAACGCCACCAGGATCGGCCTGGTGCTGTACAGCCTGGAGGTGAAGCTGGTCTTCAACTTGGCCCGCTACGTCACTAAGCAGGACATCAAGCAGGCCATCAGGAACATCCCATACATGGGAGAAGGCACATACACGGGCACGGCCATCCGCAAAGCCACGCAGGAAGCCTTCTTCAGCTCGCGCACGGGAGTCAGCAAAGTCGCCATCGTGATCACCGACGGCCAGACGGACAAACGGGAGCCGGTGAAGCTGGATATCGCGGTGCGGGAGGCGCATGCCGCCAACATCGAGATGTTTGCTCTGGGGATCGTGAACACCTCGGACCCGACGCAGGCCGAGTTCCTCCGAGAGCTGAACCTGATCGCGTCCGACCCCGACACCGAGCACATGTTCCTCATCGACGACTTCAACACCCTGCCAGGTGAGAGGAGCGCGGCTTTGTTTTAGGGATATCGAGTATACTGTAGTGCATCGTTTGTTTCATGTTGATAGACCGTGTAAAACCGGAGACATGATAGTGTTAATTTGATTTTACCAAAATATTTAGAGTGTAAAAGTGGGATGAGATGGATAGGCGTCAGATTTTTTTCTCAATTCTTCTTCTTTTTTTGTTGTTGTCATTTTTACAAAACAGAATGTGCGATTTTTGTGTATTTTGGGTCCAGTATGTTTGTAAAGTAGGTTAAAGAGAGACCTCGAGGAGTTTGCTTTTGGTTAGAAAAGAGTCTACGATGAATCTACGTTACCCACACTTGTTAATGGGTCCATTTTCAATGAATATAACAAAAGAACTGCTATAAAAGCATCATATATCAATATTTTTTTCTGTTTTTTTTTTTTTTGCATAAATCTCTGCCATTTTGAAGACTTTTGAAGGCTGTTTTTTTTTTTTTTTTTTTAATAAAACGAGGCAACACGTCTTCAAACTGGCATTTAAAGGGTTTAAATCCTGAAAATGTATGAACATTTGGTATTTTTGAGCAGAGCTGAAGTGGTTTAGAGATTTATGAAAAAAAAAGCTGAAAAAATATTGATGATGGTTTTATAGCAGTTCTTTGTATGTCAGTTTTTGGACATGAGGGTCGCTGAAGGATGGAAATTGCCTAGAAGGGCTTTGATTGGAGGAAACCACAAGGGTTGAATTAAAGTTGTTGTGTTTTTACATCATACAGTATAGTTGAGCATGTTGTAGCTCCTACAAGACAAAACTTATGTACTTGCAACGAAATGGGAACGTCTTCCGTTTTGTTTACCTTCGCATGTGGACAATCACTGTCTTTCGTCCCCTCTGTGTCTCTGTCTCTTAGCTCTGGAGTCCAAGTTGGTGAGTCAGTTCTGTGAGGACGAGAACGGCGCCCTGATTTACAACAGAGTAACCAACGGCTACAACGGCCACAGGAACGGCATCAACGGCAACTATGCCAACGGCGGCCATGGTTACCGACCTACGACTGAGCAGGAGATACTGAATGGCCGACACCACGGTGGCACCAGCACCCACAGCCACGGAGGCCACGGAGACACCAGCCACCACGGCAGCACAGGCTCCAGCACAGCACATGTATGTGGATTAAGAATTCATATTCACATAAATATTTATATTTATATTTTTATATATAACCTTCCGGGAGCATCAGGGACATTTTTGTCCTTTTAGGCAAAATTTTCATCTTCTTTCGGCTACCGTTCTGATAACCATTCTGTATTAGGCATGTCTATATAATGGGAAAACAGCACTATCTACTGGTAAACTGTAAAAATGAAAAAAATGACTATTTTTCTTCAAATCTAAACCCTAACATCACAGAATGCATGATTGTTTTTGTAAAAACAATTAGATTAAAAAATGTGCTTTAATGGGAATTTTAATGGGAGTCAATGGGAGGCAAATTTTTAAATCTGCCACTACAGAAAAACTAATGACGCTACAAAGCCAATATTTTGAGGAATCCTTTACCTATTCAAGAATGATTTTTTTTAGAAATCCCTCAATCACTTGACATTTGTTTTTCAGAAAATAGCTAACTTTTTGTGTTGGTTTTTTTTTTCCATTAAAAAAAACAGTGACATCAAGGAATCAAACTGGCATTTCCCCAGAATTATTGAATATTTGGTAGTTCTAGACCGAGGAGAAGTGGTTTAAGAGATTTATGCAGAGGAGGAAGCAGGAAAAAATGTTCATCTGTTAGATTTTTCGAGCAGTTTTTGTCCAAAGCGGTACAAGTACATGCAAAAATGAGGTGAAAGTGTTCAACAGTGTTTCCTGGGGTTTGTCGCCATCAGGGTGGAGGAGGTCGAAACGTGCACACTGAAATAACACGCTGGGGAACCGAGCGCGGGGACACATTTAACCGTGAAAGCGACCTCAGACTGACGCCGCCTCCCAGGGAAGACTCCAGAGGCTCTTCCTCCTCCTCTTCCTCATCATCATCATCATCAACATCATCATCATCTTCTACAAATGTCACCATATCATCGTCAGGTGGATCTGCCCAAAGGCCAGCTCTCCCCAAAGGTACAGTTATATATTTATATTTAATGCCTTTTCTTTTCTTTTTTTTGTAAGGAAAAATTGTATGGAATTATGTTTATCTTACTTATCTGCGTTTGGTCTTATGTGAAGTTATTTGGGTTAATTATTTTGTATGCACTATTAGCTACAGTCTCCTAGAAATTATTTGGTGACATAATCAATCAATCAATCAATCAATCAAAAAAATGGCAATTTAAAACAGCAATTAAGACAGGACATCAGACAAATAAAAACATTCACAAAGTGCTTCAGTTAAAAAAACAAATCTAGCAGCTGTCAATATTAATTGCATGATTTATACAGTTACGGGGGTGGGGGGGGGGTTGGGTTGGGTTGGGCAATGTTGTTGAGACAGGGAGGGGTATTGTTCATAAGTTGGATCTAATTAGGAGGGTTGGAAGCCACTCAAACACAGAGTGTAATGTGTGTGAGGAATCATGCAGGATCCTGCGAGCAATGTTGATTGTTTGTTGGTCACAAAAAGCAGACAGAGCTCTAACAGGGTGTCCAATGATTTTAGAGCAGACTTTGGTGATACTGAGTAGGCGTGTCCGATGGCATACAAATACAGAATAATGAAAACAAACGATTAATTGCATGATTTGTTTACATGATATGCATCTAATTAGGAGGGTTAGCAAGAGACCAGACTTGTATAATTCCCCTTTAAAAATCAAACAACAGCTTGTGTGACCTCCACAATGAATGCGTCCAAGTATTTTCTGGTCAAAGCAGTGGATAAAACTGTGGTTTACTGTATTATTATTTTTTTTACTTTACTGTAGTTAAGTTTAAACTCAAACTGTTGTCTGGTTTGATTTAAACCTGCAGCATCAGACTGACTCTGAATCAGAACCAGGTTTACAGCCTAAACACCATCTCACATTTTATGAATTTGCTTTGCATAATACAAAACAGTATGATATAAATATATATAAAGAAGGATAAAACAAACCAAGCAGCTGCAGGTCCATCAACCGCATCCATCCATTAGCTGCACCGCATGGAGGCTGGAGCCAATTACAAGTGAGATGGCTTCAGTATAAACAGATTTTTTCTTTTTTTTTTACAATAGTATATTTACATTAATAATACAAATATGTACATGTGGAGTTTCACAACATGGATTTCTGAAATGTGAATGTGGATGAAATGATTGGAAACAGGGGTGCAACCAAAATAAACCCCAAATAGAAGCAAACTGGAGCTGAAAGAAAGAAAGAAAGAAAGAAAGAAAGAAAGAAAGAAAGAAAGAAAGAAAGAAAGAAAGAAAGAAAGAAAGAAAGAAAGAAAGAAAGACAATGTGCTGTTGGTAGGGGAGTTATATAAGAAGACGTTAGCATCATGGTGACGAGTGAAGTGCAGACGCTAAGGATGTTTTTCACCACTGACAAATGTACAGAACAGGAGGAAAAACTATGCAAGTAAAAGTACGATCCCCTCCAATTCTGGTTGGCTTACAGTAGATAACCTATTATCCAGTTTCCTGAACTTATTGTGGTTCGTACAACTCATCTTTTAAAATGTGCGCTCACCTTTGTGTGGACTTCAGGGACTAATTAACCTCACTGACCTCTGCAGATGTATTTTTAACTTACATAACCTGTTAAATAGACTTTACCTTTTTAGTTTGCTGCGTAGAGCGAAAGTGAAGGTTTTTTTTACCTGTTCAGTCTCAAGGAGGATTTAAAAAGCTCCGATCACCATGATCCTTTAATATATGATAGATTGCAGATTCTAAGGGCTTACTATTGTTGTAAGTTTAATTTGTTGATACTTGACTGATTCAAATTATATTATAGAGCTAATACAAACTAGTATAGTGTTTCTACAACCTCTCCTTGTCACAACTGTCATTTTCAGCTGCAGTTCAGCTCATTCTTGTCGTGTTTTTCTAAAACACAGCAGGTTCAGGTTAGTCAGCTGTAGTTAAAGACTTTTTTGTCATCAAGGGAAAAGGGTGAAATCACCTTTTCTACCCAGGTTTCCACAGCGGATGTGAGTATTTATAGGCTCTAATGTAACCACAGCACCTGGGCGAGCAGGCTAATTCACCCCAACCTTTTTTTTTTCCCCCTCCATGCTATGACATCTTCCAGAAACACTGACACCCCTAAACACACCTGCTGTCTCCTGTTCATCACGCTTGAGGTTGAAAGTGTTAATGAAAACAGAATTTTACCCACAAAAGGGAAGAGATGACTGAACAGCAGAGAGTTGCAGAGGGAACCTGGCTTTCCTTAATGCGATCTTTTCAAAATAAAACAGTCCTGGATCTGCAGCAAACACAGGGAAAAGGAGGGAGTGTTAAAAGCTTATGCCCCCCCCCTCGACCCCTCGACCCCCAGGGTTATGATGATAGGTGCTTTTGTGATTGACAGACCCTGTAATGAGGTCGTGTAGGTGAAGAGTGGCAGAGGTCAATGACGACAAGCTGAGACAGCAGCACAGACAGTGTTGTTTTCACCCTGTGTGGAGAGATGCATACTTTAGCAGGAAGCACAAAAACAGAGCAGCAGGTTTCAGGACTGGTAGGTGTGTTTGTGTGTTGCCGCTATACATGTAAAGGTGTTATTTGTCAAATATGATGTTACCGTGTGTATATTTGTGTAGTCTTATCTGTCATAAACAAGAGATTACCGGTTACAGGGCACGTTTGTGTTGGTTTTTATCCAAGAGATGCTAGGTGGAAGGCCTCCATTCTCCTTGTAACAAGTTACAAGTCATTTATTTAACCAGCACTATAAATCTGAAGCTATTTAAATTCAAAATGAAGCATAGGTTAAGGGATACTTCAACATTTTGGCAAATTGGCCCATTGGCATAATCCCTATAGTCATAGCAGTAGGTTCGTTACCTTTCATTGTTGGTGCAAGCTGTTGAGCCGTGAGCTGCTCAGAGCTACGCTACGGAGGCTCATGGGTTTTGCATGAATTTCCCTCTAAAACAACTCTGTCTGGTAACGTTCTATTATCTCATAGCGTGGTGAATGTGCAGGTCACAACTTAGATGAGGGAAACCAAGAAATCCCATGAGCCTCTGTACCGTAGCTCTGAACAGCTCGCGGCTCTGCTCCGCCATTCTAAAAAGAGCTTGCACGGACAATTAAAGGTAACAAACCTACTGCTAAAATACTGAACTCCCCTTAAGGTAAAAATCCTGTTCCTCTTTAAACTGTTGTGATTCTGCTTGAAGGTACAAGTATGACCTCATCTTTTTTTTTTTTTGTAACATGTGCAGAGACCGTGCCCTTGGACCCTCGCTGCGGCCTGGTTCTGGACCAGGGCACGTGTCGGGACTACAACATCCGCTGGTATTACGACAAGCAAGCCAACGCCTGCGCCCAGTTCTGGTACGGAGGCTGTAACGGAAACAAGAATCGCTTCGACACGGAGGACGAGTGCAAGAGGACGTGTGTGATCGCCAGACACGCTGGTACAACACTCTAATGATTCATCCCTCCCTGCTGCCACTGCATTAAAACCATCCATGTCATTCACAGCTTCCCCGTCATCCTGCTAATGTGTCATTTTCTGTGATATTTTTTTTCTTTTCCTTTTGTAATTTCCTCTGCTGAAATGGGGGGGCAGAACAGTCTCATTACTATTATTTCCAAATGTTTGAGTATTGGCTTTTCTTGTCTCCAGAAGGCTGAGTGAAGGCATCTGCCATACATCTGCTGTACTGTAGATACCTCAAGGAGGGGCAGCTAATTCCAGTCTTTTCACAGGGTTATGTAAGATTTTTTTTGTTTCTTTTTTTGTGTTTTTTTGCATAATTCTCAGGCATCTACACATCACTACTACATTATAGTTCCTGTCTCAGCGCCCCCTCCTATAAAACCTTATTGTTAAACGGATAGTTCATGGCAACATTTTGGCAAACTGGCCCATTGCCATAATCCCTATAGTCATAGCAGTAGGTTCTTTACCTTAAATTGTCGGTGCAAGCTATTTTTAGAACGGCAGAGCAGAGCCGTGAGCTGCTCAGAGCTACGCTACAGAGGCTCATGGGATTTCTTGGTTTCCCTCATCAAACTCATCAAATACACAATCCAAATACTCCACAATGCTTTGGTGGACAAGATTGTGACCTGCACATTCACCACGCTATGAGATGATAACAGAATGTTACCAGACAGAGTTGTTTTAGAGGTAAATTCATGCAAAACCGCTGATGCACGTTCCCGTCGGGGACAGATTTTCACTAAGCAGTCTCTGAATTTACCTCTAAAACATCTCTGTCTGGTAACGTTCTGTTATTATCTCATAACGTGGTGAATGTGCAGGTCACAACATGTCCACCAGAGCGTTTTGGAGTTGTTGGATTGTGTATTTGATGAGGGAAACCAAGAAATCCCATGAGCCTCCATAGGGTAGCTCTGAGCAGCTCGCGGCTCTGCTCCGCTGTTCTAAAAATAGCTTGCACCGACAATTAAAGGTAATGAACCTACTGCTATGACTATAGGGATTATGGCAATGGGCCAATTTGCCAAAATGTTGAACTATCCCTTTAAATCCCCCTCAAAACAAGAGAGAGCCTACTTTTGATGTATACTGTACCTCCATTGTTGTTTTTTTTGTATTTTTTATAATAGCATCTAATACAGGTGACACTTCTCAGGAATACAGATGAGCACTCAGAGCTCCCTGGGGATCCCCACACCTATGGGACATAATGTTTATTTTTCATTTTTTATTTTTTTCATACACAGTCTGTGAGTATTTCTCAACATGATCAATAATAATAGTAATAATAATCATGCCAGTGCCTTATCAAAGTCACAGCCATACAGTACATACAGTCATTCTCTATTTGTTATTAATTTCTTAAGGGATATTGGTGTTTAAGCATAATCACAGTAGCCGATAACACACAGCCTCTTATATCAGTAAAATGTAGTTTGTTGTGTTTTTATATGAAATGCATTTGAATGTTTTGAAGATGTTATGTTTTTTATGTTTAGATTGTTCCACTTGTTCCACACACACACACACACACACACACACACACACACACACACACACACACACACACACACTTACACACTGCCCTCTACTGGGGGCAACACAGGCTGTAAACTGAATAGGCAGCATTTCACACACTGCTGACTGCATCAATCCATTTCATATTGTCAACATTTGCTGTCAAACATTTTAAATAAACAGGATCTAAACTAAGTTGAGACGATGCGTCACATTTTCATTGAAGGACAGTATTAAAATGATTAGTAAAGGGGGAGGGAACGGTCAGAAAAGGTCCTTTAAAAAGTCGCTTTACTGGTAAAACCAAACTCTAGAGCTGATGGTCAATTAGCATTTAGTGATAATTGGATGGAGTACATGATAAAACAGGAGAGTTATTTGTTGAAAATATGAAAATAATCTTAATTTTGTTGCGTTTAGAAAATCTTAATTAAGCAGCTGTTTTGCTTCTTTACAACATTGAACCTGAGGTTCATTTTCACGCAGACCCTAAACACTGACTCAAAAATGATTTTGCACAACCTTTTAAATAATAAAAAAAAAACTTTGCTTAATCCATCTGCTGCTGTTGCTTCGGGTTTTGAGTTTTTCTTACACAGAACCTGCTGTTTCATTCTGCTTAAATTACTTGGTAGACAAGTGGCATAGTCTGATCTATCTTTAGTGCTGCCCACGGGAGAAACGTTACCTAACTCTACACACTCCTCACGCTTTATCAGTGCTCTGGAATAAGATTTAACAATATAAGATTCTATGGTTCCCCACACGAGCACTAGCCTTCTTTAATAGCCTGATGTTACACTAAAATACACAGCAAAGTAGGAAAATTGACGCCGTTTATCTACAAGAAGACGGAAAAAAGACAGAACGTTTTGAGCTCTGAAATGATTGAAGTGTAATTTTTAGTGTTTTTTTGTGCAGAGCAACACACAAAGATACACAACGCAGTTTGACAATAATCCATCCAGCAGGGAAAAGCAACACCATGTTGATTGGTGGACAGACGGTTGTCACCTGTTTCTGCAACACAGCTGCTGCACCCCAACTTTTTCTGCTCCATTTTTAGCTCAGTCTCTTTGTGCCGTTCAGACTCCCTCTAACAATACTGATAAGATAAGATAATAGTTCATTTGAGTAACTATAGCAAAAATTACCATAAGGCTGATTTAAGTACCTTTGTGCTCAAATAATGTATAAAAAATGAACAATAAATGAGAAATACCTAGATATATATATATGTAAGAAAAAAATAACGTTAATTGACCTTTAAGAAATTACTGTACATTTTCCCTCTGCTGCATTGCTCTGCAACTATTTTGATTATATTTTAGGAATTTCTCAAGATAAGATGCGCATTGACAACTTTCGCCTCTCCTGAAAGTGAGTATTCCCTCTTTTTCTTGTCATATATAACTGTAAATGAGAGAATAAGAATAATAAGGTAAAACCAGCATTATGTTGTTTATGTGATTGTTATTATTATAATACAAAATGAATCAACTCAGTGAAATTGGCCCAAACAGTGAAAGAATACACAAATGATTGACAGAGTATAATTGGATTCTGCAGGTTAATTGGACATGGAGAAGTGAACTTGGCAGTATGATGATCATTGACATCTACACTGAGTTTAAATTAGAAAAGTATTTATTGTGTTCAAACCGAAAGTATAGACAGGCCATTTGCCACTTCAGAGTAAACAATACAAGAATACCAGAAGTCATTGCAAAGTAGAAAGGACTTGATAGAAGTCGGAGGTTATGTGACCTATGAGTTCCACGTTCTGTTTGAGTGCAAGAATACATGTATTGCATATCTAAGAGAAAAATACCTCCCGAAATATTATGTTAGTCGCCCATCTATGTTTAATAAACTAATTTTGTTATTCTAGTCGGATAAAACTAAAGTTATTTAGAAGTTAGGTGCCTTTCTGAAGCGTGCCCTTCCTCTGTTTAAGTGATACTTTCTGTTTTGTTTTGGCCAGAGATGTATTCACAAAGTATGTAGACTCCCACTGCCTGCTTGCTATTTGTACTGTCTGATGTTTGTTTGTGCTCCATACCACATATGTGGTCGTGATAAAAACAAAAGTGAAGAAATGCACATACAGCTCTGGAAAAAAATAGAGAGACCACTCCAAAATGTTGTTAATAAACCAGCTTCTCTACATGTATGGCAGCAATCAATTCCAGCACACCGCATTTTACTTAGCTGAGATGAGGAAGAAAGATTATAAATAAATAAATAAAAAACACTGCTGCGATTAAAAATTGGGATTATTCCACCAATGTTGATTTCTAAACTCTTCCTAAGTTTAAAAAGTAGTGTTGTGTTGTTTTAAAATGAATATGAACTTGTTTTCTTTGCATTATACAAGGTCTGGAAACACCAGAATTTGCAAATAAATGCTCTAAATGACAATATTTTTATTTCCAATTTGGGAGAAATGATGTCAGTAGGTTATAGAACGAAACAAGTGTTCATTTTACTCAAACACAAAGCTATGAATAGTAAAACCAGAGGAACTGATCATTTTGAAGTGGTCTTCTGCTCTAAATATCCTCCCAGTCATACGTTCAGTTTGGGGCGTGCTATTTGAGGGCTTTGACAGCATTGTCTCTCTGCCACATGACACTCCTGGAGCTGAATCATGGTGGCATATCCCCCCGGCCCGGGCAGCAGCCAGTTGCTTCTTTCAGTCTGTGACAGCAGCTGCTCGAGCCGAGGGCCTGTGATTCGGCAGCAGGGGCTAAATTTAGACCGGGACAGGATTAAATTGCAGGGTCTTCACACTGGGACCCTTTTCTCTGCTCTGCCTTTTCCAGCCAGGACCGACCACCAACGCCATCGTCTCCTTCCTCCACATCCACAAATCCCCCTTTTTGTTTGTTTTCCCCCTCCTGACTCACCATGGATCCCAACGCCATCAAGGAGGAGCTGCGCCTGTTTCAGAGCACGCTGCTCCAGGACGGGCTGAAGGAGCTGCTGAATGAGAACAAGTTTGTGGACTGCACGCTGAAGGTTGGCGACCGCAGCTTCCCCTGCCACCGGCTCATCATGGCCGCCTGCAGCCCCTACTTCAGGGAGATCTTCTTCACAGAGGACGGGAAGGAGGTGGAGAACACCAAGGAGGTGGTGCTGGACGACGTCAACCCCTCCATCCTGGACATGATCATCCAGTACCTCTACTCCGCCGAGATCGACCTCACCGACGAGAACGTGCAGGATATCGTCGCTGTGGCGAACAGATTCCAGATCCCGTCCGTGTTCACCGTGTGCGTCAACTACCTCCAGAAGAAGCTGTCCATCGGCAACTGCATGGCCATTTTCAGGATGGGATTGGTCCTCAACTGTCCCAGGCTCGCCGTGGCCGCACGCAACTTCATCGCAGACCGCTTCGAGGCCCTCTACAAGGACGAGGAGTTCCTCAAGCTGGCGCCCCACGAACTGTTCGCCATCATCGGAGGGGATTCGCTGAACGTGGAGAAGGAGGAGCTGGTGTTCGAGGCGGTCATGGCCTGGACTCGCTTCGACAAGGAGAAGCGCATCAAAGTCCTAAAGGATGCATTCAACTGCATTCGCTTCCGCTTGCTACCAGAGAAGTACTTCAAGGACAAAGTGGAGACGGACGACATCATCAAGGCCGACCAGGAGCTGCAGAAGACGATCCAGGTCATCAGGGACGCCTACAAGGGGAAGCTTCCGGAGAAACCCAAGAAGAAGGAAGGCGAGGAAGGAGCCGACAAGGAGGGAGGCGAAGAGGATGACAGCCTGTTCCCTGGGTTCCTGAACGACAACCGCAGACATGGCATGTACGCGCGCGACTTCATCCTGATGATCAACGACACGGCGGCGGTGGCGTACGATGTCGGCGAGAACGAGTGCTTCCTGGCGGCCATGTCGGAGCAGGTGCCACGCAACCACGTCAGCCTGGTGTCCAAGAAGAACCAGCTGTACCTCATCGGTGGACTGTTTGTGGATGAGGAGAACAAGGCCGTGCCTCTGCAGTGTTATTTCTATTTGGTGAGTACTCTGCTTTATTATAGTTTATTATAGTTTTTTATTATAGTTTTTATAGTTTAAGAAATGAAATACTTTGGGGAAATATTACTGTTCGTGCCAAGAGTCAGATTTTAAAATCAATACCACTTCCATGTGTCATCTTTAAACATAATCTGCATTAAATCTTAATTATAGGCGCCTGTACTAATGCTGCATGGGTTCAGTGTCATCACAGAATTTGCACATTTATTCATGGTGGAATATATTTATATATCATATATATTATTATTATATTTCAGTTTTTTCCTGGTCTTTCTACTAAACTAAATTAACTGTGTCATGGATTTAGTTTCAAATATGTGCAAGCTGGGCTTCCTAGTGTATTTTCATTCATTCATTCTGCAAATAAATGCTCTAAATGACAATATTTTTCAGTCAGTAGGGTATAGCATGAAATATAAGTGCTAATTTTACTCAAACACATAGCTATGAATAGTAAAACCAGAGGAACTGATCATTTTGAAGTGGTCTCTTCATTTTTTCCAGAGCGTATTTTGTGACTTCTTGTCCTTCATTTGAACATAATGGAGCTCGAAGCACACATAAATCTGACAAAAAAGTGCTATGAGGTCTAAATGACACAGACATCATAATCCCACTTTTAAAAACCTGTATTTTTTTACAGCATAATCAATAAGTGGATCTCATACAGTGCTGTGCTTCACCCTCTTTATGACAATAGCTAATGGGCACTAAGAGGCTCGTGTTTTAATGTGCAGCACTGCTTTTTTTCCTTCACAGTTGGATCCGCTGACGTCGGACTGGGTGGCCCTCCCGCCCATGCCCTCTCCCAGATGCCTGTTCAACATTGGAGAGAGCGACAACTTCCTGTTCGCCGTGGCTGGGAAAGATCTCCAGACCAACGAGTCTCTCGACACTGTGATGTGCTTCGATGTTGAGTTAGTGGTATTATTTGCTTCTTCTTCTTCTCCTTCTTCTTTCACTGTTCCTCTGTTTCTCACTCTGTCTCACCTCTGCTAAAGTTTTCAGGTGATAATTAACTGCAGGAAATTAGCTAACTTTGTTCCTTTAGAAAAAACAATAGTGGGGGAATGTGGTGCCATTGTTTAATTAATCGCCATTTGATGTGATCTCACCTTCTTAATCTGTGCTGAATCGGTAATTATAGATCGCTTTTCGCCTCTCTTTAAGTTTGAATATATTTATAATAATATTAATTTACATTCACACAGGTTGATTTGTCTCATGGGAAAATGTGCTTGTTATTATTGTGCATGCAGAAAACAACTGGATAACACTGTCCTTTTTTGTTTTTTTAGGAAGATGAAGTGGAGTGAGACCAAAAAGCTTCCTCTGAAGATCCACGGCCACGCTGTCGTCTCTCACAAAGGATTGGTCTACTGCATCGGAGGGAAGACAGATGACAAGTGAGTGTGTGTGTGTGTGTGTGTGTGTGTGAGACCTTACATAGTGAGCTGCAGCTGTTTGTAGTCCATCATCCTGACAGACTGCAGGGACACACGGCACATTATAGACAACATTTACACTGCTGCAGACCAGGATGGGTTGATAAGTTAATACAATGGAAGATTGTGAGATTGTGCAATATTGTTGTGTCATTTGTCCCATTTTAAACATCGTGATAACAAAAATGGACAAAATATTAGCTGCCTTTGATATATACATAATCAAAACTACTTACTCATTTTGTTTACCTTTTGTAATTAGCCGATTAAGACGTGAACTAAGTCTCTGAGTAATTATCTGTACAAATCAGATTTATTCCAAATGACCTCATTGTTTATTATATGATAAGCTTTCTTCTTTATCGGCAGAAAGAAGAATGTTTTTGTGAATTCCTGTGAACAGTCTTAAGATACAAAAAATGTCACCGTCTATTCATTATACTGTAGAAAACTCACCCAATGGTCCTGCAGCATGTTTGTATGACTGTGTTGCGTTGTGTCTCCACAGCAAAGCTCTCAACAAGATGTTTACGTACAATCACAAGCAGTCAGAGTGGAGGGAGCTGGCGGCCATGAAGACTCCCAGAGCCATGTTCGGAGCCATCATCCACAACGGCAAGATCATTGTGGCCGGTGGAGTCAACGAGGAAGGCCTCACCGCCGTGTGTGAAACCTACGACTTCACGACAAACAAGTAGGATTTACTTCCTCCTCTTTAGTTGGAGAATTTAATATGAAGTTGAGTTTATAGAAATGATACTGAGTTACAGCCACGAACTGATGAAAATAAAAGCTTCTACCTCTGCTAACATCTTGGTTAATGAGACATGTCAACGAACGACTTGTTCTTGTCATTTTAATATGATTAATCTGTCACACTGACATATAATGAAAAACTGTCAACTTTTATTGTGGGTTAAAGGGATAGTCTTGGCAAATTGGCCTATTGCCATAATCGCTATACTGTAGTCATAGCAGTAGGTTTGTTACCTTTAATTGTCAGTGCAAGCTATTTGTAGAATGGCAGAGTGGAGCGGTGAGCTGCTCAGAGCTACGCTACGGAGGCTAATAAGATTTCTCGGTTTCCCGTCATCAAACTCATCAAACACTGTCGTGCAGGATTTTTTACATTAATTAAAGGGATAGTTCAGCATTTTGGAAAATTGGCCATTTTAGGAGTAGGTTCGTTACCAGACAGAGTTGTTTTAGAGAGAAATTCATGCAAAACCGATGATGTACGTTTCCATCGGGGGCAGTTTTTCAGCAGCAGTCTCTGTATTTACCTCGAAAACGGCTCCGTCTCGTAACGTTCTGTTATTATCTCATAGCGTGGTGAATGTGCAGGTCACAACCTGTCCGCCGGAGCGTTGTGGAGTTGTTGGATTGTGTATTTGATGAGTTTGATGAGGGAAACCAAGAAATCCCATGAGCCTCTGTAGCGTAGCTCTGAGCAGCTCACGGCTCTGCTCCGCCGTTCTAAAAATAGCTTACACCAACAATTAAAGGTAACGAACCTACTGCTATGACTATTATGACTAATTTGCCAAAATGTTTAACCATCCTTTAAAAAAAGTTTCTTTATAAAAAAAAAATCTAAATTTTCAACATAGCGCTCCATCTTAGACTTGACCTTCTCCAAATGCTGTGTCTCCTCAGGTGGGAGCCCTTCACAGAGTTTCCTCAGGAGAGGAGCTCTGTCAACCTGGTGAGCAACAGCGGCTCGCTGTACGCGGTGGGCGGCTTCGCCATGATTCAGACGGAGGACAAGCAGGTGGCTCCCACAGAGGTCACTGATGTCTGGCAGTAAGTCTTCTCTCTCAGGTTATGGGACTATCCTCTGTTTTCCTTTCCATCCTACCTCTCATATCCGACTCCCCTTCTCCTCTCGTTAGGTTCGAGGAGGATAAGAAGCAGTGGAGCGGCATGCTGAGGGAGATGCGCTACGCTGCCGGCTCCTCCTGTGTGTCCATGCGCCTCAACGCTGCCAGGATGCCCAAGCTGTAAACAGAAGCACTCTTAACAAGACCCCAGCCAGCCGCCACCCTCCAACCAGCCCCCACTGCAAAAAAAGCTGCAACCAAGGCAACCCATCCTCTGCACACACTTCTTTTCTGTCAAGTTGATCTTTGACATTAATTTTTCTCAGAGCTCAGATGATTTTTATCTCTACTATAAACACTTTCTGTTCTGCTGCCTCTTCAAAGACTGCAACATCCCGCCCACACACAGTATTACAAAAAAAAAAAAGTCCGCCATTTAGATTGATCTATAAACTTCTGTTTACTTCATTTCTAGCTCTTCTTTTGTAAAATAAACATTCGTAAACTTTGGCTTCTGTTACGGTTTTTATTTTGTCTGATCTACAAAGAGGTGACATGACAGAAAAGAGACCATGCCGACATGTCAGGGGCAGCTGAGGAAGAAAAATACACAACAAAAACACACACACACACACACGTATATAGCGTCTTTGTACTTTCAGGTAACAAGTACGTAAGAAGCCTTGGCATTTAAATCCAGCAAAAGTAGCTTCAAACGTCTCACACTTGTCGGTGTGACAGCATGATTGTGAGTTACTCCTGTGCAAGGAGGTTTTCTTTTTCCAGGAAAATGAATAGGATAATGCCACACTAAGGGAAATTACACCTCACTAAAATCAATAGGTTTTCATTATGGTCTGTAGTGTGCATCCCCTGTAGTGCAGCTATAAAGGAGATGGGAAGGTGTATTAAAGATGGCAGCTATGCTTTAAATGAATAATTAAAAAGGAACAACAAAAATGTGATTGATTGTAATTCAAATTTCTGCTGCCGCCACTGATTAAAAACCAAACTGGAAGAGGCTGCATGCACTTTTACATTTTGAAATCAAGTTATGTTAAAGCAGAAGTAAGTGATATATTTGTGTTAATATAAGTCTTAAATAGTTATATCTTCCGACAGCAATCACTTACATAGAGTGTTTGGACCAAAACACGGGTCTGTCAGTCACTCTGCTCTGCTCTGAGCCGAGGAGAAAACATTTATCGTATCCTACAGTTTTTATCCAATGAGGAGAGAGAACGGCATGCAGGGCTGTGTGTGCAGCCAAGGAACGCCGTGAAACGTAGGGACGAGGACTGTTATGGTGCGTTCAAGGAAACTCGTATTTTTCCGACCATGAAGTGGTACCAGTTCGATCTGGTAGTTCACCGGTCGGAAGTTACAGTGGCTGTTATAGTGACTTTCACCGGTAAAACAGGTCGGAAAAACACGAGTGGGTTACCTGGAACGCTACAAAGTCGTAAGTTGTGACTTGAAGCTGTAATTTACGATTTCAAAAGCCTGCCTGGAACGCAGCATTAGCGAAAACGACCGGACCACTTACTTCTTCTTTAAATGTGAAAGTAGAAAATAAACAATAAACTTTCTCCTTTTGTACAGACAAGTCAGCAACTACAGTAGTTTCTGAGCATGGTAGCATAATTACATTAAATTTCGATCATTTGGTAGATGCTTCTGTCCAAAGTGTTTTTACAGTAAATGGATTCAAACCGTGCAGGAAAAAGAGCGAGACATCATTCCAGGCTTCCTTTTAGACAAATGACTGTAATCATGTTCCCCTCTACAGTATAAGTGCTCCAAGTCCTGAGTCGTTTCCTTCTCTGTAAAACCAGCGCCAAATGTGAGGTGTAGAAAAACCTGGTGGGAAAAGTTGAATACTACTGTATAACGGCAGAGAGGTGGATTACCTGTAGCTGCAGCAAGTCCAAGGGGGAGATGACAGAAACCATCAAATGTGTGATAAAATAACAGTCCAAATGATTCCAAATGGACACTTAAACTGATGCTAAGCTAAAACGCTCATCATTTTAGCTTTACAGGGTGATAATTTGCCAACGTCTGTCCCGTAAACCCCCGTCTGTTGAAGTAGTAAGTGCTTCATGGTTGATAGAAATTCAAATTGTTTGTCCCACTGGAAACCACTGTGGTGTAACTGTCACCACACAACGGTAGTTTTATAGATAGATAGATAGATAGATAGATAGATAGATAGATAGATAGATAGATAGATAGATAGATAGATAGATAGATAGATAGATAGATAGATAGATAGATAGATAGATAGATACATAGATACATAGATACATACATACATAGATACATAGATACATAGATTAGAAGTGTAACTGGAGCCACAGAAGCTCCAGTGTAAAGCTATAAAATAAAGTGCATATTAAGTAAATGGCCAAAAAAAAAGTATTTACTTGTTTTAAAGTTTCAGCATTAAGTAATTAATAACCTTTTATTAACACATATTTCGAATAACAACACTTCGTCACGGTGACGGTGCTGTCTTTGAGGCATTTCCATCAAACTTTAAACTTCCTTATTGCTTTAATCAGAAACCAAGTTCCTGTATCTGTGCCAAATTTAGCCCTGCAATGTCACTCTCAGTTTTTCACATGCCTGTTTGAAGAAACAACAAAGAGCCCAGTAGAAACTACTGAGATGTTTGCTGTCATCCTCTAACAAAAGGTGCACTGGGACGGTTTAATTTGCCGAGAAGCAGTGATTGTTTTGTTGGACAGGCTTTTTGCTCTCTTCTCCACAAGTTCACCTGAAACCTGATCTGTGTAAATAAAAAGGGACTCTTGAGCTTTTATCAGCTCAAGCATGACACCAGGAAGTAGATGGCACACCGCTGAAGGTAAAGCACACAAGGGTGGGCTTTAAAACATGGGGAAAAAAACACTCTGGAGTTTCCCCTTGGGTGCGGAAAACTAGAAGGAAAGAGGAGTGAGTAGGAGGAGGAACGACAGAGGACGGAGGAATGGATGTGAACGCAGCGCTGATGAGGACACTGGAACAAAAAGTGAGTAGAAAAAAACTCTTTTTCAAACTCTGCCTTCATGTCTGTGTTTTGTGATTCAACACTACCACATACACCTGGATTTAGCTTGAACTTTTTATAGTAATTTATAATCAATATTCTCTGTGTAATTGACACTCCACACATCTCTACACATACATAATGAGAGCAGCATAACAGGATGCTGCCATCAAGCCAGGATGCCATAGGTGCTGATACATCCTGAGAGCTTTACCACACTGCTGACGAGGAAAGAAGACGATTTTTGTTTGTTTTAATTGAGTTTCCTTGATTGTTTGTTTCCTTCCTCACCTTTTGTTTTGATATAGGTTTTTTTTTTCTACCCCTGCCTTGACTCTCTCCTTCCTTCTCCAGGCAGTAATTGCCACTGACAGTGATATGACAGGTGAGGAAGAAGGGAATCATGATTCACTCCTGGTCTATTTTACCTTCCAACCCAAAACACACATTGTACATGTATTGTATTCATTTGAAAAGAGTTGTAATATTCATTCATTCATTCATTCAAAAAAGCATTAACTTAGTATTCATTAATATTTGAAAACATCTCTGGTATTATATTGAGGACTGAAAAAGTACTTGTATAGCCTATCTCCTCCATTATAGTTACTGTACTAGACCTCTGTTATCATGGTTACAACAATAAATACCTACCTGGATTGCCATGGTTACTCTAATAATGCCCAATAATGTCCGTCCTCTGCATTAGTCTGCCTTTGTTGGTATGGTTACTGTAATAACACCATGTAATGTAAGTGCTAGTACTTTAACATGGGGATCAAACATCACTCAAGTCACAGCCCTGTTTTTATTTTTTTTGTCCATTCACCACAACTTCCTGTTCACTCTGACTTTATCTCTCTTTATTTAGGCTGTCTCTCTTCTTCTGCTCCTATAATAATTAGCTAAATTAGATGTTTTCAAAGACTGGTGGAGACCAAAACAGAGGAACGAGGGAGTGGAAATTGTGTATTTGTGTATTGTTTTCAGCAACTGCTGGTTGCTATTTTAATCTCAAATCCAACAAAAGGTGCCTCCATGGTGTGATTTTTTATTAACTAAATTAAATTTGGTTTGTGCCGAACAGGGCTCAGCTATGGATGGCAACAACACAACAACCCCCAACTGTAGCGATATGACCCAGCTGGTGAGACGCTACTTCCTGCCCATCTCCTACACCATCATCTTCACGGTGGGCCTGGTGGGAAACGTAACCTCCATCAGCATCTACGTGACGAAGCTGCGTCCCTGGAAGAGCAGCAGCATCATCATGGTCAACCTGGCTCTGACCGACCTCCTCTACGTCCTCAGCATGCCCTTCCTGGTTCACTACTATGGCAGTGGAGAGTCGTGGACCTTCGGCGGCTTCATGTGTGGATATGTGCGCTTTGGGTTTCACTTCAACCTGTATGGCAGCATCCTCTTCCTGACGTGTCTCGCCGTTTTCCGCTATGTGGTGGTGTTGAAGCCTCTGATGGCGGCCCAGGTGGAGCAGAAGCTGTGGGGTATATGTGCGTGCACAGCCGTCTGGATCTTTGCTGCTACTGGAACCATTAACATATTGCGGATTATATCACTGGACAAAGATAGCAAGACTTGCTTGGACTTTGCAAGCACTGAGCCTGTAGAGGAAGTGTACCTGTACAGCTGGCTGCTTACCGCTGTTGGGTTTCTTCTTCCCCTGGTGGTGGTGTTCATGTGTTACATTGGGATAGTCAAACAGTTAACACACGGGCCTTACACAACCAGTCCTTGTCGGATGCGAGCACGACGAGTGACCGTGCTGGTCCTGGTGGTGTTTGTGGTGTGTTTCCTGCCCTATCACATCCTGCGTGTGTTGCGAATAGAAACGCGCAAAATGCAAAACCGAGATTGCATGATGTACGACACTGTTGACGCCCTGTACATCATCTCCAGGCCTCTGGCTGGACTCAACACTGTTTTTAACCTGGTTCTGTACACTCTGTCAGGGGACAGGTTTAGGAGGGCCTTCCTCAGCGCTTTTAACTCTCTAACGTTGGCTAACCAAGGCCGGGTCGCTGCTCCACCTGGCCGTCAACAACAAAAGGCAGCCAATGAGACGCCTGCTGAGTTAGAGACACCTACCATCCCTTGACCTCTGACACTATGGTACATTATCTGTGTTTTTGGTTTGATTGATGCCCTTTTGTGTGTAAAAGTGTGTTTTTATATTGGACATTATTTTTGTCTGCACTGGTGTACACTTATTATTATTTTGTTGTTTTTTTTACCATTTATTTTTAAGCTTTTAAAAAGAAAGAAACTAGGAAAAGTGTAGCTATCTAGCTGAAGCTAGTCTAGCAATGTCAAAGATGATCGATCGATTGATTGATTTTGTCTGGTGGTTAAAAAATGACAATAATGTCGATAATAAAATATTACACTTTGACACATGATTAAAGTTCTTTTGGTCTTTCGTTGTGGTATGCCCCTCGGGGATAAATACAGTTTTTTGAATTGAATTGAATTGAATTGAATATGCTGGCCCTGGCCTGATGGGCATAATACACAAACAAATGATGCAAATTCAATTTGATGTGTATGTTGGGAAGTGTTTTCAGGGACATTAAACAGTGATGAACCAAACTAGTCCGCGACCTTGGACAGACGCAACTCTCATGTAATATGTCCAAGTTTTTCTGTAGTTGCAGCATTTGCTCGAATGTGTTTGGTTTTTTTCCGAAGCTGCAGCACTACCTATACTAAGCAATGAGAATGTGGAAAAAAATTAATGCAGAAATCAAATAAAGAGAGCGATAAAATAAATAAAAAATAATTAATTCTGCATTATTATTATTATTATTATTATTGTTGTTGTTGTTGTTGTTGTTATTATTATTATCATTATTATTATCATCATATATTTTTCTTTTGTTGCAGTGTGTAAATAAAACTGAGAAAAAAAAGAAGAAAAAAAAACCTGGAACGGAAGCTGCCGGAAACAAACAGACAAGCTAGCTACAGTTTAGCCTGTAGGTTTTAGCTAAAATAAACGTTTGTAAATGGATTGATTGTTCAGACTTCGGATTTTTCTTCGGACTATCGGATTTTTCACAGAAACTGTGTTAAATATGAAGATGAAGACGGAGCTGGAGCCGGAGGAAAAGCAGCGTTAACCCAGCGTCATCCAACCCGTAACTCTGAGGAGGAGTCCGACTGTGATCGGGAGTTGGAAATGCTACAACACCTGTTCGAGAGAGAGCTCCTTTTACAGTAAGTTTAAAGAGTGTGTCTGCCATGGATCTATAATAACAACTATATAGATATATATATATAGGCCTGCAGATATAATACATCTATGGTGTGTGCGTGTGCATTTGGGGCAATCGGGGCCACGTGTTTTTGCTCCTGTGACGTCCTACAGTAGTTGTTACTTCCGGTGTTGATTATGCTGCTTTACACTTGTGCTGTCGTTGTGTGTTTAATCTAAAGATGTTAACCTTATAATATCTGCTTTTAATCTTGAAAACTGCTGTGGTGTGGGGTTGGCCTATGTCTATGTCTGCAGACTGAATCTAATGTGCTGTTGTGTTACCATCTCCTGTTTACTGTGCTCATTTTCTATTAATATTATAATCACAACTCGCTGCATTAAAAATGTAAGGTATCTGGCCATATTAAACCCGTGATCAATATGTAACCTCAGTCAATATGCCGACTACCCTGTGAAATTCATACCCCTCCTCTTTTGTGGTCTGACTGGCAGTGAGTCTTTCTGTCTTCTGTGTCTTGAGCGTAGAATCAGTTGACAACACTTCAGAAATGGATGGATACTGTATTGAGAACAGTAAAGGACGTTCATCCTGAATAAATGATTTTACAGCCAGCTGAGATCCCTGTACAGATGTACTCACCTTCCCTGTGAGCTAACAAGGCAGACGGCACATTTTCTGATATTGAAAGCCCACGTACATCTGTCTGTGCCGCTGCAACACACAGTGCTGACAAGTACAGAACCAAGGCGCTGGAATCAAGAGCTCTTTGAAGCATTAATACCATAGTAGGGGAAATCTTTGATGACACAGAAATACTTAACATCCATTTATCTTCATCATCGCACACAAAAGCAGTAGATAACGGAAGCTTTTTACATTATTTGTCTACCACTGGCTGCTTCATCCAGGATGACAGATGTTGCTCTGCTACTTTGCCCTTCCTGGTTTTATGGCTGAGCTCACATCTCAAAAACAAATATTAAGCAAGGAAAGAGAAAGGAGAGGGTTTAATACTCAAGGCGTCAGAGCGAGGTGTGGTGTTAGGATAGAGGCTGCAGATGCTGTTTCCTGAGCTCATGCTCTTCACGTGAAGGAAGGAAGGAAGGAGGGAAGTGCAACCACCCTCTGTTGTCTGTGTAAATGTATTTCCACTGAAAAGCGTGAGTGAATTTTTCTTTTTCTATTTCCTGCTGTGCCAGAGTCACGGTCAATTGAACTTTAAATGATCAATTTGGAAGCAAAGAGCCAGTGATCAATGCCCTAATGGTGGTGGAAATACCAATGTTCTCTCTCTTGTGATGTAAAGGCGCTGAAACTGGCACTGACAGCCTGTCTTTCAGCTCTGCTCATCATCGGTGTGTCTGTACGTGTGTGTGTGTGTGGGTATGGAAGAAGTTGGCACACAGCATGGAGATTTCAGATTTTTTATGGCGAGAACATGCTGTGAAAAAAAAGGGAAAGCAGGAACACGTGCGTGCACACATGCGTTGTCGGAGAGAGAGAGAGAGAGAGAAAGTCCATCAGGGACAAATTTACATCACTGTGCTGCTTTTCTTTTTCTTTTTTTTCTTTTTTTTTATTGAACACATTTCCTGCCAGAAACTGCTTTGATTGTTTCTGTGTATCGCAGCCTAATCAGTCAGAAAACAGAAAAAATAGAATAAAAATAAATAAAAAATAAATAAAAACACACTGCAGGCTGTTGCCAGGTTTGTGCTTTGATATTCTTATGAAGCCAAACACCACAGAGGAAGAAACTACAAGATTTCACTGATCAATACGGCGCTAGATCACAAACATGACACACAGGATCCTTCAAGTCACTCACCAATTGGAAAATAAACTAGAACAGAGCCTCCTTCATGAGGCACGGCCATTTTTTCTTTCTTTTCTTTAGTTTTTTTCTCAGTTCTACTGATCCTTGGTGAAATTTAAAGAGATAGTTCAATATTTTAGCAAATTGGCCCATTGCTATGATCGCTATAGTCATAGCAGTAGGTTCGTTACCTTTAAATGTCGGTGCAAGTTATTTTTAGAATGGCGGAGCAGAGCCGTGAGCTGCTCAGAGCTACGCTACGGAGGCTCATGGAATTCCTTGGTTTCCTTCATCAAACTCATCAAATACACAATCCAACAACTCAAACACTCTGGTCGACAAGTTGTGTCCTGCACATTCACCACGCTATGAGATAATGAAACACAACGTTACCAGACAGAGTTGTTTTAGAGGTAAATTCATGCAAAACCGCTGATGCACGTTCCCGTCAGAGGCAGTTTTTCAGCAAGCAGTCTCTGTATTTCCCTCTAAAACAACTCTGTCTGGTAACGTTGTGTTATTATCTCATAATGTGGTGAATGTGCAGGTGACAACTTGTCCACCAGAGTGTTTTGGAGTTGTTCGATTGTGTATTTGATGAGTTTGATGAGGGAAACCAAGAAATCCCATGAGCCTCCGTAGTAGCTCTGAGCAACTGGCAGCTCTGCTCTGCCATTCTAAAAAATAGCTTGCACCAACAATTAAAGGTAACGAACCTACTGCTATGAATATACAGTAGGGATTATGGCCAATTAGGGCCAATTTGCCAAAAATGTTAAACTATCCATTTAGGAACATTTTCACGGCTTTGAGGACGTCCAAAGCGCCTGCTAATGAATAATCTCACAACTGCGGTTTCGTTAAAAAACAACAAAAAGAAAAAGAACATAAATAGAAAATGTTTATGTTGCCATGACAAATACATCCATCATAAATATTAAGACACCGTTCGGCAGTCCATTGAAGCGTCATGAGGCCATGAGGGCAGGAGGTTTTTTGGCAGATTCACAGAGGCTGAGGCGAGACGGAGGAGGAGAGGAGAGGAAAGCGCGACGAGCCAGTTCCCACGTCCTCCTCACCACCGCACCACCTGACTGCTGTAGTCCTCTGTGGTGGCGGCCGTCTCCTGCAGCAGCTTCACCTCCACCCCTTCCTCCTCGTCCTCCTCGTCCTCTCCTCCTCCTCCTCCGAGCCGCCACAGCTCGGCCAGGTAGGTCCTGTGCAGCCGCTGCCTGTGCTGCCTCTCCTGCCTCCTCCTCAGCCGCTCCTCCTGGTGCTGCCTCTGCCGGTTGTATTGGTAGCGGCGCAGGAACAGCTCCTTGGCGTACTCGTACAGCTCCACGTCAAGGGCGTTCAGGCCCTCGATACGCCACCGCACCTTCTCGCTGATCCCGACGCTGGCGGCCCGCGTGCTGTTGATCTGCGTGAAGGCCCGGATGAAGCGCAGGCCGAACGTCCGCTCGAACAGGTACTGCGTCTTGCGCTGGAACTCGGTCAGGCCGTAGAAGGCCATGTTGCGCAGGTTGGCCTTGGCGCTGGCGAGCAGCACCTGGCCTCGCTCCAGCGCGCTCATGGACGACATGTTGTAGCAGCCGACCAGGCTGAGGTCAGCCAGCATGCGGACTTGGCGGTTGTTGGCGAGGTTGGACGGGCAGTTCATGAAGTCGGCGAGGGGCACGCCGGTCCAGTCCTCACCGCTGTAGCAGGCCGGGAGCTCGTCCTGAGTGGGCGGGCGGCCGTCGCACATGTGGAGCGCTGTTTTCCACGTGGCGCCACGCTGCACGTGTTTCCACTCACTGAGGTAGCGTGACACGGGGTCACGTAGCATGGTGATGTAGTAGAAGTTCCTGCGCACACAAAAGAAGATTGTTGTTAGATTCTTACATTTCTGTGTTGTTTCCAGCGGTTTTGCATGAATTTCCCTCTAAAACAACTCTGTCTGGTAACATTGTGTTATTATCTCATAGCGTGGTGAATGTGCAGGTCACAACTTGTCCACCAGAGCATTTTGGAGTTGTTGGATTGTGTATTTGATGAGTTTGATGAGGGAAACCTAGAAATCCCATGAGCCTCTGTAGCGTAGCTCTGAGCAGCTCACGGCTCTGCTCCGCCGTTCTAAAAATAACTTGCACCGACAATTAAAGTTAACGAACCTACTCCTAAAATGGCCAATTTACCAAAATGTTGAACTATCCCTTTAATTAACGTAAAAAAAATCCTGCATAGTTAAACATACAGTATGAACACAATCTGTTGCTTTGCTCCTCCTCCCAATCTACAGTCTATTTCAAGAAGATAAAATTGTCTATTAATCTACTTGTAGATTATCAGTTTCTTTCTCATAACCGTTCGTTACTTTCTTCCCTTTGCGTGATTAATAGTTCCTTTTTTTCAGTCCTGTAGCCTCACACTTCAACCAAATTACTGCAATGTACAGTCTGAAGTCGACGTGGTCCCTGTGAGTGTAGTTAATGACACCGCACTTGAAGACAAGACCACGAGCTGCACTGGAGGAAGATGAAACTATAAATCAAATCCTTTTTTTCCCTTCTTTTTTTCTCCTCCCTTACATCCTGCTGCAGTTAAAACAGAAATATGAGCGAGAAAAACATCAGAGCGCCGGACGTCTTCAGAGCGCTCTGCAGGTGTGATTAGGCTTTAAATGAAAAAGCATCAGCGAGTGCGTCGTCGTGTGAGGGTGGTGGATAATGACACAGAAAGCGATGCAAACCAAACACCCAGAGCATTTAATATCCAGCAGACGTGAAATTATTATTTTTATTTTTGCAGCACTCAATTTGCTCCTGTCTACCTCTGGTAATAAGTTTGTTTGTCTAGTTTTTCCTTTCGTGTTTCTGATCTGCCACAAACAACGCTTCAAAAATAAAAAATAAAAAATCGCTGTAACCCAAACCGCACTGCTGCCCTTTCAGCGAACACGCACACACACAGCTTTGTGCTCTTATCTATTGAGTTCAGTGATGACCGGCATCTGGGCGAGGTGACAGAGGAGGAAGCCGGCGCTGGGAGACTTTCAGCCATTTTCACACACAAAAAAAGTTTTTCAAAAGGAAAAAAACAACATAGATAAAAGGGAAATTGAAAATGTTTATCTTGTGTGCAAAGACCGGCGTGACCTTACGGTGTCTGACAGAAAAACCCAATATCAAGGCCAGATAAAAAAGCCCAACATTTTATTTCCTTCTCTCTTGCAGTTTACTTTCTGGAAGCTTTCAGCTAAATAAAGAATTCACATTCAAGGATGTTTTTACATCCAAACAGCTCTGCAATCCTCTTTAAAACCCAGCTACATGAAGGATCGGCTCTCAGTACCTGACGCCGTCTCCGTTCCCTACGCTCATACAGCTTGTTGATGTTCCTTTCTTGAACTACCGGGTGTGCAGCAGGGCTTTTCCATTTCATGTGAGGAAGCCTCAGTAGACTGAGTTTTGGCTGAGCTGAGCACAGACCGCTGTGATGAGCTGGACCGGCTCCCAACATCAGATCCCTGGTGGGTTTGTGGGTTTTCTTTAGTGCAACAACAACAACACACTGCAAAAACTCAAAATCTTACTAAGAATATTTGTCTTATTTCTAGTCAAAATGTCATTTCTAGTCAAATCAAATCTCATTATAATTAAAATAAGACTCATCACATTAAAAAGCAGCTTGTTTTTCGACACTTTTTTACTTCTTTCAAGCATATTTATTTCACTTGGAATAAGTAGAAAAATCTGATAGTGGAGCAACTTGCTTTCATTGGCAGATTTTTCTATTTATTTCAAGTGAAAATTAGTTTGAAACAAGTGAAAATGATCTAAAAACAAGTTCATTTTTAGGTGATGAGTCTTATTTTAAGTGGAAAGAGATAAGTTTTGACTAGAAATGAGACATTTTGACAAGAAATAAGACAAATATTCTTGGAAAGATTTTGAGTTTGCATGCGGACGAGTGTGTGGACCATCGGTGTTGTACTGTAGGTGTGAACCGACAGCAGCTGGACTGAGATGTGGAACGCTCACACGCCTCCACAGTCGCTGCGTTTACATGCACAGTGAGTTGGAGTCGTCTCATCTGAGTTGAGTTCTGCCCTTGTCGAATAGTTGACGGAAACATGTCCGCCTCCTCAACACTAGGGGGCGATAGGCATCATTTCAGCAGGTCGATACAGACTAGATCCAATTTTGGTTGACCTTTTCTGTCACCTACTGTATAGTAAATAACCAAGAGTTCTCTACAGGCTGTTGTGTGCACACGCATCGTCCAGTTTAGTCAGATTGAGGCGTTTACTGTACATGCAGAAGAAAATCGGTTTCCAGTAGCATCATCTGGAGAAGTCCAGTTACACACATAATTCAGGTTTTTCAAGTGTCATGTAAACGTATTGATTCATGTTAAGGCCTGGCATCAAGGAGGATGGCTGCACTGCAAAAACTCAAAATCTTACCACGAATACTTGTCTTATTTCTAGTCAAAACATTCTAATTCTACTGAAAATAAGACTTATCACATTAAAAGTAGCTTGTTTTTAGATACTATTCACTTGTTTCAAGCATATTTTCACTTAAAATAAGTAGGAAAATGTTACTTCTGTAACTTTAACTCTGTTTTTGTAGTAAATACATGTTTTTTCCCACTGAGGTTGATAAAAAGTGGTGATGAAACTGTTTTTTTCTGAACAATTTAATTTACAGTCCTGCCTCACTGAGCCTTTGTAAGTTTCTGACTCACCTCCATTATTCCCCTATTTCTAAATCTGTGTTATTAGAAATAAAAAGCAGCCACCAACCTTGAGTTTTTACAGCGCGGCTCTAATTGTTACAGGGTTCACTGCTAAACTGAGAAATGTGATTAGATGAGGCTGAAGTTGTGTTACTGAGGAGAAACAGCGAACTAAACAGCCTTAAAAGGTCCAACAATTTAGCAATTATTGCCAGATGGCAGATATCAATCAACTGTGATACATATACTTAAGTGAGCGCCGTGATGATATCATGGCAGAACACGCCCGCCGACAGGCACACCACCCAGAGATAATGGCCATCCACAGTGGAGGGCTAAGTGAATTACCCTGCCATCTCCGCCGGGTTTCGGACGGACAGCATGAGATGGATGGACACACACGAGCGCCTCACAGAAGCGGCCTTTGTTGTACTTCCTGGAAAAGGGCTCACTCTTTTTCCTCCTCCTCCTCCCCGGCCGGGCCCCTATCATCTAACCAGCGAGACAGCAGGATCGATAAACGTCCGTGCAACCCCACCTTTCTGCGTCTGTGCTTTTATTGACAAGGAGCAGCAAATGTCAAAGCGCTCCTCTTACTTCTTGTCAGGGACAGCGGCCAGGTCAGATGATGAAGGTCAGGAATAATTACTTGTTGGATGAATCGCTGAAGTTTTTCTCTGCAGCTTTTAAATGAGCGTCTGTTAAAGGAGAATATTACTACAACTCACTTGATCCAATTGTCTAAAAGTGATGGCACTATTGGATCATTTCCATGTGCTTGTTTAGACATTACACAAAATTAGTTAATTAGCTGGTTCATTTCACTGGTTTAAAGAGGATATGTTATGGAAATATGACTTATTTGAAGGATCTTTAACATAAATTAAGGTGTTTATCTTGCCTTTTGGCCCCCAAAATGCGAGAATTGGCAAAAAAATCTGTAATTTTCAGGCTCCTGAGGTTGAAATCCATGTGGCTTTACGAGCCCTCAGTTGTCTTCGAGTGATGTCGCTAGCTTTTGAATTTGCATAACCCCACCCCTACCTGGGGCCGGTAGAAGGGGCGGAGCAAGCAGTGGTTCATTTGCATTTAAAGGGACAGGCACTGAAACCAGCCGTTCTGAACAGGGCTGTTTTGAGCTGTGATGTTTGCATCTTGGGATATTTTGACCAAAGCGTGTCGCAGACATGTCTTCAAGACACCTGGGAACTATTTTAATTTGTGGAAAAGGGGGCAGAATATGTTATGTTATATCTTTTAAGACTCAGTTTCTGAGCACAGTGTGCATTTGCCTGTGGACTGAGGTTTTGATACGTTTACAGAATTAAAGCTTTTTTGACGATTTTTTTTTTTCAGCCAAGAGACACTAGGTGGAAGACAGTCTCCAGTAAGTTAATAAAAATCCTGCAGAGTTCCTCTTTAATATAGAACCTAGAGCTGCATAATCAAAATGTACTTTATACAGTGCAGTGGAGTTACATTTTGATACATGACCCGGACCGTAACAGGATCCTGTGAAACCATGCTCTAGTCTAAACTGTTGTGGTAATTGAAGAGGGTTTTCTGAATTAAAACAACTCAACAACAATTCAGCATCCATCCCTCCAAAACAAAACACGACTGTCATCCTCCCCAGTTTATTCCATGCCGGTGCCTATAAGCTCTTTGCTAATGTGCTCAAGGGCTTTCAAGTCTTTCAGGCCTGAATGGGACGTTTTCAGTGTTCTCATGCACCTGATTGATCGAGCCAAAACCTAATGTTGCCCGACAGCTTGAGTGAACATGCTGCAGACACACAACCGTGCAAGTGTGTGTGTGTGTGTGTGTGTGTGTGTGTGTGTGTGTGTGTGTGTGTGTGTGTGTGTGTGTGTGTGTGTGTGTGTGTGTGTGTGTGTGTGTGTGTGTGTGTGTGTGTGTGTGTGTGTGTGTGTGTGTGTGTGTGTGTGAGATCATGCAAAGGTTGTTCAGTACTGTATAATCAGCTTGTTGCATTTTGCGCCAGATCAATCCGACACCTCGTTCATGCCCTTCTTCTGTCCCCCTTTCTCCACACAGACCAACCCGCAGGCGCTATTGATCGGCTGCCATCCGTCCGTGCGTGTCCCTGATTGTCTCTCTCCCACTCACTCTCGCTCTCACTCTCTCAATCACCATCAAAAAGCTACAGAGGAAACTCGCAGCAAAAGATCAATATCTGTCTTGTTAATTCACTCACTACCATCAAGGACACCGTCGGTCTCATGATAAAAGCCTTAATGGAAACTATTTACGCTGCCGAAGGAGCAGCCCATACAAATCTGGATCGACAACCATCTCGTTTATTTAATCTTGGTGAAAATTGAAAATTCACCACGTTGCTTTTTAGTCGAGGTGTTTCTGAAGAATGCTTTCAGAGCTTGCAGTGAAACATCACTTTCAGGAGCCGTTTTTTGAAGAAAAAAAGAAAAATTATTGGCACATGTTGGAAGAATGAGCACCTTTGGACTCAGGCGCCAGAAGTGCACATCGATTTCACACAGAAATCAAGGTGTTAATAACTGCCCCAGTTGGAGAAAATCCACTTGAAGGGTGTTTCTGCTTTCACGAGAGACTATTTCCTCCAAGAAAAATCTCACTCTTTTTGCCACACACCTTTTTTTTTTTTAATTGTAGCCTATCTCTCTCCGGGCAGCGTTTAGCTCAGTTGGTAGAGCACCTGCCCCATAGAAGCTATCGTCCTCGCTGCACGCCCCTGGTTTGAGTCCTGCGTCGAACGGCCCTTTCCTGCGTATCATTCAAAAAAGCCCAAAAAATATATACTTCACTTTTTTTGTTTTATCTCCCTAGCATTATGTTTACTTTTGAAACATGTTCCCTTTGCTTATAAGAGGTTAGGCTAAAAGAAAGAAATTCAAATTTCTCTGAGTTGGGGGGGGGGGCAATTTCTCATGTCGGGGCTTCAGTACAAGAGAGACATTACAGACGAGCAGTATGGAGGTATTGGGATGCTTTTTGAAATTTGCTCTTACTTTTTGGGATAATATTTCTATAGCTAAAATAAATAAATATGCCGAGATTGGACATGTTTCAGTTCTCTTTGTAATTTAATTGTTTCTGAGAAAAAGCCATTATTTAGAACTTTACAATTTATGTTATTGTAGATTATTTTAACCCAACTAATTAAAGAGGGGCCAAAATTATAATATTCTATCGTCTAGCGTCTATCTTTAACTGAAATCCAAATGTATTTTATCGAACTCTTTCTCAAAGTCAACAGAGAAGATCAGAGCACGGATGTTTTTTTGGTTATAATGTTCAATTACTTCTATTATTTGTCTAATGTTATCAGTAACAGACCTGCCTTTTAAGAACCCACACTGATCTGGATGTATAATGCTTGGTAAGTTTTTAGTCTATTTGCAAGGCATTTAGTCAATATGTTTGTATCATTACATTGCAAAGTAATTGGTCTCCAGTTTTGAAACATAGTTGGATCCTTATACTGCCCATTAGAGTCTTGTTTCAACAGTAAGGAAATTAACCCCTGCTGTTGAGTTTCTGAAATTTGTTGTCAATTCAATTCAGATTCACAAGGCCCAGATTAAAATCGATATCAGATTCAATTCGATATTGATCCATTTAAAGATATTTCAGTTTAAATACTAGTTTTTCTCGTTTATGACAGAGATTTTCTCAGAATTTATGCCGCAAATTGTACAAAGATGGAACTTCTCTAACCTGGTCCATTGACCAAAATTGATCCAAAACATTACATTATGTTAATGCAGCCAGGTCTCAGTTTGATAAAGGTGAGGTGGCACCAATCAGAAACAGGAAGTGATAACAGGAACTGGGGCAGCTGTTTTTGTTTTTTCTTGGTTCCAGGCATCGGTCTGGGATCGATCCACATCCACACATTAGATTCACTTTAACCAAGCTTAAACCTGAGTAAATAATGACTTAGAATTAAACATTAATGGCACGAGGGCTGTGACTACTTTGTTGCCTCACAGCTCATTCCAAGCCTTGGTTTTTTAAATACTTACAACCCGGTCCTGTGTTTTAATTAGAAAAAGACATAGACATTTAGCTTTAAACAACATTAACCATCTTGACTGCAGGTGATTTGGTTCACTAATGGCAAACAGGAGCAGCTATAAAAACGCAGCAGGGAGCTCAGAGTCTTCCCCAAACCAGCGGTAATTAGACAGATGAAAGAGAGTTGTTAGCAGGCAGGCAGCGATCAAGTCTGGGCCTGTTTGTGTCATCGTCAAGATCACCAAGTTGAAGTTGAAGCTGTGTGTGTGTGAGGGAGGGGAGGGGGGTGTCTCCTCATCATATCAGTCTCTAAACCAGCAGGTCAAGCAGGACCCACTTCCACTCATCTGAGTCTCTCTCTCTCGTTCTTGTACAAATTTAATCTCCGTGTGCCAATTAGAGGGCGAAATGATCCCAGTCTCCATCTGTGCACAGCAGGTTCAATGTCCAACAGCCAAACACACACACACCCCCAGTACAAAACAATCCAACGATCTAGATCTGAGGGTAATGCACTCTCCAAAACAGGCCTGCACGATATCAGTAAAATGTCCGATACACGATGAAGATATGATGCAATAGATAATTAAGCAAAGATTCAGGTGTGCATATTCACCATACAGTTCCTGTGTCTGTCTAAAAATGACGAGTAGTAGTGGCGCTGTAACTCTGCCAGGGACCAGATGGAAGTCCGCCATTAGCAAAAATCAAATATTGCTTCCACAAATACGTATTTCCCTAAAGTGGAATCACACCCGCACACAAATGAAAGCTTTCTGGTACCTTAGAATGAGTTGTTACAAGTCGTTATGTGGGCGACGCACCGAATCGAAGCGGCCATGTTGTATCGCCATTTTTTACGTTCAGTGGCAGTGTAGGTAACCACGGAAACTCAGTTTTCCAGGTAGCGCCTGTTAAAACTGTCCTGTCATGGAGGCACTGATGTTGCATTCAGGTGCAGTCATACAGACGGCCGTCGTCAAAACCAACTGGATGTCATTTTACTCCACCAGAGAAAGACGGTAAAACGTGGGTCAGGTAAACAATATGACATCACCATGACAACATATTGCCTCGTGCTGGCGGACCACTTGTTTACATAGAGGCTTGTTTATCCTGTCACATGCAGCGTCTTCTGCCCCATTTCACGTGAATGCAACATCAAAAATACGTTCAGATATGCAACCGCACCGCTAGATGGGGGGTATTCCTACATATTATACCTTCAACTGTTGCTGTTGCACTTCAAATTGTTGTTTCACATTGATGTTGCACTCGACAGTAAATGCATTGTGTATTGATTTATTTTGTTACTTTCAGTAGTAGGACTAGGTGACATCCAGTATCCCACTTAGCACTTAGTGTAAATCAACCTCAGGCTTTGCTAAGATTGAAAACCAAAAACATGTCAGGCTAGGATGATGATTTGTAATGACAGATTAGATAAATTGAATAATTTAATACTGTGTAAATGATCAATTATCAGTGTTAGAATTGAGATTTATATGCTTCTGGCCCAGGTATGAGGTGTAAATAAAACTCACTCATCATATTGTGTGTGTTATCGTGCAAGTTGACATCGCGACGACCAGGAAAACCAGATAAATTCGTGCAGCCCGACGCCAAAACATAACCCAGTCGAAGGGACACGGGCAGGTGAGACTCCTTGACGAATCGCACGACAGCACAGTCGCACAGATTAAGAGGCAGAGAGGCGAGGAAGAGAAGTGATGAGCGAGGAGAGGAGACTGGCGCCACACTGTGATCTTCGCCCGGTCGCTCATATGAGATGCTATTTTGGGCAATAAAGAGAGAAAGCCCCAGGGAAGCTGCTTCCTGCTCGGCATTGGAGACGAGGGGACCGAGAAACGCTCTCTCTGAAAAGATGAAGTGTCCTGGGCAAGCAAGGGTGTGAAGATGTGGTTTTACTGAAAACTCTCTCCAGATTAGTTCAAACCCCCCCCCCAAAAAGGAATTTCGTCTTTGCATTATAAATATTTCATCTAGACACCAAAATCCTCCGTCTGTGTTTATTCAGTTCCAGCTGCATCGCAGGTAGATGCTGCAGTTCCTAGAGTTCATCGGCTCTTAAACACAACTAGCTGACAACATCCACACACACACAGACAAACAACCTGGCGTGTGCAGCTTTAGTAGCTTCTGCGTCTTAGCCTTAACCTTTGCTTGACATCTTAATCTTTGCAGCTTTGCGAGGTGTCAGCTCGTCCTCCAGGTCCATGTAGATATGGAAAGGATAAATGAGAGACGGCGCGCTACAAAAGGTCACGTCTACCCACACACACACACACACACAACACAAACTACGGAGGGATTTCTGAAAGGCAGTCCACTTTTTAGCTGGATGTGAAGGTTGCTTTGAACAGAGACCTGTATGTTTTCCTCGCAGCGTTTTGACATTGAGGGTCTTTTGAAAAGTTGTGAGTGGTTTACAGCTTGCATCTGCCCGTCTATTAGCACCCTGTCTGTCTACAAGACTGCTAATATAAGAGATATAAAAACACTGCTTCTGTAAGGTTCAATCTGCTCTAGTTCTCAGACGGTTGAACGATTTGTACCCTCCATCTGATAGCGCCGAATAGAAACTGTGAGGAATATTTATCTGTTTTTGTTTTTTTGACACACGTTATTTTTTTGTTAGAAAGAAATCTTCAATCCAGTCGACAGGTTTCTGTGTAAATCTAGACTTCTGGATTAATCGCAGCGCTCCCCCCTCTTCCTCCTCCCTTGTACAATAAGACCTGTCTTCGACTGCCCCTAATCCCCCGCGCTCTGTGGAGATTACCAAGATCCTCTGAATAAAATCTCACATTTCCCACAAGAATACGAGACGTCGTGAAGGGAGGGCTTCGATTCAACGAGACACAACTACACAGTTCATTTACAGTGATGTCTTTAATTTCATCCTATATTTAACTTTACGTTTACCCACAGCTCTTCTGGCTCTCTCCCTAGATGTCGGCTTGTTTGTGTTCCTCCTTCCTTCTGTCATTGTTGCTGTGATTTTAGAACTGTTTTTCATTAGCCTATAACAAGATGGCGCCGCCCTATGGCAACTCGGTTTTGCTCTCCATTTATTCTAGTAACTTTATTATTATTTCTCATTTTATGAATCCTAAAGTTGCCTACCAGTTCATATCAGTGTAGGAGGAGGGCCACATTGAGAAAAAAACAACACAAATTTTCAGAATAAAGTCATAAATTTACAAGAATAAAGTCGTAAAGTAAATTTATGAGAAAAAGTCGTACATTTCCTACAAGAAAAAAGTCATAACATTACGTGAATAAAGTCATAAATTTACGAGAAAAGTCAAATATACATAACTTTTTGTGAGTAGTTGTATGAGCGAGGATACAATCAGCCAGTTTTAAACAGTTTGAACCACTAACTGAGCAACTCCTGCAGATACTGTATTAAGACACCATTAGGTTTAGACACCTTCAACATTTCATAAATACATGACGAGCCATGATGAGTGCAACTTTAAAGACACATACGCTCTGTTTTCTATGAGATGAGAGAGATGTAAAGGCAGGCATGAATAAGAAGAACCATTATAAAATGTGATATAAATAATCCCAACAGACGTCAATCTGCGGCCTGGTGAAGAAACACCATGTCATCAGTGTGAGGAGACACATACTAACAAATGAAGACACCAAACACACACACACACCGAAAAATGCAGCGTCAATGCCGTGGCTTCTTTCACATGACAGGAAATCTGCTGCTCCAAGATGTAAAACCCAACAGCACCACCTCCACCTGAGGAGACGTTTATGTTCCAGCAGCCTACATCACAACAACAACAGCAACAAAAGCCTGTCCCAAAAGACCTACACAATAACCTTTTTACTAAATATAAAAGTTTAGTGTCAGGAACTGCACATACATTCTTCCACCTACACGAAGTGACGAATCAGAACTTGAGTCAAAAAGCAGGACGGGGTCCACTCCACCTGTTTTAGCATCGTAAAATTCAGTTTATGTAAGACTTAATCTCTATATTAACAGACATTTTGCTTGCATTAGTCAACTTTTAGCAAACAAACAAGTAACATTCAACTCAAAAGAGTCTATTATGTCCCACTGCGAGCTCTTTTCTTTTACTCCTGGCCACCGAAGGTCACTTGTATTTTGTTGATATTCAGCGTTCTCTTTGCGTCACATTTGGTTATTTTCTTTTTCATTGAACAATGCATTTGTCAGCAGCTTAACATCCCCTGACGTATGAGCTGAAAGAGTGACATTAAAGTATAAAGAAATAGTCACAGTAAACAAGCTGTTTCTCTTTAAAAAAAAAAAACGCCTTAAGCAGTAACAAATATACTCTGCTTTAAACTTGAGCACATTTTCTCAATAATGTGCATCCTCTTTTTCTGAAATCTCTGCATATGGCTCTCTTTAGATGAGGATTTACACTGACTCACTGTGGCTGCAAAGGCAGATTAATGTCAAAAACTTGCAACCAGATGGTTTTTTTCTTCTTTTTCTCCTCCATATAGTCTGGTACATACTTATGTGAAACATAGTTCAGCAAGAGGAAATAGATAATCATATATCTAGAGAACTACATTTTGATAGAAGCAGCTTTTTCACTGCAATCTCCCTGCATATTTTTGCATATTTTCCAAGCCCATAATGCCATCACCATCATCAGTAATAGGGCGCCATCGCCAAATTAATAGCTAAAAAACCACCTTAACTGTGTCCAGAATGAACTGGGCTAATTAGACGCAGGCTGGACGGCGCTCCAGCCGGCCTGCATTCTTTGCTCTAATCTGAAATAATGAGGTCAGTAATAAGGTTACACTCTCTGACTGCTCAGTGTGAGGCCGGCTGCCAAGGACGGACAGGGCAGCCGGGTCTGACGTCTGCTCCTCTGTTGCGACGTGAATGCTGGAGCGCCATGCTGTGAGCAAAGTTGTGAAGTGTGCGTGTTGGGGAGGGCGTGAGGGTCACTATAGGTTAATGCAAATTACACTAATGCTAAGTCAGGAGTGGAGGGGGGAAATCTACAGGATGTGAATTACAAAGATGTGTTGTGTGTTATTCTGGTTTCCAATGCTCATTTTCTTATTGTCTTCATTTTTTTTTATCTAGAAACTTTCAACAGTCACAACAAAGTTAAAGGGATAGTTCAACATTTAAGCAAATTGGCCCATTGCCGTAATCGCTATAGTCATAGCAGTAGGTTCGTTACCTTTATTTACCAGACAGAGCTTTTTTAGAGGTCCACCAGAGAGTTGTGGAGTTGTTGGATTGTGTATTTGATGAGTTTGATGAGGGAAACCAAGAAATCCCATTAGCCTCCGTAGCGTAGCTCTGAGCAGCTCACGGCTCTGCTCCACCGTTCTAAAATCAGCTTGCACTGACAATTAAAGTTAACGAACCTACTGCTATAGCGATTACGGCAATGGGCCAATTTTCCTAAATGTTGAACTATCCCTTTAATGCGTCGTGAAAAAAGAACATGACAACATGTCCACGCCTCACACACTGCAGGGTTTTTGTTCTGCTTCATGCATCTACTGGTGTTTTTTTAAATATATTTTCTTACGCTGGCCCGGGTGTGTAGGAGAGAGGTGACTTCAAGGTGACTATGAATTGCTCAAAAGCAGACAGATGGTTGCTTCTGTATTTAGAAAAAATAAAAAAATAAAACCAACAGTTGAAATGAAATGTGCAAAAAAAAACACGGATCCATTTTCCCAAGGGACAGAAAACATGACGAATCCACGCAGAAGTCGTCATCTGTTACTGATCCCACCATCACGACGGTGTTGTGCTTAACGAGACGTGAGTTCAATTTACACCGAATAATTTTGAGTTTCACTTGGCCTCATTTCACGACCCCCCCCCCCCCGAGACCCAGATTATTGTTATAGGTTAGAGTGAAGTGACATATATTATTACAGATTGCATTATTGATATGTTGACCAGCTACCTCTTTTAAAGACTGCTGGCTCTTACTCTTAAGTTCAGGCCTCTAAATGAGACGTATCTAGGAAATGTGGGATGATTCATGGGAGAAGGAAGAAGAACAAGAATCTACTAAACTAATCTTTGCTTTATGTCCTTTTTTCTGCAGTTATTATATAACACTATGACCTGTTTTTATTCCTTTTTATTGACTTCCTCCAGGGCTGAATCTCTCAGTGACATCTTATAGACGCATATACCGTCAGTTTTTCACCCTGATCATGTCTCAGTGTCAAGATAAAGGTTGTTTGCAGTTTGCACGCGCTTCATTCTGTTGACAATTATTGTCCAGTCGTCCTTTGTCGTTGGGTTTTGGCTGCAGCCGTTGGCTGTGTGATTGCTTCTTTAATAGCAGCCAGGAGGGTTGTTTTTTGTTTGTTTTTTTTGAAAGAGGCATTCATCCTGAGCCATGAGTTTGCCCAGGAGTGACAACAGAACAGAGCAATCAAATTTGAGTCCAAATAATTTGATTACTTATTTACCAATCTCTTGCCAGCGTGACAAAGTATAAGGCAAAACAAAATAACAGAAAATATGAAATGCCTTCAGCTTCCTCCTCTTTGAATACATTTAATTTATGGAGTCAGAAGATATCCTGCTTTGCTCCTCCACTGGTTTCCAACAGGTTTTTGTCCTTGGCGGAAGGACAGTAGAGGAGTCTGTCGATCAATAATAACTAAACAACATCAGTGTCATGCGAGGGATAAGATGGCGGCGATACAAATATTAGATTAATTCTCACTGTTACCTTCAAGATTAACTTTCAAATTAATATAAGAAGCAAAGAGAAACAAGCCTTTACATCTTCTTCTGCTGCTGCTGCTGTGGTTTAATGGTCTAGTCTTAACCACACAAGACACTGAGGGGAACACCAGGGACCCAAGGACACCTGCTTCAAATTACAGAGACCAAACCAACGACCTTAGCTTTAATGGAGGCCTTGCAGCACCCAGCTGTTTAAAGGCATCCGGAAACGTGAATTAATTTGCAGATTTTCTGGAAAAATAATGGTTCAGATGCAAACTTATCGTAGCCACAGCTGCAGATTCTTTGTAAGGCGTCACAAACTCTAGCTTTAAAGAGAAACTATGCAGGATTTTGACCTTAATTATGCTAAATCTTTACCTTAATTAAACCGTAACCTATAAGACGACACAAATATACACATTGTAACATTGTATGTGATAAATAACGTTATCCACCGCTGCATTGATTGATTTCTCACCGGTTTCTTTGTGCACATGGAGGAGAGGAGGGTTAGAGACACAGAGTTCCTCTTTAATTTTTGTGTAAAGCTTCTCTGAAAGTTATTTGTAGGAATGGCGGATGCTCTTTGCTCAAGAGTCAAATAAAGAAGTGTAGGGAATGAGGGCTGAGATAAGACTCTCAGGAAACTACATCACACTGCTGGATGTAGCCTTAAGGGAAGTGTAGGCGTCTTTCGTTCCCATGATGCTTTATCCCTGTCTGTCTGCGCTCCTATTGCTGTACTGTGACCTGTATAAGACCAGTCATCCTTTCATATCACCGTGTTGTTACTAAGTTAGATTGTCAAACTAGGAACAAAGGTTGTAAGTGCTTTATGAAACACATGAAATGGGATCAGAGATCTCAAAGATTATATCTCGACTGCAGGTACCAAGTGGAGTATAAACTTAAAGCCGTGGGGATTTTATGTAGGCTACATGCGTGCATTAGGGAAAATCAGCTCTAATACTTTTTAACCTCTCTGGAATCAGGACAAACAAATGGAAACAAATCTACTGGAGCAAAGTGATCTTGAAAGAAAGCAGTGAATATTGTATTAAGCCGAACATGGCGTAGCAGCACACACGCACCGACTCATCAGTCCATGATGGAGGAGCTACAACACCTGAAGTGACAGGACATGAAGCTTTCTGGTCTGATAAAACTGCGACATGAAACCTTGTGGTAATCGCTGCTTAATTGTTCACCTATTATCTATTGTATGTTATTTTTTCCAATCAGGGAAGAAGAACTTGATGTGACAGATTTAAGGCAGTTGAACGAGCAATGACTCACAACTCGTCTGAATAATTCACAGCTATAGATTAACTTATGAGTCACAGTAGCATTTGGCTCAAATCTGATTCCTCTACATGCACGGTGTCTGACCAACTGTGCGTGCAAGACGTCAATGAGCTCATCGATGACTAAATGTTACCTCGGAAAGATTTGCACTGACTGCGGCATCAAACGCGTTGTTGACTTGACAGATTTGCAAAAGGGGCAGGGCTCTCAGGAGGAGGGGCGGCGACCTCTGACCGCACATTACGATCGATAAAAGCATCAAATTCCCATTGAGTACTTTATACGGCGCGCTAGTATCGTGTTATCTCAGATTTCTGTGCTGCTGTGGTGAGCCACAGAGAAATCCCTCTCAGACAACAGTCAGACAACACCTCGCAGAGTTTATTCAGCACACATTAACTCAGAGTGGAAACATGACACTGCAATCAACACTCCCCTTGTCAAAATAATCAATCCACATATCAAATCATCCGATAAAAGCACTCAAACTGCTGCACAGTTCATATTTGTTCCTTTGTTTAAAAAATAAAAAAGAAGCCGACTGGTGTCAGTAATAAGCCTCGGAGACAACAAACTGCCAGTGTTAATGAGCGCCGGTATTATATTGAGTTGACAAGTGTTGACTGGAGTGTTGTTGATTCACTCTCAGCAATGGTATGGCTCCGAGGCACCGCTTCAGAACGACTCCAACGTGTTAAATTAAGTCTGATGGCTGCAAACTGAAGACAGCTAATGGATTGGAAGGATCCTTGAAGGCACTCCTGGTCCTGGTCCTATAGCCAACCCCCCCTCCCCCTCTCAGTAGCATATGGAGATTTGCTCTCTGAACTAACCCAGCGAGGCAAATTGGCTTCAACACGCAGGCGGCACACCTCAGAGGACCATGCCCTTCTTAAGTGATTTACTCCCTTAAGCCTCGCTGCACTGGTTCTGTAATTACAGGAAATTGAAACAGACCTTAAGTGACAGGAGTGTGTTGGGGGGGGGTGAGGGGTGTAACACTGCTTCTGCCGCTGGTGCTAACATGATGCCATGTGGTGTCTGTGTTAACACGCACAGCCTCCATGTTTGGTTATAGGTTATTATGAACACATGGTGGTGAAATCCAGTTACCACTGAGTTGGAGCCTTTTTCAATAACTTGTCAGAAAAGTGTAGAGAGAAAAAAAGGTCCAAGGTTGTGTCGTTAACTGCTTACCAAGTGAGTGAATATCTGCGTTTGAAGGTGGTGCTACACAACAATGAATGTGTGAACAAACGAATGGATGTTGTTACTATTATTGATCCATTTATTTAATATAATTGGCTTTTCTTATTTGTTCACCCAGTGAGTGAGTGAGTGAGTGAGTGAGTGAGTGAGTGAGTGAGTGAGTGAGTGAGTGAGTGAGTGAGTGAGTGAGTGAGTGAGTGAGTGAGTGAGTGAGTGAGTGAGTGAGTGAGTGAAAAATGGGTTGTATGGGGCGGTGTGTGACGCAGTGGTTAAGGCGGCTGCCCCATGTAGAGGCTACAGTCCCCAATGCAGGCGTCCCCAGTTCGAGTCCCATGTCGGGCAGACCTTTCCTGCATGTCATTCCCCTCTCTCTGCCTCCCCCTTTCCTGTCCATTCATCCAACCACATATAAAATCAGTAGAGATGGACGAATAAATTGATGGATGCATGGATGGATGGATGGATGGATGAATAAATGGGTGTATGGATGGATAAATCGATGGATGGATGGATGAATAAATTGATGGATGGATAAATAAATGGGTGTATGGATGGATAAATCAATGTATGTATGGATGGATGGATGAATAAATTGATGGATGGATGGATAAATCAATCAATGTATGGATGGATGAATGAATCAATGAATGGATGTATGGATGGATGAATGAATCAATGAATGGATAGATGGATAAATGAATGGATGAATGAATCAATGGATGGATGGATGAACTTTAAATGAAATGAGTTAATCAGTGATGAGCTTGCAAGAGCCTGTGAAAGACTGGCAATTAATTAATTGATGAATGAATGAATGAATAAATTAATAAATGATGGATCGATGAAAGTCTGTTACAAAGTTCACACTGAGTTTTCACACCTGTCACGCTGCAGGTGCTGTATGCCACTCACCTCTTGCCCTTCCGCGCGCTCTTCTTGTCCCGCTTGTTCATCACCACGGGGACGCAGCTCGTGAGCTCGGTCCAGTCCGCGTGCAAGCCGCAGCTCCATCCCGTGGAAAACCGCGAGAAGAGCCAGGACTCGGCTCTGCCCGGCCGGTGGCAGGTGCACTTCCTCTGGCCGGCCAGGCAGTCGCACGGCTGCTCCAGCTGGATGTTTTTCACCAGATGCCGCCCGAAAGTGGTTCCTCCGGTCTTCTGGATGTGCAGGAAAACCATCACGTCATCTCCACGGATGTTAAAGTCCACATGCCGGTCCAGGTCACGCTCCGTGAAGTTAAACCGGGATGTGATTTTGGACGGAAGGAGGTCCTCGTCCGCGTCTGGCTCCGCGTTGTAAACCACGGAGTAGCGCTGGAAAAGCTCTCCCTTGTCGTCGCTCCTGAAGTAGCAGGTGTTGCTGTCCGCCGGACACACGTACTGATAACCTATCATTAAGAAGAGCACCGCCGCGATGGGGATGAAGATGAGTCTGTTGAACTTCTCCTCCATGGTGGGAATAAAAAAACAAAACAAAACAATAACTGTAAATCACGGCTCCGAGTCCTTCTCCTCCTCCCCCCGTCTCATCCTGCACCTGTCCGCTCCTGCCACTCACTTAAAAGTCGAGAACAGGCTCCACTTTTCTAAACTTGCATGCTATTCATTCAGTGATATATCCTCCAGGTCACTAGATTTAATCATTTCCCTTTAAATGCGTCAGGTGTAGCCTAATGTCATAGTCGAGCTCGTGCAGTAACACCTTTTGGAGGAGGCGGCAGCGCGAGGCGGCACATCACCCCCTCACGAGGAAGCGGTCGGGCTCGGGTGTCCTGCCAAAGACAACTGCTGATCAGTATCTGAGCCAGAGCGAGCAGAGACAAGCAGGATAAACTCTACACGGTCACTTCCTGTCGAGACTTTCAGAATAAAATCACTTCCGCTTAGGTAAATTCAGCCTCCTCCCATCAGGGACTCTGTAATGTTAGCTTCATGCACCAGGGTGTTACTGCCCAATATCCTCCCAAGGTCAAAGGTCATTTGCATTTTTGTAGGAAATACATCCTGCCAATATGCTCTTTTTTTCTGCACCGACTGTGCCTTCAGGTCCTTTTTATGCACTTTTAATAACTTAACTGTTTTTAATACTGTTGATTTTGTCTTAGATGTTATGTTTTATGTGGGAGTGGAGAGAAAGTCATACATATTTCAGTGACAGTGTCAATAAAGCCAACTTGAATCCTTGAATTCAATATGGAAAAAGTGTAAAAGAATAATTGGAGAATTATGTGCATTGTATCACGGTTATTATTACCTGTAGGCCATCTTCATTTAGTATATTACTTTAATAAATGATTAAGTTTTGCTCAGTCCTCTTTGACTGCATTATATTAGTTGGTTTGAATGGACGAACACAGAATCTGACTGTAGTATTTGACATAAATCAACATAAATAAGGTCTGGTGTCTGTGGCTTTTTCATTCTACTTTATAGCTAAAAAATCAAGTGTTTTTCAGATTCAATTTCAGAGATGAGCCAATATGAAATATATTTTTGAATGTGATCTGTTGATGTCAGGCTCACTAGTGCCCATAGTGTTTCACCACTACTATACTTGGCCTTTTCATGATTAGTTCATAAAATGGATAGAAAGAGAGAATGTATATCTATAAAACAGGTAAATCACATTTATGCCAACAATATAAAATAATAAAATGCTAAATCAGCCTGTTGGATTTCATGTGAATCGGGCTCGCTTTTATTTTGTAGAGAAAGCACCACCAGTGTTTGGTTTCATTCTGGGTGCCTTGATTTTTACATCTGCGCCTGTCATCTGTCCCGGCTGCCTGGCCGGTGACGCAACCGCATCTCTAATCACACATACAGGCAATTTGAGCGGCCTAGAACAAGTGGTGGCGGAAAATCTGCAGAATTAAATCTGCGTTAAATTAAACATATAAGAACTTAGAAAATGACGCAATAGGCTTTTCTTTTAAAGAAAAAAAATAGGTCTATTGTTATTATTGTTTATTTTGCATTGTGTTTCAGTGTTTGTGGTTTATCTTACAATAACTTAACAGATTTAATATGTTTATTCTTATGTTTATATTATATATAGAGACGACAAAGTGTATATTTCGGTATTCCAGCCAGTGGTTTGAAAGTCTGACAGCTGTGAAGTTTCCATGCAGGCTCCAGGAAAGAGTTAAAAACAGGTGAGTGATTTCAGCACCATGGACAGGTTCCAACATGTCAAGTCAATAATTGGCATCGTGCGCCAGAAAAATGCGCGCGTGCGTTGCGTGCATGCCCCCATGTGCTAACATCCTTTTCCCCGATGGACTCCAGCAGACTTGAAGCACGTGATGCTGTGCAGTTGAGTTTTACAATGCTGTATGGATGGACACTCCAAGCTTGAACTAAAGGCATTTTAGTCCTCAGTAATGGACTTTCCTTTAAGCCTGCACTGATCAAAAGCTTTTGTTATTTTGCCTAAGATGCCCTCCATCAAGGGATTTAAGCAGGATGCGCTTTGGTATGTATTCTATTCAATCCTCTTTCAGCGCTGAATGCACTCTGCTCTCTTGCTTTGACATTGACTTAATCTGTATGGGAGTTCAGTGTGTGGCAGCTCACCTCTCTCTCCAGCCCTCCTCCCTATAAGAAAGGCTGCGCACGAAAGGAATCTGTTATGAAAAGTGTCAGGATATGAAATATCTAATTCTCAAAAGGTCATGAAGCAGTGGACGTTCAGTTTGTTGTGGCTCGGTGATGATAACGTCCTGTGTCAGCGTGCTCTTTACCTGCGAGGCCTCTCTCAGTTATGACATGATACAGTCCTCATTTTTTGCAACAACAACAAAAAAGAAAGAAACCTTTTTCCTCCACAAACTGATTAAAATCTGAGCAGAAGCCCTGATGGGAAAGAATCAGCATTAATGTTTTGTGCGCTGAGGCGAGACTTGTGTTGTTCTGGCTGTGCAGCTGGGATATTTATGAGGTCCCCAACGCTCACTACACACAAGCCTTATGAGAAATAACCTGGGGAAGTGCTGATTCAGCCGGCTGCAGCCACGCACAGGCCTCAAAATAATGGAGCTGAAGCCTCCTGCAAATTATGATTGGATTGATTTGGGATTTCAGTTTATCTGGTCTATAGTTTCTTTCATGTTCAGCTCGTCTACAGCCATGAATGTCTGTGTTTGTATTTTATTATTAATTTGCATTGATTTTAATGAGGGCTGCAGACTTCTCGGTTCTCTTTTCGACTCTTGCAGCCGGTGAAACCTGGGAGTTTCTGGGCATTTCTCGCAAACGAGCACCCTGAGATGCTATTAAGGAAATAAAATGAAATGTAAAACGGCTGCACAGGAAAAACTGAGAATATTTTAAGGGAGAGAAAAGGCCATTGTGGGGTATCAAAGACATTTTTCTATTACTGTACGAAAAATGATCCAAAACCTATGGAGGTACATTTGTGTGTTTATTATCCAATCAAAAGAAAAGTTGATTCAAACAAAAATATATTTTGTTTGAATGCAAATAAAATGCATTTAAACCCTTTTTTCTTTGATTGAAAGGTGATTATTTGATTGAAAATATATTTTTTGTTCATATCAACCTTTCTTTTGATTGAATAATGAAGACACAAATGCCTCCATGCAATCCTCACAGCCTCGTAGAAACAAGACATATCTGTTTGTTGCTGCTAATTCTGCAGGAGGTTGACGATGATGCACATGAGATTTAGACAAACAAGCATATTAAATGCATAATAAAAGCAATACAGTCCATTAAAAAACAGCGCATAGGTCCTTTGTGCAAGCAGCTGATGTTTTATTTTGAAGTACGGTTACATTAACTTGGAGTTGTTGTGGAAAAAAAGGACCAAAACATACAAAAGTTGTGCCACATCTGTTCAGATTAGATAGTTGTATGATTTCCAGGTGAAGGCTGCTGTGTATAAAAAAGGGAAAATGTACAGATGGCGTTGCTGTCATGGTGACAGCTGCTCCTGCCTCCAGCTCCTTGGTGTGCGAACCATCTCCCGTCGTGTCAGGATCCTGTCACCCATCACCTGATCGTCACCTGACTCCTCATCACCTCATCAGTCCCTGTGTACATACTTGGCAGCGTACCTGGTGTTGTTTATGAGGCATCGCTGCTGCATATTCCTGTCTGTTCAAACTCCCTTTCTGTCTCCATTGGTTTGATGCTTGCTTCTGGGTATTGTTTGTTTGTTGTGCCGACTGCCAACTTGTTGCTGATTACAAGCCAGAAGTCTCCTCAATTTGGTCCTGGTTTCCTGTGATGATGGGGGTGCTGAAAATATCGAGGCGAAAAATAAAAACCAAACAATCGAGATGCCAAATCTTTGCAGCAGCAAGCTGTCTGGAGTTTACAAAGTTGTCTTTGATCATTTGAATCAGTTTTTTTCCCCAGAAAGTACTTTTTCAGTGGGTTTTGTAGATATTTTTGCTTTGTTGACTGGTGGCACAGTGGTTGAGTGGTTTGTTGCCTCGGATCGAGAAACCTCTGGCTTTGATTCCCTTTTTTTCCTCCAACAAAGAAACCAGTCAAATGACGCCAAATGACTGTATTTAGCAGGTATAGCTCACATTGGTTAAATAGCACGAATGCTATATTTCTGCAATGTCTTAACATTCAGAAATCCTACTCGATGAGTTTTTCTACTTCTTGTATTTGATTGTAACTTTGTGTTTATTTCTACTAAGCTGTGCTTTTTAGCTTTGCAGCCATTTTGGCAACAGTGTTGTGTTGACATTTGTTGCAAATTGTCAGACATCTCACACTCAAACTAGTTTTACATGTCTGAGAGCTGTGAGCCTTAACCTGATAATTGTCTACATTAAAGTGACATCTTGGCTGTCAGCTCTCATTTGTTCCACACTGCTGGCGGACATTTACTTTCTTCATCTCCAGGACTGAATGTTTTGATTATGAATCACATTATTAGACAGACACACCGCTCGCCGCAGCATCTCTGTGTATTGTGAATTGGCGGCCCTGGCCATTTGCCTTGACTGCATGCAGAGCCAGTGACTGAAGATGTGTGAACTCTCCACCGCAGGGATCCGCCGGCAGTCCTGCAGACCTGCGGCGTGGTGACGGCGCCATGCCAACCTCGTCCAGAACGCTTAATCAAAAGGGACACTCTCTCCACTTGGTCCCACATGAAAAAGCTGCTGGCCCACACTGTGCATCTTGGCAGCAGGACAGAGAAGAACCCAGACTGGTCTGCTCTCCACTACGCTGCGAGGATGCTGGTGAGTCGGCCTGTGATACAATCTGCATGTTCTAGCAGGTAATTGAAGCTCCAAGGACACGCCTGATGGTGATGTGTCCTGCTACGTCCTAATCAGCCTTCCTGTCTGTTCCATCAGCTCTGATGGATGTTTATTGTCTCTGCGAAACATGCTCTGCATGTCACTTCCCGAGAAGTTGACTCGAGCCACTGAATGAATGCCAGAGGGAAAATTACTGTAATTTAACTCGTCAGGGTTTATTATAGCATGCTCCCCTGATATGGACGGCACCTTTTTCTGATTCCTCTGGTGCATTTGGACACTGTGGTGCAATTTCACTGGCTAATATAATACCAATCTTTTCTTAACCAAATGTTCAGGGTGTGACTTCTTGTACCTGTCCTTTCAAAATTACTATGATTAATAGTTGTAGCTGCAATCAGTGAGAGACGGAGAGAGAATGTAAGTATGCACTGCCTGTAAAAATGAGATATTTGGCCTTATAAATAGTGTAAATGAACTTTATAGAGCTAAAATTCTCAGAGCCGCCTGATTGGCTGATTTAGTCTTCGTGGGCTGTGTCATTATGACAAACAATGTCCGCACACTGCGATACTTGAGCTCCCAAAAATTTGTGTGCGGACATTGTTTGTTTTTTCTTCTCGTTGTTTTTTGTCCTGCACCTGCCCTAGGCCTGGGACGATAATCAATAAATCAATTAATCGCACGATAAATAAAAATGAAGTCGGTAACTTTTCCGGCCTCGATAAATCCCTATGTGCATGCGTGTATTTGTTTTCCTCATAGACTGTAACGGGTTTTCCTCGTCTCTCGCCTCCAAACACGCTGGATGACAAGAGGGTTCACTCTGTACATTGGTCTCAGCACCTGGGCGCATTTGTGGCTTAGCGGAATGAAATGAAAGGAGTGAACCATCTTGTCAGTCATTCAGGATCTTTGTACCTGTGGGAGGAGGCGGAGCCGCAAGCACAGTGAGGGAAATATGCATTATACATCCATGGCTGGGACCGCTGCTGCCAACACACGAAGCGTTAGCTCGGCTCGGCTAGCCCCGTTCATCCCGAGCCACAGTCCAGCCGAGCCACTGCAGCACCGGACCCACGGCTCACCGCCACAGCAACGGGAGGAGCCTTGAAAGCTACACCGCGACAACAATGAGGGCTGCCACCGTCAGCACAGGACGAACGGACCTAGCGTTAGCCGCGGAGCTAACGCTAGCCGTCGAGCTAACGCTAACAGGGCAGACGGAGCTGCAGCTCTCCCCTGCCAGGACTCTGCTGCTGCTGACGGCGGGCGGTGGCCCTCTGTTTTGTTGCCGGTGAAGTCGTTGCTGTGGCAGTTAGCTGTGGGGCAGACGCTGCAGAGGTTCACCTGGATGTGGCTGTTTCGGCTTGAAGAGTTTTACCCCCGGGCGCCGGCCGGTCCCTCTGTGGGAGTCTTACTAGTTTGTTTGAATTAAAAGTGGAGCTTCATGTTTCACATGAGAGCAGCGCTGCCACTGGGATCTGTACAGACTATGTTCTAATAACACCACATTTACATCAATAAATAAATGTTTTACCATGACCTGATAAATCTGCATTACATTTTATTAAGACAGAGATCATGCTAGTGGACTGGTAGCTCTGGTGAGGCAAGTTACACACAGGGTATGATACACATGATTTCAGTTTAGTTAGCCGCTAACAGTTTTGTTTCCATCATGCCGGACAGTTAAATTACTCAGAAAAACAGGAAAAAATTACTCAGAAAAACTGATCCCCCCAAAAAATTACTCAGAAAACAGAAAAAATTACTCAGAAAAACTCATCTCCCCCAAAAATTACTCAGAAAAACAGAAAAAATTACTCAGAAAAACAGGATCTGTATTTTTTTTTTTATTGAATGAATGCAATAAGCTTCCGTAATTTTGGTCTCGATAATGTCGACAATAATATCGTTTATCGTCAATTATTTGTGGGACAATATATCGTCCAGCAAAATTTGTTATCGTCCCAGGCCTAACCTGCCCACTGCCTTGGATGTGCGTGCACTGTCCTTCCTTGCTACTGTCTCATTATGACATCACAAAGTTACAGGAAGTAAGACTAAGTGCTATGACACTATCCACCTTTTTTTTTTTGTGCGACACTTCCGGTCCAGCAGTCTTGATAATCGCATAATTGCGATCAAAACAATAAAACACAATTTAACAATGACAATTGTTGTTGCTCTATTTATTTAAGCTTCATATTTAAAAGAAGCGCAATGTAGAGCTGTCAGGATTTTTTTTCAGCAGCATCCTCTCTTGCAACACGTTGCTTTAGAGCATGAAAATTAACAAACCAGCTTTGTAGTACAGTTTTAACTCGGACCGAGGTTGTAGGTTTTGTTCAGCTGCATTATGAACACAAAGCCTGGCTATGTTGAGCCTCCTTCGCCTCCTCCTCCAGTAAGGAAATGCAGCTGACCGGAGGAGCCGCACAAAAATCCGGAAGTTCGTATTCACCTTACTTCCACGTTCGAAAATAAGGTGGATACTGAACCTAGACACAGCCTGGCCTGCATGAAAGACAACATGGAAAGATCAAACTTTTTACAATATGGGACATTTATCTTTACAATAAAACCTCAATGTTGTGAAAATGCAGTTTGAGTCCCATCAAAACCAAGATAAAAGAGCACGTCAGCTTTTCTTTACAAGAATTAGTCTACAAACTTATAAACTTGATAAAGTGTCTGGATTGCTTGCTTTGACACAATTCATGGTAAGCTGCACATTATTCAAAACATTTCTATGCTTTTCCTTCTTGATTAGAGTTTAATTGAAAGATATTCATCTCAATAAATGTTGCACTGGGGCTGATTCAGGGGGAGGCTTTAATTCTGCCATTCCCAAGGACAGAATAAATGCACCGAGTTCGATTTAGGAGGCAAATAATCTGATTTAGAATAAAGGAATGAGAAAACATGAAGCAGAAACATCTAAACAACACAGGTAAATGTCTCTTAATTGATATTCCCTCCTCGTTCCTGAGCGAACCTTTCAAACAAGATTCACGCAGCAAAATATTAAGCGTTCAAAGTGAAACCCTGAAGAAAAATGTGATTATTGATGTGTGTGAGCTCAAAGTTGGGATCAAGGCAAAGAGAGGGAGAGAGATCTGAATATTTGACAGTCGCTGCTGTTTTATTATTTTTTAAATTTGTTATTACTTTTTATCCTCCCACTTTTGTTAACGCTCACACAGCTTCTCCAACAATTCGCATACAGCTGAGAAGTCATGTAACACTGGATCAAAAAGTTTAATTAGGTCAGTGTGCGTTGTGTCAAAACACCTTCTCATCTTAAAAAGCCCAATCTGTGGCTGCGTTGTGAGGCATTTTTATGAAAAAAAATGAATAAATGAAATGTGCGTGGATTTTGTTTACACAGCGACTTATTAGTGACACCGTTTTTTCTTCTTCTTCTTCTTTTACTGTGAAATTCGCCACCTGTGTCCGATGTACTCACTGTGAGAAGAGCATGTATTTGCACATTTTTATTCAGTGCACAGACTGGAGTGTCATAAACACCAATTAATTTCATGTGCTCTGTATTAATTTAATGATGAATTACCAGATAATCTGATAGTAGTCGTTGTTCAAGGAGCTTAATCATCAATAGGATATTAAAATGGTGTAGTCTGATTAGTTGTAGTGGGTAAACTGGTGCACTGTTCATACCTATAGACTAGTTAGGTAAATATTAATGTATTTTCAATGGGTATACCTGAGTATCCTTGAAATTGTATACATTAACTTATTAATATGATATTAACGGTATAATTTCTCATAATGAAATGCATGTTGAAAGTATTTTCTTAATATTAGTCAATTGTGATGGATTGGTGATTGATTTTTCCTTCCTTATATTTCCATAATAATAATAATAATAAGAGAGCACATATTTACATTAGATTCAGTTGATTAGTTGAGTTCTCAGTACCTGCAGTTCACTTTGGTTTGGTTGCAGTCTGATGATTGTAGTTAATGGACCATCCAATGAGTGTGTGTCTATGTGTCTGTCTGTGCCAGGTGAAGGCATGCCTTCAAGCTGAGTCAGGGCCGGTGCTACCGTCTGGCCCTCATGCACAATAACTCACTATTTTACAGCCCGTCCGCAGCAGCGTTGCCCCAGACAGGCTGCATGCTGCATGAGCTCGGTCATTGCACATTCCTGGGCGCACTTCACTGGAAACCGTCCTGCTCTTCACCTTTGTTGTGTCTACGCCAGCAACCTGGCAGCGCCGGCTCTTTGTTGTGTTTGGCGCAGGGATGGGGTGATTAATGTCTTTCCCCCGGATCACGCCTGTGGGTCATGGTTATATTCGTGTCACAACATTTGCAGGTACTCAAGCCTTTAAGCAAGTGGAATTAAAAAAATAAAATAGTGCGGCGCTCTTTGGGTGAGTTGTGAATTGAAATAAGTCATTATCTACGGAAAACACCTTCCCGAGAGGCGGCGAGGAGAGGCTTCAAAAGGATACTTTATTGTCGCAATCCAGACACATTGCACAAAATAGAGAGAAGCGTGCAGGGAGAATCTCTGTGAGGCCGGTTATTGCAAGCTGCTTAGGTAACTGCATTAGACGCCGAACATCAAAGCCGTACATATTCAAGGAGCCCTGAGATGGTGAGAAATGTACAAATGGATTATTCCTTTGTGTAAACACACACAGAATATCAGCAGGTGACGGAGTTAGACGCAGGGTCTGCAGACTGAAATAGTTCAGGACGATGGGAAAAGGCAGAAATATGAAGAGGGGATGTGTTTCCAGGAGAAGAGATGATATTACCACAGATCAGTGCAATCAGTTCAGCTCCACACAATATCCAGCTGTCAGCAGTGACAGCATTAATGTTACGACGCCTCTGTCATGCTCCCCTCCTGTATTAGCTGCCGTTTCTGAGGAAGCCGCTCCCCTAGGTGTCTTGAGCTGCAGTGATGAAGCATAAACCCCGGAGCCTATACGGGAATGAGCTGAGACAAATGAAAGGAAGAGCGTAAGAGTGGAAGTTCTGCGGATGTATGTGTTGTGTGATGAATAGCTCACCTTGTTCCCTAAACTCTGCTCCCGTGCAGCAGCTTCATCACTATGCAGCTCGATCTCCATGCATCCGCCTGATTTATTGGAAGGTGTGGCGTCGGCGCCAGACCTCACATCACACGCCAAGGCAATTTTGTGCACAAAAACAAATGCTTACATAGACAGGTACATGTAAGAGATAGAGGAATGGTTCAGGGGCTTGCTTCATGGATTTGATGTCACAAAAACTTTTTTTTTGGTAGCACCTCTGTAACATCTTTAATTGGGAGAAATTTCACCCAGAAATGATGATTGATTGGCTCAATCTCAGCCTCCGTTCCAGAGGACTGACCTTTTCTCTACCTGTTAAATATTCATGCTCGTCTTGTTGTGGAGGTCCCATCAGGATGAACTCACATCAATAAAAGATATTTAGTCTTGTATTAATGGAAAGGAGGGCTGAGAGTCTTAAAAAATTGCGTTGGATCATGGTTACGATGTGTATTACGACCATCTGGTTTAAGATTTAGAATCCCAGGAAGCTTGTGTCGCCCACTCATAAAGCTCAGCGCGTCCTCGCCTGTGGCCGACTGTTTAAAATGCACCGTGCATGTGAGGATTTCTTCTCAGGATAACAGCAGCCCTAATGTACAATCTAAGGAGATTGTTCTGTAAGCCTTAAAAGATCATATCCGATAGAAACGAGACGAAACCATTTCAGACGAAGCTTAACGTGAGCTTCAGAACCGGTGCAAGAGGTGCAAGACCGATGCTCGGGGTTATTCACTTATCTTTGTGGCCAAAGCTCTCTGGCAGAGCAACCCCTCCTGGCATTTAAAACACATGTCTGCGATAACATCATCGGCTCTTTTCTCCCTCTCTCTCCGGCCTCCAGAGAGAATCTCCGAGCATCTCTAAATGTCACGTTAAGTGCTTCTCTTGTCCCACGCTGACACAAAAACGAGGTGCTCTCTGAATACAAAGGAAGGGCCCGTGCTGGATGGCTGCCATAGCCAAACAGTCATATGCTCCCCTCTTTCCTCATTTGCTCCAACTGTCAAAAGTAACATTTGGTCTCTAATAGGTTTACCCAAAGGACAGCAAAGACTTCTCTTCCACTCCTTCTAACTAGATTCCAGTGCAAGGCTACTTTCATAAAGGCTGCTTGGAAGGAGAACTCAAATGAAAAGCCATCCTCCATGTGGTACAGGTGTATCTACGAGCAGAAACACCAACAGTGCGCTAATTGACTTGTAACTTTATTGGCCCATTGCCGTAATCCCTATAGTCATAGCAGTAGGTTCATTACCTTTAATTGTTGGTGCAAGCTATTTTTAGAACGGCGGAGCAGAGCCGTGAGCTCCTCAGAGCTACGCTACGGAGGCTCATGGGATTTCTTGGTTTCTCTCATTAAACTCATCAAATACACAATCCAGCAACTCCAACTCCAAAACACTCTGGTGGACAAGTTGTGACCTGCACATTCACCATGCTATGAGATAATAACAGAACGTTACCAGACAGAGTTGTTTTAGAGGTAAATTCAGAGACTGCTTGCTGAAAAACTGTCCCTGAAGGCAACGTGCATCAGCAGTTTTGCATGAACAAGTTGTTGGATTGTGTATTTGATGAGTTTGATGAAGAACTATCCCTTTAAGAGGAACTATGCAAGTCCGGTCACTTTTCTGCTGTGGCAAGGTGAAGAGGGCCCGGGCGGGCTTTGAACCCTAGACTCCCGGGGCGGAGTCATGCGCGCTAACCAGTCGGCCAAAGGGACATCCCCTTGGCCAAGTAGCCAGGGCACATGATCAACTGGCGGCATAGTGACAGGACCACCACTGTCACACGGTCACTTTTCTGCTGTTTTGCTAACCCTCCTCTCGGCCATGTGCATTTATGACTTAACTGTCATAAACAAAAGATTACAGGTTACGGAGTGCGTTTGTGTTGCATTGCGGTGCTGCAGAAAGGAGAGCTGGGACACATAGCTACGTCATTGTTGTTGCAAGGTGGAAGACAAAGAGCCTCCATTCTCACTGATAAGTAACAACAAGTCATGTCGTTAAGTAGTCTATCACAGTTATTCTACTTAAAATAAAAATGTTGTGCAGCCACGGGAGAATTCCTGCTTCGTTCCTCTTTAAGCGTGCAATCTAATTAGGATCTGCAGGTAAGAAGCCAGGAGAGCAACGGTGTGGAAATTATGAATCCTTTTAAATGCTAATGTCATAATAACAGGATGCCATTTTAGCTGCTGGAGCAGGTGTGACACGCAAATGAAAAGCCTCCATTTTTGGTTTCGCGCTAACAGCAGCTTCCGTTGTGCTATTCTTAACGCTAACTCACAGGTGGGAAAACCTGAGCACGAGGCGCAAAGATGTCCACACAAGTCGGATGATGTTGACGTCAAGCACTATGAGAGGAGGAGTTTTTTGTTGTTGTTGTTTTTGTTGTTGTTGCTACAGTGTTGTAGCTGTGATATCTGCTGTTCAAAAGCTTTTCTGCTGTGAAGTTTGGAGCTGCGCGTCTCCCCTGATATTTACACGTCTGAACTAACCTCAACTTCTCAACTCGCTGCCTCTTCTGTCAAGCTGTGGTGTTTAACCCTCGGCACATGGGACAACACAATGGTGTTTGTCAGAGGCTACTGAAATAAACACTGTATTTATACTATTCAAAGCTGGAGTAGATCTCTGTCTGGAATGGATTTTTTAGTAAAGTTAGAAATGTGGAAGTGTATTTTTATTACCACTTTGCCTCTGTAGGCTATTCATGGATAGCCTAGGCCTCTTCCAGAAGGCAGAGAGTAAATGTGCATTGTGAGTTTGCTAATGGTAGCGGAGTTTGTATTACAGTAAAGACGAAGTTGAGTTTTATACACAGCACACTCATCATACATTACTCTCTTCTTATATTTGATCTCTTATTACCTGTGTTCCCGCCGCCGCCACCACTGCTGCTGTGGCTGATTTGCCCTGTAGCGTCCGGGCCTCCACGCTCAGTAGGAGGATAGAAAGAAGAAAAACCTCGTCATTTGTCTGCTATATATAATCCTTCAGCACTGGTACCTTCTCTGACCTGCACAACATTCATAGGGGACAATGAAAGGAAACGGTGGGATGCTTCTCTCCCTCTCCCCTCCCCACCGCAGCGCTCTTTCATCTCTCCTTCCCACAAGGCTGATTCACCACTTGTGACCCCTGCGGCTGCCTTGTTGAAAATAGACAACAAAGTGTCTGAGATGAAAACCGGTGGGCAGTTTTGCGAGCTGCGCGCTTCAACTCGTTCGGGCGACTGGCGAACGCTCTCGCTGAGCCGACACTTCCATTTTTGTCTGGATTTTTGGTCGCACAAGCTCTTCACGCCCTTTGTTCATGGAAAACTTGCTACATTTTCACCTTTATTAAACAGCTTTGGCGTAATTGTGATGGTTAAAGCAGATATCAGCTAAATGTTTTTGTTAATATAAGTCCTAAATAGTCCTATTTTCCGTCAGCAATCACTTACATGGAGTGTTTCGGCCAAAACAGGAGTCTCTCCGTCACTCTGCTCTGCTGTAAACCGAGGAGAAAACTTTCCTTGTGGGATACAAGTGTTATCCAATGAGGAGAGAGAACGGCATGAAGGGCTGTGTGTGCAGCCAAGGGATGCGCGTGAATGTGGTGACGTAGGGACAAGGACCAATAGATGCATGACAAGGGCGGGGGCTGCTAACTCATGGTGTGTTCAAGGAAACTCGTACTTTGTGTTTTTCCTTCCTGTGAAGTCATACCAGTTCGATCTGGTATGAGTTCACGGGTCGGAAGTTACGAGTGGCCGTTATAGTGACTTTCACAGGCAACAGGACGGTAAAAACACGAGTTACGGGTTGCCTGGAACGCTACAAAGTCATAGTCGTGACTTGAAGCCGTAACTTACGGTTTCAAAAGCCTGCCTTGAACGCAGCATTAGCCAAAACGACCGGATCGCTGATATCTGCTTTAAATAAATGACTTGTAACTTCTTCTAATGAGAATGGAGGTTCTCGGCCTTCCACCTAGCGTCTCTTGGCTGAAAACCAACACAAGCGCGCCCCAGAAACCCATAATCTCATGTTTATGTTCATGTTTATGACAGATAAGACTACACAAATATACACATGGTAATGTTATCAACGGCTCCATGGACTGAGTTCTCACAGGCTTTGTTGAAAGAGGCACAATATAAGGAATACGTTGATCTATGTCTATGTTCTATAAATAAATATAGCTGAAGTCACAGCACAGTCCTTTATGCAGTCAGGATTCAGTGGGTTGACCATGAATTATGGAAATAAGAACAACTTTATAGTGGGAATTTATGTGAAAAACTGTAGATGTGAAGAAGAGAGACTGAGCAAACAGATAAAAACACCAGCGTCACAGTTATGTACACAACAGGTTTCAATTATGTTCTCTACTTTGTGCACTGAACAGACACATAATAGTAGGTTTTGACCTTGATTTTACCAGTTTCAATGTAGTGTGGAAAAATAATACGATGAAAAAGCTCAATAACGGTCTTTTATGTTGCATGTTTTTCATTTAAACCATTATGTGCTGACATGAAGAGGAAATACACATAATACACCAAAGTGTCACTTTATTCCTTTTGAATGGTATATATTTCCAACTGACAGAAACACTCAAGCAGTTTCTTAGAAAGTTGTTGTTCCTGTGATGCAAGTGGCTGCTTCAACCTTTCACTCTGCTCCCGTCCTTTGAAGTCGCATCAACTGTTTCACTATTTTGCCTTGAATGATAAATCGCTATATGCCATAGACAGAAACGTCTCATTTTCACGTCTCTTGTCGGATGCTTATCAGAGAGCAGAAATACAGTAAGGAGAACTGTACGTGTGCAGCGTCTCAGCGTGCAGATGGTCTGAATCCATCCAGTCCTCTGCAGCAGTAGATAAGAAGCTCCTTCATGAATAAAGATGTTTAGGCACCGTCTTTGTGTTCGATGTGTATACTTGTTAGAGCCACCATTATTTATAGCCCCACTAAGGCCCGGAGTGGTGAGAGTGGGTCTCATGGGGGATTGGGAAGTGGAGCCACCGCTACCTATAGTGGGAAAGATATACCACCTCACCCCCGCTGAGAACTTCGTGCAGGAAATGAACTCATAAATCAAGCAGTAAATTGAGTGTAGGGCCGCGCTTACTCATCTCAAGAGGTGCGCTCCTCTTCCTCCACACACCCCTGCTCCTTTTTTACTGCATGACTAATCCAACACTGCAACTTCTCTGCCCGCATGGGTGTCTAAACTCTCTGCAAGTGTGGATTTCATTTTCAACCTCAGCCTCGAGGCTACAGAAAGAGTGGGAACATGGAGGAGAAATATAGGGTCCAGACTCGAGCACCATCAATCACCATCTTTGAACTTCGTCCCCTCATTGTGATGCCGCTGGTGAACGCTGTCTGTCTCCACCTGGACAAAGCCTGTGAAAAGTCTTGTCCCACCCCTCTGCTCGCCTCAGGCTATCCCGACAGTCACAGGCCCTGTCCCGAGGAATTAAAATCTCTATTTATCACAACTCGACTGAAGCTGTCTGGGGAGCGGCTGGGGAAATGGCACACAGGCAGCTTCCTCCAGCTGTGGGACTCTGATGGAGAGTTCAGTTCAGTATGATGGGATGTGTCCATGCACGCTGTGTCTTGACAGCATGTGTAGGAGGAAAAAAAACCTCATCCTGGCTTCAAGCTTTGTGTCATTTTTGTGCTACACCAATGCCAGCACTTTCCAATATGGCAATCATTCTTGGATATAGGCAGTGCATGTGCATATGTCTCCATCAGCAGCAGCAGCAGACGATGTCTCCGCTGACACAGAGAGTGAAGACAGCAAAGAGGATTCGCTGTCACTTCTCCACAGAGAAGCCACAGCTGCTGCAGAACTGAGATCAGATCTTTACTGACATCTGCTGGTGAAACCACACACATGACAAGAAGTTAAAGAAATGTAGGCTACAGCTACAGCACACAGGAGGTGGACTATAGTTCAACAAAACACCAGCAAGGAAATATATCGCACATCTTCATAGCTGCTCCATTCATGTCATCTATTGCCAGCTTTTAATTTATTATTTATAATGATGTTTGTTTTTATCTTTTTGTTAAGCCCTTTGTAACCGTGTTAGGGTTACAACCCTTTCCACATGTAAATGTAATATATAGGCTACTTATATTGAATTTCTACCGGTAGTTAAGTATGTATAAGATCATTATAAGATTTTAGAAACTATAATTGTATATGCTTCATCCATATCATACATTTCTGTCTTTCCAGATCTCTGCATGATCAATATAAATTGAATTTGAAAACACTTTTTAGGAATGGAAAGTAACTGAATAACTCCAATAGTGGACATTATGTTCCTTTGACTGTAGGCTACATCATGTATCTGATAGAAGTGGTTGCTTTTTTTTAAATTAGTATTTGTGTGTTTTTGCAACAGTGGCATAGGTTATAATAGCTTTATTAAACTGGCAAGGTGACACATTCATCTATTTTTATTTTGTTAAGTAGCCTAATGGGCTGACTAATTCTTGAAGCAGTGGCACCATGGCATGTTCTGTAATAATTCAGCCACTGGGTGGAGCCCACGTTCAGCACTATACTGGACTGGATCGAAAGTTTGAGAAGTTTTTTGGAAGTCCTCGCATCCCTGGAGCTGCATCGATGGTTAATTCACCAATGTATCTTGCCCTCTTTTTGAGGTTTTGATCGTGGTTTTTATTCGATCCGATTGCTTTCAGCCTAAGTGGGAGCCGCCTGCAACCCCCCGACTCCCTCACCCCACCCCTGTTTTCTAGACTCCCCATTTCAAAGCTCAGCGGTCTGCTCGCTCCCTTCCCCCCTCCACAGGCCGAGCTGCGTCTGTTCACTGCAATTACGCCGGAAATAAAGACGCCAGCCTTTCAGAATAAAGGGTTAAGTGGGGGCCGCACTGCAGAGCCGTCCATCATTTAGATGAGTTGAAATTGATTTTTTTTTCAATCAATTTTGTAAATAATAGAAAAAATAACAGGTAAAAAGAAGTGGGAATTAAATGCAATTGCAATAATAATATTGCAATAATGCCAGTGTAGCCTACATACAGTTTGAATGCAAAATATTAACAAAGTATAAAAAGAATGCAAAATATTAACAAAGTATAAAAAGACCATAGCCTTTTCCAAAACAGAAGTGAATATCCACAATATGCATATATGTTCAAATTGTACAATACGCAAATTAGAAGACACAACATAAAGAACACAAGGGCATGGGAATTTAGTATATCAAATACAAAATGCAAATATCCATATAAACACCATATACATCCCTATGAATTAAGTAAAACAGTATGTTATGAGATAATAATATTAAGATTAGAAGACATTCTGCCAAAGTAAAAATGCATACTATAAACTGTACAGTGGCAGTAACAGCTGTGTAAAGAGATTTTGTTATTTTTATGCCCGTTTACTTTTCTTCAATATATTTTTTCATCATCCACGTTAAAATGACCTTTTCTCAAGAAAAAAACTTTTATGATTTGTTTTATTTTGAAAGTACCAACCGGAAACGGTGTGGTTATTGAGTTTAAATTTTTTTTTTTTTTTTAAGCTGGGACTCAGGAATGTGGAGACCAGCAGGCTCGTTACCCTCAAATCTCCCGGTGTCCCGTCGTTAGGAAACTTAACTCACCGACCTTATTTAACCACACAAACACTGAGGTAAGTTATAATAACTGAGTTGTGCAATGTAAAAAACAAAAAAAAATTATTGCAGCAACTGTATATGATGTACAATTTGTGTTTTGTTTTGTTTTTTTTAAACGTTGTTTGAAAACCTTTCCCCCAAACACGTTGACGTAAAAAAAAAAAAAAACATGTCCGTTAGCTGACGTAGCTGCGTCGAAGGGCACGAGCCATTAGTAAAATAAAAGCGTTGAGACTTTAGAAATATGCCATGACAGGTTTTTTTTTAGTAGAGTCTTTTAACTGGGTCTCAGGCAAGTTCAAGCATGTGTGGCTGGCCATTGTTTGGGATGAGGGATGAAAAAAAACCCAGCCTGCCCCGGCATGAAGATTATTGTGAAGGGGGGAAACATGATGCTGCTGTAAACCGTTTGAGTCTTTAACCGTTAACTTAGCACGGAAGCTAAGGAGCTATGTGTTAGTTTTAAATTTAAAAGAAAAACCAAGTATTTGTCTTTAAGAGCTTTTTTTTATGTGTCTCTTTCGTTCCCACAGGAGACACTGTGTGGAAACATGGAGGTGTAATTTACTCGCCGTTGTTTTCATAACATTTCTGTCCGCTCCAGGGGCGAACGAGGCGACGACAACGACGACGACGCTCGTCTGTGTCTCCATGGTAACGCGGTGTTGTCGCGTGGTGGTGGGGTTCTAAAAGGGGGCGTGGCTGAACCGAGAGGAGACGGAGAAGCAGAGACGACGAGCTCGGTCCTCGAAAGGCAGCAATCGGCCGAAGATGGTAAGGAGAAGCACGGTCGGCTGCATCAGGACTGCACCGGCAGCGCCGTAGGTAGATGGACTGGTGAAATATCTGCTTTATTTATTTATTTGTTTATTTAACCTCGCTGCTGCAATTGATCCTGGATGTGTTTATTTTTCCACCTCCCTCCTCTTCCTTCCTGTGATTGCGGTGTAAATGAAGCATTTAATGCTAATGTGAATGGTTCAGCTGTTCATTTTTTATTTTATTCTTTTTTTTTTTAAATGTCTGTCTGGTTCTTTGTTGCAGCCATTTCATGACGGAGTCTACTACCCTTACACAAGTGACACCCAAGGGACCCACTCGTCAGCAGGGATCCCGTCACTGTTGAATTCCCCGCTCAGCCAGCCCTCTGTGAACGGCCACCCCGCTTCTGCTGCTGCTCCTCCACCGCCGCCGGCCATGACTCCATCCAGCGGCGCCTCCACTGCTCTCTCCTTCAAGTTCCGCCCCCGCAGGGAAAGCGTGGATTGGCGGCGGATTAACGCGGTGGACATCAACCTGGTGGTTAGCCAGCTGGACGTGGAGGCGCTTCAGGAGCACGTCAACACGGTCACCTTCTGCAGCTTGGAGGGGGAGCGATGCCAGAGGTGCCAGAGCCCGGTGGACCCGGCTCTGGTGAAGCTCTTGCAGCTGGCCCAGCTCACGGTGGAGTGGCTCCTGTACTGCCAGGACTTTCTCACCCTCAACCTGCGTGCGGCGGAGGAGAGGCTGGTGGCTGCCGGCAGGGAGCGCGAGCAGCTGCTGGGCCAGCAGAGCAAGCAGGAGGAGAAGATGAAGGCGCTGGCCACGGAGCTGAAGCAGAGGAAGAAGGTGATCCGTACCCAGCAGTCCCTGCTCACGCCTCGGATCATGAGCAGCCAGAAGGTACCGCTGACTCGCTAAACGCTCGCTCTCTGGGGGGCTGGTCATCATTTGCATTTCACACATGTAATGGCAAGCAGGCAGCCAGCTCCATCACCCCCACCCCCTTCATTCCCCCTCCTCCAGGCTGCCGCTCTGTCATTGTTCCCAAAATCTATTCAAGGCTCCCGCTTTGTCGATTTCAGGCCAGTGTTTGGAGAAAGAGAGAGGGGAAAAAAGGGAGAAAATGAAGGAGTCCTTCAAAATCTGACACATTTTTGTTCTGAATATTGATTTCTGTGTCCTACCAGAGCTGCGGTGGCTAGGTTGTTGTGGTATGGTTATAATAAGCTTTATTTTCAGACTGGAAGGAGAGGATTTAGAGTTGGGGAGCAGATGGTGTCATCTGGTGGCAATTAGTTTTCTTAATCCACTTACAGTAGGGCAACAAGAGCAGTAATCAACACGACCAGTTGACTCCCGCCCTCATATAAACACATACTTGGACTTTTGTATTGGTAAAGATGCATAGTTACTGTCGCCGTATCAGCTGTAAGTGTCATCGTTGTCAGGTATATTTATAGCACAAATCAAAAAAAAAAAAAAATCACCCTCTGCTCCTCAAGTTGTGACCTGGCTGTGGGGTTGCTGGGGGCAACGGATATAGTGTGTCATGACAGCATGTGGTTGCTAGGTGTGCGCCGACAGCTCAGCCAACAGAGGTGGCTCAATAATTGATAGAGAGGCCATGTGTATGTGTGTGAGTGTGTGTCTTTTTGCATTTGTTGCGCCTTGTCATAGTGACACAAACACAAAAACTGTAAAGAAAACTCTCATTCAGAGCTGTCCTTAGAAGACTAATTCAGTTTCACTCCCAATTTCCACTTCCCCAGTTATTTCAGAGCAGCAGTGCAGCGGTTTAAAAACCTGCTCGGCTGCGGCTCACGTCTCAGTGTCATGTGGCCGCCGTCGAGTCTGTGTTCCCATCTGGTGCGATGATGTATCAGTAGCAGCAGGTTTAACATTGAATGAAGTCATGAGCACCAGCATTAAATGTACCGTATAATGTGTGAGTGTGTGTGTGGAGCAGAGGCAGTGTCTCCTCGCTCTCATTGTGAAGTGTCAGTGAGCTGGTGCGCGGCGACGCTAGCGGCAGGGAGCAGATCAGCATCACTCGTGCTATCTGTCTGTTTGCAAACACATGGCCTGAACTCAGGATGGATGCTCCCGTCATCGGTTTCTTTATCACATGTTCACGTTTCCTAATAAAGAAGACACTATATATTAGGGCTGTTCGATTTTGCCCAAAAATAAAATCTCGATTTTCTTCTCTCAAAAATCGATTTCCGATTACGATTACGATTTTTTTGTTAAATGGCAAACTATGTATTTTGTATGCTGTTTGTGTCATTTTAAATGGACCTGGAGTCTAATTTCTTATTTTAAAATCCATCCATCCATCCATTCAAAAACGTGACGTCAACTGACTGCCTTCCAATGATTGGCCAGAGCGTTGTCACTGGAAGAGTCGCACACGCAGCGTACGACCATGCTTGTTTACAGTGTGTGGGGAGAGCAGTGGGAGAGCGTGAGGGGAGGAGGGGGGCAGCAGTCATTACGGTAATTCAGCGCAGCCCAGATTCATGAACAGGGGTTTACTGTAATTACCCTAGTTAGAGTAAAAATCGATTTTTCGATTTTTGTTTTTTAAAATCTTCCTGGCCAAATAATTGCGATTACGATTTCAAATCGATTAATCGAACAGCCCTACTATATATAGATCCTTCCTATCCTAAGGTTGAATCCAGCTGCAAAAAGACTCTTGGTTTCTCTGTTTAAAATGAACAAGATGATGTTATTTAAATCTGTTTGTTTTTTTTGTTTGGTGTGTTTGTTTCTTGTAGTGTCAACATTGTGAAAAATCCTTTCTCAATTCGGCCTTTCTCCAGAATCACATGCAACGACGACATCCCGATGAGTATGAGACCCGTAAGTCAACTTGTCATTGAGGTTTGCTGGCGATCAAAGAGAGACAGAGAGAGAGAGGTTGTGTGATTAGCGTAGAAAAAGGTAGGAGTGCGATAAATCACGAGCACCGGACAAAATGCCAAAAAAGGAAGAAAACAATTTGAGAAAAGGCTTAAAATGCACTTAATGAAACAGAGACGCAGTGTTATTTTTCCCTCCTTTTTGATGCTTCCCCCTCCAGAGTCGCAGTCGGACAGTGAAAAGAAATCTCAGATCGACAGCCTCAAGCTGGAGATCAGCAACCTGAAGGAGCAGATCGCTCAACAGCAGCAGACCTTACAAGACAAATCAGCTCAGGTAGGAAAACAGGAACATTGTCATTTTATTATCCTGATCTCCGGCTTTATAGATACTAATTGTGCTTAATGTTTTGTGTAATCCCAGGAAAAGGAGCAGCAGTCGATGCACAAGGAGCTGCTGAGGGAGCTGGACCGCTTCAAGGCCGAAGAGATGGCTCGCATGGACAGAAAGATAGAAGACAGCAGGGTCGGCATGCGCAGAGAGATGGAGTTCCTGTACACCCGAAACATCCAGGCTCTCAATGTAGGAGAAAGGATACTCTGATAAAAAAAAAAAAAACCTCCAGTAGCTTCGTCTCCTCACCAGGATGTGACAAGTTTCACCTGTGTTTTTCATTCACAGGAAGCAAATCAGAATCAGACGGCCAAGCATGAAAAACCACCCAGCCCCGTTCAGTCGCAGCCTGAGAGAGACCTGGATATCTACAAAGAGATGCAGACACAAGCCATCCAGAAGCTGGAGCGCCAGATGAAGAAACAGGTCAGAGTCGGAGGACGCTCATGTTTTCTAACCTGCAAGAGATTTCATGACCTCACATGTCCGAATAATCTATTCCAGGATAATAAGTGGGAATCCAGGCTGCATGAAATCAAAGCTCAACACGAGAGTGAAAAGAATCAGGTATAGCTGAATCATAATTATCTAAATGTAGACTATTAAACAATTTGAAATGGTGAAATTAAATCCTCTTTTTATTGTTCTCCAGCTGCTGAACGAGCTGAGCAGGATGCAGTCGTCTGTGTCAGAGCAGCAGGAGCTGGGGAGGAGGCTGCAGGAGAAGGAGCAGACCATCAAGGCTCTGAGGGAGCAGGTTAATACTCACATACACACACACACACACACACGTCACCGCCCACAGCGATTATGTCGGCGGAGGAAGTGAGGCGGAGGGTCGGCCCTTGTTCAGGATTTCCTGTATTTGCTGCAAGGGCTCATATCAAGCTGGACTGAGATGTGACGTTACTGTACGTCTGACAGGAGCCACAGAGCAGCTGTTCTCATCAACTTTCATATTTAAAGAATATGAATATTGGTGGGAAACAATATCTGAGTAATATTCTCAGCTGTCAGGATGTGTATCTGGATGACACACAATACTACACTGTCCTGTCAATCCTTTGTCTATTTGTAGCCAGTTTGGATGCAAGACTGTCACTATCAATAAAAACAAATCACAGAAAATGAATTGAATTATATCAAACCAAAAAATGATTTTTTTCTGATGTTGGATTATAATTTGAGTTTCTTTTCTCTTCTTCTCCTCCCCTCTTTTCAATTTACAGGTGAGGAATATTTCTGCAAATCCACCCACCAAAGTGGTGGAGGTACCAGGTATGAAAATCTGTTATTCATTTTCCATCAGAAAAGGTTATAACTAAAGGAAACTGTATGTTTGTTTGCTTTTTTAAAATTCTTATTATTGAGCAATTGATAAAATTACAATGATACAGGTGAAAATTAAATGCAATATGAAAGTGCAAAAAACAAAACATTAGGGGATTCATTCAGGAAAACGAAAGAAAGCAAACAAAAGCAGAACAATACCAAGGGAAACTGTCTGTATGATCCTGAGTAACACCATTGTGTGTTTTCCAGTGGTGGTCAGTGCACCGGCGCCGGAGCCCAAACCAAAGAGAACTGTACACGGTGAGTTAATGGGCACAGACGTAAACACTGTCACTGTCAGAGAGGCTGAGCAGCATGAGCTTTCCCTGCATGGAGGATTTACGTACAGCTGTGTCAGGGGGCAGTTCTGTTACCACATTCCCTGTTTTGTCTGACCGTTTACCTCGTGTGCTGTCCAAATAGAGGAGCCAGTCTTTGCTCTTAACCTGGATCCTATACAGGAGCTGTCAGAGGAGGACAAAGGTAAAAAAAAAAAAAAAAAAAGACGGCAGAAGCAACGGAGACGCTTGACTGCATGCTACCTGCATGGATGCATCAGTCTGGTCTGAGCTAGTGTGCTCCTTCTTTGCGTGTCTCTGAGATTGGCTGAGATCATCTTCACACTGACATGAGAGGCATTGACCACCAAGAAGCTTTGCAAAGAGCCGGCTCGTGCCTGCTGTGTCAGCTACATCCATCCGTCTTGTTGCCTTGTTCTTGTCCGTGGCCAATCAGTTTGTCCACATCCTCCTCTCTCGCCTTCCTCCATGACAGTCACATTCATCCTCCTGATTGACCCTGTGGCATGGAGCTTGCTGTGAAGACTACAAGAATGCATGCTTTTTATTTTCTTATTGTGTGTGTATAAACTGTGCCTGCGTGTAGAGCCTGATTCCCAACACAAGACTGAGAGGGATTTTCTCTTCACAGACTCGAGCAGCATCTCTGAGAGGAGGCCGGTGGAGAAGAAGCCAGAGCCCGTACCGGAGAAGAAGCAGAAGACGACGAACACCAAAGCTTTAAAAACCAACCCTGACATCAAGAGAGAGATCCGGCAAGAGCTTGAGCAGGCTGTCACGCAGAAGCTGGAGAACCTGGGGGTCAAACCTGTACGTTCTAGTAGAGTTCATGAAGTTTTAAGATGTTCTATACAACATAAAGTCTGTACTGATATAGCAAAACTAAACAGAATCTCTGCTTTGTATAAATGTAAAACACACACTGCTTCCTGTCAGGGCCAGTGCGGTCTTAAGCCCAAGGAGCTGACCTCCATCCTGGCCAGGATGCAGTCGAAGCGAGGCAGCACAGCGAAGGGGATGCCGGACTACTGGCGCCAGCGGGAGGAGATAATCCGCAATTTGGAGCAGAAGCTAGGCGAACAGAGGAGAGGCAGCGCTCCTGCTGCTGAGTCACTAGCCAGATCCAGACACTCAGTTCAAGGTACTTCCCATGGCTGAGTCATCAAATGGCCACATGGCACAACATGACATCATCTATTTACTGCACTACACTGTGAATTAAGTCAATTTCAGGGTAACAATGAGACATTTTAATTTTGTTTACGCTGATTTGTTGTAATTGGTTTTAAAACGTCCACATCCACCACTACCAGTCTGATCTGTTAAAGCCTGTTTGCCGCCACCTAAGCTGATTTAATCTCCGACCCGCTCTCGGAGACTGAGCCGCTAATTGTGTTTAGATTGTGTTAACTTTTTGTTTGTTGGCGTGTCAGTTCTGCAGATCCGACCTCGGTCCAGAAGCCTCTCCTCCAGAGCCACCCACACGACGTCGGGCACAGCCGTCAAACAGGCAAAGACCCCCCAGCCAGCGCCAAGGACTAGGAGCAGCACCCAGCCCAAGACATCTACACCCAACACAAAGGCAGCTGTGAAGACCTTCACATCCAGGTGAAGAGAAACACTTTGTGTAAAATTAAAACAGAGAAGACAGTACATAAAGTGTCATTTATATATTGTTCATTTAACAGGGACAATGCAGAATATATTTATTGTTCCAGATGAGTTCAAGCTGAAAATCCAACCAGAGTTTTACTCTTCTAAAATATGGGTTGTAGTTTTTACAAAAAGTTTCCATGTCGAGCCAATAGATTTTGCCATTGACATTTACTTCATCCTGTTATAGCAGCGATGATAAACACAGTTGACTCAGTGCTGGAGAGTTGCTGAGGGTGGGATTAGATGTGGACTCTGTGGTTGTAGTGTGAGCGCTGACAGGACTCAATGGTTTCTAACAGACACTTGTAAGATGTTGACTTTGGCAGGTTCATTTCACCAGTGTTTACTTTGTACAGAGATTTATTCTCCAACATATTTATTATATCTGTGTAAAATCATAAAAGTCATGTTCCTGTGGCTTTAAGGACGCCTCCTTTCAGTTCAAATGAGGAATCTGAAGAAGATGACGACGACACAGACATGGAGGAGGAGCCGCCCCAGAAACCGCAGAGGGGCAAATCACCACAGCTTAGACCTAGCCATGCGACCCCAGTCCAGATCAGAGCTAGTCCGGTCCAGGCCAGGCCGGCTGCGACCCGGCAGCCCTTCTCCTCCAAGCCCCAGCAGTCCTGGGGGTCAGCGGCTGTTGTGACCAAGACAGCAGTGTCAAAGGTGGAGAGCGACGAGGATGAGGACGATGACTGGTCTGAGGTCAGCGAACTGCAGGAAATTGACCCCAGACAGCTGCAGGGCTACAAAGACCAGAATGGCAACGTGGATAAGAAAAACTTCGGTAAAGGTAAGTTTAAAACTGCCTCCATCAACGATAAGTTTTCCCTCATCAAACTCATCAAATACACAATCCAACAACTCCGAAACGCTTTGGTGGACAAGTTGTGACCTGCACATTCACCACACTATGAGATAATAACAGAACGTTACCAGAGTTGTTTTAATGGTACATTCATGCAAAACCGATGATGCGTCTTCCCTTCAGGGACAGTCTTTCATCAAGCAGTCTCTGCATTTCCCTCTAACAACTCTGTCTGGTAACGTTCTGTTATTATCTCATAGCATGGTGAATGTGCAGGTCACAACTTGTCCACCAGAGAGTTTTGGAGTTGTTGGATTGTGTATTTGATGAGTTTGATGAGGGAAACCAAGAAATTCCATTATATTAGCCTCCGTAGCGTAGCTCTGAGCAGCTCGCCGCTTCGCTCTGCTGTTCTAGAAATAGCTTGCACCGACAATTAAAGGTAACAGACCCACTGCTATGACTATAGCAATTATGGCAATGGGCCAATTAGCCAAAAATGTTGAACTATCCCTTTAATGAATTGCAGAGAATAAAATCAATGTCCTGGCCAGAAAAATGGAGCAGTTTGCAGACAGAGCCGTGAAGAAACCAGTAGGGGGCGTCAGCATCTTACCAGAGAGAAAAGATGAGGTGCAGGAGCTCACGGTGAGAGGACGACACCTGATGACATAATTTTGCAGCAAACTGAGCAGCGTTGGTCTAAACTGAGTTTTACTGGATGGTAAACGTGTGAAATGTTGTTTCTACAGTACACAGATCTGGAGGAGAGCAGTGAGTGGTTGGTCTCCTCCTTAGAGGACAGACAGGAACTGTCCAAACCAGCTCACGGCTCTGGAGTACTGAGAAAGAGTCTGGACTCACCCAGCACCAGCGTCTGGGGCACGTCCACAGGAAAGGCTCCAAAATCAGGTCAGTGCCTTTTGTGGAGTGTACAGGAGGAAATATTGAGGTGTAATGATCCTGAAACCTGCCATAGAGTTTGAAAATGTCATCTTCCAGGTTGGGAAAAGCCATGGAAACTTAAATACACCCAAAAAGTTTTGGAAAAGTCATTGAATTGTTATCTCACTGAGTAATAAAAGACTATGTGGTTGATTTTAAATTGATAAATAAAAATTTGTATAGACAAATCACACTGAGCGCATTGATTTGATCAGTTGGCCACCGTTCGCGTCAGCTCATGTGTGACCAGTGGTTCTCAAAGTAGAGTCTGGGGATCCTTTTTCCAGAAATTTTTCAAAAAATTCATGCTGTTTGCAGTAATTTCAATGTGCATTGACTAGAAAAAGCAACGTTATTCAGTCTCAGAACAAATATTTGTGTATTTCTGGTGTTTGTTTCAAAATTTTGTCCAATGGGGGGGGTCACTGGTCTAATTTGTGCCCGTTTAGGGGTACTTGATGGAAAAAAAAAATTGAGAACCACTGTAGTAGACTATGAAGACTTTTAGGATGGATCGAAAGCTAAATGTGTCTGATTTGGTGAAACGTTTTTTACCATGACTGTCAATGAAGGATGTAGAAGGACGTCGCCTTTGAAGATGTAGAATGTATTTTGTGTAGTCATGGAAACTTGCTGCCAAAATTAATGGAAATTTGTCATCTAAAATGTGCATGTCGTTCTCAGGAGGCCTGACTGAAGCCGGGACAGGAAGCACCCTGAAGAGCAGCCTGTGTTCCCTCAGTGACATCAGCGACTCTGACGACATAAGCAATAAATAATAAACAATAAAGCCTGTAGCTGATCAGGTGACGTAGCACTATGCCAAGCACAGACACAAACACCTCACTCAACGTCCACAGTCTCATGCCGCAAAGCCATATTTTATACTTTTATCACATTGAAGCTTTGATTCAGATATGAGCAATACTTAAAGGGAATGAGTCTTTTCATGATTCAGATTTTTGCGTAGAAAAGAAAGATTGTTTGTCACATACGTAACAGATGACAGAGATTCCAATTGGACTTTTTTTTAGTCTTAATTTAAGCCTGGTGCCAATCTTTTGTTTGCCTTACACCTTTTCAGTGTTGAACTTGTAATAGATTCAGTTTCGTATACTCTGACACTAAACCAACACTCCAAATGAAGTACTGTATGTGGGTTGTGTAAAATTTTGTATATCAAATTTTATAAAGTGCTAAATAGAATGAGGAGATGTGGTTTTGTATAGAAAATATTTATACATTAAATAAAAGACGTCTCTGTTGAACATTTCTGCGCAAATTCATATGTGGAAACATGACGATCCATTTTTTTCTTTCTATTATAGATAATCCTTAATCGTTTTTTTTCCTTTTAATTCTTACATTTTTCTTTGTTTCCTGGATGTTTTTATTTCTTACATTTTTCTTTTGTTCCTTGTTTTTTTTTTTCCTTTCCCACACCTCTCTTTTTTCTTCCTTTTCATTTTACCACCATGTGCACTTTATGAACTCGTTGTCACCTTGATTGGCAGGTTGCTGCTGCTGCAGGTGTTTAGTATTAGTTGATTAGTTTTTCCTTTCGGGACCATGTTGCATTATTCTCATTTCAGATTGGACACTAAAACAAGTATTAAAGCAATTTCTAAGGTCTGTATCAGATTTGACTGAAAAACTAAAAAAGAGTATTCCCATTTTTAGCTATGCAAAATCCTTATAAATTTTTTGTATGCAGACTGTAAAATTATATATTTAATAGAGAATCAAAATATACAAAAGTTTTTCCATGTAGTTCAGTAACAAAAATGATACATGAAACAACGATAAACTTCAAACTACAAATTTGTGGAAAAAAAAAAAAATAATCGCATGATTAGATTGCGGAAAATGTACGATCAGGTGAATAAAGCGCTGAGGAGTTGTGCGAGCAGTTTTTAATGTTGTAAACAAACACATGCTTTGATACTTTCCAGCTGGAAGATAATGAATTATGTGAATTAATTTTTTTTTACTAAACCTCAGCAGATTGATGTGAAAGAAAGAAAGAAAGAAAGACAATATTGACAAACTATATACAAAAGTCAGCTAATGGACTTAAGAATGTTGCTTCCTTCTGGTTTCACTCAACCTCATCTCCCTCTTAGAAAAAAAGCCAATTTGAACTATTTCTCAACTGTGCCTCCAAAGTCTTTCCAGTCAGTTTTTAATCTCCGGCTCAAACGAAGCTGTCCCTGCTGAAGGTCTTGAGGGTCCTTGTTGTGGTTCTGGTCGCCCGGCTCTTCCTGCCCTCGTAAAACAGCGGCGGCACCAGTGTCACTCTGGACGACGAGGCCGGCAGCATGTAGGTCCGTCTGGTCCTGGCCGTGGCGTAAGACACTGGTCTCCGAGGCCTTTTTTGGGTACTGTTGATTGAGATAGGAAGTTGTTTAGTAAGTAATTCTCAGTTTTCTCATCTCGTATGGTCCAAGCTTTAGATGATAATGATAATTTCGTATTTACCTTGAGGGGATTCCTTCCCTCCCAGAGAAGTAACTCAACACTCCTCCTCCAGAAAGGAGAAGGATGGTGCCTCCAAAGCCAACGAAAACAGCTGCTCCAATTTCAAATCTGACCAACAAATATTCAGGGGTGTTTGGTTTGTACGCACTTTTCTCACTTTGCATATTCATACTTCTGCAAAAAGTACTCACTTCTGTGCTCTGAAATGTGGGTCCAAGTACTCTCTCACGACTTTGTTGGTCCACCACGAGTAGAGGATCAGACCACAAGAGCCTAAAAGAATAAAAGGCATACTTTTTTTTATCTCTTCTGCTGTGAGAAAGTTGAACATTTCTTTAAAAATGAGATCCAAATATATGACATTCTTACCTGAAATCAGGTAGGTTAGAGCTCCTGCAAAGGTCACCCTTGCGTTGGCGATCTCTGACCCGCCTATTTTAGTGCATTTCATCCCAATGAGTGTTAGGACGCCTGCGAAAAAGCCGGTGATGACGGCGATGACCGCCAGAGCTCTGCAGGCGTGCAGGTACACTGAAAGGAAACAGGCAAAACAAATGTCTCTCAATGTTCCAGCGTTTGATTTGATTTATTTGGATCCCCATTAGCTATGGCAATGCCAAAGCTATTCTTCCTGGGGTCCATACAACATATTTTCAATGAATCAATGCAATTTATTTGCCATACAATCAATACAATCTATGTTCAAATACAACATAAAACACAAGGAAGTACAAACAGACAACACAACAATACACAGACAATACAAGACATCTCCCATACTTTTGGTGTACATTACCAAGAACTGTTTCTGGTGCAAAAGATGTCATGCTTGTACTTATACAATTGTCCTATATTAAATTTAATCTCTATGGTGAACAGGTGTTTCTTGACTAACTTCTTAATTATTTTACTATTTTCATGTGTAATGTTGTCCGGTAGTTTGTTCCATTCTTGCATAACCATTCGTTTAATTGTGTTTGTTTTTTGCTATGTCTATCAGAACTACAATATAGCCTACCTTTTTATACAAGATTGATGGTATAAAAAGGTATATTGTAGTTCTGATAGACATAGCGTTTAGCCAATATCATTTTCTCTAAACAGGGACTGTATGAGCCTTTTATTCTTCTAATTTCAGATATAATAGCTTGTTATTGTATGTTTCAGGTGGTATTACCAGGCAGGCCCAGCATGGAGGGGTAGTCCTTGCAGTCAGACACCCCGGTGGTGTCGGAGATGCAGTCCTTCCACAGGTTGGAGTAGTAGTTGGAGGTGGTGAGCACGATGCTGCCCACCTCGGAGAAGGTCCAGTACTCGGTCGGCAGCGTGGAACACACCAGGATCCAGCCACACAGACAGGACACGAAGCAGCCGACCTCCATGTACATCACCACCGTCCTGGACACCATGGTGAGCGACGCGTCTACCCTCAGTAAGAAAACTAGGAGAAAAAATTAAAAAACTATAGGAATCCTTGAGTATAGAGGTTAACGTCGGGCTTTAACGCCTCCTCAGTGTGGGAACGTGTGTGTGTGTGTCTGTGGCGTTGCTGATGTGCAGGTGTGGGTGTTTGCTTGTGTCTCATCTTATCTGTTTTTGGTTTTGCTCAGTAAGCATCCTTCATGTTCCCAGGACTCAGGCAGAAACAGTGAGGGATTACGTCTTCCTCAGTCATTTTCCCATTTTCAAACTCCTTTTCCTTTTAAATTTCTGAGCTGTTCATGACAACAAAAGCAGAAAAGTAATTAATAGTAACTTTTATTTTTTATTTATTTATTTTTCAGTTTATTCGATTAGCATTTTATCCCCCGCATTTCTCAACAGATGAAATTCACTTAATACACACAAATACATAATACAATGAGGAATGCTAATCGAAAAGGTGTAGGCTGAAGCTCATGCTCATTATGCCTACCCTTTTTACCACAACGAATGAGAAAAGAGATAAAGAGAGAGAAAAACAAAACAAAAAATCAAACCAAAAACAAATTCAACAAGGCAACTTTTAGACTACATGGCCTGAGTTGTACCATAAGGATTTAGATCAAACAAGCATTTAGCTTTCACAACAACTTTATATATTCTTTTAGTACTTTGGTTTTAAACATATTTTTGAAAGAGGAAATCGAACTACGCATGAAAAGCAAGGGAGCTTAGTATACATAAGTGAATATATGTATTTATATAATGAAATCAGAAGGTATTCAGTCAAAGAAACACACAGTAACATAATACAGATATAGATAAATATGAATAAGATGCAACAATGTAAGAGTTTTTATTTTATTTTATTTTGGTTGTGAAAAACCACTCTACCACTGTAGAATGAAAGATATTGTTTGTCATTTAACATTTTTTGCATCTACAAGCTGATTTTTATCGTTTTTCAATGAAAAACCAGGAGTGAGACTCTGCACACTGAGGTCTTGACCTTTTTGTTGTCTCCGAGTTTGTTCCTTACAGTTTCAGATCAGGTTACACATGATGGTTTAGAACATATTTTGATGTTGTTTACACTTAGAAACTCTCTCTCATCTGTTGCATTTAAAAATAAATTTAAAGCAGTGAACTGGTTGCTGAAACAAAATATAGACATTTTATTTTTCCCTACTACATCCTTGTTTACGCATTTGTTGCATCTTGAATATGAATACGTTGAATGTGCTGTTTTACACAATCACTACAGAAACCATTTTGTATGCAGGGACACTTTGGGAGTATTTTGACCCTCTTGATCTTTCGTAGATGTGTTTTTTTCTTCCAGACTCTTCTTTTGTTTTGTTTTCTCTGCTAATGGGAACCATGGGCTGTCTGCTGCAGAGATACAGAGGATGGTGATCAATTAGAAACAATATTTACAACAAAATAAGTCAGGGAAATGGTGCGTTCACAAACCTCTCTGGGTGTTTAATGGCAAAGACAGTTGCACAGTGAATTGTGCAGCCAAGGAAAATAAGGAAACTCCCCACGAGGCCCAGATATAGAGGCACTCCAATTTCATAGCTGTGGAAACAACAGCAAAAACAACATCACACCGTCTTAAAAGTCACTTTATTATCAGTATTAATAAGTGTTATTTAAAGACCAAAATGTTACCTCAGTTTTGACGGATCTGCTTTGCTGTGTAAAAACGCTGCAAGCACTCTGTTTATGTACAAACAATAAGCAGCCACGTCTGATCCACCTGCATGAGGGAGCAGCGATGACTCATGGGGAAAAAAAAGTGGACAAACAAGAAAAAAAATCAAACAGTTCACACTCACAGCCGAGCATGTGGATAGCAGATGCTGTTATTAGCAGCTGGTCGTTGCTTCTCCGGCCTGCTCCTCCGATGCGCGTGCACTCCATCCCAAAAAACGTGGTTACCGTGCCGACCAAGCCCAGGCACAGGCCGATCATCAGCAGCCCCCTGACAGCCTGGATGTACGCTACACGACAACAGATCAACACACATCTGGATTGTCTTTGAATTTAAATAAGACATCACACATCTGAATGAATCACTAATTATTTGTCTGTTTGTGTGTTTATGTGTTTGGGCGCACGTTTGACCGTCCACAAGACCCCGAAGTCCACGCAGTTCACCACATCAGTAGAGTCCTGGAAGCAATCCCGCCACAGGTCGGACCAGTACCAGGCGGTCACCACCACAGAGGAGCCAGCCTGACCCCCCAGCTGAGCCACTCTGCAGTGAGTTAAAGCCATGGTATAGTTCAACATTTTGGCAAATTGGCCCATTGCTATAATCCCTATAAACTTTCAGCTTTACTATTGAAATCTTTAATCAGCAGGAACTTTTGTTTACAACTATTATTTGCTGTTCTTAAAGTATATAACTGGTTTATTTCTTAATTACACATAAATCTGTACACATAAAAAGTGCTTTGTTTTAACAAAGATGTACAGTTGTTTAATGTCGAACATGAAGCAAGAGCCACTAGTTATTAACTTAGTTAAGTTAAGTTACAACAGCTCACAAATTATTCATATTTTTTAATTTAGCCGCCAGCTAAAAAAGAAAATAAATAAAAATAAAGAATATAAATAAAAATAAATAAAAGAAGCAGTTTTCTTCTGAACAGAGCTCCTGTCTCCAGAGAGCCATCTTTTCACCACAATTTATGATCTATTGCCATCAAAATAACCAATTCCACTAATTTTCAACTGTCTTGTCGTCTCCTCACCTCCAGCGGTCCAGAGCCAGCGTGCAGCCCACCAGGCCCCAGCCCAGTGTGCAGAGCACCAGGCCCAGGATCTGAGCTAGTCTCCTCCACATCCCCGCACTCTGGTAAATAAAACACCCTGCACTCATCACACACAAATAGATACTCAGCTGCTCAGAGGTTGTAGCGCTTTATTTCACTCGCTTTTCATTGTCTACAACACTTAAAATCAAGTGGAGATATAGAGCTAGTAAAGCAAGATGTGAAGGCCGTCTTACCTCGTAAAGAGTCCAACAGGGATTTTAAGAAAATAAAAGCCACAAGGTTTATCTCAGATTAAAGCGGTAGAGTTCCTGTTCTTTCACTGCTGCTGGTGTATTTAGGTGAAGCAGACTCTGTTTACTGTCAACCAGACCTGTCAGGTGGAGTTAAGGTTACACAGACCGACACGAATGTGTAACTAAAAACGTACAGATAAGACAATTAAAAAGCAGATCAAAAATTAAAAATTAAAGATTTTATTGATACAAAACACAAACAGTTGAATTTTCTTAAATGGATAGTTCAACATTTTGGCAAATTGGCCCATTGCCATAATCGCTATAGTCATAGCAGTAGGTTCGTTCCCTTTAATTGTCGGTGCAAGCTGTTTTTGGAACGGCAGAGCAGAGTCGTGAGCTGCTCAGAGCTACGCTACGGAGGCTCAGGGATTTCTTGGTTTCCCTCATCAAACTCATCAAATACACAATCCAACCACGCTATGAGATAATAATAGAGAATGTGAAGTTACGTCACGCCGGCGCCATCTTTGGAGGATCGCTGATGTAAACACTCGCTTGTCTCCCCTAGAAATGTCCCCCAAGTGGCTTAAAAGTAATCATGGTGGGACAGTACTCTGTGTAAAAGTGCCACAGTATCTTTACCTCTAAAACGACTCCATCTTGTATCATTCTCATGCTCACGGCTCTGCTCTGCCGTTCTAAAAATAGCTTGCACCGACAATTAAAGGTAACAAATCAAACGCTATGACGATCCATGGGTTTCAAATGTAGTCCTACAACCTGCCATGTTGAGGACCCACAGGTGTTTCAAACTAATTAATTGGATCAGAAACACAACTTAAATTGAAACACCTGTGTTGGTCCTCAACATGGCAGGTGTAGGACTACATTTGAAACTCATGAATAGGGATAATGGCAATGGGCCAATTTGCCAAAATGTTGAACTATCCCTTTAAATTATCCACACACTGTGTCACACTCATTCAGATAAAAGAGTTTTTAATGAACGGAGTCGTTTCACTCGTGGAGCTGCCGGACAGTGACGACACAGTGCGGCGGCTGCTGCTGCTGCTCCTTGACTCAGACAGACTTGATACGCTGGACCTCGACGAGAGACCGGACTCAGACCCAGACCCAGACCCTGACTGTGACGCTGCAGACCTGGTAGTCCGTCCTGTCTTCGACGACCGTCCTGACTTGGTGGTGCGTCCGGATTTGGACGTGCGTCCCGATCCTGAGGAAAGGCCGGACACGTCTGAGCGCTCGGACCTGGACGACAGCTCGGAGACAGAGGACAGCTTGGTCTTGGAGGTGATCCCAGACACTGTGGACAGAGCCGTGGTGGACTTGTTTTGCTCGAGATCTGGCGGCTGAACTTTGATCACCCTGAATAAACAGAGAGAGACAGTGCTAAAAATAGACTTTTCATCAGTTAGAGTTAATGACCATGTTCAGATGAGAAGCAACGCACACCGTGGGTTGTGGAGGTGCTGGCGATGGACAAAACTGAAGACAGAAACAAAGGAACGCTGCACACTCATCTCCAGTTGCAGAGAGTTTTATTTGACAGTGTTTCAGCCCGTTTGGCCTTTGTCAAGTCTAGTGTGTGGAGTGGCAAATAAAGCCTGTGAGCAGGTGCACACCTGCTTGAATCTGCCACTAATTACATGTGAGTCTATGTGGGGAAAAAAAGAAAAAAGAGAAAAACAGGAAAACTATACTGAAAAAAAAATGTTTCTGCAGTATGTATATATATTTTTTCTACATTTTTGTCTTTGTTTTCTCTTGAATTTAGGATTTGGTATATTTTTTCTCTTGTATTTAGAATGTTTCTCTTACGGAAAGCAGTTTTTTTTCCCCTGTTTTTCTCTTTTTTCTTTTCTCCCTGTTTTTTCTCAACTTACATGTAATTAGTGGCAGATTCAAAGCAGGTGTGCACCTGCTCACAGGCTTCATTAGCCACTCCCTTTGCCGCTCCACACACAAGACTTGACAAAGGCCAAATGGGCCGAAACGTTGTCTAATAAAACTCTGTACTGGAGGTGAGAGTGCGGCATTCCTTTGTTTCTGTCTTCAGAGTCAATGACCATGACAGCTATGTAGATTTAAAGCCAGCAAATCAGCTGGTTCAACCATTAATCAAACGTGTTTATATCTTAGGTTGTGACAACTAAAAATTACATTAAAATACTGTAGTGCTAGTTTGAAACTATTAGAATCCCAATATGCTAAACTAACATGATAAAGATGATAAACATCAACATATCAGCACTTTCATGGCAGCACATTGTCCTTATCCTTCATTTCAAGCAACATTAGCATTTCATTGTGAGGATCTTTTCTCCCACCGGCTCCTGGGGTAAATAAATAGCTCGTTGGCTGCTAAATGCTCAGTTATGTTCTCTAGCTGGTTGCTAACCTTTTAGCACAGTTGTTTCCAAGCTCCTGACACATTTTAGATGAATAACGATGCAGTAAAAGATGCTAGAAGCTGTGATCTTAAATCATATAAAAATAATACAGATTATTGCTTCTTTGAGGAAGTTCTGTGTGTCACTCATCAGCTGTAGATCGTCTCTGGACTTTGGAAAAGGAGGGAAAAGTGAGAAATTGTGTCTTAAATATAGGTATGGATCAGCACTAGTGTAGATTTATGTTCTCTGAGCGCCTGTGTTGTTGAAACTGATTAATAGCATGCAGTTTTTTCTTTCCTTATTTAATGAGGGAAGCTTTTAAAACACTAAACTCCTGTTATTTACACCACTACCCACACTGAACATCTGCACTCTGCCTTCTTAAATCTGCTCTGCGCCAACAGAGACTCATGAATCTGGGATAATGAGTCCCTGCACTGCAGCGCTGGTATTTATAGAGGAAATGGAGAGCCGACTTGTTTATTCACTTCCCCCCACCTCCGATAAGTTATAACAACACCAATAACAACAACATGTGTCAGCCGTGCACTCACGTGGTCTCATGGTTACAGAGCGGCCTGCACACGGACCACAGGTAGAAGAAACCGCCGGTCATGTGGAAAGATGAGCCGACCCAGCCGAGGAACAGAGGGGTGCCGAGGTCGTACCTGACAAAAAGGAGAGGGGAAGATCACACCGTTGACAAACACTTTAGATCAGGGAACACATATTCACCATTAACTAGGTGATTATTAATATGCATATAAATAGCTTACTAGCTCCTTATTAGTAATTATTAAGCATGTACAGCCTTATTCTACCTCTATTACACCATGAATTAAGATCTTTCCTCATATTAACTCCTAATTATGGCTTATTTATTGTAAATTAATGCATTAATGCTATACTAACTCAGAGAGATAAAGGAAGAATTACTGTTCTCGTGCTTGGGCCCCAAAAACTCACTGGTTATTCACATCTTTATTCAAAAACAACAATGCATTTAATTAATTTACAATGAATAGGCAATAATTAGGAGTTAATATGAGGAAAAATCCCCATTCATGGTGTAATAGAGGTAGAATAAGGTGTTAAGATGTTCTTAATACAGTAATTACTAATAAGGAGCTAGTAAAATTCTTATGTGTGGATTAATAAGCACCTAGTTAATGGTGAATATGTGTTCCCTGATATAGTGTTTCCACTTCTTGCTGGATCAGGCTGAAAGATACCAAATGACGTTAACTTACTTTAGTCCACTAAAATCAGGGTTGAAGTATTCCACAGAAACATACTCTGCATAAACAGCGTACCCACTGATGGACAGCAGACCTGAGGACGGATCATGAATTCAAGATAAATTAGGTCAAATAAATCAAATAGATTAGATAAGACACTTTTAGTAGAGCATATCTATTAGTGTTCATATGAAAGAAATGTGATAAACGTATTTGTTTTTCATTTTCACTAATAATAGTATTAGAGGATAATAATATATGATGTTTACTTTAGCTGCATATAAACAATCTGACCACCAGAATTATTTGCGTCTAATAAATGATGAATGAACGTCCTGTTATTACATTTATTTATTTGTTTTTTGAACAGGACAGTGCACATTAATGGACATGAGAAGTTGTAAATATGCCGGATTATAGCAGGATGCTAGTTTCCGTCCGTAGTTCCAATAACATAAAAACAGTTCAAAAACAATACACATAATAAAAAGTAAACACAAAAAAGGCAGCAATTGATAAAGATGGAGGTTTATTACCGCTGATTATGTGGCACCATCCTCCAGCGTAGATCTTCTTGTACTTGGACCGGTCTTTTCCCCCGAGGAAGGTGCACTCCATGCCCAGCAGACTGAGCACGAAGCCCAGCATGCCCAGGCTGAGGGCGGCCATCAGCAGGCCACGCACTATCTGGATGTGACCTGGCAAGTATAAATGGAAAGAAGTAGGGATGTCACGATTACTTGTTTTCACAATGAATCATGGTATGCCTCAATTAATTAATTGTAAAGATTCCTAAATACTGTCACTTCCCAAAAAAGATTATGTCGGATCCACATCTGCACATATGCGCCAAAAATAAAGATACGTAACATTAAATTGCTACCAATTTAAATGCCAGCACGTCATTTGTATTTTTAAAAAAAACAACAACAAAACAAAAACGATTAAAATTGATGTAAAGATTTTATATAGATGACAATTTATGACCTGAATACTGGGGAGTTAATAACTGGATATCAATATATACTTGAAATATGTTGTGTAAACAGTGAGTAATTTAATCATTTTTTGACAATATTTCATTTTACACATTCAACGTGTTGTGAAATTAATTCATGCATAATAATTGTGATAATAGTTAATACCGTAATCATTTCCCTGACAATAATCGTACCAAAAATCGTACCTAGAAAGAAGTCTGAGTTTTATAGATAGATGGATAGATGGATAGATGAATAGATGGATAGATAGCCAACCTACCCTCCACAGACCAGAGAACAGGGTAGTCGTAACAGTTGCTGACAGCAGTCGAGTCTGTAAAGCAGGATCTCCACAGGCTGGACCAGTACCAGGCCACCTTGATGATAGAAGACCCCCCCATACCCCCGATGGACGTGATCTTCCAGCCCTCCATCGCCATGGTGCAGGCCACAAAGATCCAGCCCAGCACCGTCATCAGGAAACCCCAGATCTGGACCACTCGGACCTGCATCGCAGCTCTTATTGAGTCTGTTCTGCACCCTGGCTGCTGCTCCTCTGTGGAGGAGAAGAAGAAGAAGAAGACGATGACTGGATCGCAGGTACGAGGCGGAAGGCGTCATGTTGTTGTTGTTCGTCAGGTTTTGCTGCACATGTGGGTGAGAGACATCAGTCGCTCTGGTTCCCATGAGCCACAGTTGTCGTGCATGAGTTTGAATCAAGACTCAGCATGGATCTCAAATTACAGAAGACATCCTGACCCCATCAGACAAGTTAGGACTTTGCCTCAAGTAAAAAAGCAAAACATCTTAGTAAAATAATAGATTTTATTTAACTTTCATGTAACAAATTTTCATCAGTCCTGTAGTAAATGACCTCGTCTTACAGTTTTACAGTCGGCCTCCCGTTTTAAATCAATCATTCTGTTTAAAAGACATAACCTCAATGACATCATAGGAGTTTTTTTTCTCATATTAAATCGTCACAGTTTGATTGGGCTGCTCAAAAGTGGGCGTGGCTTTTGCGAACACAGCGTGACATCAGAGAGTGAGTTATGCAGCTGTATGTTGTTATGTTGTGTGTCTTCCGTCTTTTGCAACCCTAAAGCTGGAAAATCAAGTGTGATTGATCCACATTCTGAATTGTATTTGATAAGATACTTATAAGTTAAGTCTAATGAGATATGAAGTTCTCAAGAGAAGAAAAAAAGTGGTTATTTAAGATTTCCAAGCCTTACTTTTGCATCTATAAAGAGATACTGGTAACCACGTTTTTATTGCACCAGAACATAAACAGTGCAGTATTCTATTTACAGGATATATTGTGCTTTTAAATTGCTGAATATGGTTAAAAATAATAGTTTATAACATCATAAGATAATTCACATTATTCTGACCTTTACCTGTAATAACACATTTAGGGTTAGAAAAAATAGAATAGTTTATTTAATCATCAAGGGGAAATAAAATTCACAAGCAGCAGCAGCAGGATTACAATTCTGACACAGATTGGTACAACACAGATCACTTAAAAACTTAAAAACACAAGACATAAAAACATATAGCAGATTAAAACCCAATAAATATATATAAAAGATGCGCATAAAGTTAAAAGTTAAAAAGTGCGGGATCCGTCTTGACTTTGCCTGCGGCTTTATTTAAGCTGCTAGTTGTTATTAATTTTAGCAGCTCACTGTGCTGTAGGTCCCATGATTTTGCGGCACGATGTCTTTGTGCTGTTGTGATTAGAGTTAAATCTGAGGTAATGAGAGTTACGGGGAGAGATGAATGTTCCTTCAGTTCAGGGATGAATGAGCTCCTCTTTGTTTCTGAGTCCCCTCGGCTTATGGCAGAGTTATTGGTTATGGTGCATGGGGAGATATTGGGAATAGACTTGATTAGCTTTAATTAGCATGACACTAAAGAAAAAAGCAAGAACAAAGGAGCAATTATCTGACCGGAGCTGACCAGACTTTGAATAACAGCCGAAAGAGCAGAGCAGCAAATAACAAACTACATTTAGTTTTTCTAAACTCAAAGGTCACAGTCTCAACTATTAGATATTATGATTCATTTTACTGTGATGATTCAACCGGCAAATGAAATAATGCTGCTTCCTGGTGCTGTGTAGTTGAAGTTGGAGGCTGTTTCCTAACAGAGGTTAAATTAATAGGTCAGTTGCTGTAACACATCTTAATGTCTTCTTGCTAAATCTTATCATGGTTTATTATTTGTTTTTTTAGCCCCTGGGATATAAATATTAGACTTGACTTAGTGAACATTTTCTGCTTTCTTTTTTGCTCTCGAGGACTTGCTGCTGGTTTGACTGCTCTGACGCTTTTTTTCTAAAACTTCTTTGCTGCATTGCCGTCATTGCCGATTACCAAAATCATTGAGATTTATTATGCACGTCGGTACATTTTCAATTCTAACTTGTCCGACATGAGGTTATAATTTTGTAGACAATCCATTTTCCTTTCTTTTCTCTGACAGTCATGGTTCTTAGATGAAAAAGAGACAATAAATAGAACTGTTATTATTATTTCACTAGAAAACAAGCACAGATTAGAGAATACTTCATGACCTACCCCTCTGAATTGAGTTCTCATTGGGGTCCAGACCCTCAGATTGGGAACCGTTAGTCTTGGTTACATACTCACGTTCTATTCAAGTGGTTTTTATTATCTGTGATGATAATAAAGTGATGTAGACATTCGCTCATACAATACTACCTTTATAACAGTGGACATTCTGAGTCCTAGATACTGGACACTTGTTTACGGATACAAGGCAGCGGAAAGCACGGGGGCAGCCGCTCCCTGCCAGCTGGTTCAAGTATCCAACCCACGGGCCAAGAGGTTTTGTGTAACATAGCCTGGGGTTCCTATTGATAATAATTCCTAGGTGCAGATGGATGGCTGATAGGAGGGGAAACCTCCGGTCGCGCCTCCAGCATTAGAGCCTCCTGCAGCCTTTTTCTGGGGTTAGAGGTCAGATCAGTCTGGACCAGGACAAAGGAGAAAGGTCCTCAAATGAAGTTTTTTATTTGTCTTAGTGACATAATAAATTGACATTTGATCACAACAGCATGTCTATAATGTATCTAATCTAATTATTTGAAACATTTCTGGAAAAATATTGTTAAAAATATGTTTTATGAGCACTGAATTTACAAAAATCTTCACAAAAACATAATAATATAAAATCGATAACAGGCTAAATATTGAAATCCATTCAGGCTTTGCTTGAAGAAAAATGTGTCCAGTCTGTCTGAGTCAGGAATGGCCAGCTCTCTGAAGGTGACCCGAGTCTTTGAACTGTGTTTTGTGCCAAATCAAATTTCCTGCCCCAAAAAGGAACAATAGTAAAAAAAAAAAAACAAGCTTCTCTTTTGCATAGATCCATTGACAGAAATGTCTCCACAAAAATTGGCCATATTTAGAGATGAGCTCTGCTGCAGAACTCCTCCTCCTCATTGAGTTTCCTATATGACCTCCACAATAAAAAATCCACAGCTCAGTTTCACACATACGCGTTTCTTCCAAACTGCCTGGACTTCTCGCCTGCTTCCTTGGGGAGGCTGCTGGTCGTCTTGATGTGCTTGTTGTTGTTGCGTGCGGTTGCAAACGAAGCAGCTCCACCGTAGGAGTACTCAGCTCTGCAAAAAACAGGATGAAAAATAAAAAATTAGGGTAACACTTTACTTGACGCCTATCTCTATAATGCATTATAACCATAGTATAGTTGCAACACTGTATAACTATAGTCTTAAACACTCATAAATGATCATAATGCTCTATAACAATAATCATAACACACTATAAAGCATTTTATCATGACTCAGGTAATAGGTTATAATTGTTAGTAACTCTGACAATACCCACACTGATCATGCATTATAAAGCGTTATAACAATTAGCATAACGCGTCATAGAGCAATTATAACTCTATTATAATACTTGACCTTATAAGGCATTATAAAATGTTCTGATGTTATGCTTATTGTTATAAAGCCTTATGGTAATTTATAGGTGTTTATAATGATAATTATACACGTCTATAACTATATAACTATATAACTATATTTATAATGCATTACTGATGTGGGCATTGTCAGCGATTTAAACAATTATAACGTATTATAATACCTGACCTTATAAGTCATGATAAAATGCTTTATAGTGTGTTATGATTATTGTTATAAAGCATTATGATCATTTATTTATTACTATAGTTATACAGTGCTATAACTCATTATAAGTATGGTTGTAATGCGTTATAGAGATAGGCGTTCCCAAAATTAGCTTTTTAAATGGGGATGGGACTAAATTCTGCTTAATATTTCTGTGTACATGAGGATGTACTCTCATCGCAAACTCATGACCCGTTTCCTTGGCTTCCCTGATGCACTACTTCCATATAGCTGCCCTCAGTCAAGGTGACTTTCACTTGGAGAAGGACCTTGTTGTAACAAAGGAAACATTCAGCCATCACTGGGCCTGTTACTAATCGAAATTACGATCATACAATTTGGCCTGTAGGTTCAGCAATTACCAGACAAGATGCTGACAGAGATTACAGGATGTTCTCAACTGGAGCTGTATCACAGTTAAAGTCATTATTTAAATGGCCTGATTGAGTTAGCAACTCAGAATTTGTCTAAATCAGATTTCCTCCATGTCGTTGATGCTGCTGACAGATGTGGGATCACATTGTTAGCATGTAGCGGGTCAGACGCTGAGCAGCTTGCCTCATGCCGAAGCCTTCGGACAAGGAGAGACAGAAGACAAGTCCTCCCAGGATGCACAGCACAGATCCAGCCCAACCGATGAAGAGAGCTGCTCCTAATTCAAATCTGCAAGTTTGGCATGAAAAAAAAAAAAGAAATTTACGACTGGACTCTCTACTGTCACACAAATCTTTCCTTTGAATCCTGGAAACTCACTTCTGAGCCACAAAGAGAGGATCAAAAAAGTCAGTTGTGATCCTGTGAGCATAGATGGAGCATGCGGTCATGCAGCACAGACCTATGGAGGGAAATAAAAAGGATTCGACTTCAAATTCTCACCGAAAAGATAAACATTTTCAGATTAAAAGGGGCTTAAAATGCATGTTTTACCAGTGAGGATGAAATGGAGGCCGGAGAGGACGGTCAGACGAGCTTTGGTGGTCTCGGAGCCGCCGATCTTTGTGCACTTCATTCCCACAAGGGCGAAGGTGGCACCAAAGAAACCCAGACACACGGAGGCAATCATCAGACCCCGACACACCTGGATATAAGCTTCATGACAGACAGAGAGGAGGGGGTTGTTCTTTAGATTAATGGTTCTCAAATTGGGGTTCGGGAGAGAGGTTTTTCTTGAAATTTTACCACTTTTTTCCAGAGATTTCCCGACAATATTTCCCCAGATTGCCCTAATTTGAACATTGACAAAAAAAATAATGTTCTTCAGTCTCAGTCTAACAAATATTTATATATTTCTGGTATTTGCTTCAAATTTTGTCCAATGGGGGTCCGTGGTCTAATTTGTGTCAATCTCTATTCATCTAGTGACTCTTTAAGTTCATCATTGAAGGCCCAACCACGTGACGAAGAACCACTGCAGTTAACCAGATGTTTGCGTCCTTTCTCATAATGGAGCATGAATCTTTTAATTTGCATCAAGACATTGGAAAATTCTGCACTCAGGGGCAAAGTTTCCCCTAATTGCCTCTTGCAAGTCGTGGGAAGTGACAAGTGACCACCGTATGACCATATGACTTTCTCAGATTGCCTCATTCGGACACATTAGGAGGTTTGTTTCAGTCCAACACGGCTCCCTCGCTGAAATATGCTTCTGCTGGCCTTTAGTTTTAAATGTGGCCATTGTTTATGGCCTGGAGCCAGTGTCAGAAAAGCAAAGCTCAAGTTCCAAATGCTTTTGTTTTACAATGGTGGTCATTCATCCAAAAAGTAACAGGTGTTGAGCCACAAGCGCTTCGGTCCTAACAGAAGTCAGAAACTTACACAAAGATGGGTAGAATTCATCAGTACTCACCATCCAGAGCCAGCATTGATGGAAAGTCCTTGCAGTTTGACACACCGGTGGAGTCGGTCACGCAGGTTTTCCACAGGTTTGACCAAAACGTCGCCGTGGTGATGACAGTCCCATCCACAGAGGACACCTTCCAGTAGTCGGTCGGCAGGGTGGACGACACCAGGATCCACCCGGAGATGGTGAGGAGAAAGGCGACGATCTCTGTGGCCATGTTGCCCATCGTTCCACTGGGTTTTTGGAGGTTGACTCGGCACTGGGACGGGATTGAGGTTGTTCCCTCAGAAGTGTCAGAGAGGAGGAGGTGGGAGGGTCGATCCCGGCCCGGGTTGCGTCAGCGCTGGCAGTTGTGCAGATATGTTGTTGCCTCTCTTTCACCTGCTCAGCCAAGCATCTACATCCAAGAGCCGATACTTTTCAATGCACATCATTCACTGACGCACAATTGTGTCTGTGCACCGGCGACGGAGAAGGGTGAAGGGGTTGCCCCATACTGGTCATCACTCCGCACGGCGTCCATAGGGATCTGCAGAGGAAGGAAGTCTTTAATTGAAAGGATCTGAAAGAGAGAAGGAACACGAGATAGAAGGAGAGATTGCAGGGTGCAGGACTGAATGAATGACGGGTGTGTTTGGCGTTTAGTTTGAGTTCATTTCACAACGCTGCACTGGAGGGAAGTTACCTAGTTCCTCAAGTCCTCAGGGGCCAAATGACTGAAGCTTAAAGAATAGGTTAGAATACAGATATGCTCTGGTTTTACTCATGCTGGTTTTACAGTACTTGGCTCCATCAAGTGGCAGAAAGAAGAAACTGTTCCAAAGGACCTGAGGCCTGCTTTGCTGAAAATGTCATTGATTTAACACTGGGTCAAGGAAGAAAGGAAGGAAGGACGAAGGGAAAGATGGGAGAAAAGAAGGAAGGGGAAAAAGGAAGGAAAGACAGAATGAGGGAGGGAACAGATCGGGTCAAAAAGGAAGGAAGAAGTAAGGATGAAGGGAAGGAAGGAAGAAAGGGAAAAGGAAGGACAGAAAGATGGAGGGAGGGAACAGATTTGTTCAAGGAAGGAAGAAGAAGGAAGGAAGGGAGGGGAAAAGGATTGTGGAAAGAAGGAAGGGAGAAAGGGAGGAAAGAAAGATGGAGGGAGGGAACAGATTTGTTCAAGGAAGGAATCAGGTAAATTGGATCAAAAGAGGTAGGAAGGGAAGGAAGGAAGGGAAAAAGGATTGTGGAAAGAAGGAAGGAACAGAGTGGGTCAATTTGACTCTTGTTGCTTTGCCTTTTTCCCAGTTGCTTTGGTCAAGTTTATTGATGTACATTTCAAAAGTAAAGCACTTCCCTTCCTTTTAGTATCATATATTTCCAACCTCCCCGACCCCCAGCCTTGTCTTGGAAGAAGGAAGTTCTCATTTATCTTCTTACAAATTAAATAATTACATTATGTTACAAAGCAATAAAAACTGACCTAGTGACCTAGTTTTTATGCTGCAGCCTTGTGTTATTATATGTCCTGTTAGCACCTGGAGCTAATGGTGGCTTATGTTTATACTGTATATAATAATGCTCTGTAACCGACACTTGCGTCGACTTCATTGCTCTGTTGTATAAGTGTTATGATGTTTTAACCATTAGTTTAAATGGTTAGGTGTTTTGATATTCAATAACTGGTTAAAAGCTGATCATATCATTTATTTATAGTGAAGTATAATTATAAAGTGGGAATACTCACCTGTACTTCCTTTAAATTTAGTACTTCAAGAACTGATAACCTTTGTCTACTTTATTTCAAGTACAAGAAATAGGAGTAGAAAAATAAACTTTAGTGACTGGCTAATTACAGATTGCGTGGCTTGTCTGAGCAACTACAATAATATACTGTAAGTGGGGAAGGAGTGACGGAGAATGACTGAGTGAGTCGGTCAAAAAGTCAGTGAATGGAAGTCATAAATTTACTGGTAAAGATAATCTAATCAGTATGACCAATCTTTTGAGGGTTTAGGGGGGAAAATAAGACAGAGCCAGGTACTAATTAATTAAATTCCTAATCGTTTACTGAAAAACTTGTTTATACTGTGGTTTGCCCTGTTTTTGGGGTTATTGTTTTTTTCAACAGGGATTAGATCTAATCTCTGTTTGTGGAGAAGGAAGGATTGTTTCCAGGGAAAATAATTACCAGAAACATTTCTTGAACCCTTCTGGTTGTATTGTGGCTGCTTTATTTTATGACCCCAAGATGAGGGTATCTCAGGGTTATAAAATCGGGGTCATAAAACCCATCTTTGCCATTCCAGGAAATCTAAATCCAGGTGGTGTACTGTCGGTAAACACCAGTGCCTGTTCCTTAAACCTCTGTAGAGAGTTTGAACCCTTGACGAAACGTTTCCACGGCTGCTGTTGCTGAGCAATCTTATAGCAGGGCTCCTCTAATCCCATAAACTGCCAAATGAAAGGGAAGCATGTGTAAGACTGGTGATGACATCCCATAACTGCTCGTAACCTCTGGCTGTGAAAAACGAATTGCTATAGACATTGATAACATCAATGTACAGTGTGTTATTTACAGTGGCGGACAGTAACAGAGTAAATTTACTTGAGTACTGTACTTAATATCCAGAGGATTTGTACTTTACTTGAGTATTAGATTTCTTTGGTACTTATTACTCTTACTTGAATACATTTCCAAGACAAATATTTTTACTTTTACCGGAGTTAATTTCTGGGAAGGCTGAAAAGTACTTTTTTTTCTAAAATACTATTGGACACAAGCTGTGTTTGTCAAAGAAGGAAACCCTAACCCCTAAAAGCAGCACATCAGTGCAGCTGGTTTCAAAGAGTTAATTCTCAGAAACAAGAGGTAAAAGGTCCTTTAGAGGTCATTTAGAAAAAATATATAGTAATTCATTGATGTGAAAAATAATGTATTTACTCTTACTCTTACTTTTACTTAAAGTCAATTTAAAAGCATGTACTTTTGGATACTTAAGTAGGCTACCTTTAAAAGCAAGTATGTGTTGACTGAGCTAGTTTTACTTAGACGGAGTAAATTTTGACCAGTATTTGTACTGGGGTCGAGTACTCTTTCCATCTCTGGTTATTTATTATGGTAACCAGATATAACTGTTAATGTCCTGTATAGCTGGTAACAATGAGTTAACAAACTCCAAACTACTGTAAGACACATAAAATAAACAGCAAATCCGAATTGAAACAACAAAGAATGATGCCTAATTCCCTTTCCTCTCAGCTTCATCTGTACTTTCAGTGTTTATTAGAACTGCAGCATTTGACCCCATTATCAGGATTCAAAATGTACATTTAAATATGCCTTTATATTGCTATAAATATTTGTTTTGCTTTATGAAACAGGCCTATCACTCATCTGGGAAAGCATGGGAAAGGACTCTTGATCCCCCACCAGATGAATGTTATTGGGTTGAGTTCAGCTGCTTGTAATAAGCTCCTGCTGGCTTTTCTCCGTCAGGCCTCTCCACCCCCGACCCTCCCCCGTCGGTGCTGGCTAAACATCAACAGCAGGATAATGTGTAAGTCTGTTATCATTACACTGTTGGTGTCAGGATAATAGTTCACCTTGGTTACATGTGACGGGATTTCTTAGAAACACACACAATCCTTGAACGAACAGCTGAGATGAGCGTTGTGTTTCCAGCTCCTCCTGCTCCCATATAGTTCTTTCTTGTCAGTGCAGGAAACACCTGTACTGTAGCTGTCATCGACGGCACGGCATGGCACACCTCGTTATTTATAGGATATCCTCTTCTGTGTCCACATCAGGTGACGCTGTGTTTGTGCAAGCAGCCACAACAATGATAGAGGGCGAGCAAACGCAACACAACGACCCACAGCGAAATTTCGTGCGGTTTATTTCCAGTTCCTTGGAGAGATTAGGATTACAAAAGAGTCATAATAATGAGGAGTGCCACACTTAACTTCCTCTTTATCAGTAGTGACACATTTTCACTCCACTATCATGAGTTGCAAGAGGCTGGACAACTTGATATTTTTGCTGAGTAATTCTGATGTGATGAAAATTGTTATTATTTTACCCCGAAAATAAAATAAAACAGCTGGCCAATGACAAAGAGTCTTTTAAACTAGAGCAGATTTTAGCCATACTTATCTGAAACACCTATTAATGCACAATATGAATGACTTTTCTTCACTTATGTAACACTGTTATCAGTTTAATTTGTACTTAAATAGTTTTAGATTCAGAATTATTTCATTGATCCCCAGAGGAGGGATTTTTTCTTCATTACAAACTCCTGAATATTAAGAGAACATCAACAAAAAGTGTAGTTGAGTAGTAGTTAAATGGGATCAAGATGATATTATTACTAAAATAAAATAAGATAAAATAGAATAACAGATAAAGAATATGATAATAATCATTTACATAATGTATGTACTTGGCAGATCACTCTTAGGTTTAAAGGATTGATAGCAACAGGCACGAATGATGTGCAGATTGGATAATAGACTTCCCCATAACAATCACATACCACTGTTGTTGTTGTTGTTTTACTATCATAAATAATATAACTTGTTTTGCAATTATATACAGAACAATAATGTTTTAGCCAGGGAATTATAGTTATAGGCTATGACATAGCTACACTAGAGGTCTTTTCAACAGCCGTGTGCTGAAGGGGAGTCGTGCATGTTTTTGTTGATTAGACAATGTTTTATACCTATCTTTTAGTTTCCACATTTATGTTTAAAAAAGCAACATCAATTTGAATAGCTTGTCTGCATGGTTATCATGCAGTTGACAGACATTGGCATTGGTATCAGTGAACAATGTCTGTTTATAAATGGCAGAGGGACAGCTGCCCTACTCACTTTACCTTGTGCACATATAGAAAAAAACATAGGCTATTAATTAGTATTGAATGCACAATAACAAGCTGCATTTATACATGGTACGGGTCCAGTTTAATGTAATGTGTTTTTAATAAGGTAGGGGTCTCTGCTCCATCTCTCCTCAGTTTGGGATATATACACAAAGAGTGGTGGGGAAAAACAGTAAGCTACATATTAATTAAATTGACCAAAAACAGAGTTAATCAATAGTGAAATAACATTTCCAAAGCAGCGTGCATATTATGACTGTGTGCTTATATTTCACACGTATTCTTCGGCCAATCGTGTGAATGAAGAGCAGAAGGCGCAGCCAATTGCAGGGCGCGGGGGGATGTGTGGGGTTGTTTTCAGCCAATCAGGTGGCTGCGGGGGCGGGACCACCCACTGCGCCTCTTTAATAATCTTTTCTGGTGGTGTCGCCTGTCCGTAGAGTCTGACCGAAACATATAACACACCTTTTGGAGAGTTCCGGCCTCTTCGCCACGAGCAGCTGCAGGCAGATGTGAGGGGAGAGTTGAGTTAACGCTGCATGGCCCGAGGAGCAGCAGTTTGGACAAGAAAGTTGGACGGAAACTATAGTCGGTGGGGACCGGGGTGAGGGAGGAAAACCATGGACCAAGGCAGCAAGGATGGTAAAACTAACCCGGCAGCGACGGCAGGGTGTTTGTCAAAGATATTTTTCTGGTAAGTCGAGGAAACGCGTGTCAGCGGGTTATTTAAATCCACCACACGGAGAGCCTGTACTCCACGTTTTTGGTTTCATTTCCTGAATAGGTCATTTTGGAAAGGACACCGGCTACTTACTGTAAACTAAACTAATCTAAAAAAAAAAAAAAAGATGTTAAAAAATAAGATAAAATATTTACTACTGACAAAAGTCGCTAAAAAGTTTTCGCTTTGTTGAAAAGAGTAGAAAACGTCCTGGGGTTCGTTTTTACCGCATTGTAACACTCGTTTCCTGTTGACTCGTGTGATTTCGTGACAGTAACGTCGTTTGTGAAAGTTGTGTTGGTCACACAGCTCCTTTCGTTATTAGTTGCCATGGACACAACAGAAGGATACTGATAGGACTCTCTGTATCATAATAATAATACATCAATGGATAGGACTGAAGTCAGTTAGTGATGTGATGTCTCCCGCTCGAGACGCTGCTAGACCAATTGACTAGACCGACACTAAAGCATGACAAGACCCAAGATCAGAACAGACCAAGACAATACCAAGACCAAGACAAGACTCAAAACCAATACCAAGACCAAGACAAGACCCAAGACCAGAACAAACCGAGACCAAGACAATACCAAGACCAAAGCAGACCAAGACAATACCAAGACCAAAGCAGACCAAGACAATACCAGGACCAGAGCAGACCAAGATGAGACCAACACTAGAGAATAACAAGACCCAAGCCCAAGACAAGACCAAGTCAAGACCCAAGACCAGACCAAGACTGAGGCCAGAGCAGATCAAGACCAAAAGCCTAGCCCTAGACCAAGGCTTTGACTGGGTTGAGACCAGGACAAGACTGACCATTTTCAAGACCATTACTGTATTCATACTGTATACAGTATTCAGTACCAGTAAAAAATCTAAAATCTAATAACCATATTTAATTGAAACAAAGTTTGGATTGAACAGAATAACGCAAGTCACTCACCGTTGACCCACGTGCAACCAAGTCTTTCAGATGGTTACACAAGCAGATACTTTTGTTGAACAATTTTAATTAACTTAAAGTTATTGAATTACATCACACAAACCAAAGTGAGCAAATGACAGAGAGGCTGCAGCTGTGTTCTTGACTGGTCTCGAGAAAAAATACTGATTTATCCAAAGGGTCTAACCAGCTGCAAGTGTTTTGATAAATAAAATAAAATACAATCATAAGTTGATGGTGATGCATGATGTTATTCCTCCTTCAGGTGGCTCAATCCCTTGTTCAACATCGGATACAAACGCAGGCTGGAGGAGGATGACATGTACGAAGTGCTGGTGGAGGACAGGTCGGAGAAGCTGGGACAGGACCTGCACAGGTACAACGACCTTTTACAAAAAGAAAATTGAAGTTAATGATGTACGGATGATTATTTTTTATAGCAGGAAGTGTCATATAATCAGTTAGACTGCACTTCTTGATCTCCAAGTGGAGTCATAAAGACTCAGATATAATTTACAGATGAATGTTTTTGTTTTTTTGTGTGGTGTGCGCCAAAAGAAACAAGCTGTGTCATCCTCAGTTCACAGATATGAGCTCCTTTAAATTCCCAGCACATCCCTGCTGCTGTTGGCAGGACATCCGTGTCCATTACTTTACAAATTGACCAACCCTGATTTGCAAAAGCAGAATATAAAATTGATGTTTTTGATGAACGAAGACAAAATTTGGTGTCGGCCACAAGCTGAATTACTGTGTACTACTTGTGTCTTAGATAATCTATAGGCTATGACACCCATCCATCCTGTTAGGGGAGTTTTCCCCACAAACTGTTTTCTTATTTGTTGAAGCTTTTTCTCATAAAAGTGCATCGACGACACCATCACCATCACCATCTCTGACAGTCTATTTTCACAAGTCTGCTTCAGTGTGTTTTGAGACTTGATGTTGAGGTTATAAAAGAGGAAGAGAGATTCAGTTGTAAGACCAGAATCAATAAGTTAATATAAAATAGTCAAAATCAATGATAGGATGTTACTTTAAAAGTTAAGAACTGATATGAAGAATTAAGCAATGCTGTTCATTTACAGTTTATGTTTGTTTCTCCAAAAGTGTTGCAGTTGGTGGGTGCAATCGTGACCTTTGTCAACTCTTGAGTCAAACATTTCCAGCGTTATCAGGAAGCTGCCGTGCACTGATCGGATGTTTAGCTTTGGAAAAACTGTGTCAGATTAATAATTGCTCATGTTTTACTAACGGCACGTGCAGCGCAATAACAGGAACCAACACTGGAGTCTCTGTCTGGTTCCCAAACACAAACACCCACACCAGTCATAATCAATACCGCTTCCTGTCATGAACTCCTGGGAGCTTCGGCCTGTAGTCTCGGTTATAAAGCGTGGAATTGTTGATTTCACAGCATCCAGCCGCTGACGATCGATTACAGGGTTGTTTTTAATGGTCTGCGTTTTAGAAATGGCTTCTCATTGGCAGCACAACTGTTTCCTGTCAGCGCTTAAATTGGCGGAGAAATTTTGATTGTCAGTTGTCAATTGAGGGTGAAATTCTATCCTTGGGGCGTCTCAGCTCTGTGTGTTTATCTTTTTCCACAGGGGTGAACAGGATACGGAGGCAAAATAGAGTTATTGTAGAAGTTCAACTGCACAGAAGTCAAATCTGTATTTCCTGTTGTCAACAAATACGATGAAAATGAATGGATGCAGTAGTAGTATGAAGCCCGACCACATTCCACATTGTTGCACTGGAACAAAGTTTTTCCTGTAATAACCTGCAGCTGATGCCCTTCTGAAATATGAAGTTCTAAAAAGAGGGCCAAGATTTTCCTGTTATGAAATATCTGGGATCTTATAGGGTGATAATTACTAACCACCTTTAAAAACAATCCTCCATAGTGGCTGTTGGCATGCAAATGCAGGTTAGAACGGGTCTTTGCAGAACAAATACTCCTGGATTTGTTTATTGTTGCATGCACGATCGCTGTCTTTGATCATACAATTATCCAATTCCTCCGGGAATCTGGTCCTGACTCGACTGCACGTCTTCTTACCACGCGCACTACAAAATTACCTCGAAATGAATAACAACGACCTCTTCTTCTCACACACACAGACTCTGGGATCTTGATGTCCAGAGGGCGACCAAGGAAATGCAGCCACCGAGCCTCAGTAAAGTCATCATCAGGTGCTTCTGGAAACCGTACGCAGTGCTGGGATTCTTCACCCTGGTGGAGGTCTGTGCTTAAACTCCTGCTCAGATGTTTTTAATTTGCTGAAACTCGTTACAACAGTGACATTAAGTTGTACAATCATAAAAAAAAACTGACAAGATGCAATATAATGTTTTTATACTGTATGTAATGATTATTGTGATGTTGTCTCCAGTGGTGGACAGTTTCGGAGTAGATTATACTTAAGTACAGGATTTGTACGTTACTTGAGTATTAGATTTCTTTGGTACTTATTACTCTTACTTGAATACATTTTTTTCTAAAATACTATTGGACACAAGTTGTGTATGTCAAAGAAGGAAACCCTAACCCCTAAAAGCAAGCACATCAGTGCAGGTGGTTTCAAAGAGTTAATTCAAGAGTTAAAAGGTCCTTAAATTAATTTAGAAAAAAATATAGTAATTCATTGATGTGAAAAATTAGAAGTTTACTCTTACTTTTACTTAAAGTAAATTTAAAAGCATGTACTTTTGGATACTAAAGCAACTACTTTTTTACTCTTACTCGAGTAGCATGTCAACTGAGCTACTTTTACTTGTAACGGAGTAAATTTTGTCCAGTAGTACTCTTACATAAGTACTGGGGTTGAGTACTCTGTCCATCTCTGGTTGTCTCATGCAAAGGGAGATAAGAAGAAGTAGATGCGTGTTGATTCATCATTTCATAATATTCATGCGCTGCCTTGCTCGCTGTAATTACTGTGTTGTGACGCTCACTCTGCTCCGTCTCCTTCTTATCTGCATATCAGGAGGTGATTAAAGTGGTCCAGCCGGTCATCCTGGGGAAGATGATTCAGTACTTTGAGAATTATGACCCCGAAGATAAGACAGCTTTATACGAGACCCTGGGCTACGCGGCCGGTTTGTCCCTCTGCACCATCGGCCTGGCGGTGATTCATCACCTCTACTTCTACCACGTGCAGAGAACAGGCATGAAGATAAGAGTGGCCATGTGTCACATGATCTATAAGAAGGTCAGTAGGAAACACGATAAATGAGAACATAGTGTCACTGGATTGTGCTTGTGGTCTAATTGCACATCAAGGCTATGAGTTGTGTCCTTTAAAGGAATAGTTCAACATTTTGGCAAATTGGCCCACAGAGGCTAATGGGATTTCTTGGTTTCCCTCATCAAACTCATCAAATACACAATCCAACAACTCCAAAACGCTCTGGTGGACAAGTTGTGACCTGCACATTCACCACGCTATGAGATAATAACAGAACGTTACCAGACAGAGTTGTTTTAGAGGTAAATGCAGAGTCTGCTTGCTGAAAAACTGTCCCTGAACGCAACGTGCATCAGCGGTTTTGCATGAATTTCCCTCTAAAACAACTCTGTCTGGTAACGTTCTGTTATTATCTCATAGCGTGGTGAATGTGCAGGTCACAACTTGTCCACCAGAGCGTTAGGAGTTGTTGGATTGTGTATTTGATGAGTTTGATGAAGGAAACCAAGAAATCCCATGAGCCTCCGTAGCGTAGCTCTGAGCAGCTCACAGCTCTGCTCCGCCGTTCTAAAAATAGCTTGCACCGACAATTAAAGGTAACGAACCTACTGATAGGACTATAGGGATTATGGCAATGGGTCAATTTGCCAAAATGTTGAACTATCCCTATAAGAGCTGCATTTAACAAAAAATTGCTTCTTTTTTTTCTCTTCAGGCTCTGTGTCTCAGCAGTTCAGCCATGGGAAAGACGACCACAGGCCAGATCGTCAACCTCCTCTCCAACGACGTCAACAGGTTTGACGATGTAGGTGAAACTGTAGACTTTTAAAAGAGAAGACACACACACAGGTCGCTATTTTTGCCTGCAGGTCAAAGCAGTGTAAAGTAACTCTTTCGTTCACCTCTTCGCCCTCCTTCTCCAGAATCCACCTCACAACAGGGATTATCCTAATATTTTTCCAGCACTGCACAGGCTTTTTTTTTTTTAAGACAACACAATTTCAACTTACTAAATCACAACTTGGATGCAGATGAATTGGAGATATGGGAATTCATCTGCATCCAAGCTGCAGCTGAAGTAGAAATATTTCACGATTAAGACGTCAAAGACAAGTAGATACTTTATTCAGGTAGATTTGGCTTGCTGTGAACAACTGGTCCAATCTGGACTCACTGAGAATCACCACAGGCTGGTTTGTGTTGCTGATTACATTAGGAGTAAAGGGGGAGCGACATCCCGGGATTTAAACTCCTGGAATGTGTCTGACCTAATTTCACTGATGTGAAGGTTAGATTCTTGGCACGCCTGTTGTCGGTTTGATCTGTGTGACGTATTGTTTTCACTAACCAGGGTTCCCACGCGTCCTGGAAAATCTGGAAAACCTGGAAAATGGTTGATCAATTCTCCAGTCATGGAAAATGAGGGAAAAAGTCAAATTTGATTTGATTTTGACACCACAAGCATTTTCAACATAAACATTATCGACAAAATAGTGACTGAAAAGTCACAGGGAGAAGCATAGTGCTTATATTAATGCCTGTCCTACATACCAAAATAAGATATCCAGAATTCTTTCAATATAAAAAAAAAACAAATAAACTTAGACTAAGAAAGAAACAACAACTACTACTGACAAACAAACAAACAAACAAACAAGCAAATGTCCTGGAAAAGCTTGAGTTGCCCTGAAAAAGAGCTCTGATTTACTTTTTCAGACCCTGATTGTTTCCAAAAAAAAACAAAGAAAAACATGTTTGTGCTGTTCTATGATAAATTTGTCATAATTTCTAAGTATTTAAGAGATTATTTCGTAAATTTGAGCCATATACTGCACATCTTTAAGTTCTGGGAGAGAGAATTAGAAAAAGGAATACACTGCAAAAACTCAAAATCTTTCCAAGAATATTTGTCTTATTTCTTGTCAAAATGTCTCAGTTTTAGGCAAAACTAATCTATGTCCACATAAAATATGACTCATCACCTAAAAATTAACTTGTTTCTAGATAATTTTCACTTGTTTCAAACTAATATTCAATTGAAATAAGTAGAATAATCTGCCAGTGAAAGCAAATTTCTTGTGCTTGAAATAAGAGAGAAAAACTTGTTCCACTATCAGATTTTTCCACTTTTCTACTTTAAAATAGTGTCATAAACAAGCTACTTTTTAAATGTGATGAGTCTTATTTTAAATATAATTAGATCTATTTTGACTAGAAATGACATTTTGACTAGAAATAAGACAAATATTCTTGGTAGGATTTTAAGTTTTTGCAGTGTAAACATAGAAACAAACTGATTATATGTACAAAATAAGGTGTCATTGTCGAAAAGAACACTTCTCCAAAGATATCCTGGAAAACAATTTCAAGAAAAGAGTGGGAACCCTGATTACGTGTGTGGTAACACTTCTCATACTATTAGAAGTGTGCCAAGTCCTGCTGTGAAAACTCACTTTCTCACTTCTTCAGGGCATTTTGTTTCTTGGCAGTGAGCTCTTAATTACACCATGCCAGGCCTTCCTCACGCTGTTTCTGTTGACTGACTCTGCCCATCATGTAAAAAGCCACCCAGGCTGTGTTGTAATGTGTGTGTGTGTCGTGCATCTACAGGTGACAATCTTCCTGCATTACCTGTGGGTCGGGCCGCTGCAGGCGGCGGCGGTGGTCGGCCTGCTGTGGATGGAGATTGGTCCGTCGTGCTTGGTGGGAATGGTGGTCCTCATGTTCCTGATGCCTGTGCAGACCCTGTTTGGAAGGCTGTTTTCTAAGTTCAGGTAACAAAAAATTGAGTGGAGGTAGAAGGGATAGTTCAACATTTTGGCAAATTGGCCCATTGCCATAATCCCTATAGTCATAGCAGTATGTTCGTTACCTTTAATTGTCGGTGCAAACTATTTTTAGAACAGCGGAGCAGAGCCGTGAGCTCAGAGCTACGCTACGGAGTGACTGTAGTCAGTCTGTTTAAATAGCCTCAGTAAATTATTGAACACATGCAATGAGGAAAAAGGTCAATATTGATGTTGCAAAGAAGGTTAGGCTATTATTTCTGTAGTATTTAATCAAACACATGTCCCACTTCACAGGAGCAAGACTGCAGTTCTGACTGACAACAGGATTCGCACAATGAACGAGGTGGTGTCTGGGATCAGGATCATCAAGATGTACGCGTGGGAGAAACCCTTCGCTGCTCTGGTGTCTGAAGTAAGAAGGTAAAGATGAGAAACAACTCTTCAACTTATGCTGCCTCTGAAAGTTAATGAATATACAGTAGAATAGAAACTTAACTGTCATTGCATCAAATACAACAAGATTGGAGACATTTTATCATGACTTATAAGGTCAGGTATTGTAATAGGTAATAATTTTTAGTAACTCACTGACAATGACCACATCGATAATACATTATTAATATAGTTATAATGTTTTATAATTGGCTCATAAATGTGTATAACTCATTATAAACACTCATTCATTCTCATAAGGCTTTATAACAATAAGCATAAGACATCATAGAGCATTTTATAATGGCTTATAAGGTCTTAATATTATAATAGAGATATAATGCTCTATAATGTGTTATGCTTATTGTTATAAAGTCTTATGTGATTTATGAGTGTTTATAATGATAGTTATACACGTTTATACGACATTTATAACACATTATAACTGTATAAGCGTTATCGGTGTGGTCATTGTCAGCCAGTTACTAACATAACCTATTATAATACCTGACCTTGTAAGTCATGATAAAATGCTTTATATTGTGTTATGATTATTGTTATAAAGCATTATGATCATTTATGAGTGTGTATAACTATAGTTATACAGTGTTATAACTGCATTATAACTCATTATAAGTATGGTTATAATGTGTTACAGAGATAGGCGTCAAGTAAAGTGTTACTGAATTAATTTATTTAAAAAAAGCAGCAGTCATCTCATCCACACATCACACATATAGAAAACAATCATAGTCCATAATGCAAATTGCATACTTCTGCATACTTTATTTGTAACAGTTTGGTTAGATTGGTAAGGTTTAGGTTACTTCTTTTGGGTGCATAGAGTAAAACTTGAAGAAACAAAGCATTTTGTAATAATAATAATCTCAAAATGAGGAAATCTTGTGATCATGAAATCACCCGCCTGCACCACATCCTTGTTCTTTCTCTTTCTTTTGTGCATGAACTCTGGCTTTTTTAGCTTTTTTTTATCCACCATGTGATGCTTCCTGAAACTTGATGATGTTTTCCACACACGGCCCATCACATGCATGCATAACTTCGTTTAGATGCAGCACATTTAATTTTTTTTAGATCTGTTAGTTTCCAGCGCCTTCAAAACTTTTCATTCATCGGCTTCAACACAGTTTGAACCTCATGTTGTGACGAAGTGGGAATTAAAAATATTTTTTTAGCAGACATAAACGGCTTTGTGTAGAAAAAGAGTTTTGACAAAGTGAGCTTTGTCAAAACGTTTTTTCTGCGCTGCTCTGTGGTTGGAACCAAAAAAAAAAACCTCCTCTGGCAAAGCTTTTCATTCGTCTCCACAGTTGCTCCTAAGTGGATCAAGGATTAAAGCAAACCCTTAGTAGATTCATGTGCTTTTAATAAAGATATTTTTAGATCTGCTGATGAGACACAACCATCCACTCCTTAGCGAGGAGTTAGGACATTTCACTGCACATATTTGTTACCATATGTGTCGTTGCGTCATCATGTGATCGTTTGAAACTGTTTCCATTCAGGAAGGAAATCTCCAAGATCATGAAGAGCTCCTACCTGCGGGGCCTCAACATGGCCTCCTTCTTCTGTGCCAGCAAGGTCATTGTCTTCATCACCTTCACCCTCTACGTTCTCCTGGGAAACACCATCTCGGCCAGTCGCGTTTTCGTGACGGTGTCGCTCTACTCCTCTGTGAGACTCACCGTCACGCTCTTCTTCCCCAACGCCATCGAGAAGCTGTTTGAGACGCGCGTCAGCATCCGCAGGATTCAGGTAGCATGAAGCTTCTTCAGCATTTCCAACCTTTTGTAACTTGAGCAAATGCCCATCATGAAAAAAGCCAAATAACTTTGATACATAACTAGATGAAATAATAAACGACTTGCTCTCCAGCTTGTCGCTCTTTGTTAAATCTGAGGGGTGAAAAAATAAGTCTGTCTTGACGTTGGCCTGGCGCAACTTCAGAGCTTCTTTGGAAAAAAAATCATTCATTTTAAAAGGCAGACGGTCTGCAGACCTCTCTGCAGAAGCATCATCACACCTGGATAACCGATTATTTACAAGACAACGACTTCAACTGCTGCATTATTCACTCTTTTTGAACTTAAACCAAAACAGACAATACAGACACCATACACATTTACATGTACACATTTACATAAAAAGGTCATTCAAGTTGTATTGACTTATGTATCTCAAAATAAAAAATACATGAAGGGGGATTATAGTGTTCATACCCAAACATATATACACTCTTCAAAAGTAAAAAAAAAACAACAAAAAAAACAAACAGAGACAGGAATAAAAATAAATAAATAAAATAAAAATAAAAGTTCTTTCCTTCTATTGGAGATTAAGAGCGCTTCTAAAACTTGGTTTCTTAAAGTTTCTAATGAAAAGTGAACGTTATCTTCCTTTACAACCCAACAAGTGTCACATTTATCAATTTAAACTCTACTGCATATTGTTTCACTTGTTGGCTGACATTACAGCTCAAGCTGCTTGTGTTTTATTATGAATCTTCAGCCGCATCCCATCAACTTTACTCACCGGTTATTTCTCTTATTGCCAAACCAGGAGTTATGAGAAATTGCACAAGACTCAAATATGTCTTAACTAGGTGTGCATGTTACATAATACTTGTGGAGATGATAGAACAAGTGGTTTCACTCTTGATTTTTGTCGTCTAGGAGTTTCTGATGCTTGACGAGATCAGAAAAAGTGGAGCTGCTCTACCGCAGGACGAGAAGAGGGATGTCTCTGTGGAGATCCAGGATCTGCTCTGCTACTGGGACAAGGTCAGACTCCTTGTTCTCACTGATAATACACACAATGAACAGCCTGTGCCAGTTTCCCTGGATTAGGGCCCAGCCACAAGGAAACCCAGGCATGCACATCATGCTTTGTTCCTTTGTTATATCAAAATATGTTTAAATATGTTTTTGTCATCAAGTGTGCAGAACATAATGAAAAACATTCTGGGATATGTGAAGTTATGTATCTGGGAAGTTTTAATAATTATGTTCCAGAAAAAGATTTGATATTTAACCAAAATGTTATTGGTCACATATAAATAAATGATAATAAAAAGGCAATAATGAGAAACTGGTGCAAGACTGAGCCACCCCACCGGAACCAAATCACATTTAACGAGGAAGAAAGATTACAAATAAATAAATAAAAAATGAAAAAGATTAACAATGTTTTCTTTAAACTCTTCCTAAGTTTAAAAAGTAGTGTTGTGTTGTTTTTAAAATGAACAAGAACTTGTTTTCTTTGCATTATGCAAGGTCTGAAAACACCAGATTTTTTTTTAGTTATGTTGACCTGTTGCCATTTTCTGCAAATAAATAAATGCTGTAAATGACAATATTTTTATTTCCAATTTGGGAGAAATGTTGTCAGTAGGTTATAGAATGAAACAAAAGTGTTCATTCTCCTCAAACACAAAGCTATGAATAGTAAAACCAGAAGAACTGATCATTTTAAAGTGGTCTCTTAATTTTTTCCAGAGCTGTATATACAGTATATGTATGTTTTGTATCCATTACAGAGTCTGGACGCACCGACTCTGCAGAACATCTCTCTAAATCTGAACTCCAACCAGCTGGTGGCTGTGATCGGACCAGTGGGAGCTGGAAAGGTCAGTTTACATTTTCCTCATTTCAGTCTCAAGAGCAGCAGGTCTCTCCTCCGTCAGCTCATGTCTTACCTCCTTTTTTCTCTTTGTTTCCGTGTGTCCATCCAGTCTTCCCTGCTGAGCTCCATCCTGGGAGAGCTGCCGAACGAAAAGGGAGTGCTGAAGGTCAAGGGTCAGCTGACCTACGCCGCGCAGCAGCCCTGGGTGTTCCCTGGTACCGTCCGCAGCAACATCCTGTTTGGGAAAGAGCTGAATCCCCAGAAATACGAAAGAGTCATCAAGGCCTGCGCTCTGAAGAGGGTGAGACACGGCGTAGTTATGATGAATTTATACACAAATTTATACAGTGATTGAAGGGATAGTTCAACATTTTGGCAAATTGGCCCATTGCCATAATCACTATAGTCATAGCAGTAGGTTTGTTACCTTTAATTGTCGGTGCAAGCTATTTGTAGAACGGCGGAGCAGAGCCGTGAGCTGCTCAGAGCTACGCTACTGAGGCTTGTGGGATTTCTTGGCTTCCCTCATCAAATACACAATCCAACAACTCCACAACGCTTTTGTGGACAAGTTGTGACCTGCACATTCACCACGCTATGAGATAATAACAGAACGTTACCAGACAGAGTTGTTTTAGAGGTAAATGCAGAGACTGCTTGATGAAAAACTGTCCCTGAAGGCAATGTGCATCAGCAGTTTTGCATGAATTTACCTCTAAAACAACTCTGTCTGGTAACGTTCTGTTATTATCTCATAGCGTGGTGAATGTGCAGGTCACAACTTGTCCACAAAAGTGTTTTAGAGTTTTTTTGATGAGTTTGATGAGGAAAACCAAGAAATCCCATGAGCCTCAGTAGCGTAGCTCAGAGCAGCTCACGGCTCTGCTCCGCCGCTCTAAAAACAGCTTGCACCGACAAATAAAGGTAACAAACCTACTGCTATGACTATAGCAATTTTGGCAATTTGCCAAAATGTTGAACTATCCCTTTAAATGAAATGAGCCCATACTGCATTAATGATGAAGAGTTGAACAAAGTGTAGATTTAGAGAAACAGCAACAATAACAAGTCTGCAGTTTCTGAAAGTAAGGTGTGAAAACCTCTGTGTGTGAGCTTCTCATGTAGCTGAAATAAGAACGACACTGAGGTTTGTGGCGAAGCCTTTTGTTCAGTACGGGACTCATCGTAGTCATGGTGCCTGAGCAAAAAAAACCACTTCCTGTAGGCTTAATGGCAGTGATAACTTAGTGTGGAAACAAGATCAAATTTGTGCAAAAAAGATCATAGTTTTCTTGGTAAACTCTGCAGCAGAATAAACACGATTATTATATAAAGAGTTACTTTGTATTTATTAATAGTTTTTCTTGCTTAGACTTTGGTTTTGTGGCCCAAAGCATCTTTTTGAAGTACACCTCCCTCCTCCTTTTCTGACCTCCTTCTATCATCGTGACTTCCAGTTTCGTCTCGTCTCTTCAGGGTGTAGTCAGCTTCTTTGTTGACACCATTAGTTTTAGTTTTGCAGTTTCTCTCTCAGCGTTTCCTTTGTACTCTTGTTTCTTTACTCAGCTGTTTCTTTCTAGCTGTGGTAGTTAGTTCAACATTTTTGGCAAATTGGCCCATAGCCTTAATCCCTATAGTTTTAGCAGTAGGTTTGTTACTATTAATTGTCGATGCAAGCTATTTTTAGAACGGTGGAGCAGAGCTGTGAGCTGCTCAGAGCTACGCTACGGAGGCTCATGGGATTTCTTGGTTTCCCTCATCAAACTCATCAAATACACAATCCAACAACTCCAAAACGCTCTGGTGGACAAGTTGTGACCTGCACATTCACAACGCTATGAGATGATAATACAATGTTATCAGACAGAGTTGTTTTAGAGGCAGATTCATGCAAAACCGCTGATGCGCGTTGCCTTCAGGCACAGTTTATCATCAAGCAGTCTCTGTATTTACCTCTAAAACAACTCGACTCAAATCTGGTAATGTTCTGTTATTATCTCATAGCATGGTGAATGTGCAGGTCACAACTTGTCCACCGGAGCGTTTTGGAGTTGTTAGATTGTGTGTTTGATGAGGGAAACCAAGAAATCCCATGGGCCTCCTACTGCTAAAACTATAGAGATTATGGCAATGGGCCAATATTTCAAAATGTTGTACTATCCCTTTAAGACAGGCAACATGAACACAAACTTGAAGTTGCTTCCAAACGTTTGGCCTTTAGTGTTTCTACTTTACTTACAAAAACAAACTGCTTTACACTGAAACCAGATGAAGTGCATCGTCAACTCTTGACAAGCCAGGTTTAATCATTGCTGTGTGTTGCCATGCTGAGGAAAGATGTTAAAGAATAAATTGCTTTAATTATATTGAGTGCGGTGTTGGCAGATCGGAGCCTGTGGTGACTAATAACAGAGGAATTGTGTTTTTGATACCATAATTTGGGTAACATGATGCTAATTTGAAGTAATGGTGAACCAAGGACACACGACTTGCTGCACTTTTCTCACGGATTTTCTCCGGCGGGCATTTTTCTAGTAGGTGAAACGTGGTGTCATGTTGTAAAGTAAACTGTCTGCACTTTTCACACGGGTGCACCTGTATATAAGCGTTGTATCAGTTCTCACAGGCCTCCGATTCCTGTTCTCTTCCCTGAAATTCCTGGCCAAAGGAGATCTATACCTGTCACCAAGAGCGGCTCAGTCAGATCCTGTTGTTCATTCATATCTGATAAAACCAAATATAAGAACAAATATTAATGCATCACAGTCATGTTGAATCAAATCTGAGCAAACAACAAACATTAGAAACAGCGCAAAGTGGTGCTGACAGGAGGAGCCTTGGGCTGTAGCTTCGTCAACACCGTGCTTCCTGTGAAAGAACTGGTTTAAATATTCAGTTTCACATGAGTTAGGTCTCAGTTTTCAAGGCCCAATTCATTCCTCAGACCGTGACTGATTGACACCTGTTACTCATGTGCTTCACATGTGCGAGTTTAAGTCGTTGGTTGTACTTACACTTAGCCTCTATGACCTCATCTCCCCGTTACAGTTGTAAATGAGTTACTTGTGACTCCACTACAGATCATATTTGCTCTTTACTCACACCAAATACACCTATAGCCTTTGCTCTGACACATTCTGGTTTACTATGTGGCTTTATTATAGATCATAAACCAGGGTTATCTCTTACATGGAGTCATGTAATGCTTCGATTGGAGACAACAGACAAACAGATGTGCTGACTCACCCTCACTGAATTATTGTCTTTACGTAACATGAGGTCAAACGCACACACAAAGTGCTGTGTTTCCCATACGTACTGTGTGTGAGTTGGACTTGGGTTTAGCTCAGGTAAACTAAACTGACTCCACCACAGCTTTTGGCACCGCACTCATTAACTGAGTGGAGATTAGAGGCCGCAGCTGCTCAGTCAGTGCATGTTTAGGCAACAAATCGGTGAATTGCAAACGTCCACCCACACACAACACAACACAGGCGCAACGAGACATGTAAGGGTTTAACTCTGGGTTAATCAGTAAAATGGAAATACAGACACATGTGGACGGACAGGAAGAGACAGACAGATGTGGAACGGCAGGAATTTATTGGTTTTAAAATCAGAGTTTAAGTGAAGTTTAATAAGAAACACAAGTCTGTTTGTTTGATTTGGACCTAAACCCATTAACTCGTTATCGTGCTTGATGAGATAGCATCTGATCCGAAGCACCGGTGTCTCTGTGATTTATAGAGATCAGTTTGTTCCTGTTCACAATGAACTCACTGACCTGACTCGTACCTCTTGGTTGTACTTTTCTTCCCCCCACATGCTTTGAATTGAATGTGCAATATATTTCAATGTGGGTCATTGTGTTTGTTTTATTGTGCTGTCAGGACATGGAGCTGCTCCCGGACGGAGACCTGACCCTGATCGGAGACAGAGGAGCCACACTCAGCGGAGGACAGAAAGCCCGTGTCAACCTGGCCAGGTAAGATCCAACAAAGAACCAGAGTGTGTTGGAGTTGTTGGATTGTGCATTTGATGAGTTTGATGAGGGAAACCAAAAAATCACATGAGCCTCCGTAGCGTAGCTCTGAGCAGCTCACGGCTCTGCTCCACCGTTCTAAAAATAGCTTGCACCAACAATTAAAGGTAACAAACCTACTCCTAAAACTATAGGGATTATGGCAATGGGCCAATTTTCCAAAATGTTGAACTATCCCTTTAAAGCAACAGAACCTGATTTGGATTTGGTTAAAGTTCTACCATGAAATAGACATATTAAGATTAAGATATACTTTATTTGTCCTTGATGGAAACTTGTCTTGGGCATGAGTGCTGACACCGCCACTCTAAAACTCAGAGAGAACTGTTTTATATCTTGTTTTATTGTTCAAAGAAGTAGCTAAATTACAATACAATAAAATCTAGAGACAAGCACATGCTGACAAAGTGAAATGTGTGTGTGTGTGTGTGTGTGTGTGTGTGTGTGTGTGTGTGTGTGTGTGTGTGTGTGTGTGTGTGTGTGTGTGTGTGTGTGTGTGTGTGTGTGCGCGTGTGTGTGTGTGTGTGTGTGTGTGTGTGTGTGTGTGTGTGTGTGTGTGTGTGTGTGTGTGTGTGTGTGTGTGTGTCGTCAGGGCTGTGTATCAGGACGCTGACATCTACCTCCTAGATGATCCTTTAAGTGCTGTGGACTCTGAAGTTGGGAGACACCTCTTTGAACAGTGAGCAACACCTTTACACAACTACTCACACTGATTTACATGACATGAAACAGGAAAAGGGCTGTTTGTTTCGTTCTGGTCAACACGCCCTGGAAAAATGCTTCAAAGCGGGAGCGGGAAACCTCGGCGTCGGATCACGGCAGAACCAAGTTCCAGTAAAGAGAGAGACAGGAAACGTATCTGCTATTACTGTACACGATGTTTTCACTGTTCCTGCTCCTGCTCTTAGTTTACAAGTGTGATGCATATCAGCCGTGGCTTGATTCAGAGTGTTAGTCCTTGGATTGTGTTGCTTTGTTAAGAAAGAAAAAAAACATCTCTAGTGAGAACAGACAAAGATGAAGGAAAAGTGTTTAAAGTAAAACCAGGAAGAGGTGCGGTGCAGCAAGTGTCAGACAGACAATTGAAGTTGGCCCCACGCTTCCTGTTGCTCTTTCTCTTGGATAAAACAGTCGCACAGAACATTATGTAACTACAACAGAGTATTATGAGAATAAAAAAAAAATCACAGACTTCGAGAATAAAGCAAAAAAAATCACAATATTACGAGAATAAAGTGGCGATGAGAAAAGCAGCGAAGTCCGCCTGGTTCTTTCTGTGGATACTGAAGTATCTCCTTGTTTGGTAAACCTATACTGTAGTACAGTTCATTTTAACAACTTGATTCTTGTAAAATTAGGATTTTTTCTCATAATATTATGACTTTTGTTGTTTTTTTTCTAATGCTCCGTCGTATGTAACGTGCAGAATAATTAAAAAGTGAACATTTTGTTTCTGTTTTCTCTCTGGAAACTGACACTATCTTCTTCTCTGTGTGTCCATCAGGTGCATTTGTGGCTTCCTGAAGAACAAGCCTCGCATCCTGGTCACGCACCAGCTGCAGTACCTGAAAGCAGCGCACCAGATCCTGGTCCTGAAGGAGGTGGGGGCCAGTTCACAGGAACACAATCCACACTTTGCATTTGTTTTATCCTGTATACAACATTATCACATGAACAAACTGAAGTAGTTCAACATTTTGGCAAATTGACCCATTGCCATAATCCCTATAGTCATAGCAGTAGGTTTGTTACCTTTAATTGTTGGTGCAAGCTATTTTTAGAACAGCAGAGCAGAGTCGTGAGCTGCTCAGAGCTACACTACGGAGGCTCATGGGATTTCTTGGTTTCCCTCATCAAACTCATCAAATGCACAATCCAACAACTCCACAACGCTCTGGTGGACAAGTTGTGACCTGCACATTCACCACGCTATGAGATAATAACACAACGTTACCAGACAGAGTTGTTTTGGAGATAAATTCATGTAAAACCACTGATGCACATTGCCTTCAGGGACAGTTTTCATCAAGCAGTCTCTGTATTTACGTCTAAAACAACTCTGTCTGGTAAGATTCTGTTATTATCTCATAATGTGGTGGATGTGCAGGTCACAACTTGTCCACCAGAGCGTTTTTGAGTTATTGGATTGTGTATTTGATGAGTTTGATGAGGGAAACCAAGAAATCCCATGAGCCTCCGAACCGTAGCTCTGAGCAGCTCACGGCTCTGCTCCGCCATTCTAAAAATAGCTTACACCGACAATAAAAGGTAACAAACCTACTGCTAAAACTATAGGGATTATGGCAATGGGCCAATTTGCCAAAATGTTGAACTATCCCTTTAATGTTTGTAGCGAAGCAGAGTGAAACAACATGTACATGCAGTATCTGTTTCTTCGACCATAAACCTTTTAAAGGTTTGTGTAAACCTGGTGACATGGTGTTTAGGTGCTGGCAGCTGAGTGTAAACATGAGCGCAGATGTGTAGTGTTCTGACTTCCTCTGTGTGTGTGTGTGTGTGTCAGGGTCATATGGTGGCAAAGGGGACGTACACAGAGCTGCGTCAGTCTGGAGTGGACTTCACGACTCTGCTGAATAAAGAGGAGGAGGAGGAGCAGCAGCAGCCGGCCGACGTCACCACCAGGAGCCGGACTCTGTCCCAGAACTCTGTGCTCTCTCAGGCTTCCTCCGTCCAAGATGGAGACCAGTTACCGGTTCGTACATTACTCACGTCTCCTCTCTGAACTTAAGTCCTGCTCTGAGTGATTATACTAAATATGTATTGGATATAAGCTTAGAAATCATAATCTGTAGTTTTTCAATGAAATTAAATGAAAATACATCTGATTCATGATATAGATCCTCTACGTCAGACTCAAAATAATGACAATATACAGAAAATAAACACAAATATACCATTATTCCATCATTCAATAACCCATACATAATATAATTTAAATACATACTGTATCAAACAACAACAAACAAGGGCTACAATTTCATAACCCCACTTTATAATTATATAAAAAATCCTTATTTTACCAGTTTTTTGAAGTAATAAAGAAAAACAGATGAGAATTTGTCATGCATAACGCCACGATGCTTTTAAAACATCTGTATTCACAGGATTAACACAACTTCCTTTGTAACAATTAAGTCCACTCTCATCTAGAAACAATAATAATAATGATAATAATAAAAAGGGGAAAACTTCAGTTCTATTCTGGTTTAATTTCAAATACACAGATAGTTTTGGGGTTAGTCAGACAGATCATGGCCATGAAACAGAATTTGCAGCCTGAACATGAACTGTGTCCCTGAATCCCTTTTGTTTTTCCACTGGAGGCTCGTTCTGTTTTCTCTCCACCCTGCTGTCAAAGTTTGTCTTGAACCTCTGTGTTTGTTTCTGGGGGCGCAGGCGGAGCCGGTGCAGACGATGACAGAAGAAAGTCGGGCACAGGGAAACATCGGACCGGGTCTGTACGTCAAATACATGCGAGCTGGAGCGAACATCCTGTTTCTGGTCTTTGTCCTGCTGATCAACCTTCTCGCTCAGGTACGAGAGACGAAAACCACAAAATAAAATTTCATTTCACATGATTTTACTTCCTCTAAATGAAGAAACTTAACCATTTAACGCCCCCCTCCTTGTCTTTCAGGTAGCATACATCATGCAGGACTGGTGGCTCGCTCACTGGTGAGAATGAAAACCATTAAAGAGATAGTTCAACATTTTAGCAAATTGGCCCATTGCCATAATCCCTATAGTCATAGCAGTAGGTTCATTACCTTTAATTGTCGGTGCAAGCTATTTTTAGAACGGCAGAGGTGGAAGTCACAACTTGTCCATCAGAGTGTTTTGGAGTTGTTGGATTATTTGATGAGTTTGATGAGGGAAACCAAGAAATCCCATGACCCTCTGTAGCGTAGCTCTGAGCAGCTCACGGCTCTGCACCGCCATTCTAAAAATAGCTTGCACCGACAATTAAAGGTAACAAACCTACTGCTAGAGGGATTATGGCAATGGGCCAGTTTGCCAAGACGTAGAACTATCCCTTTAAAGAAGAAGAAAATAGAGCCACTGTTTGTGTTTTCTTCAATAACTTGCTCCTGACTTTGGTTCCACTTGTTCTGCTCAGGGCCGACGAGCAGGAGAAGGTCACTGCCAACAACACCATCATCCAAAGCGGAGTGAATGTCACCAGAGAGCTGGACACCGACTTCTACCTGGGCGTTTATGGAGGTGACCTGAACACACATGTTGTTGTTGTTTACTTTGCTCCTCATGTTGTCTCCCGTTGTGTGTGTGTGTGTGTAACTGTGTGTAACTTTATGCCGCCGCTGCAGGTTTGACAGCAGCCACCATCCTCTTCGGCTTCAGCAGGAACTTCCTCCTGTTCAATGTGCTGGTCAAGTGCGCACAGTCGCTGCACAACCGTATGTTCACCTCCATCCTCAAAACGCCCGTCCGCTTCTTCGACGTCAACCCCATCGGTGAGGAAAACGTGCTAAAAATGAATTTATGTTTAAAGGGATAGTACAGTATTTTGCCACCTTAATCCTTATAGTTACTGCAGTATCTTTAATTATCGGTGCATGTTGCTTTGAGATCCGCCGGGAGAATGTGGCAAAATGTTGTAAAAAGTTGATCTTTGTGGAAAAGTTGAAATGGGTTTAATGTATTACCCTCTGTAATTAGAGAGTGGTTAGAGTGGAGTGAAAAGAAGCAGAAGAAGAAAGCTACAAGTTAGTAAAACCTAAAACAATAACAACAACACTGTTAAAGGGATAGTTCAACATTTTTGTCTCCTCAGGACGAGTTCTCAACAGGTTTTCGAAGGACATGGGTCAGCTGGACTCCAACATGCCGTGGATCATGGTGGACTTCATTCAGGTGAGTCAGCTGAAAGGAATTCAAGGCCCTAATGGAACAAAGAGACTTTTATTTTTTTTGGAGGAAGTTGAGAAAGAACGAAGGATAAATATTTGTTAAGAGGAAAAAAAAGAAAGAGAGAAATTTGTCCAGTGTAATGAAATGGAGAGAATTAGTCACGACCTAATGAGGAAATTGGTGAACACACGGTGAACACATCAGCTAAAGAGAGGGTTTGTGTTTTCTCCGAGTAGTTGTTCCTACAGATTATTGGCATCGTCGCCGTGGCAGCGTCAATCATCCCCTGGATCCTCATCCCAGTGCTGCCGCTCCTCTTCGGCTTCCTCTACCTCCGTCGCTACTTCCTGCAGACCTCCAGGAACATCAAGCGCCTGGAGTCCACCAGTGAGTGTCTTCTCTTCATACTGTATGTGTCTTTTGTTGTTTGTTTGTTTTTGCAGAAATACAAACAGTTTTTCTGTCCTGCAGCTCGGAGTCCTGTCTTCTCCCACCTGTCCTCATCCCTTCAGGGCCTGTGGACCATCCGAGCCTTTGGCGCAGAGGAGCGGTTCCAGAAAACCTTTGACGCCCACCAGGACCTACACTCAGGTTCCTGCCTACTCTCCGCTCCTGCAGCTTCACCGCTGATGACGATAGATAGATCCAGTCACTAACTACAGACGCCCTCCTCTCTCCTCAACAGCCGCCTGGTTCCTGTTCCTCACCACCTCCCGCTGGTTCGCCCTGCGCCTCGACGCCATCTGCTCCGTCTTCGTCACCATCACCACATTCGGCTGCCTGCTGCTCAGAGACCGTGAGGACGCATTTACTGTATCTTCTTGTCGCGTTAAGCTTTGCAGGACGGTGTGTGGAGTCTGATGGTTTCTGAATTTGTCCTTTTTAGAGCTGGACGCCGGGTCCGTGGGTCTGGCTCTGACCTACTCCGTCACCCTGATGGGGATGTTCCAGTGGGGCGTCAGGCAGAGCGCCGAGGTGGAGAACTTGGTGAGACACGCCCTCTGTCCTTCAGATACGGATTTAATTAATCCACATAAGTATTTTAGTAGTTGTTTGGCGTTTCGTCCAAATGGAAACAGCGTTTTGGGGGGATGAAAACTATGTTTTTTCCCTTGTTCTTCCTGCAGCTTTAGACATCTCTAAGTTAACTACAATTAAGCTGTTGCTATCTGACTGAACTTTAGTTAAAGTTAGTTTTGTATTGTTCATTGTAGTTTTTATTTGGTTTCTGGTTTTTGTAATTGTAATTCTTTTTATTTATTTCACTAGTTTTAGTCTTTGTTTTAGTTAATTAGTCAACTGTGGTGTTTTTATGTGGCAGCGTTGCAGCGCCACACACAGGCCTGGTGAATGCACTACAGCAGTTAGGGTCTTCAGTAGTGCAGATATTTGTTGAAACGATGCCGTGTTTTTGGAGATTTGGGCGAAGCTCCGGATGAACGGTCGTGTGGTTGATCGTCTCCTCTTTGTGCCGTCAGATGACCTCGGTGGAGCGGGTGGTGGAGTACACTGAGCTGGAGAGTGAAGCACCATGGGAAACTCAGAAGCGTCCTCCTCCCGACTGGCCCAGGAAAGGCCTGGTGACTTTCGACAGTGTCAGCTTCTCCTACAGCAGCGAGGGCCCGATGGTGCTGAAGGACCTGAAGGCCATGTTCAGACCCAAAGAGAAGGTCAGACATGTTTTTTCTACGACACGCACACGTCGTATGTTGGTGCGATGTGACGTCAGAACAGGAGCTGAGGATGTTTGTTCCTATGCCGCAGGTCGGGATCGTGGGCAGAACGGGAGCTGGGAAGAGCTCTCTGGTCTCGGCCCTGTTCCGCCTGTCAGAGCCTCAGGGGAAAATCTACATCGACGGCGTCCTGACCTCGGAGATCGGCCTGCACGACCTGCGCCAGAAGATGTCCATCATCCCACAGGTGAGGGCGCTACGACATCCGGTCGATGTGTCATCATGTTATTGTCTTCTATTGGACTTGATGGACGTTTGACCTCCTCCTCTCTCTTGTGTTGTTCTTCTGTTTTCCAGGACCCAGTGCTGTTCACCGGCACCATGAGGAAGAACCTGGATCCTTTCAACCAGCACACGGACGAGGAGCTGTGGGGCTCTCTGCAAGAGGTCGGCACACACACACACACACACATACACACACACACAATAACTCACCGCATCACCGTCTGGTACGGCTTCTTGCTCCCATGTTAAACAAGGGTTTTCATGAAAGTGACAATAAAATTGAATTGAACTGAGTTAAAGGCAGAGATTAAAGGGATATTTCAACATTTTGGCAAATTCTACTATTGCTATAATCCCTATAGTTTTAGCAGTAGGTTTGTTACCTTTAATTGTCGGTGCAAACTGTTTTGTTTTGTGTTTCCCTCATCAAATACACAATCCAACAACTCCAAAACACTCTGGTGGACAAGTTGTGACCTGCACATTCACCACGCTATGAGATAATAATAACGTAAAATGATTTAACATTATGACGCATGAAGCAAATAGTGGGAACTACTTGTGCTTTCGAAGGGTAAATGGTTAGGGTTAGGGGGTACTCCTAAAACTATAGGGAGTATGGCAATGGGAGAATTTGCCCAAATGTTGAAATATAGTGACGCACAGACAGAAAGACAGAGGTTAACCAACAGGTGCTTCTGTGTGTGCAGGTGCAGCTCAAGTCGGTGGTGGAGGAGCTGCCAGGGAAGCTGGAGACGGTTCTGGCCGAGTCGGGCTCAAACTTCAGCGTGGGTCAGAGGCAGCTGGTGTGTCTGGCCAGAGCCGTCCTGAGGAAGAACCGCATCCTCATCATCGACGAGGCCACGGCCAACGTGGACCCCAGGTACCAGACCGCTGAAGACCTGAACCCCGAGTCCAGGAAACATGCAGTGTCTGTTCCCACTGGCTCACCGAGTATGTGTTTGTTTGTATGTGTTCAGGACAGATGAGCTGATCCAGAAAACCATACGGGACAAGTTCAGAGAATGCACCGTGCTCACCATCGCTCACCGCCTCAATACCATCATCGACAGCGACCGTATCCTGGTGAGCACAGGACGCATAACAAGGCATCATGGGACATTTCCAAAAACACACTCATTACAATATACACAGCTCATCCAAAAAAAAAGTCACCGCCTGGATTTACATAAGCTACTGTAATGGGTAACGGCCTCCCATTGGATAATTACTGCATGGATGATTATGTTTCAGATGGCAACAAGCTATTTAACCCTTACTGATGCAGTCTTGTTTCTTCAACAACCGTGTTGGAAGACACAGCCTGTGGTCGTGGAAAAGATGTTAATCTGTTTCAGAACGGTCAAATTATCGGCATTAAGCAAATAAAACATCTAAGGAGATTGCTGGGATTATTAAAATTGGGTTAAGAACTGTCCGACTCATTAAAAACTAGAAGGATAGTGGGGAAACATCTTCTTCAAGGAAGAAATGTGGTCCAATGTTACCAGAGTCCAGACCTTAATTCCATTGAGAATATTTGGAAAATGAATGCAACTCGTACAGTATGCCATAATCAAAGCTAAAGGCAGTCCAACGAAATATTAGAGTGTGTGACTTCTTTTTTGGACGGGCAGTGTGTTTGTATGTGTGTGTATGTTTGATGTGATCAAAACCTGTTTAACCTGTAGGCGTCTTTACAAGTTCCATATGTAGGTCAACAACAAGCATCCGTCTCACACATTTCCAGCAGCGAACTCACACGTGGTTAAAAAGCAGAAATGTGAATGTAACCACTGGTCATGTGCAGCTGCTGCTTCGTTAAAAAGTATAACAGACTTGTATAGTTCCCCTTTAACATTTTAGGAGCGCATTAAGGGTGCAGACCATGAATTGACTTGCAAAGCAAATATTCGCGTTTCCTTTTCATTCATGATCCTCACGCACATTGGCCACATTCCAGAGTCTTTGAGTCGCTCCCTCCATGCTGCACCAGTGTTAATACAAAAAAAAAACAGGAAACTTTCTGAAAGTGAAAGTTGATGGAACATTTATTTGCTACGTGCAGGTTCTGGACGCCGGGAGGATCCACGCCTACGACGAGCCTTACACCCTCCTTCAAGATCCAGACGGCATCTTTCACAAGATGGTGCAGCAGACGGGCAAACAGGAAGCAGCCGCTCTGCTGCAGGCAGCTAAACAGGTGAGGAGACGACGGCCGTCTGCTGCTGCTGCTGCTGCTGCCAGAAGCTTTTCTTTGTTTACATACGAAATAGGGTTACAAAGGGGGGGAAATTTCCAGAAACTTTCCATGGGTTATTAACCCTCCTGTTATCCTTCTGGGTCAAACTGACCCAATCTGTTTCCTTCCTTCCTTTCTCTCTTCCTTTCCACAATCCCTTTTCCATTCCTTCTTTCTTTCCTTCCTTCCTATCTGTCGTCCTTACTTCTTCCTTCCTCTTTTGACCCACCTAACCTGATCTGTTCCTTCCCTCCATCTTTCCATCTTTCTTTCCTTCCTCCCTTCTTTCCCTTCTTCCTTCCTTGAATGAATCTGTTCCCTCCCTCAATCTTTCTTTTCTTCCTTTTCCCTTTCCTTCTTTCTAAAAGCCCTTTTCCCTTCCTCCTTCCCTTCTCCCTTCCTTTCTTCCTTCCCTTCCCATTCCTTCTTTCCTCCCATCTTTCCCTTTGTCCTTCCTTCTCTCCCTGCCTTCCTTCCTACCGTTCTTCCTTCTTTCCTTTCATCCGTCTTTCCTTTCGTCCTTCCTTCCTTGACCCAGGAGGACAACAGGAGTGTTTTAAGTTGGGGAATTTTGGAAATTTTCTATAACTTTATCAAGTTTTAATTCTTGTATGAACAAATCAATTCTTTTACTGAACAACAATTTATTCCTGTTTATTCCCGTGAATTCCCATGAAGAGTTTCCAACTTTTTGCAACTCTAATCCTAAACAACACTGACCTTTTGTTCCCGCCGCTGTGCGCTCAGGCCTACGAGAACAGGAGCCGGTCCACTGTCTCCAACGGTCACGCCGAGACCGCCGACGGGAACCTGGTGATCTTCGAGACGGCCCTGTGAGCATTGGGAGATCCCGAGTCGACCGCTGCTTTTGACCGAGGATTGAGATGGAGCGTGTGCCGGTGCACTGCAGAGGGCCTCATCATCATCATCATCATCACTCAGCTGCTGAGGAGGCTGAGGAGGACGGAGAGGCTCTGCACAGGCTCCGGGCCTGCAGCCGCGTGCACGCACGAAGATGCTGGGAGAGCCTTGGAAATCACTGCTGTACAAACTGTTCACATAGACACTATTTATTTTCTATGTTGTTATGTAAACTATTCGCTGCTCAGTTCACTGATGCCTTAGAGAAATTGCTTTGAAACAATCGCACAACCCTTTTTAGAAACTGTAAGTGCCTTATTTTGAAGTTCGTAATAGTTTTTACATGTTAATTTAACCACTGATGACGTGCAGCCGTTCTACAGCTGCCTCTGTTGATGCAAAGCAGGTCAGTGAGAGTTATTTTCTGTCGTACTGAGATTATTATTGTGTTTCCAAAGGCGGCTCCAGCATTAAATAATGGAAACTACTTTACAGTCGTGTCTCCTTGTGAGGGAGGTCAGGGTGACAATCTGAACAGCTGCTACAACCACTATCTGACATATTTGTTTGTTTATGTTTTTGTTTTTTCAGCTGCCACTTTGTACATATGTGATGCATAATACGACATAAACAACTAAAGAAACCTCAATGTGTTGTTGCTGTTTGGAACAAAACACACATACAGATGTTTTTAGCTCATGACATCAGCAGCAGGAAACAGCAGTACATGTATGTATGAATGTATGTATGCATATATATATATATACACACACATACATACATATATACACACACACACACACACACATATATATATGTATGTGTATATAATGTGTGTATGTATATATACTGTATGTGTGCAGAGAAAAGCAAAGTTCCAACACGGGGTGTTGAACCAACAACCTTTAACTCCACAGTCAGGAGTTTATCCTGCAGGCCACCACTGGATCTGGAGGCTGAGGATGTGGGAACTGACAAACAGTAGAAATTCCCAACTGAGCCTCTCAGGTTGAATGGTGGTCTTGTGGATAAGTTCCTGTTGTTGGACTCTGAGGTTGGAGGTTCAAATCTGACTCCAACCAAACCAACTCCTAATGCAGCGTGATTGTCCTAAGTGGTCACTTATTCATCTCATGTCATGAGTCAGTCTCTTAATTTCATTACTTGTTTATTTGCCGAGGAGGACAATGCACATTAATTAACAATTTAACTCCGTGGTATCATGCAAGTGTGCTGGATTTAGCTCAGAGCTAGTTAAGGAAAAATATGCACACGTCATGAACAACGCTGCTCCTGAGACTGGATGACAGCACAGCTGCAAATACAGGCTCGTGTGAGGAAGGATGGAGGTACTGATGTTGCCTTCAGGTGCAGTCAGACACCTGACTGACGCCATCGGCAAACCAACTGGATGTCATTTTACCATGGATCTATAATACATCCATGCATTTTACTCGACGAGAGAAGGTAAAACGTGGGTCAGGTAAACAATATGACATCACAATGACAACATATTGTCACGCCTGTATTGTTTTGCCTCGTGCTAGTGGACCATTTCTTTACATAGAGGCTTGTTTATCCTGTTAAATGCAGCGTCTGTTGTCTTTCTAACTTCTGCCCGAGTTTAAGTAAACGCAACATCAAGAATACGTTTCGATATGCAACCGCACCGCTAGATGGGGGTAAATCTCACATACTGGGGCTTTAATTATGTTTCAATCAGGATCAGAACCAACGTGAATCCAGTTCAGTCAGGTTTAATCTGTATGAACGACAACAGACACAAGAGGCAATAACTGACACAGCATTACATTTTACGTTAGTGTAGTTCTAATTTCGGGAATGTTAATTTGTAGATGAAGTCTACTAAAGCACATCTGCTGCTGTTGAGCCTCATGAGTCATATATCTACAGTACATCATCTGTAGTGTAATCAGCCAAGACAAGTAGGAAACAAAAAAGTCTTACAAATCAAAATCACCTGTTAGGAGTAAAAACATAAATACAAAAATAAAAACAACATTTTAGGTAGCCTATGTAGCATATTAACATTGTAAAAATCATAAAAACACGAACATTTCCAGTGTTTTATTGCTTACACTTTGGTCTTAAGACAGAAAAAGCAGTGAAATAAAGACTGATGGTGTCTGGACATCATCTCTCACATAGTGGTCTCTTCCTATGAAAGTCAACACCTCAGCATCCAGTAGTGTCCATAATATAAACTCAAAGTGCCATTTCGTGTTGATGTTGTACCTGATGATGACATGTTTTTTGGGTTAGTGTTTGAGATTCACAGTTTACTACTACAGCAGTGTCCAAATTGAAAAGAAAAGAGGTAATGATGCAGATGAAAAAGCTCCAGACGTTGACACACATCTGATGTGTGACCAACAGGTAAATTATATCCAAACTTTTGTGACTCTGAGAGACAATACTTGTACATTTGGCTGCAAAAAACCTAAAAACTCTTCTCCAACGGATGAAGAAAGGTGGGGGGGTGGGGGTTCTGCATAGTTTTTTTCAAATTATCTATGAACTGGCAGTGAAAGTATCACTTTGGTGAATGTTTAATATTTAACATTTGTTGGCCCTGTAAACTTCTTGTTTGTTGAACTTGTCGTCAACTTGTCAGTTGCTGTAAGTTTTGGTCTCTATGCTTCATGAGTCTGTCTCAGTTACATGTTCAGCACACCAACCAACTTTTTCTTGGCCTCTGAATATTGCTCGTAATGTGAAATTTGAATTCGATGTGGAGCTGAAGCTGAAAGCTGAAACTCCCTGATGGTTCATTCCTGAGAAGATTTCCCTCCAGCTTCACTGTGACAACAACAACGTGTGTTGTTTTCGATTGAAGTTCACATACTAATCGTCTACAATTCAATTAATTAAATCACATTATACAGAACTTTGATCTCATACTACGTGCTGGTAAATTTATGTTTAGTTTAAAATGTATTAATAGTCTGTTTATCAATAACATCTGTCATAAATTATAATTCTATAAGGCGTCTTTCATAATAATAACTTTTTAAATTGAGACAAAATTGCTGCTGATGAAATGAGGCATGGAAAAAACTAACTCTGAATGAGAGATTTTATTCACATACTGCTCTGACACCTCATTGAAATATATAAACAGCACCAGGCCAGTCACTTGCATACTGTCCTGGCTGTTGTGAGGTTTTATACTTGCACAAGCACAACAGGGAATGAGAGATAAATAAGGGGGGTGAGTATTTTGTCAGTGCTCCAAAGGCTGTTAGAAAAAGGTAAAGGAGCATGACAGGAAGTAATGTCATCGTCATGCCTACCAGCTAATATGGCTTCACAGCTTAAGTCTGGATGGCTTTGCTGAAGGCTGGCAGGCGTTTTTCTCTTGGTCCAGAGTCCAACAAGTGGAAATGGTGAGGAGATACTGAAGTGTGATCAAGTGTTGGCAGCTTCTGTCCATCGAACAACAACAAGTCAAAGGTCATTTGTCCTTTTTAAGAGTCAAGAAACTGGTGTTGTCCGTCATCACATCTGGATGGATACATGTTGACCTCAGAGGTTCGTCTCATCCCAGGTCGGGTCGTTCATGTTCTTAAGGACTCGTCTAACTATCCTCTCCAGCTCTTTCCTTGCTCGCTGCTCCTCTTCCAGCGTCCTCCTCATCCTCTTGTTGTCCTGGAGGAAAAGACACAAGGAAAGAGAAGGAGAGAAAAAGAGAATATGTTTAGCTTGAGCAGTGATGTCGCTAAACAAAAACAGCTAAACATCAACACCTGTCGTCAACTGACATCTCCTTTAAGGAGCTTCATGCATCTATATTACAGTTTTAGCTTTAAATTTCAGCCAAATGAGCTCAGTAAAGATGGGACTGGAACGGCCACTGATGACATCCCACTTCTGCAGATTTATATTATGCTAAAGAAAAAAGCATTATGTGATAAATGTCTCGCAGGTTCCATTGCACATCAGGCAATGTGGCAGTAAGAGATAAATAGTTGTTTTCAAAGCAAATTCATGCAAAACCGCTGATGTGCATTCCCGTTGGGGGCAGTGTTTCAGCAAGCAGTCTCTGCATTTCCCTCTAAAACAACTCTGTCTGGTAACGTTCTGTTATTATCTCATAACGTGGTGAATGTGCAGGTCACAACTTGTCCACCAGAGTGTTTTGGAGTTGTTGGATTGTGTAGGCTATTTGATGAGTTTGATGAGGGAAACCAAGAAATCCCATTAGCAACTGTAGCATAGCTCTGAGTAGCTCACGGCTCTGCTCCACTGTTCTTAAAATAGCTTGCACCGACAATTAAACGTAACAAACCTACTCCTAAAACTATAGGGATTATGGCAATGGGCCAATTTGCCAAAATGTTGAACTATCCCTTTTAAAAAAAATGCAGACTCACCTGTTTGAGCTCCTGGACCTCATCCTTGAGGCTGTACACGGTGTCCACCAGACTCCTGCAGAGACACCACCACAGACTGATACAGGACCAGCTCTCATCTGAATGCTTCTAGTGTTATAGTTCACATTAGGTGTGTTTATGTTATGGCCTTTATTTTAATCAGCTCCTTGTTTCCACAGCAACCACCATCAGAGTCTAAGGGTGCACTCACACTAGGCAATCGTACCGTGCCCAAGCATGTTTGCTCCGTAAAGTCCGGATTCTATTGCTAGTGTGTGTGCGCCCTAAATGATCAGTGTGTGCAGCAGCAGCGTCGTCATCTCTGACTCACCTCTCCTCTACCACGGTTTGTCCGTTGCTCCTGGTTTCCTCCACGATGATCTTCTCCTCCTCTGGGAACAACATGTGCACGTCCTTCCTGCTGGAGCCTGATGGAGCAGAGAGACAACGGTAGAAGTTATCAACTGTGTGCGTCAGTGTCACACACACACACAATATGACTAACGCATGTCCACACAAACATCAGCCCCATGGACACAAACACATTTTATCACTCCAAGTGTTGAACGTTGAAATAAAGGAGTCATGCTGCACTGATGGGAATCTAACCAAAACAGCTACAAAATGTACACAAACACACACACATACATACGCACAGCAGGGGAAGGGTTCGGGCCAATAGATGTGCAGACACATCTCTCTCTAAACTGTAAGCTAGCAGCTTCACCAGAGTGCCTGTGGCCTGCTGCTGTGGCGACACCCAATATCTTACGAGAAAACGAGGCAGTCCTGTAACTATGGGCGGTCCAGATACTGTCATAATCCGAGTCCTCTGATTGGTCAGAACATGGCAGGTTGCCAGGGACACCAGCGGTGATGGTGAGGCTGGTGTCAGCGAGCACATGGTTGTGCATGAGGTCAGTCCCTTGCCAGGCTGGACCATAAAGTAACCAGCAGTGGATGAGTGGGTGGAACGAACCAAATTGAGGATTGAGGAGGATGAGGGGAGGAGAACAAACCATTTGGATCAAGGGTTTGGGTTCAAAAACAAAAATGTTTAAACCAGACCAACCAGAAATAAAAGGAGAATAGTTTATGTAGGATAAACCATGTTGAAATTAAGGAAATGAGGAGGAAGAAAGAAGAATAAAACCAAACCAGCAGTTAATGAAAAAACAAGGGAAGACATGAAAAGAGAGGGAAGAGAAAATATATTGTTAGAGCTGAAAGCAGAGAACAAACAATGTTAGATTTAACACACAGCAGCTAGAAGTGCGTGCGGATGTGTGTCCATGATGTTGTGTCCGTACTGTGTTTACATATGAATCTGTGTGTGTCTGTGTGTGTGTGTTTGTGCACTCACTGGAGTTGAGTGTCTGTCGTGTCTTGGCGCTGGTGCAATAGGCCTCAATCACTTTCAGTATCTGAGCATCCTCCTCCAGAGCCGCTGTACCTGAGAGCAGGACCAGAGGAGTTCAACTTCCAGTACACACAGTTTGGCTGCCATATTGGAAAACATTAAGGTTTTTCTGTCACTGCAGCCTGGGCTTCATCTGTTTAGTTTGTAATTATTTTAAACTGATGAGAGAGTTTTCAATAAAAGAAATGTAATCACAATGAATGATGTTTTTTTTGGCTCATGTTTGGTGTCTACTACAGAAACAACAACCTGTGTAGAAGCAGCAGCAGAGATAGAGATGCAGCACAATGCACTCATTTAAAAACAAGTTATTTAACTATGAAAATGACTAGGAAATTTAAAACAGTTGCTGTTCTTTCTTTATTTCTTTATTTGTTCTTACTCTTTCTGGCAGTGAAGTCCTCCTCCGACGGTTTCCTCTCCGGCTTCCTCTTAGGGAGCAGCTTCTTCATGTTCTTCGGGCTTTTACTCATATCCTACAAAACACAAAGTGAAACGTAGAGCTTTCATCGTCATCGTCATCGTTTCATTGTGTAAATTTCAAACGGATGAAAGTGAAAAGAATCCCATAAAGCAGAGGTATCAGTTTGACTCATTGAACAGCACCTCCTTGTAGCAGAGAGCAGCAGACGGCCGGAGAGGAGGCGCAGGGCGGAGGCAGCTCAGGCTCCAGGGCTTGGGGGTGCTCGGTGGCTCCAGTGGCCCCCACATCGGGCTGCTGCTGAGTGCCGTCCCATAAGAGGAGGGGTGGGGGAGGGTGTGGTAGGTGTGTCCAGTGCTCCCCCCTCGTGACTCAGAGTGTCTCGCAGGAGTGATGGGGTGAGAGGGCAACTGGGCGGAGGAGAGGAGAGGTTAGAGAGAGAAGACAGGAGCAAATGATGAAGCGGCTAATGAATAAATGAATAAATCCTTTACTTACTGTGTGACAGACAGACAGATGCTTGTGGGCGTGTGTGTGTGCCGGCGTAGTGTGTGTGTGTTTGGTGAGGAGGTCCAGCCAGTCCTGTAGATCGTGCTGACTGTTACAGGCCACCTGCATCCGCTCACACTGGCCACCTGCACCGCAACACACGCAAACATAATTATGTGTTCATGTACACCACTGACAGTAAACTAGCTTCCTACATTTCCCATTTGAACAACAGACATACATGCAATTTTTAGTGATCTATGTCTACATTAGTTTGTGAAAAGTTATTCTAATAACAACATATCAAATTATGTATCTGGGATGATTTCTCTCTTTACAGCTGCTCCTCTCTACATAACTAATGATAATGACTTGTAAAATGTATTTTAATCCAGTTTCTGGATGTTTTTTAAAAAAGAAAAATCTCTTGGCTAAATGAGAGAGAGTGCTGACCGGATATTTCAAAGGCATTCTTCAGGTTTTCTCCGTCCTCTATTCTGGAGATGAGCATTCCTGATAGTGGCATCTTCCCCTACGGAGACACATGGAGAAATATACAGGATTAGTTACACACACACACACACAAAAAAAACACGAAAGCAATGTTTAAACTTGATCGCATGCACCTGATAGATGAATCCACTCATCCTCAGGCTGGCAGACAACACGACCAGTGTGTGAGGGAAGAGGACGAGGTAGCGTTCGTTTGACTCCTGGAAGACAAAGGCACATTTTACATACTTTTTTCAGTGTCACTTGAACTCATCCGCGTGGATGCAACCCCAGGGTGTGTTGTAGGAAACCAAAACTCTTCCAAACTACATGATGAATGTGGTACCTGACAGTTCTGTGTGTGGACCGTGGCCTGGGACATGTGCAGGACAGGGCCCAGTGTTTTGATGTCATCCCCCTCCCAGTTTCTGATTGGCTCGGTTAAAATCTGCAACTCCAGGTCCTTCTTCTTCCTCACCTCCTGACACTGAGCCTGTGGACACACAGACACACATGTACAGTAGGCAAATATCTGCACAAAAGAAGATTTGTGTGACAACCGTGTGGTGGTACAGTATGTCTTACTCCAAGGTTTTTGAAGGCCGCCATCGCAGAATGGAGGTCAGCTCGGTCAGGATGCTGGTCCTAAGGCAAAGATAAATACATAAATAAACAGTGACTGAATAGAAACACTGGATTATTTATACTTGATATCATCTGTATCTGTGCAGGTCTCAAAAACAAAAATAGCACGGATGAGATATCAATCTGAACCTTAAGAATAACAGAAAGAAAGACAGACAGAGAGACAGAGAGAGACAGTCCAACCTCCATGTGTCTGTCCAGCTCTTTCAGCAGTGTTGGGTATCTCTCCAGTCTGGTGAAGGGTTTACTTAGACTAGTGGTCAGAGTCAGGATCCCTGGAGTGGACGCTCCCTTCGACTCCATGTACTCCCCCAGCTCCTCACTGTGACACACACACACACACACACACACACACACACACACACACACACACACACACACACACACACACACACACACACACACACACACACACACACACACACACACACACACACACACACACACACACACACACACACACACACACACACACACACACACACACAAGCAAAGGCACAACTTAGTTTTGGAACAAACACATATTTCTTTGTTTTGCACACACAGTCTCTATCGGTACCTGTGTTGTGTGAGTACACTGACAGCAGACGGGTGGCTGGAGCAGTAGGCCACGTAGATGATCTTCATCTGAGCCATCAGACTCAGGAAGAAGCCTCCGATCCTCTGCTGGTTCTCTGGGAGTCTACAGACAAAAAAGCAATGACAATATCAGACTGAGCAATGAGACGCTGGTACCTCATACTACCACTAGATGTCTCTGTTGATGCACAGATGAATACACTGAACACTGAATAAAGACTTTTTATTGCAACCTGGTGGTGAAATTGAAATAATCTATGTGCAGAATAAAAAGAGAAGATTAACTGTGGAGACAAACTGTTCAAGAAGGATCCGATTAACAATATCTTTAGGTAATTAATCTGCAGGGTTTTTTCACAGTAAATCATTTTGGTTCATAAAACGTCAGAAATTATATGAAAAATGTCATTCACTTCTCTGACAAACGGTTCTATCTTGATAATAATAAGTGACTGTAAGTTTTCTGTCATATTTATCTTGCTCAATCCAGAAGTATAGATTATAATGCCACAACCCACCACTTATTAATGCTACCACTTCAATAACTGCATGTGACGGCTTCTGATAATGGGCTTTCAACTGAGTTATTCTAACTTTCTAATTATTCCTTATGAGATGTAATGTGTACATATGCAGGAGGCAGAGCAGAGTGATGTACTGACTTTGTGTGCTCCTCTAAGGACTGAACCAACATCTGCTGGAAAGTTGAGATCTCCTCCAGGTTTCCTTGAATGTGACTGATGTCCACAGCGCTGAGTCTGCAAACCACAGGAGGCCATCATTCATTATTTAAAAGTCTTCTCTGGTTAATGCTGATTGATCAGGTTTAAACACAGCTTTCTCTATTTGTTTATTTTACTATCAAACAGAATTTGCTATTTTACTGTCACATATAACAATAATATGTATTTATACGTATCATCATGCTCCAGATGCGTATAAGGATGGTATAAAATATACGTATATCAGCGTCTATGTTCAGATTATATAGTAAAAATGCTGTAGATATTCTAGTGCATGTTTCACTGCCTCTGGAACTGTTGAATAACACAATAAAAAGTGTAAAAATAACTCTACCTGTCTGTGGGGTGAAGTGAACGCAGGTATGAGCCCAGGAGACTCTGCAGCTCCCGCGAATATTCAGTCTCTGCTTCCAGGATGTTCTGTAAGACCTGACAGAAACACAACCCAGAAAAACACACGTTATATACAATGATGCCAATATTTTCCCATAACGTCCTTGTTTGGAGCGATATTTAATGTAAATTCATGGGAACGATCCTACAGCTCTGACAGTAATTCAATATTGGGATCATCATTCTGTTTATGTCATTATCTACATATTTCATTTTTTGGAGGCATTGGATGTGCAGACAGGCCAGAATAACCCTGAGAGGAGGTTGTCCTGTAAAGTGGGGTATGTATTTTGTATGAAGCTAATGGAGAGCGATATCACGACCCGGTGGGAGTTGCAACTGGCTTAAGTAGCTTTCAATGGGTCTGACTCCTCAGGCTAATTGGCTAATCTCTGCACAACATCACAAACCTCTCAGGAATGAGGTTTCTGGTGATGAATTGCTGCATATTAGTCACACATGCTGCCGTGTGCTCCTGCATGTCAGGAGACACTAGACATCTAACTGCAACTGAAGCGATGAAATAAGATCAGAGAGGACACAAACAGGACAGCAACAAGAATGCTGGGGAAAACAAACACGCAAAGACGAAAACATCACAGTCCTTACACAAACATCTGTTCTACAGCTTTTAGAGGCTCTTTGAGAAGATGGACAAAAACTTCTTTTTTCCTTTTGCATCTGTGTCTGGAACAACTTTGACTTCAGGCAGGGTCTGTCTGTGCATCTGTTTATTTGTGTATTTGTGTGTGCATGCATCTATGAGAGAGACTCAGGTAGCCTGACCAAAGATAGACTGTCTAGAGAGCCTGTGCAGCTTGTTGCATTATTAAAACACACACAACACTCTCACAGATACACACACAGCAGCAGGCGCTAACCCTGGGGCAAGGCTGCCCCAGAAACCACTGAATTGGAAGAAATAACCTACATTACATCTGCAGCACTCACACACACACACAGATGACACATGCAGCGGTGCCATGCAGGCTCCACAAATCACCACATGCTTGTAGACACACAGAGACAGCAACACAATCATTAAGTGGATGTGTGGATGGAAAAATATTGATTTTAACAGTCGACAAGAGCAGACACACGTGTGACAAACATCCATTGACTCAGTTAACTCCTGCAGTCCAACTTTGAACTTTTACTTCTTCGTTCATTTTGTCTCTGGGGAAAGACGGCCAACCGCACACACAAACGCGGTGCATATATCAATTTACTGCAAGCTTTCGGTCACTGTGACCTTCTTCAGACAGATTCAGACTCAGACATCTAAACTAAACCTTTGTTCTAAGTAACAATACTGAGACCTGGTGGACTGTCTTCCTCTTTCATTGTTAATATGAATGGTAAATCATTACAAGCTGTTGTTGTGTACAGTAATGGTATGATGCTCACCACATTGTAGTAGGTCTTACTGATGATAGTTGTGTCGAAACCTTTGGGTGGACTTTTTAGAGTCCCCGACTTTGTCTTCTCTGATGTCTTATCTAAAAACAGAGAAAGAAGAAAGGACAGTTTAATGGTACGCTCCATCACAACAAATTAAAACTGTGGTCATTTCAAGTAAATACAATGCCTCATTGTTCATTCATTCAAAAAATGTCGAGGTCATTACAGTATGTAGGACAACCAATCGCTGACTGCACGCTGTCATGTCATCTTACTCTTCACTTTGGGGACATTGCGATGTAAAGCCAGAGGGGTAATGACTAGTTGTCTAGATAGACGGCAGCCTAATGTCCTCCTTAAAACCATTTGACTGGTCAGGAAAAGTACAAAAAGACATAAACTAGAATGAATCTGCAATAACCAGGAAAGGAAAGATACAGATGTTAGACCTGGATGCACTGCTTTATAGTCTATAGTTACATAAAAACCCAAAGGCTCAGTCTCAATCTCAATGATTCATGCCAATAAATCAAGATAACAAGAGACATGGAGCCTCCAATTCATCAGTGTTTACTTAACAAACAAACACAGAGCTTGCATCACTTTGCATCTCTCCAGTGTGAGCCTGTTATCTGACACATGAAACAGCTCCCCACGGCCATATGAATCTGCTGCCGTTCCTCAGACCACCGTCGTTATCATGGTGCTGAATTTTCTGCTGTAAGTTTCAAGGCAGGAAGTTCGTTTCTATACAGCAGCTCTGGAACTTCCTGTAATTGTGTGGTTGTGGAGCTTCCTTCCTTTCCTGCCTTCCCTCCTCAAAAAGCAAGACAACAAACCAACACAATCAAAACAGCTGCTGCAGCTGAAGACACAGGGGGCGGCAGACGACAGCTTTGTGGAAGCAAGTCAGCTCAGAACTGCATATCAATTCATATAAACCCTGCAGATACGATACGGAAAGTTGAATTAATGTGTTACGCTGTTACAAACACAGCTCTTTTTTGCCGTTATAAACACACGTCTACCTCTGACTTTAAGCAGTAGGTTTCAAGGATAACTTGCGCGCTCTCCTTCAAATCATTACTCAAGACCTGGCCATTTTTAAATCTGCTTTTTACCTGCAACAGTAGCTGTCTTTCTCTGTACCCACTATCAGTTTCCATAATTACAAACATACATAATTATTGCACATTATTTGTCCTTCTATGTACTTACAATGTAAAGCATCTTTGAGAGCTGTAAAAGCGCTGAATAAATGCATTATTATTATTAAAGTAATCATTTAACAACTCCAAGAGGTCACAGAGTAATTATCAGTGAGAGCAGGCCTGCACAAAGTCAGTTTGTTTGTGTCTATCTGACCTACTTGACCTGTGTCATTGCTTTGGGAAAATCCAATCAATATCAGGAGGTTTGGGTTTACTGTAACATTAATGTATGTTTATTTTACTGCAATTTAAAATAGAACTACAATTAAAACTAAGTATATTCAGTAAAACTAACCAAGCCATCCTCTTTTGGCCACAGCAATGACAAGACGCCAGTTCACTGTGTTGTGATAGATGACGGTGGGAATGAATGATGCACACAATGTGAAACAGTAAAGAGCTTCACCCACCGCTTCCTTTCAGCTCCCGTACATAGTTACTGGGGAACCACCCACTCTTGCCGTTCAGCGAGCCTTCCCACCAGCCCCCCTCCTCCTGCCTGCTCACACTGATGATGTCACCCTTGGAGAAGGAGAGCTCGTCCTCATTGGTCTGCTCGAAGGCGAAGCGCGCCCGGACCAGGATCTGACCACACCCGCTGCCCTCCGACATATCCTGGGAACACGAAACACAGAGATGAAAGAACCTGTGTACAACAACAGTATTAATAATAACAACAGTGTTTGTTTTCTGTCAATACACATCACCTTTGTTACCGCCGTTGTCATGGTAACTCACCAGGCTACGGTACTGAGGCTGCAGCAGCTTAGAGGAGCGACTGTGAGTGTTGAGGGAATCAAACGACTTGATCCTCAGCGTTGAGGAGTGTTGCACACACACACTGTCTCCAGAGACACTCAAGTCTGCAAGAGCACAAGATGTACAAAAATAAACAAATATCGACATTTCTAAAGAGGTTTTATCATGTTACGATAATTATATACAATGTAAACTATTATTATATTCATCACTGCTCCTCTACTTCTAATTATAACATGAATCTTGCCTTCTGTAGCTTTGCTGAGGGAAACCAAGGAGTTCAGGACTTTGGAGAAGTTCAGTCCCTGCAGGAGGTCATTGACCTCAAAAGCCTAAAGGAGGAAGAAAAAAACAACAACAAAAACAAATAAATAATATGAAACATATTTTAGAGAAGCAATAAGCCACTGAGAGGTTTGACGTAGGAGAGGAAACAGTACACACGTTCATAATAAATTCATAACATCAGCAGTGACACAAAGCTGCCCTCCTGACATTTCCAAGCACGTATCTCACGCTGGGATGTGGTGGGAAATAGAAAAGACTGGTCTGGTGATCATAACGGGCTGTATTTTCGGAGTCTGAGTTTACGGGAAGAATTCAATATAAGATCCTATTTTTAGAAGCAATGGCTCTGGCGTTTACAACACGCTCATCTTATTCAACTACGTCAGCTAAAAAACTAAAATGAAGAAACACTGAGTTCAGTGGGGGTTTACATCTTTGCTCCAACTGCAGTCTGGAGCAGGATTACTCAAAGTCTGAGCTCCCCCTTGTAATCTCCCCATCACACACACACACACACACACACAAACATACTGCCATAATCAAAATACCTCTGAAGCCCCTAATCTTGTGTACACCACACACACTGACTGACTTTTACACTCCAAAGGCGTGAAGATGGTGTGGTTGTGATCTAGGGTGTGAAAATCAAAGCCGAAATACTCCGTGGCAGCACTTTTTTACATTTTACACATTTTAATTAAATCAATAATTTACAGTAAAACTATTGCATGATGAGAATGGAAGATCATTTCACCATGTTAAGTTGTTTTCGCTTTGCATTGCTTTAAAAAACCCACATCTCATTTAGATATATAGACTTATTCATAGCTCAACAGTTAATACACACTTTCACCTCTCCCACTGGCATTTGTCCAAAGTACAATATGAGACTTCCCAGTCACTACTGCAGTAGAAATATACACCAGAACCACTTAATGAAGGCAGTGCTCCCTTCAATGTATTCCAACAACCATAAATCTGACCCTAGGCACGACATATATATGAATTTTAAAAGCGATATATATAAGTAAAGAAATTAGTTTCACAGCACGTGTGAATTTTATATTTGTGCAATGAGACAGACAAAAACGTACACACCTTTAAATAAGCATTGATATTGTTGCGAGAGTCCTGTTAAGGATATGTGTCAATAAATCTCACCTTGACAAAGTCATTGTAAGGTTATATTAGCATTTCATGACATTCAAAACATCCATCACCACATATTAAATGGAGTTAGCTTCATCTGGCAGATTGCATCTGTATGAAACACACTCTGGTCTGCAGCTGTGGGACACAAAGAGCACACACACACATGCTCTCAACGAACGCCTGTGATTGGTCAGACGTCTTACCTGATGACAGGGAGCGCTTGATTTAATGCTGCAGAGACGGCACACTGAATGCACACAATCAATATCTCACCCGATTAGGTTTCATTAATAGCAGAAGCCTAATTTATGATAGCGAGCGTTTTCTGATTAATTGTGCAGCTCTGGCTAATGGTGGAGTCCAAATTCATCCACACTCATAGTGGCCGTCTGTAATCCTCCTCTATTGGACAGGCAGTCTGGCTCGTCCCCTGCTTGTCCGATGACTGTCTGGGAGAATTACTACGCTGATGTCAGTCGGGCTGCTGGTAATGGAGGCCTTGGCTCCCAGCAACATGGCTGACATGCCTCTAATCAACCTGATTGGAAAATCCACTGGCTGCCTGGCGTGTTGCATTACATCAGCCCACCCGTCTCTCCTTCCTCCATTTCATCCTTTCATACTCTTTCCATTTCTCCTCCAGGGTTTTATTTATACAGCCCATTCTCCTCTCTGCAAGATCGTTTTTCGAAACCTTGTTAAGGATCTGCAGCCACAGACTTCAGCATTGCATAATATGCTCTTTTCCATTATGATTCCATGCCCATGGAAAAACATAGCTTAGATCAATAGCCTGTGTGTCTGTGTATGTGTGTGGTGTAATTTTGTACCACACTACTAACGCTCTCTCCGTCCACGCCCACTATGGGGCAGGATATAACCTGGCTTAACCCACTGTTGTGCAAACAAACACACACCCTACAAACTCTGATAACAATGCAGATAATTTTTTTCCATACACATGCCAACATCCTGACATTTTACATCAATTTCAGTATTTCCAACTTGCCTCTGCATTAATATTCATTGCTTTCGACAGAGATTTCACCAGGATGGAGAACATCATGAATCATCATCACCAGTAATAACAACATGTATGCACATGTTACCCAATATATCCCTCCAATCTCTGCCTCTTGTTCCCATAACTACAAAGGGGTATGTGAGTGATGTCCCTTTGTAGTTATGGGAACAAGAGCAAATAAAATCCAGTCAAGACTGCAGCTTTTTTTAAAACATCTTGGGAGCAGCAACTGAGAGGCACAGATTGGATTTGTTACTGTCCACACAACTGAACAAATAATAAACACTGATTTCATGTTTACTGTAGCTTGCAAGTTCTATTGCACTTTGATTTCATCCTAACAGAAAATAGCATCACATTTCCTTTGCAACATCACTGGAGCAATTAATTGGACCACAGGTAACTTATTAAAATTTACATATAATCCTCTATAATTTATAGACATTACAGTGACTACAGTTTTCTGACAGCTAATAACAATGGACCACACAACAGCTGCTCCATAAACACTCAGTACATGATCAATAAAGCCATTGGTTATGACTAATATCCCTGTAGCTATAAGATGGTTCAAAGCACCACCATTAATGTTTATTATTATAGCCTATCTAGACAGTTGAACCCAATTAGCATTTTCATATTTGAATAGAGCCAATTAATATTATTACCACCACAGCCATATTTAAATGTCACTTTGCCCCGGCTAATAACTGTCAGCTGGTCTCCACACGAGTAACAGCTGAAAACAATCAACTGAATTACGTCACTAATACAGGCTACAGTGGGAAATACAAGTTGTAAAACATAGTTTACACTATAAACAGGATGAATTAGTAAAGTGAACTTCAGGAAATGTTTGCTTTCTATGCTTAATGTTGTGAAAACATATTGACAAATACAAATCAATATTTAAAGCGGTAACTCACCTCCACACCGAAAGCCCCGCAGCCTTTAATAAACTCGCCAATGTTCCTTTGACACTCGCTGTCGCTCCTCGGTTCCTGGAAAAACTGCACAACAAACAAAACAACAAAAAAGTCTCTGAATGAGTCCAAATATTGACGCTTCGCTGTCAGCGAGGTGTGTTTGAGGGTTTTCCGCTCGGAAACAATCTTATTGCAGGCGCTGTTGCTGGTGCTGCACTTGCCACTTGCTGCTTATCGCTTATCAAATTAGCCAAAGTAAGGAGGCGCGCTTCCGGTTTCCACTTTCAAATTAAAACATCAATTAAGATTGTGTTTTCATACATTTGATGTTGGAAACGTTCATGTCGTGAAAATGAGAAAAATAAATGTAACATTATTTCATTTTAGCAGGAAGACACCTAGCCTAGTTCTTGCAGCCTATAGTGTTTTATAAACGTCATTCTACATAATTATATCAGATTACAGACTTTTCTTAACCTGCAGAGTTATTCTTGTTGTCATAATATCTGCATAAAGCAAGGAAAACATAACTAGATAATTGTCCAATGCATCCACAGAAGTGCAGGCTACTATCTGCAACAGTTGGAGCAAAAGCTATTTATAGAGAGTTTTGAATAAATAAATTAAGAGATAAGCAATGGCTACCAAGAGGGGGTTATCCCTTTACTTTGAAGGACGCATTAGTTCACACTGTGTTGAGTTGCAGCTGACCGAGGCTAACCTGACACAGACCTACAATCTTCCAGGGAAGTTGGATAAGCCGGAGGAGGATGTGACGTTGACAGGTTCAGAGTCTATTGTGTGTGTGTGTGTGTGTGTGTGTGTGTGTGTGTGTGTGTGTGTGTGTGTGTGTGTGTGTGTGTGTGTGTGTGTGTGTGTGTGTGTGTGTGTGTGTGTGTGTGTGTGTGAGTGTGGGAGAGTGAGATAGAAACATGCAAATTTCTAATTCAAATAATTTACATGTAGAAAAGCCTTCAGTGGAGTTTCAGTATTAACTATGGTCTACACAACAAAGTAGGAAATATGCTGTGCACTGGTGACCAATAGAGACACAGAATCACTGTTGAACAGTCATTACAAGTAGTTAGCCTATTATTTTACAATATTTCATTTCTCAATATTAACTTCTCCAGAATGATATAGTTTTATTGATAATCCGATCACTTTGTCTACTAAATCACACATCTCTTTAATTGTACGATATTAAGGCGTGTCCTTTTGACTTAGGGCGAAAAAAACTTTATTCATTGTGAAACCGAACATTTAATATTCCTACTTCATACTGTATGTTAGACTAAATATAGTTTTTAATAGACTGTATTTTAAGAAAGTTATTTTTCCAGGAAATCTTCATGTCTTTGGGTGAAGCCCTTTCATTTTTGTCTTTTGATGAAGTCTATTTTTCTGTTGCCCACTGAATATATTTGTAATGTGATATTATATTGTTGTTAGCCGAGCTCTCCTCCACCCACTTACTTTGTCCACCGTCCCAGGTCTGAGTCGCTCCAGCAGCTTGCACAGCACCGCTCCATCCTGCAGAGACGCCTGGAGGAAAGCCTCTGGATCCGAGATGCTTTTCTTGGGAGACTCCAGGACCCCCAGCGTTATGAGCCATGTTACCGTCTGCTCGGCGGAATTCATGCCTGAATGTCTAATGTCATAAAACAGCAGCAACAACAGCAACAGCAACAGCAACAACAGCAGCAGCTCTCTGGAGTATCTGGATATATCCTACTTGTGGTCCGTCCAACATAAGACAGGAGGGTCAGCCCCGCCTCGCTTGAACATTACAATCAGCCCACACTGGTTGGATCATATAGGAAAATAAAAAAAATAGAGGTCGTAATGAGAATTAAACGATTTCCTTCCTCCTCGTCCTGCTCTCTCTCCTTTTCTCCCTCTCTTCCTCAGCGGATGTTGGCATCACCTTTGCTTGTGCACAAAGTGGCAGCGAAACCAGAGTCAAAGTAGACATAATACAACACAATTTCCTTTAAAGATTTTCAAATTAAAGGCCCGTACATGACCAACATGACAGCTTCAGGTCAAAATAGAAAACAAAACTGCTATTTATTTGTTTGTTTTTGTCTTTACGCACCGTTGGACATATAGGCTACATTACAGTAATAGTCTATTATTTGGTGACATTATGCACCCATAGAGGGATGAAATCAGGAAATGTGTTGGTCAAACAGAATAAATAACTCAATTATATAATAAAATCATAATTCACGCCCATTCATGGTACTAAACATGTCTGTAATGATGTCTTCAGTGATGCAAATGAAAGCCTACTTACAAACAAATATTTAATAAAATATTTAAGGATTAGAAACAGACCTGTTGTTGTCATATTATTAAACAGGATTATTACTTTCAGTGTTTCCAGTCCAATCATATTCCAATACTGTTGCTCTGAAATCACTGAAATAGATATTAGTCTAAACTCAAACTATTTTCACAAGCCTCAGAAAATAGGTCCTACTCTCTGTAGGCTTTATTTAACCTAGTACTTTTACTTTGAAGGAAAAACACATGACTTCCGTTTTAACTCTGCCTATCTGTGAGTAGTTTGACAGGGTTGACAGCTGCACATCACAGGACCGTCCCATTGATGATAACAAGCTAATTAAATCCACTGAAGACTGAAATAGCCTGGCTTGATGACTAAATTGGTTTAAATTAAATGTATTTTCCTCTCAATTTACAAAACACTGCTGCATCAGCCTTTTTATATCATCCTCCTTGCTATGATGAGTGGCTACCTCCCTTTATCACCAACAGTGTTAAACTGGTCCGTTTACGCCCTCTGTCGGACAGTTTACTTCATAGGTTTATGATTTCCCACTTTACAATGTTTAATGTCAGTTTAAACTCTGCAATATTTACCCCCAAACCCAAACTTTAAACCTCATTACAACACCTATGGCTGCTCAGTCACCTGTTCTATAAACCAAACTGGTAAAAACAACAAAAAATAAAATAAATAAAAATCTAAAATGAATGAATATAGACTTATGATATAGCCTACAGCACTCAAGGTGAAGTCCGTGGTGTCTGGGGTTTCACTCATAAAAACAGGATCCTTATAGTTTCATAGTTTGAGACCTTTGCCATGTTTCTGTTCTTCTTTATCTGAAGCTACTACATAAGATGCCCAACAATAAAAGTGTTCCTGTAAAAGTGCTTCATACAGGCAAACGGTTGGGCGCGTATGTGTGAATAGATAGCTGCACAACAGGATGTCACACTCACTGAGCATTATATGAAATTTGCCTTTTGTTATGTGTGAAGTTTCTTTTAAAAGTTTTACGATAAAGCTTATGCTTATGTGAACTGATGAAACCATAACATCCTGAGTTTATTCAGTGGTCTAGTTAATGAGTGGTATATTAAAACTGTTCAGCTTTGTTGATGTTTGATTGCTCACTACCAGTCTAGACATCTATATATATATACAGTATATGCACATTCCTGTGAATTGGAAGCATTATGGTGTCACTGGGCAAATGAGACCCGCGAAGATGATCAAACTATTTCAGTATTTTTGCGGGGGAGAACCAAATCTGTCTCTTTTCTCCTGGCAGCTACTGTTGTCACACACCAACATATGTGAACGTGTTCTCATATGCACCCACACAGGCACAGTCGGCTGAGTTGCGAATGTGGCTGGTTGGTGTGGAGACAGATGGAGGGTGCAAAGACATGCAGTGAGACAATATAAATTAAACAGGACAACACCATTTGAATGTTTTACCAGTTAATTTGTTGTTTCATGACCGACTTGATTAATTTCAACCCATTTTGTTTAATTCATTTTTTTTTTAAATTCTTATTATGAATATTTAAAACTTAAAACAAAAAAACAAATCCCACACACATACAGGACAGACTTGGACTCAAAAAAAAGGGGGGAGTTTGCAAGAGTGTCGTTCAAATTCCATAAAGAAAGAAAAATGAAGAAGAAATACAGAAGTAAAAACAAATCAATTCATGAGAATTCATAGAGAATTCAAGAGATCCAAGAATTCTCCCAACCATGACTCTCTGGTGAAACATCCCGGTTTGCGAACTTTCCAGTTCATGAGAATAAGTCTTTTGATGGTAAGACAGCCCAGAGTCCAGAGCCGGTCTACTGTGGCTCCTCCAGTGTTGACTGGTCTCATACCAAGTAGGCATATTGTTGGACAAATAGGGAACTTCACCTTAAAGAGTGATGACATATATGATATAGCGTCTTAGAGTTAAAACAGAAAGCCGGCAACACTCAGGTAAATTCAAAGATCTTTTTATTGCCTCACTGGACTGGCAAAACTCACAGACCGGTTTCGACTAGAACGTCTTCATCAGTGTGATGAAGACGTTCTAGTCGAAACAACCACAACAGGAAGTGTTCCAGATAATGAGTAAAACAGGTAAAGAGGCTTGTGCCTTGTGCCATACTGTGTGACCTCTCATATAAAAGGTCAAATAATATAAAAGGTCAAATAATTCATTTTGTCATTAGATTCCCAGCATTGATTAATGTATTTGTGCTTTGTGTTTTGGAAGTAGTAGCTATAATCTACTCAGCTGTGTTAACCTGACTTAGTAACTAGTACTAATTGTTAATAATCCATTGAATGTCTGTCCCACACACACCCTCTTCTCCCACATCCAGCAACATATTCAATTAGATTTGCACTGCCTTCTAAAATCAGTCTCAAACTGCAGCACTTCAGACCAAAGCCATCGTTTCCACCTGTGCAGAGCGTTTTCCAAAACTTTTGCAAAACTTCTAAGAAAGGGAAGTGAGCGTGCTGTGGGACGTGCCTCTATTTGCACAGTGAGGGTGGGTTGTGGTTTGATGCTGGACTGTGCCACTGCGCGTGAGATAGGGGGTGACACGTCGGTTTCATCAGTTCTGTAAGTTTTTCTGCTCGCTGCTCTTCAACTTCCTTTTTTAGCCTGCACGTACCATTTCCTCTTTTGCTCAGTGATGAGGCTCTTCTTCAGAACGCAGCCTCGAGAGAGCGTTGAGAAGATCAAAGACGCAAAACTTACACACAGTGACATGAGTGCAGTTTGTTGTTGCCTGCGTCAACTTGTTGTCAGTTGTAAAGCCTGACAGTTGTATTTCACATGGTGAGCTGTGGAGCTTATGCGAGACTGGTGAGTAAACGGCAGCGGTTCAATCGTTTACTGACATGTTAATGTTCTTCAAGCTCTTCAGATCCAACTGTGAATGATTGTGTTGTGATGTTGTAGTGATGTTGTGATGTTGAAATGAGGCTTGCCTCGGTGTACTAACGAGTTTAATTAAAGGTAACTAAACTAAACTAAACTATGTTGTGTCTCCTGTGTGTCCCCAGCTTCAATGCATCCCTTTATGCAGCTGTATGAGTGACAAGGAAATGTGTGTATGTGTAAGTGCGAAGGCGATGCGTGCCCCCGTGCTGTAGCGTGTGTTTGTGTTTTTGTGTGTGTGTGGTGGCTGTGTCGTGATGTCGGGGGACACCAGCACCCTGTCCTGGAGGAGCATGTCTCCCCTCACCCGGTCAGTTTCCTGTGATGCGTCGTCTCCCACGGCAGCTGTCACCAAGGACGGCATCTTCCCCGTGAAGATCATCAAAGTGTGTTTCCTTAGCAACAGCTCCAACCTGGGCAAGAACTTCAAACTGGTCCGCTGCGAGGAGGGCTGGACCGTCAGGGTACTCCAATACTCACAGTACTTTATGTACTACTGGACTTTAAAGTACACATCTATACTGTTATACTCTACTGTTTACTATACTACACACTACTTCACTATCATATAGCTTCTATACACTTTGTCACTCTGCTTGATGCTCTTATGAACGTTAATATAGTGCATATACTCTCATATACTATGCAATAAGCTTAATAGTGCACTTACTGTTCCCTACTGTTTCCTCTACACCACTTTACTTCCTGTATTTCACTGTATGAAAATACTTCATTGTCCTCTTCTGTACTTATCTACTCATATTCTACTACTACACTTCACTGTACTGTGTTGACATTTTATTCTGGAAATAGAAAAAAAGGAAGTCTGATCTAGATTTAAGATAATGTGACAATGTAATACATATCAACCTCACCCTAATTTGTTGTCGGTGTGTTAATATTTATTGTGGGATATCACTTCCATCCCAGGCTGTCATCGATACAGTGCTGTCCAGTGGTTGTGTGGGTCCAGACATAAAATCCAATCTCTGCTACGGCCTCCTCCTCAAACACCTCAAGTCCTCAGAGATCCACTGGCTGCACCCGGACATGACGGTGTCCGAGCTCACCCAGCGCTATGAACAGCAGCACCTCGAGGCCGAGTGGAGGTCAGTCGTCGTCGGTCTTGTGCAAGCAAGAAAGCTCATGTTGTTGCAGCATCACATGACCTGCAGAAAAGGAACGTGACTTCTGAAATCTGACTGCCGTGTGTGTCTGTGCAGATATGACCTGAGGATCAGATACATCCCGTCAGACTTCATGGAGAACTTCAAGGACGACAGAACCACGATGCTTTACTTTTACCAGCAGGTCAGTGATGGATCAGTGTGTATTACTCTATATTTTATTTTCAAGGTTTAGCGTTAGAATTAAAGCTCAGATACAGGTAGTGGGAAATGTATGTGTGTTTTTTCCACAGGTACGAGGTGACTACATGCAGGAGTACGCCTCAAAAGTCAGTGATGGGATGGCTCTACAGCTTGGTTGTCTGGAGATTAGGTACTTGAACTATACCACCTTAAAGGAGACATATTATGAACCTAAAACCACAAATTAAAATAGTTCCCAGGTGTCTTAAAGTGTGTTTGTGACTTGCTTCGGTCAAAATACTCCAAGGATCAAACATCACAGCTTTTTTCATCCTCTCAAAACAGCCCTGTTCACAACTGCTGCTTTCAGTGCCTGTCCCTTTAAATGCAAATGAACCACTGCTTGCCCCGCCCCTTCTACTGGTACCAGGCAGGGGTGGTATCATGCAACTTAAAATCACATGGATTTCAACCTCAGGAGCCTGCAAATTACTGATTTATTTTTGTTAATTCTCACATTTTGGGGGTTGGAAACAAACACAAACGCCCAAATAAAGAGCCTTCAAAAAGTGATAGTTCCATAATATGTCCCCTTTAAAAAGGATTGTTATCTGTAGCCTACCTACTAATAATTGCATATTGTTAATGAAGAATAAACAGCAGTTGCTTCATAAACTGTAAAGCATCATTGCGTTTCTTGATCTATTGTGTCCACAGGAGATTCTACAACAACATGAATCCAAACGGTCTGGAGAAAAAGTCCAACTTTGAGCTGTTAGAGTGAGTCTCTACCTATTTATGTTAATCCTTTAACACCCACTGGTTTGCCCAGGGTCCAGTCAACCTAGTATTAATTAAAGGCAACAAGACCTACAGGCCAGTGTTAAAGGGCTTAATGGAAACTTTATATTTGCGTGTGGCCTTTGCCGCCCTAATTCCTGTTTTAACCGGCCTGAACCCTGCAGCTCATATTCTAGCCCATCTATCACACACCACTTTGCCATTAAGCCACAGCGGGAAACCACACACGAATGAAATGAACAGATGCAGCGTGTGGTTTGCATCACATACAGCTTCATGCAGTGACCAATGCTGCGTTGCACGTTCATATCAGGAGAGAGAATTTAACAACAAGGCCTGAGTGATGATCAGAAATGTTGAAATGTGCAGAGATGAAGAGAGTACTCGACTGACCCCAGTACTTGAGTAAGAGTACTACTGGTCAAAATTTACTCCGTTACAAGTAAAAGCTCAGTCGACATATTACTCGAGTAGGAGTAAAACAATACTTGCTTTCCAAAAGTATATGCTTTTAAATTTACTTGAAGTATAAGTAAGAGTAAGAGTAAATTTCTAAGGACCTTTTAACTCTTGTTTCAACCACCTGCACTGATGTGCTGCTTTTAGGGGTTAGGGTTTCCTTGTGTCCAATATTTTAGAGAAAAAAAAGCAGACCTGAAAGTAAAGAGTACTTTCCAGCTTTCCTAGAAATGAACTTGAGTGAAAGTAAAAATATTTGTCTTGAAAAAGTAAGAGTAATAAGTACCAAAGAAGTAAGAAGTAAAGTACAGTACTTACATTACTGTCCACCACTGGAAATGTGTCATGATGGTGATTCCTCTCCCCGGTCAGGAAGGACGTGGGGCTGCACCAGTTCTTCCCCAGGGAGCTGATTGACAGCATGAAGGTAGCTGGGTTTGAGTTTTCTTTCTTTCTTCGTCCTAAATCCTACGTTAATCTCTAATTCGATGCTTTTGTGCATCAGCCCAAGCAGCTGCGCCGGCTGATCCAGCAGACGTTCCAGGGCTACTCCACACTGAAACAGGACCAGTGTATGGCCCGGTTCTTCACCACCCTGGCTCAGTGCCACTGCTACACACAGGAGAGCTTCACCTGCCAGCTGGTGGTGAGTGTCTGAGCCTCAAATACCACTGTAAATGAGTTGTTGTGTGTTTTAACTTGTTGGCCCCATATTCATACATATCTGTGTGCGTTCCTGTGTTTTCTGTGTCTATAGCACAGCTGGAACATAACAATGGAGCTGGTCATCGGCCCTGAAGGCATCAGTCAACAAACTAAGAAGTCGGCAGTGAGTTTGAACTTTTTCCCTCTGTAAATGACAAACATGAAAATTCAGATGCATAGTAAACAAATTATTTGCATTTTTTTTTTTTTTTTTTACATCTGTGTGTCTCTTTCAGCCTGAGGCCACATTCTCTCAGGTGCGCAGCATCTCCTGCACTGCAGAGAGTGACGGCCAGGCTCTGCTCACAGTGCACATAGAAGGAGCCAAACAGGTATCAATACTACTACTACAATACTACTACTACTTGCAAAATGTCGATTGGCTTTCTAATAAAGCTGCAAGCTGATAATAGAAATAGAAATAGATGACAAAAAGTGTCAGAAATGATGGTAAGGCACACTTTCAGTCAGTTGAAGTTAAGGTGTAAAGGTGTTAAAGCCGAAGTAATGGGGGCTCTGTTCTGTGAAGAAGGTCTATACTGTATCCATCCATCCATCCATCCATCCATGAACACAGTATCATGTGTTAAACCCTCCAGCCTCTGTCTGTGAAACCTGCCTCCCTGGCTGTAGCAGAGAACATGGCCGACCTTATTGATGGCTACTGTCGACTGCAGGGCTGCTCCGAGACCTCGCTCATCGTCCGACCCAGCAAAGGTACAGGAACCATAATACTGCAGCAAATCACATAAACAAAGGATTTGGAGTGTATTTATTTTCTTTTTCACCTCAAATAACTGGTTTAAACAAACTAGTAGCCTTTAATTGAGACGTTTTATCATCGTGTTGCTCAGACTGAATGAATATAGAAGTAAAAGAAGTATATATTCCTTTAGTTTTCTAGGTATTTAGACAACCACGACTAAAATAAATAATTTCTGGCTCTTACAGGGAGAGACGCAAGACTGAAACTCCCTGACATCCCAAAATGGTAAGTGTGATGAATCATATTGGAAAGTAATGTGTCATAGACATTGCTAAAGATGACACGGTCAGGCTTTTTGTCTGTTGTTGGCTGCTGAGTAAAGTATTTTCATGTTTTTTTTTTTCACCTTCCTCCTCCCCCTCCTTTTAAATGCTCATATTTTTACATTTTCTGAGCCGAAAGGTCGCCGTTATTTTTAACGCCACACTTCAAACAGCCTGATTTGTTGGTAAAATGCTTTATTTACATATGTAAATGTCTCTTTCTCTCTTCTAGTAGTGTCCCCAAAGGTCCTGTCAGAGCCATGAGTAAGTCAAATAAGCATTTCATAAATTTATTTCAGCCTCCTGAATGATGAAGCAATAATAATCTTTGTTTTCTTCAACTTCAGGCTCTGACATTTATGCTGAGATCCCAGAAGGCAAAGCTGTTTCTGACAGTGAGTAGTGTGTCTACCATCAGTGCCCTTAAAACCACATGTCACATGATCAATTAATCATCAGGTTGCTTTTTAAAAAGTTAATCACATCCTCCTGCTTCCTCCCTGAGAGAAAAAAAAATATGATTAATGCATGTGACAAAATCAGAAAAGGGGGATTTTTAAAATGAAATGATGTGGAAGGAGTTTTTTTTTTCTTTATGAAAATTTAGTCAAAAGTAAATTTCCTCTCAGATCAGTTTCAGTTTCAACCAAAACATCTGATGGCTCTTGCTCTCTTTCTCTACCTGCAGACATTTTTAATACCAACACATTCTGCACTATAATTGTTTCTTATTGTGTATGTGTGTGTGTGTGTGTGTGTGTGTGTGTGTGCAGACAAACACAGTATATCAAGAGATGATGTTGTCATAGGCCGGATCCTGGGTGAGGGATTCTTCGGAGAGGTTCACGTTGGAGTTTATAAAAGCCCGGTGAGTTTGTCAACTCTCTGCGTGTCGGCACAGCTCGCTATAGATATCACACTGAATGTTGAATCTAATGCGTGTGTGTATGTGTGTGTGTATGTGTTACAGACAGGGGAGAAGATCCAGGTAGCCATCAAAACATGTAAGGACTGCTCAGCAGATGTGAAGGAGAAGTTTCTGAGTGAAGCAGGTGAGTACGAAGCTGCTGCTGAGATAGATAGACAGACAGACAGACAGACAGACAGACAGACAGACAGACAGACAGACAGACAGACAGACAGATAGATCCATTTAATGTTAGCCTATCATTTGTATTTAAAAAATGAATAATTGCGATGAATTGAATATGAATAATATAATCGTGATAATTGCAACACCGTGATTATTTCTCTGACGATAATCGTACCGAGAAAATGTATAATCGTGACATCACTACTGGCAAATGAAACATTTTCCCTCCCTCGGTGCCCTGCCCGCCTCAGTCACATGATCGGCTCGCTGAGTTTCAGAAGAGATGTGTGACGCAACCGCGAAGCTTGCTACATCATCAGAGAAGAAGAAGCTTGTCCTGAAGACACAAGGAAGATGCGAGCGAGCGATGCAGCATTCACAGAAAAATTAAAGTAGAGCGTAGTGACAGAAGGGCAGAAAATCTACATTCAGAGTTTTGTGTCTTTCGTCAGGCAGCCGGTTGCTGTAGTCGACTTCCTGTTGCGTGGTTGCGGGTTTGTAGGAAGCACAGACTTGAGGCTGCTGTGGTTTTCAAACTGAGACGTGACATCTCTGCCCCAGAGCGTGACTGCATTTCCTCTGATTATTAACCAAACACAGCCCCCGTTATCTCTGATTAATTATTGCTCCTCCACAACAGCATCGAGACGTGCAGTTGTGTGTCATCGATCATGTAACTATAGAAACATTCAGCTCTCTGATGATGACGTCACCAAGTGGCAACACATCCAGTGAGATTTTTGTGAAACAGTTTGAAACACAAGCTGCCTGCCACACAAACACTGTGGTCAGTTTGAATCTCATTGTGGTTTTCCAAGCTCAGTCAAACTGAAACTCTTTCTGCCTTTTCATCTAGGTCACTGGTTAAGAGACAGAGTTTCCATTGTTGCGTTGTTGTTACAGCTAAAACTGAAGGCAGCTGTGAATTTCTTTCTCTGCTTCTGATAAATCATCTTCCTGTGATATCTGATTACAAGGTGCCAGTATGCAACTCATTCCGTGATGCCACAATAAATCACAACTCTGAGGCTTACCGCTCTTGTTTCTTTGTTCTAAACAGCCTACAACGCTTTTTTTAAGGGTCTCGGGCATGTAATGTCTACTCATGTTCTTACCCTTTGCCTCCCACCGACCCCCCCAGATCCCAAATTCTTCTCACCATATCTTCCTTTTCTCCCAGTGTATGGGACGACTTTATGCAGGATTCATTGATGTGGATGAATATCCAAATATGAAGCTCTAAGATTGAGGGGGGCGATTTTTTAAAGCCTGCTGATAACATTGTAGTGCAGGAGGAGACCAGATATTAAATATTCATCAAACATTAGTTGTTCCACCAGTCTGGAAATACATTTGTTCAATTTTGAATCTATTTTTATTGGGGGATCCCAGGATCTGCACCAATGTCTGATTAATCAGAGGTCATTGATTCTGCTCTATCTGTCGCAGACTTGATGAAAAACCTGGATCACCCCCACATAGTGCGTCTCATCGGGGTCATAGAGGTCGAGCCCATCTGGATCGTCATGGAGCTGTATGAACACGGAGAGGTATTGAATATAATTCATGAATGAGTAAAGACGTCTTTAAGATAAAGAAAAAACAAAAATGAAATGTATGTCTTTTGTTCCCCCATCAGCTGGGCAAGTATCTCGTGGAGCAACAGTACAACATCAGCGTAACAACGTTAATCCTCTACTGTCTACAAATCTGCAAAGCCCTGGCGTACCTGGAGGGACTCAACATGGTGCACAGGTAACACAGAGCAAAACATCAGTGCAGCTCAAAATAGAAATTGCAGTGTACTGAGTCTGCAAACACTTCCTGAGACACTTTTACAACAACCTAATTAAAGGTACAGTGTTTTATTTTGGAGAGAACTGCTTCTTTGACCTGCTTTCTTTAATGTCTTACTTCCTGTCTGGTTTCTGTGCTGCAGAGATATAGCGGTAAGAAACATCCTGGTGGCGTCGCCTGAATGCGTCATGCTTGGCGACTTCGGTCTGTCTCGCTACATTGATGAGCAAGAGTATTATAAAGGTACACACACGCACACACACAGATGTGCACGTGTGCTTGTGGTAAACGCTTCAGAGAAAAGCACTGCAGAGGAAACTCATCTAGTTTTCATTCTTTCAGCTTCAGTCACTCGATTACCAATTAAATGGATGGCGCCTGAATCCATCAACTTCAGACGCTTCACCTCGGCCAGTGATGTCTGGATGTTTGGTAAGAAACACTTGCAGACTTAAAGGGATACTTCACCCAAAATCGATAATTCACCAATCATCTACTCACCGTCATGCCGAGGAAGGGTTTGGAGAACTTAAATGGTGGCTTTAGGACACTTGGATCAGTACAGACGAGCAGTATGGAGGTATCTGGATGTTTCATAGTGTGTGTTTTGGACGATTCAAAAGTGAACTCTATCCGCCACCATTATATGAAAACCCGTTGCCAGCCGGACCCCCCCTGGAACTCCTAAAGCATTTTTATTGTTGACTCTGAAAGTTCTCCAAACTCTTCCTTGGCATCAATTTTGGGGTGAAGTATCCCTTTAAGGTTTTGTCTCGTCTCTTGAATATAAATAGAGACGTTTCCTCGGTGACGAGATCTCCAGGATGTGGTGGATTGAAATCCTCCTCTGATATATATTCTGTCTCTGCTGCACCAGGTGTGTGTGTGTGGGAGGTCTTCTCCATGGGCCAGCAGCCGTTCTTCTGGCTGGAGAACGGCCAGGTCATCAACCAGCTGGAGTCTGGCGTCCGACTCGCCAAACCTCAGCTGTGCCCACCCACCGTCTACACCCTGCTCACCCGCTGCTGGGAGTACAAGGCGCAGGACCGGCCCAAGTTCAGCCAGATAGTGTGCTCCCTCAGGTACGTACACACACACACACACACACACTTGCACACACACTCACGTTTTGAGATTATAACTGGTATTTGATTGACGTCTGTGTCTGACAGCGACATCCACAGGATGGAGCAGCAGCAGGAGAAAGGTGTGACGTTGGACCGGGCACGACCAATCACACCAACAGTACCTAACTCCAACCATGGAGACCCTCCACCCAAGGTACCACACACACACACACTGTTAACTCACAGACCTGGCGCTGTCCGTGGTGCTGAAGGAACAGGCAAACTTAAAGGAATTCAACATTTTGTCAAATTGGCCCATTGCCATATAGTCATAGCAGTAGGTTTGTTACCTTTAATTGTCGGTGCAAGCTATTTTTAGAACAGCGGAGCAGAGCCGTGAGCTGCTCAGAGCTACGCTACGGAGGTTCGTGGGATTTCTTGGTTTCCCTCATCAAACTCATCAAATACACAATCCAACAACTCCAAAACGCTCTGGTGGACAAGTTGTGACCTGCACATTCACCACGCTATGAGATAATAACACAACGTTACCAGACAGAGTTGTTTTAGAGGTAAATTCATGCAAAACCACTAATGCATGTTCCTGTTGGGAGCAGTTTTTCAGCAAGCAGTCTCTGTACTTGCCTAAAAATAGGTAACGAACCTACTCCTAAAACTATAGGTACGGCGGCACGGTGGCACAGTGGTTAGCACTGTTGCCTCACAGCAAGAAGGTCCTGGGTTCGAATCCTGGGCCGCCCAGGGCCTTTCTGTGTGGAGTTTGCATGTTCTCCTCGTGTCTGCGTGGGTTTCCTCCGGGTACTCCGGTTTCCCCCACCACCAAAACATGTTAGCTAATTCTCCAGTCAGCGCCCCTGACCAGAGCACTGGCTTAAATCTGGAGTTGGCTGCCCACTGCTCCTCAGGGATGGGTTAAATGCAGAGAAAGAATTTCACCTGTACACCTGTATATGTGACTAATAAAGTACCTTTACCTTTACCTTTATTATAGCAATGGGCCAATTTGCCAAAAATTATGAACTATCTCTTTAACAATATGTCTGTTTGGTCACCACAATGAATTGTTCTGAACTCCAGCTCCACACCAGCTCTTTCTGAATGAAAATAAGTCACTCACTTTAACAATACATTACTCATTTAGAGCAATTCAACAGCTTACTAATCATCATCATCTCTCTCTCTCTTTATATATAGCCATCCAGAATACAGGGAAACACCCTTCCTCGGGTTGCACACAAACAGGTGCCTACACACACACACACACACATGCATACAAGACTTCAAATATACGATGTGCACTAGTTAACCTGTACTGTATTTACTGAGGAGAATGCTGATGTCAACATATGGTGCACACAATACAATGAGCAAACCTCCCAGGTTACGTCATAACACGAGAGGGAAGTTTGTTGTTGAGTCACGTTCTGCGCCGACCAACGACGGCGGCCGCAGAACATTTTAGGTCAGAGTGGCGAAAACCGTTGCTTTTAGTTTACAAAGCCATGAGATGGAAGCAAAGTGATTGAGGTCTCATGACTGTAACGATACAGGAAGTTAAGTATGATTCATTCATGATGTGAATATTAGAAATGAATGCGTCAAATCAAAAATGATAGACTGTTTGTGTGTGTGTAGGCAACAGAAAAAGACAACAGGCCAGTGTGGGAGAAAGAGCGAGCGCACGTGGAGAGCACTTTACAAAGACAAAGAAGAGAAATGCAGATGGATAAACAATGGCTGGAGCAGGAGGAGAGACAACTGGTAACACACATACACAACAATACACACACACCCACACACTTCAGATATCGCAGTAGAAAGTCCCTTTCACCGCTTCAAACAGGAAGTGCATCTTTTGGCAAGCAAACACATCCAGTGTCTGACCAGATGTTATGAAATGAACATGATGTCAAGAACTATTTTGCAAATGCAGCCACTGATCTTGTTGTGTTTTTGTGTAGGATCCCGTTGTGCGCTTGGATCCACCAATAAAGGTACACTCTGCTTTTTAAAAAAATGTTTTTTAGGTAGTTTGGCCTTAATTTGTACTCTTTGCTCCCTTAAAGGTTTAACTTCAGCCTTATTCAGCTAGTATCCAACAAACGACTGATTGTAATGCTTTAAATAACCAGTATTATCACCTGCATGAGGTAATCTAGTTGGACTGAGACAATCCTACACACGATGGCAGTAAAGAGTAAAAACCTCAGTCTTCTCTTAGACATTTCTCTGCTATTAGAAAAAGAATTTACAGCAATAACATGACTTGAAGTGTGTAACTAAAACACTTTAAACTAATATAATTGATATATGCCAATTTCTTCTGTCTTTGCAGCCTCCTGAAAAAAACCCAGCAAATGGTGAGTTCAGTAACTTTACTGACCGGTTACCTTTTGATATCTGAGGCTGAAACTGTCCCAACAGTGCATATACAAAATATAAAATGAAAACCTGTGTTGTGCTCACTGTGTGCGTGTACAAAAAGTGCAGATATGTTTCTGTCTGTGTGTGTCAGGTCCTCCAGAGAAGCCTCAGATGCCTCCGGCCACGCAGGTAAAAAGCACCAACATCAAAAGACCCACACAACCGGAGCCTCGTGTGATGCACACAGTACGCAGATCTGACATTTCCAGTGTTGTTTTGTGCGGCAGCCTCGTCCCACGGCCGAGCTGGACCGGTCAGGTGACCAGGTTTACACCGGCGTCATGTTGATGGTGAAACAGGTGGTGCAGCTGAAGAACGACGTCAACACGCTGCCCGCCTCCGAGTATCCCTCCGCCGTCAAAGTAGGTCCATCAACAACCTGCAGACCGTCTTCACATCCTCATAGCCTGTTTATGATTATGAATGAGTGTTTTATTATCATTAATTATAATGACCCACTCTCTAATCTTTGATCAGACGGTGGGCATCACTCTCCGCAGCCTGATCCAAAGTGTCGATGAGATCCTGCCCTCTCTGCACAGCTCTGTCACCACAGAGGTAAGCGCATCAGAAATGGTTGACCAATTTTCCAGTCATGGAAAAGATTGGAAAAATGAGAAAAAAAGTCAAATGTCCTGGAATAGACTGCACATCTTTAAATCAGACTTCTGGGGCTGGGAGAGGAAGAAACATAGAAACAAAAATGTAAAAATGAGGTACAACTGTGGAAAAGAAGACTTCTCCAAAGGATGAATGGGACAGAGGATGTAGAATAACATGTCTGTCAGACTGTAGCAGCTGGAAAAGTCCTGGAAAATGATTTCAAAAAGAGTGGTTTTATGACAGCGTACACACACACACACACAGATCAGTATCTTTCGCTATCTGACCACAGTTGTGCGATGTGATCTTCCCCTCAGATCGAGGGCACGAAGAAACTGCTGAACAAGGACCTCGGGGAGCTGATCAATAAGATGCGACTGGCCCAGCAGAACTCTGTGACGTCGCTGAGGGAGGAGTGTCAGCGACAGATGCTCGCCGCTGCTCACACGCTCGCGCTCGACTCCAAAAACCTGCTGGACGCCGTGGACCAGGCCCGGGTCAGAGCCAACCTGGCCAAGCCCAAACCGGGCTCACTTGAGCCAGAGGACTGAGGAGAGGGGGCGTCATCGCTGATTGAATGTTTTAACACATGGACATGGAAGTTAAGCCAGCTTTACAGGGATAGTTCAATATTTTTTCAACCCAGTCACAGCAGAAGGTTTGTTACGTTTAATTGTAGGTGCAAGCTATTTTTAGAACGGCGGAGCAGAGCCGTGAGCTGCTCAGAGCTACGCTACGGAGGCTAATGGGAGTTCTTGGTTTCCCTCATCAATATATGCTCTGCCGTTCTGAAAATAGTTTGCACCAACAATTAAAAGTAACCAACTTCCTCCTAACACTATAGGGATTCTGTCAATGGGCCAATTTGCCAAAATGTTGAACTATCCCTTTAACAAAAGCTGTGTTCTTATGGAAGGATGCAACACTTCCTCTTTTCATAATAAATGAAGAAAAATATGATAATATATAGTGAAAGAAGATCTGTTAGCAAGTTGAAGTCAAGCCAAACAAACTATGACTGTGTTCAAGAGCAATAATAACCTAATAATCTGTACTTTTTCTACTATTAAAGACAATGACATTCTGCCACTCCTCTGCTTTTTCAACTCTATTTGTCATAATCTGAGGACCAATGAGAAGTGTTCAAGATGTCACCCTTTTCACAATAACAGAACCATAAACAAATGTTTTACTGGCCTCAAATGAGAGATCATAACCACTAACTTGTCACCTGTCAAATTACTCCACTATTCCACAACAGGAAGAGATTATATAGTGGAGATGCATCAACATTAACTTGCGCTCAGTGCTTAAAGTCTGAAACAGACTGGATCTAAGTTTATCAGAGCCCTCATACGTGGGTGTCGGGGGGTTGAGTCGTCACCTGTGATTTGCAGCTCTGCTCTCGATGATTCATGTGCGGGCAGAGGCATGTAACCTATAAATATTGCTGTGATATTACAACACAACGATGGCATCATGCCGTCCAGAGCCACTGTGAGGTTTTCTCATCTTGTGTCGTATTAAAAAACCTTCTGCAGAGACATCAGGAAGATCACACTTAGGATTTATTCTTCTTGGAAGTTAAACTCCAGTAACTTAAATTCATAAAACGGTTTATTCAAAGTGCTTTGGAATGTACACTTTAGGAAAAAGGAAATAAAGCATCCCACATTCCTCTACTTTCCTTTCTTGTCTTTAATAAGCAGGATTTTCTTTTTCTTTTTTTATGAAAACTCAAAGAAACAAAGCATCCTCTTCAGAAACAAACCTCTGTGTATATATTACAACCTGCCAGAGTACTATTTACAAATCATACAAAAAGAACAACAATAAAAGCTGCGTCTCGTCCGTCCCCTCGTTTCTGCGACTAGTCCAAACACACGACCCGTTGACTGACTTTGGAGCTCCAGCTCCACAGGAAATCAAGTGAGAGTGAAGGAACAGTCAACGTCAGTCAACCCAGAGGTCCCAGTTTACTGAGAGTCAACCAGAGGCCGAGTCCGTCTCCACCAGATGTTGACTGACAGCAGCTGGAAATGGATTTGAAATCACCCAGGTGTGAGCTGAAGAAGATTTTTTCAGACGGGCGTGGAGTTTGTGAGTGTCCAGTCTCAAGGACAAACCGTTTTTTTACTGGACTCTGAACTTGTAAAACCAGCAGAGACCCTTAGTGAAGTTCCAGCCCAGAGAGACAGAGAGGACGTAGAAGAGGCCGAGCAGAGCGAAGGGGTAGAGCAGCACCACCGTGTTCTTCAGGAAGGGTAGAGCTGTGAGGACGACACCAGACCACAGCTGGATATTACACATCTATTACACATCTGTAAAGCCAGTATGAACTACAATTATGCGAATGGGCGTTACCGTTGTATCCTAAGAAGGTGATGTAGAGATAATAACCAATGGCAACGAGCCACAAAGTGTTTCCGACAAAGCAAGCCAGGAAGCCCTCTGAGTTTATCACCACAATATCTAAAAACACACAACACAACGCAGCACCTGATACATTTGCCTTTCATGGTCACCTCATAGAAAAAGTATTTCATGTTATTCAAGACCTTTAAATCTCAATTTAAAACCACATCTACTCACGGTTGATGAAGAAGAGCTGCAGAAAATGCAGGATGACGAGAAGTGGGTAGAAAGCATTGAGGTGAACATCAAACGCGTAGCCCCATTCCACGTCAAAATTTTTGCTGGGATGTTTTAGCAGGTACTTGTTGCTGACAATCCTGGTAAAAGACAAAAAGAAACATATTCCTTACCTATTCCACCTCCTTTCATTTCAAACAGTTAAACTAGACAGACTCGATACGCACCACATCAGCGTTGATATGAACAGGCCGACTCCTATGCAGTCCACAAAGACCACCCACAGCAGCAGTTTCAGAGTGTCCACGAAGCCCATGTCCAGCACCAGACCGAAGCCTATTGTTGACACTGCGGATGAATACAATGAGACAACACAAGGATTTAAATCAACCACAATGCACCAGTGTTTGTTCAAATCTAAGCAAACAGTGAAGATAAATAGGTGTGGAAGACTCACCACACAGCCAGATGCTGAGCAGGACCAGGAAGGCAGGATCATCTCTGGCCCACTGGTCCTTGGTCTGTTTCCTGTAGTGGAAGTTGCGGTAGACCCTCTGCGGCGATGTGAACAAGTAAAGCATCTGCCACAGGGCAAATTCAAAGTCCATCTGTCTGAAGTGCAGCAGCCGCCGCAGGTACTTGTAGCGTTTGGCCCCCGCCGTGTGGCGTGCAGCGTCCCTGGAGCCAAGGGCACCGTTGCTGTGCGGCGTGGTGGTCGGCAACATGGTGCTGTGAAGAATGAGGAAGGGTGGGGAGATGATGGGAGGTGAGGGACAAGAAAGACAGGTTTTAAGCAGACTCCAAGAAGAATTTTGTTTTGTTTTGTTTATTTAGATCCCCATTAGCTTTTGCCACACAGCAGCTATTCTTCCTGGGGTCTTTTCATCTAAATAAACGACAAATACAAACCATTAACACACAACAAACAATAGTTGATAGTGTACTGCATCAGCTGGTGATCCCAATAAAATAAATCAAATCAGGTAGAAAAGTTCAGCTATATACATAGATATTTTTGTTTTGTTTTGCCTGTGCATTTGTAGTTTGTGAATATGCTGTACTGTAAGTATCATGAATTGGTTGTAGTAATGACAGAAATTAAAAACTAATCGTCAGCTCTTACATGAAGTATATCTTAGGTATGTTACAAAATTAGAGATGTAACCAGGACATATATGGTGAACAGACATAATGTTTTTTTTAGTGGACAACTCCTGTTTTGCTGATGCCACACAGTGTTAGGGCATTATATAACAACCACAAGACACACTGCCATTATGTCATAAATTCAAACTATACTACATTTAAATGTGTGCTATATCTAGCAATATTAAGTCAACACAGAAAAACAAGGCGCAACAGACCTATTAAAACCTGAAATGCATACAAAAAACATCCTCTTGTTAACCATAACATCAGTTAATTAACGAGCAATATTGGTTTAATCCACGACAAACAGTAATAAAATCTATGTTAGTTCCTTGACGCCATCAAACACAGTTAGCTTGCTGCTAGCTCGTTTGGTAAAGATATGGAGGCCTGGTTGGTCTCTTTTGTCACAATATTTAAATAAACACAGCAGTGACTATTAAGTAGGAGATAAAAGGCAATATTTCCTGATTGTGGAGAATATTTACCTGTTTTTCTGCACTCCTTCACATGAGAAAGCACCAACTATTGCTCGTTTCTGTGACTGACTGTTTACGGACGCTTCCTGAACACGTAGCTGCTTCCGGTATAAGCCCGGTGCATCATGGGAAGTGTAGTTTATTTATTTATTTATTTATTTAATTGGATCCCCATTAGCTAAATGTAAAAAGCCGAACCCATCAGTAATTATGGGAAGTAATTAACAGAAATCGGTGTCTCACCTGCTAAATAAAATTAATGTTAAGATCATCATACACCGAAATATGTTTGTGTCTTTTACTTTCTACACAAGGACACTACTGTCACATTTTTCTGCAACAAAATCTCAAATTAGGCCCTCTAAATTACATTCTGGGTTATGTACAGGAGGAAAATACATTCTATATCCAAAATTAGTAGAGTAAAATTAAAGAAACGAATTTACGGTATAAAATAAATGTAGGAAAATGTCTTGCCTGAACTTTTATTCTGAAATCTGGACTCAACCGGAAATCCACACTACGCCATCTCCGCTAACAGCGCCATAGCTTTTCGACTGTATAGTGAAACTCACATCACCGCTGTTCTGGTCAAGAAGGCCAAATAGCGAAAGGTAAGAACGACAAACACATTATGCAATTACACGCGTTTAAATCGATATGTTATTTATATGCATGTCTGGTGGCAAATGATGTGTTTGACCTGAATACCCTTAGTTTCCCCTCTGACAACACTGTGCCGCCCGTGTCCTTGAGTCGGTCTCGGAGCTAACGGTGTTAGCATGCAACAAGGAGCCTCATTGGAGGGTTCATGCTACTTTTAGCTCCTGCTCTTGTGCACATTTGTCAATAATAAAACGGTTCGTGGTTGTGTTATAATATCGATATGATCTGGAAAAGCAGCTTCTGTCCTGTGCTTTATCTCCTTGAAACGTCACGTGTCACAGTGTGCATAACTTGTTGTGTTGTTGACAGTGACAGCCAGTGAGCTGCTATGAGGCAATAGGAATCAGATTTATAGTTACCCTCGCTGTTATTGTGCGCTAAGAGTTGATCAGATGGACAGTGTATAAGATAATTCATTCCCTAACAATTGCTCTGCTGTTAGTCACACGACTCTCATATTTATTTCAGTACATAAAGAAACTCAGAGGAAAGTGCACCAGTTGTGATATGTTTATACCATAATCCCTAATATATTCATAAACAACATCACATTCTGCACATTGGTAATGTTTTGTAAACGTTAGATCAGGGAACTTTATTAATACCCATATGTAAATTTGTTTTGCTGTAGGAGGGCATCCCCATTAAAAAGACAAATACAAAAGGACACTTAAACAACATAGGGTGTTGCATGGGCAGAAATCAAGCTCACTGATTGTGGTTCAAAATCAGAAAACTACATGCTCCATAAAAATGCTAGTGTCATATAACTGTAAGAATATGTCAAGACCATGATACAGAGAGCAGAGCATGAGGAAAAAACAAAATATATAATTAGAATAACTTAAAATACATAAACAATGAACTAAACCTCAGTAAAAGTGCACTACAACTTTTTTTAAAGACAAACAGCAGCAGGAACAAAACTATTTATGTAGCGTGTGGACTACTAGACCATTTAATGATCTGATTTAGAGAGTTCAGATGTTTAAAAGGAAGATTACCAAACCTCCCTACTGACAAAAAATGACAAATAATAAGGAATCGTGTCACAAAACAAAAGCTTGTAGAGTAGGCCTATGTCAGTCAAAGTTAAGCTCATATGTTGGCTGCTTTCTGTTTTCCATTCAGAGTCATGTTGCGACTGCCGACCGTCGGCCGTGCTCTGGCCGGTGCCGCCAAAGGTAGCCTGGCTCCGTCCAACACTGGTAAGACGTGTGTTGTTGTGATAACTCACAGCATCACTTATTTTGGAATTCACTTTTTGATTGAGTTACTATTACTGACCTCTTTTTTTCGCATTTGCAAGGTGTCACAATATTTTTTTTAGTGAAAACTTTAGTCAAGGATATTTATTTGTACGAGATATTTGATTTGACCATGATTCTTTGCATGCGATTTCAGTGCGTACCTCAGTGCGCGCTGCCAGCAACATGGTGGAGGTGTTTGTGGATGGGAAACCGGTGGAAGTGGAGCCTGGAACTACTGTACTGCAGGTAAGTGTCAGATCATTCACCTGCAAGATAATACAGATGTTATGATCTGATTTATACTTTGTTTTTTATTTATTTTGTGTAATATGCAGTAATGTGGACTCAGGTACACATTCTCCTCTTAATTGGACTTAATTTTTGCTGATTACTCTATCCCCACTCTCTCTTCTCCCTTTCAGGCCTGCGAGAAGGCAGGAATCCAGATCCCCAGGTTCTGTTACCATGAACGTCTCTCCGTGGCAGGAAACTGTCGTATGTGTTTGGTGGAGATTGAGAAAGCCCCAAAGGTACGAGGCTGCAGCTTAAACAAATAACCACACTGATACTGTAGTTTCCTTGGGTCTGAAAATGATGTTCAGAGTATTAATGTCTAATTAATATCTGTGCTTTCAGCCGGTAGCAGCGTGTGCCATGCCCGTCATGAAGGGTTGGAATATCCTCACCAACTCAGATAAAACACGCAAAGCCAGGTACTAATTAATATATATATATATATATATATATATATACACACACACACATTGGAAAACTTTTTAAATGTTACCTAAATGGAATAGTTCAACATTTTGTCAAAATACCCCACTGCTCCGCCGTTCTAAAAATAGCTTGCACTGACAATAAAAGGCTACTGCTGAAACTGTAGGGGTTATGGCAATTGGCCAATTTGCCAAAATGTTGAACTATTCCTTTAATAAACACACTTCTGTAAATGAACTTAATGTGTGTGTCTGTATCATCAGAGAGGGAGTGATGGAGTTCCTGCTGGCCAACCACCCACTGGACTGCCCCATCTGTGATCAAGGAGGAGAGTGTGACCTGCAGGTGAGTTAAAGGACCAGTTCACCCACGAAAACAAAACATCATCCCTCAGCCGTTTGCCTCTTTAACACTTGTGTCTATGGTGGCTCCAGGATCAGTCCATGCAGTTTGGTTCAGACCGCAGTCGATTCTCAGAAGGGAAGAGAGCGGTGGAGGACAAAAACATCGGGCCACTCATCAAAACCATCATGACCCGCTGCATCCAGTGCACACGCTGCGTCCGGTGAGTGGAATCATGTCCTAATCACATTGTTTCATGAGCTGCTCCTCCGTCTGCATATTAATTTATTCCTGTGTGTGTTTTTAATTTGAAGCTTTGCCAGTGAGATCGCTGGGGTTGAAGACCTGGGAACAACAGGAAGAGGAAACAACCTGCAGATCGGGACCTACGTCGAGAAGATGTTCATGTCCGAGCTCTCTGGGAATGTAATCGATGTCTGTCCGGTCGGAGCACTCACGTCCAAACCCTACGCTTTCACCGCACGACCATGGGAGACCAGGTAGGAACGAGGATATTAGGAGGATGTCTGCTTTTTTTAAAAATCCTCAAATGGACTTTTCTGCACTTTTTTGCAGTTTAAATCCAGCTTTGCGTCTTTTGTTGTGGTTTTAAGTTTGATCTTTGTTGTGTTTGCAGGAAAACGGAGTCGATCGATGTGTTGGACGCCGTGGGTAGTAACATCTTGGTGAGCACAAGAGGGGGAGAGGTGATGAGGGTGATGCCCAGGCTGAATGAAGACGTCAATGAAGAGTGGATCTCTGACAAGACCAGGTGGGAAAACAAAAACCAAATGATGTGTTTCAGGGTAAAATTATTTGTAATGTAGCTCAACTTCAGAGCTAAAATCCTAAAATCTCTGTCCTCAGGTTTGCATATGATGGTCTGAAGAGACAGAGGTTGACTCAGCCAATGGTGAAGGATGAATCAGGTCAGCTGACCGCCACCACCTGGGAGGATGCTCTCACTCGTGTTGCTGGAGCAGTAAGTGTGTGTTTGTCACTTAATCCAACCCGAGGCCTGATATTTTGTTTTATTTATTTATTTTACACGAACATATCATTTAAAAATGGTATGAATAATCATTATGATTGGGATATGCAAATGGGGAGGTATGAAACCCAACCCAATCCAAGAAGACCACATTCAAAAACCAAATTTGTAAAGTAAAGTCAAGAAAATAGGGAATAATTAAATGATAACAAAAAATAAGTAGAAAAGTAATTGATTATACAGTAAATATAGGAAAGAACGAACAAAAGAAACAAAAACATGACAATAAATATTTTATATTATTTGTGTGTGTGTAGCTCCAGAGTGTGCAGGGCAGCGAGGTGGCAGCCATAGCAGGAGGAATGGCAGACGCTGAAGCTCTGGTCTCCCTCAAAGATCTCCTCAACACGCTGAACTCGGAGAACCTCTGCACTGAGGAGGTCTTCCCCACAGCGGGGGCTGGGTGAGTCACAGCCTAGGTGACGAGGTCGGAGGTGAAGTGTGTGTGTGTGTGTGATGCACAGGGTTCTCACATTGTGTTTGTTTTATTGGCTCTTTACAGCACTGACCTCCGCTCCAACTACCTGCTGAACACCGGCATCGCCGGCATCGAAGACTGCGACCTGCTGCTGCTCGTAGGAACCAACCCACGCTATGAAGCCCCGCTGTTCAACGCCCGAATCCGAAAGAGGTAAACCCCTCCTCCTCATCCTCCTCCTCCTCCTCCGCTCTTAGATAAAACTCACTAATTCTCCTCCTCTGTCAGCTGGCTCCACAACGAGCTCCGTGTTGCCATGGTGGGTCACCAAGTCGACCTGAGCTACACCTACGACCACCTGGGAGAAGACACCGCAGTCCTGAAGGATCTGGCTAACGGCACACACTCCTTCTGCCAGGTAGCGGATTTATTTATCACTCCTAAATTTACTATAAAACTGAAATACAGAGGATTAAAATAATATATCTTAAAGCAACAAATATGTTCAACCAACACAGTTTAAACAGCATTCACACTTAACAGTAAATCCATTAACATTCCCATGATAACAGATAAGAATAAAGTCTACTAGCTCAATGCTAACATACAATGCAAAACACCATAGACAGGCTAACAAAATATATATTTATATCTTCCCTTCCCTGCTGTGTAGGTGCTTGCAGCTGCTAAGCGTCCAGTCGTGGTCGTGGGCAGCAGCGCTCTGCAGAGAGCAGACGGAGCTGCAATTTTGAGCACCGTGTCCACCATCGCTCAGAACGCCAGAACCAGCAGCGGAGTGGAGGAGGGCTGGAAAGTCCTCAACGTCCTGCACAGGTATGATGGCAACTTAGTAAAGCTTCTACGTGTATGTGAAGCATAGGATGAGCCTCCCCTGCTTATAGTTGGTTTGTGTGTTTCCAGAGTGGCCAGTCAGGTGGCAGCATTGGACCTGGGCTATAAGGCCGGCGTGGACGCCATTAGGAAGAATCCACCCAAAGTCCTGTTCCTGCTGGGAGCGGATGCCGGATGCATCACCAGAGCCGACCTGCCTAAAGAGAGCCTCATCATCTACCAAGGTACACACACACACACACGTGCTATTCAGTCCACACCATCAGAGTATATAATAAGAATATGATCCAAATTCATACGTTTTCAACTCCTCCAGGTCACCACGGTGATGTAGGAGCACCAATGGCGGACATCATCCTCCCCGGCGCAGCGTACACAGAGAAAAACGCCACTTATGTCAACACTGAAGGCCGGAGCCAACACACCCGGGTGGCCGTCACCGCTCCAGGGATGGCCAGAGAGGACTGGAAGATCATCAGAGCCGTGTCCGAGGTGAGCAAGAAGTTAACTCACATCGCATTTACAGATGTTGTTCACAACTGCCCATTAAAGGGATAGTTCAACGTTTTAGTAGTTTTAGCAGTAGGTTCATTACCTTTAATTGGGATTATAGCAATGGGCCAATTTGCCAAAATGTTGAACTATCCCTTTAACAGTCCATTTAACCAAATTGCTCCGCGTGTGTGCACAGCTGGCCGGTGTGACGCTGCCCTACGACTCCCTGGATGAGGTCAGATCTAGATTAGCTGAGGTTTCTCCTAATCTGGTGCGGTACGATGATTTAGAGGAGGCCAACTACTTCAAACAAGCAAATGAGCTGGCCAAGGTACACACACACACAGACACACACACACACACAAAGACACAGACACACACACTGTTTCCTTAGATGATTTTCCAAACAGATCTCCCGCTGACTCTGTTTCCTCCCTCTCTCAGACGGTGAACCAGGATCTCATCGCAGCTCCTCTGGTGCCGCCTCAACTCACAGCGAAGGACTTCTACATGACAGGTGAGTGTGTTTTAATTTAGCACATACACATTTAACCCTCCTGTTGTCAAAGAAGGAAGGAAGGAAGGAAGGAAGGAAGGAAGGAAGGAAAGAAGGAAGGATGAATTAATGGAAAAAAGGAAGGAAGGACAAAGGGAAAAAAGGAAGGAAGGAAGGAAGGAAGGAAGGAAGGATGAATTAATGGAAAGAAGGAAGGACAAAGGGAAAAAAGGAAGGCAGGCAGGAAGGTTGAAGGGAAAGAAAGAAGGAAGGGAAAAGCAAGGAAAGAAAGATGGAGAGAGGGAACAGATTGGGTCAATTGGATCAAAAGAGGAAGGACTAAGAAGTAAGGATGAAGGGAACAGAGGAAGGAAGGGAAAAAGGATTATGGAAAGAAGTAAGGCCGGGGGAAGGGAACAGGGAAATCCGGAAATGTACAACAAACCTTTTCAACCCGCTCCCTCTCTCCGTCTCCATCAGACTCCATCAGCAGAGCGTCACAGACGATGGCCAAATGCGTGAAAGCCGTCACAGAAGGAGCGGCCGCCGTCGAAGAGCCGTCGGTCTGCTGAACGCTCCGTAACCCCCGCCTCCCCACACACACAAACGACAACAAACTCATCCGCTGAAAGAACACACTCTTCTCTGGCGACTCTCAGCCTTGCTCCTTAATTTAAAGTTGTCCTTGGTGCTTGTTGTACACAGATAACATCGCTCTCACTGCTGAGATCGGTCTTTGTTGAATAAAAAGTGAGAAACGTATGAAATATAAATAAAATCTTACTCATGTCTTTACTCCAGTCATTGTCTTGTGCTTCTTTTATCATTATTACGCTGTGTAACTTAATTTCTGTGATCTACAGGTTGTGAGAATTAACGTCAGTGCCGCTCCAGCATGAAAGAGAAATCTCCTTGACGCTGTTACACATCAAATATTCAAAGACACACACAGACAAGCTTTTGCCAGATAATCCAGGATGAAATGTGGTCGTCGAATGTGGCGCCGAGCCCAGAGAAATACCCATAATTCTTCACTAACTAACAGGTTCAAATGAAGTCCACACACACAAACAGTGATTTTGCACATAAAAACAAATACATATTCAGACATTTTCAGGATAAAAGTCGCTAAAAAAAGTGTGTTTGCGTGCGTTGAATGGATCGGGAATAAGATACTGGTGTCTGGAGCTGGACATGTCTCCTCCAAACAAATGGTTTTTGTCATATAGTGTTCCTAAGAGAGAGGGAGAGCTCTGAAAACACAAGCAGAGACACTTGAACACTGAAAAGGAGCGAGGACAGTCCCTCCTCTTCACTCCCCGTCTGCTCAGTGTCTGAGCCCGAGCTCAGCAGCCTCATTATTTCACTCCTCTCTGTATCTGGAGTTTATTTCCACTTCAAGGTCAGTACCATGGAAGTGCTACTTCTCATTTTAATTATATTGTTCCTTATTTTTTTGTATGTAAACATGTTGTTACTCTGCCTGTCTCTCTCTCTGTAGGGAGTTCATGCAGGGACAAACGGCGGGAAAATGGTTCCAGTTAAACTCCTCATCCTGGGAGCGCAGAACACCGGAAAAACAGGTGAATTATATCTATAACAGAAATACATTTAGATACTAATGGGACAGTGTTGCAGGATGTAACGGCACAGGTTGGAGGAACTGTCACGTGTTGATTATGGAGAAATAAAGAGGTTAAGGGTGAAGTTATGGTCACGGTTAAAGAGGTTTTGCTAAATATGGAAATCTGACACAGGAGCTCTGAGCTGTTGCTTTCTTTTTTCTTTTCTTTTTTTAAATGAGACAAACAAAACCTCTAACATTATGTCTAAAAAAAACCCAAAGTATCTTATTATTAAAGTAATTCCTGAGTTATTTCTTAAAGCTGCATCCATAGCCGTCCAATTTAATGACACAACGCAGCGAGGCTTTAAACAGCAGACGCACACAAGTCAAACAAACAGGAATGTGTCCAGACACCTCCAGGCACAAACACAGAGAAAAAGCACTTGTGCGTTTGTTTAAACAAGTCAAGTTAAGATTACACAGAGGATTTATCTTGAAGTAGCAATCACACTAAATAACACATAAACATATAGACAAAATGTAAATATACGACACAGTATAAAGAAGAAATATTAGTTTGTGTGTGCGTGTTTGGCTGCTCAGCCTCCAGTCACCCAGTCTGTTTTCTGTCTCCAGCGCTGTGTGTTCGTTTCATAACCCGGCGCTTCATTGGAGAATACGACCATAAAAAGGGTAAATGTTTATTACAGTGCATTACTGACATTACTCTGTCACTTCACGCCTGAATTACTGGATACAGAGCAAACAGTAAAAATGTGTCTGTGTGAAATTGTGCCACAGAGGTGACCTACAGATGTAGTCGGGTGGTCGACCAGGAAGCTGTCGATCTGGAGATTTTGGACGTCGCTTGTAAGGTAACTTTTAATCTATAAAATCGCATATAATATGATTTTATTTATTTCAAATAGTCTTTTATTGATTTTTCAAAAAACTGTAGTGAGAAAAAACAAAACAAAACAGTTGAAACTGGCTAATAGACACAATTGCATGAATGCCATGCCATCTCCAGTGTGCATCGTACATAAGATACTTAATAGTTTTTTTTTGCTCCAACTTGTTACATTTTCAATAGTCAACTCATGTACAGATACATGCCAATAAATAAATAAATAAAAAGGAAAAAAAGGATATATAATATGATTATTATAGTTTAAATAATATAATTTATCAGATTTCATAGTCTTCTCATCTAAACTCAGCAATAATCAAATTCCCCAGCGTCGAGCCGCTCCGTTATGAACCTCAGTGAATCTGATAATGTTCTGCTGACGTTTCAGTGAGTCAGCGTTTCCCATTATGGTTCAAAAAATATCAGACGTCATCTTCTTCTGCAGGAAAGCCCTGCAGCCTCTCTGGAGTCGTCGATCCGCTGGGCTGACGGCTTCCTGCTGCTCTACTCCATCACGCAGCGCCGCAGCTTTCTGGAGATCGCACAACTCAAGAAACTCATCGAGCAAACCAAGCAGAGCCTGGGTAGGAAACTAACTCACTACATCAGCTTTAATGATATAAAGGTTAAAACATCTGATTATTTAAGCTTTGACAGGCTGAAACTAGACTATGTAGTGTATTAGTCACAGTATTAAATCAGTGAAACAAACAGCTCAGTAACGCACATCTCCAGAGGAACAGTGTGTTCACTGTGTTTGCTTTAAAAGTCTCTGTTCATGCTCTGTCTGACGTCTGTCTATTGTCATCTCTCTCTACACACACATTCCCTCTTTGGTCTTCCGTGGGTAATTTGTTAACACACACAGAGATAGCATCATCATTTTGCTTTATTGCCCACACTCTGTGTTTGTGTGTATGTCAGTTGTTCCCACAGTGCTCGTTGCCAATAAGGCCGACTTAGAAATAGGACGCGAGGTGACGACAGAGGAAGGACAGAGACTGGCCAAGGATTTAAGGTTGGTATGTGGTTCGTACTGATGTTGAACTGTTGTATATTTAAATTAGGTCTGCAACTAACAATTATTTTCATTGTTGATTAATCTGTTGATTATTTAAACAATTCATCAGTTAGTTGTTTGGTCAAAAAATGTTAAAGGGATAATAGCATTTTTTTTTAAGTGGGGCTGTATGATCTACAAATAGCCCCTAAGTACTTTAATTACAGTAGAAGACTCTCTGCACTCCTCCCGTTAGCAACGCCAGCCCATAGCCCTGTCCAGAGATTTACAACATACAGTGTTGTGAATGGACCCAAAGAAACGGCCTATTTTCGTGGCCTAAAAGAAGTTTTACCTGAAAAAAAATACACAGTTCCATTGTTTGCTATAATATAATTTTTTGCAGCCCCTCAAAGTGCAGGAAAAATGCAGTTTTTATTTGGAGCTGGAGCTTTTAGGCCGTGAATATAGGAGAAATATTAAAGGAGTCATCACCTGGTTTTTTACGTATCCAGCCCCCCTTGGATCGCTTTGGATCAATTTGTAAAACTTATTAGAAAAAAAATAAATAATTTTAATCAAACATTGAGCTTGTTCTGACCCTTTTTCCTACCGCGACTTTATCACGCGAGATTACGCGCGAGGTTTTGACTGGTCCGGAAATGAGGCACGCGTTTTTGCAGACTCCAAAACATTGATTTCAGGTAGCGGACTGGAGCGGGTTGGGTGGTTTTGAGGTCACCGTGATTCCTGTTCGGAAAAAGAGCCGAAGCGAAAAAAAAACGGCGCCGCTTTCAAAGTCCAGCTTTTCAGGCAAGTTTCAACTGAGGTCAAACACCAATATGCATGTTTTAACAAGAGAAATTGCGATTTCCGGGTGATGACTCCTTTAACATTTAAGAAGCTGAAATCAGAGAATTTTGACTGTACAGTTCAAACATAAATGTTGCCGTTTGATGCACTGCACCAGATTATAGCTTTAAGCTAATTTGCATCTGTAGTCCCTTGAAATAATTGATGATTAATTTAATAATCTATTACTGTTCGATTAATCGATTCATTGTTGCAGCTCTAATTTTAAGTAAACATTGTACTTTATTAATCAGTTTTTATGTCCTGCATAAATTAATGTTAGATTTTGCGTGTCTACATTATATTATGGGAAGAAATGGAGACATTGTGCATCGAATTAGGATCAACTTAGACATACAGTATATACAGGTTATATATATGGTCGGTTTTTTGTCTGTGCTACAACTAAATGTGTGTGTGTGTAGGTGTGGCTTCAACGAGCTGTCTGTGGCTGAAGCTGTATCATCCGTGGAAGCAGCAGTGTTTCAACTCATCAGGTGTGTTTCATATCTAACCTGATTCCTGAAAAATGAGACATAGGCCACCGAAATAAACTCAAAAAACAAAACAAAAAAATCCTGTTTGTCTTGTACTGACAGGCTGGTCCTGGATCAGAAGCGTCCTTTACCCGACCGGCGCTCCTACATGCTGACAGTCCGCCACGCTCTGACCAGGAAGCTGACTCGCTCTAAGACCATGCAGTGGTGACACCGGGACATTTGAGAAAACAGTGGAGGACAGACAGACGATGTCATCCTTTAGGTTGAGTTTTAGAAACACAACAGTGGCACTGAGATGCAGTACAGTATATTCACTGGACATCCACAGGAGCTTGTGCTCTAGTTTGTTGTGCGTTTTATCCTCCAGTAGGGGGCGCCACAGTCATTTCACAAGACATAATAGACTCATTGCCGTCTCATAAGGTGGACAAAGTCATGTGGAAAACCTCCTGTCCAGTTTGTGGACGGTGTTGCCAGGCCTGCACATTAACAGAGGAAGCGACACCAGCATGATGAGATGGTTAAACATGAAATATACCGAGGCAATCATCTGTCCTCACAAAAGTCCTGTTTTTTTTGTTTTTTTTTACATTTTACACCTCAATTATCCACTCTGTGAACCGTGCATCAGTACACAAGTTAAAGTTGACCTTGTTGTCGGAGTGTGTCGATGATGTAACTGTGAGTAAAAGACTGGAGCTGGCTTTGATTACAGTCTTGGCGTGATTCAACTCCCATTTCTTGTCCTCTCTCCCAGCGTATCCCTCTCTCCTCATTGCTCATTCTGAACTTCTGAACCTCACGATCAGCGAGAGACATCTGAAAAGAAGGGAGAGAGGGAGGGAGGGAGGAAAAAAACAACACAAAAGAGTGCCAGAAGAATAAGCCGGCGCTATAAGAGGCAAAGGAAAACACTGGCATCTTATTTGTCTGTAAGGGAGGAAGAATAAGAGCTGCTCAGCTTCAGCCACACTGCACTGTTTACACAGTCTGCTCGATCTCCAGCCACTTGTAAGGACACTGACCTCCACTTAGCATACATCTCCTCCTCCACCCAGCTACCACCAACCACAGACACCCCCTTGTGGGTTTTTACGCACAAACATGGTGTGGATAGTTACAGGTTTTGACTTAAAACTCTCAGTAATTTTTATTGCATACACTGTACATAAAATCCTATTTTTGATCATATTTATGGACAGTTACGGTGTAATTCAGGTGGTATTGCCTAGGGGTGTCAACAATAATCGATTCGGCGATGCATTGCAATGCGGGACATGCGCGATTCAGCATCGATGCGGCGACGTGCCATAATCGATTATGCCCCTGTTTATTTTCTGGCCTCAAATAAAGTTATGAAGTTTCAATTACCTCCGAGGGCATTTCCGGCGCAACGACATGCGCAGCCTGTAGCTGCTAAGCAGCAGCACTAGTAGCGTGTTGCTGCTGGCTTTCTTTTTCTTTTCTTTTTTTACCCGCGGTCGGGTTGAGAATTCATTAATTAACGCTCATGAGTCCGGCCGCGTTAGGTCCGAGATTCAACAAGCCGGTCGGGTTTTACTACAGGCAGTACGCCCGTTTATCACTTATAAATAGGCTACAGTAGCCCGGGCTAGAGGAGGAGGATGAGTGACTGAGCTCAGGCTGGGGGGGTCTGTGATGCAGCGGCGCGATCATGGATCTGCTCCGTGACACTCGCTGTGGAGGCGACACGGCAGCAGCAGCAGCAGCAGCACCCGCTACAGCGCTTAGACAAAAAAAAAAAAAACTTGCCGTGCCGTGTAAAAAACAACAACAAAAAAGTGTCACTACTTCCTGTATCTGGCCCTTCAAAATAAAAGCCCCATAGACTTTCAGTCACATTGATTTTGAGTTTCAGGTTTGAAAATGCCATATGCAATATCCTGTAGGCTACCATTCAATGTTATGTCAAAGATACAAGAGAGTGATAATACTAACATAGCAGCCGATAAAATCTGTTGTTCAATATCTCATGACTGATGAAAAATTTGCCGTGTTGTGTGCAGTAGAATTTTGATGCATTGCAATGCATCGCAATGCATCGGAGAATCGAATCGAATCGAATCGTTACCCTCTGAATCGTAATCGAATCGAATCGGGAGGACAGTGCCAATGCACACCCCTAGTATTGCCCCCTAGAAACTCTTGCTCTGGCCCTGCTCACTTAAAGGGATAGTTAACATCTTGGCAAATTGGCCCATTCAAGGTTCGTTACCTCTAATTGTCAGTGCAAGCTATTTTAGGAACGGCAGAGTGGAGCGGTGAGCTGCTCAGACCCACACTACGGAGGCTCATGGATTTTTTTGGTTGCCCTCATCAAATACACAATCCAACAACTCCAAAACACTCTCGTCGACAGTGTTTCAGCAAGCAGTCTCTGCATTTACCTCTAAAACAACTCTGTCTGGCAACTTATTATCTCATAGTGTGGTGAATGTGCAGGTCACAACTTGTCCACCAGAGCATTGTGGAGTTGTTGGATTGTGTATTTGATGAGTTTGATGAGGGAAACCAAGAAATCCCATTAGCCTCTGTAGCGTAGCTCTGAGCAGCTCACGGCTCTGCTCTGCCATTCTAAAATTAGCTTGCACCGACAATTAAAGGTAACAAACCTACTGCTGTGACTATAGAGATTATGGCAACGGGCCAATTTGCCAAAATGTTGAACTATCCATTTAAAAAGCTGCTCGGAGTGAGACGTCATTAATATCAAACTACTAATTTATATTCACAGCCATGAGTTTGTGCTAATGTCAGCGGCTCAGGAGGAGAAAGAGGACATGAGGACTAATTCTCTGGTGGGATGATGCAGTGGAGAACGAGTCCATCATTGACTCACACAGTGTTTTCATCCACCTCGATGCTTTGATGTTGCCACTCTTCTTAACTGCCATGCCAACGAGTCCTGAGCGGAGCTGAGGGACAGGCGGCGAGCGATGGAGCAGCAGCAGCAGGAGGAGGAGGAGGAGGAGGAGGAGGAGGAGGAGGAGGGCGATGCCGATGACAACGGAGAGTGACGACGGAGAGGTGATGACATCACGGCGGTCACCAAGGCGATGAAAGGTCAGAACCCAGTGTCACCTATTCAGCTAAGAATAGAGTATGAGTCATACCCTCAGCATCACACCGGCAGCCAATCAGAGAGCTGCCTCTCGAGATGCATCAACAGCTGAGCAGCCAATCAGAGAGCTGTAACATCCAAAAACACACAAAGTTTGTCAAAATCTGACCTGAAATCAGAGGTTAATATTGTATTGTAACTTGTAATATTAATGACATAAATTCTTCTTCACGCAGCTTCTGTGCGTCCTGGAGTGTGTGTCGTGTGCAGGAGGATTTGGACACTTCCTCACTAACTTTCCATCATTGTAAGTTTTGCATTGGGTTCCTGCCACTTCGCCAGCAGCCATTTGTTCACATTCATCACACCACAGTCTGAGAATCAAGTCGATTTCATGCTGAAGTGACATGAGTAGACGTTATAAAACTTTACAAGGTGATAATATGATCGTGTGTTTACAGCTTGTTCTGCTGTTTCCAAGCGGCAAAAAAACAAAAAAGACACACACACAATCAAACCAATAGTTGTGAGCGATTTGGCGACACCTCTGGTGACTGGCGGTAACTGCATGTGCATTTTTTAGCAATACAGAGCCTCACTGTTCTGTTCATAATGTTAAAGGGACATTGTGTAACTTCTCCTGTTATCTATTCACAAAAATCGATTATTTCGTTCAAAAGTGTGTTTTTCATTCATCAGTAATCCCCCCATCAACAAAGTGAAGTGTTCCTTTCAGCTCTGAATGAGCCATTCATATCATTCATATCTACATGGAGCGGGTAAGCTCGCTGCTGGCTGCCATGCCGTGTCGCCATGTTTTTATGTTCAGTGGCAGCGTGACGGTAGGAAACCACGGAAACTCAGCGGAGACACTGGAGCTGTTGGCTCAGGTCGAGGTGGCGTCTGTGAAAAGTCACCGCGGTAACGCAGTGAGGAGGAATGGAGCGTTACACTGATGCTGCATTCGTGTGCAGTCGGGCAGACGGCCGCCGGTAACAAACCAGATGTCATTTTAGTCACAGAAGCTGAGAGAAAGCCGGTAAACAACATTGCAATGACAACATATTGTCACGTGTACTGTTTTGCCTCGTGCTGACGGACCACTTGTTTACTTAGAGGCTTCTTTATGCCGTTACATGCAGCGGCTGTTGTCCATCTGCCGTCTGGCCAATTTCACATGAATGCAGCATGAAAAATACAATTGAGTTGCTTGCGATCTACAACCACAACGCTAGATGGGATTAATTCCTACAAAATGTACCTTTAACATTGAGGTACATTTTGTCCAACTATCCACATACTTCTCATCATTGCTTCACAGCACCACAGGTGGTCAAGAAATTCACTGAGCACCTTTAACTGTGAATTAGGGTTCTTCAGGTTAAGGGGGAGTCTGAGAGTTTTACCATAGTCAGTGGAAGGTCGCCACTGTTACACAACACCAATATGTGTGAGAGAAATTCAGAGACGTCCTCTTCTCCCTTAGGGGTGGCACACCTCCGTAAAGTGATATGCAGATGAAGAAAAGAGAAGGAGGGGAGGAAACAGAGAGAGCAGGAAGGATCGAAAATAAAAAGACAGATCGAGGTAAAAAACAAGGACGGAAGGAAGAAGTCAGGTGGCAAGAGGCTGAAGAGTAACAGGAGATGGTTACGTAACAACTCGGCTTTGAATGGGAGTATGAAACATACACAGAGATGCCTGATGATAATCACTGGAGACCGTGATGACAAAGGAGCTCTGTCTTTTCACCTCTGCCACACCCGCTGCACTGACCTCGATCGAACAATACACTCAGGGGGCTGAGAGTCCATCCTGCTCATGACTGAGCCTCGAGTCCGAATTAAATACCTGAGTCACACTGGTTCTGGGAGGAAACATGGAAATGAGTTTGACTTTGTGTGACTTAGCATTTAGTGGACAAATCAAAATCTGAACCTGGAGATGGAAAGATATGGGATAATAAGACATAAATAGGTAAATAAATGAAACTTGGAAATGTTGTTTTGTCTGTTTTTAATTAAATCTACTCAGGTTGTGTAACAGGTCAGAGTTACAATGCAGCTCTTGACACCTGAAGCTGTTTCTCTCAGCCCACTGTACAGGTATTTCAGTCTTAAACAGGAGTGAGCCTCAGTAATCATGGAGGAAGAAATATCTGTTTAATTCCCCCTCTCTGTGTGTTATTGCCTGAGGCGTTATATATTGCAGTGTCAAAACAGCCTCTATTGTCACTCATATCACATTTTCCCATGGAGCAAAGCTGAGTGCATGTTTCCCCTCTCACCTATACATGGTAGTATTACGTCCAATACACTGGTGTGATCTTCAGTGCTTATGCCCATTGACCTTTCCATAGCAGATGTTTGGACAAGTCCATGTGGAACCAATACAGTATATAACATTAACAAGGGCCCAGTTCCATCTGTGTCACAGGAAGCCGTGTTAGTCAGCCACCATGCACGTAAACATGAAAAGGTTTATATTTATATAAACAAACTATACATGGCCCCCAGGTAGTACCCCGACAGGTATTTTCATCTGCTCTGGTTAATGAGGTGCTCATGTTAAATCACAGAAAGTCTTCCTGCAAGAAGGATGAAGGTGTTTCTGTTATTAGCTACACATTTTATAGGCCCTACATTACACAGTGGCGAAAAGTGATTAAGTATACACTAATTGTATAGTACACTTTTGAAGTAGGCCTAGTTGTACTTGTACTTGCGTATTTATGTATTCCGACACTTCATTGCCAACATTCGACTGATTTCACAATTCAGATTAAAACAATAAATTATTTATTACCATATTATTCTTTCTTTTGTGTTAATAGTTGTTAATACTGTAAATGCAACAATATTTTAATTGAGTTATGTTAGTGATATAATATAGCCTAGGTAATAAGGAAGTAGGCTATATAAGTAAAAAGTACTTCCTCTGCTACTGAAATGAACTCAAATACCTCACTTATACTTAAGTAATTACCCCTAATTATGTTAATGAGGATAATTAAGGCTAATGCAAGTTCTCGTTATTCGACGCCACGGGGCGGGGCTTTACTGAATATTCATGGTCGCGTGGGTGAGACAGCGCACGCGAGGGGAGGAGAGAGTCAGCCTCGCGCTCACAGCTGGATGGACAGCAGCGTCTCCACCGCAGCAGCTGCAACAGCAGAAGAAACAGCAGGATGTGAATTTTTCGACATTTCTACAAGTTTTGTCAGTGACAAGGAAAAAAGAGACCGAGACAGCTGGACACACGGTGTAAATAACGGCAGGACAGTAAACGCAACGCAGCGTAACGTAACGTAACGTCAAGAAACAACCCCGCTGCGTGTTCTTTAATGAGTTGAGTTTTTAAATAATTGCGTTCAGCGCCGGTTCATTTCAGTCAAGTGACACACAGCCATGATGGAGTCTATCTTAGACAGTTTGACGGCGGAGAAACTCTACCCGTCCGGATGCACCAACCTGTTGGACCTGGAGGAACTCAGCGACGGAGATTTCCTCACTAATGTGGTGAGTCTTCATGTACATTCACTCACATAACTCCTCTTTCGTTAGATTGACCTTATTTCAACCCACCCTTTACAAAACCAATGGCTTTTTTATTTTTTGCACAGTGGTGCTTATTTCTTTTTTCTTTTCTTTTTTTCTTTTCTGCATTTGCATTTCTAAAGTAATAATTCAAACGCACCTTTCCTGCCTGTTCCGCCCGGAGCCGGACCTCAGGAGGGCGGTGCAGCTATTAAGATCCTGACTGACATCCGGGGCTCATACACAACTGAGTATGTGAGAGTGTGTGTGTTTAGTTGTGTAAACCAATATGTGAGACTGAGAACACTTTCGGCGAGTTACTGGTTAACGTGTGTGTGTGTTTCAGCTGACAGGTGTTGCAGTCCTCAGCAGCACACCTGATGATTAATGTGTGTGTGTGTCTATTGCTACTGTGCAGCCAATGTGCTGTAAATATATGACTTCTAGCTTTTTACTTATCATAATCAAACTTGAATTAGGATGAAGGCATATTTCTTAATTCACTTCCTCAATAATGAAATTAAACTTTTATTTACCCAAACTCTTGTGTAATTTTATAGCTTTACTGTAGCTGATTAGTCAGTGAATTGATTGCACTTTTAGTTATTGATCTGTCTCACCTGTATACACTGTATGTGAATCTTATCTGTGTCGTATTGTTATAGCACCTATCCAATCAAATCCTGCTTCACTTATAGCTCCAGCACGCTACTGCAGGATAACACACACATGCACACACACCCTTCTCATGTGCTCATAACTCAGCTGTTAAAATGTCCTGGGGTGACACTTTACAGAGGCAGAAGACACGCACAGTTCAAGCCTGTGAAAAGTCAAGACAACAATTAAATCTCAAATACCACCTGCTCCCACCGACATCCTCCAAAAGCAACAGGGGGCATCAGCTCTGCGCATCCCCTCCTCCTTTCAATACAAGCCTCACTTTGCTGCTCGACCTTTGATAATAATGACAATAACTTCTCCACAATTTTGATTTCAGAGAGGTGGCAGGACGCAGGTTGCACACAGGCTCAATCAAACCTATGGCTACCCATCTTTGCACTCTTAATTTGAAAAGAAAGAAACAGTGTGCACAGACTAAGAAACAGCTTCATCACTGCACACTGGGAGTTTATCACAGCATCAGTGACAGTGTTAGCAGGAAATCCTCTGTCTTTATTTCCTATTCTATTCTTCCCCTCGCTGTCTCCTTTTCCATTCTGTCTCCTTTTTCTCTTTGCTTTTTTTGAACTTTTCTCTCTATTCTAGTCGGTGAGTCAGCCCAGCAGTCTGCTTGTGGTTTGTACCCCTCTGTCTCTGTTCTAAATAAAGTCGTTCACTCTGCTGTGAAGCCACTAGGCTGGGCTGTACCACTGAGGACATGGGAAAAGACGGCTGATGAGACCAAATGGACCAAAAATCTTTTGATGTGTAATCTGCTTTCAGTGTTGTGCAGGTGGTGAATCACAGCATCAGACAAGCTATTTCATGCTAGTGGAGGTTTATGCTTATTCCTCTCTAACTCCTATCCTCATCCTCTTCATTGCAGTTGTGTGAAAGATGCAAATTAAAGCAAGATATAGCCTATTTTCAATTTCACTTTACACTCTGTTTTAATGCATGCTTTTGCCATTTGGCCATTATAAATACGCTATAAAGGAAACACTGACATGTTCTCATAAAACAACCTTTATCAGCAAACACACCAGCAGCAACATGAGGCTGTGTTTCTTTCAGTTGTGCAGCATTTACTGACTTTCAGGTAGCCTGCATCATCAATGAAACTGAACAAGAATGGTTGGGTTAAGAAGGCGCTCTTTGTTTTGCAGGACCTGCAGAGTCATCTTTCACATTTCATCTGTTGTTTCGAGCAGAGTTTGGTTTATTCAGGCTGTATATGTGCAGTTTGACGGAAGTTCAATGAAATATAGCGGATGCAGTGAACACAGAGATGTCAGCTCATGGGTTTTTAATGAAGTGTTTGCATTGGTGGGACTCACACACACAGTGTTATCCATCTCCTCCAGGATGCTGTGTGAGCATTATAGCGTGGATGGAAGATTAAAGGGAAGATCAAGTGAATTAATTCGTATTATCCTCAGGATCAATTGTTGCTTATTATTTTCCAGAGGAATTAGTTTGGATCAGGAATTAGGAGTCTGAGTCCCTTAACAGTCATTGACGGACGTGCCTTGGCTACTGTTTGAATAACACTGATGATTCACTGTTAATCAGAGGCGACTGCTTTTGTGATCCATCTGCATCGATGCATCATGTGCATCCAGCGTGGAGTATGCGTTGACAACATTGTTTACATCGCACATGTAGGTCTCCTGAATCCTGGAGGAAAATAAAGTCGGTCCCTATTGAATAGACAGGTCATTTGGTTTATAAACAGTGAGATAATAGCGAAAAACGGCCATCGCAGCTCCTCAGAGACCAGGGTGACGTCTTCAAAATCCATTGTTTTGTCCAGCCAACACATTTTAATAGCACACAATCTCAATAAAACTGCAAATCCCTCCCAGCGGAGAAATCTTGAAAGTTTGGATTTGCCTTTGAAATGGGAAAAATAGAGAAACGTCAATCTATTTTTCTATCTCTTGATCAATCGGTGAACTCTGCTGATCATGTTCAACCTGCACTGCCAAGAAAGTCTTCAAAGTCGAGGGGAAGTGTGACTCGGAGACTTTTCAGACTGTGTGTGATGATGATGCTTGAGGCCCAGGGAGTGGGATTTATGGAGCGTAAATTCATGCGGGGCCAGAAGCCACTATAACCATGGTAACCACTGTGCACATTTTAACATTTTATTAACTCTGCGCCGCGGGGCCAGTTTTAAAACATGTTGAGTGCAAATGCAACACAAATGAGCGAAGACTGACATAGTGCACTAGTGCAAGTTCAAACCGAGGCTTCAGCTATTGATAATGATTAGTATTTTCTCAATCAATAACTGATCGGATCGCTGTAAATCATCATTGTTCAGATTTGCTCTCATCAATAGATGGATGCAGACATGTTAAGTCATGTAATAGTGAGTTCAGGGGAGGACAGTGCAGGAAGGAAGTTTTCCACCGACACATGCACACGCTTTTAATTCTGCATCCATCATAAGTTTGTTTCTTTTCTATTCTGTTCTTTTCTATTCAATTCAATTCTATTCTATTCTTTTCTTTTCTATTCTATTCTCCGTCCAGACCCTGTACTCCAGCTTTAAAAAGACACACCCATCTAATTTGCATGCCGTTTGCCGATTGGCTGCTGAGCTCTCAGAAGGAATGTGAGCAGGCATGCAGCAGTGTGAGTGTGAGAAGGAAAAATACTTCTGCTGAGAACTGAGAACTACAGCTCGGTTCACGTCTGTCTCAACACACACACATACATACACACACACGCTGACAGACACAGTAACCATCTCCCTCCTCTCTCACTCTTAAGTGCAGCTCATGTGAAGCCAAACACAGCTGCACATCACCACATGAAGCCAAACACGGGCGAGAACATTGACATTTTCTTATCTGTGGCAGGCAGCGTTATAAGATAATGACATGATGCTTTCTGCTCGCATTACACACTGTGAAAAAAACTATATATATATATATATCTCATGTGTTATGCAACTGTTTAAAATCGTATTTAATACCACTGAGAAACTTAATGCAGAGAGATCATTTCCACTATGTGAGACTTCGTTGTTGTAGATTTAAAGCGCTATATAGTACTTAAGATTAACTGTCATTTTGCAATTTATACAACATTCAGATGGAGGTATTTTGTTCATTAGAAATTGCATTTAAAAAAATGAAATATGCATGTGGTCATTTCCCAGAGCCACAAATGACCATTGTCAAGTTGCAACCAACAGTTCAGAACCCAAAGATATTCAGTTTTCTGTCATGTGTGATGAAGAGAAACCTCAACTATTGCATTTTAAAAGCTGAAACCAGCAGATTTTTATAGAATAAAAAATATAGACTAAAGGTAGAAATGGTGCCAGTCAATTTATCAGATTAATGTCTGGTTGTCTGCTCCATTGCAGTTTGGATGGAATGACATGGATCCATTGAGAAACAGACAGACAATCATGTAGTGTGCGGTGTTTATGATAATAGAACAAATAGAGCGAAGGCAATCATGGCTGCAACGGTAGTGCTGCAGAGAGAAAAGTGTGTCTTACATTACAGACTGTTTCCTGCAGCATTTTTAGTCTCGAGTCCTACTTACTTTATTTCACCAAACAGGAATCACACAATACCTAATCATTTGTCCTTAATTGCTTCGATCTGCAGAGAATAATAGTAGCTTGTGCTTTAATTTGGTTTCTTTGTCCCACTTGAATAGTAATATAAGAATCAGAAACCAGGATTTAAGGACATCCAGAAGGAGCCGAGCTGATTATTTCCAAATGACAGCAGCTTGGAGGGCCGGATTTTAACCTTGTAGAGAACATTTTCTTTTCAGTGTATCTCCCTTTGGCCCTTACATGTTGTTCTGAGGAGCTTTTACGATGGTTTCCACTGAAATTTTCATGCCATAATGACACAAGCCTTTTTGGCCTGGCTCTCAGCGGTCCAGTTCATCGCTCTGCTTTCCTTCATCTCCGCGCTGTGAGCATGTGGTTCATGTGCTGTATGGTTGTTGGAGGGTGCAGCAGGTGGCTCCTCTTACCAACAGGCCGCTGCGCATTCAAACCGATGTTAAAAAACGCCAAAATGAATCATTTGGTGGTCGTTCTCTGTCTGTTTCACCTGTGGCATCCAAATGACAGGAGAGGAGAGAGGTGTGTTGAGACTCAACACTGTTAATTACAGACACAGCAGAGCCTCTCTACATTTATAATTACTCCTTGTGTCTGTCTTCTCAGGCTCTTTGCCTGTGTGGTTTTACTTCTCAGCCCCATCCCCTTCTAATAACACCCCAGCACTGAAATAAACTATAAAAAGTGTCAACTGCTTTCTAACACTCCCTAATGGGATTCTTTTCCCAGCAGAACGGGGAGTGTTTCAGGTAATGAAAGGTCCAGACCCCCGACTGCAGCTGCCTCAGCACCGGCATCATTAAGCTTTGTGTCCCAACAACAATAGCAGCTTCTGCTGCATGTGTATTTTCTCTGTTGTACATAGTACACACAGCTTCTGGCAATTGAATCATTTCTCTTGACTGTGTTGAAAGGAATAGTTTTTTTGGCAAATTGGCCCATTGCCATAATCCCTATAGTTTTAGCAGGTTTGTTACCTTTAATTGTTGGTGCAAGCTGTTTTTAGAACGGTGGAGCAGAACCGTGAGCTGCTCAGAGCTACGCTACGGAGGCTCATGGGATTTCTTGGTTTCCCTCATCAAACTCATCAAATACACAATCCGACAACTCCAAAATGTTCTGGCAGACAAGTTGTGACCTGCACATTCACCACACTATGAAATAATAACATAACGTTACCAGACAGAGTTGTTCTAGAGGTAAATTCATGCAAAACTGCTGATGCACCTTCCTGTCGGGGGCAGTTTTTCATCAACAGTCTCTGCATTTCCCTCTAAAACAACTCTGTGTGGTAACGTTCTGTTATTATCTCATAGCGTGGTGGATGTGCAGGTCACAACTTGTCCACCAGAGAGTTTTGGAGTTGCTGGATTGTGTATTTGATGAGTTTGATGAGGGAAACCAGGCCTTTTGCCTCGAAAACAACTTCCCTCCCTTTGTTAATCCACTCCCTGGATTGTGCCGTCGGACTGTGAGCCATACGGATCAATCGGCAATCAGGAGAAATGTTTAACTATTAGGTTTCTCTTTTGGTTAATGAACTAAAAGAAGGGAGTGAGGGAGGGAAATGGCAAAGGCACAGTGGTGCACATGTGAAGTCGAGAGAAGAGGAGGAGGAGGAGGAGGTTTTTAAGGCAGATTAGCCCAACATGTCTGTGTGGGGTTAGAAACAACAAACACTGTCATGCACACATCCAGGTGGTGCCAGGTGATGGATAAGGAAAAGATTAGCCACAGACAGCAGGTGAGAGCTGCACCACTGGCTCCAGGTGCTGGCTCCAGCTGAATATTACTACTAGAAGTACAAGAGGTAAATTCTATATAGTGAAATGTCAGTAGAGCGCAACATAAACACTACTGTTGGACTAATGCGGCTGCTACAGCTAAGTTTAGAAATGTTTCAGTTGCGGAGCTGCACCTCTCCCGTCATTATAGTAATTTCAGCCACATTTCCCCGTCTAGGAAACTTTTCACTGTTTATTTTTAAGTAGCCCAGTTTAAATGTGACCTATATTCCCTAATAGAGCCAATTGGAGTTAAAGGGCCAGTGTCACAGTTGTTTCAAGGGATATTGTTCGAATGGGTAGCGCAGCAGGAGGACAAGGCTGCTCTTGTCTGAATCACTGTTCCTGTGTGTGTGTGTGTGTGTGCGCACTTGTTTATGAATGAGTGAGTGTTTGTTTGTGCAGATGGTTTTAAAAGAGCATTTTCTTTTTTTCCCTTGCTATTATTATTAACAATATTATCATTATTTTTTATTATAGTCAATTATTTATCTTCTTTTATCATTTATCTCTCACTTTAAATCTGTGTAATTGATCCTATGTTCTATTTATTATTATTTTATCATACTGCTTTATTGCACAACTCTTGATTATAAGTGTTAAGATAATGTGCAGCTGTGAATTTAGTTCAAAAAAGAGTATTTTCTTGTAGAACACATACTCTTAAATAAGCCCCGCCAGCTTCAAATCTCCCATCAGCAGCTCCTCGTGTGTCATGTTCTGCTGTTATTCGACCCAGCCTCTGTATTCCTACCTTCTGTGTGTGTTTGTGCTTCGCTCCACGTGTTTTTTTCTTTTTTATCAGACAGCTGCATGTGTCCCAGACTTACTCCAGACACACTTGACCTCCCAGAGCACAGTCACACACACACACACACACACACATACACGCTCTGGGAAAATGCATGTGTCAAGGTGAGTGATTTCCAACTTGGCTTTGAGTTCATCTCGATGCCTCTCTTCTGCAGTGATAGATGCTGTAGTTTTGACGTGCACATGTACAAGAAAATAAAAGCCAAACACAGACTTTTAACAGATCCAATCCTTCAAAATAAGAGCATACGCAACATGTTTTACGAGCATTAAATAAGCACCGGTGCGAGGGAGGTGCAGCATCATGCAGGGGGTTTTATCAGAGCTACCTGCTGTTTGATGGAAAACCCAGAACAATGAACAGAAACAGGGGAATCTGTTTCACGGAGCTGGGAGGAGCTGCAGAGAGTCAGATGAGTTCATCGCCACAAGTGACCCCTTTCACATTACACATGGGATCCATTGTTGATATTAAAAATGTATTGAAGTTGGATCTGTGTTTATTATCCCAGATCTATCTTCATTGTTGCTACTGGACTGATTTAATCTGCTGTGACACACTGGCAGAGCTGGAGCTAATCTTCAGGAATAAAACATGTAAATCAATTTCTGTATTTGTCGTTAATCAAATCAGAGCTATTTCTGTCACTGTGTCTGTGTGAGGAGCCTTCGCAGTTGACTTGTGCAGTAATGGGTTCCAAACAATCCATCTGTGTGTGTGTGTATGCTTTTATTCTGCTTTGTGCATGTTTGCTCAAGAGCAGGGTGACTCATATTGTGTGTGTGTGTGTTTGTGTGTGTGTGTGTAAACCAGTGAAATCAGAGCACCATGTTGTCCCAGGCTTCCAGAACAACGTCTCTCTGCTCGGTGACTCATTCATCCAGACTGAGGATGAATCTGTCAATGCTGTTTCCCACTCGCTGCCTCTCTGTGCCATCAGCACCGTCCAGACTGTCTCGGTTGTCTCACACTTCACTTTCTGAACAAAACAACCAGTTGATTGTTTGAGAAAAATATGTGTCAGGTTTGGTCAGTCATACAAATGATTATGAGTGGTGTGTAATGTAGTTATGTTTTGACAGTTGCAGAAATCTCATTTCTGCAGGCTGTCACATCCACGAATGCAAACTATTGAATAGATAGTTCAACATTTTGGCAAATTGGCCCATTGCCATAATCCCTATACTTTTAGGAGTAGGTTTGTTAAATTTAATTGTTGGTGTAAGCTGTTTTTAGAACGGTGGAGCAGAGCCATGAGCTGCTCAGAGCTACACTACGGAGGCTAATGGGATTTCTTGGTTTCCCCCATCAAATACAAGAAACAGAGTTGTTTTCAAGTCAAGACAAATGCAGAGACTAATTGCCAAAAAACTGCACTTGACAGGAACATGCATCAGTGGTTCTGCATGTATTTACCTCTAAAACAACTCTGTCTGATAACGTTCTGTTATTATCCCATAGCGTGGTGAATGTGCAGGTCACAACTTGTCCACCAGAGCGTTGTGGATTCATTGGATTGTGTATTTAATGAGTTTGATGAGGGAAACTAAGAAATCTCATGATCCTCCGTAGCATAGCTCTGAGCAGCTCATGGCTCTGCTCTGCCGTTCTAATAATAGCTTGCACCGACAATTAAAAGTAACTAGCCTATTCCTAAAAGTATAGGGATTATGGCAATGGACCAGTTTGTCAAAATGTTGAACTATCCTTTTAAAGCATTAGGCTACTATCAAAGAACAGCTGATGGGAACATATCTACAGGCTTTAGCACCATGACACTCCAAGATCAACCATAGTAGGTTGTCAATAAATAACGTGTTTGAAAATCATTCTTTTTGCTGCATGAAATAACTATTTCTTGTCTCCATGTGTCTTCATGTGTTGCAGCCTTTCTCAGGTGACCAGATGGACGACTTCAGCAGTGAATTATTCAACAGTTTCTTCGACGACCATCTATTAGAGCGGCCCCTGCTGGCAGACAGACCTTCACTTTTACACATGGACATAGACAGCAGTCCAGGTCAGCTCTGCTTTTTTTTATCCTGAGAAACTGTCATGGACTATTGTTGGGTTTGGGCCAACAATGCACAATGACAAATAAATCTTGATTAATCTTCATCATAAAGACGTACATGTGTTCAACAGTATAAGAACCGACGTACTCTTGTAATATTTGTACTGAAGGGGTTTGGAGGTTGGATCACAATGGGTTTTTCCTTCCTTCCTAATTTTTTCCATTATTAAAATCTTACAGCAGGTAAAAAAAAAAAGTTGGTTGGTGGAACCCTTTCCATTAGCCAACCACTGTCTTGAAGTTGCTCGTTTTGAGTTGCATTTATGTCCAAGTTTTCTTCTGCTCCGCTCATAGTCACATGTAGATGACCCTCTTGTTTCCTTGACTAACCTCCAACGACGCCGCAGCCAGTTGTTCCACTGCTTAGCCAAAGTCTGGGTAGAAAAGACCCCAGTCCCATTATTTGGTTTAATCCGAAGGCCAACACTCTGCACGCAGACCAACTGTATCAAGATGTCAACCACTAAAATGAAACTGCCTCAGCCTTCCCAAGAGTCAAATTCCTAAATCCGAGAGCCAGTTTCTCTTGCCAGAGTCCGAAACTTCCAAAACTCCTGCCTATTAACCAGCAGGAAATACACTGGACCTCTATCCCTCACCTAGCAGGTGCTGGCTCCGTGAAGAGGAGGTTAGTTCAGGCTCGGCTACTACCGACTTAGGCAGTCGCTTGCAAAGTATCCTCTCAGAGCTGCATGAATCAGTCCTCGCTCGGAGTTGATGTCAGTAAGTCTCTCGGTCTGTTGGTGCTGTCGCAAGGATGTAGCACCACTTGTTACGCTCAATCAGATCACTGGAAGTAGCCAAGACCTCCATGGTGAGGTGGCTGTCATCATTGGAAGCAGTAGAAACATTTTGGACGGACATGTTTTGGAGGATGTTAAATAAATCTATAGATTCATAAACGCTGCATGAAGGCAGTCTTTAAATGTTTGCCTCCTGACCAGACAAACCACAGGTCAACTTGATATAATTAGATTCATCCTTCAGATGAATGTAGCACAAGGTTAAATAGGCATAGAGAGACCTTTAAATGCATGTCTTTTTAAGAGCACTGCAGCAAATGTATTACTGATTATCATCTCATATACATAAGGAGAGCCCCATCATTGTGCATCCGTGCAGACATGACATGGTTTATCGCAGTATCACAAAGCTGCTGGAGTATTGCATCTATTCCTTGTCTGATAAAAGCTTTTGAATCCCTCAGATATTCAAGCAGAACACAGCTACTCTTTAAGTGAAGACTCTGCCCCCCAGAGCCCGGCCCTGTCAATCAAAATGGACCAAGAGTCTGGTAGGTCAATTGATGTTTTGTTTTTTTTCATATTTTCTTCTTAGCTGTAACAGTTTATGCTTCTTGGAAAAAGCTGCTGCTGATGTTTAGTCTGGTTCTTTATCACCCTGGTGAACATCAGCCTGACCCTGTCTGTCTGTGTGTGTGTGTCTGTCAAACTGTACACGGCCTCTGATTGGCTGGATCCATAATATGAATGGGCGCTGATTGGTTTAATGTGTTGTCCATTATATTGCATGAAGGGGCAGGGCAATATGAAAACACTGTGTATTTCAAACGCTGCTCTCTGTCCGTCTGTCTCCGTCTGTCTCTCTCTGACTCATCTTCGCCATCATCCCCTGCTGTCTTCTTCTCCTCTTCCTCTGTCTGTACCTGACTGTCTCGCTCCGTCTGTCTGTCTGTCTGCCGTCTTTTCTCTCCGTTTGTCCCGGGGATCCTGCTGCTCACAGCATGAGCCCAGTCTGAGCAGTTTTCCTCCAGCTAAGCCCTGCCCACCTAACACACACACGCACAGGCTCACACACACACACACTTGCACAACACTATGACAAGCATATGGTTTTGAGTCTGCAGCTTTAGCCGAAGCCAGCGGAAACTCTCTCTCTTTCCCTCTCTCTTCTGTCAGGTTATCTTTCACTCTCTTCCTCTCTGTATCTGACTCTTCTTTTTTTCTTTTTTTTAAAAATCTTTCGCTGTCTCCCTTAATCCAATTAAATCCCACTTTATAAGTATGAATATCAGATTATACGAACTGCCAAAGCCGCACATTGGGCAGAAACGGTGTAATTTTACATAAAAGAATTAAAAAAAACAACAGTTTGATGTGTGCCTTGCCAGTGCGTGCATGTGTTCAGCTCAGCACTGAGAAGTGGAATATTTCTGCAGATAATAATTAGCTTCAGGAGAGAATAAAATCCAGGTTGTAAATCAATGTCAGATAGAGTTAGAGCCGCTCTAATCATGCATCCTTTGGTTAGAAAGTAAATACCAAAGGAAGCAGAAAGTTATGTAAATGAAAATGACATATTACTTAATAAAACAAAACATTTAACCAGATTTTATTTCAAGCTATTTTTGATAAATATGGTGGTTTGGTGTTTCCATCTGTAGTTGTGTAGTCAGGTCTAACTCACATATGGAGCACACACACACACGAAGCACATATCATTTGCATTTGAATCTATTCCAGCCAATTTATTACTGAACGTTATCCAAAATGCATTTTATAACCTGCATCTGCTCCATAAATCCTCAGCATAAACCTTGTGGCACTTTCTTTCCAACTCTTTTACATCTCTACCTTACTGTATATCAGCTGCACAAATGGACCATTATATTCCTCACGGCTCACAGGTTTTGGACTTGAGTTATGCCTCTGTGTGTCTGAATTTGAAGCAAAGAACAAATAAATAATAGTTTTAAAAAAAAGAGGCGGGGATTATGGGATCTTAAATCCTAAATTTGATCTCATTGTCTGACTCATTCATGCTGGACGTTCTGTCTACAATGGAAATCAAACGTTGTTCAGTCTCTAGGTGTTTACTTCTGTAGCTGCAGAAAAGCTGTAAATTATATCTTAATCTCTGAAAAAGGCTTTTTTTTTTCATGATGACTGTTTTTTTCTCAGCTTTGTTTAATCTTGAAGGAATGTTCACTGCCATTTTGGCATCTTAAGTATTTTGACTGAGACCGTTGCAGCTGTACTCTAATGAAAAATGACGAATCACTGCAAGGATGGACTTTGACATATTGTTCTGTAGCTGTGTGGTGCCGTTGATACAGTATTCGGAGAAGATAATTTAGTCCAGTTGATAGACAATATGCAGCATATTAACACAAAAGTACATACTGGAAGGTCTTGATTCTCAACTAGCAGGAGGTCTTGGAAAGATTCTCCAATAAATTCTCAAAATCCTTTGTCGATTTTCAGCTCTAATCTCTAATCGAAGCCAAGAAGAAGCTCTGCATGTCCTCGCTGCACTTTATGACTCAAGTGAGAGCACAGTAGGAAGCTCAGCAGTCAGTTTATCATGATGAGAAATGTTAGTATTTGTTGATCTTTCAGAAACAAGATGAAGCTGTGGATCTTTCTCTGTTTAAGCTTCTTCTCCAAACAGAATCAAAAAGTTCAGATCTATGAACTGATCACAGATGAAATCAGATACTTCTTTTTTTTAACCACAGAGCTCAAATATCACTGAACAACACAGTGTTTAAATTGCAGGAGGGAACCCACTACAGTCTAAAGTCTCTTTTGGCTGGAAAAAATAATAATGGTTTGTTTTATTGATCATAACATTTTAATACCGCTTTAACAGTCAATAGGACATGAAAATAAACTCAAACTATAGAACACGCGTTCACCCATTGCCAGATGACGCATACTGTAGATCCCAATGATATTAAACGGCGAGGAAACACATTGACAGCACCATGAGAGCATGTAATGATACTGATATTGATATTGCACTTTAGTGGTGCACAGTGAAACAAGAGGTTCTTACTTTTAGTGATGGAAAATATTATATAAACTCAGTAAAATGTGCTGACACTGCTTTATGCCACTCATTACAGTACATGCATTCATATACACGATTATTGATACACAGGAAGTGGCCTATCTCAGTCTGTGGTCTCGCTGCCTCTTACACATTAAAAAGAGAAGCTGTGTGTTTTACTGCAGCTCCAACTGCGCAGCTCCACCTATTGTTTTAATACTGTTTCTGTCCCACTGAGATCAAACGCAGTCACCACCTCTGTTAGCTCCCTGTGACGACCGCCAGGAGCCTCTGGTCATTAACCAGCCCTCCGTTTTTTGTTTTTTTTTACCTGTGTTTACAACATTTTACCCACAAAGGCTGACTTTCTTTTCACTTTTCTGTTAATACAGCATTCACAGAGATTGAACAGTAACTGAGAGGTTTCCTACATATTAAGTCGCTTTATTATCTAGAAAAATGTCTCTTAATTCCAAAGCTCAAAAATAACAGGATCATTTTTGATCATGTATGGGTTTTAGTTGGAATCATATTAGGACCAGGGTTATTATAGTTATCTAAGACTAAAACTAAAACTAGCAGTGAAAGAATCATTTAGTAATCTGAAATAAAAAACTAACTAAAGTGGCAAAACTAACTAAAACTAAACTGAATTGCAGATAACATCAGCTTTAGTTGTAGTTTTCTTAGAGTTGCAGGAAGAAGGAGGTAGATAAGAGTGAATGTAACATGACAGGAACATTTATGGGATGCAAGTTAAAGGAAAAATCCCACAAATTTGGAGGTTCATCTTCAGAGTCTCACAGAAGCTTTCTCGTAACACCTGAAAAACTAAAAAGACTAAGACTAAATAAAAACCAATCAATTCCTCAAAATAAAAACTAAACTACAACTACTAAATCAGTTGTTGAACTTACTGAAACTAAATTGAAATAAAAAAGGAAACTGAAAAACCTTGTTTAGGACCTGGCTTTTGTCAACCTTAATGAGTTTCATTAATTAGGCCAAACAGCCCATTTTTAATCCAACTGTCAAAAGATCAGTGAGTCTCAGTAGCCTCAGCTCTCCTTTCCATCGGCTACAACAACTAACAGCTTCTGGTTTCCATTAAAGAGACTTCCAATCAAGCCTGGGCTTAACGAGGGCAGGAGGCTTAACGAGGCTGAGCTTCGCAGCTGGGCCGGCTTCATTAGCAGAGACCTGCGAGGGTCCGACTTGTACGCACACAACGAGTAAACAGCCAATCCGCTCAAAACTGGATCCTCTCATCAATTAGTGAGGTCGATGATAATTTGATGAAGCTAGTGACATGTCGCTGCATACGAGTGTTTCATTAGATGCAGCTGTGCTTTCCGTGTTCTGACACCGCCATAAATCTAACACTGCTTTACAGCTTCCTCTGTGTTTTTATCAGATTTTTATCAAAACAAGGATTGAACCAATCAGCAGAAAATGATAAGTAGATACTATATGTACCAAACTGAGTCACTGCCTGGAGACCAGCTCATTATATACTCCACTCCACTGCAATCCGTATAAATCATAATAATTTTTGCAACACTCAGACTTTCCCTGCAAAGCCTCCGCCAGGACAGAATTTCCTCTTTACCAGCATTTTGGTCTGTGATATGATATCTAAAGAAAAACCTAAAGACCACCCTCATGTCTACTGGCAACCCTGTGATTTTCCCTCTGGTGCGAACATCAGTTCAAAATGTCGACTCCTCTACATGTCCTGACAGACCTTTTCCACAGCAGACATTTCCACTTATCAGCGCAGCAGAGAAAGAGCAGGTGAAACAAATGTCAGCGGCAAGGCATGACAGTGAGTCAGCGTGCGCACAATATGAACACCAGCTCATCTAGATGGAAATGGAAAAACTGGAATGCAGTTGTTTTAATGTTATCAATTACACTGGTGGTTTTCTTGCTGCGACATGCCAAAACATCCACTCTGAAAATATTTATCCAGCGGGTTAATGGGCAGGTTACCATGAAGTTTATTGATCCGTTTGTTCATGTTGTGGCCATTTTGCTGTGAAGTGAATGAAAGGTCTGAATTTGATTAGAAGCAGAGCAGCTGATATTAATAAACATCCCCATTGGCTCGCGTTGCAGATCAACTCAAGACTTCCCCTCGTAAGCAGCCAAAGGGTTATTTTTGACGATCCTGAGGCCAGAGTTTATTTCTGATATTGACTCCACAGATTACAGTGTTGAGCTCGCAACTTATTGGCTTTAGGTTTTGTCCAAACCAGAGGAAAGAAGCCGCAGAGATTTGTTTTTAGGATGGATTCTGTCTGTGCTGATCTCTGCTGGAGTGATGGACAGGATAACGAGACGAGCTTCCAGCTTCCACCTCCACCCCCCGCCGCCTTCCCTTCCCTGCCTCTGCCCATCACACACACACATGGGTTGTAAACTTCGGAGCATTTTACCAGCAGAATGTTGCTAGGAAACCAGGAGGTGATTAAAATGACGTCCACTCCCAATACACACACACACAGCAGCTCTTGTCTTGTTAACCCGCTGCTGCTCTCTTTCCATACACCACAGGAGTCCTTTAGGTGAGTGTGTGACAAACATCAAAGTATCTGACCTGGTGTTTTATTCCAAAGATAAAATGCTGACTTTGTAACACAACACACATCCCTCTGCCGCTACATAGCTACCAAAACGCTGTGTCATGGCCTCACTTTTGAATGTGAAAATTAAACGAAAACCAATATTGATTATTAGTTAGACATTCGCCTAATGAGGCTCTTAATTGAAAACATGCAGCTCTACTTGTTTGGATGGACTTGCATTGTACAAATGAATACAAGATCATTTTGAAAATAAAGATGTGCATAAAAGACGGGCTCATCGCCTCCATCTGCAGACATAAACACCGGACTACAGCTTTCCTTAAAGGTGGAGGCAGCTCTGAGCAGCTCGCCGCTCTGCTCCACCGTTCTAAAAATAGCTTGCACCGACAAATAAAGGTAACGAAGCTGACTATAGCGATTATGGCAATGGGCCAGTTTGCAAAAATGTTGAACTATCCCTTTAACTGTCCACAACTCTGCACATCTATTTTCTAACTGGAAGATTTCCTGAAACTTATAAAAGTTTTAAAACGTCCTCACACGGTATTATACACCAGTCTTAGTCGTACCCCCCATCGCTAGTAAACCACATCTTCATGTGTAAAATTGGTGGAAGGCTCCTTTAAAATCCACTTAAAGAGAAACCTGATGGAAAGATCAGAGATGACCTGTCAGAGAAAGGCCACCTAGTCTGTTAACTTTGGATTATATAATGCTGTTGACTCCAGCATCTGGATTCTGTCTCTCTGAGAGGAATTAAGTTAACTCGATAGTGTGCCGAGTAAAGTCTGGAAACAACCAAATCTGGGGCATGAACAGAAAAACAGCTGTCCCAGGCTTTTCCTCGGCGCAGATATCCAGCTAACTCGGTGAGCTTGTTTTTTGAGATGTCCTTGAGGAGATTCTTCCCGGTGGCAAGATTTTCTTCTGGAGCAGAATAAAAATCCCATAATGTCAGACAAAGATGCAGTGGTGGTTGCAAAAGGTTCTCACGCGGGTTACCGAGCCGTGTGGGAGCCGAGGCTGCTCACAACGCACTGAAGGGAGTTTAGGAAGAGTCGTCAGGACAGTGAAGTCTAAATTTAATATAAGCTCTTAAGTACAGTGCATTCAGAAAGCATTCATTTTTTTCATATTTTGTTATGTTGCAGCCAGCTTTATACTAAAAGCTCATGTTTTCTCTCATCAGTATGCAATCAGCATCCCATAATGACAGGGCGAACAGAGTTTTTGATTTTTTTTTGTTGTAAATTTATTAAGATGGAAGTCTCTCCTCAGTGAAAATGTGCACAGATGCTTCTAAAGGAGTCTCAAGCTGTAAGAAACGACTGTTTTGATGAAACCCATTTTGAACTCTTTGGCCCTTGTTTATGCGCCATGTTTACTGAGTTTGAGCTTGAGAGGATCTGGATCTGGGAAGGAGAAAATTCCCAAATCCAGGTGTGCAAAGCTTGTCGCGTCACAGCCAAGAAGAAGAGGACTCGCTGGCAGAGCTGCTGCAGCTACTGAGAAAAAAATGTTGTTTTATTTGTGCGCTCGAATTCCTCCCAAGGACATTTGTCCTTATTATATTTTATTTTATTTTTTATTAGCTGGTCCAGATCACTGGGCTACAGCCATTATCGTTTCTTATTCTTTCATTTGTTTGAACAACATGCATCTTCTGCACTTCACATGTGTTTCTGCTGAAGGATCATGATGATGCTTCCACGAGAAACATTTCCCAGATTGCAAAGAATCATTGAAACAGTGTTGTATAGTTACAGCATTTTTGTTCATGTGAATGTGCATAGTATACGTGTGTCTTGTACTTTTGTACTCTGTCCTCTGTCACTTCATCGTCTGTTATTCATTCATCTGTAATTCTGTTTGTCCAGCTGCTGTCATCATTGTTACCTTCATCATTGTTGATAATATTGTTTTTGAGCAAAATGACAAAGATAAACATGTTGGTGAAGAAGAAGAAGACATAAAAAAGTAACATACAGCAATCACTCTGCTCTAGGAGTTGGTTTGGTTGGAGTTGGATTCAAACCTCCAACCTCTGCATCCTCAGCCAGGAGCATTTACCACTAGACCACCACAGATCCTGGGAATTCACACTTGGGAATTTCTTTTTTTGTCACTTTTGGTGTGTTTGCTTTCTGGTGCTGTGTTGTGCGCCGTACAAGTCAGTAGAAGTCCCACATCTTCATGTCCCACATCCAGTGATCGCCTAGAGGATAAGCTCCTGACTGTGGAATCAGACGTCATCGTTGGTTCAGGTTCACAACCTTCAACTCCAACACCAGTAGTGAAAAGAGAAAAGTTTGTCAACACCAGGTACGTCAGACTCCACAGTCAGGAGCTTATCCTATAGGCCACCACTGGATGTGGGACTTGAAGATGTGGGACTTGTACTGACTCGTACGGCACACGGCACAGCACCAGAAAGCAAACACACCAAAAGTGACAAACAGTAGAAATCTCTTCCAGGAGCTGGCAGGCAGCAGCAGAGCCTCTTCATCATCCTGCCCACTGGGACACCAGATACACCAGGAGTGCCAGTGACAAGCTCTTCTGCAGCCTTTGCAGAGGCACTTACATCCCTAAAAATACTTTCTGCAGGTCACCGTAGACTAAACAGTCAAGTACCTGCCACATGCATCTAGAAATCCACCCCGGTTGTGTTTTGGTGCACCACCTTTGAAATTGTACTCTGAGCTTATTGTCGGGTCACTCGATCATGCATATTTTCTGCAGTGTTTAAAAGCTGCAACTGTTTCTTTTCTCAGGAGGGATACTGAGGACGAGTCGCTGCTGGTTCAGCCCGTCTCTTTATTTCAGGGTAGATACACACTCGCAGGAGACAAATTATGCACTACAGTTGCCAGAGCGACGTCGTCCAGCAGTCTGTAATAACCAGCCTGGTCAGGAAGTGCTCAAATGTTTTGGGAAAGCTCTTTGAAAGTGTGATTTATAATCTACCCGTTACTTCCCATTGGAAGACCTACAGCAAAGCCTGAAGAGGAATTCTGGTGTTGACTGGACTTATGCACACATGTTTGCTTATATATACAGCTCTAGAAAAAATAAAGAGACCACTCCAAAATGTTCTTGATAAATCAGCTTCTCTACATGTATGGCAGCCATCGATTCCAGTGTCTGTTGAACTCCAACACAAGCACACCTCACTCTACTTAGCTGATCACCTGAACCAAATCATATTTAATGAGGAAGAAAGCTGGGGTGGTGCGTGGCGCTCCATGTAGAGGCTACAGTCCTGCGTCGGCCAGACCTTTCCTGCATCTCATTCCCCCTCTCTCTGCTTCCCCTTACTATGTGCTATCAAATAAAAAAAGAAGAAGAAGAACGATTATAAATACAAAACACTGCTTTGATTAAATTATTCCACCAATGTTGATTTCTAAACAATTCCTATGTTTAAAAAGTAGTGTTGTGTTGTTTTAAAATGAATATGAACTTGTTTTCTTTGCATTGTACAATTTTTTCGTTATTTTGACCTGTTGATACTACTTCCTGGTTAGTACTACCTGAATTTCAGCCAGCTCCTTTATTTCCTGATTGGCAAACTGATTAATCCAGGTGTGTCTGACTAAAAAAAAAAAAAAAGTCAGACACACCTGGCTGGCCAAAATTCAGAAAGTACCAACCAGGAAGTATCACTACTACTGTTGTCATCTTATTCCTCTCTTTTATTCTTTTCCTTAGAGTTCGAATGGAGCTTTAGTCAGGACCTGTCGGCCATCTTAGTGAAACAGGAGGAACCTGATGTGGTCCAAAGGTTAGATCCACAGCCGATGGAGGGCCCGCCTCTCATCTTAAGCCCCCCACCCCCTCACAGAGGATCAGCTTGGAAACACACGGTGAGCATCCACCCTGCAGCGATGAAACGCTGTTTATATGAAGCTGCTGCTGCTGATTCTTCACCGGTGGGTTCAGGAGCGACCTTAATGAGTGTCACCGCTGTGTGTTTGTTCGTCCTGTCAGCAGGAGTGCAGTCAGGACGACATGAAGCCGGTGGCTATAAAAGACGAACCCAGAGAGATCGGACAGTACCTCAGCCTGCCCAGCGGTACATGCAACACACAAACACACACACATGATAGAGTGGCATCACAATTCAATTCTGCAAAAAACACAAGTGCATCTAATCCCCACAATCCCCTCCATCCTTTTCATACAGTCTGAAACTGACTCACTCTCAACACTCTCCTCCTCTATAGATGATGCTCTTCAGCTCCCGCCCACCCCTCCCAGCAGTAACCACGGCGACAGCGACGGCTCCCTGCCTCCGTCCTCCCCACACGTCGCTCTGCCCCCTTCTTCTCCTCAACCACAACAGAGACCAGGAGGTCGAGCCTCTTCTTCCTCCTCCTCCTCCTCCTCCTCTTCCTCCTCAGCCATCTCCTCTTCACCTCTCCTCACTGCACCACATGTGAGTAAAAAAAAAAGATCATTCTCACTTAGGGATTATATGGCAGTCATTTGTGCAGTGCAGTATCTGCATTTTTTCTTCTTTTTTTGACCAATCAAAAGTGTGGCATATTCTCTTCAATCTGGTAGAATTTGATATTGGTACTGCTAAAATTTCCAGAGTTATTGGGCTTTTTATTTTGCTGTCCATCCAAAAAAAGCACTGTGAAACCAAGGCAAAGTGCAGTATCTGCACCAAAACCAAGGCAAAAGTGCAGTAGTAAAATTGGTCAGAAAGACAAACTACAAAATACATTTAATTCAGTCCACCCTTATCTAATCAATTATAGACTTGGTAGTTATTAATTTGATGATTAAACCTGACAATGAAAAACACAAAAAGCTGTTTTTCTCAGTTTTTTTTTTCCAGATACTGCACTTTAGCATTGTAGGGCAGAGTGGTTCTAAACCTTTTGTGACATCACAAATTCATGTTAATCCCTGTCAATCAAGATTCGCCAGCTCAGATTTTATTTGAACTCGACTTATATTCAAGAAAGTGAAAGTATAGAATACAGTTGCTTAAGATTGCCTGTGGTGTTTTAATAATAATAATTAGTTAAAAATATTTTTATCAGTCTTTTTTTACTATTAATTACTAGACATTTCAGCCGACTCCAAGGTTGAAAATCCCTGCGTTAGTGGGTGTTGAAGGCCTCAGACGCTGTGTCACAGGGTTCGTGGTATAAACCAGCCGCAGTTTTAGGGTTGAATCAGTTCAATGATTTGCTGACAAAACAACTAATTCAGTCAAAATCTGAATATTCAGTGTCTGACCATCGTTGGCCTGACTCGGCTCTTCTCTCCAAGCAAATGAATCACATTTGTGCTCATATGATGACAAACATTTATACAGCATTACTCAATGTCAGCATGAATCTGACAGGATTGTTCTTGTGCCACGATGTAATAGGATCATCTCTTGGTGTTTCTTGGTTGTTTTTTTAACACTAACATCCATAAACGAAGGGGAGAAAAGAGTTTCAGCTTTGTCGTAAACACCTGGCACTGTCTGAAGAGTAGAAAGCCAAGCATCTGATGCTGTCCTTGCAGCATCAGGTTTCGGTATATCCCCTCATTTATCTCTTTTCTCAGAGTGCGTTTGAATGCACCCTGACGTTGGTAATAACACGCAGGACCTGCAGAGGATTTGGTGAATCAGACAGCGCTATTTGAAGATTAATAGTGGTTAATAGAGGTTGCTGAAGTGTGTGTCGCTGTGCAGAAACTGCAGGGTTCAGGACCCCTCATGCTGACAGAAGAGGAGAAGAGGACCCTGGTTGCCGAGGGTTACCCGGTACCCAACAAACTTCCTCTCACCAAGAGCGAAGAGAAGGCGCTGAAGAGAGTGCGGCGGAAGATTAAAAATAAGGTAAACACACTGCACTTTTTATTCTGTATGCGCGCCCCCCAGCTGAGTCAGTTCCTCTGACTGAACACAAACATCGGCTATTCACAGATTCACTGATTCGGACTGGCATTACTCAGAATTAAGTGGTGGTGATGCTGAAACAGAAATAGTCCCATGATGTCAAACATTTACTGGAAACTCTTCTTCACCTGAGGGAATTATTCAAGGTGCCTGATGCTGAAAGACAAATAAAAAGAAAGAGAAAGAAAAGAAGTAATGTTTGTCCGTTTTTTCTTCCCAGATCTCAGCTCAGGAGAGTCGGAGGAAGAAGAAAGAGTATGTGGAATGTCTGGAGAAGAAGTAAGGCTTGGGGAAAAAAAATCTTCTTTGCCCTTATTTTTCCATTCCTCCTCCACTCCTTTTTGGTTTACCTTTGCATCTGTCTGTCACTTTGCAACTTCCAAACACTTTATCCTCTTTATAGTCTCTTCAGATGGTGTTTAAGTTACCAAACAGCCATATATCAGAGGCCACGGCTGCTGTGGCTTTCTGCAGCAAGCACACTGCAGCTTACTTTAAAAATAAAATGATATGGTTATAAAACATAGGCACAAACAAGAGCAGGTAGCAAGACTATCATTAGGGACTATTTGACCATGCACATGGATACATATTTTGTGCTCCAGTGAGTATTCACCGTAGCATGACAGTATGTGTATGTATGATCGTCGTACCAAAGGAACATGCTAACTGATGTGAGGATACTGTAGTAGATTTGTGACTACAATAGAGGTCTAAGATAATAGAATCACTTTCCAGCTGTTATGTATTCATCATTTACCATTTTCTGGTGCTCAAGGGTTTTCTTTAAACCCAGTTTCTCATTGGATCAGGACCACATCTTGTCAGTGCAATGAACGAATACATTTTTCATCCACTTCTCCGGGCTGTCGAACAATGTATTTCAGAGTGTTGTCTTTGGTGCATGTTGGCCAGTGAGGTTTTCACTGAGTTGAATCTAATCATAGGCCTTTTTTATACATAATTGCGTGCCCTTTATGTACATGAGTAGCAAAGAAAATGATGAAAAATGCAACTGGCCAGGGGGGGGTGGGAGACCGAGTTGTGTAATGCTGAAGTGAACTTGGCAGTTGAAGTTTAGTTAAGAGGGCGTTTTTGTATTTAGAGGTTTTTTTTTTTACCCGACTGGTTCAAAGCAGAGTGTGGTAACAAACACAAGAGCTCTGCTGGGGATTAGACTGGGGGCAGCACAGCAGCTGAAGTGGACAGGTTAACGCCGGGTCGGGTTTCGACTCGTCTCTACATCCTCTTATTCATTAAAGAAGAGCGAACAGAAGGTCCTCTCTTCTCCTTTACTTTCTTTCCTTTGTTATTCTGGCTTTTTCTTGCTGTGGCAGGACTCCAATAACCTGCTGAACACATGGGTCAGAATGAAGGAGTCTCTGACAGGCACAGAGAAACGGAGATGGAAATATAGAGGCTGTTTCGACATCGATGATGTTGCATAAATTATTTTACCCATAGAGGTTCCCACAGGTGGAAAGAAAGGGTAAAGAGGGTAAGGAGAGAACTGAATCAGGCGAACAAAGGGAAAAAAAACAGAAATCCTCCTCTTCACATCCTCTTTGTATCGATGTGTCTATTTGGGAGACGAGGGCAGAATTACCAGACGACCCCCATCGGACAGAAAACAGCAGGATGACTCGCTGGAAGGAATGCGTATGAATGAATAAGCCGTAAAACAAACAAGGAGGAGATCAGGGGGATTACGAGAGAGCAAGTGAGAGACGAGGAAGATGGTGAATTGATAATTAAGATGAGTAGGATTAGCAAGATAAAGGGATGAGGAGAAGAGAATCTAGAGCTGGAGCCTCTTATCGCAATAAAATGGATGTTTCAAAGTGCTGCTAACACATCACAACCCTGAATTTAAATGACCCATACTGTCTAGATCTCTTCTCTTCTATTACAGCTGTTGTTTTTGGGATGAAAATCTGAATTATAATAAATGTTACCCGTCTCTTTGTGTGTGCATCAGGGTGGAGAACTACACGTCAGAAAACAGCGACCTGTGGAGAAAAGTAGAAAACCTGGAGACTGCCAACAGGTGAGCGCTGCCTTCTGCAGTACACATACACATGCTTGATATCCGCTGATATACGTTGCGTCTCTGAACAGACTGAAGCTGATGTGGGCTCCAAACATTTCTAACACAGATCCAGGATTCATGTAATGATGTTTGGATTATCATCACTGAAAACAGCAACAAGTTTGCAAAGAATGCAAGCCTGATAATGTGAGGGTTGACTGATGAGCTGCAGCAGGGCTGGAGGAGCTGCTTCTCATTTGTCTTGGAGGAATAACCATTATTACAACTGCAAGCCAGAAGACGTTTGACTGAGCTGCAGCCATGTGGTCTGCAAAGGACAAAAAGCTCTCTACTGTAGGTTATACATGCTAGAATTTATATTCTCTATGGAGTATATACGTATATATTTATATATACATATGTATATATACAATGAATTACTCTGAGAAAATTATAGGAGGAATTATCTGCTTCATAAGAAAAGTGTAGACTCACCCTGCTCCATTTGTCTCTTCTGTTATTATAACAATATGAAACCAATCTGCTATTATCCTGGAGCGTTGGTTGGTAGATGGGTGGGTGGGTGTGGCGGGATAGACGTTTGAGTTGTTGGGGGGGGTTGAGGGGGGGTCTGTCTCTACAAAGTCTGTCTGTCTGTCTGTGGCAGCGTCAGTCTGTCATTAAAGCAGCAAGTTAACAGGAGCTTTCATCATGGCAGGCAACCCCCACCACACACACACACTCACACTCTGATGAATATGTTAAACCACCACACAGAAGAACAATGACTTGGCACAAAGTGGGAAACATGAGTCAGCACACTCACACACATAAAGTTCAGAATATGTGTGCGGGTCAAAAAAAGAAAAAAGGTTCCGAAGCGACTGAACTAAATTTAAGCTCCTAGTTCCTAAAAATGCTCCAAATGCACTTATTAGTGGTCATTTTGTTCTCCGTGCTCTGTTTTTTCTGTCTTGCACGTCTGATTCATGCAGACCTGTGTTCGTGCTCCTGGTTTATTAGCTGTGCAAGAATAGTTTTTACTCAAATCCCAAGCAGCATTAAATAATGTTTTCTTTTTCAAGTGTTAAACTGGGTTTGCAATTTGCACAAATCTTTTTTCCCCTCACAGTTCCTCCTGTTAAGTCTGAGCAGACAGTCACACAGGCACTTTTTTTTTTTAGAGATGTTTCAGTTATAATGAGGCCAACTCTAAACTATAAGCACTTATTTAGGCAAAGAAGAAGGATTAGAAGTAGCTGATGTATTGACACACATTTCCATTCACCCTGTCAGCCAGCATGCCCTTTTGTAAGCACTGTATATTTTAAGCAGTAATAACTGTAGCAGTAAATTACCGTGGTTTTCACATCAAAGACCTGTGTGGCTGATGCTGGTTAGTATCATCCCATGTACTTTTATTGCATCTGGCAAAGCGCTCCACTCTTTTTGCACGTGAGAGGCGTCAGCATGGAAATTTAAAATTAAAGATGTACAGAGAAACTGAGTCACTGCTGCGCTCATTGTCTGGTTTAATCACAGAATCGGTGAGAGAACGGTTAACCAGTTTAGTTTCTAACCCATTACATGACTCACTGACTTGGTGAGGCGCTGGTTCAGTGCGTGTGTTTGTTTGGCAGTAACCGGTTCTCTGTCGCCACTTAGTGGTCATAGCGTGTCCTCACAGGCCCAGACAGCTCATACCATCAGAACCCTGCTCTCCAGATCCCTCTATATCCCACTAGACTTTATCAGAGGGTTTTAACTAACAGGCGAAATACCAGCCAATCAGGTGGATTACGTTTTTTTTCATCCTTTAAAAACACATCAAAGGAGTGAAATTCTCTGGAGGGACATTGATTTAGGAGTGAATGTAACTCTTCCTGTGGCCTTACATGATCTGAGTATATGGTACTTAGTGGTGGGCGGAGAATCCAGCCACGTGTTTGAATGCACACACTAGCATGGACGTAAATACAGTCATTTAAGAGGCAGATCCACATGGGGCGCTTCCTGCCCTGGGTTTAACCTCTCAGGCTGCTCTTCCTCTCTCGGCCCTGCACAAGTCATCATCAGACTCAAACTCCAGCAAAGTAAAGGCTTGAATCCTGAAATTCACCATCTGGAAATATTGAAATATAAGAATTTAACAGGTTGAACTTCCTTAAAGGTGTTGGATTACTCCTGAGTGCTCCAAGACACCTGTATTAGAGGTTGTCCAGCTGTTACCCTTGACCAAGGCTCTGAGCTGCTTCCTGCTCCTTAATAGTGAGGATTAGTCTAATGCAAAGCAGCTATTTAATATTCCTCTGTAATGTTTCTGTTTGGTCTCTCTCCAGGTCTCTGCTGCAGCAGCTCCAGAAGCTCCAGTCGCTGATTTCAGGGAAAGTTGTTCCTCGTTCTTGTAAAATGGCCTCAACTCAAACAGGGACATGTCTCATGGTAAATACTGATGTTGTCTTCAAGCATTATTGCTGTTTTAAGCTGTATTGACTTTTTTTTTTTTTACAAATGTCTAGAAGAAAGAGAAAGTAGTTTCTCAGTGTATATGTAGTGATTCAAACATGGTGACCACCCTGGAAACACATACTGCAAAAACTCAAAATCTTTCCAAGAATATTTGTCTTATTTCTTGTCAAATGTCTCATTTCTAGTCAAAACTAATCTCTTTCCATTTAAAATGAGACTCATCACCAAAAAATAGGTTACTTAAAATAGGTAGAAAAATCTGCCAGTCAAAGCAAGTTTTTTGCACTAACAGTTCTTGTTGAGTTCATCTATTGGGCTTCATTTTATTTAGACTATTTAATAACAGGAGTGTTTTGTTGCAGATGGTGGCCCTGTGTTTTGTCCTGGTGTTGGGCTCCTTCTCCCCCTGCCTCTCACCCCTCTCCTTCCTCACTCACACCCCCCCTTTGTCCGCCTCCTCTTCTTCCTCCTCCTCCCCCTCCCCCTCCTCGCCTCCTCTCCCATCAGCGGACATCTACACCACCAGTCAGGGTAGGTCTAGAAATAAAAGCATTCTTCTATATGACCAGTTTGTGATGTTCAGGGCAAGCCTTGAAATGAAAAGCATTCCACTTCCCTATAAATTCACCTCCTTTAACCACTTCCACCACGGCCGTCATGTTAAATACCACTGTGTTGTGCCAAGAACCAGCCTGTGAGTGGTGAGAGGAAAAGTCAGCTAGACTGGCAGTCAAGCATGATGAACTCAAATGTCCCCAGTTTACAGTAAGCTGGACGTTTTCTCATAGCGTGAGAATATAAACGGCTGTGTGTTTGTGTTGCAGTGCGTTCCCGCAGCCTGCTCTTCTACAACGACGGGGCTCCGCTGGAGGAGAGCTCAGTGACAGAGGGGGAGAGGCTACAGTCAGAAGCCCTCTCCCAAATCCAGACAATCCGTTACACAGCTGACGCCCACAGCAACCAGACGACTGGGCCCAAGTTAGACCGGCGGTAAGAACCACACTCCATTAGCTCTGTGATCTCCGGACGTTCCCTATCAGGCCGTATAAATCATCATCCATCTCCTCTCGTCTGTCCTTTAGAGAAACAAAACCAGACGGAGCGTCAGAGATTTTCTGACAGACTGCATGGCCCCCCGCCTCCCATGACTTCTCACCTCTGACACCTGAAAAGCGCAAAACCTCCAGAGTCCTGATCTCAGCAGGCGTCACTTCAACATCCATCAGGACCTAAACATACCTGTGTCACCATCCTCTCCACTGAGCGACTCACTCTGCTTCAAGACTCCAAGACTCATCCTCCACAGCCGCTGTCCTGCTCGTATGTAGCGCTTCACTGCTCTGCTTGAAAAGATCGAATAGACCGAAGGGACCTTAGAATTTGAATTTTCCTTCTTTTATGCATTAATTGCAGAAAAATTGATTAAGTACCCAACTTCATACATTACATCTAAGCATTACCGACCTACAACAGCCACTCTCACCATGTAATGTTGAGAAAGCTTCCACCTTTACATCTATAAACAGACTTGACGGACCTCCACTGTGGGATTTTGGTGTATGTTAGCACATAGTGCTCATATTCTAGATCCACGTCATTATATCAGTGCTTTAATTTGTAGTTGATAATTATATTGATCAAGGGCTTCAACAAACAACCACTTGTCAGAAAATAGTCAAACAAGTCTGTCACAGTTGATTTATAATCAAACAATCATTTCAGCTCTTTAAAAGCAGCATATTTGAATACAACGTGTTGCTACAAACACATCCCGTGTTAAAGTGCCTTTCACTTGTTTCAGTCAAATATGACCAGCTTGGCCTTATAACTAGTTTCCACACATGCAATTACAAAGCAGGAAATGTAACTCTAACTGGATGACACTGATAAATCAGAGGCGGCCTCGGCCTTTTGAGGTTCTGCTAATTTCCCTTTTTCTTGTTTTTCATTTATGATCAATTGAATGAACATTAAGGATCCTAAAATTTTATTTCACAGCTCTCTGTGGATTTTGGGGTGTACAAGTAATTTTTTGTGGCACATTCACCTTTGCTATGAGCTAGCCTTGGTTTAAACAACTTAAAAAGACGACAATGTGATTGAGTTTCAGTTAGAGTTTAAGTCAAACATGTAATATGTTTTATTTTATATTATTTTTAAGTGAAAATAAAACACTGACCACAGCTCTACATTATTATTCAGGAAACTATATTTTCATATCCAGGGAGTGTTAAAGGGGTTCTGACAGAGGTCGGGAAACATGACATGAAAGTATTTTTGTGGAATTAAAAAATTGTATATGTAATATATTTGCAGCATCAAAAAAGAGCATATTTAATTTATGCAAAAAAAAAAAAGAAGAAATGAAATGTTTTTAAAGTTAGTTTATCTTATTGTCTCATTTTTCTAAATAATGTTTACAAAAAATAACACAAAAATACAACTTATAATATATTCTGAGCATCAAAAAAGGGCATATTTATTTTATGCAAAAAAAAAAAAAAGGAAATGTATGTTGTGTTTTGGCATTTAAGATGATGTTAAGTTTTACAGGATGGTGTGTAGTTTACATGGTGTGTAATGGATTGTAAAACTTTGACATGATCTGTTTGTGTCTTTTAACTGTAATACAGTCTTTATGTTTCACTGCTGTCGCATGAAAACCACCACAGGTTCATTTTTGCTCCCTTGTGATTTAAAAACCACTGAAAAAAAAAAAAAAATCAAATTATACCCTGAAGCTAAAGTTCTTGACACAAAAAGACCTTTTTCACAAAGCAACTGTAAAAATAAAAATACTGACAACAATATCTCTGCTAAAAATACATCCTACGACCTTTAAGCAGCAGAGGAAACACCTTAAACATTGATACTAGATCTGCTCATGCGACAGCAGTGCATGTTGTATTTATTCCTGTTTGTAGAAAGTATGTATATATTGATGATGAAGCCAATCAGGTGACTAAAACATTCCAGGAAGTAAAACACCGCTAGCTTTGTAATTCTCACAATTTGAAGGAACACCAGGACATTTGAATACATTTCTTTATTTCTTTTTATTTCACCACTACTTTGACAATGTGAGAAAAACAAAAAAATGTCATGATATTCCTTCAAATTCAAAGTTAGAAAAACACTGTCCCAGTCCGAAACCTTGAGGTAACAGTTACAACCTGACCATAAAACAACCAGAAATGCCTTCTTTTTTTTTCCAATCTCCACAACATTACAGTGAACAAACATTTTCAGTTTTTCTTCCGTTTTCATTTCATTTTGTGTCACTCATGCTAACCATACAAAAAAACATCACGTGACTGCAGCCCGTTGCACAACCATCCTGTCATTCTCACCTTTAACAGTCTTAATGGACAAGTGTACATAAATGATGACAACGTAATGTGCAGATGTTGTAAATAAAGGGCCTTGTTTTTGTATTGTGACATAGTCCAAGATTTTAACCTGTGGAATTATGCGGGAATGGGCAAAAAAAAAAATATGAGAAAAAATCTGTGGATATTTGGGGGAAGAAAATGGGGAGGGATTTAAAAGAGGGTGACTTTTTCCACTTGTAAAGAAACCTGGATGACACAGTAGCTTCACACAGTTTAAAGAGTTGTACAACAGAGGGTGCTGTATTATTCTACCAGAGAATAATCCAGCACTTCCAGTTCAGTTGTTTGAAATGTGTTTTGGATATGGTGTTGTCTTGGTTTGTTGTATAGTGTCTTGCATGTTCCTCCATATATAACTATCTATCTTAGTGTAGTCAGTAGAGTAGAAACCAGCAAAATATTAAAAAACTGCATCAGCAACACTGTGTCTGTTGACTTTCTTGCTTCAGTTTTGACTTTGTGATGTTCAAAAGATGTGATTTTCTCTGGTTCCAGTCTTTGGGTTTGGTTAGAGTCTGAGTCCAGCCAGAGCTTCAGCTGAAGTGTTTGAGTATGAGCTGTTTCCTGAGCTCCTCTGCCTGGCTGTCGCGGTCCTCGGGTCTCTGCTCCAGGCTCTCCGGCTGCTCCAGAGGGTCCGTCCTCTCCAGGGTCCAGGCGTCCAGTCCAGACTGCAGGGAGGCATTGTGGAGGACGCAGCAGGCCAGCAGGATGGACGAGCTCCTCTCTGGAGAATACTACACACAGGAGAGGAGAGACCAGAACAGAGTGTGTGTATTTCTCTTTTTTCATACTGGGTAGTGACAGATTGGTAAAATGAAGTCTTAAAGGGATAGTCCCTGAGCTGCTCAGAGCTACGCTACGGAGGCTCATAGAATTTCTTGGTTTCCCTCATCAAACTCCTCAAATACACAATCCAACAACTCCAAAACGCTCTGGTGGACAAGTTGTGACCTGCACATTCACCACGCTGTGAGATAATAACAGAACGTTACCAGACAGAGTTGTTTTAGGTAAATTCATGCAAAACTGCTGATGCACATTCCCGTCGGACGCAGTTTTTCGGCATCAGTCTCTGCATTTGCCTCTAAAACAACTCTGTCTGGTAACGTTGTGTTATTATCTCATAGTGTGGTGAATGTGCAGGTCACAACTTGTCCACCAGAGCGTTTTGGAGTTGTTGGATTGCGTATTTGATGAGTTTGATGCGTGAAACCAAGAAATCCCATTATCCTCTGTAGCGTAGCTCTGAGCAGCTCATGGCTCTACTCCACCGTTCTAAAAATAGCTTGCACCGAAAGCTAAAACTATAGAGATTATGGCAGTGGGCCAATTTGCCAAAAAATGTTGAACTATCCCTTTAACAGAACACAGTAGAATACCTGCAGGTATCCTTTGGTGCCATCTAGACATCTGAATCTGGTCTGGATGGCTCTGAAGGTTCTGTCCACGATCTCATGTGTAGCCGTGTGAGCCAGGTTATACTGAAACTCTGCGGGGGATTCTGGGTTGTCCACTGGGGTCATCAACCACTTCCTCAGCGGGTAACGACGATCACCTAGGAAACAGGAAATTGTGAACCAACGCATCACAACATCACAGAGCAATGTTGGAAGTGTAAAATCCATTTCTTACCCAGCAGCCAGCCCTTCTCCGTGCCCTCCAGCTGTTTCGTTAGGGCAGATCTTTTCAGAATATCTGTGTCTTTGAGTCCGCCAGGCCAGTGGGTTTCTGCGCTGAGTAACAATCCTCGGGCGTTACACACCAGCTGGGAGCCCACAGAGTGAAACCCCTTCTTGTTCACATACGATGAGTCTTCACTGTTTGGAGCTTTGATAGCAACCTGGAGGTGAAGAGCACAGGAGACGGAGAAAGTAGGACAAGTCGCCATCAAATCAAAGAGTGTACACAAACACATACATGAATACATATAGTGATTAAAAGTATCAATACAGTACAATATAACACACCTGAACACAGTCCAGCACCCCGAGGACTCCTGGAAATCCTGCAATTCTCTCAAACTCCTGCAAAGCCTGCTCTTTGCTGGAGGGATCACTGTTCAGAAAACATCATCATCGTTATTATTATGGTTTTTATTATTAAGCATTTGCCTCCTTATGCTTTTCACTCATAAGCAACACAGGAACAGCAGCATGGTGTCATACCTGTCGAATGTGATGAACTGAGGAGCTTTCTCCACCAGGGCTTTGGTCACATTGGACACACATCTTGACATCGAAGCCTGGCTAATCCCTATAGTATCTCCCATAGATGTCTGGAATGAGCCAGATGTGTAAAAGCCCAAAGCAGCCAACACCTGGACCTCAGGACTGATGGCTCTGGACCGCTGGGTACGTCTGCAGAGGGCCTGATACACAGACATAAAAAAGTAGACACACATCACTGTAGTTTATGCAAAGACAGGCGTTTATCTAGTGTGCATATTCAAAACTAAGGATGCAGACGTACTCACCTCTCTGAGTAATTCAACCAGATACAGAATGAATTGTCTGGGGAAGCCAAATTGTGTGAGGAGGATGTTGTCTGAGACAGAATCCAGATCAAATCGGTCCAGGGTTTTGTGACCTCGACCATGTAATAGCAGATCACAGTCCAAGATGGCTATGGGGATCGCCATGCTGTAGGTGGTCATACATTAACATCAATATGTAACTTAGATACATTATGAGAGTCTTCTCTGCACTATCTGCGTAAGGGCAGAGTATTCGGGTAAACAGACCATTAAACTAATTATGTTCATGAAGTTTTGACATATTTTCCATTCTCATAGTAGACTGCAGTCTGTAAAACAAGGTTTTGTAAACAGGAAACACTGTTCTCATGTGCAAATGCTTATCAATACGCAGCTAGCATAGGCTAGCTAGCTAACAAATGTTTAAAATGTCCTAATTTCAACATTTGCATGCCTGTGGAAACAACTTTATAAACCCACGCAGGCATGTGGTTGTAAATGAAAAAGAAAGCATAAGTAAGTTTTGCATTATTTAAGAAAATGCGCTTACTTTATAGGTCATGCGGCGCGGCAGCATTTGTCAACCAAAACCATAACAAGAGACAGGAACATATAACTTACGTTGCGTTCGCAGATTCGACACAGACCGAGAATGTTTTATATGTAGATTGGTGTTTTACAGTTATAGAAAAAATATAAAAAATCTGTCCAAAAAACATTCGCCTCCTCGAAAACGTATTTTATTGTTTTGGCTTTAACTATAATTTTAAATACCGTTATCACTACAATCTACGAAAGTGCCTTTGCGAAACTGCTGCTACACAAACACGTCGACATGGAGAAAATAAACAGAGCTGCTGTTGACGTTGTGTTCAATCTGAAATGGGCGTTTAAACGATTGTGAAAAGCGTTATTTCAAGTCACATCTGCGAAGTTGTCTGCTTTTTATTGAATTTTTCATCGTAGCTACATTGTGAAGGGAAAAGCTCATGTAAGTTTTACTGTTTTTGTGGTGAAATTGAACTGCGTCGTATTCAGCTAGCTAGCTAGCTGACGTCGCTGGTTGCCCAGTGAGTCACTCAGAGACACCGCTTCACTGTTTTGAAACGAAAACGTGGATAAATTACCATTGAAACTGCCATATTTTAGTATTTTAATGTAGTAGCTGGTGTATTATACAGTATAAAGTGGCTGTCAGTGTCCAACACGACCTCCAGATCTGTGCGAATTCATGTCAACGTGGAGGCCTCACTTGCTCGTGGAGATATAATAACAACAGTGACCAACAGAACTTCTCATGTTAATGTTAAATACTGTTCGTTTTAGGTGTAAATCATTAATCTTAAAACGTTATCGAGCTTTTCGTAGAAGGAGTGAATTTATGCTGTGAAACGACACAGTTATTGCAGTCTACTTGTGGTTACCTTTTATCATAGATAGATTGCCAGGTGATTTTAATCTACGATAACTGAGTTTGAGTCCCTCTGCAAAACAGTCTTGTGCTCATATTTCTAATGTGTGTTTTTTTTTTTAGTTTTCACACCTGAAATTAGTTAGCGATCATGTTTTTTGTGCGTTGTCCGTGTCTAATGGGCTTTTATGTTAAAATTGCAGGGTTGTGTCAACATGGACAGTGACCTAAGTCCTCAGGATAAAAAAGACCTGGACAAGTTCATTAAGTTCTTTGCCTTGAAGGTAAGAGGCTTTAATGATGATGGTTATCCATGTGTGTGCAGATAAACATGAGTGTCATTGTCACCCTGTCAGCAGTTTTTTGTGTGTGAAGTGTTTATGATAACAGTTTGGTTTCCTATGTGTTATTGTTATTTTACTAGACTGTTCAGGTGATAGTCCAAGCGCGCCTTGGAGAGAAAATATGCACTCGGTCTTCATCATCGCCTACAGGCTCCGACTGGGTAAACTATTTCTCCGACCAAACAATGTCACTTATTTTTCTGCAGATTTTTTTATGTTATCTGTAGCTTGTTTTGATTGATGGGCTTTTCTTTTTGTTTTTGCATTTTGCAGTTTAACTTGGCCATCAAAGATATCCCAGAGGTGACTCATGAAGCCAAGAAGGCACTGGCGGGTCAGCTTCCGGGCATCGGGCGTTCCATGTGTGTTGAGATCTCCCTGAAGACGTCAGAGGTATAACCTTGTGTCATCTACTGCTTCTGGTTTCTGCTCATGTAAAATACCATCTTCACCAAACTTTCTGCAGTGACAATCTGTATTAATCTATTCCTTTGTAGAAAGCAAGATACTGTGTTGTTTTGTCCCAATTTTCTCTTCCTCTTGTCATGTTCTCTTGTCTGTTTTCTGCCCCACTCAGGGTGACTCAATGGAATTGGAAACGTGGTGCCTGGAGATGAATGAAAAGTGAGTCGGTTTAACTTTGTAATTGTTGAATTATCCGCACGGTTAAAGAATAATGTTAACACCAGGCCGAAATACCATTGCTGTACTTGTTGCTAAGTCATATGCAGAGCTTGTGATGACTGCGCGGGTCCTGCAACTGTGAAAAGGCATCAATCTAATCCCTACGCTGTATGTACAGTTTGTGTGTGAGTGAAATTTAATGAGGTATAAATAACACTCCACAGTGAACAGCTTTGGCAAGTAAACATCAGCAGTGCTGAGTCATAAATGGCTTCTCGGTTTCGGTGACATTTTGGCCCTTTTATCACATTTCCAAAGACCTGTCACAATGTAGGTCATGTTGTGCGTTTGTGTTGCAGGTGCGATAAGGACATCAAGGTGTCGTATACAGTGTACAACCGTCTGTCTGTCCTTCTGAAGTCTCTGCTGGCCATCACCAGAGTAACACCCGCCTACAAGCTGTCCAGAAAGCAGGGACATGACTATGTTATATTATACAGGTGTGTGCGGATTCTCTGTATTATTAAATGGCACATATTTCCTCCTTACTGGCAAATCACACCGACTTTGATGCATCTCCATTTTGTCTTAGTTTGCATTTCGTCTTGTTTCTGTCTTTCCAGGATCTACTTCGGGGAAGTCCAGCTGGGTGGATTAGGGGAAGGTAACTGTAAACTCAGCGTCTTAAATCACTGACAACATGAACCTCCAGTGGTTTTAAAGCCACAAGCCACCAGTTCTCACAGTGACGTAGTATACCTTTTTATTGAGTTTTCTTTCCGTTTATTTTCAAGGTTTTCAGACGGTGCGTGTTGGTGTTGTCGGCACTCCTGTTGGCACAGTCACACTTTCATGTGCCTACCGCACCAACCTGGCATTCATGTCTAACAGGTAAATTGAAACCAAGATCATGCTCTGACAGAAGACATTATTTTCTTATTTTAACTGGACGTATCTGTGCATGTAATAAAACGTGTTTTGGTCCTCTGTAGGCAGTTTGAGCGGTCAGCTCCGATCATGGGGATCATTGTAGATCACTTCGTGGATCCCCCCGGCAGCAACCTGCGTCCTGTAAATGTCGGACATCCCTGCAACTACAGGTAGCTATGAAAGGCTCTGCGAGTGAAATTATCTGCCCACAACTCCCACCTCAAGAAGACACAGTGCTGCAATTGAGCCTCGCCACAAACAATAGAGAGCTGTTGGGTGGTGTAACTGCATCATCTGGAAGTCACAGGGTGCATTCTTTAAACATATGACTTCTCTGGAACAGAGCGAGGAAGCATTTTATTAGAATTGGTTTAAAAGTGTAAATCTAAGACTCTGATCTGTTCACCTTTGCATGATGTTTATGCACCTGAGTGTTAATGTATATGTGTGTGTCCAGAGCTCCAGATGAGGACGACGGAGGACTATTTGCAGGAGTTCAGGATTCACAGGAGGTCTGCACCACCTCCTTCTCCACCTCCCCTCCCTCTCAGGTAGAACTCACTCGCTGGCCGTCGCTGTCTGTTGATCTTGTGACTTCTTCTTTCCATTTTCATACCTGTATTTCATTTCACTTTCTCTTTTTCTCTCTTTGTCTGTTTTCTTTCCTGTTGTCCTTTTATTGTACGTTTATCCGTATGTATGTGTGCGTGCATGTGTCTGTATAATCTCAGTGTGTGTGTACGCTGAGTCCGTCTCCCTCTAAACTGTCTAAGCCCCTCCCCTTGGACAGTCTGCAGCTTCCAGTGGCTCCTGGACTTGTCACTCACACTGTGAGTCTGCACCGGTCACTGTGAGAGTGTGACTGTGTGTGAGACAGCCTCAGTAGCTCTTTTGTTCCCTCAGATTTCTCTTCTGTTTTGGTGTGTGTGATGCTCTTTGGTGTGTCCGAGTTGCATCAAAGACAGTTTTTTTTTTTACCCATCTTCCCCTTTTGATCGTGTTTGAAGTTCCATCACCTAGAAAGCTTTGTAGCTTCAGTTTGCTGCTCTTCACTACAGTAGTTTCATCCTGATCCATCACAGTACAAACTCACATGAACCTGAAATCCTTCATGTTTAGTGATTAACGTTTCTTCTTGTGTCTGTCTGTCTCCAGCTGTACACCTCCAGGATATCCTACCAGCCTCCAGCTCTAGCAGGAGCTGCAGATCTCTGTCATCCCACCTCCAATCAAAACCAGGTGCTGAGCCATCACCAATCACTTCACATACAGTACCTGTAGCCAGTGATCTTGTCGTATATGCTGATAGATGTAAAACTATGCAAACCAGAACAGACAGACTCCAAAGATTTGCCCAAATGTTAATTTTGAGACAACATCCGATGTCACAGTGGTTTTAGTTTTATGTCAGTCCATGTTTGAATTGCAGTATACGGTAGATACTTTATTTTAATTTCCAACGAAGGTGGACACCTCTGGAAGCTTTGATGGCAACATCATCCATTGTTTAATTTAGATTTTCACTATTTAACCAGATTTATGGGATCTTTATTCAAAATGTTGATGTATAAAACACAAATATAAACATCTGTTGTCTGACTTGAACTGAGAATCACAGCTTTTTGGCCAGAAATGTTGAAAGAAATACAAAAAAAAGAATAAAAACACTTGTTTTGCATATTGTTTTTTGTGATAAAGTGTGATTTAGCTGATGCAGCTTCTTCTCAGTTAATCCACTGTAACTCTGTCCGTATTGTTCCTCTTCAGATGTTGCATCCTGGGAAGGAGGGCGGGGTTGTGTTGGTTCCTGCTCATCCTCCACACGGAGCAGATGCACATCTGGCAGTAGAACACCCCCCCAACACACCTGGTAGCAGGTAAATCTCCCCAGCATCTCTTTATCGAACGCCACATCCACATCTGCTTACACATGCTATGCAGTTCTCGAGGTGTGGAGTTTGTTGAGCTGGCGTGTAAAGTGTTATAATTAAACTTTTGATCCATGTCTAATCTTTATTTCTCTTTCCTCTGTCCCAGCGGTGATGATGACGGTCTGACGCAGAGCGCAGACGGAAGGAGGGAGGAAGGGAGGAGGAGCGTCTCTCCCTCCGACCCAGTGGAGTCTCTCAACGCGTTTACAAGGAAAGTCGGAGCCTTCGTCAATAAACCCAACACGCAGGTGATCTGGACGTCTCTAAACTGAAGTCACGCTCACCATCGATTTAATAGAAGAGAGCTCGGTTTCTAACACCATCTGTGTGTGTGTAGATAACGGCCGCCAGTCTGGACCTGCCGTTTGCTGCATTTGCACCTCGAGGCCTGGACCCAGAGGAGAACGATCCCATGGTAAAAGAAAACTGACAATAGAAACATCTGACAGATTAGATCACAAGTTTGATGCTAGGGATGCACTGCACAGCTGTATTTGTGGACATTTTGCAGATGGGGTTTAAAAATCTGCACTAATGGTATTAATATCGGGCAGCCGTGCCTCTTGCTATTGTGTATTTTTGCTGTTGTGAATATCAGAATATATTCCACACACCTGGGACCTTTTGAACTACTGCTCCCTCTTTGTCTTCCTTTATGTTGAGCCTCTATATGGTGGCTGTAAATTAGTCACAGATTTATAAAGGTGTTAGACTGCCAGGTTTTTAAAAAACTTTTTATATAAACATGTGTGTGTGTGTGTTTGTACAGGTGCAGCCTCCAGACTCTCCCACCTGCCCGTCCCCCCTGCAGGCCAGCCTTCACTCTCAGGGCTCGGAAGGATCGGGGCAGCAGGACGACTTTGTCATGGTCGACTTTGTACGTACTCCTCCTCTGCACAGGTTTTCCTTCCTTCCCTCGTCAAAGATGGAGACGATACTTTGTTTTGTGTTGACACTCTGTCGTCTCCCTGCGTCTCCTCTGTCTGCAGCGACCCGCCTTCTCCAAGGACGACTTGTTGCCGATGGACTTGGGCACCTTCTACAGAGAGTTTCAGAACCCTCCACAACTGGCCAGCCTCTCACTGCACATCAGCTCCCAGTCGATGGCTGACGACCTGGTGAGCCGCTGGTTTCTCTGTCTTTACACTGCATGGTTCAAACGGCCCAGTTCCGATTTTTTTCCGCTAAAGTGGCCCAGATCGGATCTGTAGCATGAACATGTAAACGGTACAAATACGCATAGAATCGGATATTGTCAGATCAGATTCAGGGCCCGTTATATGTGGAAATAAATTGGATACAAGTCGGATATCTGCCAATATGTCTGCAGTCTAAACAGGCAGATCGGGTCTTTTCTGGCAATGTGTGCCGTACGTCACTAACTTTATTTTGTAAGGACAGACTAGATTCACTTTGTAAACAGTGGCGTATTGGATATAAACTCTGACCACCAGACTCACCTTTGTTTATAATTATTATTCAAATTAATAATTAATTCAAAAAAATAGACAGTAAAAAAAAATCGGCTATAGGCAACAAATCGGAAACGGGCATCAAGGCCTCTAGTGCAAAGACAGTTAGTCCGTCTTCGTTGTGTGATTCAGATCGTTCTAATTGTGTTTTCTGTTTTCCTTCCGCAGGATTCGCTGCCGGAGAAACTGGCCGTCTATGAGAAAAACATTGACGAGTTTGACGCTTTCGTGGACATGCTCCAGTAGAGGAAGAGGAGGACGACAACAATGCAGGAAAAAGACTAAATGGATGAAGGGGAGAGAGAGAAAAAGAGAATGAAAGGTAGAGGCAGACTGGAGAGACTGTGTAGTTGTTTGTCCTGTGAGAAACACTCAGACTAAATCACCAAGTTTTAATGTGAAGCTCCTCATTTCTGACGTTCTTCCTGTTTAGCACGCTCACCTCGCTTGTACGCCAGCTTGTACAGATAGTCCTCTCCACTGTAAATACTGTATTATTTCCTCTGACACTGGTACTCCCCTCCACCCTCTGATCCGATCTGCTAGTGTTAACGCAAACTGGAAACCTCCGTTTTCCATGTGGCACGCAGCTGCTCTCGTCATCAGTGTTTAACCAGACGATCATGAGGGTTTCTGTCACTTCACTCAGCCGTAGCTTTCGTTAACTGTAGTTCACTAAATCTCCCACCAATGCCGCAGGTTTCCTTCAAATCCAAGCCGAGGGTGAAAGAGGAGTGAGCTTATTCGGAAACTTTAAAAAAAAGAAAGAAAAGAAAACATCTTGAAAGAGCCAGACCTGCCAGAGAAAATTGCACTCGGCCGTACAGTGGAAGTTAGTCTGGTGTCTAAAAATGTCCCGCAATGTCACACAGTTGACAGTTTCAACAGCAACTTGGATTTTAAAAAAAAAAAGAAGAAGAAAAAGAAAAAAGAAGCGTCTCGTTAATTTGCCCTGGCCAGATGTTCCCAGCTGGACTGTGGATTTAAACTGCCAACTTCAATGTCAACAAATGGCCCCAATTGAATTTACAGCAGCCTGTATGTGTAGAGAAAACACACATATTTCACAGAGTCCGATTGTTGCAAACTAGTACACTTGGCCAAAATCAATGCAGCAGCCCGTCAGCAAATCCCAATTTCATGAAGACTACAATGGCACCAAATAATAAACCGTCAGCATCTTCATGAGAATAGGATTTATTACAGGACAGTTGGATTCGTTCTAGCCTCCTGAGTAACTCAAGTCTGTACGACGTGCATATGTATATTTTTTTGCGTTTTGTAAAGGTGGGATAAACGTTTCCAGTTCATCCACGACTGTTCTGGTTTGGTTGAAAGCTTTAATTTAAACATTTGTTGTTGGTCTCTAGGTGTCCTAATAAAAACACGGCTGCTCTGTTGAAACAACTCATGTCGTCTCGGGTGATCGGATCGCATTTACCAGGCACAGCGCTGCCAATAACACACCACACACACAAACACATGTGCTCCACTTTACTCAAGTCAAATGTTAATTTCAACTCTGTAGCTTTTTGGGAATTAATTAATGATGTGCAGCAGGTGTGTGCAAATCTGTTTCCCCTCTAATAAGAGTCAACAGACCAACCTTCAATTTATCCTGCACCACTGATGGTCACACTCAGTAAATGGGTCATCTCTTCTTTATTCAAACACAAAACTAAAAGTCTAGTCACTTTTAGTCGTCTTGTTGCCAGGCAACCCCCCGAAACTCATTGGATTTACTACTGCTAATTGTCCGGCTCCTGCCATTTTTGTACATGCACTTTAAGGGGCATTTCCAGCCGTAATCAATGTTTACCGTCAGATATCAGGCCACCTATGACATTTATATTTGCTTTACAATTAAATCAGATTTAGGATGTAGTGAATTGATGGTCAAAAGAATGTTTGACAATTTTTTGACAGAACAATTTTTAAATTAGTCCAGAGCCCATTAATAAACATTGAAAAAAAACCCTGATAGATCAAACTGATCATAGGTGACCTTATATCTGAGGTGAACATTGTTTACAACTGGAATTAATTTGGCGTCACAGGCTCTGGTATGTGCATTTTGAGTTGGGCTAGCTGTTGCTAAGCTAAAGTTCACTTGGATACATCAAATGCAATGCCTGTGAGGATGAATTAATTTCCCCCAAAAAAATTTACAGATTAGTTTTGTTTGGGTAAATAAATCAATCAAACTCATTTTCAATCAATTCTCAAATGGAATTTTATTGTTTGCTATTTTCTGAGTTCCATCACATACCTGCAGGACTGCAAAGGGTCGAAACCATAAAGTTTTTAGAGTATGGTAGCACGCATTTAACAAATAGTCTACAATTCATGTTCCTCAACTCGTCAACACGGTTGTGAAGCTGTGACCTCTGCACTTCTTCTCCGGGGAGCCCCTTAACCCTGCGCCTTAAGGGGTGGGAGGAGGGGCTAAGGGGTCGGGTGGGGGGCTGAGAACCGTTAAACATTTCACCTTCATTATCTCCCTGTGAACAGCTGCATGAAAGGCTATGGAGGAAAAAACAAAATGCTAAAAAAAAAAATCAATGTCAACCCTTCCCAGACAACGATGATGTAAATTCCCTAACTATTCATATTTCCTAGAATTAGCCACTTAACATGCCGTTACTTAGAGGCTGTTTCCCCTCCCTCCCTGCCTCCCCCACCCAGGTAACACTGGGAACATGGAACAAAAATAAAAGAAATAAAATAAAAATACAAAAGAAGAAAAAAAAAAGAAATTCACAGGAGACAGGCAGTGATTGCCCAGTGTGCATTTTCACCTCATTCAATTGCTCAGTCCACCAGAATGTCCTGTCCCCCATTTCCCCCCCCACCACTCTGAGCCTGACTGTCCAATGAGTTTGTGTTGGCGGCGAGACGAAGTCAAACGTCAGGGATCGGGTTGGAAACCAAAAAAAACGTCCAGATTGAGGAAGGCGGCGTGTAACTGTGATCGATAAGACGAGGACGACAGAGACATTCCTGTTCCCACTTCCTTGGATAGAGGGTGAAAGTCTTTGAGGTGAATGGCCAATGTCCTCCATTGTCATAAATATCCAACCTGCTCCCCCCAGTCGGCTGAATGTAGGTGGAAGTTATATAATAGTAGGTATGTGTGTGTGTCTGTGTGTGTGTGTGTGTGTGTGTGTGTGTGTGTGTGTGTGTGTGTGTATGGGTTGGGGTGGGGTAGGGGGTGTTGATCATGAGAGGTGTGTGGGTGTGGGTGAAGCCGGCGTCCATACACACTACAGATCAGAGCAGGAAGAAGAAGAGGGGAGTGTATGGATGGAGGCAGATCCAGGAGCTCGACTTTTCTTCATGGGCTTTTTTTAAAGAGCGGGGAGGAGGTAACGAGGAAGAGGAGGGGGGGTTTGGTGGTGGAGGGGGGTGGGGTTCAGGTTCAGGCAGTGTTCAGTAGGTCCTGTATGGCTTTCTGCTGCGTCTCGTTCAGTGTCGATACACACTGTGTCCATAATCCTCCCGACACCTGAAAGGGCAAAGACAGAAAGCGGTCAGCGTCGAAACACCCAAGTGCCCAAGTTGATTAGTCCAAACCCAGATGTTGCAGAGGTTCCACGGACTCACCTGTACTTGACGGATGACATTTGCGAGCCGTTTGCTGCAGGCGTCTTCGCTCTTGACCGATTCGTTTGCAACACCGTCTGCGATGATGAGGAAAATTTTGGGAAGGTTGGAGTTGTCTGGCCCGAGGACAATGGGGTTGTTGCTGCAGAGAGGAGAAGGCAACGGGGTAAGAAAAATATAAAATATATACAGTACTGTGCAAAGGTTTTAGGCAGGTGTGGAAAAATATAGCTGAATGCTTTCAAAGATGGAAGTGTTAAAGGAATAGTTCAACATTTTGGCAAATTGGCCCATTGCCATAATCCCTATAGTCACAAACAGTAGGTTCATTACTTTTATTTGTCTGTGCAAGCTATATTTAGAACGCCGGAGCAGAGCCGTGAGCTGCTCAGAGCTACGCTACGGAGGCTAATGGGATTTCTTGGTTTCCCTCATCAAACTCAACAAATACACAATCCAACAACTCCACAGCGCTCTGGTGGACAAGTTGTGATCTGCACATTCACCATGCTATGAGATAACAGAACGTTACGAGGCAGAGCCGTTTTCATTGTGAATACATTTGGGTCCAGACGCCTCACTGATGGTACTGCATGATGGATAAGCATTCTGACTTAACAGTATTTTTTCACACCTGCCTAAAACTTTTGCACAGTACTGTATATGTAAAAAAAAAACACTTAAAAAATGGAAGTGGCCTTTCTACCTCTCAATGAGGTCACACAGGAAATCGAACGTGTGGACGGCCTCCTCTTTGTCCTCGTTGAGCGGTAGCCAGCTGAGCCAGTGGGGGAGGATCTCGTTAACGTTGACGCACTCCGGTCTGAACCTCATGACCTTTCCCACGGCAGAGATGCAGTTCTCTGTGGCGTTGACGTTTTCCTTGGAGCGCGAGTCGGCTGCCTGGATGACTCTGACCAGTAAGGGGATGGCCTCTGCAACAGTTAAGACATTCTAGTTATCACCTAAAAAGCAATAGCCTGTCAATCATCATCATCATCATCATCATCATCGAGCAGGTTGTACCTGTACAGAATGGGCGGTAGCTCTCTCCTCCGTACTGAGCCATGACGCCGACACCGTAGGCGGCGGCCTGTCGGACCTCGGGGCTCGTGTCACACAGCGACTGCAGCATCGGCCGCAGGAAATACTCTGCGTATTTGAAGGAGGAGGGGCTGCAGTGCTCCACCACGTCGTCGAAGATGCACAGACCCCACTGCCTGTCTGCCCACGGCCTGTTGGGACACTGAGCACAAGCAGGACGGGCACGTTAACTTACTGTCGAGTCTGACCCTGGTTTACCATTTTCACCAGTGGATATTTTTTGGATCATTCACTCACTATTAGCTGGACGATGAGCTGCAGCAGCTGCTCGAACCATGGCAGCACCTTCTCCTTGTAACTACTGAACACCGAGTGCAGGATGTCGGACACTTTGGTCAGGATGTACACATCATTCTCATCCTGGGGAAAAAAGAAAAGAGAAAAGTGAGGCAGAGTCTTTACGTCATGATTTGGTGGCATTTATCCAGGTTGCCATGTGTGCTTTAACACCTATATTAATACAATACCTCATCTTGTAGTGTTTCCTCCACCTGCTCATCATAGTCTTCATCCTGTCTCTTTGCTGTAAAAAAACAAAGTGAGGATCTTATGTCAACTTATTTTGTTACTTTGTAAGTTTGATTCTTTCTGCCCACTTTCATTCAGGAGTTACATTATTGTTGTTTTTTTTTACCTTGTCTGAGCTCCTGGTTCTTGAAGTGCTCCTCCAGTTTTCCCTTCAGGATGCCACCCAGCTCCTCGAAATGCTCATTGTTCAGACACCCATCTCCCATCAGCTCAATGCACTGGAAGGGGAAACACAAACTCCCCGTCAGATCAGAAAACGGTTCAACATTTACAAGTCAAAGAGGCTGTAATGCTACGTTACCTTGGCAAAAGAGTGCATGATTTCCGACAGGACGTCAGAGTCCGGCTCGGTGCCGATGGCCTTGATGAGAGCGTCGCACATGAAGTGCCACATCTGGGTGAGGTACTCTGGTCCCCGGACCCGAGCGCACTCCAGCAGCAGGGGCATGGACTCGGCTGCCGCCACTCTGACACGTGACACGGTTAAGGAAAATACCAAAACAAGTCTGGGGCTCTCATGATTGATTATTGCTCATTTAAAGTAACAACAATAATATTGGAGTTGTCAGACGATAAAGGAAAGGATATCATCGTGGAAGTAAAACTTGAGTAGAGGAACCATCAGCTTCACCACCTGCTCCGTGTACTCCACAAAACCTTCCTTCAGCTCTTTGGCATAACACACCTGCGAAACAACAACAAACGTTTTACTACCAGGGCTGCACACCGATAACAAGATCAAGTTATTAACACCGATTCAGTGCTTGTCTGCTCACCAGCATCTGACAGGCGGTGGCCTTCTCCTCGAGGCCGGCCGTCTTGATGCCGAAACTCTGCTGGTCTCCCAGGTTGACAAACTCCCAGCCGTCGTCCTCAGATATGTTCTCCATGTCCTGGGCTACGAGACAGAAATTAAAGCCCTCAAATACAGGCATCTTTCATTTCGTGAAAACAGACAGCCTGTGTTTCCCTTTAAAAAGGGAGAGTTCAACATTTTGGCAAAGTGGCCCATTGCCATAATCCCTATAGTTTTAGGAGTAAGCTTGTTACCTTTAGTAGTCTTTAATAATTGATTTCCCAAAACACTCTTGTGTACAAGTTGTGACCTGCACATTCACCACGCTATGAGATTAATGTAACGTTTTGCATGAATTTACCTCGAAAACAACTCTGTCCCGTAACATTTCTTTATTAGCTCATAGCGTGGTGAATGTGCAGGTCACAACTTGTCCACTAGAGCGTTTGGAGCTGTTGGACAGTTGTTGAACTATCCCTTTAAAGCAACAGGTGGCCATCTCAGTGCACAGATAAAAACCAGTGTTGTGTTGCTTACTGTCGAGGAGGGCGACTTCGGGCTTGATGGATGCCGTCTTCATCAAGGGGCCCATCACCACAGGCAGATACTGCTGGAACTCCTTCCCCAGGATCTTGCACATCCTGGCCCAGGCTGAGATCATGTATGAGATCTAAACCGCACAGAAAAAAACAAAACAAAACACACGAGCGGTTCATTACACAGGAACAGAAATAGAAAGAAATCCAGGTAGTTCAACAGACGTCTTGAGTTGTACCTGAGGGTCGTCGTCTTCCAGGTCGTTGAAGTCTGTCTGGGTTTTGAGGAGCAGCTGCATGACGGCTGAGGCGTCTGGCATGAACTAGCGAGAGAACAGAAAAGGAACAGGTGTGAGCGCAGGTGAGTGCAGCGAGATGGGACAGTTTATCACACGCTGCTGCAACAGACAAGACGCCACACCTTCTCCTTGCCCACAGCCAGGCCGATGAGGCTGATGCACTCGATGGTCTTGCCGCGAAGCAGACGCAGCTCCTTCTGCACCGCGTTCTCAACGATGTGTTTGAGCGAGGACATGAACAGGTCGTAATACGGCACGAACTTCTCCTCAGCGGTGTCAGCCACCGAGGCGATGGAGGTCACCACCTGCTCCAGGACCAGTTTGGTGCCCTTTTGGATCAACTGGGAGGAGAGAGGAGGAGGAGGAGCGACTTAAAAACCCCTGAGTGTCTGTGTGTGTCAATTAAATACACCTGGCTGTGATCAATAATATCTACCTCCTGCAGCTTAGCAACCATGATGACGTGTAGGTGCTGCACCAAGCTGTCCAGATACGGGATGAGCAGCGATTTGGGACAGTCCTCTGTGAAGTTGATGAGGGCGGCGGCGGCATGCGCCTGCACCCGAGGGTTGCTCTGGTCTTCCATGGTCTGAAGCAGGGCCGAGATCACCTACAAGGGAGACGGATACGGTTTCAAGATGATGTGGATGATAGATAATGAATGATGATCTGAAAATGATCCCTTCATTAGCGAGTGAAAAACCACAATACCTTATCGTGGAATTTCTTTTGGAAGGTTGGCGCGAAGTCTGTGGCCATTTGTCCAATGGCATTGCAGGCAGCGTAACGGACCCTCGGGTGCTGTGGACGGGAAAAAGGAAAAGCCAAAATCAAAACCACCATACAACAACAACAACAACTCACCAGTTAAAGGATATGAATATATATAAGTTGCGTTTCTTACGGGGTCGGAGCAGAAGAGGAGGACAAAGCTGACGATCTCCTGGAGGATGGCTTCCATCTGCTGGTGGCAGCCCTCGCCGATGGCCGACAGCGCCATCAGCCCGGCGTGGCGGTATTTCCAGTCAGCTGGAGTCAAACACACTCCGTTAAATTCTCTACTAATTTTAAACAATTAAGAAAAAAACTAATATGATAGTTGGCTTACGATTCTGCAGCATCTGCATGATGTGTTGTTTGATCATGGGCAAGATGATCTTTCCTCCCAAACCACAGGCGATTCTGTCCAGAGCGCTCTCTCCAGCCACAGCATTACTGGGGGAGAAGGAGGAGGAGGGGGTGACCAGGAAGAAATCACTCTCTATGCTTTAAAATGTCCTGATGTAACATCACTGGAACTGAATACCACATTGTAGTGCTTGAAGTTGGAAAAAAAAAAAAAATCAGCCAAAAGTCAAACACCCGGTGTGAAGCTCGGGCCTTACCTGTCAAAGTCATCATCCTCCAGCTCATCAGCCATGGCCCACTCATCGTCATCCTCGAGGTCCACCATCATAGCCAGCATCTGTGGCACTGTAGACACAACGACACACAACGGTCAAACCTGTTTGTTTCCCAGCAGGGGGAACAAAAAGTGAAGTTTTAGTTTCCTCCTCACCGCTCTGAGCCACGATGGCGGTGTGTTTCCTCAGCATGGCGGCAGCCGTCTCCGATAGGGTGACGATGACCTCCAGCGCCAACTGCCTCTGCATGTTCGTCAGGTTGGTGTCTGCACACAGCTGAGGAGGCGAGGACAAGACATGAGCTGACGTTCACGTTTGCTTTCAGCTCAGTATCCATGGAGAACATGAAGCAGCGCAGACTCACCTTCAGACAGAGCTGCAGCGTGGCCTCCAGGTTGGGCCGCAGGTATTTGGGCGCCGTGTCTGCAATTTCCACCAGGGACTTAAGCACAGAGTCGTCTCCCTGGTAGCAGGAGTCGTTCACCGCCTGATCAAACAGAAGGTGACGTAAGCGTTGCAGCTATGCTCACTTGGCCGTGGCAACCTGCTAATGCTGAATTTATTCTGCAGCTACGATGTGACGGATTAACTTCCAACTCCGTCTTTATGAGTCACTGACAAAAACTCACTCAACTCTGTTGCAATAGAGCTTAGTGGAGCCTTTATAGCTATTGTGAAATGTTGATACATTGGACACCCTAAATCCTATAATCTAGACTGATGCCCTACTGTCTCGTAGTGAAAAACATCTTGTAGCTTAAGTAATAAAATAATAATTATGCTGGGAGGAGCAGCTACTGCTCATATGTGTTCAATTTGAGCCAACTTCCTTATTCGTTCTGTAATCTTTACAGAGCCTAATCTTTACCGAGCCTAACGAGGAGTCAGGCGCCTCGGTGAAGAAGCTGCAAATAAGCGCTGCTGCTGCTTTTACTTTGAAGTTCCAGTTTCTGTTTGCAGAGGAGCGGTCGTATTTACTCTCGACATACCGAATTTAGATCAGCGTCAACACAATATGCACAGAAATGAGATCCACGTCAAGCAGCGCTCTGAAATCAGAGTAACGCAACAGGCCGTTGTTTTAACTCGGACCCATTAGTGTGGACGAGCTGACATTATCTAATGCATGTATATCAGATGAGATCGATAATGGGTCTCTCAGGGGGATTAATTTTTACAGGCTGCTTAAAAGCCATTACTGGTACAAAAGGATTATAGGCAGGCACCGAGCTCGACACTGCCCCAGGACGACTACTTTTAGGAAACTTGTCATGGCGTCTCACCTGCAGGATTCCCGGCAGCAGGTCGGCGAAGTGCTTCAGCAGAGCCGAGTTGCTCTCGTTGGACAGGACGAAGGACGCTGCCGCCCGAGCCGCCAGGGTACGAATCTGGAGGAGGATAATCATTTTAGTGATTAAACAAAAACTTTGAGATTACTTAATGAAAAGTGCTTTACAAATAAAATGCAGTATTATTAAAAACAGGAAGAGAAACACCTCACCTGTGGGTTTGCCTGGTCCTGCATGCACTGGACGAGCATCCGTTTGATGACCTCCATGTAATGCTGCTGCTGGTTGCCGAAGATTCCTGGGAAGTTCCTGAAATGAAAGCCAAAGTGCATAAATCACCATCGCTGTTTCACCAGAGGGAACAGAGCTGGAGTCAGAGACAGAGCTTCATCTGGGGGCTCACCAGAATATGTGCAGGGCGGCTTCTCGCAGGCCAACGTTGTCAGAGTTAACAGAGTCAAACAGGAACTTCAGCACCTCCGGCCACTGGTTACTCCCATCGTCATCTGGAAAACAGGACACCACCGTCAGAAATCACTGTTCGTCTTCACAGCAACACCTTTTTATCATCGCTCTCAGTCAGAACACACTTTATAAAAAAAACGGCAACAGGTTGCGGAGAAGCTCAGAGGGACGTTACCGATGAGGTTTCTGGAGAGCTCCGCTGCAATGTCGCAGACCTTCTTGCGGATGTTGGGCGAGGTCTCCTGCTGGATACTGGTCAGCAGCTCTGTCTTGATGGCCGTCTGCATCTCCAGGGTCAGGCCCGGGTAGATCTCCTCGAAGGACGACGACAGCAGCCGCCGCAGCAGCACCGCCGCCATCTGTTTGACCTGAGCAAATTAAACACCGGTTAACGCACCCTGACTTCATAACAGCAGTAAAGTGTCATTGGACATTGCAGCTGCTGCCTTGTGTGTGGAATGAGCAGGAACACCCGATCAGACTGGTTTTTATTTTTGTTAATGACCGCTGACTAACAAAACCTGCAGCATCCCAGAAAGGCAGAGTCACTCTCCCTAGGCCGAGCATTTCTCTGCCTGCTCCCGTTTCAAGGCTCTAAAAATATCAGCCTTGAGGTAAAGACAAGGAGAGGAAGTGTGAGGAACCAAGCAGCTGGTTGAGTTAAGAGTAAACAGAACTGCCCAAATGCCAAACCTGTGACTCATGAGTCTTGGTGTCAGGCCGTGGCGACAGCCCGCACATGATGACAGGCCGCATTCTCAAAATGCTGTCAATGTTGCACCTTTTCGGCGTGAACATTTTGCAATTATGCGGCCATGATGCAACATCACATGAACTATGTCGTCCTTTAACCTAAAATGCTCTTCATTCCTGATGTAACAATACTTCCTACCAAGGCCAGGGATGGAGCTTGTCAACACCTAAGGCAGCAGGTGGCTGACATTTCTCCATTAGGAGGATTTCCCAAAATAAATAAAAGACTGAATAATTTCATGTCACAGACAAACTTGATTTAATGTGAGACTGTACCAACCTCCTCTGCAGCGGATGCATCTCTGATAGCCTGCAGCAAGAACGTGATCTTGTTCTGGCCAGGGATTGTGTCATAGGTCTCCTGCAAAAGAAAAAAAATGAATGAATGGACAGTGGTATGTATGAGAAATGCGTGCAGACAGAATCAGAATCACAGCAGATACCCATGAAGAATGCATCTCCTAACAGCGAGCGTCATGTTTTCGCTGTATATTACAGTCAAAGAAATTGTTTTTTGTTTGTTTTTTTAAACACATGCCTGTTGTTTCACATCTCAAGCCAACAGTGAGAGGAGTCCAACATGTAAATAAGGCTAAAATAAGCTCAGCAATGTGGGAGTCACTCGTCTGGGCTTCATTTGAAAGCAGGAACGCTCTCTATTGTTGTGTTAATAATATACTGATAACACAGCAGCAGCAGCAGCCACCCTGAGGCCCTCACCGGTTCAAGTCTGCATCCAATTAACAACCTAATTACAAATACACAGGGACAATTTCATGGGAGTAATCTGTTTTTTTTAAGGGAACAAAGCAAAAAAAGGAAAGCAGCAGAGACCAGGTGAACAATTCATTCAAGTCAGGATTTCTTGTGTCATGGCATCTCATGACATGAACGCTGTGTGCTGCTGCTGCTTACTTGTTGTCTCACAGTGTTTCAGTGAAGCTACACAAAAGATGCAAACACACACGAGGCTTGGAGAAGGCGGACCAGCGATGGATGGAGCATAACCTTGGCTGTGTGCTCCAGGTAAATAAATAATCTATGGCTTTGTTTATCACATGAAAAGGGCAGAGAGGAGTCCAGATGACACACCTACAGATGTAATGATGAGGGGAAACCCAACCTTGAATGGATTTCCTCCTGTGGTTTAAAGTGGACACATTTGCATTACAAATAACCAGGAGGAGGGGTATCACTGTGGCAACAGTATGGTGGAGCACAGGATCTTATTACCCATCAAACACCTTGAAATGGAAACTGCATGGTCATATACCATGAGTGTTTAGTGTGAGCAGCTATTGCAGAACATGTAAATATAGATTATAGCCAGAGCTGCAGGAACAGTGAGCTGCTTTCTTGTGATTGTATTATTGTGTGACATGAATGAAGGAGCCACACCTCATCTATCTATCTATCAACTTCACATCTTTAAGACTGTTCACTTGTCAACCCCACTCCTGTTTCACATTGGGGGGTAAAACCAGGGGGTCAGCTGCTGCAAATGTCCAGTGGCTGCAGCCATTAGCTGTTAAAATATGGGTTTACAGATGGATCAATTCCCATTATGTGTGTAAGACAGAAAGGGAGAGTTTCTATAAAGGATGAATTCCAGTGAGCTTAGCATCGCGGCAGACAGTCTGTGTTTTATAAAGAAAAACGCTGACTGCCAGTGAGAGGGGAGGGGGTGGTGGTGGAGGGGCTGTGATAAGATTCAACCACCTCATCCAAAAAGTCGACGGCCGAAGAGGGGGGGACTGGGGGTAACAAAGCTTTGCCGCGACAAGAGGCTAATCATCATGGTGGTGGTGGTGGGGAAAGTGAACAGGCCAGCTCGACTCGACTCATCCCAAACAAATCCTCAGGGAAACTAATCCAGTGAAAAGGGGATGACCCGAGACGAGCCTTTGTCGTGACGTGGCTGAAACTGAGATAAATCGCTTCAGGGGAAACCGGCAAACCAGACCAGACAAGGAAGAAGAAGAAGAGGAGGAGAGGAAGACGGCGGCATGTTGCTGCTACTGCTGCATCTTACACCGACTTTCCCCCATCAGACAAGACTTGAGGCCATTGCATAAGTAGCGTCTCTGCTAAGACTGTTAGCCTGAATGAAACTACCCCCCCTAAACTCCACCTGTAATGTCGCCCACAGTATAAAGTGCCGTGTATGTCCGTATTTAATTCCCAGGAGCTTCCTGTTTAATCTGTTATCACACACACACATACACCGCTAGCCTGTCAGCTAATAAACCTAGCAGCACTTAGCTTCATGCTACTTCCTGTACTCTGTCAGCTGGATAAATAAAGGATGCGAGGACCCGACAAAACGGTTCTGATTCACTTTCAGTTAACCCGATTGACTGTCCGACTGTCCGACCGACTGTCACATTTGGCCTATGTATGTGATCTGCGTTATAAACATGTAACTACGCAACATCGTGGAGGGAGAGGGGGGGGTGGTTAGCCTTAGCTATGACTAGAAGTACACGCTGTCGGCTCCACATCACACGTGGGCTCTCTCGCTCTAGAGAGACAGCGGCCAAGGCTAACGGGCGGTTAGCTTTGGGCCAATCTCTCTTGAACGTTACAACGCCTCCCCCCCCCCCACCCTAAAAAAAAACCCGTCTCCGATTCCCCCCGGCTTCACTCACCTCTGACTGTTTCCTGACGTTGTTGTCAGGGCTCATCAAGTTACCCAGCAAGAGGTAGAACTGCTGCTGTTCCGCCATTGCAGTGAGTGAGATCCAATCCCCAAAAAAAGAGACCAGCAGCCAGCCAGCCGGGTGGAGAAGGAGGAAGGGGCGAAATGAGACCGGGTTGACCCTGCTTCGGTCACACAGCTCCGCTGTCGTCCCATTGGTTCGCTTTATCATCCGTACTCGCCGTTCATTGGACGAGAGGCGCCTGCGTCACTGGCTCACATGGATGCTCGTCTCCCATTGGACGGAGCCCCGACACAGGAAAGTGAATGTTGTTCCCATTAGCTAATAGTGAATCAGTAAAGCGCGGGAAATTACCGCACCGCTGGCTGCTTTGGAAAATAGAAACAACAAAACAACGGGGAGGAATTATCAATGGTGGCCAGTAACTAAGTACAATTACTCATGTGCGGTACTCGAGTATCATGGAAAGGTACTTTTACGTTACTTTTCCATTCATGTACTGCAATCAATGCATGCGTTGCTGCATTTCAAGGGGTTAGGGTTGTTGCATTCGTTACTCTATTACAATATGTTACTCTTACTAGGTTAGATTTTACTTATTCTGTTTAATCAGTAAGAGATTATAACAATTTGAATTCCTCATTAATTCTTAATACATATAATAATGTAATTTGTCTAGGCTACAGTAAAAGTCATTCACTTTTCTAAGCTACTTCTACTTAATTTATTTATAAAAGAATTTCACAGATATTTTTTCCACAAGTAAATAATATTTCTTCTACCAATATTGTTTATGGCTTCATAGATAAACTAGTGTGAAGAAAATCTGTAGCTGAACAGGGCTACAGTCAGGGTTTTATAAAAGTTGAAGTCACCTCCTGTTAAATGTTTGTTAGTTTGATTTAGGCCTATTGTGTTAACAGTTAATTTATTTTGAAAATATTTTTTAAAAAAAACACTCAAAACATGCTATGTGTAACAAACTCCCTTCACCCAGGCAAAGCCAAGAAATGCTTTCCATTTGACTACATCACTGTGAAGAGATTGGATAAATATCCTGACGTTCTTTATTTGGCAACATTAAAAGCATGACAGAAATTATATTATATTATCATTTTTATTATTTATTTATTTATTTATTTATTATTATTTATTATGTATCATAGATATTTATTTATATGATCAAAATCAAGTGATGTGAGGTTTAACCCTCGTGGTGTTTTACAACATTTGTCCACTAGGTGGCAGCCAAGCTTTATGCAGTGATTAATGCCAAGTTCCTTCCTGCTAATGAAGTCATTTATGTTTGTGGGTCAGATATGCCATCCCATGGCTGCAGCAGAACTAAAAGGCCACACAGACTTTATCCATGTGAGTAAATATTTGCTTTTGTGTATTTTGTCTATCTATCTCTCGATCAGTGGCATTTCCAGTTGTGTGTTTTTTTTATTTTTTTTAATCAATTTTTACCACAGCCCCCAGGTTTCAGTGGAAAACAATGTTTTTTAGGTTTTTCATGGTTAGTCATTGACACTGACACAGAGAAATGCACTCTAGATTGAAGACAAATAAGAAAAAAAACAGTTATAATCGACTTTATATACTTATCTCTAATAGCTAATAAATCATATCCGATTTTGGCTCCTAGGTTCATTTTCAACGTGATAATAACAGGAAAGGGCCTGGATTTTGGTCTACATCTGATCTCTCTCACATGACCTTTCTCGTGGATCTGCATGCAGACCCAACTGTGTCATATAATGCGCTTGCAGGTTTTGTGTGAAAAAACCACGCACACAGTCCCAGGTGACCTTCCAGCTAGGGCACTTACAACTCCTCTTTGATGCATTCATCTCCAGAGTCCTCCTATTCCTTGAGCTGTTTACTGTTGAATGGTCGCAGTTGTGTCCTGACAGCTCCCCTACTGGTGTGAGTTGAACCTGTAATGTGCTGCCGCTCACAGGGCTGCAGCGGCGCAGACCTCCGGACCTCCGTGGATCCGCATCACCTCCGTGTCTGAGACGAGACCGCGTGAACCAGCGCTGATCGCACCATGGTCTTCAAGTGAAAGGTAAGAAGCATTGATTCAATTGCATTAACGTGAACTGCTAATAGCGACTTATAATTGTTATTTTTTTGTTGTTCCATTAGCGTAGTCAAAAAGGAAAGTTTTATTATTCTTATGGAGCATGAACCATTTAAAAAACACTTTATAATTCGGCTTTATAACAGAACATTTAGTCTACTGAGTGGATGTGACATTTATTTAAGGAGAGGAAAACGCTGCACACATTTGTTTTAATCCAGAGTTCCTGTTTCTCTAAGGAAATAATGCGTTCATCAGCTCGCAGCATCAAAAAGTGTGAAGGAATGTCGGTGACAGTGCTTAACAAAACTTTGGATGTAGCCCCACATTGTGTTGTGTTCATGGTTGGCTGCTGCATAACAATCGTTACATGGCTTCTGCTCCTTTAGTCAATGTGTCTCAGACGAGCTGCGGCCACAGTTGTGGTTTCACTGATCCCTCATTAGCTTTTAGAAATAATCTGTGGCTGATTTTTCCTGCGCTTTGTTGCAGGCTTTTGTCGTAGAGGAGGTGAAATAAACAGAATACTCAACTCAAAAGATTTTAAAACTCCAATTTGTAGTGTCATTGTGAGAATTAAATATTTACTGAGTAAAAAAGGGCCAAGGCCTCACTGTCAATATATCTCATTGACACTACTCTTACTTCTTAATACTTCTCAGTATTTTAAATTCCAGTATCTGCCGAGCTCTATCATAAAATATAATATAATGAAGAGCTATCATGCAGGGAATAGCAGAGGTATTTATTGCTATTTAATGGTTAAACGTGTAACTTTAGTACTTTCTGCCCTGTTTTAAATTGTACTGGAGCCTCTTCTACTACCTACAAGGTCTCACTGCTGCTGATAAATTACCTCTAAATGGAAGTGGCGTTAAATCATTAAGTCGGACGCCTGGATGTTTTACCCACAGACCTCCACAGTTTCACATGAGGTCAGGCTGAAGTGGAAAAGGAGAGAAAGATGGATGAGGAGAGAAAGAGCAAGTCTGGTGCTGAGGGGGCTGATGGACAGGCGGTGGGGTGTGTTAGGGTTTTCTCCTCTCACACAGCCCCAGATGCCACAGAGGACGCTCTCATGGTGTGTGTGTATGTGTGTTTAACCTTTATTGATGCAGGAAAACTTGTTTAAACTTAAAATGTTTTTCACGGAAAACTCAGCAGAAAGCCGCAGTCCTCCGATGAGCATCTCAGCTGCGAGGCTGTGTTTGTGCTTCAGTTCAGGGTGTCAAACCATCAACCCTTGGCAGCCGCAAAACACCTATAGGTCACTGATCAAGAAATAGCTCAAAGTGTAACTGCTATAAGAAACCACAATTTAATTTTTGCATTTCTATTTCCACAAAAGTAAATAAACAAGTTATGGAGGGTAAATATGACGAATTTAGATGATTTTTTCACTTTGATGCTGCTACTCCAAGTCTTTATGCTAAGCTACACTAGTTCTGAAGCTACTTTTAGCTATTTCTCATAACTTTTCATATTAAAGGGATAGTTCAACACTTTGGCAAATTGGCCCATTGCCATAATCCCTATAGTTTTAGGAGTAGGTTTGTCACCTTTGTCACCAAAATGCTCTGTTGTGACCTGCGCATTCACCATGCTATGAGATAATAACAGAATGTTAGGAGACGGAATTGTTTTCGAGGCAAATGCAGAGACTGTTTGATGAAAAATTGTCCCGACAGAGACGCACATCAGTGGTTTTGTATGAATTTACCTCTTAAACAGCTCTGTCTGGTAACGTTCTGTTATTATCTCATAGCGTGGTGAATGTGCAGGTCACAACTTGTCCACCAGAGCGTTGTGGAGTTGTTGGATTGTGTATTTGATGAGTTTGATGAGGGAAACCGAGAAATCCCATGAGCCTCCGTAGCGTAGCTCTGAGCAGCTCACGGCTCTGCTCCGCCGTTCTAAAAATAGCTTGCATCGACAATTAAAGGTAACAAACCTACTACTATGGGATTATGGGGATTATGGCAATGGGCCTATTTGCCAAAATGTTGAACTATGTCTTTAACATATTACCTTGAAAATCAGTATTCAACCTTGAGTCTCCATCACTGGGCATCTCAGCTCTGTTTTTACTTGTGTGTGTGTGTGTATGTGTGTGTGAGTCCTGTAAGCACAGCTTTATTGCTCCGGTAGAAAGGTAAACCTCAGCGACTGCAGGAGTTTTTCAAAAAATCAACACAGCCCAGCTTGTTTGAAACGGCGTGAGCTGGATGTTTTAGAAGTATTAAAAGTCAATATTTCTTTGTGACACACAGACTCCTTTACACAGTGGTGTGCTATGTGCTGGACAAGGCCTCCATTGAGGGCTGCGACGCGGGAGTGGGGGGTTGAGGGTCGGCTGCTGGTTTTGGGGGTTAAGAGTTGTTGGGTTACCACTGTTGGCCTCATTTGCAGCTGGTTTTGTCTGGTAATTGGCAATCTGTTGTGGACATTGTACCATATTTCAGTATTGTGATGTAGCTGCACTTCCTCTGTTAGTGCTTTCAGCTCATCATTGTGTTTTCATAGTTAGTATCTCTGCTGTGATCAGCTTCATTTCCACACACAGCTGTAACAGTCAGACAGGTAAGCTTAAAGAGCCAGATGTTTCCCGCAGTCATATGGGATGAATTCAGGTGGCCATACCAGATGTTGTTGTGTTGTTGTTGTGTGAATAAAACAGCTTGTGAGGTGGAAGCAACAACAACAAGTTGTTGCTGGAGCTCAAACAAAACACGGTCTGTGAATAATACAAGGTGATATAGAAGTTACTATCACATCCACTCCTTTTCGTTGACAGCTGAAGTCCACTGTCCTCTGTGGTGTTATAGCAGCCGGCCATCTTTCACCGCCTCGGCTTTAGCTTTTTCCTCAGCTCTACCCCTGCTCCTCGCTGCGCCTGTAATCCTTCAGCCTCAGCGGTGACAGAAGGGCTGTAAAAACAGAGCCAGAGGAGGTCATCCTGAAGTTTGCACAGGAGCGAGCCATTCATCCTCTCAGGGGGGTTCGGTGCTCGGCTGTGGTGAGGCTGAGGCTGAGGCTGAGAGAGATGAATTTCCCGCTCTGTAACGGTTGGGGATGAGGGCCGGGGAAAGTTATTTGTCTCTTCCGCTCGGCTGGGCGCCCAGGAAGCTAAACGAGCCTGTCGTTTCTCTGGGGATGTGATTAATTGGTGCTATTAATTTCCGAATGAGAGGTCACCCCTTTGTCTTATCAGATTGGCACCCACTTCTACAGCCATGGTTGACTGGTGGCTCTGTCAACAGGCAGGGACCTGCCGTACTTCTTGCTTGTTGATACGGACAAGAGCTGGGCCGGAAGATTTGACGCTGACTGAATCTACACAAAGCTTGTTTATCAGAAAACATGATTTATTTATTTCGCGTCCGTACGAGATCAGATATCTCCAGACAGTTTTTAAAACAGATGAGAAGAATGAGTCCGGTCAAAAGGCAGAAACAGAGAGAAAACTAATTTGATTCTGAGTCTGCACACTAATTGTTAGTTGCTATGACATCTTCCAAATTGAAATTTAATTAACTAGTGGAGTTAGGGATATGTTATTTAGGATTTGAATTGATTCTTTGTTTTTAAAAGGCTAAAATACTTCAGGCTTTTCTGCTCTGTTGTTAAAATGGATGTCGAACTCATGTTGATAATCTGTTAAAGACTGTAGTATTTCTGCCCTACAGTCTCTTCTACCCTCGTGAATGTTGCGTTCAGGGCCAAATCATAACCTTAGAAAAAGTAAATATACCAAATAAACCTCTCAAGAATGAGAAGAGAAATGTGTTTGAGTGGTCGGAGATAAGGGAGGGAATCTTATATGATTCAGTTGTGTGTAATAAAGACGACCTGTGTGAGTGACGCTGAGAACAGTGTTGACTCAGCTGTGTAGTGGTGGTGGCCATTTCTCCGGCGGTTGTTATAGTAAATGTTCATTTAATGCCGCTGAATGTAGAAACAGAAAGATGCTGTCGTTGCACAAAACATCTCCGCGCTGCAGCTTCAATGTCGTTGCATTGGATAATAACACTGATGACATGTACCAGTTACTTTGAGTCGTGTGTGCATATTTCTACTTCCTGTCAGAGGTGGTTGTGATTCTGGAGGCCAGGCTGGTTTTGCTTTGTTCAGGCAAACAAACTGTTTGTCTGAGCTAATGGCATTTTCCTGTTGACTCTGTCCCCCGATTCATTTACACACTGATGATACTGCAGCTGCTCTCTACACCGCCGACACAGAGGCTTTAGTTTTATTTCCAGGGAAAGATTTGAAGATTTAAAATTTACGCCTCAGAACAACTGAGCAACTTACGGCATCTGTGTAAGGACACACTCTCCGTGGTCATTCTCATCCTCGCTCTGGTTGGTGAATGGGCTTTATGCACAGCACCTGAACTAAAGGCAGCTTAATCCAGGTGTATCTGACCATTGTGACTACTTGTGACTAATACAGACACACCTGGATTAATCAGGTTGTCCAATAATGAGCTGCCTTAAGTTGTCCATAGAGTCCATTGCTGCATCTTCGACGTTTCACCTTCTCCACCTGTTGATCAGTGGTGGTCGTTCCTCCACGGTGAAGCCAACTCATTGGATCTTGAAGTAGTTTTTTCCGCTCAGCTGAAGTTTATTTACTGTAATGCCTGACACAGTGACTTGTGAGTAGTGCAATGTAGTTTGTTTAGTGCTGAATTACTGTCCAACACTATACATACCTGTGTTCTCTCTGAAATGTTTGAATAATAAGTGCTTCTCCCAACATTGAAAATTAGTTTGACAACTAGTTCAACAATTTTGTATGTAATGACTCAAGCAATGAAATAAGGACTATTAGTTTTATAGGGAACGACTATTCAGCATTCATAAGTATAGTTCATTTTGACTGACACAGCATAAGCAAATCATAAAAAAACAGCAGATAATTGTATGAAAGCTACTGATACATGTCCAAAAGCATTTGCAATTTGTTCAGAGGAAGGAGAAATTACTATTATTATGTGAACAAATGTGAACAAATGACTAAATGTTGTGGAGGTTGAACTAATAGTCTAATCCAATCTGAGAAAAGCAACTGAGAAAAACTGTATTACCAGACGTGTGTGTGTGTGTGTACCTGTGCTCACCAGGAGGCAGCAGCAGTATGCAAATGAAGCTCTCGTCAATCAGCCTCCGACTTGAGTGTTTCTGGTTCGGTGCGTTAAGTCACAGGGTCGAATTGAAACCTGTTGTCAAGTGATGTGTGAGAAAGAAACAGGGTGTAAAAACATCACAGTGTTTAGAGTAAAAGTGAATCTTGCAGGCAACACACACACAGTCGGGGCAAACACCCACTCTCCATTCAGAGTTAACAGTTTGCTCTGCACAAATAGGAATGCTCTGCACCCCCCCCCCCATCCCTCCATCACACACTCCCCCTCTCCCTCCCATGCATCTCTCTGCACACTCTGGTCAGCGTGCCACTGTGTGTCGATGTGTAACAAGTTCTTTCTTTCCTGTCTCTCTGTCTTTCTCTTCCTCACCATGTGAAGCGTGGGGATCCGTGCCGCTCGTCCGTCTCTCGCAGCAGTTCTTTGGTGATGGTGAACGAGTAAGTTTATCTTATTCTTTTGTGTTGTCCTGCCTGTTTTTTTTGTTGTTTTTTTGTGTGTGTCCCCCTGTCGCTGTCGCCCACTTTTCCTCAGCCTGTTTTTCTGCCCGTCGCTCCCTTCTTTAACGATGTATAGTGAGACCCCCTCACCTTCCTCCCTCCTCCTTCTCCTCCTCCTCCACTCTGTGTGTGTACGTGTTGCATGGATAGACATGTGTTCACACCGACTCTGGTGAGGGAGGGGTTCAGGTAATGTGTGGTGGATATTTTCCTTTGTCCTCTCTGAGGCATCAGCGCTAGAGAGGCAGAGTAGAGACAGAATGAAAGAGTCCCAACCTTCAATCAATAACCACAGTCTGGGTTCTTGAATTACAACTGAATGTGTGCATATTAATTTGCTTATTATCTTTTTTTTTTCTTCTTTTCAGCCTGACCACTCAATAAGCAATTAGCTATTTGTGAAGCAGGAAACAGATGGTGGTACCTACATGTTTCTATGTTAAAAAAAAAACAACTGCAATTACTGGGACTCTACATACTTGATTACATGACAGAGACTCAGGGTGATTTGCAATTCTTGATTAGTTTTTTTAATGGATTTTTTTAATTGAATGAGTCATTAGTGATTACTGGGAAAATAATTGTGACATGTCTGGACTCTGAGACACTTCATGGTGGACGAGTTTAAGACTTTTCTAAGGTCATGCATATTAATGCAATAGAAATGTAATGGTGATTAAAAGTAAGAACATCTCAGGCTCTTTAACAGAAACACACAGGACTCATCATACTGAGCTACGGAAAATAAGATATTATATTATATTATAAACACTTAAAGTGATATTTATAGCAGCGTTGCACCTGTCACCTGAGAACAACAGGTGGTTGCACTGTGCTGTGTGTGGCATTTGGTGTTTTGGCCTTACGTGTTTGTGCACGTGGAGGTAGTTTGTTGATGCAATACATCAATCTGTAAAACAGAGTCAGCATCTCTTACCACACAGATTATAATTAAGATAAAGGTTAGACTGCAGCATCATTTTTCTGGCAGCTTGATACTAATACTAATGTTTGTTGGTCTCTCTTGTATGAATTAATTAGCTCTGTAGCTGCTAAACTGATTGTTGCAGGTTGTTGTTAAAAGTGGCTTCTTTTCATTTGACCTATTTCCCATTTGAAATTATGGATAAACATGGTGGAGAATGGGGCGGGCCGGCCACTCATTGTCCTTCATGGCTACTGGGTAGGTTTCCATCACTGAGGATTTGGGATAGTGATGGAGACAGGGAGTAATTAAGAGAATGCAGAGGGTGTGAGTTTGGTTATGCACCCTATGCCTATGTGTGTGTCGTTTATTTCAGAGAGTAAAAGAAATGGAGAGAAGGACGGAGGGAGGCAGAGAGGAGCGAGGGGAGATAGAGAAGAGAGGGATCAGTGCAGCTGTGTGCCTCTTTAGGATTCCTGCTCTCTACCTCCTCTCGCCGGGGCCAAACCGGCATCATTAGGTTTGGCAAATTACCCGAGCGGCCATTGTGGCGCAGCCATGGCACGTTAGTGTGTCTTTTTAACTGTGGCTAAACTCAGTCTATTCACTTGTAAAAGAGAGCGGCCATTGGCAGATAGTTGGCAGGTCGCACAGAGAGGCCATTCACCCCGGTAGGAAGGAGCTGGGAATACTGCCTCGGAAATGGTCCTCCCTGAATATTTTGATGGAGAGACTCTGGATGCCCTCTCAGTGTCCGTTTGCTCCAACTCACAAATCTCCATGAACTGACTCCATTGGTGTGTAGTGGTGCTACCTGCTGCAGGTGAAACTTTTAAAAAAGGGATTTCCCTGGTTAAAGCAGGTGTTGTTTTGTGTCGTGAGTCTTTTCTTTTATCTGAGGAGGAATGTGAAATCCCATGTTTTTGGGTTTAGGGAGGTGTAGGGTGGGGGATTTACTGTTTCTTTTAATGATATTTGGATGAGGGCCAAGTACTCCGATGAAGAGAACTGAGACAAGAGGCAGACATACAAGGGTCAGACGCTGCACTCTCTTCTTTTATTTCCCATGCCACGCAGGAACAAATTACAGGGCCTCTGGATGAAGAAATAATTGCTCGTAATGAATTTCCCTGTCATATATCACCTCAGGAAAGAGGATTTGCTCATTTTGTAGCCTGTGTAAGTGCTATTAAGCATTTCCAAGGTGCATCTTTTGACAACGTATAATTCCCTTTAATAGCTGTTTTGTAAGCTGTGACTGATGAGGTCTTACTCACCCTGACAGAAAAAGAACGAATACAGTCGCAGTGTCAGAGCGGCTGCCCTGTTCTCTCCCCTTCTCATCCATATAGAAGGTATTGGAGGTGTCCAAGTGACATACACCATGAGGAGGGGGGGGGTTATGGTTTGTGAAAAGGCTGAAATGTCCTACTCCTTCAGTTTGTCTCAAGACAAAACCAAGAGTGCTTGAATGGTGTTGCTTTAATTTTGTATGCATGCTCTAAAAGCTTGAGATTCCCTGGGTGTAGCAGTAGAGGAGGTTGTGACACATTGTTAGACTGTAAAAAAAAAAGTTGCCGTATCTCCAAGAAGAAGAGCAGATTAGTCACTGTCAAAAAAAAAACAGAACAACAACAGCCCGTCGTCCAGACACATCTCCACCAGCGACAAGGGAAAACTCTGGAGGCTGCAGCAAACTCTCCTGAGATAAGCCAGGACATCGAGAAAAAAACATCCCCAGTTTTTTTTTATAAAACAAATCAGCCTCTGGTGAATTGGGCCACCAGACACTGTAGACAAGTAAACATAAGGAGCCACTGTCTTAAAGAGCTGCTGTCTATTATAAGATTGATTTGCATGAACTCCTGACCTGAGAGAGCTGCCTGGTCCAGTAAATCAGTCAGGATAAAATCATCTTATAGCAGATTTTTAATATTGCAATTTATTCTTATTCTGTACATCATTAATTTCCCATAGATAATAATACAAAATAATAATAATTTCACCTCAAAAACCAGTAATTTTATCGCTTTATGAATACTCCAGTCTGTTGACCATACAGACAGCTTGTATGTGTATTTTACAACCTCCAGAAAGTGCAACAAATCAGATGTTAGTGCTAAATGTCGCTCCATAGGTTAAACACTCTATATAAGGGCATTTGTGTGAAAGCAGATCAGCACTAGGGAGCAGTTTGGACTAGTTGAAGTCTAAGTGATGGAGAGCAGAGCCCTTTCTGAAGTGAGTCGTGTGTTTAATGACTTTCTGATCAGTCGAGCTCTTGTTTATGGACGGATTCAGCAGCAGATCTGTTGTGGCTGTGTTTCTGTGCATCACTGATTATCCGCTCTCTTATCCCAGCATTCAGCAGCACGTAGTAGGTACTTTATTTAATTCAGCAGCCCAGTCTCATCAGGCTGTGGTATTTATGCAAACAAATCCAAAGCTATTCTTCTACAGTATACTGTAATAGGTTTGTGATTACAGGCAAGAGCACATCTTGATTAATTAGATGTACAGTCAGCGTCAGGAGAGAGACAATCATCATCTCATTTGTGAGTGAGTGAAACTTTCAGTGTTTTGAAATAGATGGGGAAAAAAAAGCTGCCATTTTAAAATAAAAGTTTTACTTTAAAGGGATAGTTCAACAGTTTAGCAAACAGTTTAGCAAATAAAAAATAATCCCTATAGTTTTAGGAGTAGGTTCGTTAGCTTTAATTTTTGTTGCAAGCTGGGTCGGTGTTTAGCTCAGTTGGTAGAGCACCCGCCCCACGTGTAGAGGCTATAATAGTCCTCGCTGCAGGCGGCCCCGGTTCGAGTCCCGCGTCGGATGGCCCTATCCTGCGTGTCATTCCCCCCATCTCTGCCTCCCATTTCCTGTCAGTCTCTGAACTGTCCTATCTAATAAAGTCATGAAAAGCCAAAAAATATACTTAAAAAAGAAAAGAAAAAAAATGCCGAAAAATTGCTGAAAAACTGCCTGCAACGGGAACGTGCATCTGCAGTTTTGCATTCATTTACCTCTAAAACAACTCTGTCTGGTAATGTTCTGTTATTACAGGTCACAACTTGTCCACCAGAGCGTTGTGGAGTTGTTGGATTGTGTATTTGATGAGTTTGACGAGGGAAATCAAGAAATCCCATGAGCCTCCATAGCGTAGCTCTGAGCAGCTCGCGGCTCTGCTCCGCCGTTCTAAAAATAGCTTGCACTGACAATTAAGGGTAACGAACCTACTGCTAAAACTGTAGGGATTATGGCAATGGGCCAGTTTGCCAAAATGTTGAACTATCCCTTTAAGAACATTTGTTTTTCAGGCCGGAGCTTTTAGCAGACACATTAAGAAGTCTGTTTTATTCTGAGTGAGTTGAGGGGTGTAGTTTGTCAGAAGGAAACACACACACACACACACACACGCGCACACACATAAAACACACACACAGTGAATAATCCAGAGCAGACAGAGCTGATGTGAACACCTGTCGTATCTCAGTGTGTTGACACAGTGAGTCGGTGTCTTTTAGACTTAAAGCTCAGATGTTAACATCTTGGCCGTGTTCCTCTGTGTTCCTCTGTGTGTCTGTGTGTGCGTGTGTGTGTGAGTGTGAGTGTGTGCGTGTGCGTGCAAGTCACATGTTCCCTCCGTGTTCCTGTGGTTTCCCACAGTCCAAACACACAGGTCACATGAATCCAAGGCTGTGTATTTCTAATCTCTTCACAGGTTGTTCAGGTTTTATGATGTTTTTCCAACACGGGCAGCTACACGGATGGATTCATGTTCTGGCACAGCTTCAGGAAAAACACTAAAAGCTACCTTTCCCCCAAATCTATAATATTTGACACTCTGTTTACTTCAATGTGACATTGACTAAGGATCCAATCGCTTGAATCACATTTAAAAGCGTTGAGCTGTCACTTTATGTTGGGAAACCAATTAATTCCACTGAAAATGAATCACTGAAGTCGGTAATTAAGCAGAAATACAAAAACATTTGCATGTTTCGCTACTTTTTTGTTTATTTTTTCAACCTTTTTGATTGGTATTCAGTCAGAGGATCCTGACATCATCAGAATTATTATGAAAATAATAACAACTGCAGCTCATGCGGTATTTGCTGAAACGTTTCAGTCTGTTGTGAAGTGTTGGACCAATCCGTCGTCCTCTGTTGAACCCTGCCTCAACCATGGCTAAAAATAATCAATGGATTAATCAGTAATTAAAACAATTACAGGCTGCAGCACCATTACAGCCCCTCAGAGGAACACGCGCTTCTCCGACATGCCGTTAATTTGCCAAGAAGCGAAAACAACCGACGCAAGCTTTCGAGGTCTCAGCAGAAAAATGAAAGCAGGAGATGTTTAATGTGTTAAAACAACACCCTGCAGCCTTCACTTCTTATTATAACACTAATGAATGGAGGAAAGGGGTGAAGGGCGAGGTGTGCTGTTTGTTCAGAGGATTTGTTAAATAAACAAGCAGGTAATTTCTCAGAGAATCTACATTTCCTACTGCCCCTGAAGTATCTGACTGACATCTGCTCCAACCCCCCCCCATCCTCTTATTGTACCGAGCAGAGCAGACAGATCCCAGAACATTAGGCCTCTCGGTGGACGGCGCAGAGGAGGCACGGCCGCAGAACAAAAAGTGAGGCCAGCGGTGGAGGCTCTGTTCCCGCCGCTTCATTAAGCAGCAATGTCGAACCCAGCAGGTTGAAAAACCTCCGCCTCCTCCTGGGGAGCAGCAGACACACATTCACCATTTTGCAAAGCATGTCGCCAAGGAAAGTGGGGGCTGCGATGAAGGAATAAAAAAAAAAAAATCTGCTCGACTGTAGTGGGGAATAACTTGACGATTGTGTCATTTTATCTCTAAATTGTGACAAATGTATAAACTTTCTCTGTATCGACTCTCAGCTGACAGTTTAAGTTCTTCAATCTCTTTTCATTTCACCTTTATTTATTCAGGGAAGGTCAATTGAGAGCGAGATGGCCTGATTACAAAAACACGCAGTTATATACAAATTCATCAAGATCATAATCCACAATTACATACAGAACATTTGATGGTATCTAAAGAAATAAGATGATCCAGTTTCAGACAGCTTTGTAGGTTATTCCACTTTTTTGGGGGGGTATAGAACTCAAAGGCAGTCTCTGAAAGCTTTCTCTCTCTCTAAAATGAGTTTTTTTTTACACCTAGAAATACCTCATGCACCTGGATGTCCATGTGTTCACACGGATTTAAAGTGCTGTATTGAGTCATTTGACATCGGCTCCTCAGATTGCTCTCTGGCCGCTCGGCCGCCGCTCCTTCGTCTCCATGAACCAGTGAAAAAGTGAAAATAAATGTAGAGACAGAACTGAGTGGGAGTGAAGTGGGTGAAGGAGCGGTGTCACTTTCTGAGGATATTCGGATCTTCTTCTTCTTGACAGGACATTTTCAGGTGAAGGAAACAAAACAAATCGCAGAGAACGGTCATTTTCTTCTCTTTGGCTTCAGCCAATTACAAAAAAAGACCCCACTCAGATATCGGCGCTCTGACTCCATGCAGCACAGCTTAGTGTTTTAGGTTAATTATTCATCTGTGCATGAATTTTAAAAAAAAACAGCGCGGCTGAGTCCAAGGTCCCCAGCTAATTTCTTGAATGGACCACGGCTGTAATCCTCTGCATATGGTCGTCCTCGCCAGATAATCATCATCCTTGAGCAGATTTGATGTTCATTAATGGATTTTGATGTTGACACAAAGACCCTTCATGTGGCTCTCAGTTCAAAGTTCACACCCCCTGCTCTGGCCCCGGGCCCAGTCTGCTCTCTGAATGGCTCCCCTCAGTCATGAAGAGCTCCCTTGATGGCACCCTCGGTTTTGAGAGGCGGCATTTGAAAGATTTGGCGGCTCTTGGGCTTTTGAGGCGGGCGGGGGGGGTAAACTGTGACCGAGTCCCGCTGACACTGAGGGGCTGGACAGTGGACACACAGGGCGGGACAGCGGCAGGTGGACATGGGGAACAGAGGGGGTTTAGATATTAGTTTATAAATGTTGGTGTTTGATTCTCACTGATCACGTCTTTTAAGGCGAGACATTACTGGCAAAAACATAGTTTTTTCATGCACATGGGCTATTTTTCTGCCTTAACATGTATTCTTTCAAAAAAAGGTCCAAAGAAATGGTAAAAAATTAACATGAAAGTTTTTTTTATGGAATTCTACAGTACATATCTTTAAAGGCCGTTTTCTCAAAATGAGTTTTTCCTCAGTTTCATGGTGATATCTGTTAGTTCAAATTTTTACCCTATTCACCTGTAGTGATTCCCCTTAAACTCACGGCTGTCTCTTCTGTTTCAACAGGTGTTTCCCGAGGACCTGGTAGAAGACTGGATGTGGTTGTAGTTATGTTTCCGTCAGGGTGGGGGGCACGGGCCCTCTCCCCCTGTGGCCTGGCGCTGCTCCTCTGTTGGTCTGTTTGTCTGTCGCAGCAGCAGCAGCAGCCTCACATCAAACCTGCAGACTGCAGCAGGAAGGAGCATCCCGTCGTCTCCTACCAAGGTGAGGGTGTCGTTAAGTCTCACAGCCGCCCATCCATCAATCCAGTAAACAAATAGTAAACAACAAGTCAAACATCTCTGTCCAAAGAGATTCACCTTGCTGTGTGTACACTTTTCAAAGTTGGGACCATGAAACGATGCTTTGTTTAGTAGCAGGGGCAACGATGCTCAACTTCAAGATAAGTTATCAGCATCACTTACATTCTTCACTGACGTAGTGATAGGTCCATGTAATTGAAAGCAGGACTGATCTCACTGTCTCTCTGCATTTGTCTAGTGCTCTCTAGTCTTCTTCTTGAATGATGTCATCAGATTACAAAAACAAGTGCTGATTCTGAACAGTCACCACCACGACAGAACAAAGCTGCAGAAACTGAGCAAAATACGCCAGAATCCAGAGGTGTAGTAGTCACCCAGATGTTTCTGGACTGAACGCGCTCTGATCACAACAGATGATCCAGATAAACCTGTGGATTCGGTCACACAGGAAGCTAAAGACAGCCAGATGAACAGCTTTGTCGTTATCTCCTGACTCCTGGTATGATTGACAGCTCACATATTTCACAATCCCGAGTCTCCATCTCTGATTCTGTGTTTTTATCCTTGCGAGGGTCCAAAAGCGACGCATTATGGTGAAGTCATTTCCCATGCTGAGTCACGACAAGCTCATACGTGGACGGTCAGCTCAGTATGTGCACGGGAAAATGCAACAACACAATTTGGATTTAATAGGTCACTCTGAATCGCTTTTGTTTGCATTATTCAACTTGTTCTTTACTTTTTTTTATTTTTTATATGAGATTAATATGTTAAAGCCGAACAAGTGAGGTTTGGCTTTGACAAAGAGATCAAAAAACATCTGGCTGTGCTAAAAGCTCCTACGTGGATTCATTTTATTGCAGACTTTAACTTTAACACCCAAGTTTTGATACATGCACTTTACATATTTCATATTTTGAACGTTGTGTCTGCAGCCTTGGCCTCATTAAGTGTTCTTCTTCATCTGTCGAACGCCTGTGAAACGGCCTTTGATGATATTATTTTGACTGGATGTCAGTTTCCATTCAGCTCAAAGTGCTTGTCTGGCAGACTGTGCTGTTTTTGTTGTGGGTAGCCCCCCCCTCCTCCCCTCCCACTCCCTCAAACAGGAGGAACCAGAGTTCATTTTGGTGAAGGCTCCGAATGATTGTCAAAAGGATTAATTTGTTGCACTTTATGTGGTTTGTTTGCACCATCCAGACCTCATATAAAAATGCTAAAGTGGCTTGTTTAATGTCTGGCTCTGTGCAGCAGCCGTCCAGGCTTTAAATTAGTATCATTTCATGTCATTTATAATGACAATATACTTTGACACAAAGCCACAAAGTGCTGCACAATGTAGAACAAAGAGTGGATTACTTCAATGGTAAAGGCAAATAACTCTCTGCTATTAATCAAACACACTGCAAAAACTTAAAATCTTACCAAGAATATTTGTCTTATTTCTAGTCAAAATGACATTTCAAGTCAAAACAAATCTCATTATACTTAGAATAAGACTCATCACATAAAAATAAGCTTGTTTTTAAACACTTTTTACTTCTTTCAAGCATTTTTCACTAGAAATAAGCAGATTTTTCTACTTATTTTAAGTAAAAATGTGTTTGAAACAAATGAAAATTAAAACAAGTTCAATTTTAGGTGATGAGTCTCATTTTAAATGGAAAGAGATTAGTTTTGACTAGAAATGAGACATTTTGTATCACTTACTATTGTTCAATTATTTGTTTTATAGTCAATGATTTGCCTCTGAAAGACTGAAGTTGTTATTTATGAAGAGAGCTCAGCTAATCCGCATCATCAGGACTGTGTGGGTGTGATCTGATCAGACGCGACAGACAGCTGTCATCACATATTTAAATACTGTCAAGCTCGCGCAACATGAACGACCAGAGGAGCAGGAAACTGTGTTTATGTAGAAGATCTTTAAAAAAAAAAAACCCACAGACAATGAGCAGCTGTGTCTGAAACCAAAAGCTGAAGCAGGTGACATGTGATGAAGAAAAGCGATTCCCACGTCCCAACTTATTTCTTCTCCACTTTTTCCCCCTCCTTCTTTGTTTTCATCTTTCCGATTTGCTCCGTTCATCATCCTACTCCTCCCACTTCTTTATCCCCACTTTGTCATTTCCCTTCTCCTTTCATCAATCTTACCTCTCCTCTTCATTGTTCATCTTTCATCGTGCTCTTCACCTCTTTGTCTGGTCTTTCCTCCTCCTACCATCCACCCCGCCCTGCTGCAGCGTTGCGGCCGTGGGTGTCCGAGTTCTCCCGTCCAGGCGTGAAGGATTTCTCCCAGCTGGCCCTGGACCTGAGCAGGAACCAGCTCATTGTGGGAGCGAGGTAAGAGTCTGCTCAATGCTACAAAAAACAAAACCACCTGAACGCATTAAGAATCAAGTTCACCTGTTTGATCTACTGTGAAATGTTTTATTTGTTGTTGTTTTTTCAGAAACTTCATCTTCAGACTGAGTTTGGGCAACGCCTCCCTCATACAGGTATAACGCCAGCTTATGATAGACTAAGACGGAATTTGTCTAATTATAGTAAAGCTAAAAGAAACATTCAAAGTCACATTAAGGGGGGACACTAAAAGTGAATAGGGTAATCAGATATCACCATAAAACTTCCCAAGTTTATCACTCACATTAAGACAAATCTTCTTTGTATTACAAGTTTGGTCAAATTTTATGTTTAAATGTAAATGAGGCAGTATCTGATGAAATATGCACTAATTTGCATACATTTCCAGAACCGAAATATGAACAATGGATAAAGCCTCTTTCAAAATTCTTGTTTTATTTTGTTGACATATTCAGAGTCAGAAGTTTTTACAGAATAAAAACCTTAATGTGGATTTTCTACCATTTCTTTTGACTTTTCTGAAAGAATACATGTTAAAACTGTTTTTCCGTCCCCAGGCGACAGAGTGGGCTCCTGATGAAGAGACAAGGCGTTCGTGTCAGAGCAAAGGCAAATCTGAGGTAGGACAGCGCCTTGTGTCACACAACAGTAATACAGTGTTTTCATTAGTGACAGAGGTTCAGCTCTTCGTCGTGACACAGTAACACAAGGTTGTGGTGTGTTTGTGTGCAGGAGGAATGTCAAAACTACATCCGGGTTTTGTTGATCAGTGGGCAAACGCTCTTCACATGTGGGACCAACGCATTCACGCCCGTCTGTATAACCAGGCAGGTTGGTACAACAGCTAATCATCAGATAATCAATTATTAGATCATAGATTATAAGATTATAAGTATCAATATGTGAATGTGAAGAAGAAGAAGAAGAAGAGTGATAGATTCTGATACAACCCCATCCTTTTCTGTCTCTCCGTCAGATCGATAACGTCAGTCAGGTGTTGGACACGGTGAACGGTGTCGCCCGGTGTCCCTACGACCCACGCCACAACTCCACCGCCATGGTGACGGAGAAGGGCGAGCTGTACGCCGCCACAGTCATCGACTTCTCGGGACGCGACCCGGTCATCTACAGGAGCCTGGGGAACATGCCGCCACTGCGCAGCGCCCAGTACAACTCCAAGTGGCTGAACGGTAAACACACACACACACAGTGCCGCCACAGATATGTTCTTTAGTGAAAATTAAATTCAAATCTTTTTTTATTTTTCTCTTGTCTTGCCAGAGCCTCATTTTGTGTCTGTGTACGAGATCGGTCGGTTCGCCTACTTCTTCTTGAGAGAAACGGCGGTAGAGAACGACTGCGGGAAGATGGTGTTCTCCCGCGTGGCCCGGGTCTGTAAGAATGACATGGGAGGTCGTTTCCTCCTGGAGGACACGTGGACGACCTTCATGAAGGCCCGGCTCAACTGCTCCCGCTCGGGCGAAATCCCCTTCTACTACAACGAGCTGCAGAGCACCTTCTACCTGCCGGAGCAGGACCTGATCTACGGCATCTTCACCACCAACGTGTGAGTGACAGCATCATCACAGAGGAACAACACTGAGTTCTCATTTCATTTCATTTTCATTTTTTCATTTTCACTTTATTTATTGAATTTGGACAATGCACGTTCATTAACACTGCATCAGTGTAACTGTGCCGGACTTAGAACAACTGCTAAATTTCAGCCGCAGTCCCGAGGCAGGTTTCTAGAAAACATAAACACAAAAGACTATAAAACCCTGTGACGACAAATCATACAATGGACAATTACAGAACAGAACACAGACAGACAAAAAAACAGACACAGACAAACAAAATTAATTCAGTGCATTTAAAACTTTGAAAATGAGGCAAACATCCATAAAAATCTGATATAACTGTCCAGATCAAGAATGTTAAACTTTTTTAGAACATTACAATAATGAAAATGAAGGGGTTTTCTTTCCAAAATCTTAGCTGCCCTTTTGAAGAGAGTCTTGATGGGTCTTCACTTCTTCTTCCTCTTCTTCATTTCCTTTCACACTGAATTGCAGCGATCTGACCATGATTACACCCTTCTCTCTCCTCTCCCTCAGGAACAGCATATCAGCCTCAGCCGTCTGCGCCTTCAATCTGAGCTCCATCACCCAGGCGTTCAACGGACCTTTCCGTTACCAGGAGAACCCCCGCACCGCCTGGCTCTCCACCCCAAACCCCATACCCAATTTCCAGGTAATTCATATTTACACAGAGAAAATACACAACACGCTGGCTTTGAGCCACAAACCTGTTTTTCCTCTCAGATAATGAAACTGCGTCATCCTTCCCCAATTTTGCAGCCTTCACTCCGAGGCTTATGGAGGTTTCAAAAACACTGAAGCCCATTTCATCTCCTAGCATGGTATAAAAATCCCAACTCACCTCCATCAAACGCACCTCCAGCAATAAGTGCCTGGACAGTTTCCAACACAAAAACGCTCTCCGAACTGAGCTGCAGGGCCAGTTTAAATTATATAATTGCTTCATTTCATATGCAATAGTTTGGGTATTTTTAAATCCAGATTTGCATTTGTTTAGCATATACTTACATCATCAGTAACGGGGTCTCTGCAGCGCAAACGGCAAAACAAATGCCTCTGGTGTGTTTATAGCGATGTTTGAATTATGTACTCATCAACTGTGTGCGACCGGCATTGCAAACATTTTTTATTTTGTTTTCTGCATCACCTTAAAGGGATAGTTCAACATTTTGGCAAATTGACCCATTGCCATCATCCCTATAGTCTTAGAAGTAGGTTCGTTACCTTTAATTGTCGGTGGAAGCTAGGGCTGTCACTTTTTAGAAAAATGAGATTCGAACGAATATTGAATGACCCGTAATTTGTTCGGATATATTCGAATACCCACCCCTCCCTCCCCCGCCATCGCAGCCACTACACACACACAATCTCTATAGTCATAGCAGTATGTTTGTTATCTTAACTAACTGTCGATGCAAGCAATTTTTAGAACGTCAGAGCAGAGCCGCGAGCTGCTCAGAGCTACGCTACGGAGGCTCATTTGATTTCAAATTATCAAACTCATCAAATACACAATCCAACAACTCCAAAATGCTATGGTGGACAAGCTGTGACCTGCACATTCACCACACTATGAGATAAGAACATTACCAGACAGAGTTGTTTTAGAGGGAAATACAGAGTCTGCTTGATGAAAAACTGCCCCTGACAGGAACGTGCATCAGCGGTTTTGCATGAATTTACCTCTAAAACAACTCTGGTAACGATCTGTTATTATCTCATAGCGCGGTGAATGTGCAGGTCACAACTTGTTGTTGTTGGATTGTGTATTTGATGAGTTTCATGACTTAAACCGAATAATTAAAGGTAACAAACCTACTGCTATAAGGATTATGGCCAGTTTGCCAAAATGTTGAACTATCCCTTTAACCTGATCCTGGCTACAGTGTGGGACGCTGGAGGAGGGTGGCCCCGGGGGGAACCTGACGGAGCGCAGCCTCCAGGACGCTCAGCGACTCTTCCTGATGAACGATGTGGTCCAGCCGGTGACTGTCAACCCTCTGCTCACCCAGGACAACCTGCGCTTCTCCAAGCTGGTGGTGGACATCGTGCAGGGCCGGGACGCCCTCTTCCACGTCATGTACATCGGCACTGGTGAGCAGGAGGAGGAGGAAGAGGGACGGAGCTGTGTCTGGCCTGATATATAAGAGTTATATTTCTTATTTACAGAACTTTTCTCCTTCTCTGTCTCTGTGTCAGAATACGGCACCGTCCTGAAAGCTCTCTCCACAACCAATAAAAGCCTTCATGGCTGTTACCTGGAGGAGCTCAGGGTCCTCCCTGAAGGACAGATCGGCCCAATCAAGAGCCTTAAAATCCTCCAAAGTGACCGGTCCTTGTTTGTGGGGCTTGATGACAGATTGGTGAAGATCCCATTAGAGCGATGCTCCAGCTATCCGACCGAACGGTACAACTCTTTCAGTTTTGTTTAGAGAAGAGACATAAGAGTAAGAACTTGATACAGTACAGTAGATAATATAGGAGTTTTGTGCAAATCCACAACCTGCAGCCGAGTTACACTTCAGCTCTGTGAGTCTGCTCTGTATCTGCTGCTGTTGGTGAGTGTGCAGATTTATGAACTCGACTCAAAATACTTAAAAAGATTTATTAACCCTCTGCAGTTAAAGAGACAAACACACATGGGCGTCCAAGTCTGAGAGGTGCACACAGTAAAACGCTGACAAAGATGATTATGTTAAGAGCCCGTTTTATTTTCCCTGTGAAGAAACTACTTTTGAACCGCCAGTCCATATTTTTGGCAAACCTTGGAGCAGACATTACATAAGTGGGCCGCTAATGAATTTGTTCACTGTAAATGCTCCACTAAAATATGCTGACAGTCTGACAAAACGCTGTGTGATGTACAGCAGTTTCTCAGTGGTAGCCCTCCTTCTTGAAATGCACCAGCAGAGGAAACATTATTCTAGACATTCCTGCTGATTTGAAACTGTCTGAAATGTGCAGACGACCGGAAGTTCTTGACGTCACTTTGTATCAGCAGTTCACAGCAGACGTTAGACTGTGTTGCAGGGATTTCTGGCTTAAATCTGCAACTTTGACGAATTACTGACTGGCTTTTTCTGATCTCGTATTAGTTACTGCATGGAGGCTCGGGACCCGTACTGTGGCTGGGATCACGAGCAAAAGCGCTGCACCACCATTGAGGAGAGCTCCAACATGAACCAGTGGACGCAAAACATCACTGAGTGCCCAGTAAGACACACAACGTCCCATGATAATGATAAAAAAAAGAAAGAATGAGAAATCAGATTTAAAGGGATAGTTCAACATTTTGGAAAATTGGCCCATTGCCATCATCCCTATAGTCTTAGAAGTAGGTTCATTACCTTTAATTGTCGGGGCAAGCTAGGGCTGTCACTTTTTAGAAAAATGAGATTTGAACGAATATTGAATGACCCGTAATTCGTCCAGATATATTCGAATACCCACCCCTCAATCACACACACACACACAATCACAGTGTTTTATTTTGAACATTGACCGGATTCTCTTGTTGTTTTGACTTCCTGCTTGACGCGCTCATTCACGGCTCTTGCACAAAGTACACCAGACGCCAAAACGATCGCTGCAGGGCGCGAGCCGTCTGCGGAGGTGCGCGCCACGACACCACCAGCGGTAAATATGGGCACAGAAAGTAAACTGGCTCCGCTTCTTGGCACTTCCGCGTCCGGTGGACAGTCCGCGGCGCTGTGCAGGCGCTGGGCGCTGCAGCCAAAGATGGTAAATAGCGTATCTTTGCTGCAGCCTACATATCGAGCACGTTATTACTGTTTGAATATGAACTTTTCACCCCACGTTCTGAATGTCGAATAAAAAGTGACAGCCCTAGTGCAAGCTATTTTTAGAACGGCAGAGCAGAGTCAGAGCTACGCTATGGAGGCTAATGGGATTTCTTGGTCACAACTTGTGGCTCTGCTCCGCCGTTCTAAAAATAGCTTGCACCGACAATTAAAGGTAACGAACCTACTGAAATGACTATAGGGATTATGGCAATGGGCCAATTTGCCAAAACGTTGAACTATCCCTTTAAGACATATTGTTACATGTGTTCCCCTGAAGATGAGGAACCTAACACAGGATGGTGGTTTCGGCCCTTGGGCACCATGGCAAGCCTGTAACCACGACGACGGCGAGGGCTCCGTCAGCAGCTGTGCCTGTCGTTCCCGCTCGTGTGACGGACCAACAGCAAGATGTGGTGGCGTCCAGTGCAAGGGCCCTACCATCCAGGTGGCAAACTGTTCCAGGTACAGTACTGTGCAAAAGTTTAATGCAAATGACGATGCCACTTGAAATCATTCTTAGTTTACAGCCTTTTTTTACACCTGCCCAAAACCTTTGCACAGATCTACATTATCTCAGTCCTCATCCTTCAGATCTTCAGTTGTTTACATCTGTGCTTGTGTTTGACAGTTGGTTTAATAGCGTCTTAAAGTGAAGGTCATATAATAACATTTGCTTTTCCCCCTCTGTGTCCTGCTCCTCAGGAATGGAGGGTGGACTCCCTGGTCGTCATGGGGTCAGTGCAGCAGCACTTGCGGCATTGGATTCGAGGTGAGGCAGCGGTCCTGCAACAACCCCTCTCCTCGTCACGGCGGTCGGATCTGCGTCGGCCAGGGTCGAGAGGAGAGGTTAGAAACACTGTCAATAATTGTTAAGATTTAAAATATCACCACCGCTTTGAACAGAAATGACATCAGTGTCCAAGTCTGAGCGAAGTCCTTGTGTTTCCAGGCTGTGCAACGAGAAGAAGCCGTGTCCTCTGCCTGTGCTGTGGACAGCGTGGAGCTCCTGGACTCACTGTAGCGCTGAGTGTGGAGGCGGCGTCCACTCCAGGACCAGAACCTGTGAGAACGGAAACACTTGTCCCGGATGTGCCACGGTAATGCAATGACAATAAAGATGTTTAGAATGAAGATATGAATTCAAGATTCAAAGTAGGGATGTCACGATTACATGTTTTCACAATTAATTGCGGTATTAAACGCTACAATTAATTAATCATAAAGATTCCTATCATATACTGTCTTCTCCAGTCAGAGACCTGGGTGTATATTTATGAAACCCTGATTAATCTGCTCTGTAACTGTGAAGCATCATTGTATGTCTTCCGCTAGATGCAGCCTTGTTTAATTCGTCGCATTCAGCATAGTAATTAGCTGCATAATTAACTCTGTCCAAGAAAAACTGCACCATTTGCATAGTTTAAGCAGAATCTATTAATGCAGCGACGTGTCCCTGCAGGATGTTAATGAATTACTGGAAACACAGCATGCGTGGTTTTTGGGAGATAAAGCAAACATGTGTCAGCCTGGGACACAGCTATGGCTTCATCCACTGTGTCTTCCAGGAGTATAAAGTCTGCAACCTGGAGGCGTGTCCAGAAGTGCGCCGCAACACCCCCTGGACCCCCTGGATGCCAGTCAATGTCAGCCACGACGGCTCACGGCAGGAGCAGAGGTTCAGGTACACCTGCCGGGCGCTGCTCCCCGACCCCCAGCAGCTGCAGCTGGGCAAGAAGAAGATGGAGACCCGGTTCTGTCCCAATGACGGCTCTGGAGCCTGTCAGACCGACTGTAAGCACAGACACACAACTCCTGCTTCCTGCTGATCACAAGTGCTGCTGCAGAGATTACCTGTTAGCAGATGTCACCATAAAGGGATAGTTCAACATTTTGGCAAATTGGCCCATTGCCATAATCCCTATAGTTCTAGCAGTAGGTTTGTTACCTTTAATTATTGGTGCAAGCTATTTTTAGAACGGTGGAGCAGAGCCGTGAGCTGCTTAGAGCTACGCTACGGAGGCTCATGGGATTTCTAGGCTTCCCTCATCAAACTCATCAAATAGCCTACACAATCTAACAACTCCACAACGCTCTGGTGGACAAGTTGTGACCTGCACATTCACCACGCTATGAGATAATAATGGAACATTATGAAACAGAGTCGTTTTCAAGGTAAATACAGAGACTGCTTGCTGAAAAACTGTCCATGAAGGCAACACACCTCAGCGGTTTTGCATGAATTTACCTCGAAAACAACTCCGTCTGGTAACGTTCTGTTATTATCTCATAGCGTGGTGAATGTGCAGGTCACAACTTGTCCACAACAGCGTTTTGGAGTTGTTGGATTGTGTATTTGATGAGTTTGATGAGGGAAACCAAGAAATGCCATTAGCCTCATGACTCTGCTCCGCCGTTCTAAAAATAGCTTGCACTGACAATTAAAGGTAACGAACCTACTGCTATGACTATAGCGATTATGGCAATGGGCCACCTTTCCAAAATGTTGAACTATCTCTTTAACCTGAGCGAAACTTTATTCTCTTTTATTTTTGTGCAGTGGCTTAAAACAGATTTAGAGCAAAACAAAACCCTCTCCAACTAATATACTCTGTGTGTAAAACTGCATCTGCCTGGGTTTTACACCGTGCTGCCACGGCTGGTGGCGTGACTCCCAGGTCGCTGCAATAAACACAGCTGGTTTCCTGTCTGTGGACATCAATCAGTGGATTGATTAAACATCAGTGAACCATTATGGAGGCAGATGTCCACTTCCTCCACTCCTCGGAGACAGGCAGGTGTTTTCTCTTCGTGGACTCTCAATTATTTCAGAGCAGAAAAACCGGATTTTGACATTAAAAACGGTGTGACTGCTCTCAACCTCTTGCAAACACAGAAGAAAAACCCAGAATTAAATATTTGTGCTGGCCTCGTTTAAAACGCCTCAGGAACTACTCCTGATTCAAATGTAAATAATTTGTGATTGTGGTCCTTTATGGTGTGTGGGCGTATGTGGGGAAATCTGGTTCATTTTTTCAACGTGACCCACATTACAACACACTAATCAATGTTTCATGACAACGGTGTCTGTCTGCTGAGTTTGGCAGTAAAAAAGATTAAGTTCTCAGTTCACTCATTTGGCAGCAGGATGTGTTGTATTATCCCTCATTCTTTCATTTATAACAGTTTTAAAATGTGTTTTTCAGCTCTGGTTGAAGACTTGGTGAAGACCAGCGGCCGAACTCTGTCCCCGCCCCAAGGCGCTCGCTGGGGATCCTGGGAAACGTGGTCCAGCTGTTCGCAGCAGTGTTCCAGAGGTTTCCGAACCCGGAAGCGTAGCTGCTCCACAGCAGAGGGCAGGACCAACCCCAACGCCTGTGTGGGGTCTCCTGTGGAGTATCAGGACTGCAACACTCAGCCTTGTCCAGGTAACTGCAGAGTTTTGGTATTTTAAATGGGTAGTTCAACTTTTCTTGGCAAATTGGCCCATTATTACCTTTATTTGTCGGTGTAAGCTATTTTTACAACGGTGGAGCAGAGCCGTGAGCTGCTCAGAGCTACGCTACGGAGGCTCATGGGATTTCTTGGTTTCCCTCATCAAACTCATCAAATACACAATCCAACAACTCCAAAACGCTCTGGTGGACAAGTTGTGACCTGCACATTCACCACGCTATGAGATAATAACAGAATGTTACCAGACAGAGTTGTTTTAGAGGTAAATTCATGCAAAACCACTGATGCATGTTCCTGTCCAGGGCAGGTTTTCAGCAAGCAGTCTCTGTATTTGCCTATAAAACAACTCTGTCTCGTAATTTTCTGTTATTATCTCATAGTGTGGTGAATGTGCAGTGCAGGTCACAACTTGCACCGATAATTAAAGGTAACGAACCTACTCCTAAAACTATAAGGATTATGGCAATGGGCCAATTTGCCAATGCTGTATGTTGAACTATCCCTTTAAGTTGCAAAAGCAAAAAATCTAAATGAATAAAGTGTTGTGTGTCATAACGCAGTGAGAGGGGCCTGGTCATGCTGGTCCTCCTGGTCTCAGTGCTCATCCAGCTGTGGAGGTGGACACTATCAGAGGACTCGAACGTGCAGCAACCCACCACCTGCTAATGGAGGAGACATCTGTATCGGCCTGCACACGGAGGAGGCGCTCTGCAACACACATGCATGTGAAGGTATGAAACTATGAAGTCAAACAATGTCTACAAATCATTGATGTTATGGCTTTTGCTTTGTGTGCATATTTTAAGTGTAAGTGTCTTTTTTTAGTTTAAGCTTTAAGTTTTATTTGAAAGTGCCATACAGAATGTATTTTCATTCGTCATAATTATAACACCATGAATACTCTCCATAGATTCACCCAGTCACCCTCGATTAAATAATGATGTTTGTATGGCTGCTGATGGGAAATCTCCTCCACACAGCAAGTGGTGAATCAATATTTGGGTTGAGAAGGCAAACAACATGGTTGCTGGAGCTTTTCCCAGCATGCATTGGCTGAATGTCAGAAAAGACGAGAAAAAAAAAAAAAACTACTGACAAAATAGCCTCATATTTTTACAACTGATCCAGAGATGGATGGATGCAGCCGTTGTTCAGCCTCCAGACACATGGGAAGCAAATTGGTGTAATCAACTTCCCATCCATTTCACACTGTTGTGCAGTGACACAAAGCGACTCCAGTAGGAACACAAAGGAGGCCGAGCTCTGGCCGCTGATCGATGATCCCCACTGCACTGCAGCCAACGTTTAACATTTGTTTCCCCGTCCACACGGTTCCTCCGGTCACTGCCTTCCTGTCGGTGACCGTTTGACTTTGTTTGCCCGGCCGCTGTTTGAATGCACAGTGAAGGAGAACGACAAGACAGCCCCCCCCTCTTTCAGTCTTTTTGGAGGTGGCCAATATGCAGAATTCCTGCTGCTGCCCCTGAGTCATCCCCCCTAAACAGCCAGCCAGACGTGGGCCAGGTCTTGTTACATAATCCAATTAACTTCTGAATAAATACCTTTTTAGGGGTTTCTTTTGAAGTGGAGGTATTTAATATAGGCTGGCAATGATATGCTGACACTTTGTCTACACTGCAGTATGTGTACGGAGAAGATAAGGACGCGGAAACACAGCTCAAAATATTATGCTTTGAAAATAATCTGCCTCAGTCGACATTCATTGCATCTTATTTTTATCAGTATGTAAATGTTTCTGCCTCAACCAAGACATTTCTATGCACTTTTTAAATTCATATGCAGAATTTAAAAAAAAAACATGAATGTTAAAACACATATCGATAATTGTGATTCTTGTGATTCCTCACCTATGTAGATGGAAAGCCAGCTGTCTGCCTTTATTGTAGTACCTTTCATTACAGTGAAGTCTGTCCTCTTTTTCTGTGTGCGTTCAGGTTGGGGGGAGTGGACAGAGTGGGGGGACTGCGACGACGAGGGGCTGCAGCATCGCACTCGTCGCTGTGGGGAGGACCAGGATGCCGAGGCCAGTCCCTGCCAGGGAAACCTCACCCAGTCCAGGCCGTGTCAGCCCCACGAGGTGCCAGGTAGGAGGGAGCGATCAGCGCCGACTCGTTGCAAATTAACAGATGATCGAATATGAGATTAAACATTAAAGATTTCATTCCCCCCTCTCTCTCTCTCTCGCTCTTTCTCTTTTTCTCCAGTCATTTTACCTGGACAGGAAGACCAAACTTGTGGAAGTAAGTCAACAACAAGTCATGGCTACTGATATTTTTTGCTGTTGCATCCAAAAGCAAGCCAGTGTCGCCTCAGTCTCTGAACATGTTGCAACACCTAGTTATTGTTCCAAGGTTACACAGCTATTTTTTTGTTTTTTTTTTACCTGTGCGCCACACAGTCGGTAGCATATTGACTTTTGTTTGAGGCTTCGGCCCCATGTGGTGTTGGACAGACCAATGCATGGAATCATCACTGGCCATGTGTTAAAGTTTCACTGCAGCCAGATAACAAACATCTACTTTCAGTGCGACTGACAACCTTTTTTCCTGCCACTTGTCCCCCGACAAGTGGCAATTGGCCCATCGCCATAATCCCTATAGTCATAGCAGTAGGTTTGTTACCTTTAATTGTTGGTGCAAGCTATTTTTAGAACGGCGGAGCAGAGCCGTGAGCTGCTCAGAGCTATGCTACGGACACTCATGGAGTTTCTTGGTTTCCCTCATCAAACTCATGAAGTACACAATCCAACAACTCCTGGTGGACAAGTTGTGACCTGCACATTCACCACACTATGAGATAATAACACAACGCTACCAGACAGAGTTGTTTTAGAGGTAAATTCATGCAAAACCGCTGATGCGCGTTCCCATCAGGGCCAGTTTTTCAGCAACCAGTCTCTGTATTTACCCTTAACAACTTGCAGCTCTACTCCGCTGTTCTAAAAACAGCTTGCATCGACAATTTCAGGTAACGAACCTACTACTAAAAGTATATGGCAGTGGGCCAATTTGCCAAAATGTTGAACTATCCCTTTAAGAGTTGAAGCGTTATAACCTCTGTGCTTCCTCCTCCAGCCTTCACCTTGTTCCAGCTGGTCGCCGTGGGTCTGGCTAGTTTCTTTGCGGCAGCGTTACTGTCGGCGATGGCCTACTCCTACTGCCACCACCTGAACCGGCCGTCGGCAGAGTCGGCGGTCATCCACCCCAGCACGCCCAACCACCTCACCTACAACAAGCAGGGCAACACGGCGCCAAAGAACGAGAAATACATCCCCATGGAGTTCAAGGTAGCTTTGTCGCTTCGATCGTGACGCTTCACTCTCTTGACAGTTTTTGCTGACTGCTTGCCCAAACTTTGCCTCTCTGACTTTATAGACGTTAAACAAGAACAATCTCCACGTGAACGACGAGACGTGCAACCACTTCTCCTCCCCTCTGCCCTCCAGCAACATGTTCACCACCACCTACTACCCCTCCAGCCTGAGCAAGTACGACTTCCACCCGGACTCGCCCTGCAGGACCTACATGCACAGCTGAGAGGAGGTCAAGCTCACACACTGAAGGGTTTCACAACACACACACACCAAGATTGTCATTGGTTATCTGTCGAGAGAGTCTTCAACGCCAAAATGTCTTCAGTACAGAGCAGTTTCACCTTTTTTAAATTTGGTCAGAGGCAGGTATCACCAAACAGCAGCTAAATATTTCACAGTTTACAGTTTTTATTACATTATGTGCAAAGGTGCACAGAGTACAGATCATTCATGAATGAGAGAAATAATTTAACATTTTGGGAAACAGACTTATTTTTAAAATGTTAAATTTGGATGATACCACACTCATGGCTGCCTATTTAAAGGGGTAGTTCAACATTTTGGCAATTTGGCCCATTGCCATAACCCCTGTAGTTTTAGCAGTAGTTTTGTTACAGTACCTTTAATTGTTGGTGCAAGCTGCTTTTAGAACGGCGGAGCAGAGCCGTGAGCTGCTCAGAGCTACACTACGGAGGCTCACTGGATTTCTTAGTATCCCTCATCAAACTCATCAAATACACAATCCAACAACTCCACAACGATCTGGTAGACAAGTTGCGACCTGCACATTCACCACGCTATGAGATAATAACAGAACGTTACCAGAACCAAAACCACTGATGCGCGTTGCGTTCAGGGACAGTTTTTCAGTCTCTGTATTTGAATATAGGGCTTATGGCAATGGGCCAATTTGCCAAAATGTTGAACTATCGCTTTAAGCTGAAAACAAGACCACAGATACCAACACCTCTAATGCTCCTATGTAACTCACTGCATCTCACCATGTCCTGACTGCAGATTCACGCTTTCCACACAGACACACGACTGATTTCACGTTTTCTTTTCGCAAAATAAGCAAATTGCCCAAAACCATGTAGTATTCCTTTAAGGGCTTTGCATATGTATCAACATATAGCCACCGCGAAGTGAGACCTCCTCTCTCTCTCTACACCCTCCCTGAGGTGCTCCACTTGTGCTCAGGGTCGTGTGAAAGCGGGGTCACAGCCTAAGCTCCAGGGTTCAGCTAAAACTTAAGATGCTGTAAGAACCTGGATCTCACTGGACTGAGAAGAGACTCTGCTCCTATGTATTTTATGGGGACTCAGTAATACTGTATGGACTTTATAGGCAGCTTGGACACTTGGTTAAGTGTTTGTTGCCATCACCATCAGTAAAGACTGTGGGGGAAAAAAAAGACAGATATGATCTGTTTTATAAAACATCCTCCTCCTCCTCGAACAGACTCTTGGCCTATTTGCTTTAATTTTAATGTTTAGCAGCGTCAACAATGGAAAACACTGAAGAGGACGTCTTTGAATGTGAACTGTGCATCACTGAAGTCCTCAGAGTCTGACTGACTTGTGTCTAGCTCCTTTTAAAAAAACAACAAAAAAACTTTGATTTTCTACTTTATAAGAGGCATTTTTTGTGTCATCCACTCCTGTGTCCTTCTGGATGTTCATGCGTTAAGGTTATTGCTCAACAGTCACCAAATACAACACAGCTACCCCCTGTATATTCCACCAACACATTATGAATGAGCCACACGCGTTTCAGCAAAAAAAAAAAGAAAAGAAAAAGTAACAAAACTATATGCACAACTGTGGTTTCTTTACAACTTGTTTTTTCATAATGGACTGAAACGAGCGGAAAAACACAATTTAGAAAAATGTTCTGCAGAAATGTAATAAGCTACAACTCTGAGGTTTGTTTTGATGAAACATGCAAAACACTGGTGTGTATCAGGCAAGGCAAACATGAAATTAATGGACTTGAACTGTTTTCTCTTATTCTTCTGAATACAACTAATAGTGAGAACAACACGTGAAAAGAAACACATATTTGTGTGACTGAGCATGATTTTCTCCCACAGTCGAAAAACCCTAAACACTCTGAATGATCCATAGATGCGGATGTGAATGTGTGTGTGTGAGGTGCATACACGTTTACCAGGCTCTTGTATAAATACTGTATGTTTATGACTTTTTTGCCGCTGACTTCAACAAACTGTGGATTATTTGTCTGATGCATCGTTTCCGAGAAGTTTCCTGGAAAACCGACGACAAGAGTCTCATTGATAGTTTGAAACCAAGAAAGTATTCATGTATTTTCCTTATTATCGGAAAAAAAACAAAAAACAAACAATTAAAGTTTTACAGGAGGCGAAATGTAAAATAAAACATTTACACATTTACTGAAAAGAAAACAGATCAATTATCTATCTATACGACCCATCTGACCTTTCCCTGTTTCAATTCACGGAAATTTATCAGCACATTAGAGTCTTCATCACGTTAAACCTTTAAAACACGTTAAAACAACATTGTTGATATTTAAGTTTGTCTGTGCTGTAGAGTTTATGTTGCACAGTATTTTGCTTCTTAATTGTAAAAACACGAAGAGACGAATTCAGGTGTTTTCTCACTGTCTGCAGTGTTATGTAGCATGAAACAAACAGCTCTGATAATGTGTGTATGTGTGTGTGTACGAGTGTGTGTATGCAAGTCTGGGTGCTTTCGTTCAAGTAGCAGCATGCACTGATACTGGAAACACATTTGTGTCATTTTTTACACACGTTTGTATGGATTTGGCCAAGACGATGGAAGTTTTTCATTTCTAGAAAGTTATGTTATATTTAAAGGTCCTTTATTGTGAAATCTGAATCGCACACACATTCGATTCCTTAATGTCAATTTGTTTTCCTTCTCAAAAAACACTTCTACTGAAGCTGATGATTGGTGTGACAATGACTAAACACTGCCTTTTGGACACTGTGAAATTTTGGTACTCTATATTTTTGTATAATGTACACTGTAAAAAAAGAAAAAAATCAAGATGAATAAATCAGTTTTGGTGCCAACATGCTAAAAGCTAATCCGTGCTTTTCAAAAACATAAATTAGCGTGTTCTTTTTTTCTCAGTCGAGTTAAAATAAAGCTTCAAAATATTTTTTTCTTCTTCTCATCATCACAAAGTCCAGAAAAAACACACAAAATAACTGGTTATGAACAAATTATAGAACATGTCTCTGGATGATTATCAGATCTTTATTTAAGATTGTTTGTCTTCTGCAAATTAAAAAAAAAGGTTCGCTCATCTCCTGTCCCCAACTTTTACTCAACAAAAAGTTCAGAGTTCATCCTCAGTAGCTTTTTTTATCTAGTGTAAGGTGGATTTTTTTTTCTTTCCCTGTTTTGAGTGGTTTGACCGATGCACAAACAAGAAGACAAGGTGCTCTCTTCTTCTTCTTTTAGTAACTTCACTCCATCACCATCATCCTGCCATTTGTCTTTAATAATTGACGGGACCTGAGAGCAGGCAGCCTGCAGGTAGAAGTCATAAAAACCTGCAGGTCTGTGTATAGCATGTCAATGATGTTTCTATATTTTTCGGCGTTAAGAGATCTCGTTTGATGAATAATAGAAGCACATGGGAAAAAGTGGCAGAGCACGGTTTCGTTTGAATTTTGCACACTGACCCACAGATGCAGCACCTGAGTGAGCCACCGTTGTCACTATACTGGAAATGGATGTGTGTTAAACGTCCATATGGACTCTTTTTCAGCTCTTCATGGCCTGATAACCCACATGTAGGTGCTCATATAGTCTATATGCACTGCTGTGAAGATGTTTTCATAGGCGATGCAGATGTTGTACTTGTGTCACATGTGTGTCTTTCTCTGCCAGTGGGATTAACGTCTTAGTTCTTGGAAATCCTGCCCTGGCTGCGTGATGGAGGCTTTAATCCTGTTTGTTTTGCCCACTGGACAGGTGGTTGAGCAGCTGAGGCTGATCAGCCCAGCAGTGAGGTTATATAATAATTATAATTATTAAAACATACATCATCTGTAACGTATGTATTGTGTTTGTCTACTGTAGTTTGTATTTGACAGAAACAGACAAAAGAAACAGGAACATAGAGACTGGACAAGTTGTTTTTAATAAGTGCATGCAATTGACTTTAATGTTTTAATATCTGTTTTTATTCCATGTGATTGGATGACCTCACATTTTTAATAATAGACCGGTGTCAGCCCATCCACTGCCAAATGCTTTAAACCACCGACTTCTCACATCGTTGCTCCGAACAGACTGCACTCTAGTGTTTATTGTTCATAGTCCGATGAGCAGCACTACTCTGCCCGTCTGAGGATTTAATCTGCTGGTGAAAAGAAGAAAAAAACCAACCACACCCCCGGACACCGAAATAGACGACCATCGTGCGCTTTATTTATTTATCTATTTCACTGGAATTTTAGCAACTGGGAAAAACTGGAGCAAAAGTCCATAAATATTACACAGAATAAAGGAGATGCACTCATGTTCATGGAGATGGTTTCATTCATTGCCAACTTGCACATGTACTTATGAATGTACTTTCAAGTGAAAAGGGTTTGGGTCTGGGTTATATGCTCATATATACGGTTATATTCAGAATTTGTACTGTAATATCCTAAGAGCTGTAACCATAGCAGTTTTAATGCCACATGTTTAAATCCTGAAGGTCAAACCCAGGGCAATATAATCCCTGATGTAATTTTTAAACTTTACTCCTAGAACTTTTATAAATGACCTCCCTCATCTAATTCCTATAATTGTAACCCTTGACCATGTGTCCTGAGCAGATCTTAACGATTTAGTATTTGCAAATAACATTTTGTGCTATCAGCGAGGAAGACGGTTGTCCTTCCTCATTCTTCTAACTCATCCAACATAACGTCCACCACTGACCAGTAACTCTACATCAGTCAAAACCAGAGCGAAACAGTTTAATCCTCCCACTTTAAACTCAGCTAATCCACCACATTCACTCGTTAGAAGATTTGTCTGATCAAAGTGTCTCTGAACATGTGAAGACATAAGTCCATGAAACAAAGTGGGTCCTTTTGCATTTGTTTGATGGGCGACATGAAAGTGCTACAAAGAGCTGTGACACTGACATTTTTTTTCACATCACATGTCTCAGGTCACAAACAGTATGTGTTTTTGTTTTTTTTGCTATCTGTGCCAGTGGAGCATGATGTTTTTGGACGGCTTCATGCAGCGCCAGCGGAGACAAAGTGGTTTATATGTGCAATAGGTTTAACGGACTACAGGAGGAGGGTTATCTAAAGCATAGTGACTCAGATATTTTGAGTCGGTCAATATAACTGCTTCATCAGCCCGGTGAGAAGACACACTCAGGTGCCTCTGCAGAAAAAGCACGGACCACTCATCGACTTAGATGTCTGGCTAAGTAGTGCAGATGGATCAGGAGTGGCATGTTCTTGCTGTTATTTTCGTCCACTAGGGCAGTTGAAAACCGTAGCAGCAAATTGCTCCTTATGTATCTGTATCTGTTTTGCCTCCTTTTCCTGCACGGCAAGGACACAAACACAATCAGTGGTGTTGTGAAGAAGCAGTGAAAGCCCTCCAGACAGAAAAAAGTTTTAGCAAGTGCTGCACATATTCAGACTCAGCTGCACAACCTCAGCTAATTATAGATGTCAATCAATAAATACCTCTGTGCAGTATAGTAACAAGGGCTGGAAGCCTTAAAAAAAAACAGACCTTGCACCTTTCCTTATTTTTTAAAGATAAAAGACAGAAAAACTATAAAAATCAGCTCAAAAGGAATAAAGAAAGAGCCTGAGCCCAGAATGTAATGTAAAAATAATAATCATCCTGCATCCCTATACAATAAAATATGAAAGTTATAATAACCTTATGAAATTGAGAGGAAAACAGGATAATAAAGCTTTAAAGTGAGAGTAACGTAAAGTAAGTCGGCAACATATGTTTAATGTTATGGAGGTTAAGCCAGTGTGGTGGTCCAGTGTAAAGTCTCCTTGTTCTTCTGTCCCTTCAGGTGTTTGCTGTATTTCCTGTACAGTGTCGCCCTCCAGTCCTGCAGCAGTGCAAACGCACCTCAGTCTGCTCTCTGCGTTTTAATTTTCAACCCTTGTTGCCTTATTTTGACAATACTGACATCTGCTGGGCAAAGGGAGGAAGAACAAGCCACAGAGTAATCATTTCTACAAACAAAATAGGCTCCTTCATTCACTAACTTTAAACACTTTTTTAAAAATGCTGCTTTACGTTCTTTGAACTTTCTTTCTTTCTTCTTTTTCTTGTTCTTCTACGTCCTTATATTACAAGTAATTCTGCACTACTGGATAGCTCAGTCTAAGTCTAAAAAAGATGCACAGGAGCCTTCACTCTGTTTAACACTGCAGTGTCATCAGATGGAAACTGTACCTGTGATCTCAACACTAAAGACAATAAATGGAGTGAACACAATGTTCAGTCTGGGGAGGAGAGCATCTGAAGGAAGCTTCTGAATAACAGAACAATCACTGAGTATGAGCCAGAGGCACAGTGGGGGAAAAAACAAAGCATGCAGGTGGAGAGAAACTTTCCTCAACACCAACCCTGAACTACATACAGTAATGATGAAAGAATGAGATTGTGCAGTTGCTTTCACTGTCCCCTCAAAATATGCATGACCTATTTATTCGCCTACTTCTCAGGGTTGGAGAGATGGGGGGGGAAACATGACGCAAACTCAAGATGGCTTCATAAGACTGACCTCTGAATACAAACTTCCTGTTAATAGGTTTTCTGTAAGTTACAGTAGACATTGATCTACTGAATAATATGTAACTGTGTGTGTATAGTATTATTTATAATGTCCATATGTTCCTGCCTGGATATGAATCTATGGTTGAATTTAGAAGGACATTTTAGTAATTTAGGGGATCATAGTTAAATCTTGTTTAATTGTATTATTAGTGCATGTTTTGTGAAAATTCTAGCTGTTTTACATCATTGTGGACATTTAATTGGTCACTTTGTGTGCCCTGAAACGCTATAAATAGCCTAACTATTGTCCTTTAGAATAAACTAAAAAGCAATATTATGTGTCTTTATTTTCTAATTAAGCCCAAACTAGTTCCTTTTAATGCTTAAAATAGCCTCTCGTGCCTCTTTAAGACACTTGTGCTTCTCCTCAGGATAATTAAAGCCCGGCCCCGCCCTTCCTGTTTCTAAAATAGTTGCGTCCATCATTCAGGCGCACCTGGCTGTGAGTGTGGCGCATGACAGCTGCATGTACGATCTCAGGCAGCGCGCGCAGCAGGAGCAAACTGAACATCTGTCTCGTGGCGGACAGTCGCTCATGTTCTTGTAGTGTGGCGTGAAGCTGGAGCACGCATCCCGGAACCCGCCGCCCCTCCGCTGGGCTGGACCGGAGCAGCCCGCCCTGTGGACCGATGTCCTGGCCGAGATGTCCCGACACATCTACATACGGAACAAGATTGGCGAGGGCATCCAGGCGCCCATCTTCCAGGTGGGTCACCACCTCACCCCGACACCATGCACCGACACTTAAAAAACTCAGTTTACTCCTGTTTTCCATTCGGTTGCATCCACATGAAAAGAGAAATTAATTATAAGGAGCTATGTGACTTTTTTCTTCCCCTAACGCTGGATGAAGAAGAGACATCAAGATTTACTAACAGAAAACTTAGCCTACGTGGGTACAGCATTACATATGGCAGATCATGCTATAGAAAATGACTTGCAATTAAAGAAAACAAACAACATATTTTGATATTTAACCTTTTGTTCCACTTGATGTTTTAATTTCATAATCATCCTGTTCGTTTCCACAATGTTTGCTTAAATACTTTAACTCTCTCTCCTATGCAGCTCTTATTTTGTTAGTTTGTTACAGTTGGCTTAACTCTTATTCTCACAGCATATCAGATATAAACATTATTATAGCAATTTATTGTAGTTATAGCTTGATTGATTGATTGATTGATTGATTGATTGATTGATTGATTGATTGATTGATTGATGTATTCGGATCCCCATTTGCTATGGTAATGCCAAAGCTATTCTTCCTGGGGTCCATACATTTACAATGTATCGATACAATTTATGTCCCATACAATACAATCCATGTTCAAATAAAACATAAAACACATACAAAAAATAATAATTACAAACAGATACACAACACAACAATACAAGAGAACTCCCTAGGTCAGTAGAGGTATCATATCATGATGTCAATACATGTCTACATAGTTGAAAAGCTGAAAAGTTGGATTAATTGTTGTTTTAAGTGTAGGCTATAATGTGAAAGATTGGAGGGAGTCACTTGGCTGTAAAGATGAATGTTTCGGCCTCGTTTCGATGGCTGATAACTTCTGTTTCTCCAGCTCGATTGATGATCAGAGCCTATTAATAGAAGGATTTTTATAGTCGTATGGCTGACTTTATCCTTCATGTCTCCTCTCAGGTTTTTTGGCTGTTAACTTGAGTTGAGAGAGTGTGAGAGAGAGACGGAGGGAGGGAGACATAAGAGAGATGGTGACCCAGATTAATGGCCCTGTTTTATAAATTCAGGGAAGTAGGTTCTGACGTTTGAACAGTGACATTGTCATTAACTCCAGGGACTTGAACAGAAATGGGGCAAATCACTGGCAGATAATTAATTTAGCTCCCTAGAGACGGACTCTGCTGGTATATTTGGACTTTTTGGAAGAGACAAAGAAAAAGTCAGGTGGTAAGGAAAAAATAAGTAGGAAACACAAACACACATACAAGTACACACAATGCAAAACGTACAGTAGGTGCATTTTGTAGATTTTTTTGTGTGTTTTCTTGTTTTTGCCTCAGGTGAACCGAGGGACTTATTCGAGGAGAAGCCGCCTGAAGAGGTCTGATGGCAGCACCACATCCACCAGCTTCATCCTCAGACAGGTAGCGAACCACAAACATCACACAGGAGATGTATGACGAGGCAGAAGCCAGATGTTTCTGTGTCACACCGGGGGTTTTTTGTGGGTGTTTGTGTCACATCCTCTGCCAACACATCACAGTGAACCGGGAACTGTGAAGCATAACATGCACGGCTGTCGTCTGCAGAGGGCAGTGAGGGTTGTACAGCACAAGACCAAATTTGAACACGTTAAAGGGATAGTTCAACATTTTGGCAAATTGGCCCATTGCCATAATCCCTATAGTTTTAGGAGTAGGTTCATTACCCTTTAATTATCCGTGCAAGCTATTTTTAGAACGGTGGAGCAGAGCCGTGAGCTGCTCAGAGCTACGCTACGGAGGCTCATGGGATTTCTTGGTTTCCCTCATCAAACTCATCAAATACACAATCCAACAACTCCAAAACGCTCTGGTGGACAAGTTGTGACCTGCACATTCATCACGCTATGAGATAATAACACAACGTTATGAGACAGAGTTGTTTTAGAGGGAAATTCATGCAAAACCGCTGATGTGTGATACCATTGGGGGCAGTTTTTTGGCAAGCAGTCTGCATTTGCCTCAAAAATAACTTCTGTTCTGTTCTGTGCAGGTCACAACTTGTCCACCAGAGCGTTTTGGAGATTGTGTTTGATGAGGGAAACCAAGAAATCCCATGAGCCTCCGTAGTGTAGCTCTGAGCAGCTCATGCCTCTGCTCCGCCGTTCTAAAAATAGCTTGCACCAACAATTAAAGGTAACAAATCTACTGCTAAAACTATAGGGATTATGGCAATGGGCCAGTTTGCCAAAATGTTGAACTATCCCTTTACAAAAAGAATTACATAAAACTTTTTGCCCAGAAAAAATCTCACTATACCACAGAGGATGCAGTGTATAATGCATATATTCCTGATGCCACTCCTGCATTAGAAGTCAACATTTATTAGGTTTTAATTAGAAAAAGATTCAATTTAGAAAACCGTTGATATACTATTCACATAAATCATCAGTGGGTCAACTTTTGTTATTTTCAAACAGTGATAAACGACAGGTGTCAGCACAGATGTCAGAGCTTTATCGTTTTTTTTTTATGATGCATATCAGGATCGTCACTTCTGTTATCATGTTTAAAAGTCTGACATCATCGCCGTCCCCTCTCTGCTTGTCGTCCCTGGCTTTGACGTGCAGCATACATCACCAAGCACCAAGGTGAAGTTGTTGGCTGTGTAGGCTGCAGACAGAGTGAGTGTAGTGTCTGTGACGTAAGCCACAGCGGAGCGTTATGTAACTTTTTATTTGTAACTGGATATAGAAGATAAGTTGTTTTTGTCAACACAAGTGGAGATGGTGGAGGTGTGCTGCTGCAGAAACAGATGAGGCAGGTCGTTGAACCCTGCTGAGGTGTCACAGCATCAGTACCTGACACCTGCAGGAGGCTGCTCTCCGCTTATTGTTCGAGTGCAGCGTTTAAACACATCGTGTGTTTTTCACATCTCTTGTGGTTTGAAGAGTTTCCTTTTTGACTGTGAACACTTTGAGCAAGTTTCACCAGGTGCTTTTGGATACCTGTAGGTTTGAGGCCAGTCCAGAGATCTGAGTGGTTCCAGTAGCTGCGTGTTTGAAGGTGCTGTTTTATAATTGCACTTAGTTGCACCGTGGGTCATCCTGTGTGTTATTTATTTACTGCTGTGGCTTCTGAAGTTAAGAAATTACATTGTTGAGTGGATGAGTGAGGGGGAAAAAGCCTTTATGTCCCTCGCTGCTTCATATATCATTTCCTAAACTATCTCTTAAATTGATGTTATTAATGAATTAATTGGAAATCCAAGAGTGTTGCCTGATTCACTTTAAACTGTTGGTTTATTGACAACTTATACATTCATTACATAAGGCTTCCACTTGCTGCTTACATGCAACATGTTCACACTTAATAATAATATGAATCATTCTATTTATAGAGGACCTTTCAAAACAGTTACGAAGGGCTTAACAATAGAATTGTTAGTGCAATTTAAAAATCATGACAGTATAGCATTAAAATACAGGAATACAAAATAAAGGAACCAAAAAAGAATCAGTTTAAGAAGGCCAGATGATAAAAGTGAGTTTTAAGAAGTGATTAGCCTGCTTACATCTGATGGTAAACAACCCAAAGAATCATTTGACACTTTTCTTACTTTTCAATTCAATTTTAGCTGATTTATTTACCAGGTATATTTTAAAATGTTATTGATTATTAACAATTTGAACCATGATATATCACCAACAGACACTAGATGACAAAGTAAATGGAGTAAATATTCTGAAACCAGACAATTAAAGAGAATATTTTGTGTCGATCAAATGGAAATACACAGATTATAATGAGGATTCAGGATTTCTCTTTGAAACAGCCAACAAAACATCATCTTAATGTTGTGAGGTTTAAAATGAAGAAAATAGAATCTTATTTATAGTTAAAGCCAAGTGATAAAGTGATATTTGTCTACTTTAGATTTTAGCGTTGATTCCTTTCTTTAAATTCATGGACCAAATGTGTTAAATCACACGAGCTCTTATTATGGGAGCCAAATTAACTGTATAATGAGATGAGACGTAAGAAGAGGGAAATGGAGGATGCTGCTCCCCTGTTTTACTCCCCCTCCCCCGTTCCCCCGCCGCCGCTACCTCCCGCACAAGGGAGGAAAGAGCAAAAAAAAAAAAAATCAAGGAGAGCGCTCATCCAAGCTGAGTGGACGGCCAGCCAGCCAATCAGCTCGCTGCACATTGGCTCTGTCATCAGGCTTGGATATTGAGGAAGGATCCACTGCTCTGCTGCTGCTGCTGCTGCTGCTGCTTGATGCTTGGTGCTTGATGCTGCCGCCTCTGCTGCTCTCGCCGTGTATATGTATATGTGAGTGTCCGTGTGTGGGTGTTTGTGTGTGTGTATGAGTAGCGTGTTGTGTGTGTGCGTGTGCGTGGAAGCCTGATGAAATGAAATGCCAGGATTGGGCTACCTCCAGGGAGAGCCTCTCCATCCTATAATGTGAGGCAGCCAGCAGCGCTGTGGGATCAGGGAGAAGCTGCATCCATCAAGCGACGGGCCTCCGGAGTACCAGGCGTGATCCGACGGGAGGGGAGATATTTTTTTTTTAAATTATTGTTCTCTGCTGAGGAGAGAAGGGATTGTCGTCATCCCCCCATCCATCCTTTTTTTTTTCCTCTGTGGTGCCCCCTCCTGCCTCCTGCCTCCTGCCTCCTCCTCCTCCTCCTCCTCCTCCTCCTCCACCTCCACTCTCATTTTTCCCCCTCATTCTTCTAGAGGCACTCGTTGGAATATCAAACCTCCATGTATGACAATTTGTACCTGCATGGATTTGAAGACTCGGAGGCGGTGAGTGCTTTGGATGTGTGTGCATATGTGTGTGGATGTGTGTGCGTGAATCGGCTTTTGTGCCGTGTGTTTATTGATGGAAGTAGCTCAGCTGCACACACACAATCGTACACACCAACACACATAACACGAGAGGCCTTTGATGGGGTAGCCAGCAGCACACCGTAGCGTGATCGTGGGCTATGCTTGGTTGGAAGGAGAAGGAGGGGGGGTTGGGTGGGTGGGTGGGTGGGTGTCGGTGTGTGTCTGTGTAGGAGGAGGAGGAGAAGGGGGGGGGGGGGTGCACATTAGGCAGATGGCTTCTGACGTGTGACATTCACACGTTCGTGTAGATATTTCTCCAAATATGTATGTGCGTCTGCGTTTGCGTGGCTGCAGTCTGATTGTGAGGCTGTCAGGAAACCAGGAGAAGCCATTTAGTGTTCATCACACTCTGTACCTCTCAGAGATGGACCTAGCCCTGTTTCAAAAGGGTGGGTGGGTGGGTGGTGAGTGAGGAGGGAGAGGGGGGGGAGGATGGAGCGATGTAAATCCAACCCCCACGGCCGCTCATCCAAAAAGCTAAAACACCTCATGTGTCACATTTCTTTGGAGAGAAGAGAAAAAAATGAAAATGAAAAAATAAGCATCAGGCAGAGCGAGTGTTTCGTGTCTGACCCTGCGACTGCGTGCCGCACACGGCTCGGTGAAACATGCATCGTGATGTCATTAAGTGGATTCTGATGTTGATGAGTCACATGCTGAAGCTACTCCATTGGATAATGGCTCGGATGCCACAGTGCGACCTCAACGCTTCCACACAGGGGCGAATGAAATGATGTCAGGATGAGTTGGTGGTGGTGGTGGTGGTGTGGGGGACTGAAGGGTTTTTTTTATACAGAAATGGAGGCAAAATGGTCCTGAGGAGAAAATACTCACTGTTTCTGGGACAACTAGAGTCCACACTGTTTTGTTTTTTTTGTTTTACCTCCTGTATTAACACTGGAAACGTACCACTCCAGCAATGTAGAATAAAGTTGTACCTAGAAATCTTCACTTTTAGTCGTGAGTGTGGGTTAAACCCTAAAAACACTGGATCCTACAATTCCCATAATTCAACAGTGTAGCGTTTCTCATCAGACACTCCCTGCCTGATAAATTAAATGCCCCTTTAAGATTTCTTGCCTCCACCGTCAAATCCGTTATCATTACCCTGATGACATCATTGTGACATCATTAGAGGTTTCTCCATCTCAAATATTTTCCCGTTACCTTTCTCAAATTACCTTTATTTGTGTGTTTTCTAAAAGGAGGAATGACGTGTGTTTCCTGAACGTGCTGCTGTGTGATGACACACACATACACACACCAGACACGCGCTGTTCTGTGCTGAAGTCAGGTCCTGCCACTGCTAGCTTGTAAAAAGCAGAAAAAAAGTGCTTAGCTGGGACGACAAGCTTGATTGATCTTCTGAAGACTAATGGTCTCTCTTAATTGAATCATCATTAGTGGCTGATTGTTTAGATTAACACAGCAGAAGGAGGCAGCTTGGTCCAGACATGTCCAAGCAAAAAAAAAAGAGAAACATTGCAGGAATTCTTACAGTTTGACAGTGGACAGTGAAGAAAACAACAACAACAGGAGCCAGATCAGCAAAGTAGAATGAAATCGATGCAAAGAATACAAAGAAATAGCAAGTTTTTTTTCTTTAAAGTTGGCTTTGCTAACATCATGACTCCATAAATACATCGTCTTTCTGTGATCTGTGTTTGTGTCGTCGGTGTAGATTTAAAAATATCAGCTGTCTCTCAAACAGCCGTCAGTCTGTATGAATAAATATATCGATGGAAGGAAGGAAGTGTACCAGAATAACACTCAGTGGAGCTCGTACTTTCTGCTCAGGCCAAACAATCCTACACATGTCTGTCTAGCCCTTATGGCCCTGTTAATGAGTACAACCCTGTGTGTGTGTGTTGCCGATTCAGCATTTCCTGGATGGTTTCACAACTACAGAAATTTTTAAAAAGCCATATTCAGAAAAATCTGAACAGTTGCAGGTGTAGATTATGTCAGTAAACAAGTAAACAAAGGATTCTTATTGAAATGCAATCAAAATGTAATCATGAATTCTGCAACTACTAGTTAATTTACTCCATATTTGGCCTTAATGTTCTACATTTCTGTCATGATTTTGACCTCCAGTCTCCTAATTTTTGTTATGCAAAACCTTTAATGTGTCTTTTTCTTCTCACATTGTCACAAGTTTTTCCTGAACTTACATAATGTTTACATTGAAGAGTCCCATGGCTCCCACCTGACGCTTACAACTCTCTCAGGTTGTGTTAGTGTGACATTTCGTCATCACATGGGATGATTGCATGAGAGAAGAAAAGAAAGTGTCTTCTCCGTATCTCAGTGTTGTCTGCTTGGCCTCGTGTGGTCGTATTACAAACCGCTGACAGCTCAGGAATGGAAATTGCACTTTGTCTGAGATGCTCCTGGCAGTCGGCTCTTTTTTCTACTTCATCTGTCGTTTCACCTGGTCTGCATTGCACGGTGCCAGCCCACCACTCAGGACCTGGCAACGTAAGCCGATGTGCACCAGCAAAACTTGTCACGGGCCCCATAAAGAAATTTGAGGATCTAATTTGACAATCAGCGAGATAAAGCTGCTGCTGTGGTGCATTTTATAAGAACCTGCGAGCTTTGTTGCATCACTTTCAGTCCTTGACTTTGGAGCTTGGTTTCACCGTGGAGAGGTGTTAAGTGCAATTTTTTCTCTTGATTCCCGACTGCTCTCTCTTTTTTGAGCAGTGAGTGAGTCGTCGGTGAATCATGAGCAGAGGGCGATTGTTCATGTGCATTAGTCATGCTTTGGTCATACATTTTACAGCCTAGTTTCCCCTTATATCTAAATGGAGAGTCGAGCCGTCGCCTGCTGTACTGTACAGGCTGTGCACGCTGAGTTTTGTACCTCTTGCTTTGCACTTTTTTCGTAAATCTGAGGTGTGATTTCTGTTCCTCAGGGCTCAGCTGATTCGTACACTAGTAGACCATCAGACTCAGATGTCTCTCTGGAGGAGGAGCGGGACGTGCAGGCCCAGGTCCAGAGCCAGAGCCCAAGCCAGAGCCAAGGACCGGGACAGAGCCGTCAGGAGAGAGAGCAGCAGGCCACCATTCAACTGGAGAGAGCCAAGGTAGACGCTATTCTGTGTGTTTAATCAAATTTAATGAAAACACATCTAAATCCTCTATATCAGACTCCAAATAATGAAAACATACAAAAAATAAACACAAATGTACCATTAAAAACTTAAACTTAAAACAATAACCCATGCATAATATCACTTAAATACTTAAAGAGAATAATCAAAAAATAATCTCCCACATTGCCTCAAAGAAAAAGAATAACAACAAAAATATAATATATAATAATCAAATAAAAATCCAAGTCTACAAATTCATAAAAATCCTTATTTGACCTGAAATGATGAAGTCTATCTTTAAAAGACGGAGCCTGCACTACATCCTCAGGAAGCTCATTCCACTTCCACTTTTACAACACAAAAAAATATTTTCTTTTGTCACAACAACACATTTTTGGTCAGAGTTTTAGGGAGTTCCCTCTTAGTTCATGTTAATCCATAAACTAACCGGCAAGTTTATACACCTCAATCATATCACACTACCTCCTATAGACAAGAGTTGGCCATTTTAATGTCATCACATTGAGACCTGCGATTAATTTGGTTACTCTTCTCTGAACTGCTTCAATTCTTTCAATATATTTAGCTTTATAAGGATGAGATCTCACCAAAGCTTTATATAATGGTAAAACAATTTCCTTATTTAGGTTTGTAAAAGTCTGTTTTATTATGGCCACCCTTGAATTTGCTTCTTTTTTTTTTATTCTAATGAGCTATCAGCCGCCACAGCTGTATATCCTTTTCCTCTTCTACATGTTGTTTTTGTGTTCCTCCGTCTTTCAGACTAAACCTGTGGCGTTTGCTGTGAGGACCAACGTCAGCTACTGTGGCGCTCTGGATGAGGATGTTCCTGTCCCGGCCACGGCCATCTCCTTTGACGCTAAGGATTTCCTCCACATAAAAGAGGTTGGACTACACACACAGACAACAAACAGACAAACAAACACTAAACAAAAATCTGTGAAACATCAACTCACACATCTTTTTTTTTCCTTCTGGTACTCAGAAGTTCAACAATGACTGGTGGATCGGTCGGTTAGTGAAGGAGGGCTGTGAGATCGGCTTCATCCCCAGCCCTCTGAAGCTCGAGAACATCCGGCTCCAGCAGGAGCAAAAGAGAGGACGAGTCCAAGGGTAAGGAACAGAAAAACACACTGGAGTCGCTGTCAGAGACGCACACTGAGATTTATATGGCTACACAAAACCATTATTAGACATTAACGTACAACATTAAGATATTAAAAATTAAAATCACTGAAAGGAAGGAAAACTAGTTTTTCTACCATTGTAGGAGAATTTGGGGATTTTCTATTCCATCATTGCCTTTATTTCCATCTCCATCTTCATGTCTGAACAGATGTTCTGCTGCAGATGTTACATGATAACAGGTTTACCACCAGTTTCTTACTAGAACTGAGACGACAGCTATTTTATCAGTGGAACAAGCAGAAACATTTGTTGCTTAAAGCTTCTTAACTCCTATTTTTCTTTGTCATATATCATATAAAAAGTTGTGGTTTGGGATGTCGCAGAAGCAAATAATTATGATATTTTTGATAACACTTTATTTGGCGCCTATCACTATAATGCATTATAACCATACTTAAAATTAGTTATAATGCAGTTATAACACTGTATAACTAGTTATAAACGCTCATAAATGATTATAATGCTTTATAACAATAAGCATAATACACTATAAAGCATTTTATCATGACTTATAAGGTCAGGTATTATAATAGGTTATAATTGTTAGTAACTCACTGACAATGCCCACATCGATACTGCATTATAAATATAGTTATAATGTGTTATTCTTATTGTTATAAAGCCTTATGGTAATTTATAGGTGTTTATCATGATACTTCTACATGTTTATAAGCCAATTATAACACATTATAACTGTATTTATAATGCATTATAAATGTGGGCATTGTCAGCGAGTTACTAACAATTATAATACCTGACCCTATAAGTCAAGATAAAATGCTTTATAGTGTGTTATGATTATTATTATAAAGCATTATGATCATTTATGAGTGTTTATAACTATAGTGTTATAACTGCATTATAACTCATTATAAGTATGGTTATAATGTGTTATAGAGATAGGCGTGAAATACAGTGTTAGCATTTTATTCATCAGCGTCACATTAGACACATTGTTTTGCTGAACTGCCCCTATGGAGGCCCCATTATGTTGTCAGAGACGCAGCCGGTATGTGTCCATACATCCTGAGCAGACCTGGCTCACACTAATACTCATAATAACATTATTGAATCAGTGTAAATTCATTAACTCCCGCTGAAAAGGCTTACAGTATAATCTCTTAGACTCTGTCAATCTCCCTGATTTATTTTGAAGTCTGTTTTGACCCAGGTCTGCTCATGACTCATTCCTATTTACTCCATCACTTCCACTCATGCCGACGGTACCAGTGAAACAGTTTCAATAGCTGTAATTAGCGCCGCTATCAGCCGCCCAGTTTCCCCGTGTGTGTAATGTGTCTTGAAGGTTCTGTCGTCCAGAGTTTGTACAGTAACTCACATGTTACTTCCTCAAGCCTCGTGGTTGAGTTTAATACTAATCTCAGTAGACCGGAGTGCCTCGGCGCTTCTCTTATGAGCTCGACTTCCGTGGCTTCTTGTCACCAAGTCTCCCAGACAAGGAGAGAGACGCTCAGACCCCTTTAACAACCAGGACCACGTTTTCACTGAGACTGCAAAACACTGTCCCTCTGTGAGACATGCTGCCTTCCACTGACCACGGAGAGTCTGAAATTCAGAGAGGAACTGGAATTCATGGAAAATATGTGAAGTAGATTAATGGAAAAAGAAAAGGACAAATTTCAAGATTTTTGTGTCTTTCAGTATCTTTGATGATGATGATGATGATGATGATGATTAAATTCTTTATTCAGTCACATCACATAATAGCTACAAACATTATCAATAAGGTAGTGACTGAAAAGGCTCAGGCAGAAACATAATGCTTATATTAATACTTGTCCTACATACCAAATTAAGCTACCAAGCATTCTTACAATATGACAAAACAAACATACATAAAAGCAAAACTAAACCAAAAAAGACTGAAACCAATAAGGTTAACAGTATTTAAATATATAGTAGTAAACAAACAAAAAACATTTGTAGCCCAAAACCAATAAGTTAACAGTGAATAGCATTTAAAAACTCCCAGACAAATAAACATTAATATATATATTTCCTCTAACATTTTGTGTAAAACTTCTAGATATCTTGCTCAACTGTGTTTATTGTTGATTTCCTACCAATCTTTATCATTTCCTGCTCAAAATAAGCAAAACTGAAAACACATTAGTTCATGTTCCAAACAACCAAAACTATGGTAGGACATGTAGTACCTACTGTACCACTGTGAAATCTATTCATATTTCAAAATATCAGATCCATTACCTCAGTTTTCAGACTTCCAGCTCCTGTGTGGAACTCAGCATAAACCTCCACTCTTCTCACTTCACGCTGCTCACGTTTTCTCATCCTGTCCTTATCAGACACACTTGTAGCCTTTTAAAAAACAAAGTGGACGTCTGTAACCAAAGACCAGCTTAGGTACAGTAATGTGACTTGGTTTTGAGATTGTGAAAGATGTCATAATGATGACAGACTGAAGACCTTTGTTGTTTGTTGTTGTGTTCCTGATCTGTTAATCAATATTTTACACCTTTTCTCTGCAGTTTAAGCCTTGAAAGTTTACTTTTCTTTTCTTACTTTTTTTTTTTTTTTTTTTACTTTTTCTGTTGTTTTCCGCATTAATACCATGGTGTGTTTCTGTCTTTTTTTTATTCCCTCTTGTCTTTTCCAGTAAGTCTGGAGGGAACTCTTCATCCAGTGTAGAGGATGAGGTATCAGCCTCTATCCGCCCCCTCATATCCTCAGCAGGTGAGAGCACCGGACAGGGGGAGAGGGCCGTTAGTAGGCAGCAGCTGCAGCTTAGAGGCCCAGCGACATAATAGGGAATAAAAAAAACTCTCAAGCCTTCCCATGTCTCTGCATAGAGCTTAAGTTCACTGCATAGAGTTGTTGGTACATTTTCCCATGATCCTCCTCTTCCTCCAGTTGAGGACTGCAGGCGCTCTGAGACTGGAGCTAACCACAGTGTGAACCCAACGACAAGACTATGAGCCCCCCCTCTGAACTCTGAACTGCACTCATGTGACTTTGTGAATATAACCTTAGGACAATAGAAACACTGTTTTCCATGTTTCTTATCCTTGATAGGTTTCATTTCTATCATTGTGATGATAAGTTGCACTTGTTAAGCATGATAATATGGTGATGCCCCCCCGCCCCTCCCTGCCAGCAGCTACTGACGACACTGTCACTGTCTTCTCTCCCCTCCTCCTACAGGAAAGCAGAAACAGAAAGTGGTAAGTAGGTGACGGTAAAAACCCACTCACTCTCCATCCACTACACACGGCCATTATGAAATCACAGGAAGTGGTAGACATGAGTCAGTCAGTCTGATTGGAAGCTACAACCTCATGCCACATGATACTTCAGCCTCACTGACGTAGCTTACAGTATCGAATCATCGCCATCCCTTTGATGCCAAAGTACTTTAGTGCCACGCTTGACAACTGCAGGTCCCTTAATGCATCGTAATAATTTGCAGAATGCAGCTTTTAACTTATTGTGAACATGCATCATCTTTATCAGGTATCACAGTTTTTTGCGCCATTTGAGAGTATTCTCAATGTCCAAAACACAAAACAAATAAGAGATCTCTCCAAAAAAATAATGTCTATAGAGTTGCTGCTATAGAAGCAAAGAAGGCGAGCGAAATATTGAAAGGTGAAATGTAATTGCTACTTATTAGTTTGTTTGTTTGTACTGTTTTATTTAAAATATGCAAAAATACAAGACTTCTCAAATGCTACTGAGCAAATCCTTGACCAACATGATATAGAAATGAACACTGAGGAAGCAAAAATAATAAAACACAAAAAAAAGAAAATAAATTACATATTTGCAAAGGAGTGAGAAGAAGCATAGCTTGTTCGCTCTCACGCCTTTGCCAAAATAAAAAATAATACATATATATACATATATACGCTTGCACATACACACATACATATACATACATAAATACACATCGACTTATCCGCCTCACATCACCATTAGTGAACTGGGACTGCAGCTTTTATTTTGAAAGGATTGTTTGTCTGATGTTTAAATTTAATTATATAAAAGTGGATGGAGTTTGCTCTGTTGTTTTGGAGGTGGCTTACATACCTCCCTGACAACTGCTGAAAACTTTTTGTAGAATAGTGAATATACTTTTTTTAAAAATATGCAGTACATTTTGTTAGTAGCCTAGTACAATAGTACAGTCGCTCATCAGCTCAGCATCTTCGAACGAACTGATTTACATGACTACATGATATCTACTAACATCCTTTATTGAAGTTTTTTGCCTAAAAAACATGAATTCATTGCACAAAATGGTAAAGTAATAAAAAAAATAACTGCTTGGATATGTTCAATATAAGTTATTTTCTTTTCATTTTTCATATAATTACTGTAGGCTACATTTTGACAAGTTAAAAAAAAAGTACATTATCATTTGCTACATGCTCCAACATAGCAGGGCATCATTGAACACATGTGACTGTGGGTGAAGTTTATTTTGGAGTTACTTTATATCCATTGTTTGACATTGTTTCTTTTTGTGCATCCACAGACGGAGCACGTCCCTCCATACGATGTGGTTCCCTCCATGAGGCCTGTGGTTCTGGTGGGACCCTCACTCAAGGGTTATGAGGTGAGGGAATAAATAAAAAAAATTGCTGAGTAAGAGAGAAATGCAACTGATTCAGCGTCACTGAATTTAATTTTTTTTCCTTAAAAAAACGTGATCTTTACCGAGCAGTCAAGTCCTGCTCGTCTTTCCCTCAGTTACCCAAAATAGCTCTCTGTTGGCGCAGTTAATGGTGAGTGTGTCACCGCCCACGTAACATCCAGATTGCAGCCAGACTAATGAGGAGACTAAGAGGTCACATGAAAATATGTTGTATAATTGGCAGATTTGAGCTTTTCTGGGAAGAGTTCCTTTAACTACCTCGTTGTTTTCGATGCAGCCGCTGTTTACAGAGCGTGTGCAGAATATTAGGAACCACACACAGTGCTATAATCATCATGAAATACCAGTCGTCACTGGAGAAGTGATGGTTCTGATGCAGCAGGATTTTCTTGAAGAGGTTTTAACCTGTAAATGACAAACAAATAGCACTGATTATTCAAAAACATGATGGATAGAGTTTACAAAGTGTGATGGATGAAAGAATAAATACTGAATATGGATCTGTTGTTAACATGATAAACATTCGATGATGTCATATCGATCCTGTTCAGTCAGATAAGGCGTTGTGTGTCATTGTGAAGGGTTTTTTTTAGCAACAGAAGAAATGCCATCTGTCTTGTCCTCCTGGATTTGCCTGATGGACGGGGCCTTATTCATATTTAGAGTTGCAGGGGGGCTGGAGCCTCTCCCAGCATGCACTGGGCAGCTGCCAGGGAAAACACTGTGAATAGATTATCAGTCTATGGCAGTGCTGACACAGAAACACACACATTTACATTATCATTTACATTTACACCCACTGCAATCATGGGCCTCCGGTACACAGAGAGAGAACCACTTCAACGATGCTTGCCTAAAGGAAAGCTTTATTGAGATTAAACTGGTTGATTATAGCTAACACAAATGCAGAATTAAACAGAAAAGCGACTATAAAGCCCTTCTGGTGCAATCATGTAAAAACGGGACCTTAAATAAACCCACTAATCATCTAAAACGGCACAAAAATAACAACAGTGTCCAAATTGTTTTTGTCTCAACAGGTAACAGACATGATGCAGAAAGCACTGTTCGACTTCCTCAAGCACAGATTTGACGGCAGGTGAGACAAGTGTGGATTTTTAAGTCAGACGAAATTAGACTGTTATTGTTTTTTAAATTTGATGTCATATTTAATAAACTGTGTCCCATGTTTACAGGATATCTATCACACGCGTCACAGCAGATATATCACTAGCCAAGAGGTCTGTTCTCAACAACCCCAGTAAGAGAGCAATCATCGAAAGATCCAACACCCGCTCCAGCTTAGGTAAGAAAACCCCACATCGTCGTCTCAGCGATTAATAGTGGCGTTAAAAGAGATAGTTAAACATTTTGGCAAATTGGCCCATTGACATAATCCCTATAGTCACAGCAGTGGGTTCGTTACCTTTAATTGTCGGTGCAAGCTATTTTTAGATCGGCGGAGCAGAGCCGTGAGCTGCTCAGAGCTACACTATGGAGGCTCATGGGATTTCTTGGTTTCCCTCATCAAACTCATCAAATACACAATCCAACAACTCCAAAACGCTCTGGTGGACAAGTTGTGACCTGCACATTCACCACGCTATGAGATAATAACACAACGTTACCAGAGAGAGTTGTTTTAGAGGTAAATTCACGCAAAACCGCAGATGTGTGATTCCATCGGGGGCAGTTTTTCGGCAAGCAGACTCTGTATTTACCCTTAACAACTTGCAGCTCTACTCCGCTGTCTAAAAAGAGCTTGCATCGACAATTAAAGGTAAAGAACCTACTCCTAAAACTATAGGGATTATGGCAGTGGGCCAATTTGCCGAAATGCTGAACTATCCCTTTAATATACAAGCGTTTGATTCCACTTCCTGTATTTTGTCCAATCAGCTGAGGTGCAGAGTGAGATCGAGAGGATCTTCGAGTTGGCCCGCTCCCTGCAGCTGGTGGTGCTGGATGCAGACACCATCAACCACCCGGCTCAGCTCCTCAAGACCTCGCTGGCCCCCATCATCGTCCACGTCAAAGTCTCCTCGCCAAAGGTACTGTATCGCAGGAGGACAGGACACACACACACACATACAACGAAGGACACGTGTAAAGACCTGATACTCATGTCAAGTGTGGATAAAGGTTAAGAATATGATATGATCTCTTCAGCCACTGTCCCACAGAGTCTTTCAGTTTGTGGAGAGCAACGACAGGAACCCTAGACATGTTAAAGGTAAAACCAGGTCTCAGATCTGCACTGAGGTCTACTTTTTGCATGGAGGAGTTCGTCTGCCGCACTTTTCCCCTCCACGCTCTGGCTACAGCAACAAACACTCAGACTCCTGTCACGCAACATGCTCACTCTGCTACTGGTCTGACCAGGATGCAGCAACATCACAACCTGTGCAGCCAGGAGACAGAAAATCTGCATAGTCATCACAAGAACTGTCTGTTAGCTGTTTAATTCTCCATCTTTTTAATGATTGTTTATTTAATTTATTTCCTAAAATGTCTGTCTTTCATTTTGCTGAATTGAATTTAAACAAGTGCCTGCAAAGAATTAATGAATCGCTTCACTTTATTTGAGATCAATAGTCCATAAGATAGAAAGAGCAACAGAAATGCTTTATAAATAGACACCTTATTCAGTTTGCACACACTTCCACAGTGGTTTAATGCTCAGATGAACTAGAATTTCCAAATCCCTCCACCACTTCTCTCCCCTGCGCATGCGACGAGGAGGTTACTGGACGATCAGAAATGAGTCCAGACCAAACTGTGACGCTTTGAATGTAACTGGAGCACCGTGTACTTTCCCTCTCCTCCTCCTCCTTCCGCCGCCGTCCAGGTCCTGCAGAGGCTCGTCAAGTCCAGAGGAAAGTCCCAGAGCAAACACCTGAATGTCCAGCTCGTGGCGGCAGACAAACTGGCCCAGTGTCCTCCGGTAAGAAGCCCCCCCCATCCCTTCACAAACAAACATCTCCTGAAGCTTATGTTTGTCAATTTTAGCTTCATCCCTCTCCCTGACCATCTGCTGCTCACAGGAAATGTTTGACATCATCCTGGACGAGAACCAGCTGGAGGACGCCTGCGAGCATCTCGCAGAGTACCTGGAGGCCTACTGGAAAGCAACCCACACCTCCATGGCGACGCCCCTCAACCCCTTGCTGGGACGCAACCTGGGCCCCACTTCTCTCACCCCCTACCCCACCAGCATCTCTGGACTGCAGGTACACAACCCAACGCAACCTATGAGAATATGACATCGCTGTTTTCAAATTTTACTCCCACACGGAAAGAACCTATAGGTTTTAATATATGATATACGTAATAATAAGTTTATTTGAAAACAGGGACAGTGTACATTAATAACATTGCTGTAAAAGTCACCCTAAAAACATAACATGGATATGAGAAATAAGATTAAAATTACAAAATTACAGTATTAGCCAAGGCAATCTACAAAACATGCACAGCAATTAACGACATGACAAAAGAACATATATAACATCAATCAGAATACATCATTCAAGATGTTTTTTAAATTAATGTTGCACTGTATTTTAACTTAGTTGCTCCTTTGTTGTGTATATTCGTTGTCTAGACATTGCAGGATATATTTTATCATATATTTTCCTCTTTGTATTCTATTTATTTTTCTTAAAGGAATAGTTCACCCCAAAATGAAATTTTACTCATTATCTACTTACCCTCATGTCGACTAAGGGCTGGGAGCAGTTTCAGAGTCCTCCATGGCTTCTCTGAGTTACAGGAGGTCTTGGCGTAGCAGTGCATGTACATGTAACCATGAAAATGGACCCCGGCCGTCTTCTTCACAAAAAAAGACACCCAAAAACATCCAAATACCTCCATGCTGCTTGTATGTAATGTCCGTCTTGTATTGAAGCCCCGAAATGCGAAATTGTCTTCTAACTATTCTTTGAACTAATTTGTTTTCCTCTGGAGCGGCCTGGCCGAATAATTTCCTTCAGGATGAATACAGTTATATCTATCTAAGACACATATTATATTTAAATATATTATATATATTTTATATAAAACCTATAGGTTCTTTTTGTGTAGGCTAATAGGATAAAAGTCTCAGAGCAATGCATTGTGGTCCCAGCCTCATCTCCGTGCTCTGGTGTGTCCGTGTGATCAGCAGAGCCAAAGAATGCGACAGAGCAACCACACGGGAGATCACTCCACCCCGAACGAACGGCGCAACCTGATGACGTCGGACGAGAACTACCACAACGAGCGGGCGCACAAGGGACGCAACCGTATGTCGTCCGGTTCGCAGCACAGCCGGGAACAGCAGGACCCCTACCAGGACTACCAGGACCCCTATCAGGATGCATATAAGCCACATCGCAACCGCAGTTCACCGGGCAGCTACAGCCATGACTCCCGGCACCGGCTCTGAGCCCCAAACACCCTCTCTCTCTCTCGTACCACCGGGGAAGGGGGAGGGCACAAAATGGCCCAGAGCCCACCCAAAACAAAAACGCTGCAACAGAGCCAAGACGGTCCCAAATTGTACCTTTTTGGTTTTAGTTTGTGTTGATCTGTTTTATCTACCTGGCTGTTTCTCTCTTTCAAAGTCAAACAAAGTCACGTTCAGGTGTCTGTTTTTAACCGAGCTGCCAGGGCGACCCCCCCACTCCCCCACCCAACCCCCCCTATAACCCCATCAATCAACAGTGTGAGTAGTCCAGAGGTTCAGGAAGCCAACATTAACTTATGCTGTAAAATCAATTCCTTTTAATTTATGTTACCGGGACCTTCTGGGATTGTACTAACACGATGCTCAGCAGCAGACGTGCAGCGCAGATCGTTCTTGTTGCCTGTGTCAGCAAGCTAATCCTGGATAGTGGGCGGTCCGATGGTGACGGTGCACGGGGAGGGAGGGGGGGGCTTCTGAGCCCCTCTGGGACGTCGCCGCACCGGGTGCATTGCACACAGACAGACAGACTGCAGAAGGCTGCTGATGCCCGCTGATGTGGGCCATGTATAAATCCTCTCATCATTTAGCTTATTGCATGCTGATAGATGATCAACCTCCGCGTCCACTTTCATTGATATTTTGTACCCAGCGTTCTGGATCCCCCCCGCCCCCCCGTGACCAGGTGTAGATACGGAGGTCCACTTTTCTAAATCACCGGACTGTGGGTAGGAGCAAGGAGCTGGTGGTGAAGATGATGATGATGATGATGATGATGAGGATGATACTCGGCTGCTAGTTTTGCAAACTGGTGCTTCACATTCCCAAACTATTTTGCTATTTGAACGTCACTTTTGAGCAAGGCCAGCTTTTCTGTAGCATAGCTTTAGGATTTCATTTGGGGGGCGAAGACCCTCACAGTCACGAGCAGAACAGAATCTGTCGGCGCTGGGATCAGATCTCAGTCCTGCCGTAGGAGAAGATGACACTGCTTCTTGTTCTGAACAGGTAGCACTTAGAGAGTTAGAGAGGAACGTTGATGTGACAGTCTGTCAGATAGTGTAGTGAAATACAATAGCAAAATACTACTTGAGATGCATTTGATGTTGTTGAGATGTGGACCAGCATAAAAACCCAATGTTTGGGACGTTCTGCCTGATGTTTTTTTTTTGTTTTTGCCCCTGCCAGCGTGAATAATAACATTTGGATCTATTTTTATTTTTTCTAGTTCGACAGATGAAGCTGAACAGGTTGTTTTGCATTTATTAGCAACGAAATCTAAGTCATATTTAGAGGTGAAAACAAACACGTAGAGTCCGTAGTCAGTCATGCGGTTGGTTAATTGCTATCAATGTTCCTTCTTGTTGGTTTTCACGGGATTAAAAAGCATTAAAAATGTGACATGGCAGGATCGATTGCATCATGTTCATTCTCTGTGTAGCTGGCATGTTGTCCTGACTGCAGAGCATGTTCCCTCCAAACGTAAAATAGAGCCCTTCTGTAATCAAGTTGATGTTTGTAGAAGTATAGGGCACCTTTCTGCAAAAAGAAAAAAAAACAGAATAAGAAGAAGTTTAAAAACAAAAAGAAAGAAAGAAAAAAAGATGGCCCTGATTACAGATGAATGAATGATATTTCTGGAACCACTGACATGGCACAGCGAAAACTTGAATAAGAGTCTGAGTGGGAGTGCATGAGGGGACATCACAGTGATAATGGTTTCTATTCATTCAGATGTTTGTTTATATGGTAGAAAATGCACCGACACAGCTTTCAAACAGTGACACAGGCCCAGTCACTGAAATGTTCTGTTCAGATAACTTGGCCGTTTACCTTACAAACATGGTGCTTTTCTAGAAAGCAGGTTACTAACGATGATTTCGAGGCTTGTTGTTGTGATTACAATGATACTCTGTAAAATTATTGTTTCTTCTGGTGATTACGACAACTTCTTGAACCTGCAAACGGGCTCATTATACTTTCAGCTGAATAGAAAATCAAATTGAACCATTAGAAGAAAATGTATCATCAACAGTTTAAAAAAGATGATAAAGCTGAGCAGAGTTTTGGCTGCACTTGGCCTCCATAGTTTTTGGCAGTTTTGCCTGTATAACAACTTGTGTGTTGTTTCACCACACAAGTAGACAGTTTGCTGTCAATGCCACACAATAATACGACCCACTTAAAATTGAAAGTTTATGTTGTTTTCTTTACCTGGATGGAGGAACAAACCTGACAAAAATTGAAAAAAAGTCTTCTATAAAAACACCAAGGAGATGATGCTTTAAAAGTGTAAGAAGTTAAATCTACCTATTTGTAGGATTTCAAAAAATAAAGTCAAGTTTGTTCCTTCATACTCTGGCATCAGCTGACACAGATGCACTTGCCAGAGAAATGTGTCCTCCAAACAATTGTTTTCCTGTTCTCTCTGATATTGGATGTGAAACAACATATCTGTCAAAATCAGTTTTCGAATCTGGAAGTGACTCTTAAACCTTTAGACTAATTCCCCTCTGACAGTGATGATGTACAGTTTAGTGACGGCTGCAGCACCAGATTAGCTTGGTGCTTTATAATATAGAAACGCTCATCAATTAAAATCCAGGCTCAGTTCCCTTACATATTGAATTTTACAGTTTTACGATGTGCTATCTAGAAAGTTAGACAGTTTAGACCATTAGGTAATAGGAAAAGTGTACAGGAGGATATTTAATGCTTCTGTTCACACTTTTGAAAGTTGACATAAATTCTGTCCTATATAGAAGACACAGGCCTGACACAGTTTGAAGACATGTTGAAGAGACCTAATTCTCAAGGCCTAATTCTGAGTTTTACAGAGACTACAACTGAACATCTGACTTCACATTAAATGCCAGGAATATGTTTTCTGGTGCAAAGCAGCTCCTGATTTATTGATTTAACTTAGAAGAAAAGAGGCCTCACATTCTCTCAAACAGATAGATGGATGAAATGGGAGAAAAAAAGATAAAATAAAACCTTTTAGAGGAAGCAAAAATTGAGATTTTTGAGCAACAGTTACTACAATGTGAGTCTGATATGAGGACACAGATTATTTGAAGAACTGCAAATGAAAAAGAAAGTGTTGAAGTGCATAACGCTACTGTTTACAAGCATGCTTTTCTGTCTCATCCTGCCCCATAGCATTTAAAGAAATCCCATTGGTTGATTGAATGAACAGGGAGCCATTTTCCATTTGAAATCAAACCGACCAATGTCGAGCTGGGCTGCTTGAGACAATCAGAAGGGATTTCCAGACCAGCGCCCCACCGCCCCAACGCTGAGAGACATTTGAGCCCCTTTGAGCTGTGGAATTAGATCAGAACAAAAAAACACCACACTCACTGTCACACCTCAAAAAACATACAACTAAACTGCCCGTCCTGGCTTTCTTTTACATTTGTTTCGCCTTTACCTGTGGCCAAACTTTTGTCTCAAAATGAAAATCATTGCCAACTTTATTTTTCACGGAATAAATCTCAAGGTGACCACAAAATACAAAACTTCTAAGGAGATTTTTTCTTTGGTAAAATGTAAAACAAAAGAGAAAAAAAAAAGAAACAAAAAGAAGCAAAATAACAAACATTTATTCCAGTAGAAAAGTAATAGATGAATATTTGCTGGCAATTATTTTTATAACAAATAAATGTACATAATGTCTTTGAGAGATGCTATTTGCTGTATACATGTGCTGAAATGAGACGACGACCCGTGTGGGACGCTTGGAGCAGCAGCAAAGGTCCAGTATACAAAGTTTCAGTAATGTGCAATACAAAACGGCATGCTGTTTTAAAATGAGGATCTTCATGTACTGTACTATGCAACCGCAAACTGTGTACATCGCTTCATGCTGTGGCTTCTCCAACCAACCACCCTTTTCCAAGCAGCTTCATCTGGACTTTTAAGGGAATTTTTTTGTGTTGACTGTTTGTTTTTTTGTTTCTTTCTGTGGAAGATGAAAACCTAAGCGGCTAATGCGGTATTGCATGCATAATATACCATTCTAATTTATAAAAAGAACTTCAAGAAAAATACATGAGAGTGGAGGTGATTGTGTTTAAGGGAAGGCTACAAGTGACTTCAAACATTTCTTTTTTCAAAATAAAAGAGTGGTTCTAAAGTCGTCTAAAGTATGTTTTTACTGTAATGAGTGTATGTGTGCTTGTGTCATAGTATGATGGCATTAATTTCTATTTTACTTAATTTCTTCTGTTTTCTTCATGTGAATAGTTCTACACACACAAGCACAGACTGAACTGCTGTAGTAAGCCACATGATGACAGATATGGTAGCATACAGAGAAACTTGTCTTTGTTTTTATATCTTCTGTCTTCTATGTTGTGTGTTGTAAAGCAGTGCAGGAGAGGAGTTTGTGTGTTTCCATTGGTGTGTTTGTGTGTTCTTTCAGTGTGGTCAGAGTGGAATCAGTGGCAGATTCCACACAGCTAGGTGATCAACTCCTCCTGCTCCTCTTCACCTCCAGGTGTCGCTGTCAAAGCTGCAGCAGCTTCCGCTTCACTTCCTGTCTCAGGTGTGTGACGTAAATAGACAACCTGTAGATCACCTGACTCTACGAGAACTTCGCTCCAAGTCTCTGTAAGTGCAATAAAACTTTCACTAAACTGATGAGCGAAGTTAATGAAGAAGCTGTTGAAGCTGCAGAGACGTGATGACGTAGAAAGAGACGTTTGGAATCCGCTCCGCGTGTCCATGGTAACAGATGGTTACTAGCAGGCAGAGCGCCGCGACAAAAAGAAGCAAATCTTTTTGCAAAACCGGCAGCTGATGACCCAGCTGTGTGGACCAGGATCGATCACATGGATAAAAACAGGATAAATTAACTGGAACAGAAACAAATACAAAGTATCCCTGCTGGTGTTTCTATGTTAGCCAGAGCACAATAGGACAGAACCCATCATTATCTATACGTGATTGACTTCAAAAAGTCCTATCAGTTCCGTGTCTAATTCAGTAAACAACCTTGACTGGAAGAAGATCTGGAGCTAGACATAGGATAAATAATAGAATAAAAGAAGTATCGTTCAAAATAATCCACAGAATTAATTTACCCTTCTAAATTCTTCTTTTCACAATGTTTTAAAAATGTCACTGATACAAGTTGCTCTTTCTGTTTGGGATGTCCTGAAGATGTCTTTCATTTGTTTTGGTCTTGCTCTTTTTCTACCGGTTTCTCTTTTTTACGCCTCTGGTACTGCACAGAGATGAATATTTTTGCTCAAAATGACTTGATATCACTCAGCAGAGTAGTACTGATGACATTTGATATCAACCAGTGCTTGAATAATGTGTAAAGGGCCATTGCAATGTAAAAATTCAGGGGATTACACCTGCCAGAAATTGATTTATGCCTCTGGTACTGCACAGAGATGAATATTTTTGCTCAAAATGACTTGATATCACTCAGCAGAGTAAGGGGGCAATGTAAAAATTCAGGGGATTTGTCCACCAGACAGAGATGAATATTTTTTCAAAATGACTTGCTCTAAGGGGCCTTGTCAGACGTTTTTAGTTTCCATTCCATTCAAACCCTATTGAGTTCAGCGCCTTTGGCGGTAAAACACCTTTGGCGCTTGCTTCTTTTTGTCACGCCAACTTACCCAGTGAAACTCATGGATAGGATCAAGGTTAAACAATGTTAAGTTGTTTGTTAATGAAAATAAGTACAAAATAAAAACCAAACCTGAAGTAAAGACGTAAGATCTGTGCTCCATGGCCTCCTGGAGGACGTCACCTCGTCAAATTGGAGACAGCTTGAGTAAATGAGTCTGTGACAGTCAAATACATAAACAATAAAACAAGCAATAAGGTAAGATGCAATAAATTGTTTATATAAAAGATACAAAACTTTAAATTTAAAAAGAAAAACATACTAGCATTAATGACAAATAAAGAAATGCTCTTACTGCTGTGCAGACAGTCAGTCAGCTCCTCCTGCTTCATCTTCAGTGTGATGTTCACAAACACCTCTGACTCCACCTGGGACAACACATACACAAAAACATTTAGTCACACTCATCCTAACATTTAGAAATGTTTGACCAGCTACAAGTCACACTTACACACTTCCTGTTTCACCTGCTAGTACCTGTTAGCTGCTGAGCTAGCTGTTGTCTCTGTTACCATGGACACACGCAGCGGATTCAAACATATCAAACGTCTCTTTCTACGTCAACACGTCTCTGCAGCTTCAACAGCTTCTTCATAAACTTTGCTCGTCAGTTTAGTAAAGGTTTTATGGCACTTACAGAGACTTGGAGCAAAGTTCTCGTAGACTCAGGTGATCTTCTGGTTGTCTGTTTGTGTTTACATCACACACCTGAGACAGGAAGTGAAGCGGAAGCTGCTGCAGCTTTGACAGCGACACCTGGAGGTGAAGAGGAGGAGGAGGTGATCACCCAGCTGTGTGGACCTGCTACTGATTCCTGCTCTCTGACCCCCTCAAAGTCTTCTTAACTGGGAGGAAATCATCCACACAACCCACTCCGGGCTAAATAGAGGATTCCTTAGGTCAAACAGTGTCATATTATGGTATACAATATGATTACATTTTGCACATTCATTCAATAAAGCAAATAACCAAACTGAAATGACAGAGACAGAACAGCATCAACCTGCTGCATCCATGGATGGAGTTTCTTTTCCATCTCCCTCTTGTGTGGTGGTTGATATTCAGCAACTTGTTCAGATCTTGTTGTTGCTGTTTTCAAATTCAGAATATAAATAAATAATTCCTTTTCAGGTTCAATCATTAATAACTCTTTCTAAAAGATAGGTGGTCCTATTATAGCTATTGATAATGATGTTGTAACATTAGCAAACCACAAGATGGCAGGCATGGAGCAGCACAAGGCACAGTGCAACATTGTGCTTATGTGCAAATAAAACTATTAATAAAATAAAACCCTTGCTGTGTATAAGATACACTTTCATCTGCTCTCCAGCTCATTCATTCATTCATGTCAGTCCCAGTCAACATTTCTCAAGGTGTTCTTTCTTTCTTTTTTATTTATTTCTGCACAATTTAAAAGAATATAACATAAAACATAATAGATAATAATGAAACAGTGCAAGGAGAGGCAAAAAACCATGATGGACTTATGTGAAGCCTCCACCTTATAATATTATTGTGCAGCAGCTCCAAAGGAACCTACTCCACACTGCCAGACAAACACAAGATTAACACACTGTACTTCCTACACTCGCACCATATGTCTGTCAGAAGCCACACACACCAGGACAGGCTCCAATGCTGAAAACAGTAAGACACAAAACACTGCGCAGAGATCCATTGAAACCTTTCGTGTGTTTCCAGGGCTAGTTGTGGCCTGGAGGATCCAGAATATCACTGACTCAGCTCGGACAAAGCCACAACACGCTCTGAACTGGGCAAACTCACACTGGATAAAGTGTTCAGGGGGAAAAAAAACCCTCCAGGTGTTTTTCTTTTACATACAGCTGAGTCGTGCCAACTGTCTCAAACCCCGCTCTCTTGGGACCCTCTGTGTTTTCCAATGGAGGAGAGTAAGAGAGAGAACGAGGCATCAAACCAGTGGGGAATCCTCTGAAATCAAAAACATACAAATTCCACCTCATCCAAAAGAATCAATGCAGCTGCAGGTCACATTTAAAAGCAATCACGACATGCAACACTAACTTTCCTATTGGAGACGGAGACAGTTACGACACGAAACATGAGACTTCCTGGGGCAAACCAACCACCGGCTGATTTTCAGGTTAATTTTGTCTCTGTGGTGGAGAAATTCGTGACATTCCTCTTCCTTCCGGTGTTTCCAGTGAGCGTAGGGACAGAGTCACGGTGTCGGGAGGCTGACAGGATGCGTAAGGCCGACGTCAACGTGGCAGAGGGTCGCCGCCGGCGGGGGGGAACTGAATCCTCACCTCAGATAAAAACAAACAAACAAAGCATCCGTTTGGTGCGTTGTACCTTTGACTTCAAGAAACAACTGTGTAACTGGGATTTTTCCATAAAGCAACCATGTGAGCATGTATGTAATTAAAGGTCTTGTTAACTTAGGCCCTCATTACTCTAAATCCACAAAGCATTTAATTATGTGCCTGCAGACTGTGTAACAACACTACACGAGCGTCTCATGACCCACACAAATCAGACATGGCTACTGACAACTTTCTAGTGTATTGAGTAGAAATGAATGAGGAGGAAGGTTAAAAAGGGACATTTGTGTTCTGTTGTATATCTGATTCCAGTACAAATCTATCTTTGTGTTATTTACATGTTATCTTGTCTCTAGGTGAGGCCCAAGCTGCGTCAGTCAGTCAAAGCAGAAGCCAAATCCGAGGCCGATCGTCTGTCTCTGGCAAAACAGGACGTAGATTTTTAATGCCTCGCTTGTCATCAGAGGATTAAAAGTGATCATGAGCTCCATTGTTGTTTGGAAGGAAATCTCCTTCACAGTAACCACCACTTCTACTGTATAGTGTGCTGAACAGAACTGAAACGCAGCCGCTTCACCTGATGTGTGGAAGGACAGAAGACAGGAAGAAAATCAAGAATGCTTAGCTTTGATAATTTAATGATGTATCCTGATGTCCATTTAGTGTACAAAATAGTCCATAATGTTGCGCCTTCCCCATTGAAAATCTTGGTTAAACTTCTGAACACACTATCAGAGCCTTGAGAACTGTCTCAAGAGGAGATAACATCCCTAACCATAGCTCTGCCTTTGCTCAGTCTGCTTTTTCCTTTAATCTGTCAAATCTCCCAACTAATCTGAAACTTTGTACAGACTTCAACGTTTTTTCCCGTGAAGTCAAAAAATGGGTCCTAAGAAACCAATCCTGTCAGCTTTAATCTTAAATAGAAATGATTTTTAACTTTGTCAAAGTATTTATGTTCCTATTTCCTTCTGATGCTTTGTACCTGAATGTTTGTGACGTGTGTCTAATGCGCATGTGTATAGATGTTTGTTTTGTTATACAAGTTGACCATTTTTATCTATTTATTGTTCTTACTCACCTGCCCAGGGTTAATGATGGAAAGTAGCTAGGAAGCTAAATTTGTTACAAAGCATCTTCTCTCATTTTGAGACTAATAATGTTATTTTGTATATTGTCCCTGATACAAATAAACTTATTCAATTAAAAACTGGTGATCATGTGAGAAGAACGGACACACAGGTGAGAAGCTTCCAGACTTAAAAGTGTGGTGAATCCTTTTAACCTGATGCCACATGTTTGTTACGGACGGTTTCCAGCACGCCATCCTAGCTGAAAGTGTAAAGACCAGGATGGACGGACGACGGAGAGGACCCTCCACCAGTCTGCTGCTGCTGCTGCTGCTGCTGCACCACCACACTGGAACAGATACAAAAAAGGGGAAGCTATTTTCCACGATCATGGAGTACAATGACTCTGCTGTGTGAGCTGTACAAGTGTCTGGTGCAAAGGGCACTCTATCTACCGCAGGGCACAGGATGTTGAGGCTGAAAAACAGCGTTTGATAAACGGAGAAGATGCCAAGCAAGGACAGCTGTGAAAAGAGACTCTGAACCGCTGTTTGTGTTGTTAAAGGGGTTTGTATCGTAACTAAACCCACTATGCTGTGAATAATATCTGTGACAATGACACGTGTTCTGCCAGTATATGATACCCTAACTTAACCCTAACCCTACCACCAAGTGTACCAAAAACCTGCAATGATATCTCTATATTTCTCTGGAGGTGAAAACTTACTGCACTTCAGTCAAAAAAAGCAACTGCATTAAGACGCTGCAGCAATCTGGTTTCTCCACCCTCAGTTTCTTCAAGGACCAAAGAAAGAGTTCAGCGAGTTCTCTGTGTTCACTTCAAGGTTACAACTTGTACCTGGCCGATGAGTCAAATGCAGGTCCTAGTTGCCATGAATACACTATAAGCTATGATTTGTTATAATGATAATCATAGTAAGTGCAACTGTAAAGTTTCCCTGTCTTGAGAAATTCCAGGTTTGGTTATTTGTTTAAAGATTTCACATAATGATTTAAGATTGAAAATAAACTTCTCTCTTTGGTTCCTCTGCTGTGGATACAGGTCTGACTGTCACTCAGCCGTTTACCGCAAATATTTCTGCTGTAGATAAGTGCAATTTTTTCAGCTGGTTCACAAAGTTCATCTGGCCTGGCAGTTATTTCACAAACAAAGGAAGTTTATTTTGGAAAGAAATTTGGATTTTGAATTGCAGTGCATCGGCTGTTTTATTATTTTAAAATCTGGACTGGTAGAAGTTTCAATTTAGTTGACAGAAACAAAACTATTATGTCAGCTTTTGAACTGAGCACCCATCCTGATCATGCCAAATTATTAATGAAACAGGAAACACATAGTCCGTACCCTTATTACAAAACTGTGACCTTCTCTAATTTTTATGCAATTTTGTGTGACTTGACGTCACTTTCCCGTAGGTTTAGGTCGTCTTTGTTTGGTTGTCGGCCTCTGGGGAGGACTGTGGTCGATAAATACTAACCAGAGTTTAAATGCCAGTTCATGCCAGTTCATTTTCAAGCAGCATGTAATTTCTCCTTCTTTTTTTTTTTAAAGAAAAAACCTGAAAGGCATTTGTCAAATCCACTGAGCAGTACATTCATACCAATAAACCTCCCTCTCTATCATTTCCAATTCTATGCGCTCTGCTCACATGATGAAATGGAGGAAGCAATGACTGGAATGTGGAATTTGGTTGCACAGATTTCAACACATAAAGCGCACTGCAAGCACACACTTGCCGCTGGTGTGTGTGTGTGCGTCTTTAATCCCCGCAGAAGGCTGGCAGTGACTCGCCCAAAAAATCGGATGTTTTCTCATTCGAGCGTTTCCCAGACACACCTCCCGCCCGCTCCCGCCTCCTCGTCACCGTGGCCTCTCGTCTCTCCTCATCCTCTCTCCCACCTGTCTTCTCTGGAATTTGTTTTACAGCTGTCGGTAACTGCTTCACCCTGAAAGAGGAAAAAGAGAATATATATCTGTCATAATTGAGACAAAGATGTCGACTCCTTCTGCTGTTCACCTCTCCTTACCCTCCTCCTCCTCCTCCTCCGCCTCCTTCATGACACACAGAGACACAAGCCCACAGCCTTGGGGCAGCGTAGTTAAGGAGGTATGTAAAGTTTGTCGTTTTTAGGACCTTGAACTGACAAACCACAGAGAGAAAGACAGACAGGGCAGGCAGGAGAAGGGAGAGGGGGGGAAAAAATAAAAGAAAGGAGCTTGATGAAGTGTGGAGGAGTAAAAGCAGAAAAAGGTGTTGGAAGCTGCAGGTGTGAGGCCAATTTCATGGCTTTAACTGTGTCTTTCTCACACACACGCAGACGAGTCTCGACACTGAAGCGGTGTTTAGCGAGGTGAAGAGAAACCAGAAGGAATTGGGGGCAGACTGACGTAAAGCAGCGAGACGGCGTGGGTATTAACAGCTCGTAAAAAGACACTTAAGAGCTGCAAGTTAGGAAACTCTCACGTTCACATTCACTGCTACTGAACACAAACCTCAATGGCTGCTGCTGCTGCTGTTACGCAGCGCTGCAAAGATGGAGAAGATAATGAATGTGTGAGAAAAGAAAAGAGCCAGTCCAACCTGTTTTTTTTTCTCTTTTCTTTTCTTTTTTCTTTCAGTCATAAAAACAGTAAAAATAAACCTCTGCGGTGAATTCAAATCAAATAAGGAGAGGATGATGGCACGTGTGAGGAGAATGTGTGCCAGTGCCTGTTAGCAGGCTATAGCCTGCAATTTATGGTGGAGGGAAAAAAAGAAAAAGAAAAAAAAAAGTGCCAGCTCCAACATCAGCTACAACACAATCCTCTCTCGGATCCTTCACTCCACCCACAACAGACAATCCTTCCATTCTTGTAGGTTTTTTCTCATTCACTGCAGCAGGACATCTATGAACAGGACGCGCATTCCCTCCGTTTGGAAAAGAACTTAACACCAAAAGCTTCTTGGTTTCTTTTTCTTTCTTTTTTTTGTAAACCTCAAGCTTTTCCTCAAGAAAAGAAAAACCTCAATGTCAGAGCTGGATTTGGAATAAGCTCCTCCACGTTTTTTTTTTCTTCTTCTCTCTTTCTCTTTGATCAGACGGCCTGACAGAAAAGTTGTGACAGATTTAGAAAGCGGCAAAAAAGAGAAGAAGAGAAAAGTGCGCGGAGAGTGAGAGAGAGAGAGTGAGAGCAAAGGAGAGAGACAGAGGGAGCTTTGCCCTGAAGGTTTCTGAGAGAAACAGGAGACAGATAAAGAGGCAGTGATAATCAGAGAGTGAGAGAGACAGAGGGAGGGAAGAGCACGGCTGCAGAGTGAACGCAAAGGAAAATAAAGATAAAGAAAAGCAGAGAGGTGCACCAGTCTGAAGGGCACGAAGACGAGACCGAGGCTGACTGCGACGCTGATAACATCCCACACGGACGGCGGCAAGAATGGACGACGTGCGGTGGGAGAGGAGCAGGACAGACTTCCTATGAAGAAGAAGAGGGGGGGGAACGAAAAACCAGCTGTGTGAAAAACCCAGACTTCCTCATCATGATTTATTCGGACGATTTTCCAAATTCAAACAACCTGCGCCAGAAGAGCAACTTTGTTCCAGGATAGAATGAAGAGGGGAGCAAACAGAAACCTGCTGAGTCTGTAGTGCCCTCTTGCTCCTGCTCCTCCTTCTCCTCCTCTTCACCTCAGACTCATCCACCTTCCTCTTCTTCTCCTCCTCCTCTCTCTATCTACCACTTTACATCCAGTTATAAATGCACTAACTTCCTCCTCCTCTGCCCTGTAATCTCCTCTCCATCCTCTCTTCTCCATCTCCTCACTATGTGGATACCAGCTTTGCTCCTATGGATGCTTAATATCAGCAGTTTGTGCACAGGACAAGACTATACAGACTATTACCAAACTGGAGACATGGGCACAGAGGTAAGATGTTTCCTTTCTCTCCCATCTGTAAAAATGCTTGGTCTCTTAATCATAAAACACTGAATGAGTTTGAATGAGTCAGAGTGAGCACCTGTGTGATAAGATGTGTTAATGGTTATTCAATTACAGGAACAAGTTCAACAAATGAGTTGAGATGTTTCCAAGAAAAACATCTAGAGGCTGTAAGAAGGCTGGTGTGCAGGAGAGCTGTACACATACAACATGGTGTCATCAGCATGTCGCAACATTCAGATGGGGAATAAATCAACAAGTGTTTATCCCTTGATAGATATTTGTAGAATGCATATTGTCATTTTTAATTATAAGCAAAAGCTTAAATGCAATCAGTCATCTAGAATCAATTAAAGGGAGTTTCCTCCTCGTAAAATCCTCATTTAATATTCCTTTCTTTCTGCAAGTCATTGTTAAAATTCTGATAGATCCACATCAGTGTTGACTTCACTGTTCGTGATTAAGCCAGGAAACATAATATAAAGTATTATGTCTCAAGCTTTGGCAGTGAGATGTGGTAATAACTCATTTAATGTTCAGTTGGCTGCATCAGTTTACTGGGAATTTATTTCCTTTCTTGTTAAACACTGTGTCTGAATGCAGGAGGAGATTTAGTGAGTAATATCTAATCAACTCGGAATTGAGAGAATGAATGAATTACAAGTCATATTTTGACAGGACTGGACGGTTATCAAAAGAATTTCAAAGACAATAGAGCAACAACGGCTTCGGCCATAAGATGCATGAAGACAGACCGAGGGACGAATGCATGGGTGTGTTCATATACATGCCTGAGTGCCAGCTGTATCTAATGATGGACACACCCCAGAGCGCTGGACGAATGACTGTCCTGTCATGACCTCATAGTCCCACGGCGATGACCTCATGTCATGTGACCGCTTCTTTACCGCACACAGCAAAGAGAGGGGAACTGAAAGAAAAAGAGGGAAATCTGGGAAGAGCTTGAAAGAAAGAGAGAGGAGTCCCTCACCCAACGCAGCAGCAGCGTAGTATTGCTCATTTCCTTTAAGGCCGAGGAGGGAAACCCCTCCTAATGCACTGTAACTGTAAAATGGTGATGATGAAAAACCAGTCGTCAGTACTTTTCATTTCCCAACTGAGAGGCCACAAGACGTCAACCACGCGCTCTCAGATCTACGGCTTATGAAAAACACATTCAACATCACCTGATAATGACCTGATGCCACTTTGGTGCCATTACATTTTACGCTTTCGCATTCAGTCTTTATCACGTGCTGATGTTGACGTACGATATGACATGCATTGGAGGGAAAAAGAAGAAATGTATGAGACGGATGTGCAGAGAGAGTGAAGCAGAGAAGGAGATAAATGGTGAAGCTGATAACGGCAGAGATCTGGTTTGTGTTAAGGTTGAAGACCAGCTGTGCCAGCTCGCTCCTTCTCACGCTGGGAAACCAAACAATCACCCACGCTCCCTGGAGGAAGAATCAATGTGTGAAACTCAAAGTCTCAGCTGACATTTAGCCACCCCCCACCATCCCATCCCCATCCCCACATGACACGGAAACTGTTACACAATTAACCTTTTTTAATCTATCATCTAAGTCTATCTGGGAGTAGTACAACAGCAGCCAAAAAAAATCATTACGGGGGTGACTCACCGCAGGAATGGTTTTGTGGAGCGATAACCTTTTCCACCTCATAAAGCCCTCAGTGATGGCGATTATGTGGGCTGCGGCTGAGCTCGACAATCGCAACTCTTGTTTAGTCCGTTGAAGCCGACAAGGAGCTGCTTCTCTCCCCAAAGGTGACAGGAAGCCTGAGGTTCAACCTGTCATGGAGGGAAGTCTGGGTTTTTACTCCTGAAGCAGCCGTAAGGTGCTAGGAAACACAGATGTGTGAAAGTAGAAGCCCGTGGGTAAAACTAGGTCACGTTACAGCATCTTGCTCAGGGGCAGCAGCAGCAGCAGCAGTGCAGGTATTTTCAAGTGTTATCGCTTTGCCTTGGGTGAAGTTTTTCAAGTGCGCGGTTTAAAAGGCTCGACTACACAGACGGAGAAACGGGGGCATGAAGGAAACACTTTGCGGTGTCCTTTGCTAATTTGAATATAACAATAAGTGAGCGTAGGTGAGGAGAGGACACACGTACCCATAATAACTAACAGTAGCCAACAGCAACATGTCACAACACATTGGTAGCTGAGGTATTCACTGTTTATCCAGCACAAAGCAGCAAAGCTGACGCTGTCTGATCGGTTTCCTAACAAATCAGGACAGAAATATGAAACAACAGGATCAATGGGCCTGAAAAACTCACTTAAACTGCATTTCATGTTATTAAAGTCACACGTGTTTACCCTCCTCCAGGCTCCGGTGATGTCAGACGACCAGCCCAGTTTGGAGACAGTAACCAGTGTGGATCAGCTACTGCAGCTTGTGTACCCAGAGTACAGTTTGCTTCAACACTGCCTGAGGAAGAAAGCATGGCAGGCTTCCTCTTCCTCCTCCTCTTCACCGTCTTATTCCCCCACCTCAGCCGGCCCCTTGGTCCACTCCAACGACGACGACCTGTGGGGTCACCCGAGAGAGGAGGCTCTTTATAAAATGGACGGGACTTTTGAAGGTATAAAGAAAAAGAACATGACAAATGTAGTTGAATTAAGAAATAATAATGTGTTTGAACCGGAGCTGGGCTCAAAACGACAACATCTGAGATATATCTCTGTTGTCTTATGAGGAGCCAGATGACATTTAAAAAGCTCTTCCCCTCCTCTCTTCAGTCTGCAGTACTTTTAAAAAAAGCCAGGCCAAAGCACCGAAATGCTTTAAAAATCAGAGCAGTGGTGATATAACAAGAGAAATCATGTTTTTGTGGAATGCCAGACAGATCTCATTGCACTGGAGACAGACAAAAGTGGGTGGTAAATGCAATAAATGTAGAAACGAAGCCTGAAGCTGGAGAGAGGACTGGAAAATGAAAATTAGATTAATTCTATAATTTCCTCCTATTTCCCCCTGAAACCTCTAATTGCAGGTGAATTAAAACTCCTATTCTCTCTTGCTTTCAGATACAGTGTCAAAAAACTAAATTCAGTTTCCTAATCGCATGTGTTTTCAGTCATCCTAGAGGAGATCCAGAGGACGTCATGCCAACCCAGAGAGGTGTGCATCGAGGTCGCCAAAGAGTACCCAGAATCCACCAGTCAGTTCTACCTCCCTCGCTGCGTGGCGCTGCATCGCTGCGGCGGCTGCTGCACCAACGAGGCCTTTTACTGCACCAACACCAGCCACTCGCTGGTGAACAAGACGGTGAGCGCCGGTGGGGTTCTCCCTGTTTATTCTCCACGCTGCTCCATTACACGACCACGTTGGTATTTTACTGCTCTTACACCTCAAACCGCCTCAGGACAGAGAAAGGACAGAAACCAATGTACCCAGTTACATAACAAACTCATCTGCATCACATCCCACCCCCTCACTGCAACGGGACACCCTTTGGCTGCGAGTGGACATCAAGACCATGCAGCACGCACAAGTTTTGCAACACTTCTGCTGCACACAACACAACTCACAACTGATGAAAGAAGAAAAGGAATAAAAAGCAATGAGTTATTGTTTTCTTATGCACACCCGACACGCCCCTGACCTTTATCCCCGTCTTTCCCAGCAGCTGATGGAGCTGTCCCCTCCCAGGATGGACCGCGCCGTTGTCATGGTAACCTTCGTCAACCACACGACGTGCGAGTGCCTCCCCAAGCGGCCGCTCCACTCCATCATCAGGCGAGCTGCGGCAGATCACCTGTGAGTGTGAGACAGAGAGACAGCGGAGTGACGCATGGTTGCAAACTGAGTGATTCATTCATAAAACATGTATGTGTGTATGCGTGTGTGTGTGTAGGTGCTCCCCTCCTGAAGTCCCCTGTGCCTCAGGTTCGCTGTGGGATCCAGTGAACTGTGTGTGTGTCTCAGCAGACGCCATAAACTACTCGGCGAGAGAAACAGGTAAAATAGTTCAGTTTCTGTGTTCTCGGCTTGTGAAACTCTGGGGAAAAAAACACACTTTAGCGAACATGAAACCCTAGTGACAAATTTGGCCGATGAAAATTGACCAAGAAATCCAAACAACAACTCACAAGTATTTACAGAAAATGCATTGCTACACGCTCAGTGAAGAGGGTGGAGACCAGGATGTCAGACAAGTTAATACGCAAGCTCTAAATGGAAGCAGCATGTTCCAGTCCGGCCTGTGTTTGGGTGGCGTGACGATAACGACGGCAGGAGGGTCAGGAGTAAACACAGCACCAGGAGATTTCACTGGAAACCACCTGCTGTGTAATCTCAGCTCTGCACTGTGTACAGTACAGTCACCTTGGAGCGCACAGATACCTACAACATGCTGTCAACAGCTATTTGGAAATCTCCTGTTTTGAGAGCTGTGCTTTTATTTAGGCCAAAATGAAAACTTAAAAAAAAAAAAAAAAAATCCCAACTGCTTGTGAGTCACATTTCTTTTCAAAACCCCCCCGCCACCACAGCCAAATGATCGTGATGATGATGATGATGATGGTGCGTTGACGGCGAATGAAATGATATGAAACAAATTCAGCCTGAGGGAATGTTTATCCAACAGTAACACGAGAAGCCAAAGTGCCTTTGTGGCATCTGACTTGTACAATCATGTAGCCATAGCTCAATACAGCTCCTAGCATCCCCACCTACTTTTGATTTATATAACCCACTGTAAACAGAGGCCACTGGGAGAGAATTAGAATGATTTGATATATAAACTAATTGGAGGTATTTAGGCAGTTTAAACTGTAATTTTGGGAAAACTTCTTAGGACTTTGACTTCTGTGGCTGTTTAACAAACAAGCCCAAGAGTCTAAAACCAAGCGAGTGGTGGTCTGGAACACAACACAATAACTCTGTTTATTTCTTTTCCATGTGGCCTCCAGACTCACTGGATTCAGGTCTGCTGGCTCTGTGTGGGCCCAACAGGGTCCTGCAGGAGTCCACCTGTGAGTGCGTGTGTCGAAACGGACTCACCGAGGACAGCTGCGATCCGGGCTGGAAGCTGGACCACAACACCTGTAAGGAGAAGTTATTGAAAATATGATGTTCTTTAAAACAGAATCAAAGGCTTAGGGTCTGCAGCGCCAGAAGGGATGCAACAGCGCTCCTGAAAAACACCAATTTTCCGAATCCATCTGGGTTTCACAAGCAGCGGTTTACTGTAAATACAACACATTTATGAGAACAGGTTTGTCAGTCAGATCAGGATAGATAGGAGGAAGGAAGTTTATGCAACTATCAAACAAGTAACGACATGACCGCCAAACAATTAGCCCATATAACAACGTTGCAAAATAAAACACAACTTGCCTTTGATTGTGTCCCTGCTCCTCTCTCAGGTGAATGCCAGTGCGAAGGTCAAGGCGAGGGGAAGTGGTGTCCCTCTGGCCAGCGGTGGGACGACGACCTGTGCGGCTGCGTGTGCGCCGCACAGTGTCCTGAGAGCCAGCCGCTGAACCCCGACACCTGCCTGTGTCAGTGCAGGGAGAGTGCGGAATCGTGTCTGCGGCAGGGCAAGAGGTTCAGAAAAAGCGACTGCAGGTAGGTGGACAGAGACGGCTCCGAGCCAGCGTTACCCTGCGTCCTGTTTGACTGAATTTCTCAGCGTTGCACTCTGACCTCCCTGTGGGGAGAGGGACAAGCACAGGGAGAATGTCTCCTCTGGGGGATGAAATTATCCCAAGTATCTCTGGCTCTCCGCCAACTGGACTCTTAGCTTTAAGAACCCCCTCTGCTCTCAACCAAATGAGAAATAATAAACATTTTTTTGGCCTTAAATGAGAAATCGTGCTTCAGTATAGGGAAAACCGTTAATCAAGTGCTTATTAATAACATTTTCCACTTACAGCAGCTGGAATTTGGTGACAGACGATGGCATTTCCTCTTTGTTGGCATCAGAATACTGAGCAATCAGCTCGGTTCCTGTCTGTGTGACAGTGCGCGTCGGCCACCTCCGCTTTTCTCCATTGAAATCATGCATCATGTTCCACATAGCTGGCTGGCTGACGACAATAATAATATTATTCATATGAAACAGTGTGGTTTCCACCCTAGCATTAAAACAATTCATTGGTTCCTCTTTCCATTCTTACGACATTGCATATACAAAACCGCGTAGTTACGCAAATTGTCCAGCTCTGCCACTCTGGTCAGTGGTCAGTGACCTGTTTGCTTTTATTCAAATGCACAAAGGCACGCATCACAATATGTGGCCAAGAACAGACTCAAAACTCCTTATTAAGTGTTTGAAGAGGGCATATAATATGTGATGGGATGCTGAAAGCTAGTATAGTATGTGATGTAACATGGTCTCTGGGGCCCAAAGAGTCCAGAACTGTTGGACGGAGATGACTGTGGTCAGTACACAGTGTCTTCCAACAAACCACATGGCTACGAACCGAGAGCACAGCCAACTCACAACACACCAGGGGAGATTTGTGATGCGCTGTACTCTCAACAGATGAGATTTCTGTGTCAGTTCATCATGAATTACCTGAACCAGTGGCTGGTGCTTTGGACAACCGGTCCTAAGCGCCGGGCTCAGCCTCATCCTGCTCGGGTCTCTGGGATGCGATCTCAAGTGTTCCCCCTTGGGAGAGAAAGAGGAAAAGACTGAGAGCCAGAGCTTTGAGAGGAGGCAGCTAGAGGCGAAATCTCAATGGACATGTCAAACATTCCTAAGTTGAAAACAAAAAAAAAAACTTGCTTTGTCCGTTTCATTTCACATGTTTCCATATGGCCTTTTATGGACACAGGGCGCCCTGAACGTCCGATCACGCTCTCAGCTGCGTGTGCGCGGGTTTGCAATGCGTGTTGCGGTTCCCACAGCCGGCGTGCAGGAGATCAACCTTCCTGTGAACCCGGAGGCCTGCAGAGAGACACGCAGGGAGACTGGCTGAACTTGATGACAGTGAGCAGAGCAGCCGTGAGACAGGCGGGCCAGAGACTCGGAGACAGATGGAGTGGCAGGATACAAAGGCAAACACGTCAGCAGCCCCCGCGCGCACTGACATGACTGATTCCCGATCATGGCTTTTACACACGTATGGGAAAGTTCACAGAAATACACACAAGTGACCTTCGGTGGCAGGGCCTCTAAACGCTCTCAGCTTAAGACGGATGAAATAATAAGTGCTCGTTACTCAAACTGAGACTCGGTATGATTTACATTTCCGTGGTTGTGAAGCTGCAGCCCCTGTTTTGACTCCCATGTAACTGCTGGATGCTTCTACAAAGTCAAATTCAACAATTTCACAGCTTATAAACCCAAATTCACATTAAATCCAGTGATTATCATGATTATAGTGTTTACTAAACTACACAAACGAGTTCTTGATGAGATTAGCTGTCGCTTAAGCGAGCCAAACATCTAGTTACACCCAATAAACCAATCAGTTGACCAAACGAAACGCCACGCTGCCACACCACACACTGCAGAAAACACCATTTCATGCACACGTCATGCAAACCGATGCGTTACATTTCGCAGAAATCACCCAAGCTGAGTAACAGTCAGTCTAGACGTTAAAGAGATGTATCATCTGAAATGGGTTTTGCTCTTGCCCTTGTTTGGTAGAATACGATGTGGAACTTTTTGCAAGTTATGCAATAGTTGTTTTTTTTTTTTTTATTGTTTCCCAGGAATGACTTTACTTATTTTTACTGACTGAATTACATCTGACGTTATAACAGAGCCAAAACAGTGAAGATAATTCCTATCTTAGTAGTTCTTAAGCATTTGGGACTTCACACATCATTTTAAACGACATTCAAGTCACTGGTACGACCAGCGGGGAAGTGCAGGCCCATATCATCTCTTTCCATCATTCTGTTCATTGTTTTGTCTATTCCTCGGTTTGACTCAACATCTGGTCACAGGAGGTGGTGCACAGAAGACCATACACCTACTGTGACTTTGAAAAGGAGAGTTCCCAGAATGTGACCTTACCCCCCACGCCCCCACCCCTCTCTCTCTGGAGAAATCCTCCCTCGTTCTCCCACACACTGAATCTTTTGATGCGCGCACAAACAAAACTTGGATCAGTGTTTATCCAAAAGGGATGTGAAGATCTGAATTATCCATAGTGTGCAAGCCAAGAGAGTATAACCTTCCCTTGTGTCTTCTTTTTTATTTCTCCTCTGTTCCTCTCTCTTCCTCCCCACATCCTCACCCTTCCTCCCTCCACCCTTATCTAAAAAATCTTCCTCTTTATGTCTTTTGCACTTTGCACTCTCTTGATAATTTCCTCCCTTTTCTGTCTTCCTTCAACCCCCTCCTTTCATCTTGATTTTGCTTTTTCTGACTTTTGCTCACACCCTCCTCTGCCTCTCTCCAGTTGTTACAGGTTGCCTTGCAGAAAGCCCAGACGTGTGTGCCAGGCTGGGTTTTACTACAGCCATCAACTCTGTCAGTGCATTCCCGACTTTTTGAGGACTGACTGGAATTAACCAATCGCAGACAAGACAGTGAAGCAGGACTGCAGACTTGGGCTTGAAAACGTTTTGGCCTGAGAACAAAGGAGCAGCAGAAATGCCGCCTGACAGGAGGAGGAGGAGGAAGGTGCAACTACACACTGACATGTATTGGATTACAACAGACCACGAGTAGCATTTGGAGCTACAAAAGGAGGGATGGCGGTGTAAAAAGTCAAAAAAAAAAAAGACAAGAGAGGTATTGGACTCTCAGTGTCCCTCCTAATAACATGATCTTGCCTGGAAACATCCAATCACACCTGGAGACCACCTGAGAGCGCGGCAGCCAGAGTGGCATGGATCAGTCAGACCCTGAGCAAGCATTAATCTCTGACATGTTTGAACAAGAACAGAAACCACACCGAGCTGCTGCTGCACAGGCACCGCTCGCTGTGCAAAAAAAATGGAAAGTGGAATAAGATAATAACAGACCAGACTCCATCATGTTGTCTTTTTTTTCGAGATTAAATAAGCTGTAGGCAACTTCACACTTTTTTTTGGCAGCACTGAGTCATGAGGTATTTAAAAAGGTTGAAGGATTTGTTTTGCAGAATTCATGCAATGTGGTGATGATGTCGGGGCCTGTTTCAGCAGCGATGTGGAAACCTTGGCCTCTTCAAAGCATCACAGGTTCTGGATCTTGATACGAGCGGACAGATCGAGTCTGTAACGACGGAGATGGAGCGAATCTCCATCTCAGGCTTTGAAATGCTGGTGAAATTACCCTTGTTTTTTGTTTTATGGGCGAGAAAGGGGTTTAATGCCAGAGCCTGTTTGATTAAACACTTATTTAAACACTCCCTACAGTTATTATATCTTCCAGTTTCTACTTGTCTCTACTGCAGTGCTGCTCTGTGAACATTTCCTTCAAACACAGTTGGATCCAGTCAGAACAGATTATATGACTTGGACACAGCTCTAAGTCTTCTACTTATTTAACTTCAGACATTTAATGTAATATATTTTGTAAATATTTAAATCTTTGTCATATTTAAAACTGTGATACTTTGACCATTGAATCTTGTAGTTGTAAAATACTGTATTTAAATCACTATCATAACTAAATATTGTTCTGGAACTAAACTATTTACACGTTTTTGTGCTCCAGTAGTTTTAATAATTACCATGGAGATATGAATTATGATTTTAGTTGTCTGTCTTCCCTGCACTGCAAAAGATTCATTTTAACCCCTTTAAACACTGATTGTTAAGATGAAGATGCTCTGCAGTGTAGAAATGATTGTTGTTGTTTGTAAGATACGGATCCAGGAAAAGTCTGAAATTCTTCTATCATTCTATGATTAAATATTTATAGTTGTTTTGAAGTATGATTAAAAAGTAAGATGAACTATGAGTTATGAGTCTCCTCTAGTACATTTTCTGTATGTTTAGCCTTTGATTTTAATTCATCTTTTTGCATTTAAAGTTGTATTAAGTTAAATTATCCTAGTTTCCACTCACATAATTCACTGATAAAAGAAGTTCATAATTCGTCACTGCCCCTTTAAAAGAGCAGCTCCGTGCAAACTCTCTTTGAACTACATGATCAGAAATGCACGTTGCGTTGCTTGAGTTTCACGCAACACCGGAGAGAAATAGTATATCTCCCCCTTAGCATGCACAGACACATACACACACCTGTGAGCGGAAACTTGACTCTTGCTGTGGTCTCCCATTTCTTCTTCTCCTCCTCCCTCCTCCTCTCCAGTCGTCTCCCTTTCTCTCTGTCTACCACAATAAACAGTATTGACTCAGATTGATTATAGCGATCACCTTTCTGTCTGGCCTATGTAACTAACCGCCTCAGCGCTCAGTCAGTGACCAACAAGACTGAAATTAAACACAGATATCTACAGCTACCAGAAACATATCTACTGACAAGGTACTGTGCTCATATTGCAGCCAAGTTACCCTGAAATGTCGGGCAGGGGGAGCCTGAGCCTGAGCCTGAGGGGACACTTGGTGGAAATCCAGGTCTACTCTTCTGGGTGCAGTTGTGTGCTTGTCACCTTTTCAAACCAGAAAATAGTTAATTCAATGAATAGATCACTTCATTCAACAGGTATATTTCAAATGGGCTTTCAAAGGGCTGCTAGAACTGACTGCTAAAGGATAACCGGACCCGATAAGGAGAGCGATTCTCTGGCTGTACGCTTCCTCTGATTAGAAAACATGCACTTCCCGTAGTATGCAGTGTACCATAAGAAGGTCAACAGAATAGATGCCGTTTGAAATAGGTTTTATTTTTTCTTCAAGAACAAAATATAAACTTGGCTCCAACAACCCCTTATACAATAAGCCAGTGAAACTCTTCAAATATTTACAAAAGATAGAAAATGAATCATAAATAAATATAACCTGCTGCTGCTCATGAAAGATTGCTGCGGCCTCCTGGTAAAACTGTGGTACTTTCACTGCCACATCTCTTTCTTTGTTTCTCTCTCTCTGAAGGAATCCTTATAGACAACATTCAACCTAAAAGAGAAATCACAACGCTCCAGTAGTCTTGGACACGTTAAGTGAAGATAAAAATGTGAAATCTATACTGAAGTGAGAAAAATACAATGTAAGACATAATCTCAGCTGCTCCACTGACAACAAATGATTAAAAAACATGTTACAGAATCCAGAAACTTATCAGTGAGATACTGGCTCATAATTGTTTTTGGTAGTCGTTATTGCTAAAGGAAAAGCAGCTTGATGGATGTTACCGGAAATGAAAAGCATTAAATACAGTGGAGCAACTGTGTGCGATGCTAAAAAGCAAATAATATAATTTTATCATTAGTTAGAGGGAAAAAAAATCTGATGTAGAAGATTGAGATTGGTGCACACTGACACCTACTGGTGAGTCACAATGAGGACAGGCAGCACAGGCCTAATCAATCCCATGGGGAACTTTGCATTAGAAATACAATTAGTATTTAAATGAGAAATATACATTGAAAAAAAAATCCCAAAGAGAACTTCGATACAGCAATCTTTCAACTTTCAATGTTTACACTGTCTATAAATTATTGTTTGTAACTTTAGGATGTTAAAATAAGCATGAGCATGTAATGTACAATTCCATCACTTTGAGAGTTAAAGCAGGAAAACAAAGAGATAAACAGAATATTTTATGAGAAGAGTGCAAAAAGCAAACAATGTCGTTTTATGGCTTACTGATGTGAAAAATATGTATCCTAGTGATAGCAGGAGCAGCCTTGTCATCTAGCATCAGTTTTTTTTTCACAGCTTTCAAGAGTCCAGTCTTTTTAAGCCACAATGTTCAATCTCCATACCAGGTGAAGCAGCTGGAAACAACACGGTGCTTCCAGAGCAGGCACTTCAGTACTAGCTGTTCTACCAACAGTCTGACTGGGGTTCAGCTCAGTAGTCTTTTTACTGACTGGCTATGCGACGTGTACTTGTATTACAGGCACATGCTGCAGCAAAAGTCTCCGTCTTCTCTCGGATTAACTCCTGATGCATGAGTCTTTGCCCCAAAAATAATGGACGAGTCATTGAGAGAGAGCAATCATCTTGTTGAGGTACGATCCATCCCAGGAAACAGTCCACTTTGACTTTACTAGACCTGTTCAACTGTTGCCTGAAACAGAAAAAAAGAAAAAAAAACAAAAGATGTCAGTGGTCGTTGGATTTTATTTGAGGATCGACTCAATAACAAATGCTTTGGACTCACCCTCGTCATCGGAGTCAAACCCAAACAGGTTTGAGCACTTCTGCAGTTGCAGGTGACCCTGCAGCTCCTCTGCGCTGTTGAAAGTTGCGAAGCAATTGGCACATCGTTGTCTCTGCAGAGCGGCAGGAGCAGGAGCCTCTCGTGTGGGGGGGCTTCTCTGGAAGAGCGACATCTCCTTCCTCCGTTTTGGCATGGTGATGAACTTCTCGTCCAGGTAGGCGGTGGGCGGCAGCCGCAGGTACGGCATCTTGCTGTACTTGGCGAGGGCTTCCTTAGACACTGTGGATTTAAGGTCTTCTCTTGACGCTTGTCCGTTGACTGGAGTGGAGCTGCTGGCTGTGGGTTGTGGTGTTTCCTCTGCAGTCTTCCCCTCCTCTACCATTGCTTTGGCCTCGGTGGATGACACCACATCAGTTTTGGGTATTTCAACCTTTTTCGACGCAGATGGATCACCCTGATCTTTACATTTCTTCTTCATGGGCTTCGCCTCGCCGTCTTTTTGAATCTTCTTACGCTTCTTGTTTGCTTTATTTGGATCAAGTGTTTTCACATCATTGGGTTTCTTAGATTTTTTCGATACCTTGGGTGTTTTCTCATCAGTGGCAGTGGGTGGGGGAGACTTTGCAGGCACGGAGGCACCGGAGCCGTCAAGTGTTGCATCTGTGGTTTCTTCCTTTACTTTCCCTTCCTCATCAAGAGTGCTCTCTGTTAACGCTGCAGCTGTTTTGGACTCATCCTGCTGTTGGACCATGGATTTAGAACTGGCAGTCTTTTTCAAGGCAGCTGTTTTGCCTGGGTCACCGCTCGGCCGTTTCTTCTTGACTGTCTTCTTGTCCCCGTTTTTATCAACACCTTTGTGCTTCTTATTTGCTTTGCCTGAGTTTACAGAAGCCGTTTTCATATTCTTCTCTTTATGTCTCTCTTTTTTCACAATGTGTGATTTCTTTTCCTCCGTCTTTACCTCCTGTGATTTTTCTCCTGTTGTGTTGGGCGGTGCAGATGCCTCGTTCAAACTATTCACTGTAACAGCAGACATGATGTTTGTGTTGCTGTTTTGTGTTGACTCCATGTTTTCTGCCTTTGCTTTTCCATCTTCATCAGCAGAACTCTCTACTACAACTGCAGCTGCTGCTCTGGGTTCAGCTTGTGGGACAGACCTGGCCATGTCAGTCTTTTTTGAGGCCGGCTCTGGCTCTGTGAGAGGAATTTTCTTCTTGACAGTCTTGGTGTTGACTTTGCTGTTTGTAATTTTGTCCTTCTTTGACTCACGAACATCTGAGTCATTTTGGCTGGAGCGCTTTCTCACTTTGTGCACTTTATTTGTTTTGTCAGTGGTTGGCTTCTGTGTTTTACCTGATGAGGTGGTGGGGGTGGTGGTGGTGCTTGGCTGATTCAAAGTGTCATCTGTGACAACTGTTGAACTATTGTGCGATATCCGCTTTTGTTTAACATGATTTCTCTTGTTCACTGATTTCTTAGACTTTGATTCATCGGCCGATGTTTGTGCAGTTTTGGCTTCATTTCGGTCCTGCTCACTCTTTTCCTTTTCTGTTAACCTGTTGCTCACATCTGAAGTCTCTGTTGCTTTAGCAGCACTCACAGGTTCAGCAGGGCTTTTCAGATCTGTTTGCAAAACTGTTTTTTCTGTCTCAGTTTCATTGCTTTGACCAGTGTTTTCATCACACACAGTTTTCTTCACTTTAGGAGGACGACCTCTCCGTCTGGGACCGTTTGCATTGACTTCAATCTGCTTTCTCTTTAACTTCTGCTTCACTTTGCTCTTGTGTTTTAACAATGATGATGAAATCACTCTATGGGTTTTGTGTGCTGCCAGGGTTGCGTTACTTACTTGCCCTTTTCTTAACGTTTGCCTCACTCTCAGGTTAGGAACAGCGGGCTCAGTGGAGGTATCTTTGTTGGAGAGATTCTTTAAGACATTTGTATCTTTTCCTAAATCCTCGTTTCTCTCTTGTGTCTCCCGTTTCGACACAGATGTTCTAACACCAGAGAGGGGCTTGACGTGTTTCCTTGATGACAGTTTATGTGCAGGCCTTCCTCTCAATTTCCGAGCAGACTTTACGCTCACAGTCTTATTTACAGCAGTGGTATCTTTTGGTTTATGATCCTGGTGCTTCCTTCCAATAGCCGTGTTGCTATGTTTGTTACCCGTTTGCTCTTTTGTAATCTTGTCTGATTTAGTGGATTTGGATCCGTAGTGTTCTTTCTCATGAAGGTTTAGTGCCCAGAGACAAATAAATAGTTGCGAACATCCAGGGACGCAGCACACTGCCTGCAGCGGACTGTGCCTCCTGGCGTGGCGTCTCATTTCCATTCCTGTTTTGAACCTGGCGGCGCAGCCCTGATGGAGGCAGGGATGCCGAGGAGAGACCCTGTGTCTTTCGACATGGTGTTGGAAATGTTCGAAACTCCACAGAACTCTCATGCAAATAGAACATCTGCTGTTCCCCACACGGAAAGCCAGTTCTAAAGGTTTGAGCTCGCCGCCGTGATCATCCAGAGCATGGTACAGGAGTGCAACGCGGTTTTTCGATAAGTCTGTGAACCAAGCGCATCCATCCACAGGACAGCTAAGTTTCTCCTCGGCATCTTTCCCATCTGTCTCCTTCGTTTTATCTTCAGTGGAACAACCAAACGTACTCTCTACCTGTGCTGAAGAGGAAGCCATCTTCACATGTTCGTTTTCTGGTGACTCAGAATCCTTAGATCCTTTATTTGTTCTTTCTTGGCAGATCTCCTGCTGCTTACGTCCCTTCTTAGCTTCAGAGTTCTTTCTAACCGTGTCAGTCTCTTTCTTTTTCTCATTTCTTCCTTCTTTTTTTCGTATCATTTTGCCAATATGTCCGTTTACTTTATGAACAGAAGTTTCTCTATTAAGGTGCTTTGATGTGTTTTGTTTCGTCTCTGGTAAAAGCTGACCCTTCCCCGACTTGTCCTTAGATCTTAACTTCCTGGATTCAGAGGGGCTCGAATCTTGTGAGATTTCTGAATTAGGACAGAGAGCAGATTTCTTCAATCTCCCGCTACGACGACCTTTGACTTTCGGTTTGGATGTGTCTTTGGTCTCGACGTTGTTATCAGCCGACTCTTTGATCCTCTTGAGCTTCTCTATGTGATCGGAGAGGTGCATCATGGCCAGGAGGTCATCTTTGAACATTGTGCCGCAGAACATGCACTCGTCTTTGCGATAGTGGAACATTGCGTGCGCTACAACGCGGCTTCCCTTAAAGACCTTGTTGCAGAATGTGCAACAATACTCCAGTTTGGATTCCTCCGTTTCTGGTTCATTTTCAATTGCCTCGCAGTCCTCAGATGTTTCCGGAGCAATGTCCTGATTTCCCCCGTTCCCTTTCTTCAGCTGCATATCAGCCGAGGCCTCCCAGTCTGGAACAGAGCAGCCGGAGGTAGTCTGTTTTTTGTGAGGTATTTTAGGTTTACTCGCAGCGGTCGACTCCTTGGAAGCACTGTTCTCTGGAGCTCGCCGTCTGTCGCCCTCACAATCTCGAGCAAGAGTCTCTGGCGTGAGTTCAGTGACCATCTCTGTTACCAACGTCAGAGCAGATATGTCGTTCATACTGTCCTGGTCTGCTGGGGAATACAGAACCTGGTTCTCCGATACTTTACTGAGAGTGACGACGTTTCCTCTGGGGCTTGCATCCTTCCCACCAGGAGCATGTCCTTTTGAGGTTTTAGGTAAATCCTCTGGGACATCGGCCACAGCAGTGTTGATGCTGACCTCTGGAGTGTCTGCTTGTTCTTGAGTCGCAGGAATTTGGCCAGTTTCAGCCTCTGAGGAAAGGGACCTGAGTTCTTGATCTGCAGCGCCAGTGTCGTCTGTACTGGAGACCGGACGGATTCCACCGCTGACCGTCTTCTGATTGTTGTCTTCGGCTGTTGTCATCTGTGAAACTTCGGCTTTAGAGGCCTTGTCTAACCTTGTATCACACTGTGTCACTTTAGCAGCCGCTGGGCTCTGTGAGGCAATAGTGACTTTCATCTCGACGGCGGTTTCCTCACAGAGCTTTCTTGGTGAAGCCACGGTCTGAGCCTGCAGGGCCTTGTCCAACCTCGAGGCTTCTGACACTGCTGGTGCAGTCTGCAACACAGCGGTGGCTTTCTTTTCAGCAGCGGTCTTCTCGTGGAGCTCTCTAGCTGGAGAGATGGTACACAAGCCCTCTGTTTTGCTTGGAGATACATTGACCTTGTCTCGCCCTGGGCATTTTGTAACTTTTGCCGTCGCTGGTGTCCGTGGAGCAACAGGAACTTTCGTCTCAGCAGAAGCCTTTACAGAGGGCTCTCTTGCTGCAGATGTCTTCCGCGAGACCGCTTTTGCCGTTTGAGTTTTAGGGTCTTTTTCTAAAACTGGGTATGCTGCAAATTCAGCTGCGCCTTTCATCTCGGGCTTTTCACAGATCTCTCTTGGTGGAGTTTTAGGAGGACTTCCCTGTGCAGAGGAGCGTGTGATGGTCGACACCGAGCTGTGAACATTCGACCCATTACCTTTTCCTTTCTGTCGGCGAGCGTAGCAGTGCAGCTGCTGTACAAACATCGTCGCATCCCGCGCTCTAAGAACAACCTCCTTGCGATGCACGGTCTTCCCATGTTGCGGCGTGACGGGAAGCTTCACTGTTGGTTTGTACAGAAGCACTTGAGGGAAGCCCCGCTGTCTGTTGCAAGTGTCCTCAGTAAATGTGCCCATCAGCTCATTGTCTGGTAGGGAGAGCTCCAGGATGACTTGTGGAGGAGCGGCTTGTTTGAGACAGTTCACAGACAAGCCTCTCTGGTGCTTGTTATTGTTTTCCTTTGCCTTTAAATGAGAGTTCATTGAACGTTTGAGTTTTGCACTATTTTTGATCTGACCAGTTTCAGGCCTCTTCACGCCAGGAGTCCGATGGTCGTGCTTTTGATGCCCAGGCTTTTTGATCTTCAGAGGAGCATTGTTCTCTTCAAGAGTTCCTGAGTCTTCAAGAAGCCACTTGGGTCTCCTAATCCTCCGTTTCGGTGGGTTCTTCTCCGACAGCCGTGTAGTGCGTCTCTGTCTGTGCCCACTGCCGCCGTCCTCCTGTATTCTGTCCAGCTGCCAAAACGAACGCCTCAAAGGTTCAGATGATGCTTCCTTCAGAGGCCGTGACCCATGGGCGCCTCTCTTTTTCACATCAACATTTAGTCGTGTTTTGCCCTGGCCCATCTTTAGTCTTTTGGATGCAGTGTCCTCTTTATAATGTCTGTCCTCTTTATGGTTCCGCTTCTTTGCAGCTGCGTCTTTACTGCCTTTCTGACATGATGTGGCGCTTGACCGAAAACCAAGCTCTTTGGTGCGATAGCTGTGGATCCATTTGTCCTCCATGATCTCTTCAAGGGCTGAGCTAACCACCTTCTCACTCATCAGCTTCAAACAATTGGTCCGCAAAGCAATGAGGTTCCAAAACTCTGGGTCGAAGTAGAGGTCCTTCTTCAACACCTGAGGGGAGACAGAGGAGAAAATGTTACGGCACAATGATATGGAAAAACACCAGGGAAAAGTGGTACCGTATATATTCTGCAGATACTGAAGCTCTACCTGAAGTGTTTCAAAGCGAACGTGATTCCCAATGGGGCTGTACTCCCCATGATACTCCTGATCCGGATGCATGTAAAGCAGGTACACTATCTTGTAGGCCTCAACAGTGCGCTCGAGGAAGAAGACAAGAAGAGCACACGCCCGGCAAACCTCCAGGTCATTGGGTAGCAGGCCAGCAATGGTTTTGTAGATTAGGGACTTGGTAATGACATCACAGGGAAGGCAAGACTCCAGGGCATTAGCGCAAAGCTCCACGCAGAACTGGATGCCATCTTCACCAAGCTAGAAAGTTACAAACAAAGGAATCGGTAAGATATGAACATCTTGGAATCGTAACTTTTAAACATGCACTTGGTTTTAAATTTCTACCTCACCTCTTGCAGTATGGCTCTGATGAACGGGAAGATTGAGTTGACATTCGTGGCAGACAGCATCAGCTTATGACTCTCCTCAAGCAGCGCGTCCTTGGACGTATTCAGCCGACTATGAAGTTTACTCCATATAAAGACAAGATCACTGCAGACAAAAAAGTTCATAATTATAATTGGGAACAACTCGGCTGACATCTTGTTAAATGAGAACGGTAATTTAAGTTTATCTACCATAGATAGTACATATCTCCCCTGCGGAGCTTCTGGAAGAGGAAGGATCTGCTGAGAGCTAGTAGCAAGTCATCTTCTTCCTCAGATTCCAAACTACAGATGATGTGTACTGCTTCTTTACCACTTAAGTCGTCCACCTGAAAACAAATGAAAATAGAAACAATGGTTCAGCCCAAAACACAGCTCTGACATGTTTACTGAAAGACACGCTACTCTTTAATAGTGATTCTACTTGCCTCTTTCTGTAAGCGGTCATGCTGTGAAGTTTTATAAAGCCACGTGAGGTAGACCTGGAGGAAGAACAAGTGTTGTCCTGCTGTGGGATGCCGAGCACAACACTTAGCCAGGGCCATGGCCTCACTGACCCGCTTGCAGGATAAAAGGTAGCGCACCCGCAGCTCGAAGAACACCGGCAGCTCCGAGCTGATGCACCCATCCACTACGGAAAGGAGAAGTCACAGGACAGAGCAATTAATGCTGCAAACAGTAGTAGTTGCAATTGACATGCAGATATAATGGAGTTCAACTTGTATAGTATGAATCAGTTTGAGACTTTTATGACACAACAGGTGTCAGTGGTCAGAGAGTTTTATACAGCAAATTATGGGTTCACCAAATCCACATTTGTCTGGCACTTGTGATTGTTAAACCCCTGAATAAATCTTGAACGTTACCTACCTTCATTTTGAGGTAAACTGGACTCACTGAGGATTGCCTGTAAGACTGAGCTGGCCCAAGGCCCGCCACCCTGAACCAAATGCTCCACCTGATGTAAGTGAACATTTTCATATTTCGCAAGGGTCGAATGACATTCCTGGAAGAGGGCAAAGAGAAAAAAAACAGACTTATAACACTATTACTGTTATTCCAAATCACTTTCTTACCACAATGATACTAGTTCAGTCATTATGGTCCTACTCTTTGGAACCACACGAACTCCAGACTAATACTAACAGTATCTTCTTTTAAAAGCGGGCTAAAAACATTTCTATTCCCACAAGCTTTTAGTTTTTAATCATTTTTAATTTGCAACATTTCCTTCTTTTTGTCTTTTATATGTATTTTACGTGTATTCCTTATGTAATGCTGTGCTTTGTTTTGTTTTTGTAAAGCACATGTCGCATGAAATGTGCTATATAAATAAAATTGTTGTAGTTGATACACCTGTAAATGAGTTTCTAAAGTGTCTGATTTTCTATTTTATGTACGTCATATTGTACTTCTCACCTGGAATGTAACAGTGATTTTTTTCAGTGGCTCCTGAAGGAAGTCATCCAAGTCAAAGAACAGCAGCAACTCGAAAACACTCCTGTGAGGAGACCAAAAATCATTGGCTTCTATCAAGATATCCAGAGTAAACAACCCATCAGACCAAATGCTCTGTTGGATACATTCATACAGTATAAATTCATTTCTAGAGACAGTGGTAGGGGAGAAAAAGAGCAGTGGAAAGCAGTTAATTGGGAAAAATGAGGGAACCCCAGAGGGACTGAGGATGGAGGACAGAGAGTTCATGGATGGAGTGGGGTCTACAGCTGGAAGTGTGCCAGGGGTTTTCCTGGCTCACAAATAGGTTTGTGTGAGCCAATGAACACAATCAGGGATGTGATTCGCCAAGGACAAAAAAGCAGGAAATTATACGGACCCATAGCGCGACACGGCCACAGTACAGCCATTACCATTATTACAAGTATCAAACAGAAAACAATTAATTTAAGGAGAAACTCAAAACAGCCTGTCAAACAATAGGTGCAGATATTATTACAGTGACATAATTTTCATCATTTTGATCATTCAAAATGTGTCTGACAGCGAGAGAGACCAGAGAGACAGAGAGCCAGTTGTGGCAGGTGGAATTACCACTTGATAGGCTATTGAACTTATTTAAAAGGAAAACAAACGTAGCTCTATTTTAATATGGGAAATAAAAGTTCTTGAACCACTGAGACCTTCCAGCCAGATGTGTGGTACATGTCTAATATTTTTTGTAGAAAGTAAATAAGTAAACAATAGCCTAATACATTTTTTTAAAAACAGATATATATAATAATAGCTGACTTGTAGGCTAATGGCAAGAATGGCTGGAGTGTTAAAACTTAAACTTTGTTGTTAACTTAAACTGAACTCAGACCTGGTCTAGTGGGGAGCTGTGGCTGGAGAGCCCCCTTTACAGCAGGTAGCACACGCGCGCGCATGCACGCACACACCTGTTGCTGTACCGTCTCTCTCTGTCCCTCGGCTCTCTCTCCCGTTCTGTTGGACTTCTACTAAGGGCGCATGGACGGTCCAACCCGCCCGGACGCGCTGGTTCGAGCCGGGTTCGTGCCGAGAATATGACTCGGCGAGGCCGGGATTTTTTTTTTTTTTAACGGGTTCGGACAGAGAATTAATGCTCGTCGTAAATGTAAACACACTAACGTCAGCGCGTCACGTGCAGCACCACGCCGCTCCAACAAACACTACCGCGGCAAAAAAAAAAAAAAAGAGAGAAAGAGAGAGAAAACTACCGCCGCTACGTCTGTTTGTTACCGCTCTATGGTCAACATCAAAACCTATGGCTGTGGGTTAAATGGTGGATAATGGCCGTCCGGCGGTCCGAGGGTCCGACCCCCCACCCCCTCCTCTCTCTCAAAAAAAGCGGATTTGCATGATTTACGAGGGTCGCATTTTCATGTCTAAAAATCCGGATTTCCGGAAAAATCCGGAAAAATCACATCCCTGCACAATCAACTTTCAGTTCAATAAACATCACCACCAACAGCCCAGAAGATACTGGACCACTTCAGAGGTGGTTGACAAATACATAAATACAGAGGTTTAATTTATCACACATGAATATTCGTACTCTTTTCTCTGTTATTAAAATACTACCAAGTCTTATTTAATAATATCTATGTCTGAGAAGATGGTTGATGAATAAAGCAGCAACCAAAACATGACAGTAAAAACTAATCTAATTTATGCTCCATATAAATGCCAGCATCTGGATATTTGGTTATTCAGGGACAATAATTCATGCAACAACTGTTGACAAAGCACAGAACACAGTACAAGTGACGTACTGGTGAGCTAACATAACAGGTTGATGAGTCACCACCACGACAGACTCATAGACGCCATGCAGGTGGGAATCACTTTTATTGGGAACATCGACAGGTCAGTGTTAAAAATAAATTTAATTATGTTCAACAGCAATAGCTTTTTCCATACGCTGGACTACACAGATGTGGTCGTAGATGGCACAGTTGCAAACATGTCTCTCTTTCACAAGTGGTGATATGATCTCTCTCGCAACAAATTCAAAGATTCAGACATGATGTCAGGAGGGAGTAGAGATATAAAAGTCTGCGATTGTAGTTCTCATTTTCACCAATCACCTGCCTTCCACATTGAGCAATAGTGAGAATAGTTAACGTGCTGCTGAACAATCTGAAATGCTGCTGTTTCAAGGCAGTAAATTAAATCTGTGGCTATTATGTCAGTGTGTAAAAAGCCAACCCTTAAGGTATGTATGTATACTCACAAGGCCAAACTGCTGAGTGTATGGAGCACATGATCGGAGTCTGATGTAAAGGAGGCGGAAGCTCGCGCAAAGTAGCGGAGAGATGTCTCAAGGATCCTGAGCTGAGGCAGTGGCACCTGCCAGCGAGATGCAAACTCCTCCACCAGCTGCACAGAGAGAGGCAGAACAAGGATGAGTCGAAAATCAATATAACAAGGAAAATGTAAGCATAAGTAAGCGATCCGGTCGTTTTGGCTAATGCTGCGTTCCACGCAGGCTTTTGAAACCATAAATTACGGCTTCAAGTCACGACTTAGTAGCGTTCCAGGTAACCCGAAACTCGTGTTTTTCCGACCTGTTGCCTGTGAACGTGCACTATAACGGCCACTCGTAACTTCCGTCCCGTGAACTTGTACCAGATCGAACTGGTACGACTTCACAGGTCGGAAAAACAGGAGTTACGGGTTGCCTTGAATGCACCATGAGTTAGCAGCCCCCACCCTCATCATGGATCTATTGGTCCTCGTCCCTACGTCACCACATTCACGCGCATCCCTTGGCTGCACACACAGCCCTTCATGCCGTTCTCTCTCCTCATTGGATAACGCTTGTATCCCACAAGGAAAGTTTTCTCCTCAGTTTACAGTAGAGCAGAGTGACTGAGAGACCCGTGTTTCGGCCGAAACACTCTATGTAAGTGATTGCTGAAGGAAGATAGGACTACTTAGGACTTATATTAACAAAAACATTCCGCTGACTTATGCTTTAAGTGTTAATTTAGCCTTTTATAAGAGATACTTTAACAGCATGCAAACAACTTGCACAAAGTCTGGTGAAATTCATAGATTTGCCACCAATAACAACCAGTTAAAGCTGCAACAAGCCGTCAATGAAAACAGGATGTAATTGCAATTGGGACTGTTGGGCAAACTGATGTAGGAAATATAGTTGGCAACAAAACACCTTCATTGTGTATGACATTAGAGACATTATCTTAATGTACAGCACAATAACATGTAAGTCAAGGGCCTGTCTATAATGTAATGTGGCATTTAGCACATATTACTATGGTATTTTCTGCATTGGATCATTAAAACATGCTATTAAATATAATGAAACAATAGTTTATAGATGATGAAAACATCAGTCCTGTGCAGCATGGGAATCTCCTGAATGAAAATGTCAACAACATTATTACATTCAGACCTTTGTCCTGTCCATGTATCTAGTTTCAATTATCATCCATCAAAGCGACACAACACAAGTTTGTCTTTAGTCTGTATTGAACTCTCATAGAGCCCAAACTGTTTACTGTAAATATATTAACTGTACTTCATAATCTTTAATGCAAGGTCAATAGTAAAGCAGGAATTTAATCAGCTGTGGGCTGCATTGTATTCTGCTGGTAGTAAGTATACTGTAACCCTATCTGTGAATCTTTTGCAATGTGGCAGGACATTTATCAGCAATCCTCCTGCAATTTGATGCACATTTGCACGAGATAAACGTCTGGACGTTTAGATAGCTTCAGTGGTTTAGTCTTTGATATGACATGCAGGTATACACAGTATACCCACTTAAAATGCATTAATATTTCAATATACACCCACTACAACAAAACTATCTGACTATAATCTGTGTGATACATGTGTAAACAATGTACCTACTTAAAAAGAATTAAGATTTCATTATACCCACAATAACAAATTGGACCACCACTGCACCAGTGGATAGCTTTATGCAAACGTCTAGAAACTGTATTATTATCGATTATTGCTCAAGTGCGTAAAGCTAATAAGAGTTAAGACAGCTCAATTAGAAAAAATGATAATAAAGGTTGTTTATCACAGAGCAACATCTAGTTATGCTTCAGTATGACTCTTAGATGATAATGGGTTGTTACATGGTTACAAAGGGGCGTTATTAAGCTGTAAAAAAGTTAGCCAGACTGTGTGCACTGTGGTGTTAATTTGGTAAACATCCAGCGCACTAACTAAGCTAACTTGTAGGTAGATTGAGGGCTAGCCGAGTTAGCATGCTAGCTAAACAGTGCAAACCATTGTCAAAATATTATCAATGTGCTGGATCGGACGCTTCGACAGCATCAAGTGAAACTCGGCCCACGTTATCATGGTGGGGAGTTGAACAGACATCACGGTTAAAATAATTGTTTTATGGAGCTAAAAAGCGGATTAGTTGGGTGTTAGCCATCGAGGCTAACGGCTAATAGCTAATGCTATCCGCTGTAGCTGCCAGTTCCTTCTGGGGGAGGGGGGAGTCGGCTAACAATTTATGCTCTTATCTTCGACAACAAGCCTGTCAGCAAACTTCAGCCGCGGCTCCTTACCTTGCGAAAGTCGGAGCAGAACGGTTTGCTGTCGGCACGCAACTCATCGCCGGAGTAGCGGCTTAACAAACTCTGTAATTGTGTCTCTAGCCCCTCTAACTCGTACACACTGCCCTCCTCCGCCATACTGCCTGTCTAGCCTCGCTCGTAGCAAGGCAGCTACCACACAACATACATCTCCACGGTCAACGGCTTCCAACTGACAGCGCTGATTGGACGCTGCTTAGGGATGAGGACTCGCTCCTTCACAACACCAGGGTACGCCGAAGGAGCCGCCAAGTAGGGGCGGAGTCTAAGGTCTGAACACAAAACACACGCATACACGGTTGATCAAACGACTCGCCCCAATTATGCTCCGCCGATACGGTGCTTCGAGGAGACCATTACATGCGCCACAAACCACATGGTGAAAACAAACAAACACAGTGCTAATGACTGCTAATATCTCATGGATGTAATATCTGCGTTCACTTCCCCTTTTTTTTTTTTTTTTTTTTTTTTTACAAATTGGGAAAAGTTATTAATGCGAAGTGAAAAAGAAAAATGCAATATGAATTAATTAAATCACAAACAGGGCTTTTTTTTATATATATATACCAGCTTTTTTTATATATACCAGCAGCACAGTGGCCCCTAACCTAAAATTTAAAAGCGAAAATGTAGGGGCCCATACAATAAATTGACTTGCAAAACATATAGCCTAGGCTTATTAACATTTCCTTTTCATTCATGATTCATGATTCATTGCAGATTCTTGAGTTGTCCCTTCCATATTTCACCCAAAAAAAGAAAAGCAAAGAGGGGGGAAAAAAGCAAATTTACTGGTTGCCTGTGCAAGTAAATGTACTTGCATTGTCTCAAATTTTAGGGGCAAAATGCTCCCATTTAGGTCCAGTCTGGAGCCCTGTCATATGATCGTCTATGGTACATTTAGTTACATTTTAATCATATTTACCTTAATGGTATGATAAATTTCAGTTTAACATTTATCTTTGACAGTTGTGTTTAGGTAGGCCTACACTATGTAGGTCTAAATGTGTATATCTTGCAAGATTTAACGTATCTATAATACCCTTAAAATATTTAGTTCGGAGCAGAGGAGAAAGAAAGAAAGAAAGAAAGGGGGAAAAATTAGGCAACAGAAACACACAAATGCTATATTTTCTGCTTTTAGTAAAGCCCAAATTTAGCGATTATATAATGGGGGGCGGTTGAGCTTCCAATCAAGAAGAATCAGCCGGCGAGCCAGCAAGGTTCTGAAAGTTAGGGCCCGTCTCACCACAGCATAGAGGTTATTGTCCGGAGGGGAGCCAAAAATAGCAGATATTGAGTTAGGGAGAATAAACTGACCATAAGCGCTACCTATGGTGTCAAAAATCCTTTGCCAAAAAGTTGTCAATTTAGGGCACAACTAAAACATGTGACAATGAGTAGCAGGGGATTGATTACACCGATTACAGGCATCAGTAACTGTATAGATTCTGGCCAATTTTGCATTTGTGTAATGGATCCTGTGGAGAAATTTTCATTGAATTAGGCCATGACGGGCGCAGATGGAAGAGGTGTGGACTAAGAGCAGAGGCCCATTGCTGATCTGTCAACACCGTTGACAGGTCATTTTTCCATGCGGTCATGGTTAGATTGAGAGAATCAAAGGCAGTCAACCTAAGAAAGTTATACAACACTGAAAGGCATTTCTTTTGTTTGGGGTCCACGGCCAGTAACGTGTCTGTCAGGGTTTCAGGGGGGTGATTAGGGAAATGGGGAAAGTTCTTTTTGACAAAGTCTCTAATTTGAAAGAAACGAAAGAGGTGGGAGGCCGGCAAATTAAATTTTGACAAGAGTTCTGTAGAAGACGAAAAAATACCATCTGTGTAAAGATCCTTAATGCTGATGATACCTTTACTGTGCCAAGTTTTAAATGTAGGGTCTATATTTGAGAGTTAAGGCATGGTTTTTAAAAAGTGAGGAGAGGATGGACGGGTCCTGCAGGCCAAAGTTCTTCCGGAGTTGGTTCCATATTTTCAGTGAGGCAGACACAATTGGGTTTGCTCTAGGTTACAGGAAGGGGGAGCTGGGAACATAGGACAGAGCGTAAAGAGAGGTGCAAGGTTGCCCTTTCCAACTGTATCCAGGCAGGGAGGGGGTCCTGTGCATCACCCATCCAACATAAGATTTTCTGCACATTAGCAGCCCAATAATAATACGCCTCAGGTTCGGGAGTGCAAGGCCTCCCTCCCTTTTTCGAGCCGGTTTGTTTCCCCATAGAAATTTAGATATTATCCCATATAGTTTGTCAAAAAATTATTTAGTAATGTATATAGGGACGTGCTGGAAAAGGTAGAGAAATTTGGGCATGACAACCATCTTAATCAGATTTATCCGACCCGCGAGAGACAGTGGTAAAGCAGATCAGCGGCCGAAGTCTCTCTCAGTCCTCTCAACTAAAGGCAGAAAGTTAGCAGTAAACATATTGGACATAGATTCTATGATAACAATGCCTAGGTATAGCGAAAGCTGTTCTCAGCCCACTTAAATGGCGTTAAAGAGCGCGGAAGTCGCTTAGCCAGCAAATTAATTGGGAACAGTTTGCTCTGTTGATAATTTAGTTTGTAGCCGGAGTGTGCACCAAACTGTTGTAGAATGTTAAGAATCACAGGTAGGGGCGTTGCGTGGCTCAGTCCTTGCTGCAGTCGGCCCTGGTTCGAATCCCGCGTCGGGCGCCATTTACTGCATGTCATTCCCCCTCTCTCTGCCTCCCCGTTTCCTGGCTGTCTCAACTGTACTATCCATAAAGGCAAAAACACCCAAAAAATATACTTAAAAAAAAGAATCACAGGTAAAGAGGTAGCTGGATTTGAGATGTACAGAAGCAAATCATCCGCATATAGTAAGACCTTATGTGTTGTGTCCAATCGGGTGATACCCTCATAACTTTCCTCTGAGTGCAGCCAGGGGTTCTATAGCAATAGCGAATAAGAGTGGTGACAAGGGGGGCAGCCTTGTCTCGTGCCTCTCTGGAGAGAGAAGGGGGGGATAGCGTAGCGTATCATTTGTTTGGACTAAGGCCATAGGGGAAGAATATAAAAGCTTAACCCAGAGAATAAAATCGTTGTCAAGGCCAAATTTATCCATCACCTCATAAAGATACTTCTACTCAACTCTGTCGAATGCTTTTTCAGCGTCAAGGGATACTACTATCTCAGGGGTCTCAGAGCTCGATGTGTGAATAATATTAAGTAGTCGCCTGGTGTTGTGGGAGGACTGTCGGTCCGGCATGAAAGCTGTTTGGTCTAGAGAGATAACTGAGGGCAACACCCACTGGAGACGAAGAGTGAGGATTTTCGAGAGAATTTTTAAGTAAATTTAATTTTAAGATGTTAAAGTGTAAGACTACATATGGGCTGATGGTACTGTGTAAAAGTACCTCCTCACTCTTCAAGACCATAGGTAGTAAATGCAACTTTGTGGTTTGTTATTGTCATATTTTCTTTCCAATAACTGGGGCGGCAGATGTCAGAGTTTCTTTTAAATTTTATTTAATCATACATACTCATAAAGGAAAGGTAACGAAATACAAAATGTCTCTCCTCAACACAGCCAAGCGTAATAGTCTCTTTACAGTTAATTCACAGGCACTGTGTTGAACCAGAAGAGGGAAATAACACTACATGATTTTTTCAATAGAAATCTGATCATACTCCACATGAATTTCTTTTTGTGTACACATTCACAAATGAAAAAAGCAACACACAGTGAGCAACACTGGAAAGATCATATATACAGCAACTGGCTTCTTGTCAAAACTTGATAAATCGATGAATGTGGATGATAGACTATTATCTTATCACTACTGTTTGATTGGTACACAAGGCCTCAGTGAATCAATCATATTCCTTTCAGACGAACAGAACAGCAACACAGGCCTCTATTAAAAACCCTGATACAAAACAAAAAGCTCTCTATAAGTTACAAACTTACAAAAGATTTCTTTGAACACTACAAGCAGATAAGGCATAAATCAAATACCTCCAATAAGTAATAAAACAAAATAACTGAATGACAACATATATTGCTCATTTAAGACTTAAAACATAAAAAATAATAAATTTGTCTTACTGGAAAAAAAACTAACCTCAATCTAAAACTTCCATTTTTTTTCTTTTTTTTTGCAATCTTTCAGACACATCTAATCATCTTGTTTGTTACTGTGAATTAAATATACAATATCGTCCTGCATGTGTTTCAGTCTCTGCCGGTTCAGTTCAGCTCGTCAGTCGACTCTGACATCGATCGCTCCCTCCGTTCCCGTCCTGTGACGAAGTTGAGCAAGTCGACGGCCGTCACGACCCCGAAAACCATCTGCTTCAGACTGGGGGAGCCGTCTGTCAAGTCTGGTGGAGGATAAGAAGGAACCGCAATGTTTTTACGTTGCTTTCATAATAACATCCAATATTGTTAATCATTAATGATACTGAGTTGTATAAGTCTGTGAATATTATGCAACTGGTCTATTTTAAACGATAACCAAAAAGAGCAGCATTGGTTCATTTTTTTGGCCACTTGAGGGCAGCAGACTGTAAACAAAATTGCCTTATTGTCTCATATGAAGAATATTTAGACTAGTTTGCACATCTAAAAAAATATAAAGCCAGAATAGCATTCACTCTCGGTCATGTTTCTGTCCATGTGATGAGAATGTATGTCTAATATTCACTCTCTTTTCCCTCCACTAAATCCACCTGCTAGTTACATTTATGCCAAACTATTTTAGTGCAACTTGGGACAATATCGGACACATTTTGTCCATCTTTTTGTTTTATTACTGGGCTCATAAAGTGCACATAGAATCAATTACACAGCATTTAAAAGTCTGTCTGTGTCCAGCTTTGAACTGGCACTTAACAAAGGTCACTGTGTGTTCAACAGCTGCTCAAGAGACCAGGAAAAACATAAAACAGCTTGAGAATTTGTCCTTTACAGTTTCACAGACTTCAATTCAGAAATTCCTCAGTGTGTTGATGTGAAATGGGATTTCCTGTTCGAGTCCAGAGAGTCTGTAGTTTGCCTACTTTTTATTAACCATGTAAAACACACTAAAAAACTTGTTTTGAGCTGCTTTTGAGGAATTTCAGTGCCTATTTAACTATGTATTTATTGACGCACAGCCTGAAGTTTAGGTGTCGTGGACTGGACGAAAACACACAAACAGTCTTTGTGATGCTCGCTCTGCAGCTGGACTTTGACACTCGTGTATCAGAGAAGGATGAAAGCCGAGCCACTGAGCCAGACCAATGTTAGCTCAAAAATGTAGGTGTGGCAGCACGACAGCAGTCAACACAGTGTCCTTGAGAAAGACACTGACCTCGCATGTGTACACGCAGTTTGAGTCGTTGACACTGACAACACTGATTGATTAATTTATGTCTGTAGGCAGGTATGTGAATATACGTCATATATTAAAGGGGAAATATGCACTGAATTCTATGAAGTAGTCAGAGGTGTATAAAGTACTCGAAAAAAGTAACTAAGTAAAAGTAGAAGTACCATAAATAAAAATTACTTTGGTAAAAGTAAAAGTCATGCATAAGAAAATTACTTGAGTAAAAGTCATAAAGTAGCTCACATTAAATGTACTTAAGTATCAAAAGTAAAAAGTAAAAAGAGTGAGAGTGATCGATCCTGTTACATGTTGAGGATCTTTGGAGCCGTCTGTGGCCACAGCTCTCCGCCGCTCCGGCAGCGGATAGTACCGACCGAGACCTGTGAAACCTTCAAATTGGGGGGGGGCAACTCGGGGACGAACGTGACTATCGTCCTCCTCCGACGGGGCCGGGCGGGGAGGCCGTTTTGTGGAGAACTATATGAAAGACACTGCCATTTGCACGCAGGCGATCATTACCAAACAAGTAGGCTGATTATATTTCTATTTTAATTTGTAACGTGTAACGAGGTGGCAAACGTAAATGTAACGGAGTAAAAGTACATATTTTTTCTTTTAAATGTAACGAAGTAAAAGTAAAAGTTCTGATTAAAAAAACTACTCCAGTAAAGTACAAATCCCAAAAAAAATTACTTAAGTAGTGTAACGAAGTACATCTACTTCGTTACTATACACCTCTGGAAGTAGTGGATAACGTTATATACGTTACGATGTGAATATTTGTGTAGTCTTATCTGTCATAAACAAGAGATTACAGGTTCCGTGTTGTGGAGCTGCAGAGACGAGAGCTGGGACACTGGAGCAGAGGCGCTGATCTTGCAAGGTTGGTTTTCGGCAAAGGGACACTAGGTGGAAGGCAAAAAGCCTTTATTCTTAGAAGTCTTAGAAGTCATTTAACCACCACAATCACCCAGAAGCTGTTTTATAAATTAATGAGTTAATTAATAAATAGAATTAAAAATCTTATCGCATATTTCCCCTTTAAAGATATGATACATTGATTTATGCATCAATCTAAGTGTATTTTTATCATGCTACCACAGGAGGGCGCCACATCATGAATCAAGTGTGTGTGTGTTTGTTTGTGTGTGTACTTACACTGGATCTGTTCATGTACCACCAGGGCAAAGTGGTCAGTCTCAAGAATGCGGGACAACTTTCCTAAGTTATCGGTCAGACGGATCTGTGAATGCAAATGAAAGAACATCTTGAGAGGCTGAGTTTCAGTCTCCCCAACCCTGGAGATGCTCCCCTGAACCGCTCTCCCTCATTGGCTGCTGTTGTCGGCCAATCAGAGGTAAGAACAGAGTGAAGAGAAGAGATGTTTACAGTAGTGTCTGACCTGTTTGAACTGCTTGTAGAGCACTTTGCTGACGGGGTCCGACAGCCTGATCTTTCCTGCCAGGATGGAGGCCAACATGTTCCCCAAAGTCACCATGCCCAGGATTAACCTGAACGCACAAACACAAACACAAACACAAACACACACTGGTTAGACCTTTGACACTGCAACAGGTGCAACACACACACACACAGGTGCAGACTTAGTGTTTCAGCTGTTCAGTCAGAGCGCTCACCCTGCCTCGTCCACCACCGGCGCCTGGTCGAAGCCCTTCTCCTTGAGGATTTTGATGGTTTTCTGGCAGGTGACGGTCGGCAGGACGGTGAGGGGGGCCGACAGGTTCAGACCCTGCAGCTTCAGGTTCCACCACCTGGCAGACACAGAGAGCGAATGAGAGGATTGAACACAAACACACACAAACGCACACATTCAAAACAGCACAAATTTACAGAGCAAACTGACATACCATGGTTTCTTCACCATGATGTCCTCCTCCCTCAGGAAACCTTTATCTACCATCCACTTGTCGCTCAGGAACTTGGACCTTGAGGGTGAGACAGAGTTGTATTGTGCTGTTGTGTGACAACATACCACAACAAAGATACAAAGATACAGGAACGTGGAAAGTGGCTGCAGTGCGTTGATATTTTGTTGCACGGAGGCCTTAAATAATTACACACTGTATTTTGTCCTTCGTTCATTTCATTGTTACTGTCATTTTTTCTGTTTCGACACGAAGAGAGAACAAACCCCCACTCAAATTGGAAAATTACAAATGTATCTACTTGCTGTTTCAGCTTTTATGTGAGCGTTATGTGAATTTTATAGCTTTTATGTGAGCTTTATTTTAAGGTCTAACTATGTCCAACTAATGACAATTTTCTGTCCTTGCGATAGACAATTAAGTTTTTTGAATTGAATTGTTATTGGACGGGATTCTCACATGTAGTTGCGGATGGAGTCGGGCAGGATGACCACACAGCGCTGCCCCTCCTTCAGCTCCTTGGCGACATTCACCGCTGCAGCCATGGCCGTCCCGGAGCTTCCCCCTGTTGGCGGGAAGCAGCATTGTTGTCGATAAGCTCACACTTCACATCTGGCGTTGGCATGAACCGCCACCTGACCGCGCACGCGCAGCACTTACCGCACAGCAGGCCTTCCTCTCTGATCAGCATGCGAGACATGTTGAAGGACTCCTCGTCGTTGGACTTGTACCAGGTGTCGATCACCTGCGGGAAACGATACGAAACATTTTGCGATTAGCGGTTGTGGGTCAGGTATTTGTATTTGTATTTAATAGTAATGTATTTTATTGTATGCACTGTAATGTATTGAGGGATGAAGATAATTTAACTACATGAAGATGAGAATTTCAAAGTACGGAGCCTCTGTAAGCAAAAGAAAACCGAGTATCTGTAGTGCGGCAAAAAGGAGGATGAAGTTTATCAGTGTGTCTTGTGTTGTAAGAATGGACCTGAGCATTACTGTAAAGAATTCATGAAAAGAAGAAGGGTGAGAATAACAAAAAGAGAAGAGGGAATAAAAGCTCCTGGAACTCACTGATCTGTCGAGCACGGTGGGGATGAAGTCGTACCCGATGCCCTCTACCTCATACTGAGTCTTATCGGTCTTGTTAAGCTCATCAGGCTCAGCCAGGATGGAGCCCTCTGGGTCAACTCCAACAATCTGCAGACAAATCACACCATTCATAAGTGGCTCAGCGTTTATCCCACTTCCTCTCAGCAGCAAAGGAGCATGAAAATAATCACAAAAGCTTAACTTATAAGATTAGTTATAATCTCAGAGGAAAAACACTTGACTTGCTCTCTTTGAATTCTGGACGGAGAAAAACGTACTTTGATGTTGGGGCATCTTTCCTTCAGTTTGCGGGCGATGCCTGTGATCGTGCCGCCTGTGCCGGCTCCTGCCACCAACATGTCGATTTTACCTGTCAGGAGAGTTCATTCAGGTTCAGACAAAAGAGTTGGTTTCATTTGTGTGTATTTTGTGTGCTTTATTTTGTGTTTCAGGTCTTCGTACCGTCGCACTGCTCCAGGATCTCCTCGGCTGTGGTGTCATAGTGAGCAAGCGGGTTGCTGGGGTTACGGTACTGATCCAGGATGTGAGAGTTGGGGATCTCGTTCTTGAGGCGCCAGGCGACGCCAACGTGCGACTCCGGCGAATCGAAGCGGGCGCTGGTGGGTGTACGGACGATCTCGGCTCCGAGAGCTCGCAGGACGTCCACCTGCACGAGAGCAACAAAATAAAACATTAAAGGGATAGTTCAACATTTTGACAAATTGGCCCATTGCCATAATCCCTATAGTCTTAGGAGTAGGTTTGTTACCTTAAATTGTTGGTGCAAGCTATTTTCGAATGGTGGAGCAGAGCCGTGAGCTGCTCAGAGCTACGCTACGGAGGCTCATGGGATTTTTTGGTTTCCCGCATCAAACTCATCAAATACACAATCCAACAACTCCAAAACACTCTGGTGGACAAGTTGTGACCTGCACATTCACCACGCTATGAGATGAGCAGCTCACGGTTCTGCTCCGCCTTTCTAAAAATAGCTTGCACCAACAATTAAAGGTAACGAAACACCAAATTTATATTCACTCACCTTCTCCATGCTCATTTTCTCAGGCATGACGATGATGCAGCGGTAGCCTTTTACAGCTGCAGCCAGGGCCAATCCAATACCTACACAAGTGAACACACACACATACACAGGTTTTACATAACTTCAACTTATTTAAAAGGCACCTCCCCCCCGTAGCCTCACACACATTGCAGAGTACAAACACGTGCTGTCAATTACCAGTGTTTCCAGACGTGGGCTCAATAATAGTATCCCCAGGCTTCAGGATGCCGCTCCTCTCGGCGTCCTCCACCATGCGGAGGCTGATCCTGTCCTTGACGCTGCCGCCGGCGTTGAAGAATTCGCATTTTGCCACTAAAAAAAAATACACATTTGTAAAATACTTGCTTCAGGGTTACATTAAAAGCCCTTTTGGGGAAAATGATAGAATTGTTGCAATGTTTCAAGTTTCCCAGGTGTGAATGAGTCAAATGTTACCAACAGTCACGCCTTCTGCCTTATCTGAGTATGTGTCTTGGCTTGAGTGTTGGGAGTGACTCACTTAGTTCACATTTGAGTCCAAACGCTTTGGGGATCTTGTTGATGCGCACCAGGGGAGTGTCGCCGATCCTGTGCAGGATGTTGGGTAGGATGGTGGGGGTGACGGATCTGGGAGGAGGAGACAGTGGAAGACACACTGTCACCGTCTGCACACGTGCATTCACACGACGACATGGTTGTTTTTACTTGTTACAATAGGTGTGATGTAATATCGCACAAGCTGCCACTTGTTGCTTTCTCGCTTTTATAAAACGAGGAATTTACGTGTCAACTGTCACTTCTCAGTTATTTGTCCCGACTGGTTTTCACTGGCTTAGGCAAACTAAATACTAAAGCTGTCTATGCATTGAAATCCCACGCAAGCTTTTGTTGGTGAGGCAGTAAAGTCAGTGAGAGAGATGATGACACGCTTTACAGTAAACGCTCCACCAGGTGAGCTGCTGGATTCCACTGCAAATCCAATCAATCAACCTTCATATGTTAATTTAAAGCACTTTTCATTCAGATTAACGCAGTTCAAAGAGCTTTGGATGAATGACAAGTGAAAAGGAAAAGGATAAATCAAGTAATGAGGTGAAATTAAATAGATTTAAAAAGATATAATAACTTTAGCAGGATAAAAATTATTTAAAGACAATATAAGAGAATAAAATGAAGTGACTGACGACTCTAAATCGGGCCTCAACGGTGTGTTACATAACCTCAGTGGGCAATAGTTTCACATGTCATAACACTGGAGACTTGAAAAACGATACCGACCTCGGGACTCGCGTGTGAGGAGAGTCAGCGTTCGAGGCCCCGAGCCTCCATGTGCAGCGGCTGGGAAGGTCGGGCCGGATCCATTTCCTCTCGGGAGAGGTGCTCTTTGTGCTGATCTGAATGGTCCGGGCCGTCTCCTCGCCGCCGCCGACCATGGGCAGCTTGTCCACCCCGTTGAGAGGGAAGGAGCCCTCCCGCAGTTTGGAGTCTCCGTTGGTGTGGTTGAGCATTTTGGCAGCGTGAGGGCAAACTGGGCCCTTCACGGGGGATTCTTTGGTTGAAGGAACAGACGGCATGGCTTACCCTGGAAAACACAGATAATGTGTAAAGAAAAATTATCAACAAAAAAACAATTGAAGTATATTGTAAATTATTCTCCGCCTGCACTGATGTATGATGCAATAAAAGGAGGTCCCAGTGGAAAACAAACACTGAACCACTCCTTTACCCATTTATTGCTGAGTCACATCAGTGCCGGCAATGCTTTGTCATGCTAAGTTGTGGCTTTTAACAGCGCACTCACTCTTTTTCCATCCTTTTCTGCACTGCAAGTTTGTTTTTTTTTACACCCACTCATATTTGGTACTTTGCTTAGTCATGATGAGCAAATTGGTCAAGTGCTTCTTCAGCTGCTGATGTAGAAACCACTTCCGAGAAATAATGCAAAATGGCGACATAAGTTACAGTATTACTCACTGTAGAAAAGGAACAATGAGACTTCTTGGTCAAGACTGATCACCAACGGACAGTCTGTCTTAGATTATCTTTGTTTGTGAATGTAAACCCAAAATGACCCAATCACTGGTTGTAAGTTAGCTTGTAAAAGTCACAAATGTATAACTAAATGTCAAACATTATCTTAAACTGCAGTTCAGCAGCACTGCTCGGTTGTAAATAGTAACAGGGCTGTTGAGTGGGTAACTGACTGTTTACCCAGACGATCAGATTATTAACTACACAATTACTGAGTTTATATGAGGCTCAGGACAGGAGAAGACAGCTCATCCTACAGTTTGACAAATAATAAAAGTCTGGTCTGGCAGTAAACTAATAGTTTTAATCATCAGTGAAGCTTAATGCCAAAACCTTTTATCATCTCTTTATTAATGTGGCGTAAGTAACCTGTAATGGACCTTTTTCCTCCTTTACTGGTGTTTTAATCAACAATTTCTGCTTCATTTATTCTCAAATGATGATAATCTTGAGCTAAAAATCTGCCTCCTCCCAGCTTTTAGCCCATCTCTGTTTGACTTGTTCCTACATCCATTAGGTTTCTCTCCACCATCCAGCTCATATGAACCTTCACTAATGCACAGTGCACACAACGGGGCCCAGCTGTTAAACCAGGGCCCCTCTTTGACTCCGGCCCGAGTTGGGACAATGTCCACACAGTAAACCATCCACGTCTTCTTAAGCAAACAGCTCTGCATGGGAGAGAAAATGCTGTGGAGTTAGATAGGCTCTTTCAACTCCAGCAATTACTGAAGAAGTAGAAAACTTCAACTTTTATCTTTCATTAGTGAGGTAAACGACTATCTTTCTCAAGTGTTAAACGTCTGTTTCCTGCACACAATTAACACTTCACTCTGGCATCAGATGATCTCAACCACTAGGCATGCAGCTAATTAAAGTTACACTTGCAACAACCGCTGTGGTAAATGTGGGAAAGTGTAGGTGATACGTGGGTTCAACAGGGCAACATGATCCTCTGTGAGAGAGCACATGCGGCACGGAGCCCAGAGTGCACTGCAGGGAAGACTTGAAAGGGGATTTGACGAAGGAGAAACTTCAATTTGTTTAATATGCTGCACTTAAGCCAGAAATCCAATCTCCAAATACCTACCAGGACGAGGAAACACAGTGCCAAATCACCTGATCCTGAGTCTGGCAACATCAAACCAAGCATAATGAAAAATCCTTGTAATATTCTTACCATATCAGACTTGGTTATCTGCTTAAGTAGTGGCATTTCTAATCTCCTTTGGTATGTACAGAGCAGTACACTCCCCCATCTTTTCTTTTGTCTTAAAATTCTATCTCAGCTTATTATAAAAAAAATAGGCTCAAGTGTTGCTCAGATATCTGCTCCACCAGCAACAAACACAACCAAAGTATCAGCTGGTGGTCACCGGCACAAGAAGAGCAAGCCTATAGATACCCACTCAGCCATAACAAATGGTGGGCCACATGTGAGCAGCAGGAATGTTGGCCATAAAAAACACACCGGACATGTACACCTAATAAATAAATAAATCAACCTAATGATGATGGTGACCTTTAAACTATTATGGAAATCACCATGTTTCATCCTTATGTCAGCTCACAACTATAACTGATAATAATAAAAAATTGAAAAGCACATATTAATCAAAATACTAATACTAGGCCTACTACTAAAATAATATTAATGAAGGGTCATCCCTTTTTAGTTGAATTTGGAAAAAGGGCAAACATTTCCCTCTTCCAGGCTCAAGTGTTTTGCGGTTCAAGAATGTGAAGATGACACCTTGAGCTCCCTTGGACACAACTATTAGTATTTAGTGCTGGTGTGTGATATTTTAAGGACTAAAGGATGAATGAACTAATGTAAAAAAAAAAATTGACATTTGATACCAAATAACAAAAAGAATGGCTTTCAGTTTCGTATGTGGATTCCTGCTTATTTTCTTGGCTATATTACATAATAAATGGCTAAATGTTAAACATCGTTAGGTGTAGGACCTTTAAACATAAGGCTCCAGCTCTGGGGACACTATGATGAACATATCAACATTAAATTGAGCGAATAATCGATATAATAGTGGGTCAATTGATGATCAGCCGCTGCCCTATATTGCATCATCACGTTGCTTGAACGCCTAATAGAAATACAACAGAGCATCTACATGACAGCATTGATCAAATATAATAATGAATACAATATAAACAACGACAAACGATAAAAAGTGTAAAGATGATTCAGCGCCGGGAGGGATGGATGGAGAATAAAAACACAAAAAACAACGAAAACCCATCTCGTGTTCATTGTCATTCATTTATAAAGACATAGGACATTTTCTGTTTATTATCAAAGGGAAATTAGCAGAAATGAACGAAAGTAAACGCGCTGATAAACACCGCATCAAATATCTGCACTACGCACTTTCAAGGTTGCATCAGACATCTGAACCACAGGCACCAAACGCGACAAAAAAAAATCCCCCACGTGTTTTAAAGCGTCTCTGCTCCTATATTTCTCCATCCTTCGCTCCCTCCTTTAGTTTGATCCCCACTCACCTGAAGACTGAGATGCTGTGAGGAAAAAAAAATGTGCTGGAAGACAAATAAATAAATTGATGCAGACTCCGATGCTCACGTCGACCCTGAACACGGCACCTCGGAGTGAGCAGCCTCCGACAAAGACAGCGGCTTTCGTGCCGGAACACGTGGACCAAACGGAGAGAGGGGCGTGGTCAAAGTTTCACTCTGGCCTCTCATTGGCTGCCGCGAGGGCGTCTGTTTGTTCCTCTCGACCAATCAGAGCAGAGATTTCTCAATAAGGGTTTGGGAAAAGGCTGTGGTAAAGTTGTCCGCACCATCTGTTTACCTTTTATTGACCAAACACACGCACCGCATGCTCTGCAGCGCATGTGACATGTTCAAAAACTTCTCAGGAGAAGCTGCCACAACCAAAACGTTACATTAATCAGCAATAAAAAATGTTTTTTGTGTTATTTAAATTAGCCAGCATATCCTGGGATTATCATCATATCAAATATATTCAAATGTAATTTACATATTTTCAGAAAAAGCTGTAATGCTGTGAATTATTTAGGGACAAAAATAGATTTAAATGCCAAATAGATTTCTAGTATTTCTTTTCTATCACTTCCCTCACTAACCACACTGGTAGTGTAGTAGAAAGTAGCATCCTGGCACAGCAGAGAGCAGATACCACAAGCTGAGCCACACAGTCTCAGGTTTACCGCAGGGTTATTTGATTAATTGCAAATATGACAGATAGAATATCAACTCATCTTCTCCCTGACTTACAGAGTAAAAGTTCAACACTTTATGTTTTAAACCGTCCAAACTCTTTATGTAATGCACAGAAACAAATTCTGTTTTTTTCTTTTCTTGCTTTTTTGTAATGTAATCGAATGACCTATTACATAAGTAACAAACAACTAACTGCTTCCAAATAAAACAAAAGTGCAGAGCGGAAAGGCCCACCCCACTGGCTGATTAAGCTTTGGTCAATATTGCATCAGTCACTATCAAAAAAAGAACATGAAAAGCATGTAACGGAAAGAGGAAGTGTATCAGGGTATTATTGAGCTTTGAACAAATATACTGTATATTCATAGCTAAAAAGCTCAATAAAAACAGAATTATTAATATATATAGAAGTAGAAGTAGATACTTAATATAGATGTATATTATATACATCTATATTAAGTATCTAATTCTGTTTTTAGCCTGTTTAATCTGATTAGCTTCCGTTCAAAGGAATCTACGTTAGAAATGTTATGTTATTTCAAACAAACGTTGCCAGAGTTACAAATCTGTTTTATTGAGAAAGCGACACAAGCTTGTCTTAAAAAAAGGAAATAAAAGAAAAAACACTTCCAACAATTCACCCAAAAAAAAAGAAGAAGAAGAAAAAAAAAAAGGAAATAACTTTGTAATCACTGCTGGGGTCAAGGGGGCGGGATTGTGGTGGGACAGTGGGGCAGTCTTGGCTTCTTTCAGAATCGCCCGGAGCGCTCCCGATCCCTCGACCTCCGCGGCGGCCTTTCGCGTTCCCTTCGTCGATCCCTGGAGCGGGAGCGTCGTTCCCGGGAACGTGAGCGAGAGCGGTGCCTTGTGGGAGAAATAGTAAAGAGTCAGTGACAAAATTCAAAATGCATCCTTGAGGAGAAACTTTTTTAGATTTCCGCACCTTTTCCTGCGGCGGCCATACAACTCCCTTCGAAGTTCCCGCGATATGGGTTTCAGATGCATGAAATTGCAGAAGCCACCTCGGGTGCACTCTCTGTTGGAAGAACAGCACATGCAGAGTTAAAACTTGCTGACACTGTATTTGGTGGAGCGGTGCCACAACTAAAAGGCTCTTAGTTACACGTTCTGAGGGGCACGCCAGCACGCCAAAACATCTGATGATTTATCTCCCTCGTGTCCTTCCTATCACTGGCAGAGCAAACAACCCCCGATCCAATGGAAAATCACTGAGACTCATAAAGGAGAGGAGCAGACGTTCCCTCACACTGCGCAAGGACAAAGTTTATCACTGCTTTTACAAGGAAAATGTGATAATTCCCACCACAGCTGGTACGAGACCGGCGTCTTGTGGGAAAACGGGAACAAGTTAATAGTGGGGCTTCATACTGCTGAGGACATGTGGGCAAAAAATGAGCTCCTGGGTTCCTGTGTCCCTGATCTCTGGGGTTTTCTCTGCTCTTTGCCCTGATGTCGGTTGATACTGTGCTTTACTGTTTCAATTAAATGAGCATAAACCAATTTTAACAGAGTAAAGCCTGGAGCTTTCAGGGCTCCACATACTCTGAGGCCGCGGGCCCTCTGCTTGGCCGCTCAGCTGCAGGGTCAACTCTGCAGCTTAATGTCGGATTGTCTTGCTGGAGACATTCCTCCAAACTGCCTTTACCAAAGCCTGTGCACACACAAGGTTTCATTTAAAACACGCCAAATATTCTAAATATTGCAATAAAGCAACCGGGTTATAATGTGATTAAGTCATGCAAACATTTATGGCGGTATCTTAAGTTAAATACCGTAAAAAATATTCTGTTTTCGGGAGTCTATGCATTTAAAGATGAAGACAAAGGAAGTGTGTGCATCTCATCTCCAGCTGTTACTCACCCCATTTCATACTGACGGCAGCAGGCTTCCCTGAAGTCAGTGACGGGGGAGAGCTCTGCGTGGATGGGTTGACCGTTGAACCAGCGGTTGTTCAGGTCCATGACCGCTTTCTCTGCGTCCTCCTCACGACGAAACTGCACCACACACAGGACGGTTATTTCTATTATAAGTAGCTTCTTGTTTAAATTCATGGAAAATAGCATCTTTTTTCATCAGTTCATGATGAATTCAATCCAAGATCTTACTAACTCGTTTCTCCTACCTTAACGTAAACATTGCCCACAAGGTGGTCGCCCAAGTTATCGCACACGTTCATCTCCTCCACCTCTCCGTACTTCTCCTCCATCTCTGTGAACACCTCCTGTGTCGGAAATAAAGAGAGGAAAAGATTCATTCAACCAGTCCGACCGGTTCCTAAACTCTATCTTATGTTACATTTAGCTTTTGTTAACAAAGAAATCACTAAACCCAGCAGCTAACCGACCTCCTGTGGGTGGTTTGCTACTGTAACACGTGTTGTGTACATGTGCAGTTGTTTTGCCAGTGAAGGTCTCACTCTCCTTGCCAAAACATTTTATACTTTACAGCTTTGTATCAAACGTTTCCACTGCGAGTAGGGCTTCGCAACATTCCTTACATTTTATCTACCTTTCAAAACATCCTGTCTCAACAACACAACACAAGCCGGGACACAAAATATCCATCTTGATATCTTTGTATTATACACAATGATATGTCATCTGTAAAAAACTGCCAAAGCCATGAAAACAGAAAATAAAATCAAGAAAATTTAATCTGAGTGAAAATTTTCCATGAGGGAACGCTGAGGTAAATTCCTGCTGCGTAAATATTGACTACACTAATAAAGGACTCTGGATTCAGCAAAGTCAGGCACATTTTGGCAATGACATGTTGCACCTTTTGGCAGCGTGAGCAAAGGCAGACAACACAGCTGTGACGTCATGTTGTGCAATTTTGTGGATAAACTGAAGTAACAGGCACAAAAGGTCGCTCACCTCGAAGAACTCGTCGTAGTGCTCCTGCATTTCCACATCGCTGACTGCGCCTAAAAAAAATGTCAACATAGTGGAGAGTCAGGGCGAAGCCGAACAGATGCTGGGATAAAAATCCTTAGAACGGTCAAAACTAGGTGTAGTTACATAGCATGGTGCTTTCTTGCAAACACAGATTCTGTATGTTGATGGATCGCTCGTGGCAATTCGACCTATTTCACAGAAGCAAAGTAGAAAAACTAGAGCTGACCCCTCTTAGTTTGCACAGTTTACTTTACAGTGAGATTTACCAATGGTTTACCTTTTTTTTTTCTTTTTGTGAAACTGCATGGACAATATGTGCAGAGGGACTATGACGTAAAAACACATGATATTTGTGTGACCTCATGGCTATAACTTGAAGGAGGGCGTTGAGGACAGCATGAATCAGAGTAAAAAAAACTTGAACTCTATGTGAAACTGTTCTATGAAAGCGTAAAGGGAAGAGCAGAGGGGAAGTCCGTTAATCATAGCTCTTGAGCTTCATTACGGATGTGAAACCAAAGCTCATCTGTGCACATTATTACTGCACCACACTGACTCTCTTTTGACTTAGGCCAGGAAAACATGCAAAGCAGCATGAGGCCAGTTACGCTAACACCAGGAAATGGCATGATGCGTTCGTTAGACGTCCTTGGAGGACACATATTATTCCTACGCTAAGCCAGATTAATGTGGGGAGGTGTGACACAGAAAAAATTCAGGTGGTCGGTGCTGGAGGGTCCTGCAGATGAAAGGAGAACTTACAGTGTAAACCATCAGCAGACTGGGCAGAGTTTTCAAGGTTATGAAGGTAAATGTTCAAGAGGGAAATGGTCTGAAATACAAAACGTAAACTTCTGTGATATAAATCCAACCAAATATAGAGCTGGGGAGGAAAAAGATGTGATTAGATACTTATGAAATTACACTAAGTACCAGGTAGTTATGTGACGGACTAAGCTGCATTCACAAGCATCTCAGAAAACAACCGCCCAACTGTTTTGTAGCTCACTTACAAAGATCTAAGCATATGTTTAACCTACTTTGAATTGTTTTTAAATATCAAAAGTAGGTAACAATTTCAGGCTGCACAGTCTGGCTATAATTTCCACTGCACGATGTTGATGTAGTTTAGCTTGAAAAGGTTGTGAATTGAAGTGAAGCTGAATGGAGTTGAATGATCCCAATAGACACAGCAACTCTGGCGACAACATTTCAGGCAGTTATAATACAAAAAGAAATGGATCGAAGCTAAATTAAGACTGGAATTGTTCTTTAAATTGTCTGCAGGAACCGTAAAATTTAATTTTCAGAACATTAACCCTTTCAGGTTAAAAGTGTTGACATGAAACAGTCCTAAGAAACTGTTTCATATCAACCGCAGAGTAAAACGTTTAAATGCAAAGACCAAAGAAAAACAGCCTCTAATCACACACCTACCTGTGTAAAAGGTTCTGCTTCAGCTCTACTAGGCTGGACTCGGCATATTTAATAAACACACACCTGACATACACACTACCACAGTAAGCACAGCCTGTGAGTACTGTTCATTTTGTTTGTGCAGTGGCATCACTGCACTGCGCTGCACTGTCACGTGAGTTTCAGATACTCAAGGCTGAAAAACAGATTGACAGAAGGGCGTTTGTGCTTGGCGTTAGTTTCAGCTGATAACAGGTGAATGACTATTTGGGGTGGGGTACCCGCCGGGAGATAATGGGGTGTCTGTCCAGGCTAGCAGGGCTGAAGCAGCGCCTCACATCTACTTTTATTTATTTTTCTGACTTACAGCGAGAAGCGTCGGCAGTCTGTGCACTGTTCTGAGGATTACGGTAGATGTTCTGAATCAGGATGGTCTGTTAGAGGAAAGATAGAAAAGAGATATGTGGTCAGACAGGATTTTCGTTTGTTTACATTTTCTGACTGTCATGCAGCCACAACAATGCTTGAAACTGAAGAAAAGAAAGCCACGATGATGACATATCAGGTACAATAAGCTGTAGTGCATCTTCAGGTTAAGCTCATTACAGCTTTAAATCCTCCTTAACCTAAAGCTATAGTGGTTTGTAAACTGGCCTGTGTTGCAGAGTCAGCATTTGTGTCAGATTTTAACACCTGTACTTAAGATTTATAGTTTAATTAATGCCTGCTTCCTAATTGTTAGAGAAATTCATAATGGTAAAACTACAAAACCAACAGGACATGTTTTTTTTTTGTTTTTTTAACACAAGTGATGACAGAATAACAAAAACATGGGTGGAGCAATTTGTGTCTGTGCGACGCTGCCAACTGGTCGAGTTGGAACAATCTCTTCTTCTGTTCCTTTGTTACAGCATTGAAACGTGGCCAGAAGTGTTTTAGCAGCAAAGACAAAAAAAGAAAGAAAATGGAAATCCAAATCATGTCATCCATAAGTCCATAATCTAAAGAAGCAAAGCCTTTCAGTCGCATTCTCACCTGGCTGAAGGTTGGTTTGTTGTGCAATCTTGAGCAGCGGTCTCCATGTCTGCACGCTCCAATTTTAAAATAGAAGGAACAATTGACCCTGGAAAACAAAGAGTCACAGTGTCATCGTAGTTGTCTTTACACATACAGTAAGAACATAGAAACTAGAAAAGTGCTGTGTTTTTAATAGTTTTTAGTAGATCTCTCATAACAAACCAGACCAAGAATAATGATGATACGACAGGTATGGGGAAAATGATCATTATCACAGGAAATAACTTATCATTTCAAAATGACTGTTTACATGTCCAAGAGCTGCGCTGCACGCGTAAACATCTTCACCTAACTTAGTAGTCCCGAAGTGACACGACGATAATCAGAAAGACAAACATTATCTATTATAATCGTGATTAGTATTCAACAGATTTCTTATGCTTAATATAAACCCTTTATCCAGAATACACTTAAACCTGTTATACTACTTTGCATGTAAACAAATGTAAAATTGTCCTTAGTTACATGTAGTTTAGTGGACTCCTTTGAATTATTAAAATAAATAAATATTTCAGCCATTTACCACCGTTATTTTTGTTTTGTTGTCAATCAGTTGTGGTGATTAACCTTACAGTCTATGTGATTAACATTTTTTCTGGTTATTCTGACAGGACTAATGCTTATTATTAATGAATCATAACACCATATGTGTAGCAATTTCTTACTCGGCAGCGATGAACATAACACACCATACCTTGTCATCAATACAATGTAAAGACTATATTTGATTCAGAGAGAAAAGCTTCTCAGTTCTCAGATCAGGTAAATCCTACCAGTGCATATCTGTAGCATCCTCCCCTAACTTTACCTCAAAGACGGTCTCTTTGTTTACCTCCAGCCACTAGCAAACTATCAACGAGCTTACTTAAGACAACAATTCACTTGCGTATGACTATTTGGACAGTTGTTTTTTCTTCTTTTATATGATAAACCAACTATTAAAAATTGTTAGTTTGGCTTGTGGCTCTTTTCATAATGTTTCTGAGCAGAATATGGACGTAAGCAATTATGATCGATTATATTGGCTGGATTTGATATTGCTGGGAGGATTATAACCTCTCTGACCCCAACTCCATAAATCACGCCCTTCTTCAAAAGTACAAGATGCGATTTTGCTGCACTCCACCGGTAAAAAGGAAACAAAACAATCCGCCTGAGCGGTGTAGCTTCTCTGCTAACAAACTCGTTTATTAAACCAACTTAAGCGTGATTAGGCAGTTTAATACGGTATAAAACATACTCCAAACGTTTATTCGTGCTCCAAAAAAGAAGTGAACATTTTGTAAATTCAAACATTTTGGCGCAAACTAACAACACCCACTAGTAGCAGGTTAGCTAGCTGTCTTCATGAGTTTCATTCAACGCGTTAGCTTCCTCTTGCTAACGTAAGGTTTACGAAGACGTTACGCGGCGCTGCGGCCACAAACTTAGCGCCGCCGAGAGTGGAAGAGAACCGCTGCAAACCAGGTTACTGTAAAACTACTCATTTTCGCGATTATAGTGCTAAATATGAAATAAAACTTACTTGTCTTTCTCTGTGCCGAAAATGGATGCCAGGTATTCCGCCATTTTCGGCCCGTCGGAAGCGTAAGGATGTACGTCATCACGTAAAGTCAGGGGGGAGTACGCGCAGTCGTCACCAACAGGGACCAAACATCCATGCCAGGGAGGGACCAGCGACTTGCTTGCACTGACCGTGAACGCCTCACGTCGGTGCTGTCGCCCCAGGAGAAAACAAACTTAACAATAGTTTTCTTATTTGAAATACTCAACTTTGTTTATTTGGCCCCGAGCTGCTCAGTTTTGATTGATTAGCAGGCTACATAACAAGAGGTGAGTTTTCCCAATGGTGCAAATAGCCTGTCAGTTTTCTGGTAGCCTAGTATAGGCTATTGTCGCCTACTTGCAGATGTAGGCTATAAACTACTCAGAATAAAGTAGGCTATATTGGCTAAATATTAATCAAGTAGTCTAAAGTAGTAATAAAGTGGTATAAAGTAGTCATAACACTGAATATTGACACAATAACACTCTTAAAATAGCCATTTTGTGTAATTCTTCTTTTATAATGAAAACAATTATTATATTCACATTCTCGATGTAAATATTATTAATTCCCCTCTCTTGTTTTACACATCAATGTCGAAATATAGTAAAGTAGTAGGCTACTAGGCACTGCAAAAGGCTAACAGTAATTTGAAATTTAAATTGTTAAATTTAAATATGTATATTTGTTTGTCTGTTGTCAAATTTTGGACTTGGAGTCTGTAATTAAGAAATATATATTTCTTTAAATTGTATTAGTATAGGCCTACTTTCCCTTCAGCGTGCATACTTCTCTATGGATTTAAAGCATAACAAGTCAGGGGACTTGATTGTGCATTTCCCATCATACAGCTGACATCATATACAAAGCCTGTGCTTACTGTAACATGCAGTCAAACCTCAGTTTGCTCTGAGGCGGCATTAGCCCCTGACAATAGATAAGCAAACCACGGGCTATTGGTGTTGCCTGATATCGACCGCACACGCACTTCAACAGAGTGGTCATTGAAGCTCAAGAGGCCACAACGTCCTCAATCTGCTCATCAGTGCACTGTCTGATCCTCCACGGAAACCACACGACTGTGCACAGAGCCACACAAGCTTGCAGGAGATGCAGACGGTGGAGATGAAAGGAAGGGAGAGGGGAGAGGAAGTGAGCTTGAAGAGGCTGAACCACAGCAGCTGAGAAAAAGTAATGACAAGATGTAAAAAGGTGTGCACACTGAAACAAGACTCGGAAATGAAAAGAGAGGGTGAGATTGTAGTAAAACATCACATCTCTGCTCTTTACATCTTAGCAGCTTCAGCACCTGAAACTCTGGGAACCCCCCCTCTGTTTTGAGATGTTTCACCACATTGGACTTGCAGCACTTGCAGAATCAAGACCACCCACTGTCTCATGTTCACCTCCACTGCATTCGCCGCCCCTATTTTGGGGGGGGAAACACACAGGGGTAGGACAGGAGCAGGCAGACAGAAGAGAAAGAGGAAGCAGTACGGTGGTTAACATCAGCGCTTCTCTATTTTGCACATTAAAATAAAGATGTGCGTGGAGGAACATCTCCTTCTACTTGGATTGTCCGTGAGTGGAAGATGACAGGAGGGGTCCCCATCATGAGACCTTACCGCTGCTGGACCGTCCTGCAGGTGTCCATCTTGGCACTGCTAGTTCTTGCCTCCAACGCTGACAGTAAGTGACTTTTTCTTGCATATTGTGCCATCTCACTGTTTATGTGGTGTTACCTTTTCCTGTCTGCGCTGTGTCAAATCAGCTCTTTGGACTAAAAACACAGCTCTTTTTTAAAATTTCGTCAGTGTAACCACTCCCCAAACTCTCTGGTAGGAGAATGAGGCCTTTTGTCTGTAGAGGTCGTGAACTCTTAAAGTGTATGAATCTCTCTGGACTCGGTGTCCACAGTGGATTCAGGTTTTAAAAGACATCAAAACACCATCGGCTCAGTTTGGTGTAAAAGCTGAAACAGTACAGATAGCAGCTATAGATCTATCGGCCATAAATCTGCTGTAAAAACATCACATAAAAAGCACGGAAGCTTCACTATGACAAGAAAATGAAGATATTTTTATTAAAACATGTTCCTCATGTTCAAAACGCTTCTTACAGTTAATTTCTTCTCAAACACGGGGCGGTGCGTGGCACAGTGGTTAAGGCAGCCGCCCCATGTATATGCAGACGCAGGCGTCCCCGGTTCGCGTCCCGCATCGGGCGGACCTTTCCTGCATGTCATTCCCCTCACTCTGCCTCCCCCTTTCCTGTCTATCTCTACTAATCTATCAAATAAAGGCATAAAACGCCCCCAAAAAAACAGGAGCCCGATCAAGACAATTTGATTTAAATTCCAACATAAAAGAAAACCAAGTCAAGAATTCATTTTCCCAGAGCTCATTCAGTTTATTTTTATTTTTCCTTTTGAAATACAAAGCACTTATGTGTAATTATTCTTCACACCCTCTGACCACAGTGTCACTTATGTATTTATATCTATTCTGTGGTTTTCTTGCCTGCTGCTCTGTGGTTCGTAGGCAGTGGTATTATCTAATATGAGTTTTCTGAATGTTAAATGATGTTAAATCATTATTATCCATGTTGTAAATACCAGAGATCTCATTTACATTTCATCTTTATAACCACTAGTCAAATTTTTTTATGGTCAAACCTACATAATGCAGCTTTAAAGTTCCCCATGGGACAGTCTTCAGGTGGAGCTCACTCTCGCTTCCTGCATTTGCTGGATCTTGTGCAAATTGTCGAAGAACTAAATGTGATTAAGTGATTTATTTCCCGTGTGTTTAGTTAGTTTTTTAGTTTCATTCTTACCCCTGTTAATCCTATGTGGTCATACTACGTGGAACTTGCACAATCTTACTAAAAGCGATATGAGGCTAATGTGTCACATATTGTCTCTAATATAACAACACATCATATCATTCACTTTATATTATATGAGCACAATAGATAATGTTGTTTGTGTTCTTGTTTCTCCTGCAGACTGTGATGAAGGTGTTAAAGTGCATCGTAACACAGTTCACAAGGCCTTCCTTGGACACAGTCTTACCATTGAGTGCCCTGTTGATTTCTGCACAAGCTCACAACCGGCAGTGTCCTGGTTAAAACTTGAAGGGAATAGTTCCTTTATCCCTGTTAATGTGAGCAGTAGCAGCCGCATTTCAGCAAACTGGGTAAAGTTAAGTCCTGGTAAAGGGATATCATATTTAATCTTTGAAAAGGTAGTCATCAACGACACAGGTGTGTATCGGTGTCAAAGTGGAAATGATATGGGTCACAGCATCAATGTCTCTGTTAAAGGTGAGTGAAACTTCTTCAACAGTCTATACATAACATTTGTTCCCACTGTGGAGTTTGTGAGCAGATGCAGCTTTCAGCTCTTCTACTGTATGTCACATCAGTGAGACAATAAACTTGTTTTTTTTTTTATAGATGATGATACATTTACCACCGTTGCAGTGGAGAATAACACAACAAAAGGTTATTCATCAGACTTAGTAATGTTGTTAATTCAGCTGCTTTTTGCTGAACATTTGTTTTGCCTTTGTTACTTATCTATAATAGCATCCCATGTAAACACATACATATTAAGTCAAGCTACTTGTTATGTTGCAGTTGAGCCGACTTCTACAACTGATTTAAATGATATACTGGTGTACTACGTGTACCCTGCTGCTGGGATTCTGACATTTGTCATCATAGTGATCGTTATATCCATCATATCCATGCGAGGGTGTAAAGGTGAGATAATTTGACTTTTACAATCATGGAATTTATTTTAAATCCAAGATGAAAGTAACATGAGAATGTAAAACAATGACTCATTTCACCCCAACTGCAGGTAAATCAAGTAAAGGGCAACCAGCAGAAAACCAGGTAAGGAAAGAAAAATGTATATTTGCTATATTAAACTTCAGTATTCCTTCAAACCTTTTCACGCAATATGAATGTTTACAGTACATGGAGATCCCCATGTTGGAGCAGGCCTTCCCACATGTCAGCCTGCAGGCCTCGCCGAGGAAAAGCCCCTCCGCCCCGCCGTCCCGGAGGCCCACCCGCAAGCAGAGACCATCCTCGCAGCCCAACGGGACGCCGGGAGACAACGAGGTTCTTTACAGCAGTGTGAAGGACAGCAGGGACAGACGGAGGAACGCGGTGCAGGAGGTGGAGGAAGGGGGTTCTGTCGTGTACGCTGCACTCAACCACCAGCAACCAGCGAGGGCTCCTGTGCCTCGACCACGGAGGCGGGAGGAGGATTTCTCAGAGTACGCAGCTATTCGCGTGTCTTAAAGACCTCAGGAAGTGGTGGGGCTGAATATCCTCAACATGGAGGACATCTCGAATCATTCCAGATCAAGTGGAGTGACAGATTCATCCTAGAGGAGCACGGGGAGCCGAGTAAACAAAGATGCAAGGACGAACTCACAGGATTAAGGATTACAGACACATGAGGAAACTCACAACATGAGGAGGAACTACGAAGATTTCCATCAATGACATTTGGTCCATCCTTTAAAGAACACACTGGCTCTTTCTGTTCTATTGAATGCTCAAACAGGACTGAAAGGGAACCAGGGAAAGGCAGTGAAACTTTTGAGTTGCATTGTTAGAAGGAAGAAAGACATAAAAGACGTCAGACTGGAGGTAAACAGCATGGGAAAGTCCAAAAGTAGCACTATGTGTTACCTAAACTGCATGTCAATTTTCAGGACTCACACAAACTGTCTAGTGCAGTTTTCACCGTACATGAAAACTGTGTCTGGTGGCGTTGCACATTTGTGACCTGAATTTACTCCTATGTAATAACAGTAATGGTTTCACAACTGTACCCTCTGTATTGTATCAGGTCTTTGTGTATTTTCAGACTAAATGAATGACTTTTTTGTAATGATGTGCTCCACAAACTAGAGTGATTGTCTACATTGGGGAATGTAATGATTATCTGATCATGTTGTGCAATTGATTAACACACTGTCTGTCCGTGATTTAAAAGATTATATATGTAAGATCTGCTCAGCTCTTGCACTTTATTTCCCCTTAAACCACCAAAGTATCTGTTCTGTTAACAAAAACACGAAGCCTAAGTGTGTGTGCTTCATCCGTCCATCAAAAAACAGGAAGTAGAAGTCGACCACATGCCTGTGCAGTGGTATGTAGAACACACCTAAAGTAATAGTTGTTTGACAGAAGAGGAGCTGCGTCTTCAAACAATTCCACCATGAGATCTAACTCCTGCCTGACCATCCTCCATGTTTCCATCATGGTGTTGCTCATTGGGACTTTGGGAGCTGATAGTAAGTTAAAGTTTTATTATTGTTTAGTTTATAAATCGCTCTCTATCAGTCTGCGCAGGTCTTTGTTTCTCTGCCGCTCTGAGTGTATTCACCAGTATATCAGATCGATTTGTTTGTTTTTGCCAATTTAAAGGTCATGAAAAACCTGAGTACGTTTCAGACATGCCCATATGACTCATGTAAATCCAGAGCAGAGTACTGGACATATGCATGGATGTGACAGTGCAACAGCATAAAATGCACCAAATACTGGTCCTGATTTCTGTTCATTATTTGCACCGCTGGAGAGATTCCATTTAAGTGTGTGGTCATATATCATATATCATATCATACAGTATATGAATGGTCTTACTCCAGCTCTTCAAAAAATGGAGATAGGAGAGCAGATCTTTTACCTGGAATAAGCAGAACTCCCTCTGAAGTCTCATCTGTTCGGTTTGAGTCCAAATCAGTGGAGCATGTCTCTTGAGAAGAGATTAAACCAAGATTATTGTATCTTTTACATTTAATGAAGTAGAATAAAGCTGGTTTCTTTTCTGCGTTGATGGAAAATTTGACATCACTTGCTTCTGTGCAGCCAATCAAATCACTTTATTTAATACCATATATGGTGTGAGAAGACATGGCCACACTGACTAACAGCCAAGTGTAAAAACCACAAAAGCCGCACAATGTGAACAACAGACAGACTGGCTCTCTGGTTAATGTGTTAATTTACTCACAACCATGAACAATAATAATAACAATAATAATAATGTCTTGCATTAGTGTCATTTTTACCCCTGTTAATCCTATGTGGTTTTACTACCTGGAACTTGCACAATCTTAATAAGAAAGCGATATGAGGCTAGCATTTATATTATTAACTTACTTCAGCTATTCACTTAATATTATGTGAAAACAATATATTATATTGTTTGTGTTCTTGTTTCTCCTGCAGACTGTGATGAAGGTGTTAAAGTGCCTCGAAACACAGTTTACACGGCCTTCGCTGGACACAATCTTACCATGAAGTGCCCTGTTGATTTCTGCACAAGCTCACAACCGGCAGTGTCCTGGTTAAAACACGAAGGGAATGGTTCCTTTATCCCTGTTGATGTGAGCAGTAGCAGCCACATTACAGCAAACTGGGAAGAGTTGAGCCCTGGTAAAGGGATATTATATTTAATCTTTAAAAAGGTAGTCATCAACGACTCAGGTCAGTATCGGTGTCAAAGTGGAAATGATGTGAGTCACAACATCAATGTCACTGTTAAAGGTGAGTGAAACTTCTTCAACAGTCTATACATAACATTTGTTCCCACTGTGGAGCTTGTGAGCAGATGCAGCTTTCAGCTCTTCTACTGTATGTCACATCAGTGAGACAATAAACTTGTTTTTTTTTTATAGGTGATGATGGATTTACCACCGTTGCAGTGGAGTATGACACAACAAAAGGTTATTCATCAGACTTAGTAATGTTGTTAATTCAGCTGCTTTTTGCTGAACATTTGTTTTGCCTTTGTTACTTCTATGTTTATATAGAGTAGCATCCCATGTGAACACATGCATATTAAGTCAAGCTACTTGTTATGTTGCAGTTGAGCCGACTTCTACAACTGATTTAAATGATATACTGGTGTACTACGTGTACCCTGCTGCTGGGATTCTGACATTTGTCATCATAGTGATCGTTATATCCATCATATCCATGCGAGGGTGTAAAGGTGAGATAATTTGACTTTTACAATCATGGAATTTATTTTAAATCCAAGATGAAAGTAACATGAGAATGTAAAACAATGACTCATTTCACCCCAACTCATGCAGGTATAATCAAGTAAAGGGCAACCAGCAGAAAACCAGGTAAGGAAAGAAAAATGTATATTTGCTATATTAGACTTAAGTATTCCTTCAAACCTTTTCATGCAATATGGATGTTTGCAGTACATGGAGATCCCCATGTTGGAGCAGGCCTTCCCACATGTCAGCCTGCAGGCCTCGCCAAGGCAAAGCCCCTCCGCCCCACCGTCCCGGAGGTCCACCCGCAAGCAGAGACCGTCCTCGCAGCCCAACGGGACACCGGGAGACAAGGAGGTTCTTTACAGCAGGGTGAAGGACAGCAGGGTCAGACGGAGGAACGCGGCGGAGGAGGTGGAGGAATGGGGTTCTGTCGTGTACGCTGCACTCAACCACCAGTAACCAGAGATGGCAAAAGTACAGGTTCTTTACTTGAGTAAGAATAAAAGTACCCGTGTAAAAAATGACTTAAGTAAAAGTAAAAGTACTGATCCAAATATCTACTCAAGTGAAAGTAAAAAGTAGGCTACAGGCTCTGAAAATTACTCAAAAGTATTATTAAAAGTAAAAAGTACTACTTCTATTTCTATTGTAAGATTCGCTGCAAAGCATAACCACATGATAATTTATCTGGAATCCATTTCATCAATGTTATTGTTTGTGACGACCCTCTCATGGGCTGGAGGCTGACCTGGCAGCCAATTTAGGGTCGTCAGCTGATTTGCCACACCTGGGCTCGTCCTATAAAGGCACGGCCGTGTGCTTCATTCTTTCTCTCCCTTCCACTCGCTGACATCCTTTTGGTTTTGGTTTTGCACCTTCAACACCTCCACAGCACACAGACCACTCATCCATGCACCGCATTCATGATAAATCCTACAGACTTTCACACCTCATTGTACATTTGGTTTATGTTTTAGTTACAATAAATTATTTGTTCTTAGTTAAACCTTGTGTGGTCTCCCTCCTTGTCACATTCACTGAGCCAGTTTGTGACAAATGGGGGCTCGTCCGGGATAATCCTGTTCCATGGTCAGTAACTTGGGGGAGTCACACGAAGTTTTGGTTAGATAATGTTTCTTTGTTCTATGGTGTTGATTTGAGTGGATGTCGGAAGGGAGCAGCAGTCGTTCCCGATTATGTTGGCTTGCAAACCCCTTTTGAGATTTCTGAGCCAAGTTTACCCTCGCTAGGCTGTAGTGGCTGGTCTCAACAGGAGACCAACCAGTTTATTGTTTTCACTTTAGTGTGGCGGAGAACGTGGCTGAAGACAATGTCTTGGGAGCATTTCCCCAGTTCTGAGAGGGTCGCCAGTTTCTGGTTGCCTTTAAGTACCGGTGGAATCAGTGCATAAGTACCCACCACAAGTACCTGTCCGAAGACTAGGTTTGAAACAGTTCAGCCAGAAAGTGGAAAAAGTCAGATAGCATTGGGGGGAACTTGGGCTCTGCTGTAGCTTTGGTATTTTGTAGGTGGATTGATTGGTGTTTTGCTCATGGGGTTGTAAACAGTTGGTGGTTGTGTGGTAAGATCTGTACTTGCTATCTCTGTACTTGATTTGTACCTCAGGATGTTCAGACCTAAGGGTTTTGGTAAGTTGGGATCAGGAATGTTTGCTTGTGAGGAAATGGTTTGGTTGTGTGGTGGTGCTTTGGCCTGGTAGCTTTGTGAACATTAGCACTACAGCTCATGCTTGACTGGTGAGCTTTGTTGTAGCTTGGTGGTTCCTACTTGTGTTGTGCCTTGGAGGCCTTTGGTTGGCTTGTGAGCCTTTGGTTTTGGAGGAACCTTTGGATTTGCTACTTTGGGGTAGTGCTATGTTAATTCCAGTTTTGTGTTTGGTTACTGGGATTTTGTAAAGATGAGGCATTGAGTTGCTTTGTCTTGCTACAGGCTGTAGGTTGGACATTTGGAGCTTGGAGGCTCATTTTGTCTGATATTCTGATGCCACACTTTGGGTCCTCACTTTCCTTTGTTCCTGAGAAAATAAATCACCATCCTGAGAGGTCAAGGTGGAACCTTGATTTTAAGAGGGGGGGTGTGACGACCCTCTCATGGGCTGGAGGCTGACCTGGCAGCCAATTTAGGGTCGTCAGCTGATTTGCCACACCTGGGCTCGTCCTATAAAGGCACGGCCGTGTGCTTCTTTCTTTCCCTTCCACTCGCTGACATCCTTTTGGTTTTGCACCTTCAACACCTCCACAGCACACAGACCACTCATCCATGCACCGCATTCATGATAAATCCTACAGACTTTCACACCTCATTGTACATTTGGTTTATGTTTTAGTTACAATAAATTATTTGTTCTTAGTTAAACCTTGTGTGGTCTCCCTCCTTGTCACATTCACTGAGCCAGTTTGTGACACAATTTAACATTGTTCTCTTCACCTGCTGGAACCAGAGAAAGGCAGTGAAACTTTTGAGTTGCATTGTTAGAAGGAAGAAAGACATAAAAGACGTCAGACTGGAGGTAAACAGCATGGGAAAGTCCAAAAGTAGCACTATGTGTTACCTAAACTGCATTTTCAGGACTCACACAAACTGTCTAGTGCAGTTTTCACCGTACATGAGAACTGTGTCTGGTGGCGTTGCACATTTGTGACTTGAATTTATTCCTTTGTGATAACAGTAATGGTTTCACAACTGTACCCTCTGTATTGTATCAGGTCTTTGTGTATTTTCAGACTAAATGAATGACTTTTTTGTAATGATGTGCTCCACAAACCTTTAGAGTGATTGTCTACGTTGGGAAATGTAATGATTATCTGATCATGTTGTGCAATCGACTAACACACTGTCTGTGATTTAAAAGATTATATGTAAGCTCTGCTCAGCTCTTGCACTTTATTTCCCATTAATCCACCAAAGTATCTGTTCTGTTAACAAAAACACGTAGCCTAAGTGTGTGTGCTTCATCCGTCCATCAAAAAACAGGAAGTAGAAGTCGACCACATGCCTGTGCAGTGGTATGTACTGTAGAGCACACCTAAAGTAATAGTTGTTTGACAGAAGAGGAGCTGCGTCTTCAAACATTTCCACCATGAGATCTAACTCCTGCCTGACCATCCTCCATGTTTCCATCATGGCGTTGCTCATTGGGACTTTGGGAGCTGATAGTAAGTTAAAGTTTTATTATTATTTAGTTTATAAATCGCTCTCTATCGGTCTGCGCAGGTCTTTGTTTCTCTCACGCTCTGAGTGTATTCACCAGTATATCAGATCGATTTGTTTGTTTTTGCCAATTTAAAGGTCATGAAAAAACTGAATACGTTTCAGACATGCCCATATGACTCATGTAAATCCAGAGCAGAGTACTGGACATATGCATGGATGTGACAGTGCAACAGCATAAAATGCACCAAATACTGGTCCTGATTTCTGTTCATTATTTGCACCGCTGGAGAGATTCCATTTAATTGTGTGGTCATATATCATATATCATATCATACAGTATATGAATGGTCTTACTCCAGCTCTTCAAAAAATGGAGATAGGAGAGCAGATCTTTTACCTGGAATAAGCAGAACTCCCTCTGAAGTCTCATCTTTTTGGTTTGAGTCCAAATCAGTGGAGCATGTCTCCTGAGAAGAGATTAAACCAAGATTATTGTATCTTTTACATTTAATGAAGTAGAATAATGCTGGTTTCTTATCTGCGTTGATAGAAAATTTGACCTCATTTGCTTCTGTGCAGCCAATCAAATCACTTTATTTATTACCATATATGGTGTGAGAAGACATGGTCACACTGACTAACAGCCAAGTGTAAAAACCACAAAAGCCACACACTGAACAACAGAGAGACTGGCTCTCTGGTTAATGTGTTAATTTACTCACAACCATGAACAATAATGTCTTGTCTTGCATTATGCCAGTGTCAGTTTGCTGGCAGGTAGCTATGGCAACACATTAAATGTTCCTGCAAGTGGTGGGATGTCAGTTTATCTCGGAACTGTGAACGTGGCCAAACTGTATCTCATCTGAAGACGAGGAAATGATCAAAAGTCTACAGTTGGGGTTAGACAGCCACAGCTGAGGTCAGAGCCTACAAAGCTGACCTATATTTTCAGTTTGATGGTCACAGGTGCAGCTAAGAAAACTGAATTTTCTTTCCTGTGATCTCATTAATTTCTCTCATTCCTACAAGCTGACTTTTGTAACCCATCTGTTTTAAAACTTCACTTCCTCTCTGACTGTCCTCTTTATAATTTCAGTACAAGAAATCTCAAATGTTAAACTTGTTGCTCTCTGTAACAGCAGCATCCAGCTATAAACTAAAAACTTCTGTAATATGGAATGGGAAGTTACACTTATCTTGTTACTTCCATGCATAACATAACATGGAGATAAAATAACATGGAGATGTCCTGTCATATCTTGTGTTAACTGGACTAGACGTTCTCCTCCTGTAGGAGCAAACTCAGACTGTGACAGAGGAATTGAAGGGCTTTCATTCTTACCCCTGTTAATCCTATGTGGTCTTACTACCTGGAACTTGCACAATCTTACTAAGGCAGCAATATGAGGCTAGCATTCATCTTATTAACTTACTTCAGCTATCCACTTTATATTACGTTTTATATTACAAAAACAATATATTATTTTGTTTGTGTTCTTGTTTCTCCCGCAGACTGTGAAGAAGGTGTTAAAGTGCATCGTAACACAGTTTACGAGGCCTCCCTTGGACACAGTCTTACTATGAAGTGCCCTGTTGATTTCTGCACAAGCTCACAACCGGCAGTGTCCTGGTTAAAACTTGAAGGGAATAATTCCTTTATCCCTGTTGATGTGAGCAGTAGCAGCCACATTACTACAAACTGGGAAGAGTTAAGCTCTGGTAAAGGGATATTATATTTAATCTTTAAAAAGGTAGTCATCAACGACACAGGTCAGTATCGGTGTCAAAGTGGAAATGATATGAGTCACAACATCAACGTCTCTGTTAAAGGTGAGTGAAACTTCTTCAACAGTCTATACATAACATTTGTTCCCACTGTGGAGCTTGTGAGCAGATGCGGCTTTCAGCTCTTCTACTGTATGTCACATCAGTGAGACAATAAACTTGTTTTTTTTGTATAGGTGATGATGAATTCACCACCGTTGCAGTGGAGAATAACACAACAAAAGGTTATTGATAAAATTAAGCTTCCATCCCCTCTCATTAAGACTTAAAAACCCTGTGTGGGAGGAAACCACAGAAATGGATGTATCACCTGCTTTTACCTGAATTTGACAGTTTCCTCCTGTGACTAAATGATTAATGATCAATTCTGTGTCTTGCAAATCTTTTTTCAGACATCACATCACTTAAAACACAACCAGTTGAGGTGTCAACTGACTCCCTCTCAGTGTGATTGATTGCCGTCTCTCAGGTGTCACATAAGTTGAATAAAATTACCTTTTTTAATTTGCAGGAGGCCCCGCCCCTCTGACGATTTCCTGGCATTGTGTGTATCGCATTATTGCATTCCTGGCGTTTATCCTCGTGGTCACAGTGATATGTCTTGCATCGACACAGAGGTGTAGAGGTGAGACATCTGGGTTTTTCCATACAGCAGCTGTTTGGTTCTACACTGAAGGGGGTGACCTCTGACCTGACGAGCAAAACAGATTCAAAATGACACAAAATAATAAAAGTTAATATACATAACACTGTGGGAACAATAATTAATCTCACCTGATGTCTACCCAAAGGTGTGTGTGGAGCAGGAGAACCCAAGAGCGCACCAGACCCGAGCTGCCAGCCTTCCCGTGGCTCCTCACGTGTCCGTCACATCTACGAAAACGACCCATATGTTCCTTAAAATCAATCTTCAGAGTTAAACCTCATAATATCAGCGCCATGATTGATATCAAATATCAAAAACATTTCATATTAATCATCTCAGGACCAGAACTTATATCTTCCATCTGAGCTTTCACTGATTTCTGTGTAAAATGAGTCAGTCAGTGTTTAAGGCGTTGTATTATGACGTAATATCCTGTATTGATTGGGTTTCAATACTTTTGAAATATTCAAATAGTTTCTTTTCCTATCACAGTTTGAAGAGCTTTTAAATTCCTGTAAATCAAGCTCAACAGAAGTGAAATTTAATGGTTGAGAAATCCTCCATTGTTAAATCTACCACAGCTTGTTTGTGCCTTTGTGCAGTATAACACATGTACAGGTAAATAGTTTTGTTTCCTGTATAGGTGTCAATGTTTTGTGCACACATCCGGTGGAGTTTACTTCTTTTAAACCTGATTGCTTCTCTGTAACGCTGTCTCTGTGTTATAGCTTGCCACCTCTGATCTTCACTCTCTCTGTTGCCGAGGATCTGATTGATGTAGCGCCTCTTGTTGGGTTCAGTGCAGACGGAGAGTCGACTGACTGACGAACAGGAAGCAGAATTAAAACCACTAGTCACATACAAGTGAAAACAAAGGAATGGAGGTTGTTTTACAGTGGAAGACATGAATCAGAGACACGTCGCTCTAACTCATCAAGCTCAGATTTCATCCAGATGTTGAAGCAATTCAAATAATAGTCATAATAATAATCATCAAAATAAAAAACATTGAAAATCTACATCAACATTGAATAAGTTAAAAACCACAGACAATTGTGGTTGTTTTTTTCCAACAGTGTGCGTTCTAATAACTGCAAATGTGCGTTTTATTTTTATAGTTTTGTATTTATGATAAACAATAACAGCTATAATAAATTCATTGAGCCGTATTTGCCCCTTTTGAAGTCTAGTTCTGGTTAATTTGTGTAAATCCCAACATCAGTCTGCACTATGAGTCACCTTCGAAGGTGTAGAAAACTCATCACAAGATCAGCTCTCCCACCCTGAATCCGGGAAATGACACCTTTCACTTCAGACTGAAACCAGAAGACAATGAAAATAACCAAACTGCATCTCCATCGCATAATCCTAAAGGTCACAGCGCAGATATTCACCATTCAACAGGAACTATGTGTGAAAACAGTATTCACCATATCGTAATTTGTTGATGTTGACTGCAGGGAAATTAGATCAAACTTTAAAATAATGCAGTAGCACCTTAGTGTATTCATATCTAAGATTGAACACCTGAGTGAGAACTTGTGATTTTGTGGCAACAGGACAGAAACCACACTGATCTTACTGATAATTTTTTTTCGTTGCTTTGTTGTTGACTGAATAAAAGACAGTTTTTCCAGCTGGAGTGTCAAACTGATGAATGCTGCATAAATAACCTAAAACACAATAAATAAATACATTTTTAAAAAGGGTTGTTGTGTAGAAGGGGCTGTATGAGGCGTGTGGCAGATCTTGCCCTGCGGGATCCGACCTCTGTGGTTTTTAAAGTGCTCAAAGCTGAGGTATACATCGCTGCACTGCATGCACACTTGAGCACAGACACGCACCAAAAAAAACAAAAAACTGTCTTTTGATCAACACCCCACCCAGCCTGCTGCATCGCCCACCAACCACTATGTGACACATGCAACACTTTGCCCCCTTACAACAAGGAAGTCCAAAAACGCTGCGTGTGAAGTGGGGATGTGTTTGGTTCTTCATATACCTACATTAAAACCTGTTCATTAGGGTATTTTTGGTGCAACAGAGTCACACAGTAAATATGAATGAAATCTGCACGGGCAAGGAAAACCTGAGAACTCACTTCAAAAAAAAAAGAAGAAAAAAAAAAGAAAGGCGCCATCTAGTGTTGAAAAAGCAAAACTCAGTATATTGAACTTAAAATACAACTGGCTGACGATATTTTATTATCTTGGTGATAGAGTTGGTGACTACTCAACAAAATCCTTCACAATTTCAAAAGAAATGAGATAAATAATATTGAAATTATTAATTCCTAGGAGCGTGACTCCGTATCTAAAAACCAGCAAGGGACAAAAAAACAATAATACACCGGTGGTTTTATAGTGAACTCATGCCACAGTTTCCTCTAGATAAGGCTCTTTATTATTATTATTAGTCAAATCAAATGCTTTAATAACACTGATAACGATCAATAGGAGCTCGGTGCCTCTGAGTAGCAAAGGAACAACTTACCCCTTCCTGTCTTTGTGAGCTTTATGGAAACTGTAAGGAGAAAAAATATGATTCATTTGTACTGTACAGGAAGTGTTAGGATAATAATATATGTTTTTCCAAAACAGTCAAGGAAACCGTATATCCTGAAAGCAAGGGGGTTTCTAATGTAAGGATGATTACACTCTGTAGTCTCAAGGTTGAACTGTGTGCATAGATATTTCCAAAGTGTCAAATACCTGAAATAACACTTGTGAAACTGGAATTTGAAGCTATTTTAAGCGTGAAATATTTGCATTGGTTAGTCATAGACCATTTGAAACAAAAAAAAGAAAGAAAAAAGACAAGACGCCATTGGAAGAGAAAAAGTAAAGTCACTGGAGTGGGCTGCAGAGGAAATGAGTTTCCTCTTGTGTAACATTGTCTTGAGGTTACAGTACCACCCACTGTCTTATACATCACCACCACTTAGAAAATATGAGGCACCAAAAGAAAAACACCTCCAGGTGATAGAATAAGCAGCGAGACAAAAGCAAGATAAAGTCTCAGGTTTTATTTGTTCCAGTCGGTGCTGATTCCCACCTCAGTGACGATACAGGAAACTATTGATCAACTCTTACACAGTGAAGTGAATACTGCTCAAAAACAACACAGACATATTAAATGGAAAAGGAGTGGGAATGTGAAATTTAATGTTTAACATTGCTATAATATCAGGATTTAAATCTTGAAATGATCTTAATATACAGATGTGTAAGCAGATGTTAGGTGGACATGTAAGAATCCAACCACAGCTGTGCTAGAAGATTTTTTTTTTTCCTTTTCGATAAATGATTTTGAGATTTTCTACAAAACTTAACTTCACTGTACATAGCCCATGAGAGCTTATATTGTAGTTATATATATATTTCATATTAAATCCTACATTACCTATCATTAATCTGACCTATATTAATATTTTCTGCAAACAAAAGTAACTTGTAACAATGTTTGACTCTGAAAGGTCATGAAATACTGTACATCAATGCAAACAGGTGCACACATACACACACGCACACTCTCTCATACACACAGACACACACTCCAGATTTCTTTACCTTTCAGAACATATATATATATAAAAAGGAGGAGAAACAAACGTCTCCTGTTACTGTCTCACAAACTGCAGCTCTGCAGCTATAACATACCATAATAATATATATAACTCTTTACCACAGATGCAGCTGTGTCTATTAATCTTCAGCCACAGTGAAGACCCTGACAGACTATTTTCCCAATCAGCTGTGTTTTATTTATTTGTTTTTTGTTTATTTTGTTCTTATTTTTATTTTTTGTCTGAATGGGAACTCCTTATATTTTTTATTATTTACAATTTACTTTCAAACTGTGGGGTCCTCTGAGCCACATCTTGCAAGACTGGGTGATGGATTAGGTTTAGGATTTGGAGCATGATGAATTGTTGTGACATCATAACGTTACAGGAAGTCCTGAGGGCTAAATTCAAGGCACAGATTCTCAATACAAGTTTTGATACAGTAAAAAAAAATAGATTAGACCTGTTTTATCATAATAAAAGTAAAAAAAGACATGGGGATTTCACAAAATGGGACCTGTAAATAAGACAAGGTGTGCTGAAAAAATACAGGACTTTTTACAATATTTAATAGAGTAAGAGATCTGAGGCAAAAGACCCCACAGTTTTTGTTTTGTTTAATCTAGATGGTATTAGCTGGTTTCTAAAAAAAAAGTTAGCAGACTTTTGTTAATTATAATAAAATCTCCAAAAAACTAAGTGAGTGAATGCAAGTGTTTGACTACAACCACTGCCCCTCCATGATGGAGTGAACAGATAAAACGCTCTATTCTTATCATGAAGACTAAAATGTGGCATTAGATAGATGAAGTGGTTTCAGTTGTTGTGTTTACTGACAGGATCCTCTCAGCTCGTGGAGGCAGAAGCAGCAGTGTTGTCTCTGCTCAGTGAGAGCTCTGTTCGCTCCCTCTGCAGGGCACGGTGCTGGGCAGCTAGGTCAGGCCCAGAGCCGCGCTGGACCTTCATCAAAGCAGCAGTGACGCCCGCAGCTCCAAATCAGTCTGGACAGGAACGGGACAGAGCCACAGTTAGAATAGTTGTCAAAACTTTCCACAATTGTTTCATTTCCCGTTTCATGCTTAAATCACACCGATCAAATCCTTCCTCTGTATGTTGCTTTTTTTTCCCCTGACACGGCGTCGCTGAGATTTCATCTGTACAAGGAAAAGCACTTTGAGTTTGACAGTATTTTGGGACACCAGCCCACTGGTCATTAATTATCACATCACATGAGAGAACTGAAACATCCAATCTCTGTCTCCCTGAACTGGTTCATGGGATGGTTTTTTTCCCTGCAGCCTCATGAAACTCACATTTACACATCACATAACACAACAAGATCTACTTTTTTTCTTCTAAAGCAGAGGAAGGATGAAGAAATACAACATAAGATGATGTTGTGTTGGTATGATTCTCACACAGGAATGCAAATCTAAACTTATACATGTCTAAACACACACACACATGCACACACATAATCCCCAGAGCGCCCACTCGGATCTAAAAAGACCACATGCAACACAATAATGAAACACTGCAGGAATTCCACAGCCGTGATTAAACGTCTGCCACACCTCAACAGTCATGTGGCAGCAGTGTGAGTTATGTAGAGTAGAGGTGGATCGCTCACACAAGGTGCCTAAACGCTAATTAGAGCAGGAGTGACAGAATCAACACAGCAGAAAGAAAAACGGTAACACTTTGACATCTATCTCTGACTATAACGTCTTATAACCATACTTATTAGTTATAGCACTGCATAGCTATAGTTATAAACACTCATAAATGATCATAACACACTATAAAGCATTTTATCAAGTCTTAAAAGGTCAGGTATTATAATATGTTATAATTGTAAATGACAATGCCAATATTAATAATCATGCATTATAAATATTGTTATAATGTGTTATAATTGGCTTATAGATGTGCATAAGTATCATTATAAACACTCAGAAAGTATCAGAAGGCTTTATAACAATTATAATGTATTATAATACCTGACCAAGTCTTATAACTTTATATTGTTATGATTATTATTATCAAGCATTATGATCATTTATGAGTGTTTATAATTATAGTTATACAGTGCTATAACTGCATTATAACTCATTACAAGTGGTTATAATGCGTTACAGAGACAGGCATCAAGTAAAGTGTTTTAAGGTTATGTTTGTTTTGTTTTTTTTACAGGATATTGACCAGCCAGTGTCACCTTTTCCTAGGACCTCTAATCTCTAAGGAACAGTGTTACACTCAGTCCTGCCCTCATGATTCAAGGGCGGACCATGATTATGTGCCGTACCGGGCGTGGCGCCGCCCTTGTACTTCCTGCGGTGCCATAGAATCAAAGGTGCCTCTGAAAGCATGCACTTTCATGTATAAATGGCTCTTATCTGTGGTCAGCTTCCTGTGCCTATACCGCTGCTGCACCTTTCAGTCCGTACTGTACATCTCCACCCGGGCCACGCCACAAAATCATGGAAAACGGACACAAATAGACGAGCTGCGTTTTTACTGGAAGAACCTCCTCGGGCCTTGACCCGATTTCCCAACTGTGGCTGAAAGAAGCGGAGGCTGAACTCCGCCCCACAGGGAACCACAAAAGTTATTCTGTGGTCGGCCTGCAGCTCAACCTCAGCCGCAGACATCACAACGTTTCAGACCATCCACGGTTTGGGTTTGGTCTCTGAGTTTCAGACGGCTGACGGCTCTGCCACTCATTCAGACAGGAAGTGCCACCGCACTAACACCAACTCAGATTTTATCAATCGACTGAGTTGTACTGAGTTGAATAGTGTTCTCTCCTCTCTGCATTTGTGTTCCTGGTGGTTTGAAGTGGGTGAGGCTCAGGTAAAAAGAACTTTCATGCACTATTTAGAAATATTATAATTAATCAATCACTGCCAGTTGCTTAATATGTAATGCATCATACAGTGTGTCAAATCTATTGTTGCCCAATCAGTAGTGGTCTTACTGGAAGTGAACGAATTAGGTCTAAATAAGGACGAGAGGCCTTGATGCACTTTACATCACAGCTCTTTTTCCCTGAACCACAATCTGAACCCCATCACAGTAAAAGCCTGTGTTCCCAGCACATTTCATGCAAACCAAGACTGGGAATTACAGTGTATGTGTGTGTGTGTGTGTGTCTGTACAGTCAAGTGTGAGAGGCTGCGTTGTTATCAAGCGGGCAGGCTGTCAACTTTGGGTTCGGCCCCTCCTCCTCCTCACTCTCAGGCCCCTAATGTCTATCTCAGCGCAAGGGATTAGACTGAGAAAGAGGATCTTTTCTTCTGGCTGCTAACTCAAGACAATCAGTGCAACCACTTGTTATTCTGCTCAGGATCCAAAACGTGGGTAAAGACTTGTGGAAAAGGTCTCAAGCGGGCGGAAGTTTTACTTCCCGAGAGGAATCTATTTTCATCATGATCCTGTTGCAATCTCTGCCCACGTGAGTGAGTTCTGGTCCAACACAACACCGTCAATCACATGCAAACACGGTGTTTGAGTGTGACAGGATGGTCACAAACTCAGATTATGATTCAGGGATGCGGTGAAAACACAAACAGTCTTAAATCAACAGTGCGATTGAGGCTTTTGTCGTGTTAGACCAACGTAGGCGACGGGTTTCTCAACTCCACATGATGAGGTGATGAGTAATGCTGCAGCAGATTTCCCATTTTTGGGATATTGGGAGGTGCGAGGACAGTATGTACCGGCTGCTATCTTATCTTAGAGGCAAGGAGGAGCTGTTCAGGGAAAAGGAAACACATTCATCACTTTCAGCTGATAAAATAAAAGTCGATTTAAGGGCTGTTTGGTGAGCTTTTATGGCTATTAACTGGGATTTCTCTTCGCTCATGCGGCACAAAAACCAACATTCAAGCTAAATTCAAAGATGCCAAATAGAGAATAGCCGTGCGACCGCCCTAACCTTGACATTGTTTTTCTTCCTCATCTCTTGTTGGGCCAGCAAGAACCTCAGCCAAAGCTTCTGTCATTGCTCCGCTAAGTTCGTCATCCCTTCTTCTCTCCTCAGTGGTCGGAGAATTAATGCTAAAGGGGAAGTGGGCAGTGGGCCACACGCCACATTTCGCCGCTGGCAACCGAACTGTTTCCACAGCACCCGGAAAAGATAGTGAGAGAGGTGCCGACAGGAGTCGAAGGAGGGGCGATGACACACAACGAGGCGTCCACCCTGTCACTTCGGTGTGGAAAGTAGCTGCCAGTTGACATTTTCGCTGTGTTTTTGGATGAATGTGATGTATTTCACGCTTTTCTTAGGTATTCTTTAAAGGGATAGTTCAACATTTTGGCCAATTGGCCCATTGCCGTAATTCCTTTAGGTTCGTTACCTTTAATTGTCGGTGCAAGCTATTTTTAAAACGGCAGAGCAGAGCTGTGAGCTGCTCAGAGCTACGCTACGGAGGCTAATTAGATTTCTTGTTTTCCCTCATTAAACTCATACACAATCCAACAACTCCAAAACACTCTGGTGGACAAGTTGTGACCTGCACATTCACCACACTATGAGATACTAGCGGAGCGTTGCGAGACAGAGTTGTTTTCGAGGAAAATGCAGAGACTGTTTGCCGAAAAACTGCCCTCGACAGGAACGCGCATCAGCGGCTTTGCATGAATTTACCTCTAAAACAACTGGTCTCGTAATGTTGCGTGTGGCTCTGGTTTTGAGGCAGATATCAAGCCCTTTATTCTATGTGTAGCTGCTCAGTCTGTCAGCTTTTACAGCTTTGCCACAGAAAACAGCTGCAGGATCTCAAACCGAGACAATGGGCTGAAAAATGCCAAAATGCAGAACCACTGTTGACTTAAAAAAATCAGCAGCTTTAAACAGAAAACATGTGTTATTTGGCCAGACTTTCGCTGTGCTACTGTGGTTCTTGGAGCCTGTGCTCGGTGTGACAGGGCTCATAAAGTCCCAGGATGTTTTCTGTTTATGGAACCAGAAAAAAATGTGGACACTCCATCATAATCACTGCAATGACAAGAGGCACTCAGAACTTGGCCGGCGCAGCAGAGCAAAAGGAGAAACAATGCTCTGAGTATTGGCTGTGTGTTTGCTGGTTTTTCTCCCATCAGAGATATACTGCAGTAAAGACATCCCAACATAAAACTCCTAGAGCTGAGAACCTACAGATCCTCTCATAGGAGGAGCTACATATTGTTTTGCAGCCTCCCTCTCCACTTCCTAAACTGCCTTTGGAAAACCACCAGAGAACAAGAAATGACCTTGTTGTTCTCTCTGAGCTATTTTGGAGCTGGGTAAATTGAAATGTTACATGCTACCACTGGGAAAGACGACAAAAAGTCATGTGAAAGAGTAAATGTTCAGTTTTGGACTCACCGTCAGTGCAGATGAAGCACTTGCAGAGACACACACACAGACAGAGGAGGAGGACCGCTATTACACCGCACACTGAGAGGAAGACAACCATGGCTGTGGACACTGGAACACACAAAGACACACACATACACATTTAGGCCGCAGCTCTGTTTATGTTTAAAAGGACAGCACATAAATGTACAACATGTGGACTGAGACGTGTACGAAAATAACGCTCCTTCCCGCTCGCTGCGGCGTCACAGGCTTCAGGATGACATCAAAGCCGACATAATTACCTGTGACTGGAATGGAGAAAACACAGGCTTTGTTCCCACCACACCTCAGCAGTTTAACTGGTATTTAAACAAAACATAGAGGGATTTTTAACCTTTTTTTTAGCTTCTTTCCATGGTGGACACGCACTGCTTTAACGCTCATTAGTCTATCTATGAAATAATCTCTTACATGCTTAGAAATTATGACAAATTTATGATAGAACAATGCAAAGGTGTTGTTTTTGTCCAATAGATCCAATACTGAAAATACTCATCAACTCTAATTTTCTCTGTAGACACTTCTTTGGGAAAGAAATCCTTCGTGGGGTCTGAAAAAGTCAAACAGAGCTCTAGTAGCTGATAATTTTCCAGGAAAACTCAAGCTTTCCCAGGACATTTGACTTTGTTTTTCTCATTTTTCATGTTATCTCTGGGCAACAACTGAATCGAAGGCAACTGGGATTGTATCTGTCTGGGAAGACGTTCCACCTCTTATCCAAGGGGCTTCATCAGTTCCTAACGCATCGGTCTGACTGGTCCTCACTAGTCTGACATTTGGTATCTGGTCAATCATTTTCCAGGTTTTCCAGGATGCGTGGGAAACTACGACTACAAAGCCGACACAAATAATGACTCCTCCTCACTTTCTTTGTTGAGGGACACCGTCAGGGGTTTCTCCAAACCCTGGTGGCGCACAATGCACTTGATGGTCAGGTCGCTGAGCAACCCCGACTGGAAGAGGACCGTGCTGGTCACTATGGTGGTGCCGTCGCCCTGGTCATAGATGGAGGTGATGGGCGGTCCGAGGGTCCGGTTGTCCCCGCTGCCGATGTTCCACATGATCTCGGCTGCAGGGCGGGACTGGGCGGTGCAGTTGGCCTCGGTCACCCCTGGCGATGAGGTCACGTGACCCACCTCTGGTTTGGGTAAAACTAGAAAAAAAAAAAAAAGAAAGATGGTGTTTAAACTGAGCTATAAATGTAACGCCTGTGTTTGTCAGTCACAGACAACAGAGGGACATTTGTCTCTCTGCTATAGAGAGACGGCGCGCATCGCCTGTCAATCTCTCCGCCCTGAGGACACAATGACACAAGTCGTCTTGGAAACAAAACCCAGACAGAGAACAGAGGCCGAGCAGCTTTTACTGACTCTGTGTTTGTGCGTCTGGGTCTTTGGTTCCATCACTTTACACAGAAGCAAAGCTTGTTTAGCAGAGAAAGAAAGACACACACACCTACACAGACACACAGACACACATACACACACACACACTGAGGCCCTGTGTCTGGGGAAACAGTGAGCCACTCATCCCCTGGGCTCGTACCCAAATTAATCACCCCATTCCCCTCAGTGAGACCCCTCCTTCTGTCGACATTATCACACACACACGCAAGAAGATCAACAACCACTCACTCTCCTGGAACGTTTACTTACCACTTGTCAAGTTACACTCATGTCTCACACTTTGCCTTACACCTCTCTGGCGAGGCGACAAGAAGCGAAGCCGGTCAGAACAGTAGTTTAATGACCCACTACAGCAGTCGGGGTTTGTTTATACACAGCTCTTCCCTTTCCTGAGCTGTATCTGGGACACACACACGCGCACGCTCACACACACATTTCCTCTGAACCTGCAGTATATAACTGTACTGACACAGGAGAGGTGAACTGGACAGAGACATTGTTCAAACCGCATAATTATCGGACTGTTCATGCAGGTTATATTGCTCTGTTTCCATGCTCCAGTTAGTTATTGTGAAAAGTACTTGGTGGATAAATACATCAATCTGCATCTGTTAGTGATTTGTTCCTGTGGCCGTGTGGGGATTGCGTTATTCCTGGTGGTTAATGTGTCGAAGAAGATATGCAGAGATATTCTATTTTCTGCTTTCTCCATCTTTTATAATAGATCTCTATCTTTACACAATTATTTCTCAGGGTGAATAAAGGGTGATAAAAAAGAAACAAAAAACAAAACCCAACTAAAACTGTTTGTCGCCCCTGTTTCCACACTCACCATAGACCGAGAGGCAGGAGGTGGCGCTCTTGGTGCCGTCTGGGTACGTGTGGAACTCGCAGGTGTAGCAGGCCTCGTCCTCCGTCGTCACCGACTGGATGGTGAGCACGGTGTCGTCCACAGTTCGGCTCAGACCGACCCGCTCCCTGAAGTGCTCCTCTACGCTGTAGTGACCCGTCTTGCCGTAGGAAGCCACGGTGGTGGTGTCGCCCTGCTCGGCCGTCTTTCTCCACAGCACCTGCTGCACCCTCTCATGGAGCGGGTAATAGCAGGACAGGGTGGTCGGCTTCCCACTGATGGCCGTCTTGTTGCCCACTGGCTCCACTTTACCTGAGGTCAGGAGAGTGCACCAGGTTTAGGTCTGTGCTAGGTTCAGGGGCAACAAGGAGGGGGCAAAGGGTTATAAAACTTCAATGGTAACAACAGGAAGTGGCTTTCTCCTCTGCTGATCTGGCACTTTAGACCTTAGCACAGCGCTTCTGGGACTCCTGAGTAAAACAGTTGGTAACCTTTTAATTTACAGGCCCTTAATTACGTTTTAATGTCAAGAAATAGCCAAGATATAACAGTCAATTTATTAGTAATGTTGCATTTTTCTCAAAGGAAAAAGATTACACATGCTTTTCATGCATTTCTTTGGGGGGAAAGGCCAAAATTTTCAAATTTTCAAAAAAGTCCTTGCAATTGATCGTTATTTCCGTGCCACTTCTACGCAATCAACCGTCAATTCTTGGTTAAATTTCTCACCATTACTATGAAATTGACCCTTATTTCTAGGCTATTTCTAGACATTATGACGCAATTAACTGTTATTTCTTGACATTGTGATGCAATTAACAGCTGGTAAATTAAAGGGTTACCCAACAGTTCTTGGTCAACCTCACTGAACTGCACAAAGACAATGTGACTTATCCAAATAAGCACACTTGCAAAAGGCTGTTGTTATGGAGGCAAGAACAATAGTATGTGAAATGTGAGATTTAGGAGCAACTTGAGGCTCCTCCGAAGGCAGACTCACTGGTGACTTTAATGCACGCCTGGCCTTCTTGCTTGCCCGTGGGGTAAATGTCAAAGATGCAGCGGAAACAGCCGTCGTCATCAGGACGCACTCTCGTGATGTTGATGTAGCTGGTGTTGTTGTTGTAGGCGACGAGCTCGACACCCAGCTGTTGGCTGATGCGTGCCGGTATGTCCAGCTCGTACGCCAGGACGACCTTGCCCTGCTTGTTGAGCCAGCGGACTTGCTTGACAGTTTCATCTGCTGCTGTGGTGACGTTGCAGCCCAGCATGAAGGAGTGACCGGCCTCTGCGGTCAGGCCGTTGGGGCCTACGACCTCACCTGACGGAGGAAACAAGCAGAAAGTCTGGTTAGAAGACTTGAAATGAACATGTTTATAGTATGCAAAATAATGAGCCGGCTGATTTTACTGGGAGAAAGTCGCCTTCATAAGGTGAAACTCTTTCAACCTCTTGCTTCATTTAAGATGTTCCTAATTGATCTTCATCTGAATTATGGGTTTTGTCTACTTTTCAGCATTTTTTTTAGTTTTTTTAAAACAATAATTTCATTATTTTGGTGAAATCCTATCTGTTTCTAAACTGATGTCTGTTTGTTTCTAAAATCCCCAAAAATTCAGTTGAGATCTTTAGTCTGCAACTCAGTTTTACACATATTCATGGTTAACACTCTCGCTGCCATTTTGGAGAACTTGCTCTGCAGCTTGTTTGTGTTTTAAGTTGATCCAAAATGTAGGTCGTCATACCATCCGTCCTGAGGACAGCCACTCCTACTATCCACAGCAGCAGGGCTGGTCCACACATCGCTCGCCGAAGCAGGGTCACCAAGTCACTCCCTGAACCAGAATCACATCCAGGCTGCAGCTGCGACCACCAAACACAGCGTCAGAGAGCTCGAGCAGCTTCAGCCGCAAAACAAAAACCTCACTGTGAAACCTCGACGTGAAGCCACATGTGTAATATTGTGACCACATGAAGATGTTTAAACCAGCAAAATGATCAAGTGTGCAAGGCTGTGGTGCACGTGTAGGCTACCTCTGCCAGCTGTCCAGTGTTGCGACTTGTAGAGCTGCTGCTGGTCAGCACAGCAGTAGCTGCATCTTCCTGGCGCACTGTCTGCTGGAATGTAATGGGCAAAGTGAAGTCGGAGGATTACACCAGGGATGACAGCAACACCTCAGCATCACATTAGGATTACTAATGAAAGGTAAATGAATACTAATAGATAATCTAGGGGAACTTTGTGCATCATATCACCATGGTAATGCCACCCACATGTAAGCATCAACAACAGATGCTGATTCAAAAAACATCACCTGGGGTCTAATGGGAGGTTTTATGTGCTACACCGCAGCATGCGCCCTCAGCAGTAAACACATAATCATCCAGCAGCAAAACAAGCTGCCACTTGACGTCTAGACAGATTTCTAAATCAATACAGGAAAGAAAAATGACCGCATCCTGATGGTGATGAGCGACCGGATGACAGGATATTAGTCTGGAAGGCCGGTGATGGCAACATGTGTCAGTCTATAGTGAAGCACAGGATGTGTGAGCTGTAAATACCTTCTCACTCACTGTAAAGAGGGAACAACAGAAAGATGCTGCTGAACTGGGAACAGATTGGGTCTTAAAAAAGGTGGAAAACAGGAATAAACAGGCCTTTGATCAGACTTACTGAGAAAAGAGAAACCCACAATAAAGTCCAGACCTCAGAGGTTTATGAGAGTTAAACATCTGGCTTCAAACATCTGCCTGCTCCTGTTGGGCAACACTTACTGTAAATCACTTTTCCACTAAAACACCACAGATGTCTGACAGTGGGGCTGTTACACTGACCACAAGAAAACTGATTCCATCAATCAGCTGGTAACAAGCTGCTCTTCATCCAGATGTGCAGGGGACAGTTTCCCCACAGCTGCAAGAACCCCACTGGACAGACGTTTGCTTGATATTTCTTGGGTCTAATTATAAAACGAATCTCATTATCACACATTAAAAAATACACTTAAACACTAAACTCTTTCTACACTAAGTTGTACCAGATGCAACAAGGACATTTTATGCAACATTAAAACCTCATTAATTCAAATGAACTCAACCTTAAGTTTGACTTTAAATCAAAAACACATTTGTAGATAGGCTACAAGTAGGATAATCTGCAATGAATAAAATCTTTTTAAAAACACAACCTCTATGTCCACTAAATATACTGGCATCGTGCTGTAGACATCTAACTGTGGAAATAAATGACTGAAAAACTACTAGAATTAAGTTTGTTCAATGCTGTTTGTATGCTTCCATGTTAGAAAACAAACAAACGCAAAAAACGTCACACTTACCTACGGACAGTCCACAGAAGGAAAAAGCTGACTCCACGGATTAGAGATGCTCCCAGTGCAGCAGGTAATGAGAAAGTGGGACACGAAGATTCATGGTTCATACATTCAACTACAACCCGAGAAAATGAGTTCCTAATAGCAGGGACTTCTCTCTCCCGGAGTCGGACCGCCCCATGGCCTGAACTCCCTCTACACATGGAGGTGGAGCAGAGACATCTAGTGGTCATGTTGTGCAACTGCTGCTGGGAATATTAAAGTGTTTGCCTCATTTCATAAAATAGGTCCCCTACTGTCATGCGCTCTACTATCTAAACTTACGGATTCAATGATGATTCACAATAAACGGATTATGCGCTTAACTCCGTATTGATCTGAGGTTGACTGACGCTGTCGTTGCAACAGGCTGCATCCAAACACCTATCGCCCTGCCTGAGGCTACCTGTGCAGTGATGACCAGTGTGAGGGGGAGTGGCTACAGCTGCAAGATGTTTCTGTTAAATATATTAAATTATCTCTTTGCATTTCTGAACGCTGTTTTATTAAATATAAAAACAACAGCAACAATAATTTCACAAAATAACGCATCCCTTTGCATCCATATTTATAGCCTAATTGGTGTGGACCATTTTTACGGAACAACCAAAGCTCAGAGAAAGAAAAGAGCTAAACATGTAAAATAAAATAAAATAAAAAAATAAAAAAATAAATAATGACCCGAAATATATGACAACCTACATTTTGGATCATTAAATCATCTTTAATACACAAACAAGCTGCAGAGCAGGTTCCCACAAAATGGCAGCGGTTAACCATGAATGTGTGTAAAATTGAGTTGCAGATTTGAGATCTGGACTGAATTTCTGGGGATTTTAGAAACAAACAGACATATTTCAATTTCAATTTATTTATTTGGTAAGGAGGGACAGTGCACATCGTTATGCATTTAAAAACAAAGGCAGATGTACCCAAATGTAGCCTATTGGCTAATTCCCATTGGCAGTCCCCAGTATTAGTTTAGAAACATAGGATTTACCAAAATAATGAAATTATTATTTAAAAAAAATGCTGAAAATGAGACAAAACCTATAATTTAGGTGAAGACCATCAGATTATTCAAAAATAGAAACAATAATTACTGTGTTCGATGTCTGTCCAATGAATTCAAAAAACAAAACAGACAGACTTATACTTAAATATGTTCATTCATGCAAATTTGTTACAAGACTGTCAGTGGTGGTGGTTTCAGGCTTCCCTCCTTCCACAGTGGTGACCTCCTCATTTTGATCCTTAAGATAAAAAACAAAACAATGTTTCAGTTCAACTGCTAAATAACAAAATAAGTATGATTTAATCATGAGCTGAAGAGATGAAATTGAATACTTTCTAGATTATTTTTCTTTTTTTTTGCCAGTTAAAGGTGAACACACATGGTCTAATTTGTGCCAATTTAGGGGTCCTTAGTTTGAGAACCACTGAAAACATATTGACTGTCACAGACTCAGATACAGATGTTTGAAGACCTACCTGTTCCTACAAATCTGTACAGACAGGACAGCGATCAAAGCAGCAGCAGCAGCAGCAGCACAAGCAAGGGCCACAAACCCAATCCAAATGCCATCTTTGAGGAATAGAAAGAGTGTTGATATTCATTCATTCAGCAGCACTGAGGCAACAACTGACCTGAGACCATCTGAACATGAACTTACTGAAGCCTCTGTGATCAGACGCTGATTCCTGATCAAAACCTGGAGGAGAAACAAACATTAGAGTCATAAGGTGATCATCAGTCTGTGTCTCTGTGTCTCTGAACTTGTCTCTCACCATCAGCAGACGTCTGTCTGACTTCAGGAATCTTCATCAACACCTCTTTGTGAACAGACAGGACTCGTGCTGCACATCCAACCTGTGCACCGTTGTCAGGGAAACCTGACAGCACAGCTGTAGTGCTGACAGTGACTGTACCGTTGTTGTTGTTGACTGTGACAGTGACAGTGTGTGAGAGGTGGAAGTGTGGCTGTGAGACATTCAGTGTGACTGTTGGAGCAGGTCGTCCTGTGGCCGAGCAGGACACAACTGACTCTTCAGAGGAGTTTGATTCTCTGACATGTAGAATGGGTTCATGCAGCTCTGCAGAGAAAAGACACTTAAACATCACTGACTTGAGCTGCTACAGACATGAGCTTTACCTTTAAAGTCAGGAGTCACTCTGGATCCAGGGAAGCAGTTAAACAAAGTATTTACTGACCACGTGGCAGTCCACATCCTTCTTCCTAAAGTCAGGAGTCACTCGAAGTCAGGAAAGATTTTCTGCCATGTGACCTGATGAACTTCTTTAGGTTGTAGGAGTCGACAGCTGAGACGAGCGTCTCCTCCCACTGCAGCCACCACAGTCTGCTGCGTCTCTATCACAGCTGTTAGACCTGCAATGAGGAAATGAAAACCACAACAGATCATCATATACTTGCATATACTCACACAAATTGTGCGAATATGCAATGCATGTCTTGATATATTTTCACATATAGGCTACCTCATAAACCCATGATTAAAATGATAAATTGTTATAGGGTTTCACATGTGATCATATTTGGTATTTATTTGTTTAAGATTATTAAAACAGCATGCATATTAACATTGTTTCATTTTATTTTATTCATATATCAATTTAAAAAGTGTTAAAAAGTGTAAGAAACATTTAGTTGTGTAGTTATTTTACAGTATGTGAAATGGGACACCCAAAGAGCGTAGAGTTTCTGAGATAAAATATAGGGCTTCGGGCCTAGACTATAAAATTACATTAAATCACTCCAACTTTCTCATAAACAATTTTCAGTTGCCTAGGCATTTGCCACTAACACTATGACAACATCTAAATTTAACCTTCCAAATAAAACAGGATCATCTTACACACACACCTGGATGGAAGGGATGTAAATGTAAATGTTTGCAGGTTCATCGAGAAGAAAATTACTAAAACCTCTTACTAACAGATGACAGTGACTTCATGTTGTTGATCAACTCTGTGTAAATTGTTCATTTCCTTCACTGACACCATAACACCTCCTCACTACATCTGAATACACAGCGACCTCTAGTGGCCATATTACACAACTTCAGCTGAAAGAAAACATGTACAATGATGATGATCTATGACAGTGCATAGTGGTAATATTTATTTACATAATGTTACAACAGAGACAGCAGGAAATCAACTGAGAAACCTGATATATATACATTAAGGTGACATTACGACAAAGGACAAACAGAAGGCAGAAAGAAAGTTAACAAGACATTTATAAATTGTTTGGAACATACAAACATAAAGACACAAAAATAGATCCTATATACAATCTTTGTTTTTGTCTGGAGTCATGAGACTCTCCCCAAAAGAGGGACAGTGATGTTGTGCACACAAGCTTAATTAGTGAGATTAGGACAAAGATGGATGGAGAATGTCCTGTTATTGTGATCTTATGCCAACTGCAGAATTACATTTGTTTATGTGGGTGACGGGCCCATGAAGTAGCTGATCCTCTTCAAGAAGACTCACGATGACAGAGGGGTCAGCAAATTTAATAATGTGACTATTATTTAATAATGTGATGAGGTAAATTGGGGGGTTTCAATAACCCGCCGTATTTGGAGGAGGGCATGTACTGTAACTGATCAACTGATCAGGATGGGCGCAGCTTGAGTTGTCTGCCTGAACAAGCTGCGCAGGCTTTGCATCATTAATGTCTATGAATATTCTCATTCATCCAGGTCATTGTCCCATTTGCCTACGATTCAATTTGAGAGAGTAGATTTATTAATCTGGGTCTTTTAGCTCATTCCTCCGGAGTGGAATGCAAATGAGATCATAAATTAATGAGGAAAAAAAACAACATGATTCTATGATTTTTCAACTTAAGTCAAAATCTGATGAATCAGATTCTATTATGAAAATCCTTAGTTGAGGACACCTCTATGAACAGAGGCTTCACTTCTTTGATGCTGTTTGACTTGGCTGAAGGACTGTTAGCTAGAAGCAGAGTTTTTTTCGAACCTGATGTGACGGACTCGGGTGGACACTGCTTGGTTTATTCTCCTTTGACGACACTGGGGACCGTTGTCTCGTCTGCTCATCCTCATTCTTGATTTGAGGTGTTAGGACTTTTCTGATTAAAAACAAAACAAGATTTGTAATGTTACATTATGTGACACATGTTCACTGCATATGTACATTCAAAATGGTTCAAAACTGAACCTTCATGATCAGTCTGATTTAATCAAGTGCTGGACAAACTTTAATATAATAAACATTAACAAGTGAAGAATAAAGAAAATGTCTTACTTGTGAACATTTGTCTTGATCTTCTCAGAGTCGTCTTGTGATGGACTGAAGGATGGGGGGTTTGCCATGGAGTTTCTCCTCTGTCGATGTGAGGGTCTAAGGGCAGAGGATGTTAATAGGGTCAATTCAGCGCCATTTACTGTGTCCTGCATTATGCAGTAGTTGATCTATGTGGGGGAAGTCCTGCACCGACATGTTTCTGTAGAAGAGGCACTAGTTGTTCTCCACTGACCAGTTGAAAGGCGCGCACGTTTCCGTTCCAAGCTTTCGCTTGTCCATACCAATGTCTAACCAGTGCATGCTACCAATACACTCGTGACCTAAATAACATACAACACACAGCTGTATGAAATAAATGAACAGCCGATACCTAACACCTCTTCAGTGATGTGGTTCAAATCTTCTCTACACACAGATGTGACACCATGACACCTCCTCAGCAAATCTGACTATAGCCTACAGCGACCTCCAGCGGCCAAATTGTGAAATTTCAGCTGAAAAATAAATCAATGTATGATGATGAAGATCTGCATGGTTTAGACTCAATAACAATTAAGGGAAAAATAAAGAAAATGTCTTACTTGTGACCATCTATCTTTTCTCTTTGTGGTGACTTGATCTTCTCAGGGTCGCCTCGTGACGGACTGAAGGATGTAAGAAAAAAGCCACGTATTTACAGATGTTCAACAGTGTCAGTAAATCATCACCATAACAACAAGACGGATACTGAGACTAGTTGAAGATTACCTGTTTTTACATTTGAGTCGCCTGATGACGACGATGATGATGATGAAGGTGATGATGACAACAGCAACGACACAAACACAGGCCACCACAACAGTAAAACTGATATCTGAGAAAAATACAAACATGTGACATGAAACTCTGAACATTCATAAAGCAGCTGCAGATTAAATGTGAATCATTGATCAATAAGGATAATTATGTGATCATCAATCTGTGTCTCTGAACTTGTCTCTCACCATCAGCAGACGTCTGTTTGACCTCAGGAATTCTCTCAAACACCTCTTTGTGACCAGAGAGGACTCGTGCTGCACATCCCAGCTGTGCACCGTTGTCAGGGAAACCTGACAGCACAGCTGTAGTGCTGACAGTGACTGTACCGTTGTTGTTGTTGACAGTGACAGTGTTGTGGTGTGAGAGGTGGAGGTGTGGCTGTGAGACATTCAGTGTGACTGTTGGAGCAGGTCGTCCTGTGGCCGAGCAGGACACAACTGACTCTTCAGAGGAGTTTGATTCTCTGACATGTAGAATGGGTTCATGCAGCTCTGCAGAGAAAAGACACTTAAACATCACTGACTTGAGCTGCTACAGACATGAGCTTCTGTCTGATCCTGTTGCTCAGCTTCTTACCGTAGGGTCGGAGGCAGGTTTTACCAGTGAGAGCACCATCAGGGAAGCAGTTAAACAAGCAGAGATAGCAGCCTCCATCCTGCTCCGTCACGTCCCTGACCACGATGGAGCAGTTCTGCAGTCCAGCATCTTTTACCTCAACTTTACCTTTAAAGTCAGGAGTCACTATGGAGCCAAAGTGTTCACTGTAGGTGGCGACATCCTTCTTCCCCTCAGGAAAGATTTTCTGCCATGTGACCTGATGAACTTCTTTAGGTTGTAGGAGTTGACAGCTGAGACGAGCGTCTCCTCCCACTGCAGCCACCACAGTCTGCTGTGTCTCTATCACAGCTGTTAGACCTGCAACAAGGAAATGAAAAAACATGCTTGAACTCAGTCTGTGTATTTGTAAGTGATTGTCTTGATATATTTTTTTTTACATGCAGTACCTAATTATGTGGGCAGATGAAGACATATCACATCAACCCATCAATTAAAAGTGATAAGTTGTTGACGGGTTTTTACATGTGCTCATATTTGTTATTATGTTTACACATGACAATAAAAACTATTGACATTGTTTCCAAAATACAATACAATATAAAATAATATAATATAGCCTATAAAGTGACATTAAATATACATAGGCTATCAGATTTGCACATGTCATTTCAGTGGGCAATCCATTTGCCACACTAGCACTACGAGTAAAGTCATTAGGGTAAGCACGTGCATCATATCCCTCAAACTAAAACAGGATTAAACTCACCTTTTGCAAGAAGGCCCAGCAGAAGAATCACATGCAGACCTGCACCGCTCGACATGTTGCTGACCAAGAGGCGCTGATCGTTGTTGTTCTCCACAGGTGACGCTCAGTTTGAATATGGTTCAAAATGTACGCTACTTTGAAACGTGATAATGAAACATCCGCCCATTGGTCAAAGCAGTGATCCACTCCAACTATTGGACGCTTGAATATTTAAATCAAACACTTTCACTTTCGTTGATTTTACTAACGTTACGGGGGTTAATGAATGCGACCTCCAGTGGCCATGATATAAAACTTCACCCCAACTTTTCAACACTGACAATAAACCTTATATTAGGAACATCTGAATCTTAAATCCATTGAAAGTCATTCCATAAACAAGTCAACAAAACATCTTTTCCTCCCAGGTGGAAAAAAGATGATGATGAACGTGCATAGGCTATTTTCATAAAGGGTCCAAGTTATCACCATCAAAATAGAGTAGTTAGTTAAGCTCCTTTTTATGATCTTGGTTGTTTTCTTGTTCCCCTTTAGATATTTTGGTCCTTAAAATAAAAAACAGAATATTTCATTTTCACTCACAATGAGTGATTATTCAGTTGATATGAAATAAACATCTTAATTTGATCGGGTAATGAACAGTTTAGACAAGTCTTACATGTAGTTGGAGGCCTCTCTCTCATCTCCAGGTCCCTGTGTGAGAGATTGAGGGATTCAATTACAATTGAAGATGTACAAACATTTATTAACCGTCATTGACATTGGTTTGAAGACCTACCTGTCTTTTTCCTGACTGTGTTGAAGCCAGACAGCAGCAGAAGCAACACAACCAAAGACCATCAACACAATCCAAGTACCAGCTTTGAGAAAGGGTCCTGATAAATAAAAGAGACACACAGCTATCGTGTATGCCATGTCAGAGATGAGATGCCTCTTAAAAAGTAAGTAGTAGTTTAACTCATGCATCAAAGCAGCAGTCCAGTCAGGAGAGCATGGCTGATCAAATTTAAAACTGTTTAAAAGATGATCCCAGCACATAATTATCCATCCACATAAACAATCTCTTGTGTCAGAGAAACTGTTGATTTAAAACGCAACACAAATCTAACAGTTCATGATGATTATTTGAGCCCTACTGAATCACAACATGGGACAGGCTACTTCCTGTATTTAGCTTTATTTGCACCAACTTTGTAAAAAATAAAAAGACAGAGGGCAGACTTGAACAGCTGATTGAGTATTTATTCCCTCATTCATTTGCAGTTGGCTTTGAATGGTTAATGCTTTTATTACAATCTATTCATCAACTATATTACAGTGTCTTTAATACCATTTACTGTATTTATCACACTAGTGCTCTCTTGAAACCACTTATTTCTTGTTTTGTATTAATGCTGTAACTGTGCTCCTGTGAAGATTTGCTGCCCCTCAAAAACAAATCTTATTTTAGTAAAAGCTTCATATATTTTTGGTTGTTATGAACAGTCAGAGGCTCTCTTTGTGATCTTTGTAGGCTACCAATACCCTCGATCTTAAATAATGTAACACAAAGGCTAGAGATGTATGAAATAAATGAACAGCTGACATCTTTTTAACACATTTTCAATGATGTGGTTCAAATCTTCTCTACACACAGATGTGCAAAGACAGCTGAAGACATCTGGATGGAGAGGCTGTTTAAATGTCTGTTTGCAGGTTCACAGAGGAGAAAATGATAACAACCTCATGTTGGTAGATAACAGGTGACAGTGACTTAATGTTGTTGATCAACTCAAAAACAAATCTGTTGAGTTCCGTCTGATCCTCAACACCTCCTCAGTAAATCTGAATATGTCTTGACTAAAGTCAGATTAACTGTTTCAGTACAATTTGAATGGTTTCACCACTGACATGACAGTGCATATTTACATAATGTTACAGCAGAGACAGCAGGAAATCAAATGAGAAAACTGGGACATACATATGTGGTCATTTAAGGTGTTTTATGAAAGACATTAGACAAAGGACAAACAGAAGGCAGAAAGAAAGTTAACAAGACATTTAAAAATAGTTTGGAACATATAAACATAAAGACATAAAAATAGATCCTATATACAATCTTTGTTTTTGTGTGGAGTCATGAGACTCTCCCCAAAAGAGGGACAGTGATGAGATTAGGACAAGGATGGATGGAGAATCTCCTGTTGTTGTGATGTTATGCCAACTGGAGAATTACATTTGTTTATGTGGGTGTTTTAGCTCATTCCTCCAGAGTGGAAAAAGACACAAATGTGATCATGAATCAATAAGGAAAAAACAACATGAACAAATCAGATTCTATTATGAAAATCCTTAGTTGAGGACACCACTAACATTGAACAGAGGATTCACTTCTTTGATGTTGTTTGACTCAGCTGAATAACGACTGTTAGCTAGAAGAGTCTTTTTGGTGTCATAAACTATGGACTTGAGTGGACATTGCTTGGACTTCTTTTCTTTAACGACACTGATGTCTCATTCTCATTCTTGATAAGAGGTGTTACGAACCTGCAGAATAAAAACCCATTCTTGATTAAGGTGTTCATTGTTAAACTGAAAAAAATTCATGTGGAAACAAGACTTTCAGAGAGATTCACAACGGTTCAAGACTCTGAACCTGCATAATCAGTCTGCTTTAATCAAATGCTGAAGAAACCGTAATACAATAAACATGAACAAGTGAAGAATAAAGAAAATGTCTTACTTGTGAACATCTATCTTTTCTCTTTGTGGTGTCTTGATCTCCTGAGAGTCTGATTGTGATAAACTGAAGGATAGGGGGCTTTCCATTGAGTTTTTCCTCAGTTGATGTGAGGGTCTAAGGGCAGAGGATGTTGTTATGATGTCATGTGAAGCTCTTTGAGACAAACTGTTATTTACAGATGCTCAAGAGTGTCAGTAAATCATCACCATAAGAACAAGACAGATACTGAGTCTAGTATTACCTGTTTCTATGTTTGAGTCGCCTGATGACGACAACGATGATGAAGGTGATGATGACAACAGCAACGACACAAACACAGGCCACCACGACAGTAAAACTGATATCTGAGAAAAATACAAACATGCGACATGTAACTCTGAACATTCATAAAGCAGCTGCAGATTAAATGTGAATCATTGATCAATAAGGATAATTATGTGATCATCAGTCTGTGTCTCTGAACTTGTCTCTCACCATCAGCAGACGTCTGTCTGACCTCAGGAATCATCATCAACACCTCTTTGTGACCAGAGAGAACTCGTGCTGTACATCCCACCTGTGCACTGTTGTCAGGGAAACCTGACAGCACAGCTGTACTGTTGACAGTGACTGTACCGTTGTTGTTGTTGACAGTGACAGTGTTGTGGTGCGAGAGGTGGAGGTGTGGCTGTGAGACATTCAGTGTGACTGTTGGAGCAGGTCGTCCTGTGGCCGAGCAGGACACAACTGACTCTTCAGAGGAGTTTGATTCTCTGACATGTAGAATGGGTTCATGCAGCTCTGCAGAGGAAAGACACTTAAACATCACTGACTTGAGCTGCTACAGACATGAGCTTCTGTCTGATCCTGTTGCTCAGCTTCTTACCGTAGGGCTGGAGGCAGGTTTTAGCAGTGAGAGCACCGTCAGGGAAGCAGTTAAACAAGCAGAGATAGCAGCCTCCATCCTGCTCCGTCACGTCCCTGACTACGATGGAGCAGTTCTGCAGTCCAGCATCTTTTACCTCAACTTTACCTTCAAAGTCAGGAGTCACCATGGGGCCAAAGTGTTCACTGTAGGTGGCGACATCCTTCTTCCCCTCAGGAAAGATTTTCTGCCATGTGACCTGATGAACTTCTTTAGGTTGTAGGAGTTGACAACTTAGACGAGCGTCTCCTCCCACTGCAGCCACCACAGTCTGCTGTGTCTCTATCACAGCTGTTAGACCTGCAACAAGGAAATGAAAAAACAACATGCTTCAACTCAGTCTGTGTAGTAAGTGATTGATATGTTTTACATGCAGTAAATAATAATGTGGGCAGATAAGACAAGACATATGTATCACAAAACACAATCAATTAAAAACAGATATGATAAATTTCTTTAGGGTTTAACATTATCATATTTTGTTATTATGTTTTAGAAAACTATAGGAAAAAAAAACAATTGGCCAAATTTTGGGAAAATAATTATTTCAATATATAAAGTGAAGATTAGAACCACCTGAGTAAAGTGGTTTAAAAAAGTGACACAAAAAATCATTTATAGGCGGTGAATTACTATAATAAGTTTAATGAGAATTTGTTTGGACCAAAAGAGATTATTGCAAATTTGTTTTATACATGCATTTTGTGGTATCTACTGTATGAGCTACAACATTAGTAAACCAATGAAACTGCACCATTTTAGCCAGAGTTGCATTCATTTTTCAAGGTTCACAATGGGGTGAAATTGACCCATTTGGTCACATTGGACCACATTTCTTCCTTGAAGATGATTTCCCAATCTGTATATGTTCAAATTATTTTGAGATTCTGTTTGTTTGTGACGGGCAATGTATGTTCCTATAAACAGGAAAATTGTTTTACATTTGCCAAACTAGCATTTTCAAAGAAAAATATCTGGGATTTTACCCATGATGCAAATAATTTCAAACTCCCCAAATCTCAGTGATTGGTGGCTTAAACCCTTAACTTCCTGTTCAGCTGTAACCTGGACACATGAAATAATAAAGGAGGACTTGCACCGAGGAGATGGATGGAAGGAAAGAAGGGGTTGATCAATTTTGTTCTCTCCTATGAAGCTCAACTTAAATACTTACGTTAGAGTTCAAAATTTTCTGATGAGGAAAAACAGTTCCAATTAACTCATTCTGTTAATTTGTAGGGATGCAAAACATCCTGAAATATGCAAATGTGTTAGTTGGCAACAAAACTTAATTATCTTGATGTAGTGATCCTGAATACAAAAAGTGGCTCAATTTACCCCACTCTCCCCTATTTGTCATTATATCAAATTTGCACATGCAAGATTAATCAAAACAACATGGAAATAAATGAAAGCATATCTGTCTTTTGCAAGAAGGCCCACAGAAGAATCAGTGATGGGACCTGCGCTGACATGTTGCCGAAGACCCTGATCTTGTTCCACAGTTAGTCTGAAGTCCTGAAAGGAGCCCATTCCATTTCAAATTTTTCTGACGTGAGGAAGTAACATCCAATCAACGGCGCTTAATACAGTGATCCACTACCATTTTACTCTTATCAAGTTCACTTTCACTTTCGTTGACTGTAAAGACGGGTAGTAGAGTATATTTTACTGTACTAACGTTTAACTACAGTAGTGTATGCTACCAATACACTCATGACTTAAATAACACACAGTATGAAATAAATGAACAGCTGATGTCTTTTTAACACATTTTCAGTGATGTGGTTCAAATCTTCTCTACACACAGATGCGCAAAGACATGAACACATCTGATGGAGGGGCTGTAAATGTCTGTTTGCAGGTTCACCGGGGAGAAAATGAACAAAAATAAGAATAGCCTAATAATAAACCTCATGTTGATCGATGACAGGTTACTGACCATAACACCTCCTCAGAAAATCCGACTATACAGCGACCTCTAGTGGCCAAATTGTGAAATTTCAGCTGAAAAATAAATCAATGTGATGATGAAGATCTGCATGGTTTAATAACAAATCAAATGAAAGCGTCTTACTCCTCAGAACCTTTCAATGTTTTTTGTGATGTCTTGAGTAAAGTCATAACTGTTTTTGTTTTGTCGGTTTTATAAGAGTCATACGTTGTGCACAAAATACTCAGATTCCACAGGAAATGAAGTGAAGAGACTGTACTGTGAGAACAGCGAGGTCATTTTGAAGTGTTTTATAAAAGACATTAGGACAAAGGAAATTTTCAGATTAAATTACACCAAACAAGAGACAGAATGACAAAGACCAATACATAACAGTAATAGAGAATACAATAAAAGCCCAACAGTGACGCAGACATGTAAAACAGAATTTTAAAAATATATTTATATAATTAAATAATAAAAAATAATGATAAAATGAAAAATTTATTTAAAAAAAGAAAAGAAAAAAAAAGAGAGAGAGATAAGGGGGCAAAAGTCACAGCAGCAATATTTGCTCCACTGCACAACTGTTCATCTTGAGGCAGTTTGCCAGGTAAGTGAATAATGACTGTTATCAATAGTCTTTCATGTGCTCTAGCACTGGGTCATATCCTGATGGACTTGGTTGGCAACTGTCTGGCTTTTTCTTCTTTCCACATGTAGAATCTCGTTGTTCGTCTTCTCATCCCCATTCTCAAATTGGGAGGTGTTCTGACTTCTCTGATGAACAAGACAAACAAAACTTTGGAAAATACAAACATAAAGACATGAAAACAGACCCTAATCAATCTTTGCTTTTTGTCTGAAGAAATGTAAGCACTATAAAATGAACAAGTGAAGAATAAAGAAAATGTCTCCCTTGTGTTTTATCTTTTCCCTTCAATTGAGGGAAATTAAACTTGGCTTTAAAGTTTTGTTCGGGATTTTTGAAGTTATCTATTATTAGAAAAGTTTTATTTTATTTTCAGATGTTCAAGATTTTCAGTTAAATCATTCATCATATTCAACAAACGGATAAATTAGGTAATGTTTCTGAACACCTGTTTCCTTTGATGCAGTTTGACTTTGAATTAACTTTTACTTGTGTTTAGATTGAGTCTTATTTTGGTTTCAGAGATGATTTATTTTAATTTTGACTCCATTTTATTTATTTATTTCTAATTTTCATCTCATTATTATCATTGGCATCGTTATTTTGTTTTATTTTATTTTATTTTTTATGACTTACACTTCATTATCACTATTATAAGGATATTATTATTATTATTATCTTATTTAATCAAATCTGAAGAAACCGTATTACAATAAACATGAACAAGTGAAGAATAAAGAAAATGTCTTATGAACATCTGTCTTTTCTTTGTTTATTAATTGATTCATGTGCTGTTGAAGAACAAGGATGTAAGAAAAAAGCCAAAATTTACAGATGTTCAACAGTGTCAGTAAATCATGACCATAACAACAAGACGGATACTGAGTCTAGTTGAACATTACCTGTTTTTAGTTTTGAGTCGCCTGATGACAACAACGATGATGATGATGATGAAGGTGGTGACGATGACAGCAACGACACAAACACAGGCCACCATGACAGTAAAACTGATATCTGAGAAAAATACAAACATGTGACAAGTAACTCTGAACATTCATAAAGCAGCTGCAGATTAAATGTGAATCATTGATCAATAAGGATAAGTATGTGATCATCAGTCTGTGTCTCTGAATTTGTCTCTCACCATCAGCAGATGTCTGTCTGACCTCAGGAACTGTCTCAAACACCGCTTTGTGAATAGACAGGACTCGTGCTGCACATTCCACCTGTGCACCGTTGTCAGGGAAACCTGACAGCACAGCTGTACTGTTGACAGTGACTGTACCGTTGTTGTTGTTGACAGTGACAGTGTTGTGGTGTGAGAGGTGGAGGTGTGGCTGTGAGACATTCAGTGTGACTGTTGGAGCAGGTCGTCCTGTGGCCGAGCAGGACACAACTGACTCTTCAGAGGAGTTTGATTCTCTGACATGTAGAATGGGTTCATGCAGCTCTGCAGAGGAAAGACACTTAAACATCACTGACTTGAGCTGCTACAGACATGAGCTTCTGTCTGATCCTGTTGCTCAGCTTCTTACCATAGAGCTGGAGGCAGGTTTTAGCAGTGAGATCATCGTCAGGGAAGCAGTTAAACAAGCAGAGATAGCAGCCTCCATCCTGCTCCGTCACGTCCCTGACCACGATGGAGCAGTTCTGCAGTCCAGCATCTTTTACCTCAACTTTACCTTTAAAGTCAGGAGTCACTCTGGAACCGAAGTATTTACTGTATGTGGCGACATTCTTCTCTCCCTCAGGAACGATTTTCTGCCATGTGACCTGATGAACTTCTTTAGGTTGTAGGAGTTGACAGCTGAAACGAGCCTCTCCTCCCACTGCAGCCACCACAGTCTGCTGTGTCTGTATCACAGTTGTTAGACCTGCAACAAGGAAATGAAAAAACAACATGCTTGAACTCAGTCTGTGTATTTGTAAGTGATTGTCTTAATATATTTTGTTTTACATACAGTACCTAATAATGTGGGCAGATGAAGACATATCACATCAACCCATCAATTAAAAACAGCTGTGATAGGTTGTAAAAGGATTTAACATGTGCTCAATCTACACATGCAAGATGATAAAAACAATTTGCATATTGACATTGTTTCCAAAATACAATATAATATAATATATAAAGTGACATTAAATTTGCATATGTCATTTCAGTATCCTGTTTGCCACTTTATGAGTAAAGGCATTAGGGTAGCACGTGCAACATTTAAATGTATCCTTCAAACTAAAACAGGATTAAACTTAAACTCTTAGCTCACCTTTTGCAAGAAGACCCAGAAGAAGAATCACATGCAGACCTGCACCGCACGACATGTTGCTGACCAAGAAGCGCTGATCGTTGTTGTTCTCCACAGGTGACGCTCAGTATGAATGAATAGGGTTCAAATTGTACGCTACTTTGAAATGTCCTTGCACGTGATAATGAAACATCCCCCCATTGGTCAAAGCAGTGATCCACTCCAACTATTGGACACTGGGAATATTTAAATCATGTCACTTTCACTTTCGTTGACTGTACAAACGTTACGGAGGTTAATAAATATATGCAGCGACCTCCAGTGGCCATGATATGAACCTTCACCCCAACTTTTATGGGGTCAACAACACTGACAATTGTATTAGGAACATCTGAATCTTAAAAACATTGAAAGTCATTCCATAAACAAGTCAACAAAACGTCTTTGGCATTAAAATAAAAAACAGAATATTTCATCTTCACTCACATGTGTGATTATTCAGTTGATATGAAATAAACATCTTAATTTGATCGGGTAATGAACAGTTTAGACGAGTCTTACATGTAGTTGGAGGCCTCTCTCTCATCTCCAGGTCCCTGTGTGAGAGATTGAGGGATTCAATTACAACTGAAGATGTACAAACATTTATTAACCTCATGGATCGATGACATTGGTTTGAAGAACACCTCCTCTTTTTCCTGACTGTGTTGAAGCCAGACAGCAGCAAATTGTGCAATTTCACAAAAAGAATCAACACAATCCAAGTATCTTTGAAATGGTCCTGATAAATCAAAGAGACACACAGCTTACTCCTCAGAATGTCAGAGATGAGATGCCTTTAAAAAAGTTTAAGTAGTAGTTTAACTCATGCATCAAAGCAGCAGTCCAGTCAGGAGAGCATGGCTGATCAAATTTAAAACTGTTTAAAAGATGATCCCAGCACATAATTATCCATCCACATAAACAATCTCAATACATCATTTATGACCAGAAAACATGTGTTTGTGTCAGAGAAACTGTTGATTTAAAACACAACACAAATCTAACAGTTCATGATGATTATTTGAGCCCTACTGTATCACAACATGGGACAGTCTACTTCCTGTATTTAGCTTTATTTGCACCAACCTTGTAAAAAATAAAAAGACAGAGGGCAGACTTGAGCAGCTGATTGACATGTTTATTCCCTCATTCATTTACAATCTATTCATCAACTATATTACAGTGTCTTTATTACCATTTATTTATCAGACTAGTGCTCTCTTGAAATCCCTTATTTATTGTTTTGTATTAATGCTGTAACTGTGCTTCTGTGAAGATTTATTGCCCCTCAAAAACAAATCTTATTTTAGTAAAAGCTTCATATGTTTTTGGTTGTGATGAACAGTCGCAGGCAAAGTAGCAACTGACGGTGTCTCATTTATGTTCAGCTTCACATGGTGAGTGTTTAATCATGTGCAAAGCATGTCCATCAAAATAGAAAATAAAAATAAATCCACAACGATAAAACATTACAAAAATGAAGGTAAAAAATCATTAGCCTACATCAACACTCAAGTGGATTGTCTGTCCCTTGTAAACATTATTGTATTGAAGGTGATGATGCTGGACTGTTGGTTTCTTGATTTGTCTGGGGAGGCGTCCTCCTCTTGACCACACTGCTCCTCTGTGTGACCGGTGTTTGGTGACTGTCTGTGACTGGGGTTGGAGGCATGTGAATCATCTCCATGTCTCTGTGTGATACCAAAGTGATGACACTTAGAGATGCAGAGACATTTATTAACTGTCACAGACTCAGACAAAGATGTTACACTGATTTAAAGACTTACTTGTTCTTCTGGTTGTGTTTAAGCAGGACAGTGGCAGCAGAAGCAGCAACAACACAACTAAAGACCATCAACACAATCCAAGTACCAACTTTGAGAAAAAGAGGAAGAAATTGTGATATTCATTCATTTAGCAACAACTGACCTGAGACCATCTGAACATGAACATTAAAAAAAACATTTGAGAACAAACTACTGATTCCTGAAAATCAAAACCTGGAGGAGAAACAAACATCAGAGTCATAAACTGATCAAAAGTCTGTGTCTTTGATGTTGAACTTGTCTGGAAAAGGATATTTTCTGTTGATTTCATAATTATTATCATTACACCTTTTGTGAACAGACAGGATAATTGCTGCAAATCCAACCATTTAATTTCAGGAACCTGACACACAGCTGTAATGCTGAAAGTGACTCATCGTTGTTTTGTAGTTGACAGTGAAAGTGTGGTGTGAAAGGTGGAGGTTGGCTTTGAGACATTCAGTGTGACTGTTTGAGCAGGTTGTTTGGCCAATGCAGGACACAACTGACTCTTCAGAGGAGTTTGATTCTCTGACATGTACAGAATGAGTTCATTGCAGCTCTGAAGAGAAAAGACACTTAAACATCACTGACTTGAGCTGACAGACATTGAGCTTTGTCTTTTTCTTGCTCAGTTTTGGCCTAGGGCTGGAACTATTTTACCAGTGAGAAAGGGTCCTGACAGTTAAACAAGCAGAGATAGCAGCCTCCATCCTGCTCCGTCACGTCCCTGACTACGATGGAGCAGTTCTGCAGTCCAGCATCTTTTACCTCAACTTTACCTTCAAAGTCAGGAGTCACTATGGAACCGAAGTGTTCACTGTACGTGGCGACATCCTTCTCTCCCTCAGGAAAGATTTTCTGCCATGTGACCTGATGAACTTCTTTAGGTTGTAGCAGCTGACAGCTGAGACGAGCGTCTCCTCCCACTGCAGCCACCACAGTCTGCTGTGTCTCTATCACAGCTGTTAGACCTGCAATGAGGGAATCAAAATCCAGTTTACAGTATACCCTCTGTATCAGATCATTATTGCATGTGCACAAGTTGCAAATATGAATAAAAAAAACATTTGAGAACAAACTACATAGTATATAGAAAATGATTAAGCCTATTAGAGGATGCACATGTCAAAATCTCTCTACAACTGGACAAAAATGACTATTATTTGATGTTGAGAAGCTGGAAAAGGGATATTTTCTTTGATTTCATAATTATTATCATTATTATTATTATTAGGCTACATTAGATAATTCCTGACAAAAACCAACACATTTAATTTCAGGATAACACAGACTTTGTGTTGACTGAAAATCAATCATCATGATTTTGAGAATTTCCTATTGTAAAAATGTGCAAATTGGGGACTTTCCTTTTTGATTTTCTCTTGCTTGATACAATAAAGATGTTTGAGGATTTTTTTTAATGTAGTCATAGTTCTCCTCAACTCAAAGCCGGAAGTTACATGCATGTACAGCAGAGTCCTAACATTCTCATTGGGAATTGTGGTCTCGCCAATTATACTCACAAACTTTCAGACAACATTGTAAGCTTTTTCTTTTTCTTCTCAGTTTTGGCCTCTCTGGGGAACCGTATATCTTACCTTTTAGAAAGGGTCCTGACAAATAAAAGAGGCATGCAGCTATTGTGTATGCCATGTGGCAGACGAGAGGGAACTTAAAAAGGGAAACTCATGCACCACGTGTCTCTCAAAGGAGCAGTCCAATCAGTAAAGCGTGGGTATTCAAATGTAATACTGTGAAAAAATGATCCCAGCACATAATTATCCATCCACATAAACGACCTCAGTACATAATTTATGACCAGAAAACATGTGTTTGTGTCAGAGAAACTGTTGTTTTAAAACACAACACAAATCCAACAGTTCATGATGATTATTTGAGCCCTACTGTATCGTAACATGGAACAATCTATTCTAGGCTATACTACTTCCTGTATTTAGTTTCACCAACCTTGTAAAAAACAAATAAAACGACAGAGGGCAGACTTGAGCATCTGGTTGAAGTGTTTATTGTGTCTTTCATTCATTTGCAGTTGTAGGCTTTGAATGTTAATGTTCTTATTACAATCTATTGATCAACCAGTGACTTCATCACCATTTATTTATCTATCACACTAGTGCTCTCTTTAAACTTCTTTTGTCTTGTTTTGTATTAGTGCTGTAACTGTAAAGCATGTGAAGAATTGCTGTTCCTCAAAAACAAATATTATTTTAGTAAAAGCTTCATATGTTTTTTGGTTGGTATGTTATGTCAGATCTTTCAATTATGTGAAAGCATCTTAGGTGTAAAACACCTTGAAATGTGGCGTCATCACACAACAAAGGAAACAAAAGGAGAAGCAGTTCTTTCAGTTTAACACTAAGAAATGCCACTGGCCTGGATAAATGTAAAAACACAGTTTTCTCACCTTTCTGAGAGACTTCCAACAGACAAAAAGGCACATATAACTCCATAGTGTGCCATTGATAATGTTTCTGATACTCTCTTCTCCTCTTCACGGCCGTTTGGTTCAAACCGTCACTACTGGGGGGCCTCAACAGGTTTTAGTTGGCACGGTGTCAGGCAATGTGGTGCCAAATAATAAGTTACTCATGAACAAAGGAAAGCATAGCCCCCAATACCCAAGATGAACCCATACAGGCCTTTTATGAAGGAATAATTAAGATTATTAGGAAGGAAATTAATGGTTGATTTATAGAAAGCACAGACTTCTGAATTTCACTACAGTGGTATATTTACTTCAAGATGCAGACAAGGAGAAGAACAGGGGTAGAGTTAAATCAGCCTTTGTTTTGGTTTGCTGTGAAGCTGTTGAAATGTTAAAAAAAAAAAAAAAAAATCCAAAGTAGGCTAAGAAACACATTACACACCAATGAAAGTTTTCAAATTTTTCTCTATTCAAACAAACAAACATCCATAAATATATTAATAAATTACAGTAAAACACACTTCACTTAATTACATAGCTACTGAAAATAAAGCAACTGATAATTAGTCAGAACACTGAGGGAAAAAAAACCCAGAGGGAATATAACACAGTCCCAGTTTAGCTATGGGTGTATTTGTGTGTGTGTGTGTGTGTGTGTGTGTGTGTGTGTGTGTGTGTGTGTGTGTGTGTGTGTGTGTGTGTGTGTGTGTGTGTGTGTGTGTGTGGAAACAATAAATAAATAATCTGAATTACACTCAATACTGAACACGTGCAAAACTGCAAGATAAGTGCTATTAACAACACACTTAGACAAAGCATGCAGAAAATATAATTATGTGACAATGTCTAATTCTGCCTCCATGGATCCATATACATACATAGGCTACATATAAATATTCTAATTTTTGAATATCAATTACTTAACTCATTGAAGTTCACATTACTTAGGTGGAGAATGAATTACTACATTCCTCAGTGGGGTCTAGATGGGTCTCAAAAGGCTGTGATTTGTTTGCCAATGTTTAATCTGATTAATTGAAAATATTGTATCATTGCAAATTTAAACCTAAGTCCTTTCCCCACAACACCCACTAGATGTCACTGTAGCATCAGCCTGAATTCATGCCACCCACAGGGTATTTCCTTGTTTTCCTTGTGACCAACATACATCAGTCCCTTATGCTAAAAAAACAGTCTGAAGTAGTTGGTAATTATTGCACTAGTTTAATTTCCAAGACGCCCTACTTGTGATACATGCAGAGTCTTTGTAAACTAAATTTACCAAGGTTTTACATCACTCCTCCTCCTAAACATTGGTCTGAGGTCAAGCAGTTTTACATTCCACAGTTTGAAGCTTGAAAATAAAAGTTAAAGTGCTAAGTTCTGACATTTAACTGAAACCTGACAGGTGGTTGGACGGCCACCTTTAGCTTAATTCACCCCATACATCTCTGGCGGTCAGATGATGCAGAGAAGGGATGCAGATTTTCATAATGCTTGCACACTTGAACATTCACAGGCACACTGGCTTTTTTTAGACACTTGTTGAAATGCAAACTCATTAGACATTTTCAATTGTGCTCCTCCTAGCCTTTAACCTGTCAGAGAGGAAAAAGAGAAACATGAGACAGATGAAATACTGTGGCATTGGGTGAATATTTACTCAACTTAACTGCTGTGCATTGGCAGTTAAAACATCTTACATGATAAATCATATCTCACCTTTTTCTGTAAAACAACAGCAATGCAGCAACAGCGATGCAGATAATGAGCGTTATGATAACAGCAGCTGCAGTCCCTGATGACGACTGTCTTCTCCCTGGAGGAAAACGTGGTTAGAAAATTAAAAGATGAAGCTGGTGAATTCAATTTTTCACATCTTGACGTGACTTCCCCAATTTTATTTGAGATTAGTCATCAGAGATCTGAACCGTATCAACAAGTTGTTATCTTGTGACATGGGTTTTTTTTCTCCTTCTACTTTGTCCCAAGTGAAATTGAATCTGATTGAATGAGTCACAGCTCAGATGACTGTGGGGAACAACAATATGGTGTTTACACTTTGGACCTTGAGGCTTTCAGTTGCAGGAAATCAAGTGAGTCAGTGTACAGTACAAGGTTCCTTTTTAAAGGGACACTGACGTTATTGATTTGATCTAATTACCAATAGGGATGCTTGGGTTACTAGGGAAAATATTAGCATATAATATTTGGTTTGTGAGTATAATTTGCAAAGATGCTCATTGCTGAGAATCTTATACGGTCACATAACAATAGATCAAGCTTGGTTGGGATTTCCAAGGGCGTTCACTTTGATGCACAAACTGATATACAGTTAGTTATACAGCATAGCTCTCTGCATTCCACTGTTAAAGAGTCACTTCCTGTCAGTGTGAATCATTTACAAAGACACTCATCACTTTGAATATTCTAGGAACCGGATCATCCAGTGCATTAAAATGAAACTGTTTTTAGGATTCCCGTAGGCTGAAGAGATACAACCTGCATAGCCTCTGCAGCTACTTTAATACCCATGCTGCCAAAAGCAGAGTAAAGCAAAAATGACTCACCTCTCACAGAGAAAGGGATCCTCTCCTCCCTCTGTCCTCTCATTCCATTGTTCAGCAGACAATCCACATGTCCATCCCAGTCTGGAGGTACTTTCAGAGTGATGGTGCTGCTGCTGGTAAATGTCTGGTCACTATTCCTCACTGTAGCGGTTTGTGTTTGCTCTCTGCTGTCGACGCCAGGTGAAATAATCCAGTCAATAGTTGGGGCTGGTTTGCCTGTGGCGGAGCAGCTGAACACAGCCGCTGTGTTTCCTCCATCTGGGTCACTTCTGTCGACATACGATGTGTTCACCACGGATATTCCTTTATAGGGAATTGAAATTGGTTATTGTGAGAATATGACCACTTCAACGCAAGTTACGCAATTGGGTGTCAAAACAAATGTCAAAGCCCTAAAGGATTTTTTTATGTTTTTATGCTTTCATCTTCAGCTTCTATCATTATAATACTATTTGATAATCTTACATAACAGAATTCAAAGTTTTCATTTCATGCATATTCATATATTTATATAAATATAGAAAACTGTAGCAGTTTACCTTGCACCGTGAGGCACATCTCCTTCCTTTGGGAACCGTCCGGATACACATTAAACACGCAAACATAGCAGCTCTCATCTTGCCATGAGACATTCTTCACAGTGATGGACGTTGAGTTCAGAGATGCCTCCGTCAAGACCACTTTTCCAGTGGGTACATTCACTTGCTCTCCAAAACGCTTGCTGTAGCTCGCCAAATTCTTTGTCGAGTCTATATCTTTAAAAAGCCTTTGCCAAGTGACCTGCAGCACACCTGGAGAGAAGCCAAGAGGTTATGCACCGCTCTATATTTACAACTGGTTTACAAGTTACACAACAAAACTGTTTAAGACAGCAGTCTGAAAACTGTGTGAAATCAGCTGTATACAAAGATTTAAAAAATGGTGTTAAAACAAGACAGAAACACACCTTTTGGGTTTCCCAGAGTGCACCTGTAACTTGCCTCACTGCCATAGTCAACTATTGTATCTCCATCTCCATGTATCTGCGAGGCTGAGGCTAAAAATAAGAGAGGCTAGTGTCAGTAAAAGCAGAGGCTTTGGCTTCCAGCCAGGGATTTTATGTCGAAGAAAAGCTACAAATAAATGTCCTTTTTTCTCTATGATACTACTATTACTACTAACAATAATAATAATAACAATATGTTGTGATTTAACACAACAAATAATAATAATAATGATATTGATAAACTAGTAGGCTACATTAAATGTAGAGGGGGTTGGGTCACTTACCTTTAATCAGCAAAGTAAATATCAGGATGTGCAACATTCTGCTCTTCTGCTGTCTGTATAGGCTACTACAGACACAGTTTCAGTTTTGACTCTTTAAAGGCAGCAAAAATGAAACTGAACGGAGGGTGGTGTGGGGGATTTCTAGACAGCTTATTAAGCACAACTAACACAACACAACAAATTAAATCACATTAATGAACAACAAAGTAAATCTTCACATTAATGAGTGCTTTAAAGTCTCTCACTATCAACAGCAAATGCACACATTAGTCCAAAGGGAGGTTGAATTAATTTTTTGTACATGATATGAAAACTGACTACTGAGCATTTGACAGTGCTGATAGAACATTCATATAGCAACAAAAATCACATTCACATTTTATCATTGAACTCAAAAAAATAAGCTACAGCAGATTTTAAAGAATACTGTCAGTCACGGCAAAGATAAAAAAAAATAAAATTTACTAGTAACTCTAGAGCTTGGTTTCCGTTTCAATCAAATGACCTGACACTTAACAGTAATGTCCAGTAAATGATACACTACTCACTGTACTTTGTGACACCTCCAGTAATCAATAGTGGTAAAGGGAAAAAAAATCCCCCTGAAGCAGAAGTTGTCTTTACTGAGTGGTGGACGGAGGTTTCATTGATACTTGAGACACTATGGGAACTGATAACATATTTAAGTGACACATATGTATGCTGTGGTCTACCTGAGCTGATGTCACAGATGGTCATGGGGAAGTCCTTGTATTTCTATGCAACAAGGAATGTTTAGGATTCCCACAACTCATGAGTCACCTGTGTTAAAAAGGCTGCCCAATAATATAATATCATCCCAGTCACTCTGAGTTTGAGCCTTTCCAGAATGCTGCTTAATATAAACCTATTTCTTTTCCAATGTTGCTCCATCATTGCTTTGACAGTTGGCTTCTTTCCAGCTTTTACAGTATTACATTCGCATCATGAGTAAGATGGACTCAGCTCTAATGAGTCACTCCAGGACCTAAATGACACAGTTTCATTCCCTTTAATTGTCCAGGAATGTGCGTGCTCATAATTTACCAGAAACGTACTTGACCATGTCCCCTTTTATGAAATATGCATCCTGTGATTTTTACCATCAGGATACACTGTTAGTGGTGTATTATTCAGTCATTGTGCACACTCTCAAGAGTTTATCTTTCATCGGACATCTCACAAAGCAACAGGAAGATGAGAGCGGGATCACATGCGAACAGGGGCCACATCTGAACCCAAGGTTGAGGTCACATAGGTGCTGACTTGTCTTGGCAGCTTTGCTGTCCAATAAGCAATCACTGATCTTATAAATAAGACTCTTGTGAAATGTTGTTTACTAAACAGCGTGAAGGGGAAGTTACAGTAGGAAAGAACCGACAGTAAGTGCCATGTGTAAGGGGTTACTTAAGATTATCTGACACGGCATCTGTCAGCAACTAATGGACTCACAATATAATATTTAGATGAAATATAAAATGAGAACAAAAACACTGTGACTGCTCAATCAGTTATCACTATCACTTTTATTTTAATCTCAGATGTATGAGAAAAAAAAATTGGGAAGTACCTGTGGTGCCTACCTAGTATCTGACGCTTGTAATTTACACCTAGCATACCCTGTGGTTTGTGGTTGTGCAGGCAAGCCAGCATTAAAGCAACGGGCAATCTAATTAAGACAGGGGTTGTACTGTGTACTACTTTGGTCAAAGCTGCCACTTCTCTCTTTTCAAAATTATCTCAATGTACCATTTGTCTGTGTGGTAGTTGGTTGCAAAACAACTTCAGCTTTCTTGCATGTTAAGTTTCATTTTCCTGAAAAAAAGAATAATAAAGGTCCACATAAGTTTCAGTGTGACCTGTTTTGTTTGACATTTGGAAAAAAAAAGAAAGAAAAAAAATTGCATGTTCAACGATTTGTACCCAATCACGCAGCTCTGCAGTATCTCAACAGGTCTAATAAATCCATAACTTACAGATCTATTTTGTGACTTTTATGCTTAAGTATTATTTACAACCTAGCACACAAACAAGTTGTTTGCTGGCATTCACCAAAAACATTGACACTGTCTTGTATAATGGCTGCTTAAGCAAAGACGCCTACGCTGTTTGCTCTCACATTAATCAGTGCAGGGCAGCAAACATCAATATCAGTGAGTGTACAGTAGGCGTAACCTGGTGTTTAAACAGTGTGTGCATGAGCAGGAAGGGTCCAGAGACAAGGGATGTCTGGTTAGTCTACGACATAACAGGCAGAATTCATGTAGCAGGAACTGTGCATATTTTATTTAGAGACATAATGTTGATTATAAAAGTCTAAGTAAAGTTTAGGATGATCAGTATCACGTGCAGATAAAACGCTGCCTCACCAGTCAGGACAGCTGACTTATTTCCCAGTGTCACGCCGGTTGAACCCATTTTCCTGACCCCGCATAATTTCAGTTCAGTTCATATACAGATATGGAGGGAATGTACTTTTAACTCAAACAAGGAAGAAAAAGAGGGAACTTCTCATGAATGGGTTGGGAGTTCTTTTAAATCAGATACTCTGGACATGGGCTATTTCTGCTGTAAATACAGTAAGAGGAATGACAGGCAGGGGAACGCCACGCAGAGGAAAACAACAACAAACAACAGAGATTGTGCAGGTGATGGTGTTTGAAAGTCGTAAAAAAAAATTAAGTAAAATTCTTCTCATACATTCAATACTGACATCAATTCATTAATTTTGCTTTTGCAAAAATATTTAATGTGAAGGTTTAGGGTCGTGCAGAAAGTTTTTCTCACCCATGATAATTTTTCATATTGGACAGATCCATTCACTCACCAGTAAAAGTTCATCTTTCATCAATCATGGTTCATCTGCTTCATCTATATATCTGTAGAGACGCAAAAAAGTCATATCTTACAACTACAAAATCTCTCATCATACATAATAAATCTCAGTCGTCACATGACAAGAGCTAAATGCTTATTCAGTTTGAATGTATTGAAAAAGAGAAAAGAAAAAAGAAATCAAACCAGGTGCTCACCTTTGATCCACTCTCCATTAGTGAAAAACTTTTTCAGATGATACTGACATTTGTAAAGTAGATGTCACTATTGTCCCCTGCTATTATTTTACAAACTAAAACAGATACGAATCAGGTTCGGTTTGTTGGTTTATTTTTTATTGTATATAAAAAAGAATACAGTGGAAATAGCCTCCGTCCTTATAGAAATACAGTCCAAGAGTGCCACCTTGTGGACAACAGCTCTAATTTCACTTGTAATGAAATTCTACATCATGCAAGTTCGATGTAAAAAGGTCTCTACAAAATATGCCCAGTCTTTATGTCCTCTCTGATGAACATGTTTGAATTATTGTTATTATTATTTGGATTGAAGCTCTGAACAATGACAGTTGAATAAAGTCCACTCTCTTTCCGGATGAAGGTGCTGTAAGGTTCAATGTCTTGCGGTTCCTGCAACGAACGTGTTGTTAGATATTATTTCATTTAGAATGAGAGCATAAAAGAAAAGGATGGAACATTTTTCTGCACATACCTGGTTTAGACAACAGCTCTGTGGTTGCTCTCTACTGTTGAGAAACAACAAACAAAATGCATTACGCACAGTTTTTTGTTAGCAAAACAGGAAATGAGAGACTATTTGTTTCTTTTCTGCATCTAAACAAGTCATAATAGAAAAACCAAGTGACATTCTTCAAATAAATATTTGAAAATGTTTCTTGATGTTCAAAATTAAAGCAGCCAGTCAGACAAGTTGTTGCCGAAGCCACTGCAGGAAAGTTAACCGTTGTTCAGCCGTATGAATGCAGCCATGTTGTTTCAGAAACCATGAAAACCAGAAGCAGTGGAAGAAGTACTGTAACAGTATTAATACTGCAGTCAAGCATTCAACTTAAAGAAGCATCACCGCCAAAACTGAAAGCACCAAATGTAGTTTTCATTCAGAAATGTAACATGGGATGACAATTATTGGTAGATTGTTGTAAATGCAATTTTAAACTTTGCCTCTTCTAATTATTTTATTTAAATTATTCATCATTCCTAAAGATAAAAATAAATAAAACTTTGTAGATAACAGTCTCTCACCCATTACGTGCTCTTCTATAGGCACATCCCAGGATAAAAACAGTTACAATGATGAGTGCAAAGGCAGCAGACAAAGCCATTAGGAGCCACGGCATTTCTTTGGCGTTGTCGGCCTTGTCCTCCTCCTCCTCTGCTGGATCTGGAGAGAAAACAGTGAGAATCTACTTTAAAAAGCTAACAAATGTATCAATTATTCATTATATATTAAATGTGCTTACCCTCCACAGTGATTTTGATGTGGATCTTATTATGTCCATCACTGTGTGAGCACTGACAGGAGAAGTTCCCGCTGTCTTGTTGTGTTAAATTGGTCAGTTGGAGAAACACAGTCTGATTCTCTGTCATAAATGTGAACCTGGAGTCACAGGTACTCTCAGTGTCTTGTCTGTGAAGACGTGAGAGAAGACACTGTTCTCCACTCCTCTCTGTCTTGATGTGACATACTATCAGCGTGATGTCCTCCTCTGTAGCATTGCTGCATAATGGAGTGACATCTGGTTTGTTTCCCAGGGTTTTTTCAATGGCCGCCACTATAAATCAGTCAATTAAATAGTTAGTTAGCAGTAGCACTTCCTGTATTTCTGCATCTTATTTATCTCATATAGGCCTAATTTAATGTTCATCAAAAGCAAATATTGCAGAATAATGAGTTGAATTAATTTGACATGAAAACAAAACTTTTACCGTCAGATCGTGCAAATAGTGGCAGAAGCAGAAGAAAGAACAGAGTCCGTCCATCCATTCTGCTCAAGAAGCTGCTGCTGCTGCTGCTGGTGGCGCACAGTGCTTTGTACTGATGTCATTTTTTTGTGCTATTCTCTCGCTACCTAAACCTCAAAGCCTCGGCCCCTTGGCTCTCAAGCTGATAGGTGATGTGAACTCTTCTAAAAAGGAAGTGCTTCTACAAGCTTCTGCTTTCAAATTTATACCCTCTGAGACAGTCAGCTGCCTTTTAATAACTTAACCTGCAGAATTACGATTGGTTACTTTGTCATCAGTCTAAAAAGACCTCTCATACATACTTTATAAATAACTCGGGTCAGTTCATGTGTGAGGTGAGTGAGAGTTCATCACGTAACATGCTGAAACTGAGATCAATTTTGTGGTCATCATCACACATTAAGAGGCCTGAGCTTAAAGTAAATCGAGTGCAGCACCGTCTATGCAGCTCAGTGCAAATTATATCCCTGATGCAAGTGAATTCACTTTGTTCACTTACATCACTTCATGTAGTTTTAAAGGTCCCATATTTTACTGTCTAGAGTTTTATTTGAAGTGGTCAATTGAGTTAATCAATTAGAAGATGTGTTTGTAGTTTAAAAAAACAAACAAAGCCATCAGTGTAGTTTCACATCTGCTCTTTCACACCTCTCTCCAGCAACAAGAAGTCAGTGAACCAATCAGAGGACAGCCTCCCTCCGAGCCTCTCTTCTGATTGGTTGACTGTTTCCGAGCGATCCAATAAAATTATATCAGATTTCAAGGAAACACTCATAGAAAGTAAATCCTGTGAGGCTAGATGGCAGCTCTGGGTGGGCGGGGCTTGAGGCACTGCTGAGAACAGTGACCTTTTCGGTGACATCACTAGGTTCAGGAAGTCCCGACAGCGGCAGCTTGTTTTAAGGTTTAGTTTCTGAATACAGGTAGTGTGTATTTCTCTGTGGACTGAGCCCTTTGATACCCTCATAGTGTGAATACGGAAGCAACAGTTGCTTGATGTTGAAAAAAGACATGTTAATTACAATTATACAAAATGGGACCTTCGAGGCCTTTATCTTAAGATGAACTTGCATGACTTGGAATAAGTAAGGCATGTATCAAAAAACTGAAGCAATTCCTCAAGAAGAGTTATGCATCCGAACTTTATTGTATTTTTTGACTAATCAAACATTACAATGGTTTCATTCACAGCATACATGAACAACACATGTATCTGTATTTATTGATCTGACTTCAAATTCCAGTGTTTTCATAGTTAAATGAATTCAGTGACACTGAGTCAGTGTCTTTTCCATCTACTTCCTGATCATCCATGTGAACAGTCTCAACAATGTTTGCTGATCTACTTGTCGTGTTGGGGTCACATTGGCGTTCCATTGAGGACACGCTTTGGTAGATATCATTTGTTGGCTGCTGAAGGCTCATGTAAGGGTTCTCTGCATCTGCTTGGTCCTATAGAAAAACGGTAAAAAACTTAATCCATCATGTTTACAAGTATTTGAAACACTGTGAATTCAGAATGAATGTATTTATTATATAATTTCTGTTATAATATAAATATTCATATAATTTCTTTAAACAGCCACACATTCCACCGATCTTCAATCTTCCTTTGCACTAATTATTAGATATTTCTATATTTATTAGGTATTTGTTTGTTCAATGGTAAACTCCCACATGGTGCAAATCAAAAGGAATAAACATTAAAATGTGTAAGAACTGTATAGTACTTCTTTTGTTGAAAACAACAGCACATAAAAATATATTGAATATGTTAGATAATATGTATATATTTGTTACTTTATGTGCAGTATAAAATAATAAGTTAGCTGCTTGAAACATTTTGGACAAGGAAATTCACTCACCACAGAGCCAGGAGCTTCATTTACAGACAATCCAGATGTGGTTGGTGTTGAACAGACTCTTTAAATGAGACAGAACAGAGTGAAATGCATGTAAAGAACATAGCATTTGAAGTAGCTGTATTGTTTTAAAGATTTTAAATTGAAGAATTTTAATTCAGTCGTAAAAAATAATAATATTTGCTCATATTTACATTGGTACCTGTATTTTTGTCAATGTATCTGCCTGTGCTGAGCTAAAAATATAGTTGAGCTCCAGAAAAAAATAGTATGATAGTTACTTGTGGATAAATGCCACAATAGCTCCAAGCGTAATGGGGACACTTGCACCAATCAAAGCGCTTGGAATGTGGATTTGCATGAAACTGCTGTGCTCCTCATATTCCTCAACCTCCTCATCCTCTGTATAAAGAAAAAAGAAAAATTTGTCAGAAAAATAACCTTTATAACTTCACAGCATTGCACAGCACAATACAGTGTCTCACAATAAGGAATAATGAACACATGATGCAATTTAAGAAAAAGATTCACCCAAGTTATCAAGAAAACATTACTTTACAACCGAAACACTCTGAGTTCTAAAGGCAGACATTGTGACAGAAATTTGTCATAATAATAACATCTCTGATCTTTAAAAAATTGTCAATTTTTGAGAGAAATGTAAAAAGGCTAATCACAAAAGTATGAAAACAAATCAGCAGCTTACCCTCCACAGTGATTTTGAGATGGATCTTATTAATTCCATCAATGTTTGAGCACTGACAGGAGAAGTTCCCACTGTCTTGTTGTGTTAAATTGGTCAGGTGGAGAAACACAGTCTGATTCTCTGTCATAAACATGAACCTGGAGTCACAGGTACTCTCAGTGTCTTGTCCGTGAAGACGCGAGAGACGACACTGTTCTCCACTCCTCTCTGTCTTGATGTGACATACTATCAGCACGATGCCCCCCTCTGTAGTATTGCTGCATAATGGAGTGACATCTGGTTTGTTCCCCAGGGTTTTTTCAATGGCCACCACTATAAATCAGTCAATTAAACAGTTAATTAGCAGTAGCACTTCCTATATTTCCGCATCTGATTAATCTCATGTAGGCCTAATTTAATGTTCATCAAAAGCAAATATTGCAGAATAATGAGTTGAATTAATTTGACATGAAAACAAAACTTTTACCGTCAGATCGTGCAAATAGTGGCAGAAGCAGAAGAAAGAACAGAGTCCGTCCATCCATTCTGCTCAAGAAGCTGCTGCTGCTGCTGCTGGTGGCGCACAGTGCTTTGTACTGATGTCATTTTTTTGTGCTATTCTCTCGCTACCTAAACCTCAAACCCTCGGCCCCTTGGCTCTCAAGCTGATAGGTGATGTGAACTCTTCTAAAAAGGAAGTGCTTCTACAAGCTTCTGCTTTCAAATGTATACCCTCTGAGACAGTCAGCTGCCTTTTAATAACTTAACCTGCAGAATTATGATTGGTTACTTTGTCATCAGTCTTAAAAGACCTCTCATACATACTTTATAAATAACTCGGGTCAGTTCATGTGTGAGGTGAGTGAGAGTTCATCACGTAACATGCTGAAACTGAGATCAATTTTGTGGTCATCATCACACATTAAGAGGCCTGAGCTTAAAGTAAATCGAGTGCAGCACCGTCTATGCAGCTCAGTGCAAATTATATCCCTGATGCAAGTGAATTAACTTTGTTCACTTACATCACTTCATGTAGTTCTAAAGGTCCCATATTTTACTGTCTAGAGTTTTATTTGAAGTGGTCAATTGAGTTAATCAATTAGAAGATGTGTTTGTAGTTTAAAAAAACAAACAAAGCCATCAGTGTAGTTTCACATCTGCTCTTTCACACCTCTCTCCAGCAACAAGAAGTCAGTGAACCAATCAGAGGACAGCCTCCCTCCGAGCCTCTCTTCTGATTGGTTGACTGTTTCCGAGTAATCCAATAAAATTATATCAGATTTCAAGGAAACACTCATAGAAAGTAAATCCTGTGAGGCTAGATGGCAGCTCTGGGTGGGCGGGGCTTGAGGCACTGCTGAGAACAGTGACCTTTCCGGTGACATCGCTAGGTTCAGGAAGTCCCGACAGCGGCAGCTTGTTTTAAGGTTTAGTTTCTGAATACAGGTAGTGTGTATTTCTCTGTGGACTGAGCCCTTTGATACCCTCATAGTGTGAATACGGAAGCAACAGTTGCTTGATGATGAAAAAAGACATGTTAATTACAATTATACAAAATGGGACATTTGAGGCCTTTATCTTAAGATGAACTTGCATGACTTGGAATAAGTAAGGCATGTACAGTATCAAAAACTGAAGCAATTCCTCAAGAAGAGTTATGCATCCAAACTTTATTGTATTTTTTGACTTATCAAACATTACAATGGTTTCATTCACAGCATACATGAACAACACATGTATCTGTATTTATTGATCTGACTTCAAATTCCAGTGTTTTCATAGTTAAATGAATTCAGTGACACTGAGTCAGTGTCTTTTCCATCTACTTCCTGATCATCCATGTGAACAGTCTCAACAATGTTTGCTGATCTACTTGTCGTGTTGGGGTCACATTGGCGTTCCATTGAGGACACGCTTTGGTAGATATCATTTGTTGGCTGCTGAAGGCTCATGTAAGGGTTCTCTGCATCTGCTTGGTCCTATAGAAAAACGGTAAAAAACTTAATCCATCATGTTTAGAAGTCTTAATGGAACAGTATTTGAAACACTGTGAATTCAGAATTAATGTATTTATTATATAATTTCTGTTATAATATAAATATTCATATAATTTCTTTAAACAGCCACACATTCCACCGATCTTCAATCTTCCTTTGCACTAATTATTAGATAATTCTATATTTATTTGGTATTTGTTTGTTCAATGGTAAACTCCTACACATGGTGCAAATCAAAAGGAATAAACATTAAAATGGGTAAGAACTGTATACGTAGTACTTCTTTTGTTGAAAACAACAGCACATAAAAATATATTGAATATGTTAGATAATATGTATATATTTGTAATTTTATGTGCAGTATAAAATAATAAGTTAGCTGCTTCAAACATTTTGAACAAGGAAATTCACTAACCACAGAGCCAGGAGCTTCATTTACAGACAATCCAGATGTGGTTGGTGTTGAACAGACTCTTTAAATGAGACAGAACAGAGTGAAATGCATGTAAAGAACATAGCATTTGAAGTAGCTGTATTGTTTTAAAGATTTTAAATTGAAGAATTTTAATTCAGTCGTAAAAAAAAAAATATATTTGCTCATATTTACATTGGTACCTGTATTTTTGTCAATGTATCTGCCTGTGCTGAGCTAAAAATATAGTTGAGCTCCAGGAAAAAATACTTACTTGTAGATAAATGCCACAATAGCTCCAAGCGTAATGGGGACACTTGCACCAATCAAAGCGCTTGGAATGTGGATTTGCATGAAACTGCTGTGCTCCTCATATTCCTCAACCTCCTCATCCTCTGTATAAAGAAAAAGGAAAAATCTGTCAGAAAAATAACCTTTATATCTTCACAGCATTGCACAGCACAATACAGTGTCTCACAATAAGGAATAATAAACACATGATGTAATTTAAGAAAAAGATTCACACAAGTTACCAAGAAAACATTACTTTACAACCGAAACACTCTGAGTTCTAAAGGCAGACATTGTGACAGAAATTTGTCATAATAATATTTCTGATTTTTAAAAAATTGTCAATTTTTGAGAGATATGTAAAAAGGCTAATCACAAAAGTATGAAAACAAATCAGCAGCTTACCCTCCACAGTGATTTTGAGATGGATCTTATAAGTTCCATCACTGTTTGAGCACTGACAGGAGAAGTTCCCACTGTCTTGTGTTAAATTGGTCAGGTGGAGAAACACAGTCTGATTCTCTGTCATAAACGTGAACCTGGAGTCACAGGTACTCTCAGTGTCTTGTCCGTGAAGACGTGAGAGAAGACATTGTTCTCCGCTCCTCTCTGTGTTGATGTGACATACTACCAGCGCGATGCCCCCCTCTGTAGTATTGCTGCATAATGGAGTGACATCTGGTTTGTTTCCTAGGGTTTTCTCAACAGTCACTGCAATAAATCAGTCAATCAACCAACCAACAGTAAGTTAGCAGTATGCATCTGATTTAAAAAACGTAAAGTTCATCAAAGACAAAGATTATTACGGAGTAACAACTTCCATCACTCTGACCTTATAAAAACCATGACTTTTGAGTACAGTACCTTCTCTGTTAGATCGCACAGTTAGTGAAAGAAGCAGAACAAAGAACAGAGTCCATCCACCCATACTGCTCAAGGAGCATCTGCTGCTGGTGGTTGTGCACAATGTACTGTCCTAATGTTAGGAGGTCACAGACACACATTTGCACTATTTTATCAAGACCTCAACCTCAACCTCTAGCACGTGAATGATGTGAATTATTCTAAGAAGGAGGTGCCTCTAAAGAACCTCTGCCTTCATGTTATTAGCACCTAGAAGTAAAACAGTGACAGAAAAAAATGGCTACACTTAAAAAAATAATAAAAAACTGTGAAGAGGTGGTGGATGAACACTGGCACAAGTATTATGATTCCTATATGTGGAGTTAGGAGTGAGTGGAAGGGAAATACTTGACAAAGCTGACATGCAGCAAGAGGTGTTTTTTTTAAAACTTCGGAGAATGATAAGAAATTACCCGTGAAATGCCCACATTTCTCCCTGTGTGAAATGAGTGGGTGGGAAACTGTAAATGGTTTGCTGCAAGCTTTTTCTCAAATAACAATAACTGGAACAGAGCCAGCTACAACAAACAATACTAAATACAGAGGTTGTTTAGTAGAGCATGCAAACAACATATGCTTCAATACCCCACTGCTGGGTCTCTGTTCATCTGCGTGGGAGTGAGGTAAAAAGGCATGTGCAATGTCATAGAGGCTGCAGAGAAAGCCTCAAGGCAGGAAGCTCCTGCAGGCAGCTGGCATGCACAAACCAAGTCAGACTGACACTAGATGTTATAATGCTCTCACGCCTGTAAAAATAAGTAGCAGAGAATGTCTCAAGGTAGATGTGGGCCACGATAGGAAGTTCCTGCAGGAAGCTGACGGCCCACTCTTTAGTGGGTCGACGTGACACCTGATAAAGTTCAACCGCTGTGTGACAGCATCTGCAGTTTGGCGTTGTGGGTACAAAACATTGATCATCAAAGGAACAATGTTTTAACTTTAATACATTCTCTTCATCATGTGGTAGACTGAATCATACTCTCACAACAATAATACATTTATTTACAGGAAACGTAAAGTAAAATGATGAAATAAAAAAACTGTTACGTTATGGGCAGCAGGGCCAGTTTCACTTGTTATTCAACAAGAATGTGCATCTGTAGGTTTTGTACAATGAAAGTTCTACAGAGAAGTTTTCATACCAGTATGATCTCCGGTGAACATATCTGAACCATCAGCATCGGCCTCACTGTATTATGCTGTTTGTGGATATCCCAGCAAATGAATAAAGTACATTCTCTGTCTGTGTGTAGGTGCTGTATGGCTCAATGTCTCCCAGCTCCTGCAGAGGAACACAGACATTTACTGACAAAGTAGAACTGAGTGGCAGACAAATGGTAGAGGAGGAACAACGTCTTAGTGTACTGTACCATGTTTGCTTGACTCGTCATGAGTTCCTGTTGCCTTGTGTTGGGGAAACAACAAACAAAAACACTGCATTAAAAAGGAGCTTCTAATGCAGGAGGAAACTGACTCAAACCGTATTTGAGTCTCTTACCTTTGGTTAACTTTCATACAAATAAGTCCCAGGATACCTCCAGTTACTATGACGAGCATGATTGCAACAACTGCAATATATTTGAAAGGTGTTTCTGTAGGTGTGCTGATGCTTTCATCCTCTTTAATAATAGAGAGCAGGGGGGAAAACAATGTCAGAAAAGCAGCATTGTACAAAAGTGTGTTTGCTTAAACTTTAAAGCAACTAGTGGCAGGAAATGTATATGCAGCCTTTGTGGGTTACCACATTTTATTGGTTCAGTAACTGTAACAAGAGATTTTAGCTTGTGGTTCAGGGAATAATTGTTAGGTACCCTAGTAGTGTAGCTGTTGTATGGAGGTCAGTAAAAAAAAACACTAAAACAAATCTTAAGATATGAATCTTTAGAGAAACACGTTGAGTTCAATTGGATGACATAGACATTTAATGTACAAAGTGTAAACCATGAAATCCATGAAAATAAATCAGTGACTTACCTTCCACAATAATGCTGAGACTGAGAAAATAGGTTCCAAGACTATGTGCACACTGACAACTGTAGTTCCCGTTGTCCTCTGATGTTAAACTGGTCAGGTGGAGAAACATGATTTGATTCTCTGTCGTGAGTGTGAATCTGGGATCACAATTCTTAATGCCCTGCTGACGTTTATATGTTGGAAGACAACATTCTCTGATTCCCTCTGATTTGTTCTGACATATTATTAGTGCGATCTTATCCTGTGTATAATTGGCACACACTGGAATGACATATGGTTCTTTCCCAACAGTTTCCACAAGCAGCTGAGTCCCTGCAATTACAATATTGCATTAAATAGTCACTTTCTTTACATGAGTATGAATGAAACATTTGTAAATCACACTTCACATGCTCCACTGAAACCAAAGAATAAACAACAGCAAACAATGTGTTGCAGAATTTAAACATAGAGAGGAATTTGTGTACAGTACCTTGGCTGTCAATGTGAAACAATAGAAGCAGAAGCAGATAAAACCACAGTTTCCATCTCTCCATACTGCTCTAAACTCCACATCTAAGTTACAGTGCCGCGGCTGCACTGCTGTGCTGTGCTGTAGGCGTAAGACCAACACCCCGTTACAGAAACTTCAGCAACCTAAACTTCAAAGTCTGTGCTCACACATAGGTGGCCTGAGTGAGAGTGAGATGCTCCTGCAAGGGAAGTTTAAGACACTGTAGCAGAGTCTGAGAGAAAAGTGCATACGTGCTGACTGACTCACCTCGCATTGTTAACGATGAGTGTTTGCATCACAGGACATGCCAGGTAGTCAGAAAAGTGTTAAGAACACTGTGCACCAACAATATACTGAAAGACAGTCAATACAAGATGCAAAGATGGCTGAAGCTCTCAGCGACTCATTATCACCTCCACCACTCACTCCAGAGTATTGTACATTTGTTCTATCAAATTGAGCAGAGGTAATTTACAATTTTTGTAGCAGCTTTAAAGGCACAAACAAGTGAATTTTAAAGACATAAACTTGATTCTTTAACACAAAATCAAATGTTTAATCAATAAATTTACAGTATATTTTATGCATTTTAAGCAGTAATGTAAACATCATTCACAACATATCAAGAACTACTTATTCAAACCGGCATCAGTATATGTTTGCCAGTCAGAATGGCTTCATCATGGGATCACATGCATTACCTCACACTTAGTTCTGGATAGTTTCATAGACAGCAAACTCAGATAAATCCTTCTCTCGTCCATCTTCCAGATTACTATAAGAGTTTGCTGGATCTTCCTCAGTATTAACATACGGTCGACTCGGGTTGAAGGTGTGGTAGACATCAGTGTCTGGCTGCTGAAGGCTTGCATAGAAATCATCTTGCTCCTAATAAAACAAATCAGTAAATTAATTTAACCACACAAGATAATTGTATGTTGTAAAAAACAATAGGTCACATGTCATTACAAAACAAAAACCAATTCAGAAAACAGAACAATGTTGTCCTCACCAAACACCAGGGAGTTTCACATCTGGTTGATGCAAATGCTTGTGACCTTGAGTTTTCTCTGTTAGAACAAGTGAATTCGAGTTAGTGTGGAAAAGCATAAAACTCCCCCCAAAAAAGCAGAATTTAAAAAAAAAATACATATTCAAAAGCAAAACCACTCATTATTATAAATGTTTTTTTTAAATAAAATATATACATATTTTAAATTCTCAATAATCCTCCATGTGATAATAGTACTGGAACATTGTGCCACAGGGTTTCTCACCACAACACATCAAAGCCTGATTATCATTTCATTTATTTAGAGATTTTTTTCCACCTGTGATTATTTCTCCTGTAGTTGAGATCGCAGATGATCCAAGCTGTGACGACTGACATGGCCATAACAGTAACAGCGATGGCAAGTGCAGCAATGAACTTCACGCCAGAGAAACGTTTCTCTTTTGCACCTGCAGTCACACACAAAGTCAGGACAACCTGCATTCCTACAGAACTGTATATTGTGTTATCTTTTGCGATTAACTAACAAACTTACCTTCAACAGTGATATCAAAATGGACAACACTTGTAGCTCTTTCATATGAACACTCACAGGTGTAGCTCCCACTGTCCTCTAGTGTTAAATTCATTAGGTGGATGAATACAGAGGAGTTCTTGTATTGCAATGTGAATCTTGAATCGCAGACAAATTTCTTATCAACCATATACTGCAGCTTGCACTTATCCCCCGAGTGCGTCTCTGTGTTGATCAGACATTCCACTAATAAAATGACACTTGAATTTGTACTGGTGCATATAGGAGTGATATATGGTTCTCTGCCAATGGTTTTTACAACACTCACTGCAATAAAAAGAAAACAGACTTTCATTGTATCCCATTCTAAATCACATCATGAATGTTACATAATGTAAAGAAGCTTTTAGTACATTACCTCTGTCAATACAAGCACACGCGGGCAGAAACAGAACAAACAGCTGTTTCCATCCATCCATATTTTGCCAGGAGATGAACAAGCAGAGCACAGGACGCTGTTCCACAGAGACGACTAACCCAGCTCTGCGATCCAAATGTTCTTTTATGATCAATATGAAAACCTCAAACTCTCACCCAATTCAGGTATCAGATGATGTGAAGCACACTAAAACAGAAGTGACCCTGACTGCTTCTACTTTCAATTTGTTATGCACCAACAGCTTCTCTTGGAAGCATTGTGTTGTCCAGAGGTGCATGGATGCAAAGATAAAATCTCACTTGCCCAACAGAGCGTGAGACCTTAGACTTTTCATTTTTATTCATTCATTATATAAAGCTTTATTTGTTTAATCCACAAACATACAATGATTTTCATATGATATCAACATTGGGGATGTTTAACAGTTATAGTTCATAATGCTGTGTAGTGTTTTATACAGGACATTTAATAGTATTTTATATATGTTATATATTATCTCTCTTTCAACATTAAAAAAATATAAATATACTGTATAGTATTTTGTCCTTGGGGGTTATGAAGTTGTATTGACTGCTTCAGAATTATGACATGTTTACTTCCTGTTCCAAATGGACAGTCACTGATGCAGATGCTCGTGTATTTTTCGTGGCTGACGTTGTCTTGGCACCGTGTTGAGGACGCACAGAGAGGATGTTTTCGTAGATATCACGGTCTGGCCGCTGGAGTGACATGTAGGACTCATCTGGGTCATCTTTGCCCTATGGAGGAATATCAATAAAAGCCACATTCACAAAGGTCAGTGTTAAAAGGTATCGTTAAGGAAGTCATCAATGGCACTTAGTGAGTCATATAGTAACATTGAGCATTTAACATCATCATATTCCCCTGTTTGAGTTCTCCTCCACACTCTACACTGTTCTTAAACACCTTTGTCTCTTGTCTGTAGCACACATTAGTCATTTCCTTGCATGTTAACACTTTGGACCACATATGAAGTTGACTCTATACCTTACTCCACCACACCAGGTCAACTTTAAAATGGTGGGGAAACCAAACAAGTAAAAAAAAAGAGAAAACTGGTGAGGCTCAGTGGTTTAAGCGGAAGTGCACTTAAACGTACAAGAATACTTTCCACTGAGTGTGCTCTCTACTGAGGTCTTATACTGTATGTGGTTATGTTAAATCCATTGAGACCAACGGCATTTTGGAGTATATTTCTTCTGTGTCTACTGCTACTGTACACATTTTATTACAAAGACCAACAGCCAAATACACACAATAATAATAAATTGATAGATTGGTGTAAAATCAAAGAAAACATGGCTCACCAAAGAGCAGGGGGTTTCACAAAAACGTAACTCAAATGGTCCTGCCTTCATGAGGTGTCTGAAAGGAGAAACAGCACAGTTACATACTGTAAGTGGATATCAGTGGAATAACCTCACACACTAAAGTTAAATTACAATGATTTACCAACTACCTACACTATACGTTGACAATATGAGGGCAGATTTTTCACCTGCAATGATTTTTCTTTATCACAAGTCCAAGGACAACTCCAGCAACGATGATAAACGCCGTAGAGTTACAAATCACAATCATAGCAATGAGCATTCTCACAGAAGACGGGCTCGAGTCTTCATCTCCTAAAGAAATTAAACACAAGAAGGAAGAAACACATTTAAAGCACATGTTAATGGTGGAGCTAACATTTTTTCATTTGTTCTCTTAAATAAATTCAGACATTCATTATGTCTCCATAAAGTGCATAAATAATGGCCAGTAGTGTTTGGAGAGTGATACGATTTCCGGACTGGTGAGTTAACAGCTGGTAATGCAAACATTGGCTACCTTACAAAACTTACAAATGGGCTCCTTTAAATTATGACTATGACATTAAATGCAAATGGACTTTCCATGTTACAGTAGGTGCTAATGGTTTCATGAGTACTTTAAGTGCTCAGTTCATCACGCTAAAGCAGCGTCAATAAATAAAACATTTACCTTCCACAGTGATGATGAGATGAAGAAGGTCAGTTCCACGGATATGTGAGCACTCACAGCTGTAGTTCCCGCTGTCCGCTGGTGTTAAACCCGTCAGGTTTAGGAACACAGCCTGGGTATCTGCCGTAAGTTTGAACCTGGAGTCGCATCCACTCTCAAATTTCCGTTCATGTTCATACAGCAGACGACACTCTTGTCCCCTGCTGCTTTTTGTGCTGATCTTACATACAATCAGTGTGATGAGGTGCAACGCGGCAGTGGTGCACACTGGAGTGACATCTTGTTTTTCACTCGTGGTTTTCACAACAACCTCTGCAACCAGAGGAAATGTTTTCAACCTTTGAATCAACTGCTTGTAATTTCCTAGGGTGTAATAGAAGAGGAAAATGCGAGGAAATGTAACTGTTAATTATAATAAAAAAAGTAGCTGTACTCTACCTTCTGTGTCAATACACAAAGACAGTGGGAGAAGTACAACGAACCAGAGTTTCCACTGCTCCATAGTAGCAGAAATGTCCAGATAGCAGAACGGTACTGATGTCAGGAAACTACCAAAAGGAGGATGGAAAATGTTCACGATAAAATGGCCTGAAAAGGAAGTGACATGTCCGCTTCTATTTCCTGTTAAAACCTGTGATTGCCTAGTTCTCTGAAAAGCATCGTTTTCACTAAAGCACCTGGACTTCAAATAAAAAAAGAAAGGTAAAGTACATAACCATGAAGAGAAAATAAAACATACCTCAGCCTCAACTTTCAAGAAAGCTGATGACTTACACACACACACACACACACACACACACATATATTTCACAGGTCATAGTGAAATATATGCACTTGCACTTTCCACTGCAATCCTGCATCTTTTATTTTATCATAGGTTATTTATTGCTTTTATTTATTTTACTCTCATGCACTTTTATTATCTCTGCTTCTATTGAATGAATGTTTGTTTTTATTGTGCAGCTGAGAAATTGAATTTCCTTCGGGATAAATAAAGTATCTATCTATCTATCTATCTATCTATCTATCTATCTATCTATCTATCTATCTATCTATCTATCTATCTATCTATCTATCTATCTATCTATCTATCTATCTATATTAAATATTAGGGTATTATTAGGCAAGAGTTGTTTGCTTCAGGAATAAATGGTATAAAAATAAATGCAAATACTGAGCACCATAGATTAAAAAAAACAAACATTAAACAGCGGAGTTTGAATAAGAATAAACGCAGATAAAAACAAATGTATTCATGTGATTTATCTGTTTGTTTTGGGGTTGAGTCAAGAATTATTCATTTCGCGAATAATGTCTTTCTCAGTCCAAAGCTCAGTTCCTCAGCTACACTGGAAACTGGCACAAAAAAACCACACCTGACAAAAACTGAAAGCACACCAGTGTCAAGAGGTCGTAGGGAAAGATAAAAATAAATGCAGGATTTCAAACAGGTCCTCACAGATGCAGATCACCACTGACTGTTTTGATGTCAGTGGCCAGGACTCTGAGCTAAGAAGTTGAGGTTGAAATGCCGCAAAAGGTTCAAGTAAATGATGTATGAAACCAGTCTGAAAACTCCTACACCACAGTCTTCTGACAAATACAGTATGGAAATTTTAGACAGCATCGTCATTAAGCTATGGTGTAGTTTCATTTCTGTGGTCAACCACCAATACAAAACCTAAGTATACTGTAGACAGTGATAAGTACTGTACATGGTTGTCGACTGGTTACAAGCGTATATGAGGTATATGTGTCTGGGGGCAGATTTGCCTCTACTCTCTCACCCACTGCAAACTACAACTGGCACAGATCAACAAACTGAAACACAGAGACTCGATGAAACAACAACATTTCTATCATTTAGCATTGTTTACAATAAACTGCTATAACAAGAAAACAATAGAAATAAAGCGTATAGCATGTGGATTTCACTCTCTGCTGCTCATTCTTATATGCAACTTGTTAATGCATGTGGAAAACTCAATCAGTATTAGATTATGGGTTATAAATTAACGTGGTGACAAACAAAACGGATATAATGTGGCTGCTCAACATGATCATCATCATCCTGTGGCAAGGTTCAAAGATGCTCCACTACAAGTGCTGTCTGTGATTCTGCCAGCAGAGGGAGAAGTACAGACAACTGTCCTGCCAGGACATTAATACTGTAGGTACCATACCAAATGCACAATAGCAGCACATAAATCGTACCTGTGGCCATTGAAATAGTAATTAAAAAAACCCCTTTATGGATTGATACTCCTGCTGTAAAAGTAACTTCTCACTAACACAATTTTCAAAATTTGTCAGACTGCACAGCCACAGTATAAAATAAAGATGACATGTGTATTATGCCATATGTGCCATATAAATAAATAAAATTTGAATTTGAATATTTCACGTTGTGAAAAATACCATGAGTATGAGATGCAGACCGACTGACATGTCATTAAAAGTTCGAAAAATATAAATAAAACTTGTGTGTTTGTAGTTGTTCACATACTGTTTGCCCAGGGTGGGTGTAGATCTTGATATCACCATCACCTGGAGACAATCCTGGTCCTCACCATCTTCAAAACCCCTTCAGAACAGAAGAGCAGAGGCGGTTATGAATATATTGTGGCTTTAATACATCTTGGTATAAGTGTAAATCAAGACATTCATGTACTGAGTAACATTTACATGGAAAAATGTTTACACCCCTACATGGGGTTGGACTCAAGGAAGCCATTAATGATTTACATGTGAAATCCATGAAAAGGAGAAAATACTTAATTTATTTTTACCCGGATTTTACAGTATTAACGCATCCACTCAGACAACACAGGGGGGGAAATGTGTTTTCAAAAGCCACATCTGTCTTTTCGCATTTCCTCTGAAAGCTTTGCAGCCTCAAGCCAACGTGTGACCCAGATATACAGTCAAACATGTGTCACCACTCAGCTCTGCCCAACTATTCTCTTTTACACTACCTTTCCTTGAAAATGACAATGTCCTCGTTCAGATTAGACAAGCAAATAAAAGATGTAGTTTGTTGGGATGAGACTCGATGAGAGATGTTTGTCAGTTGCGATTTGGAGTGCAATTGACATATAGAAAATATGACTTTTATACCTCAAACTCCAGTCTTTATGATTGATAAAATGACACCATCATTAAAAACAGTTTTCTGTGTTCTTTTGTTTTTATCTCCTCCAATCTTTCTTTCCTTCCCTTTCTCCACTGCAATTAATCCTCACTTCACTCTTATTCTTTAATCCTAAATAGTGCAAAATACCTTGGTGAACATATTGCCATTGCTTGCCTCATTTTTGTATTTTCTTGTCAAGCATAATTAATTAGCTTGGTTTCCCCAGTCCTCCTCCCCCTGCTTCTTCTGCTTTCTTCCCATCCTGTCTCCCTTCTCTCCCTTATCCTGCAGGAATTTCTTCTTATTTTTTTTTTTGAAGAAACAATCCCTAATGCAATCTCTAAATTAAGTTGCAATCGATCTCACACCTGTTGAACAAATCACATAATTATGTTGAATAAAACCACATTTAGTGTAGAAGCAAGCACCTGACTGTTAGCCCTACAAACCATGTTTGTACGTTACCTAAATTAGCATACATCTCTGACCAACCCCACCTCTGACTCTCACCTGGATTGTCCTTATCCTCTTCCTGGCTGGAGAAGACGCTTGTGCTGATGTTGTGGGTCCATTTGATGGTTGAGTTTGTAAACACATGGAAGTTTTCCCACATTGTACTTTTGTTCTTCTTTTTCTTCGTTTTCAAACGACCTGACAGGTGCTGTAGAAGAAAAGCGGTGGGGCAGTTAGCTTCCTCTGGTGGACAAAAACGAATACGACGCCGGACGCCAGACTTCCAGCTGCTATGGTAACTAACTAAAAACGTCGCGTAAAGTTATGTAAACCCCGAGTCCCCTTTATTTACTTTTTTTTTTTTTTTTTTTTTACTTACCTAGAGGAATTTTCCGCTGAAAATAAATGTAACTTTTCAGTCTTTTTTTCATTTCTGCACGGTGTCCACAAGATGGCACCACCTCGCTGGCAGTTTTTTTCTTTCTGTGAGCTCAAAGGCTGCTGGGAGTTTTTTTTTCTCCAGGAAGCATCATGGGAACATAAACAACCATCCATCCGGCAAAACAGAGGTGCCTGTTTTCTAACAACCGGCATTCTGCCTGTAAACAATACATCTTATTCTTTCAATGTATGAACTTTGTGTTTATGTTTATTCGTGCGGTGATGTTTATTGTGCAGCTCGGTGAAAAAGATCCGCTTTTCTGTTTTTTGTTTTAGCTGTCAGCATGTGCTCTCGTGGTTCTCTACCCACTAACAGCCATAAAGGGCTAATGCCATGGCTAATGTAGTCGGACCTAACCTATTTTTAATTAGTTGGTTGTCAGTTTAGCTTTATTTTTCTATTGATTTGTCCATACAGGTTTGCAGACGGTTGGACGTTAGCTGTTAGCGGTTAGCAGCAGGAAGATCTACGTACAGAGGTGCAGGCAGCTCCAAACATGGTAAGTGAATTATGATAAATTGAGTGTTCAGCTCAAAGTAATGATGCATCACGTATTATCTAGTTACCTAACCCCAGTCTTGTAGTTTTAAGAGAAAAATTCAGGAAATCCTTAATTCCTGCTGCCATCAAAATGCACAATGCCTTTTGTTAGGTTGTACACGTTAACTTTTTATATCATATCTTTGTTATGTAAGCTGCTGGGCGATCTGACTTTTCCTCCCAGGGATTATCAATTATTTTCCATTCTATTCTAAGTTATTCTTTAAAAAATTGCGAGGCTGCAACTTAAGAAAAGACAGAATTAAAAATGTTTTTTCAGTGCCATCAGTGCACAAAAGCGCCCAGTAAACATCGAAATTGAAAGATATTTTGAAATTGAGAGATTTCAAATAATGTTAAACTAAGCTTAACAATATGATCTTTGTCATTGGCAGGAGGACATAAACGCAGTGATGTCCTGGTTTTCCAGCCCCGTGTACAGCCGCTATTGGCAGCACTACCAGCAGGCCATGGCCTGGCACCAGAGGCACAGGCGTGCCTACCAAAAGGCCCTGGAGGCCGCCTACGGCCCCAGCTACTGCCAGGAGCAGCGTCCCAGCAGGCACCGGCGCTACACAGACTGGCAGGCCAGAGAGAACGACAGAGAGGACGAGGCTGAGGAGAGCAGCTCGGACAGCGAGATCGAGTGTGACGTCAGCAACATGGAGATCAGTGAGGAGCTGCGGCAGTACTTCGCCCAGACGGAGAAACACAGAGAGGAGCTGAGTAAGAGAATATTGGTTGTAGGTGTTGAGACAGACAAGAGGGTTGCAAGGTTAAAAGTTTGTCCTCAATGTCATGGATACAACTGAAGTCTCCAACTTCACTTGATCAGTAAATATTTGTCCTGCCTTAGGATGCACAGTTGTTAAATGCAATTATTAAATAAAAAAAAGACACAAAGGGAGGAGACTGTGTCTAAAAATAATCTGTTTTCCTGTTCCTCCAGAGAAGCAGCAGCAGATGGAGGCCGAGCAGCAGGACAGCTACGTGCCAGCCGACCAGGACTTGCACACCGTCTCCTGGCGAAGCACCATGGCTCCTCCCTCGGAGCGGCCCGGGGAGAGACGAGGGGCTGAGATGAAAAAGCTGTATGGGGAAGATGCGGCCAAGATTATGGCCATGGAGGCGGCAATGCAGCTCACATTCGACAGAAACTGTGACCTGAAGCAGCCAAAGTACTGGCCTGTTATCCCACTGAAGCTGTAACAGCTTTTGCACAGCGCTGAGTTTGGAGGAGATCCCTGCCCTGATCTCTGGGAGAGACGGCAGCTTTGTCGTGTAATGGATTGTGGCTGATGAAGCTGCTGATGTGGAACTAATGGTTTGGGTTAGCTGAGGGTTACAAGTTATTTTAAGCACTAAAAAGTTGCATAAATTAGCCGAGGTTCAGCTAAGCCAGACACTGACCGGTCAGCTGCTGCAGCAAGTAGAAACGTATGGTTGTGAAAGAACGTAAAATGTTTTTAATTTACTGCATTTAAGCAGAAGCTCAAAGCACTGCCCCAGATTTCTAGTAGTTTTCTCAGCCCTATGTTTTTAGGATTTTAAAAAAACCTCAAAGTAAAAGCTCAGAGTCAGAGGTACAGTAAAACCGCCCCGCAGGTGATGTGAATGATTTTTAACAACACGTGCCTGGCCGTTTCCTCCTGATTTCTTTTTGTTCGCCCTCCAGCTCTGTTGATGTTTCATGCAGCAGTAGCTCCTCTTTATGTCTGTCATCTTGGTTTAACCGCAAAAGCATTTTCCCAATTCAGAAGCGTTGCTGCGCGGCTGCCTGCTTCTGATCTCCCACTTTTCAACATGCACAGTGATTTGTTGTTGTTGCCTCTAAACTGTGGCTCTCTGACTCTGACATTTCATGGAGTTCAAAGCCGTTTGTGTGTGGATTATCAGGAGGGTGTCGGCTATTCTATTTTTATATCTTGTGCCTGCACCCTTTTTTATTTCTGTGTATTTTAATATAAGTTCTGTTTATAATAAAGTGTTACGTTTTTGGATAAAACTGTTGTCAGCTCTGAATGCTTAGTCACCTCTTTGTGTAATGTGCTCTTGATTACATAACTGTTGCTGCATCTAAAAACTAGGCCAATATTGTTTTTTTAATGAAGTTAAACATTAATTCGTACGCTTTTTGGAAAACATGTCTCACTCGGTCAGCACTTGCTTTGCCTGCAGTGCGCTGGGCAGAAATGTATCTCGGCTCAAAGAGAGTGAAGCTTTTGTGGTGTGTAAGGATAAGCGAGGACACTGACAAGCAAATGTGAGCGCAGCAGCTTTACTTGTGCATAAAAGAGGACACGGTGGTGAACAGGGTGAGGCTCACACCGCGTTTTCATCTGAGGTCACTGCCCTTCTGACCCTGCTAAATGAGGTCGTGGCATGTGATTTGTATTTTTATTTCATGAAAAATAGGTCAGACTGAGGCTTGTGCTCACAAATCTAACAGGTTTATCTGTTGTGCATCCTTAAAAACAACATCACAGACTCACTGGATGTTGGTCAGGATGCATCTCATCTCCTGCACATATTTTGAGAGGGAGAGACTATACCGCGTATTTGGTATCAATTAACTGTATTCTGCACAAAATACCAGGAAATGCCATGTATTAGCGGCACAGTGGGGTATAAATACCAAAATAAAAGCACTGCAAAGGAAAACCCGATAAGGAATTAAAAACATAAAACCTGAAAACGGACAATTGAAATTACTTGTAAACATTAGAAACAAAAAATACTGTTATTGCTCCATGGCACTGAGAACAAATAAGGACACTTGTTTGGTGTGTGTTTGGATTATTGAAGTGTGATCCATTTCTAGCCCCGGCCGTGACGTCACTCCTCGCCCTCCAACTCCCCCCACCCCCCCGCTCTTCTGTTTCTCAAACAGGACGTCCAGTTGTTTTGCATGCAGCCCCCCTCCAGACAACCTGTGGACAGCATCTGGGAGTTGCAGCTACTTTCTTCCCCCCTCGCCTTCTGACTCAGGGCCAGTTTCCACAGGAGCTGAACAATGGGTACGTGAAGTCATCCTCATTACATTTTTCTCGCTCGCTTTTTTTTTTTTTTTTTTGGTCTAATACTAATGAAAAGGAAGCGCAGTATTTAAACGCCTGTGCTTGTCTCTCCTCATTTGGATGCTGTCTTTTCCGGGTGCGTAGACGCTCCGTGCGGCGCAGGGGAGGCTGGCGTCGCTGCCGTTGCCTCCACTTTGCATGTGTCTGCTAATCAGTTTAAAGGCTCAAAACGAACAGAGAGTGGTAACTTTCACTCTGCGTTTCTTTTGGTCAAGTGATGGCAAAGAGAGAGCGCGTGAGTGAGAGAGGGAGGGGGTTGTGGGCTATTAGTTATGGCCATAATGAGTAAGTTGAATATAAATGAGAGTGCAAGATGATCTGTGCAGGCTGCAGAAAAAGCACATTCAATGCATTTTGTACCTGATTTCTCTGCGTGCACGACCTGTGTGTGTGTTTGTGTGCTTTGCATGTCAGTGGTCTGAACAGGGTTAAAAGATTTTCAAGATTAAGACATGAGTAAAATCTTAACAAGAGATGAGGAATTTATTTTCAAAATATGTGCATACTTTTTGCATGCTTTGTAACATTACCCCCAAAATAGCTCCCCCCCAAAAAAGCAGTTTTAGTGGTCCATCATGTGGGAATATCTGAGCTTGCCTGACTGCAAGCTGAACATAAGGACTCACCTCGTTCCTGCCCATGTCAACTCCTCATGTGAGAGTTGGTGTTGATTGGATTAACAGGGAATGATCCGCTCCCTCACTGTGGATTACACAAGGCTGGACAAGCTTGAAACACGGAAGACAATTGCTGTTGTGTTCACAGGCGGATGCGTGACGCAGGGATCGGGAGTGTTTTTGCCGCCGGGGGAGAAGTTTTAATTCATTAAAGGAGATAAAACTTTAAAAGTTTGGGCACTTCAGTGGAACTGGATGTCAGTTAGAGACACAATACCAAGTACAGGGGAGAGGATGTGTCTATTAAACACATATTAACTCATGGGTGCACAGTAGTTCTTGCATATAAGGAAATAACAGAGCTCAGGTGGCCTGTTTCCTCCTTTGTAAATGAACACTCTATAGCTCTTTGTGTCGGATGCCGTTTCAAAACTTTTCTGTGATGTCTGTGATCAGAGAGGACAGAACACTGGTTCCCAGTTTGTTTTGGGAAGCTGTAACCAGACCAGAATGTCTGGGCAGAAGTTCAGCACCGTCTGTGCCACTGTTTCACTGAAGGCTGACCTGAGGCCAGTAGCATTCATTCTGATCTCATTAGGCCACTGATGCAAAAGGCGCCAACTTTCTCAAGCATTTCTCTGTGTATCCATTCCCTTTCTCCTCATACCCTCCTCCACTACATCTCCTTCCCTCTCTCCCATTCACAACATCTGTTTCCAATAAGGCAGCAGGACTGTTTATCGCCTTCAGGCCGGTGAGAAGTTGAGAACAGACAGGATGTAGCCAAGTGACATGATTTACTGCGAAGGGGGAACCAGAGCCATTTTTCTGCAGGGAGCCATCGTAAACTTCTCTTTCCTCCAGCTCCAGCGCTTCTTTGCCTCTTGTTCCCCCAAACTGCTACTTTTGTCTCATCATCGTCAGCATCATCATCCCATCTTTCATCTGCATCTGCTTCTCTCATCATCTCCCCGCTCATTGTCTTCATCATTATTCTTTCCATTTCCCCTCTCTCTCCCCCCTCTCTCTCTCTCCCTCCCCCCCACGCGTCCTCCTTCATGAATTCGCTCTTTGTGCTCCCCCCTTTTTTCTTTTTCCTTTTTTTCTTCCCCCTCTCTCGCTGCAGTTTGTCTCTGCTTGGCCGCATGTGGAAATTCATATCCTCTTGCATCCTCTCCTGTGGATTTGCTGTGCGACGATCTGCAGAATAGATTCTGAATGTGGCAGCCATCATGCAGATAGACTTCAAAGGCTGCAGATTGTTTTATTCTGAAGGAATAAATGATCAATCAGCTGGGGGTGAGGGGGGGTAGGAGGGGGTAGTGCAACGATCCACTGACCTGATTAAAAGAACAGCACACCAATACTTACACTACAGTACTGTTATAATAATTGTCTGATGGGCTATTGCTGAACACAACTACCTCGATTTTTATATTGAGTTTGGAGATGATTTTGATCCTTAAGCCTAGAAAAACTCACTGCTGACTCAATGCACAGTCCCCAGGATTAACTGAATGATTGATTCATTGATTTTAAGGTTGTGCATCTGTTAGTAAATAAGGAGAGGACTGTGCAATATGAAAGAAACCTCATCCAAAAGCGAAGGGAAGGCTTTGTGCATCCAGATATGATGATATGTGACTCTAAATGCTTGGTGACATAATTGCTTGGCTAATTAGTGAACCACTGTTACAGCTAACATCATAGTTAGCTGCTACGCTCTCCTGGCTTTTATTCTAGGAGTTTTGTATTCAGCATGGCTTAATTCAACAGAATTATTGAAGACAGAGATAATCAACTCCGCCTCCTGTCTCATAACCCAAAAATAAATAAATAAAAAAACATTCCTCTGCTTCCGGCTAGAGTGATTCACAGCTTTTATATTTCCAACATTAATCTTGCCTTTGAGAGAATGTCAGCTTTGAGTTTTTTTTTAATAATTTCTCTGCAAGTCTTCAAGTCTTTGCTTCCCTGCCTGGGTCAGCTCCAACCTCTGCAGCATCTGTGCTTCATCTGCTCATTAGTCACTGAATTGATTTGTCTGTTTTTTTACTCATCTCTTTCATGGTTTAAACTATATCACAGCTAAGCGTCCTCTTGCTTTTTTGATTGTCAGAATGGCTGTTCTTGTAATGTTTGGAAAGGTTTTGTCTTGTGCTACTGTGCCATTGATTCATCCCTGACTGAAACCTGTGCAGTTTTTTTTTTCCTGCATGTATTTCAATCATCACACCCACATTGCAACCTCATATAATGCTTTCATATCTAGGCTGCAGTCCAATAGCCTTCTCCTTCCCCTCGTACTGCATGTGAGCATTTTAAGCTCAGCCCAGGGGCTACTCTGATGTGTCCGAATCAGACATCATTGAGAGGACCTGTTGCCATGGCGACGCAGCGATGCACAAGAGCTCCGAGCCAGGCAACCTTACGAGAAAAAAAAAAAACCCGGCCGGCACATGGTAGACCATCGTACATCTGATCACACAAGCCCACGCAGGCAAAAAATAGGCAATACATAAATATATCTATATATATTTATATATGCACACGCACACATGACCCACAGACAGTAGTGAATTGTTGCGCTCCCTCACCTCCTACTGCTGCTCTACCACCTCTGCAGTGATGATGATGATGATGATGATGATGATGATGATGGTGATGATGGTGATGTGCCCACCCCGCCTTGCATTTCCTCCACACAGTGACTCATGGTGTGCTTGCATACTGTAGATAGAGGCAGCGCTTTATTATCCCACACTGCTGCTGCCGGCGAGTGCTGCCGTTCAGTACAGTACAGTAGGTCACAGGTGCAGCAGCTCCGTGAGTCACATGACTTCTGCAGAGGTCACAGGTCACATGATGCATGTGGAGTAGGGTGAGGGTACATATATGTCGTCGCGATGGCGAGGACGGCGTAACACCATGTGGAGCAGACTGTGGTCCAAATCTGGGCCAGCGGGATTAGCAGCTCGTCGGATAAATTGCTGGACAGAGAGGGGGGCGGGGGTGGGGGGATGGGTGTGTAGGCATGCGTGTGTGTGTGTGTGTGTGTGTGGAGGTGTGTGGAGGTTAAGCCATTTGTATAAGTACCGTAAGGAGTCAGACATTGACAATATGGAAAGATACATCTCTCACTTCAATGTGCATCATACTTGGTTTCAGTGCAGGATGTGCGTTCAGTCGAGGCTTAAGGATTTGTGTGTGTGTCTGTGTGTGAGAGAGGCCGAAACAGAACCACTGCTGATCAAATCATCCCTAAAACCACAAAGCACAACTTTGCACGTGCAGGTGTTTCAGGCTGTGCAGATGCCGCATGATGATGATGAGGATGATGATGATGAATAAGCACGTTGGAATTCGTTTGCTTGAATTTGCATCAGTGCTGCCTCCGCGTCTGCTTTGTGTTACAGATGTCACATAGATACAGAGTGAATGAAAGAGGAGAAGAAAGAAAAAATCCCCCTCTAACAGACAAATCTCATCCTTGATTTTTTGGTATGTTCCTTTAAATCTCTAAATCACAATCAGACTGGCTGTAATTAGGTTATATTTGCCAATATGTTTAGATTGTTCAAGATTAACCTTCGTCAGCATTGAATGGTTCCGTCAGGGATGAGGGGCAAGCGTCTCCTTGGTGACTGGCGGTTGAGGGCGGGGTGGGTGGGGTAGTGGGGGGAGAGAGAGGTGGGGGGGAAACTGGGTCATCATTACCCCCACAGATTAACAGCCCGGATCTGGGCACACAAACATACTCTCTGATGCACAAAATGCACAAACACACAGACTAGTGCTCATTATCTCTTTGAGAAATTAGTAAAAGTTAACAGGTGAGAGATGAGACGAGGCAAAGTGCAGCACTCTCTGCCAAAGGTTTCCCTTTTAGAGGAAGCCAGAAGCCCATTAAAATGGCAAGGATTAGACTAACGCAACAGCGGGAGGCTCATAAAGCCGCCGCGGAGACACTCTGCTTGTTCCAGTGTGTGTTTACATACGTCTTTGTGTGTCCATGTGATGGCCTGACTTCAGCATCTCTGATAAAACACTTATATTTGACTAATGGAGCCAGATAACACCCGACCAGGCTGAAACATACAGCTGTGATGCCTCAACTGTTGCATGCAGGAGAAAGTTGGACTCCTGTAAGAAATAAAAGGACAGAATGAACTATTTCTCCACAATATGCAACTATGCTCTGCTTTTCTTTTTCAAGGCTGCATGCTTTTCATGCTTTCAGCTGCACTCACGACTGCAGACGATGAATAGGTGACCGTTGGACTGTGTGTGATGCAGTGAAGTTAAGATAGCAGCAGTTAGCCAGGACAGGTGCAGGAGCAACAAGTATTGAGGCTCCAGTTCAGTTCTCAATTGCCACTCTGTACCTCCTCTGTGACCTCGAACCCCCAGCGTTAGACAGAGGCCGACACCAATATAGCTTTGAGCAGCGCGGCAGTGATTTCCCCAAGGCGTGGGACAACAGATACCGTGTAGGTCGTGGCGAGGTCAACCACTGGGATCAGAGCTCAAAGCCTGATAGTCAGTGTCAGTGCTCGACGAAAGAGATGCAAAACGGTCTTGAGCGGCGTGTCAGGGAGGTAGTTATGAAGTCGATCCGACCCCTGTAGCGAGGCTGGAGGATCACAGGAGAAAAAAGAAGGAGACGAAGAACAGTAACTGTCATTTAAATAAGGTTAGTGCTGCTGGATGTTACATATCCTGCAGCTTTTAGGGTATTTATGAATAGCTTGAACACCACTAGGTAATGCATTGATTGCACTTTGCACTTTGCAACAAGGAGTCTGCAGCCGTGTTAACAGGCTCTGTGAGGCTTGAGATAAATGCTAACATGCTTATACTAACACTGCTAACAGGCTGATGTTAAGCATGTATGTTTGCACTAAATACCAAGCAGAGCTGAGGCTGATGGGAGCATCTTGTTTGTCTTCGCCTCCATTCACAGGACACAACTTATTCATGTATTGACAGCCCTCTCTGACTGTCCACAGGAGGATTCACCCTCTTTTTTCTTTTTTTACCCAGGCAGCAACACAGACACTTGAAACACACTGGCTGCATGTCAACAACCATCGCCTGCAGCGTGGACTGAGTCCGCTGCTGTTGACATGCTGGAGTCCGAATCATTTCAGTGACGACACATTGATTAGATTTCTTTCAGTCTGTCGTATTAATTTGCTTTTCTGTTTTCTGGCTCTCGGCGGATTCCAGTTGCTACGAGGCCACGTGAGAGGTTCTCCAGGAACTGATAGCATCGCTAAAAAAGATCTGAATCAGTGCAGCGGCCTATTGCCAAATGTTGCACGTCTCCATGGTAACAGCAGAGCCTGTATCACTCGGAGATCTGAGAGCTCGGATGTTGAGGATGTGACCATCACGAGAGTTTTAGCTTGATGTGGAAATTGAAGTTTGTAATCGATTTAAAGCCAGTTAGGACGTCATCTTCTTCCTCTTCTTTTCAGAGGTGTCCAGAGACGGTTGTGTCCTCTTTACTTCTCCTTCTTCTCTCGCATTAAATCCACATCTAATGACATGAAGGAGTTGCAATGTCCTCATTAGTCTGGGACGACCCCATTCGGGCTGCACTCTTTCTTCTCTGTCTCGCTGTAATGAGGGAAGACAAGCATTCAGCAGACTCTCCCTTTAATTGAAGCCAAGAGTTGTGCGGGCAGATAGGAAAGTTTTTTTTTTTTTTGGAGCTGAGCCGGAGCGCAGCAATTTGGTTTTCAGAATCAGCCGGAGCGCACGGGTCAGCTCTGAACATGAGGGTTTGAAATGTGACAGAAAGTTTGGATTGGACACACACACAAGCACGCACACAAAAACACACAATCTGGGTTTATGTTTGGTGTCCTGTGCCTCAATCTGTTGTCATTCATTTCTGAATAATACACTCCACACAGATGCAGTCATATAGCTGAAGGGGATTAGATATGAATACACAACCCTGACTCCAACACACACACACACACACACACACACACACACACACACACACACACACACACACACACACACACACACACACACACACACACACACACACACACACACACACACACACACACACAGTTTACATTCCTTTAATATGAGGGGGTGTGCAAAGTTAAATCGTTTTCTGGCCCTCAGTTTCAGAGCTAAATAAGGCAAGTGTGCGTTTGTGTGTGTGTCTTTATTTTTTTAAAAAGTGCTGCTATTGTGCTTGCAGGTGTGGCGTTTCCTTCGGGGTTTTGCTTTCCCACCATTTATTTGTTAGTCAAACAGTCTGGTGACTGCTCTGATATCTTTGCACACAAGTTAAGGACCACACGCACACAGACACGCACACAATTGCAATTCATCTTTGATGTGCAGTGAAAGAATTTGGGGAGAAAATCCCACATGGAATTACAACTAGAAGAGACGCTGCTGTGTTGCGTTTTTTTTGTCGGCAGCGACTTTCTGACGCCTCTGGAACGCTGCATTAGCAGGAGGTTTGGGCCCGAGCCCGAGCAGTGTGTTTGGGAGTGTGTGTGTGGGACAAGGGGGGGAGGAGGGGGGTGATGGTGAAGAGCGCCAGGGAGCACTGTATCTCATCTTCTGGACAAGTCCTTAATCTGTGTGACCCAGCAAGGGATTATGGGAATTCTGGGAGGAAAAACGGGGCTTGAAACTCAACCTTGGAGCCTGATAACTAACAATTTGGAGCGTGTGGAGATTTTCTTTTTTATAGCGTAAGAATTATGTCATCAGAAAACAAACTTATGTAGGTTTCCTTTACAGCTGTAACACAATCACTGTACTATATTATATAATCATAAATGGCCAATTAAGTTCTGATACATCAGGCGTGAAAAGACAAGCGGCAAATGTTGTGGTTCTTGAATCCTTCCTGCTCTATGTAAATGCGTGTTAGAATGAGTAATGGTGGCATGTGTTGTAAAGTGATTTAAGAGGTCATAAAGGCCAGGTAACAGCTGCAGCCAATATTAGAAATTGTACGTCTGCAACAGAGAATTGAAAACAAAGAAACACTTCACCCACTCCCTCTTCTTTAAAGGTCCTGTTCCCCTTTTTAAAATTCTTTCATATCCTGTCAGACAGATTCATTTTCTGTACAGGATTGTCAGCCACAACCCAGGTGACAGTGTTCATTCAGCGAGGCGGCTTTTGTGTTGGTCATTTGCTGATGCTCTGGATCAGGTTTCCTCGTGGCTCAGTATCAAAGAGACATCTAAATGTCAAAAAGTCAGCGTGATGGGCGACCCCTCTTTGATTCACCAGCATATGGTGCAGAGTGGGTGTTAATTTCAGCCCTCGGGGTAGAGGGACCCACTAAATGTCATATATGTCATGTTAGCTGTTCTGGTGTCTGATGAAAACATTAGGGGCTTGTTGGGGTGGAGGGGGGGTCACTATTGTCTGGTGTGTGTGTGGGTGTGAAGGGGGGGTTCCTAGGCTGTTGTGCGAGGCTGAGCTTTGTCTGAAACAGGGCCACGTGGACCTGAATTAAAACCTTATTTAAGAGGATTCAGGGCAGATGGCGTCCCATTGTTTGAGGATGTGTTTATTATTAGAAAACGGGGTTTATCTCCCACACCACACCCCACCTCTTCTCTGGATAAACACACCACACCCACTTTTAACCATTTCTCAGGGGTTCCAGGTCTCACCTTGGTTGAGATCCCCATTGGTGTACAAGATCCTATGGCTCGGCCAATCGGCGTCCTCGGAGGGCGAACAAAGGCTCCCCTCTTAAGTAAAGCCTGGCACATGGCTGTTTAGCAGTAAAGACGCTCTGATTGGTCAAATGTGATCCAATCAAAGCTCAAATCAGTTTAAGTGAAGCTGTTTTTCAACAACAGAGGAAAGTGTATCAGATCAGAGAACAACAGACTGAGTTATTGTTGTTGTTTTTTTCACTATTCCAGTGGGAATAAAAGCTTTGGACATGAGTGTTGGATCACTCACTGACTCACAGTGAACATCATCATCCAGTAACACAACGCTGAGTGGGCTGCTTAAAATAACCAAGTGTTAATTAACTCATGAGTGTGTTTTTAAAATATTATTCTCAAGTTAAACTTAAATTCGGGCCAGTTTGATGTGGAAAGAAGCCAAAAACCACGCTCACTTCTTTCCCAGCTCCTCACCCACATTCATACTTTTATCTTAATACTTAGACTCTCTTACAGCCCACCACCCCTGCTCTTCATCTCCCCGCTTTCCTCCCTGACTCTCTCTTGTTTCTCTCTCAACTCACCAGATGGAGAGGGGGCGGTGAGTGTGTGTGTGTGTGAGTGTGTGTGTGTGTGTGTGTGTGTGTGTGTGTGTGTCTATTCCTGCATGCATGGTTACCCATGAGTTTGCATATTTACATCCCCTGCACATTTTGTCCTTATATCCTTCTCTGCTTCACTGAGGCAAAGAATAGAGAATTAAAAAAGGAAGATCAGAGACAGGAAACAAATGATGAACACAGCTGGATGTTGAGTGAATAAAGACCAAACAACCCTGTTCCATTTGGAGATGTTTTAGAAAGTATATGACACCATCAGCGCAGTTTTTCTCCACAGTTAAAGAGAGGTTTTAGGGGCCAAAAAAGCGTTATCTGGCATCAGCTGGGGGGGCGGCTAATCCGCATGTGCGAAATAAATCCAATCTGACAGAGCGTTTGCATCTTGAAACTGGATTGTCAATATACACAGAGACAGTGCTAAGCTTCAACAGGGAGAGGAGAGAGAGGGAGAGGGAGAGGGAGGGTGTGTGCAAGAGAGAGCGAGCGAGCCAGAGCGAGAGAGAGAGAGAGAGAGAGAGAGCATCAAGTCACCGGGATAGGCTCCACTATTCTCACAGTGTAAGGTACAAGTGCCACAAGGAGACTATATTCCTCTACAATAATGGATGGGACAAAGCCGGCCATGGAGTCCAACGCGGAGGAGACTCAGGACGAGGGACAGGAGAGCAAAGGTAGCTACGCATCGATCAGCTGCTGACTGACATTTGCGCGTTTATGTGTCTTTTCTTTGGAGACATTTGCGTCTGCGACAACCCGAGCGGTTTAACCTACTTGCAATGGCTTCTCGCCTGTGCGCGACACAATAGCGGTGCATCCATCCAACCAACCAACCAACCAACCAACCACCCCCCTCCTCCTCACCTATAGCCTTTCGAGGGGCGATTTGATTGTGAGGGGGGAAGAAATAGCGGTCTTTTCAGCACAGGTGATTGGAGATTATTCCCACAAATCCACAGTGCACAATTGGCGTGTTCTAGGTTATTATCGCGCCTTCAATTTGGAGGCTGATGGAGGAGGAGAAGAGGGGTGGGCGGATTGTTGGCTTCGGGAAGGTGCACGGTCTGGTTTTATGGAGCATACTAATGTCAATTTGTCTTTGCGATGCTGCACCATCGCGCCTAATGAGCGGCGAGATAAGGAGGCTGTGCGCTTCGCCGCGCCGCGCCGCCGCGCTCCGTGCACGGCTGCATTGTTTTCCGTCAGGTGTGGAGGCGCCGCAGCCGCTTCGATCATCATCGTTGAAGCCCCCCTCCCTCCTCCTCCTTCTCCTCCCCCTCCTCCGTCTCCCACCCTCACACAGAGGCTGGGTGTCGGATGCGTTCAGGGGCGTGATTAATCGACGGCGATGCAACATATGAACATGATCATGAAGCTGTGTGCTGCTGTGTGCATGGCCGCAGTGATCAGGTGCGTGAGATAAACAGGAGGGGGGCACTTGACGCAGAGGGATGGCCGTGTCCATCAGTCAGACATGTTGATGTGGGGTTCACACACAGACACACACACACAGGTCTGGCTTTTTTTTTTTTTTTTTTTTAAAGCTACTGTTCAAGGCGACGCAGCATCAGTTTGAATGCACACAATCCTCCTTTAATGTCTGGAGTCTTTGCAATGCGCATGCAAAACCAACAATGTTTTATTCATTAAGGTGCACACCAGAGATCAGCCTCAAATTGGTTTCTTTATCCAAAAATGACGCCAAACTGTTGCTGTCTTCTCTGCTCATCCTGGACGTGAGTGTTGTGTAGGCGTGTCTTTGTGCACTCGACGCCCGTCCAGATGTGGATGTGACTGATTTATTTGCAGCGCGTCTTGGTTGTAAAAGAAAAAAAAAATCCTTCATCCTTCAGTTTGTAGACAGCAGCGGTTGTCAGAGGAGCAGCTCACTGATGGCAGGCTGTTCATCACCTGCTTCAGTATGAATGCACAGCTTTCACACGGCTTCAGGTTGATGTATAGATCATGAAAACGGTGATGTGTGCTCATCATGGGTATTAAAAAATGAGGGTAAACAAACTATGATGATGATTGTGTGTGGGGGGGATGACACACTTTTCTTATTTACAGCTGTATTAGTCAAGAGCAGTGGTGCAGCAGATCTGGCAGAATGCCTTTTAGGCCTCTTGGCTGTTACAGAGCAGGGGAGTTGATACTGAGTTGAGTGCATGGACCTGAGGGGCTGTATACACACGCACACACACTCAGCTTCATGTGTGCCAGTGTTTTAAAATGAAGGGTTGAGTCTGAAAAGACGGATTTTGCATAAAAGCGAGTGAGACTGTTATCATATAGACTTTAAAGACACCATTGTGAGTGTACCTTATGCACTAAATGATGTTTGCAATCACACTGCCACAGCACTAGTTGGCGCTGTTGTTCCTGAGCCAGTGTGTGTAGCTACTTCTAAACGATGGCGGCTGAAATTTGAGTGGGTCATGTTGCGAGCTGCAGCTGGAAAATGTTGAAACATAACGGTGATGGCGTGTACAACCACTATGCAATCAACAAATTTGGAAGTAAATTATAAAGTTTCTATGTTGCTCGTCTGGATTTTTATCCCTGAGTCAGGTTTTTATGACATCAGGATCTCAGCATCAACCCAGTGTATCCTGCAGCAGCAGTTGGACCCTGACACACTGATATCACTGGGTCAGTGTGTGTGACGTAACGCTCAGAAGAGTGGGGTGTCCCTCAACACTGATGTTTTAAAAAGACATTACATCATCCTCTCCCGGGGCATGCTGCTGCTACACACAGGCCCGGCATCCGCTGAGAGCCCGTAGTAGAAAACAGAACGGAGGCCGTCCATATTTATCACTCAATGGATTCCTTCATCACATTTTTATATGGAAGCAGTGAAATAACCAGCGCAGCAGTTGAACCTCTGCTGTGCTCCAGGTGTGATGTTGCGCAACCGCATCCACCCACACCGTAGCACCACCGAAATAGACTGAATTGGAGGCCGGCCCGTTTGTCAGTGTAATCATTTGTGTGTGCGCCTTTGACATCTGGAATGTGACCATCAGCTTATAGCATGCATCAAGCAGCTGAAGATTTACAGAGGGGCGGGAGGGGAGATGTCATGTAAGGAGATTGTGTGGGAGTGTGCCAGCAGCACAGCCTCTTCAGCCCCACGGTGACACGGTCCTCAAAGCAGATGGAGGAAGTTTTTCAGTGATGGAACTAACTATAGTGCTGCACATAGATAAAGCCCTTTAGGTGTTTATAAAGGGAGATTCATCAGAAAGAATCAAATCCCAACCTGTGGCTATTGGGAAATTGCGCCTTGAAATGAGCCGTCAGGATTTCTGTAACTTTGTGATGTCACAACAGACCAGTCCACGCATAATTACTAACTCTTTGTTTCTTATCGGTTTAAAGCACAATAATGAGAACCCCTTTTTGTCTTAAATGTATAAAGTATGACAAAGAAAAGACGAAAGAATCAAATAACAGCCTGTAGCTATTGGGAAATTACACCTTAAAATGAGCTGTCAGGATTTCTGTAACTTTGTGATGTCACAACAGACCAGTCCACGCAGAAACGCTAACTCTTTGTTTCTTATCGGTTTAAGGCACAACAATGAGAACTCCTTTTTGTCTTAAATATATTAAGTATGATAAAGAAATAAGAGCTGTGTTTTCCTTCCACAGTTTTGCTTTTTCAGCGCATGAGCTGCGTTCACAGTTTTGCTGTAAAGAGCATGCTGATTAGCCGCGCTGTAATTATGGCAAACAGAGGCCATGTTCTTGATTGCACCTCTGTTATGTCTCTCTGCACGACTTTGAGCTGAGAGTAATTACACACCAGAAAGTGAACACGCAAAAACATGCGCATGGTTTATAATCTGGAGGTGCTGGGTATGGATTGATCTTTTTTGTTGATTGCTTCCTATAATCTCTAATCTGTATGTCTGTGGACGTCCGCCGTGCTCAGGACTCTGATAACGACACATCAGCGTCGCTCTCCGAGGTGCAATTAAATCTGATTTCATTAGGATGAGACAGAGAGAGCAAGTCTCCCATGTGATGTGTTTATTTTATTTATTTATTTTTACCTTCAATGCAGCTCCGTAAAGCGGCTTTGAGTGTGAGTGCATTTCAGTGTAACCTTGTTGCATCTGTCCGTCCTCGCCTTTTGTTTTAAATGATCGGCCTGTTCACACACACCTTCCTCCCTCCTCTCCCTCTGTGTGTGTGCTCTTATATAACGCGTCTCTGGCTCCCCGTCCTTGGCTATGATGTTCAGATCAGAACCGTAAGAGATTACATCACCGTCTGGAAGGGTGCAGGTTTTGTTGAATTTTCTGCATGGAAGGGCAGAGCTACCGCAGCCTCCGAAGGACAAAAAGGCTTCCTCTTAATCAGCGTCTCGACCTTTTTGTTCCCACACGGTGTAATCTGTGATAAAGATGTCGAAATGATCTGAAAATATTTTCAAACATATCCCAGCTTCATCTTCATCCTCATGATCCCTGGTCCACTGCTACCCAACCTTTCAACACCCGCCAAGGGATCATAACGGATACATAGAAAGGAAACTTTTTGGATATTTTTAACATTGTCAGGCTTCTGGAAATCCTTAAAAAATGAAAATGAACTGTGAAGGGAGATCCTATCTTCAAGGAGTTGTGAGGGGATTTATTGGTTTTTAGGTCAAATAGGAGTCAGAATTGTTGGGAACTCTCTCTCAGTGCGTTTGGTTTGTGTTGCATATAAATATCAGACTGCATGCTTCCCTTCCCCAGCCTCTCTTGCTCTCGCTGTAAATCAAATGTGACATGTTTGATGTTGTATAAAACATGCCGATCCTCCAGCTCTGGTCACCTGCGTAAGCTGAATATAAAACACATCACTGAAACATCTAAACATGCGCTAATGATGCAGACTGTTGAGTAAATATTAGACCAAGGCCAGTGGAAACTTTTGCCTGTTTATTTTTTTTTGAATGAACTTGTGCTCAGTGTTATTCTGCCTTGTAATCCACACACACACACAGATCCTAAGAAGCTTCTTGTCCACACTCTGCGAGCAGGAAGAGTTTGCAGAGAGACACTCGTTATTAAGCTCATGTGTATCTAATACAACTTTAGGGCAGAAACATTCATCACTTCGCCTACACACACTTATCTTCTGTTGCTCTGCTCAAGGCAAAGTTGTGTAATATCCAAATGCTTTCCACTCTTTCCTCAATGCCAGTACAAAAAAAAAAAAATCTGAGATGAACACAGGAAGTGGTTAATAAAAACATGTAATTCTTTGAGGCCCACATTTGAAGTTCCCACCTGCGGTTTTCAACCAAACACAAACTCAAACTTGAGAAACTGCATCAACCAGCACCAAATTTCCTTTTGGTGTTTCAGAAATTCTACCCCAAGCGGAAATACCGACTATAGTAGTCACTTATATGGGCATTTTCAGCTGACAAACTATCATTGTACTGCTGCTTTCCCCTCTCACATACACCCACACACAATGTTAATGCACAAACAGGCTTTTACTGGACTCCACAGAACCAGCTCTCTGTTTTTCAATGACTGTAGCTCCCACACACTGAAACTGATGCCTTCCAAGTGTTTGACCACCGAGGTCCTTATATAGACTTCACCTGATGCTGCTGCACAGGTGTGGAGACCAGGTGGCACTCATAAAGTTAATTGCATCAATTTGCGTTGAAGTGACAAATTAATATAGGTAAAGCTGCAGAGTTAAAACTGAATTTGTAGAGCGCTGAGATTAAAATGGGGTCTTGCATGAGGTTCTGCATGCAAACCACCAAAAACTCATGACAGGTCGTTGTGTTTCTACGTTGTTGTCTGACCTCACACGCTCTGACAACCTGTGTCACCCTGCAGATCTCAGTCTTCATGCGCATTGAGTGATTTATTGCCATAATCTTCTGTTTTCTGTTTCATCTTCTCCTGAGTCCTCTACTTATCTCTTCTCTCCCCCACACACCCACACACACACCCGTCTCCTATTCTCCTCTCACCCCTGAGGTGTGTGAGGTTGTGGGAGCATGTGAAAGCCGTCACACAGGGAGAGGCTCATGTGTTCCTCATTTGAAGCCATTTGCCCAAAGCATGCTGTCAGCCTCCATCTGGATATACGTGTGTGTGTGCGTGCATGCATGCATGGGGGGGCGCTCCTGTGTGTATGTATGCGTGCGCTGGGGTTTGTTTACGTGTCAGTGACCAGGAGTGGTTGAGGGGATTGTCTGTGTCGGCGCTTGCACTGAAGGAAAAGCTCTATTTTTGTGTGCACATGTGTGGGTGAGTGTGGTGTGCTGCTGTGTGTGTATATTCAGCGCTTTCAGTCCCCACATGTGGTCACAGTTACTGTATATTTAAATCAGCTTTCTTTGGTTGCATGATCACCAAACAAACAAGCATATCGCACCATTGTGTCTTGTTACTATTTATTGCACATTACAAAGAGAGTTCTGTTTGAGTGGTTTTTAGTGTCATCCACCTTTAAAAACCTGCCTGCAGATGGGGAAAATGGTCCGAACACTGCGTGAGCCTCACTTCCACAAACAGAGAATTAAATAAAAACATCAATAAAATAAGTGAAAAATTAACGTGTTTAAAGGGATAGTTCAACATTTTGGCAAATTGTCCCATTGCCATAATCCCTATAGTCTTAGCAGTAGGTTTGTTTAATTGTCGGTGCAAGCTATTTTTAGAACGGCAGAGCAGAGCCGTGAGCTGCTCAGAGCTACGCTACAGAGGCTAATGGGATTTCTTTCCCTCATCAAACTCATCAAATACACAATCCAACAACTCCAAAACACTCTTGTGACCTGCACATTCACCACGCTATGAGATAATAACAGAACGATACCAGACAGAGTTGAGGGATGAGATGAGGTGAAGGAAACCAAGAAATCCCACTAGCCTCCGTAGCGTAGTTATGAGCAGCTTGCGGCTCTGCTCCGCCGTTCTAAAAATAGCTTGCACTGACATTTAAAGGTAACAGTCTACTGCTAAAACTATAGGGATTATGGCAATGGGCCAATTTGCCAAAATTCTGAACTATCCCTTTAAATAAGTATTGTATCACCTTTAGTTTCATAGTTTCAGCCCTGTTTCGATAAATCCCATTTTGTCACTGTGCGCTACAAAGACATTTGTAAGTAACTTGTTTTGCAGACAAGATATCACAAGACAGTAACCTGAAGGCATCGTCGCCCATCAACATGTCTATGTTTGAACCCTAGTCTGTTATGGTTATATGAATAGCAGCAAGTGGCAGGTTGGCCCAGCAGGTCCTGTTCCTGAGTGGTGCCAACCTCCTCTGGCTTCCCTCCATCACCCACGGACGCTCAATCTGCTCTTCTTAACCGAAGCCGATGCTGATTAGCCCCTCGTCATGTTTAGCCGTGGCCGACATGGAGAGATGACTCCGCCTGGACGTTGGTGAGGTTCACAGGGTCTCGCTTTTCAACCTAACAGGGGAAGAACAATATAATCTAAACTCTCTGGTGTCTATCTTAGTGAGCAGCACATTATTCAGTGCCAGCTGTTTTTATTTCTTATTCTTTATTTGATGAATAATAAAAGCAGAGCCAACAGTCTTCTTGTTACAGTAAATGAAACTCTGCAGTAACTCATATTTGAGAGTTCATGCTCAGTTGGACCCTTGTGCCAGCTTCACACGCACGCACGCACACATACACACATGCACGCTGGATGTTAATCGAACCCCCGAGGCTGCTGGAAAGTGAATCTTCATAATCACATCAGGGAGAGGAGGAGGAGGAGGAGGGGGTGGGGGGGGTGGGGGGGTGAACGGGCCAGGGGAGGGCCACCGACTTCTTTGACATCTCAGGGAAAGCGACATTAGCCAAGTTGGTTGCGTAACCACTGAGCCACTCAGCGCGATGGCAGCGCACTTATAGCCACGGGGGCCATTTTACATTTTGGTGGAACAAGACTGGAGCTAATAGCGCTCGGTGCGCTCGGCTGAGCAGCTCAGGACAGGTGATCCTGCTGCTGTGGAGGAAGCTTTGAGAGAGGAGAGTGAATGTTTTCCCACTCCCTTACAGTAGCCAGCTCCCCATTCCTCTGAGCTGTAATTTGTTTCTCTGCATCGATGTGTGTTTGCAACAAAGAGCATCCACTCTCATGTGTGTCCCATCTGGTTTGTGTATTTATTTTTTCGCTCTGTACATCCTCCGTTGGTACCTTGGGAGTTGTGTCTCTCACCCAGCTGTCAGAGATAGAGGGAACAAACATCCAGCGGATCAGCAGCGTGGTACAAGTATTGATCCCGATAACGGGGTTTTAGAGCCCTCCAGTCCATCACGCTCAGTTACACCGGGCCAGATGCTGACCCTGTGGCCTTCATAATGCTGCATAACCAGACAAGGGCTTCTCATAAATATAAGATTAGGGTCAGTTATGCACCGCGGGAATAAAACAGTTCTGGTTGGGGAACAGAGGCCACTGGCATCATCCTCTTACCTGCGCTGAGCATACACTCCGCTCTTGATCAACGGCTCAAACAAGCCGATTACTCCAAACATTTCCCAGAATCAGCAACTATTGTTAGTGTTAACAATTCCAGCTTCTCCGTCCAGCCAGTCCTGTTCAGGAATGTGTCACATGCAGACTCTGGTTTCTTTTGCAGCTTTTACTGTGCAACTGTTGAATTAACGGATTAATTGATCGTGAAATAATCGTGAAATAATTTGTTGTTTCTGCAGCTTTCTGCAAAGACTGATGTTTGCCGTGTGCCAGGGTTTCCCTGCCTCGCATATCTCGTCGACTGTTGATTTAAAAACGAGACAAAAGTAGAAAAATAAAGCAAAAATAAACACCTGAGTTGTCACTGCTCAGAATTATATCCTGCCTTGTTTTGAGCATCATGACAGTGCTGTTTGATGTTTTCCTCTTGGTTTTTAAAAGCGTTTCCTCAAAGCTCAGAGGAGCGTTTTATCCTACAGCTCAAGTGCAGAGACGGAAATCTCCCCATGCTGCAGCTATGAGGTTAGGTGTGTGTGTTGTCGTCTGCTGCCATCAAACAGATGGGGCTTCTGTTTTATCTCAACCAGAGGAGCCGCAGCCATCCATCCTCCCATCTCTCCCTCCTTCACTTTCCCACACCTTTTTCCCTCATCTCTTGTGGGAATCTACCCATAATGCACTGTGAGGAAATTGCCCCATAATGAATACAGCACTTCTAAATTGGAGTACAGCCGCGGGCAGGGAGCAGACTGGCCGCTGAAATATTCACAAAGCTTTATTAACGCTGTTATTCCTGGCAGATGCACTGGGCGTCCTAACAGTTGGCGATAATCACGCTGTGCCACTGAGTTTTACAGTTTACAGCAAATCATTAACTATCAGCACAGTCGATGTGATCTCTCTGTCTCTGTCTCTCCTCTGTTTAAACCCCCTTTATAGCCATGGCAGCGAGGAAATCAATTGTACCAGGTTATTACACCACTGAAACACTGGCAGCATTATCTGGTGAAGGCTGCTACTAAAAGACAAGTGCAGTTATTTTGTGTCACTAGTGCGTTACTTTACAATGCTCTACTTGGATCCTTCAGTGGTAATAATGACGTCTGTGACGCAGCAGCATTATTTTATAGGGAACGCTCCTCAAAGGATGTCGTGGGCGTCAGTCAGGTGATTGACAGGAAACGGAGGGTAATCATAAAAGATGTCAGCAGCCGGTGACAGGTTTTGTCTCCAGAGAAAGATATGTACTCCACAGCCTGCAGCACGCCTCATTTATCCAATCACAGAGCCTGAAACGCTCTCCAATCCAATGACAAAAAAGACCTGAAAGATGAATGCATGGATTATCTGCAGCTTTTTTATTATATATGGCAATCATTCATCATTCACTTCTGCCTCAATCAACATTATTGTCTTTGTCTGACAGTGGATGTAACTATGCATGGAGTGAATTTGGGGACTTAAATGCATCATATTGTGAGACATCTTGACAATAGACGTTTCTGTGGCAGGCAGCACGTTGATATGAATTCTTTGCTTCGACCTCCAGATAAAAAAAAAACGCCTCTTTCTTCGCTCTGTTCCCCTTTCATGTCAAATAATACAATTTGTATTTGACCCACTTCCTAAAAACCTGAGCAGAGAAACATGGATGGAGCCTGTACCTACTTCCGTTTTTTTTTTCCAGTCGATGCTTCATTTATTTTCACGTTTTGATGTTAGTTTGTTGTTTTTGGCTCAAATCTTTTGCACCGATGTTTGGGCCTCTATCACGGTTGCATCACTCCACATCGGTGCATGTGTGTGTGTGTGTGTGTGTGTGTGTGAGAGAGAGGAGTTAAAGCGGCGGCGAAGGACTACGCTACTGCTGAACTGGGTCGTGGGTAACACGTTGCTATGGCAACTGCTATTTGCCGGCCCTGGGGCCAAGCGCTGCTTTTTCGCTTACACTTTCTCTGTCTTCTTCTTCTTCGTCTCTTTCGTCTCCTCCTCTTCTTCTTTCTGCTCTTCTCCTCACTCTCTCTCTCTCGCTCATTCACCTCTGCTTTTCTTTTTCCTCGTTCATCCTCCCGTCTTATGGCTTCATTCCTTCTTACATTTCCTCCATCTCCAACCCTCATCCCCCTTTTATGTCTTTATATGTGGGGAAAATCTATCATCATTCTTAAGCTTAAGTCACCTACAGCTCCTTAATATAAGGAACATTTCTCAGTTTTGTCCTGCAGCACATCTGGAGGGCCGACAACATCTAACATGAGGGGATGTTGATGCTTCATTGCATTGCACTGTGAAATCATTTCCACCTTCACACACACAGTCTGTAACATGTTCCCACAAACTGATGCATGGCGGCCCTGCATGGCTGTGAGATCGTGGAGATGATATACGACCCAGCGTTGTAACAGGGGCTCGACATATTGTCTCAGCGATTAACTCCAGCTGGCTCACACACTGTAAGTAGCCTACAGAGCGGACGTGCAGTCATATTTCAAAAGCAGGAGCAGCAGAGAAGAAGAAAAGCAGGGCAAAGGCAGAGATGAGATGTAGGTATAGCGAGAGGCATTGAGGTATAAAATGAGAGCGATGGGCCGACCTCAGTGTGTCACCTAAATTCTACCCTAATGAATAGCCCATTGATTTCCATTAGGACTGGCTGGAGATGACTGCTCCGGCCTGTCTGTTTCCCATTAGCGCACTTTAAAAACTGAGCTTGACAAACAGTCATAGCCGGAGGGCCGACCGGATGAGGATGTTTAAAAGGAACGTATGGATTTGTCCGTGAAGCTGCATGGGTCCATGGAGAAGAAAGAGTTAACAGAAGAGTTGATAGGACCCTTAAATGCCAGGCATGCAGTCTGGGAATTTGTCTCAAAGTCAGGTTGAAGATAATGGTTGAAGTCCAGGAAGATAAAGATGGAAATTCATGATTTGCATGTGAAAAAAAAAAAGCTTTATCCCGTCTCCCTGACAGGTTTTGTTCTTTTCTCCGAATAAAAAAAGAAAAGACAGGAAGACTAACCTACTAAATAACCTGTTGAGGTTGACCTTTTACAGCAGGATGGAGTGTCAGAGTGGAGCTGCTTTAAAAACAGCCTCCCGGTCATTATTGACCCGAAGGCCCCCTGCCCCCGCCCCCCTCCTCCTCCTCCTCCTCCTCCTCTGCCTGGCCTGTTTCTCGGCTCAGGATTGTAGAGCCACGCAGTCTTATCAGCTCCACCTCTCCATCAGCCTGCCTCCTTCATTATCATTAATAGGATTTGGATCTATTATGCAACTCCGCTGCATTACGCAAGGCCCAGTCTTCATCATCATCAGCAGCAACGCGTTGTGTCTTAGATTTATCGCTTCTTCTTCAGACTTGTGTGTGTGTGTGGGGGGGGGGTTTCAATATGCACCGGCACGTGAACCTTCACTGAGGTCAGCAGGTTCACACTATTGCTCCATACCCAGTGTTAGCATTTACATACCAGACTGGGGAGTATGTTGCAAGTTCATCAAATTGAATGCACTGAAGTCAGCAAGCTCACCAGCCAAGCCAACCTCAGCCTGTCTGATAGTGACTCACGGGTGCAGACCAAGCACCACCAGTTAAAGATAATATGGTTTTAAAAAAAAAGAAAAAAAGAAAAAGCTTCAGGGTACAAGTTTTGTTGAATTAAAAACATGATTTCTGTGCAGCGAGTTGTAATTTTTCCTCCAGCAGTGATTCCAATGATGTCTCCTTTCCCCCCTCAGGGAGGCTGGAATCAATCGGCTCTTTTAGGATCATCAATAACAGTTGTCCACGGGCTTGTAACACGACCTGGCCTGAGCGGTCGATTTCAAAAAACAGCTGGGAGTTCAGTAGTAGGCAAGGGTTTTCATTTCAGAATAAAATGACTTTTCTGTTGTGCTTCGGTGAGGCTGTGTGGAGTAGTGCGAGTGAGTGCATGTGTGTGTGTGTGTGGTTTAATTGCTTTCTGGGGAAGGATAGCACCTCACGTCGTTGTCCGTCAGACTCTGTTGTGTGAGTGTGACGTTAATGGTAGCTGTCAGCGCGGCCTGTGTGGATGTTAGAGCGAATCCCGTGTCCTCATAGGATTGACTGTCATACACAGTATATATCATAAAGGACCATCAGCGCCACCATCACCAAGTATGTGTTGCTCTTTAATGCTCGTTATCACTTGAGAAGCAGCGTTTGCAGACATGTGCACATTTCACATAATGCTGTTCATCACGTCTTCAAGGCCGTGCAAACAGAAATGTTAAGATTCGACAAACTTATCGACATGAAATAATTATGCCTCAGAGTTGCCAATTGGAGCAGGTTGTCATGGAAACAGCAAAGTGGCACACACACACAAGACGATTCATTTCGTCTTTTTTTTTTTCCCTGAGTAACTTCCGGCTTTGCCAGAGGAGCTATTTTTAACAGGCATTATATAAGACGCAATTCTGGTGCTCAATACAGTGTGTGTGTTTGTATGTGTGTGTGTGTGTGTGTTTTTCCCCCTCCTCTTTATTCCTCTGGACCGTGATGGGAGTAGGATGCAGCGTGCAGGCATGCACTTGTACCTGCACATGTTCATGCACAGAAGTCACAGGGGCAGCTACATTGCTGCAGTAAATGGAAAACAGAGTTACTAATTCATCATCATCATCTTCATCATCATCATCATCATCATCATCACCACTGTGTGAGAAGGATACGTTTGGAGTTAAAATGTTCAGATTTGTCTGTTTTTAATCATAAAAACTGCTAATAAATCAAGCACATGTCTCTATCAGTCAATGCCACTTAAATGTAATTTCTCTAGTGCCCTAGAAAATGGCTGGAGTCATTTATTTTGAAATGATTTATTCAGCATTAGGTCTTAACTTATTCATGCAATCTGGTTGAAAGAATGAATAAAAACTTTTGAAATTCCTTTTGCTGTAACGACAAAAAGAGAGCAGGTTTGGAGCGGGGCGTAGGACGGATGCGAGCATGTGGCGCAGCTTTCCATGTAATATTCAGCAGCCCCAGCTGAGCTCAAAGTGAAGGCGCACTAACTGTGAAAGATGCTATGATTAGCCTCTCGACACGCCTGACAGGGAGAAGTGTTGTACTTCTCTTGTAGACTCGCAGGGACGAGCGTGACGCTCCTCCAAACAGCTTCCCGCAGGTTTTCCACGCGGCGGTGATCAAACAGCAGTGGACAAAGTGTTGCACCAGTGTGTCATCACCACAGCTGATTGAGCCACTTTGCGAGGAAGTCACGTTGCCAGGCCATTCGCCATTTTTCTCCCTGCTTTCAGATCTGACCTAGATTGTTTTCCTGCGTCTCTCTTCAATTATTTTTAGCTAAATGCAACAGGAAGTGAATCCTCCTCCTCCTCTCTCTGTCTCCCCATGCAGGATGCTTCGAGTGCTGCATCAAGTGTCTGGGCGGGGTGCCCTACGCCTCCCTCGTGGCCACCATCCTCTGCTTCTCAGGCGTGGCCCTGTTCTGCGGCTGCGGCCACGTGGCGCTCACCGGCACCTTGACCATGCTGGAGAACCATTTCTCCAGGGTCACCACCGACCACGCCACCCTCACCTTGGTGTAAGTTCAAAAACACTACTGGTTCTACTGGTTTGCTGATGTGTTACGGCTCAGTTTTTGAACCTCTCCTCCCTCCTCCAGGATCCAGATCTTTCAGTACATCATCTACGGCATCGCCTCCTTCTTCTTCGTCTACGCCATCATCCTGCTGGCCGAGGGATTTTACACCACCAGCGCCATCAAGAAGGAGCTGCAGAGCGACTTCAAGACCACTGTCTGTGGACGCTGCATCACTGCCTTTGTATGTCAATACACACTCAATGTACTGTACACAAGCAAGCTGCAAATCATCACTCTCACTGACTCAGTTCACTCCTAATGAAAGATGGTGAATGAGATGCAATTACTCTGATGTGCATTTTATAACGTTCTGGCTTAAAATAGTGTTTACAAAAAAAAACTGTCATCAATTGATGCTCTACACGCCTGGACAAGAGTCATCTTGAAAGTGTTGCAGAGGTACACACCTCCAAACATGCACGGACACACACATACAAGTCGACACAGAGAAACACAAACACACTAACGCTGAGATCCCACTCCAGCCTTGAGGGGAACTCTGGCACAGTTTGTCCTTTCTACCCTGATTACTCTAATTGCTGCAGATGTCCAGTAGCATTAGCTGTGGATGTGTGCGTGGTGGTCTTTAAGGAATAATATTAACCTACTTCTCAACTCAAACTATGGGGACAAAGTAAGGGGCTGACAAAAGAATCTAAATCTCTCCTCAGTTCATGTTCCTGACCTACATCCTCGCTCTGGCCTTCCTCGCCATCTTCGGCTTCACGGCGATCCCCGTGTTCCTGTTCTTCAACATGTGGACTACCTGCGCCGCCATGAAGTCTCCTGACGCCAACATCACCTCGCCTGACTCCATCTGTGTGGACGTCAGGCAGTATGGTAATTTACACACACATACACAAATCCAAATACTTTCGGTTTCAGAAAAGAGGAGCACGACGAGGCTTTAATGTGGAGGCCCAGAGCACTCATATGCAAATAGACACAAAAGAATGCAAATTCAGAAAACGTCATGCATTTCACAGGCACGTGTGCTGCAGGTTGCAGTGCAGTGAGCTCTCAGGGCCACCGCTCTTTAAGCAACTCTCAAAATGACCTGCAAAAACAGGCGTGTCAGACCTAAAGGGATAGTTCAACATTTTGGTAAATTGGCCCATTTCCATGATCCCTCCAAAACGCTCTTGATGCATCTTCTTGCATTAATTTCCCTCTAAAACATGTCCATCTTGTAATGTTCTGTTATTATCTCATAGCGTGGTGAATGTGCAGAACAACTCTCACAACTTGTCCACCAGAGCGTTTTTTGTATTTGATGAGTTTGATGAGGGAAACCAAGAAATCCCATGAGCCCCCGTAGTGTAGCTCTGAGCAGCTCGCAGCTCTGCTCCGCTGTTCTAAAAATAGCTTGCACCGACAATTAAAGGTAACGAACCTACTGCTATGACTATGGGGATTGTGGCAATGGGCTAATTTCCCAAAATGTTTAACTATCCCTTTAATTATAAAATAATTTGCTTGAAAGATGAAGCAAAAACAGTGGATGACAAATTTGTTCCCGTTGCAACATGTTGCATGTCCCTGGTGCGTTTCGATTTGGAGCTAGAGCAGACAGGATCAAGTCTCTAGCTGTGTTACACGTCCTTGAAGTTTAACAGAGATTCCTCTGATCAAGGGAGAGTGAGCTCAAATGCGCCGGCTGGCCTCGGCTATAAAAGCTTATAAGTTTGCACATAAAAAAAAAAAAGCAGCGTGCTGCTTCTTCTCACACATGCGGCCCAGACTCACCTGCAGCGGAGCAAAGCATAAAGAAGAAGCCATCAGAAGCTTTAACGCTCTCCAGCTTCATCTGCAGCTGCTTTAAATGTCATTTTCTATATGACAAGAGGTCAACAAACACATTTAGATTATTGAGCCTGATTGGGTCTGTATGAAAATCCACCTTCCTGCAGTACGGCACAGCAACGCTCTCTTGTGATTGCATATCTGCTTATCTGTTTGATGGCCTATAATGTACATGATGTGACCCACATTTGAAAGACAGCTGGCCCGCTCGCAAAAGTAGGATGAGACTCACATATGCTTCACTGGCAGTCAAGCTCAGTATGAAATATTAACCCCAATTACTGGTGGTCGTTAAATGATCGTCAGCAGCAAGCTGATTCATCAAGGATGTGTTGTTGTTTTTTAATCGCTGAAATCTGTAAGAGTCAAATATATAAACTATAATAATGAGGGGAATTCATAAAAGGCAGGAACAGCAAGTTAAAAGAGGTGAAAGTCGAAAACTTCACAGGCTGTGAAATGTGTTTTGACAGTGAAGAAGTGATTCAAAATAATGACCCATATTTTTCATGTAGGAGAGGCTCAGAGGCTCGGACAGCAGCAGCAGCAGCCGTGTTTCCTTTAATCTTTATCCGAGCCTAATTCATAAAGCCTTCAATCATACAGTCAGTCTCGGGGGAGGAAAAAAAGCTTCTTGTCTCAGGCGAGAGAGCTGTGACGTTTCATCTCTCTGATCCTGCAGGTATTATTCCCTGGAACGCCACACCAGGAAAAGCTTGTGGATCCACACTGGGAGACATCTGTAACACAAGCGAGGTGAGAGGAGACTGACTTGACCTTCTTTCTTTTCTTTTCTTGTCTTTTCTTTTTTTTAATAATTATTATCTCCTGACCCCTGAGCTAATTTCTCCTCTCATCCTCCCTCAGTTCTACCTGTCCTACCACCTCTACATCGTTGCTTTAGCGGGCGCCGGAGCCACTGTCATCGCACTGGTAAGCTCGACATGATGTGAAATGTGCTGCTCAAAATATGCACGTTGCTATGCCGCTCTGATCTGTTGCTGTAGCAACCCTGCCTCTCACATTTGTTCACCATGCCACAGTATGGGTTGAAATCTCATATGAGGGTCAGTGTTTCGGCTCTGACACTAATTTAAATAAGGGGCAGATAATAGTATCAACAAAGAAGCATGTGTCCATGCAAAGTGGACATGTCCTTCACTGGTTTGTTTTGGAGACATAAAATGTGAATTTTCCTCTTTGCAATTTATGATACGGCTCATTGTGTGTGCCGCAGCATTTATTATTTAGATCAGCTCTTTGTTTGTCCTCTCTCCTTGGCTTTATTTAAACAGTGCTGCACTCACCCTGTTCCTCTCACCACAGCTGAGTCCACTCACCGCTAATTAGAGGACTCACCTGCAGCCTGTGGCCATAACGGATGGAGCTAAATCGGGGTCAAATGTTTTGTAAAGTAAAATTTGAAACTGAAATTTCAAGTTTTGATCTTGAATTTTGAAAAATACATCAACATATTAAAAATAATGTACGTAAATGTACGTAAATGTACATAAATGTACGTAACGTTTTTTCAGGTTTAATATAATTATGATCAACCCTGGTAATTCTTTTGAATAAATAATTTATTTTCATATTTTACTTTGATATGTTTTGATATTTGGGATCTTATTTCTTTCAGTTGCATGTTTTATCTTTTCAGATTCAGATCTTAGTTGTTTTTTTTTTTCAGTTTCAAATCTTTTTTTTCAGTTTCTTTCTTGTGGGGGGCGTGACATCACCTGGGAGGGGCGTGGCATCATGACAGACAGCTCAGCCAAAAGGCTAGAGACCTCCCTCTGTCATGCTGCCTTCAGGGAACGTAGGATCTAATACGATTAATCTCCACTTATGACCGCAAAGTTTGTTCTTTATTGAATTTTTTTTTTTTTAAGTAGCTACATTATGGCTGGGCGATAAAACGATCTCCAATCGGGATTGCAATTATGATTATTGGCTATATTCCTTGATATCACAAGGCAGAATTAAATGTGACAGGAGCCAGTGTCTGATGTGGCCGTCTCATGCCGTGTAGCCCACTGCTAAAACTATAGGGATTATGGCAATGGGCCAATTGCCAAAATGTTGAACTATCCCTTTAAATTGCATTGACTTTCCTAACTGCAACAAACTACAACGGCATCCTCCTCTGCTTATGAGATGAAGCAAACTTCTGTTTCTCTTCAGATCCACTACCTGATGATCTTGGCGGCCAACTGGGCCTACCTGAAGAGCGCCGTCTCCACGCACGAGTACCAGGATATCAAGACCAAGGACGACCAGGATCTGGAGGCCGAAGCGCGCTCCAAGGACGGCCAGAACTCCTCCTCCTACTCATAAAAGGACAAGAGATCCTCTTCCACCGCCTGCCACCCCATCTCCGCTCCACACCCACTCACCCCCACTCTCAACACCCTCCTCCCTTCTGTTAAAACAAACCACCTCGGTCATGTTTGATAGCCCCCCCCCCCCAGCCTCCTGATTCTCCATCCTCTTCCCTTCCCCGATGTTGATTAAGAGTTGTGGGGGGTCGAGGGGAAGAGAATCGAGGGTCAGGAGAGGCGGAAAAAGGCCCAGACGGAGGCAGATGTTTCAGAACGGGAGAGCTCGCCCGAGCTCAGGTACCGGTCCATCAGTCCAGAAGCGTCTCCTCCCCTAACCCCCTCACTCCCCCCACCCCCCCGTGCTTTTGGGGGCGGCGGCGGCTCGTGAACGTGGCCCGGCTGTGATGGCCTCGCGCCCTGAGCCAGCACAGCCTCTCGACACACACAGCTCCTAACAGCCTAAAAAAAACATTGTTCACTGTCAGCTTCAGCCACAGGGAAGCCAAGCAGCGACCAACTTCCTCTGTTTTTTTGGTGTTTTATATGCATATATATATGAATATGAATATATTGTGCGAATGTGTATGAATGTTGTTGTTTTTTTAATACTCTCTGAAAAGTATGCCAGGTACTATTATGATCTTTTTTTCTTCTTTATTGTTTTGGCGCTCATAGGTTTTTTCTCCTTTTTTCTCCATCTTTATCTTTTTATTGCTAATGCTCGATATGTGTTGCACTATTTATGAAATAAAAAAACAAAGAGTGAAAATCCCTTAGACACGAAGCATCCCAAACCGCCCACCCCCCACCCCAGTCTCTCATTTGTAAACCTAAACGACTCAAACCATGGTGGTATCTCAAGGATTAATTGTGCATTTACATGATCGGAGTTGATTTATCCGCCAAGGTATCAACAGTTGATTTGAGATCAGAGGTGCAGCAAACTTTATTTAAAGGAATAGTTCTGCAAATTTTGCCCAGATTTAGATGAGAAGATTGATTGATACGGTAAATAAATAAATTATAAAAACAGAAAAACAGGAAGTTAACCGTATTTTTTTTTAATTTTGCACAAAAACCAAAGTCTAAAACAACAAGTTGCGGCTGACTATGTTTGGTTAGCATTAGCCGAGGCTCTGCTATAATTATAACAGATAAAACCACGCCTTTTTTTTATTTATTTTTATGATCCCCTTTCCTAAGCCTGGGCGTGAAGGTAAATATTAATTTGCAAACTGTTCCTGTAGAGATCTTTTTGGTTTTTGCTCCCCTCATCATTAGCAGTAGCAGAAATCAAAGCTAAATCTGCCCGGGTCTTTTTACTCTATGAAAACACACACATATACACACACCTCAGGTATCAAAATAAATCGGATTTTAGTCGGTTTGATTCTTTTCTAAACTTTCACCATCTAAACACTGACCCTCACTGGATTAATATGTTGTCCTTTTGTGAATTAACAGTTTACACCTGTTCTCTCATTTTCTAAAATTCTGAATGAAGCTCACCTGTAAATAGCCAAATCACCCTAAAAAGATCCCAATCTACACTTAACGTCTCCCCAAAAGGGGGAGAAACACAATCAGTGTTCTGCCATGCTCTTCTATTATTATTTTTTCCACAAATATATGTAAATGTACCCTTTGAGATATGTGTTTAGCACTCAAATACTAGTTCTGCATTTGATATAATAATTGTAATGTAACATCTTAAATGATATGTCGTGAGAGGGATACAGTGCAGTCATGATATGATATGATATGATGGATGGAGGTGATTGTGACGTATACATTTTAAAATGTGATTTAAAAAAAACAATATGGAAATTGATTTTTAATGTTTGATCAGTTTTAGGCAGCTGGGTTCTTCTTGTGATTCAGTAACAATGATTTTTATGGAACTTGTTTGTGCTTCTTTTTCAATGGCCGGCCAAATGAGCGAGGAAACTGTCATTTTGTTTTTCCTTTTTCCTTTTTTTTTCTTTATTTTTTTAATTTTATTTTTATTGTCATGCCTCTCACATGAGCCACAGAGACTGTTTTGGATGTTTACACTCAGAATAAAACAAGTCAGGAATTTTCATACATTAATTTTATAATCAAATATTGTTTATTAATCATAAACTATATTCTATATCGATCATCACTGGTTAGTTAACCCTCAAAAAACACTGAAGAAGACAAAAATTTTTGATCTTTGATGAGATGAAGCATGTCAGTATCGTCCATGTGTGCAGCTGTCTATTCTGTATAAAAAAGGACTATATTGCCATGTGTGTTATGTTTGATAAATATACGTGCTTTGCCGCCAGGTTGATGTAAAAGGCAAACTTCAGTTTCCTATAGGACGATGCGTGTCAGGGTGTTGTTGTTTCCTCGTTATTTGCATGAAGGAGACATGACTGTGTCTTTGCAGTTTTTCAGGTGATGTGTAGTCAATTGTACTGACAAACTATGGTAGGCGGTGTTTGCCCCCTCTCCTCCACAAACCCCCCCTCCCCTTCCCTCCTCCTGTCCCCTTTCCACCTACTCTTTTCTAAAGAAAACTCCATTGTACTTTGATGGCATTGTAGTCCCTGTAGGTGTTTCATTATGGTTTTATTTTTTAAGTTGAAAATAGTTCTATGACTCCTATATAGTGATGATTTTTGTAACCTTCTCTAGTAAAACCGATATTTTTTATTATCGTGACACCGTTGTCTCCTGCCTCTTTCTTGTGTTTGGCTCTCTTAAGTGTTTTTTTTTTATGTACAGATAGCATTTATTAATCTGATTTGCACCAAAAAACAGTGGAAAATGCTCATTCAGAAGCTGGAAACATTACATTTGTGGTCTTGTAAATGTATAAATCAAGTCATATGATCATCATAAGTCATTTTACTTACTTTAGTTCAATAACAGGCTTTTAATTGGAGTGAATTCAACATTTCCCAGCATTTCTCTGTCACTGCTGCAACAGGTGGGGCCAGTTAGCTGCTGATTAGTGACTCAGCGAAATGGATCATTTCTCATTTCCAACGAAAATGGTTGGTTTTTTTGTTGTTGTTTCTTTTGGTATCAAGTTTCTGGAAGATGCCAAATAGCACGATTCATTTATTTCTGTGGTACTTTCATATCGAATCAGGATGTGGTTTCAATCGCGTCAGTGCAGCTGCAGACAGGATTTCTCTGAGGAAGTATGGAGAGCACCGAGTCACAGTCCCCACACACACACACACACACACAGGTGTTTTCACTCATGCCTGATCACATTGATACTGTGAATCACAAACTGAGGTTGTCTCCTTGGTTTTTGATCCAATGGCGCAGCCTTGTGGACAAACTGGAAACTGCCATATAGATAAAACATTTAAATATTGTCAGTGGTGTCTGTGGTTTATTTTACGTACCTTTATACCTCTTTGTAATAGAAAGAAAACTGGTATTTTGTGTGTCTATTCTCTTAAAGTCTAAATGCTGTTTAAGGACAAGCAGTGCTTCATATTTAGTTCTTTGCTCCTTTGTTTCTGGAGGCAGACAATAATCTGAGGACTTCTCTTGGTATGGGCAGAAACTTCTGACCAACAGTGACGTCAAGGCTGCCACTAGTTTCACCAGAAAGCCACTGCAGTACATTGACCTTTCTATTTAAACTTTATTAGATTTCAGGTATTAACCAATCATTCAGTAATAACTGAGTTTTGTCACTAAATACATATAAATCTATAAAAAAATCTGCAAAGATATATAAGAAATGTTATTTTATCTATGTTTGTTATAAATTAATTATGAAGTAGCCTATCTCCAATAGGGACCTAATGTAAACTGGTCCTGAGGGCAGAGGTTTCTGTCCCTGGTCGGTGTGAAAATCCTGAATATTGTCAGTTTTGGTCTCAGATATGTGAAGACTGGTTTAAGATTGTTCCACCAGTCCTACTTTTCAGTCACGGTCCCTGCCGGGTCGCTGAGCTCAGCAGCAGGTGGGATCAGACTGAGTCTTTTTCTCCAGGTCCACTGTGTTGGTGTGGATCAGATGATCAGCTCTGTCGTCCAGCGCCAGGATGCGCCGCACCGCCTCCTCAAAGGCCGACGCCACATTTGTAGCGTCCTTGGCGCTGGTCTCAAAGTATGGATGCCCCCCGTTCTTGTGGCACCACTGTCTCACATCCTCACCTGACACCTGACGTTCAGACACGTCCAGTTTGTTGCCCAGAACCACAAATGGGAAGCTGTCCGGGTCTTTGACGTCTGCATAGTACGCAAACTCCTTCTTCCAGTTGTCCAGGTTTTGGAAGCTCTGTCCGTCGTCCAGGCTGAAGGTGAGCAGGCAGCAGTCGGAGCCGCGGTAGAAAGGCGTGCGGAGGCTGCGGAAGCGCTCCTGACCCGCCGTGTCCCAGATCTGCAGGGTGACGAGGTTCCCGTCCACCTCCAGCTCCTTGTTGAGGAACTCCACCCCGATGGTGTGGAAGAGGTGAGAGTCAAACTTATTGGTGACGTAGCGGTTCATGAGCGACGACTTGCCGACACCGCCGTCGCCCAGGAGGATCACCTTCAGGAGAGCCGACTTGGACATCATGGCTGCAGGGAGCCGGCTCAGACCAGAGCTGCACCAAGCGACTGCACTAGAGTTTGTAGACACCAATGATGGAGAACCTTTGGAGGAGAACAAAAGCAACTGTAGCACCCTCTGCTGGATAATACACATAATGCCTACTGAACTGTCAGATTTGCAGCTATTTAGATAATCAATATCATTAATTCATCAATTATTTTGGTTTAAATTATTAAAAGCTAAAACAAAACAGAAGAAAGAATCTGATTCAGATTCAATAACTTGTCTGAACTCTCTGGCTGCTTCATGTGACAGTAAAGTTTAAATAATGGAGTTACAGTGAGGGACAACAGGGAGTTGTAATATGGGACAGTTGTAAAACTTCCAGTTTCTCAATTCAGGAACAAAGTTATGAATCATCTGATTCACTCTGTCTATGCCCAGTTTAGTCCGTATTGAGGAAGTAGCACACTGTGGCAGACACAGACAGTCTTAGAAGGAAATTTCACAAATTTTGAGGCAAAAAAGTTTGTTTTTTTTCTGTTAGTGCTGCCTGCTTTGTTAGTACTTATGTTTTAGTTGTTGGCTAAGGGAAGCTAAGAGTCTGGTTAGTTATAACAACAATGAACAATGTTCACCTCCAAATGCAACCAAAATTTGAACTGCAGAATTTCAGTTATGTTAAAAGGTAATTGCAATACCACTGTCAATATAAAGTTTTTGTCATAATCCTTATTTAATAATGTTACATCTCACCCCAGTCTGTCACATCTACAGTAAACCAGACTATGGGGTGAATTGTAACATTTCACTCCTTGTGTTTGAGACTAAACCATGCATTTTCTGTTTGTGTTGCAGAGATAACAGCTGTGTCATTTAATAGCAGACACGTGTAACTAGTTTGTATCAAAAAAGAAGATCTTTAAGACGTTTTGAGATGTTTTGTTGTTTAAGAGAGAGTGTGTATGTGTGCATAGAAGCAGCTGCCGCACCTACACACATTTGTTTTGCCTGCACACAGTTTTGAACTAACTGCCTCTATAAAAAACTCGGCCTGTCGTTACCTTTGTCCCCACAGATAGAGTTGTCCCTGAGATAAGAAACGAACAGAATCTTAATAAAACTTTCACTTTGCTGTAAAGCCCTCACACTCAGTGTTTACATGTTGCCTCGTACTCCGACTGAGAACTGATTGAAGTCAGTCGACCAGCTAATCCTATTAACCAGCCACTGCCCCCTCATTACACCGCAGCACTAATGAACGTCCTCCGCTGCGTCTCGAACGTTATGCATGAAACAATCTGAGCAGAGCATCACATGGATGCCGATCACAGGACCAGTGAGTCGTCCACAACAGAAATAAGATTTAAAAAATCAATTTCTCACCCGTCTCATCCGCACACACTCAGCTTTGTCAATAACCTGCAAGGAGACAGAGAGAAAGTTTTTAACTTCACGGATCATAAAGTGGCCAAAAGACTTCACCCACACAGAGGTGCTAAGCTGCTAAAAAAAAGTGACTAATGAGGATTTCAGAGTGAGTTTAATCCTGTGCAGCACATTTGCATAGAAGTTTAGGGCTCACGGCAATCCCTCCACCTACACCCAGGACCAGGCTCTCTGGTGTTAGAGGAAAATCAGGTTTAAATGGGAGTGAGTGGGAGCTTTTGTTACAGTAGATGAAGAGGATCAGCTCCTCCAGATAGATGGAGGAAGATGGAGCACCGGCCCATCGCTGGCTCTGGTGGTATCACTGAGTGCGCTTGAGAAGTTGTAGATAGCGCTTATAAGCCCACACAGGAGGAGGATGTATGATTCATGAATCAGTTCATAGCAAACAAGACAACGGGCTCAGGTGGTTTTCACAATTTCAACCAGTTAACTGATTTTATTTTTGCTTTATTACTCACCGGCGTAGCAAATGTCAAAACCTTACAGTGCTGTTTTGACTTTTTAACCACATTGTGACATTTTATGAATCCTGCAACTCCTTGAATGCCTCAAGTTAATTTTATTAAACCCAGATTGATGATTTATTCTTCTTCTTATTATCTATCTATCTATCTATCTATCTATCTATCTATCTATCTATCTATCTATCTATCTATCTATCATACAGGTGTGGATGGATCCAAGTCAAAGTTATGGTTCCATATTTAATTGAACCTAAACCTGGTTTCCTCCTCCTCCTACAGTATGTGTGCATTATATGCAGCCAGTTAACGGAGCAGATCTGCAGCTCGTTAGGAGAAGTTGAGCTCCTTTGCAGAATTTAAAGCCTGGCATGAAGGAGGGAGTTTGACTGCGGGGCCTATAGGCTTGGATTGTCACATGAGCCGGCAGCAATGCACATTTTCAGCCCAATCTGGTAAATGATGTCTTTGTCCATGGGAGCTTTTAAACTCAAGACTTTCTTTATGGGGAAGCATTGCAAAACTATAAATAAGTAAAAAAAATGGGCAATGCAATACTGAAGTAGGAATGAGGACACACGTGAACACACACACACACATGCAGTCACACACTCAGTAGTCATGTGCTTCATTCAGCAGAGGGCTGCCATTTACACTGGAGGCTTTTCTCCCTTTTTTGTGGATCCAGTTCCCTATAAATAAATGAAGATTTCCTCAAAAAACAACTCAACATACGATCTGATCTGATCCTAAGCTACAACTTTTAATATCTCTTATGTGTCTTTTCCAGACCCAGCTGTGTTAAACCAGCAGAAACTACACAAAAAGACAATCTACACTTTAATATTAAGTACATGATCATTACAGGCTTGTTTAGGCAAGTGTTTTGGGACCAGCAGCCAAACCAGGGCGCGGTTGGCACCAGTTATTCTTCTTTTACCAACCCTTTGTTTTCTTTCACTCCGACTAATAAAAATGAACGAATAACAATGACAGAACAGCAGAAGATACAGGTTCAAAGGAAACCGAGAATAAAAGGTGAAACTGCAACTAAGCGACTGGAAGTTGCTCGTGCCATAAGCCGAGCATTAGCATGACCGCTCCGTTAACACAAAGTAATCACTATAATAACACATATTGATCACCGTGAAACTGTCACACACCTCCACCTGCATGCTCCAGCTTCGACTTATGTTGACTTGTGTTTTGTCGCTGTTTGTATTTTGAATAAATGACGGGAGAAGCCGAGGGTTTGTTCCTCCTCATAGCGTCGCTGTCCGATAATGGACGCATATACATTTACACACTCGCCGCTTTACTTGTCGATAAAAAACAATAAAATTTCGTGATGTTAATGATCGTACCTGTCGGTGTGGTGTTCAGTGAACCCTCATCCATCCCGGCATGGTGCTGCTGTCTGCCGGTGTCACAGCGTCGTGGTGTCCCCGCTGCACTCTGGCCCCACAGCCGCTGGTGACGCTCATATGACCCGGAGTGTCACGCCTCCTGCCATCATGCGCCTTCCTGGATGCGGTCAGTGCATCCACGCTCCTACTGTAGGTTTCATCTTTGCAGAAGAAGAAGTAGTTTCTTTGTTCCCCTCCTTTTGCACGCGCCACTTTTCAATAACAATGCTTCTTTAAATCAGAAAATATCATAAACTTCACATAGATCAGGGAGGTCACTGGGTCAAAGCAGTTAATTAAAACATTGTCACCACTTATGGGTTGCAAAACATCATTCAAACTAAGCAGAAAGAATCCTATCTTATGATGGGGGGGTGTCATGTTAATAGCCTACTGATTCATTTTTATTGTGCTGCAACTACAGACTGATAGCCCTTCTATTTCTGCAAAGACTATTCAAACATAAGTAAGTAATAAGTAAGTACTTTATTTATATAGCACCCTTCTCAGTATGGATACACAGAGTGCTTCACAGCGTACATAAAACCATAATTTATGTAGGTTATCTGCAGAAACTGCATTAACAGGCCCCAAACCACATCATTTAATTAATAAAAAACTATACTTGGTTTGTTTGTTTGTTTGTGTGTGAGGAGGAAGTGCAGGGAAAATGGCCACAGAGCATTGATTTGACAGGCCACCGTGACTGAGAGGGTGAAATCCTTAACACAGATAGAGAGACACAACACAGAGAAAGGCCACAGAGCCGACAAGATAGTTGAGACCATGACGTGAGGGATTTTATCTTTGGATATGGCTTGTTTCTCCTTTTAAAAAGCAGCTGCAGATGTTAAAAAGGGCAGAAAATATTACAATTTCTTCTTCTTCAATTTTAACAGAAAAATGCACACATAACTCACTGTAAGTTCAGAAATCGAGTGGTTTTATACAACAAAAATGAAATATCCAGTCATATTAAGGAGGGAGACAGAGCAGACAAACCAGCTGAGAGTAAAAGAGAGTGGTTTAAACAGTTTTTTTGAGACTCCTCAGCGTGATGTCACCATGACGTATCAATGAGTCACTGTGCCACGTCGACTGACTTTCAGAGAGTGGACCATCAGGGGATGTCCACCCCTCGCGGCTGCTCTGCAGGGCAGATTACTGACTCACATGCTTGCCGATTTTTAAGGTCACATGTCTCATCCACAGGATCCAGTTTGCTCCAAATGAATGGGATATTGTAGAAAGCCAGGAGCATGTTCTAGTTTTCTTTTCTTGTTGTATTCAAAAAAGGACTGACTTAAAATAGCTTCAACACAAGACACTTATTTCATAAAAATTTATAAAATTATACAACAGATCAGGAAGGATAACCTTATACGGAAATATAAAAGAGGGTGAAGTCAGGAAAAGCAGCTGAGTAAGCTTCAGTACTGTAAGGAAAGATAAACTGACAGGCAATTAGAGAGAGGAGACAGGAAATGATTCAGCTGGAAGAAGATGACGAGAGCTACTTCTTGAAAAGTGGTGGTTTCAGTCTGCAATAAGCTGTGACTTGGCTTTTCTTCCTCCAGTTAGACGGTGACCGCAATTTTAGGCTTTTAAATTACACAAAAAAAAAAACATAGAAAAATGCCTTGTTCGAACCACAAGTGAATGCATCATCTAGTAAGAATGCTCTGTCCTCTGTTTCCACTCTGCATTCCTAACGCCATGTTGGAGAAAGTATTTAACAGGCCACAGGAATGGCCTGTCAGCACTTCTGGGTGAAAGCTTTTTGCCATTTTAAGACACAGTGAGCAGCTCAAACTAGACCACAATGTTTGCAACTCTTTCCAAAGTGTTGCAAAACGATTGTTATGAATGTTTCTCTGTTTTAAAATAAAGAAATAGTTCAGTTGTGGTGGTGAAATTTGGGGTTTTAGAGACAGATCCAGTTACTGTGATACCACTGCTGCCCACACCCGCTGCAGGTCACAAAGGTCATCGCGTCCTCATCAGCTCCGCCGCGCCTTACCCACGCAGGCAAGAACAGGGCGCCTCTGGACACCTGCGTCACCCTGCAGTCCGAGCCTCCGCATCTTTTGCAGCGGATCTTCCGTGTCTGCGTCCCGTCTAAGCCCTGAGGAAGCTGCCTCTCGCTCACGCCCCTGGAGGAGAACTCCTCCCTGAGCTGGCGGAGGTCAGGACTGGCCATCTCCTCCGCTGTCATCCGGGCGAAGGCCTCAGGCGACAGAGAGCCACCCAGCAGGCCCTGACGTAGATGACCGTTTTTAGGATTCCTCAGGTTGGCCACCTTGCTCCTCACACAGGTTTTGTATTTGATTTGATTGAGTTTGTGGAGCTCGTAGATGTGCTGCTCGACGTCTCCAGCCAGCTGCGCGGCCGCGTCCTGATCGGGGGGTTCAGGGCGGAGGGCGGCGAGGAGGAGCTGAACACATTTGGTCCTTATAGATGGGAAATCAGAGGATGCAGATGTGCTCTCTGCTGGAGTCTGGAGGCCATCTTTTTCCACTTTGGATGGTGTTTCTTCTTGTGCGGCGGCCTCCACAGCAGAGTGGGAATCCCCCTGCTCGGAAACTCCTCTCTCCTCAACCTCGTGTGATGAGGAAAGCATGCGAGATACCCCAGGCTCCTGGCTCTCCTCTGTGGCCTTCACTCCTTTGCTGAACTGTCTCTTCCAATTGGACAATAAGCTCTTAATTCTCCTCTTCACACTGCTATCTGAGCAGGTTTTCATGACTTTATAAAGAACTCTGACAATGTCTGTGGTTTCCAGCTGCTCTGTGGTGACCTGTGACTTATCAAGGTCACCAAGGAGGGTCAAGATGTTCCCATAGCTTCTTTCTGCACTGAGTTTCTCCATCTGCAGGGCACAGTGAACTATTTCTTTGGTATCCATGGCGGCTGCAGAGAGATTTAATAGTTAGAATATCAATTCTAATAGATGCAGATACCTAATATGTAAGAGCAACACAAATAAAGATAACTAACATAAATATGCAACTTACAGATCTTTGCCAATGATTTGCAAAAGCAACATGGAGTTTTCCTGATGCTCTACTAAGCAGCACATAACATAATAAAACCATCCTTTCTATGTGTTTCTATTGGTTTACCTGAACTCCTTCATGGTTTGCGATTTCTTCTTCCTGCAACAATCCCTTAACACGTCTGCATGGGAGCAGCCATGTTGGATGTGCCTTCAAAATAGCGACATGACATGAATTCGCCTCTAGGTGGAGCCACAGACTCACAAAGTCACACCCAGCATCAATGGGATCAGACTGAGCTTGCAATCAAGACTAAAAATATTCCCCTCTGCTTATTCCACCTTTGTGTTTTTATTTGTTACTAGATTTACACACAAAGAGCAGCAGAAAGTGGAGCACGTGCCCAGGGAGCCGTTACATTTTGGGGCAGATCCAGATAATTTCAACAAATGTAATGTGTTGTTTTTTTTTCTTTCGAGTCTGGTGCATGATGTTCACCACCGCCCTTGGTGGAGGTCTGCACTCTCACTTCCCCTCCAGTGTATTCAGTTTTTATTCAACCCCTTTAAATCTGAATGACTCTGAATTCCAAAACATGAGCATCATCTTGAATCCTACAGTGTTTTATCTGTTATTATATACACACAGCGAGATCTCGTAGTGGTGCTGTGATTTGTCTAAAATGTATTGCAGGATTAGCTCTTCATGTAAGGATTTAGGATTTAGGCGTGTGGTGACGACAGGTATCCAGGAACCTGGATATAATTATGTCTATTTCATAACTCTTCTGTGTGAGCTGAGCCGGATTAACTTCTGCGTGAATGCATAGGTCGAGCTCAGGGTATGACCCAGCATTGCATGGATTAAAGTAATCAATAAAGAGATCTCTCCTCTTTTTTTTTGAATGACTGTTGATGGATCAATCTGTGAGATTATGACTGTTCTATACTGTTTTTCTGGAGAGCTGTGGGACTGATTTGCATGAGCGATCCAGCTGAATGTTTGGGATGTGCATGCAGAAACACGCAGTCCCTTCATACAAACAGCCAAATAGCTGCCACACAAGAATTCAGCTGTGGAAGGTATCTCACAACAAGACGGGGCAAGCCTCCCAGCTGTTGTGCAATTACATGTTTTGAAGGCGGAAGATAAACGAGTATGTAGGATAATTCACGGTTGTGTTGAGTTACAGCATGAAACTTTTCCGTGAGTTAAAAGCAAAACAGTGGACAGACCAGTTAGCGGGTAGTTGTTGTGAGTAATGTGAAGCAAGGAGGAGCACTTTAGTAGTGCAATACAGCTACTTAGCTACAGAACAGTAGCTATCTCAGCTCTGCAGCGTTGTATCGGTCAAGAGGTGGAGTTTCAGAGTCAAAGTTCACCAACGTTGCAGAGATTCTGCCTTTATGAGTCAGTTTCAGTTGATTTTTCAATAGATATGAACATGGACATAAAGTGTGAGTGAACAGAAAGTTGTGTCAGTGCATGAAAATCAACATAAACTAGAGTAGAAAGTTGTTTTTTGTAGCAAAATAACCTTTTAATTCAGCGAAAGCACATTTAACAGCTGCAGCACATTTCAAAGTGCGCTGCTGTCAAATTATATATAATGTTATTCACGCGCAGATACCTTCAGGGCATAAATAGATGAGCAGGGTGCTATTATGAAACAGACCATATGACATCGTTCTTTTAACCTTATATTAAAAAATTGCTTTCAAGTTTCAGCCGGGCCAATAGCAGCGAAGGCCCTGGGGGAAAACTGATACAGTCTCTTCTTGGTGTAATAGCTTCTGGCTCCAGCAGCAGCTTTTAAAAAGTTAAAGCTTACAGGAGGCTTTTAGCAGAGTTAATGTCTAACTACTCTTTCCAAACACAAGTGTGCTCAGGCTCGAGGAGTTTTCTGTCAGCAGATGTGCACTGCGATACTTCCAACATGGATCACTGGAAGTTTCTCACAGGTGCGTGTGTTGTTTTCTGTTTGCACGTCCAGAAGCAGATTCCGTCGACCTTTAAGTCTCAGGAAAGTGTGTGTTGCCTCTATGTATGTGTGTGTGAGAGGGTATAGAGATGGGTGGGGTCCAGCTGAACATATGTTAAAGAGAGAGAGAGAAAAAAAAGCCCCTTTCACCACCCACTCGCCGAGGAGCCCACGCCTTTTGTCTCTCCAGACAAACATGGCTGGAATTCCCGAAAACACTCACAAGGCCCCTCGGATCTTATCAAATGATTTCACTGCGGCCTGTCTGCACTTGTGTGCTCCTTATCTGTGGGAATGGAATTTTACCAGCACGCCACACGGCCGTGACGCACCGCAACCAAGAGGTGGCGCTCTGTGCACTGCAGTGATGATGATGATGGAGCTCTATGAGGAAGTGGAGTCCTGCTGTATCACATCCTGCTTTTGTTGTCTCCGCCTCTTGTGCAGACCACGCCACACTTGATGGCGTGTACGCATGAGCACACACACATACACATACACACGCACGCACACACATGCACACACTACCCCGCCCTGATCTTGAGAAATCCTGAGGAGGAGGGAGGCTTTCTTGTTAAAGTGATCAGTTTCTTCATGGCCAGACATTCATGACAACATGGTGGGTCCCTCAAAGCAGCAGCAACCCCCCCACACACCCCCAGGCTGAAACCACCCCCAAGACTCCAAGCATGTGTGTGACACGTGTGTGTGTGTGGGTGCACAAGACACAACATAACAGAACAAAAGATATTCTAAAAAACAATCAGGGCATGTGTGTTTGACCCACTGTTGCTCTATCAGCACAACCTTCTACGTATATTTACACAAACGGGAATGTACAGAAGGGAAAACCCCAAATTAATTTGGGATCTGTCTTATTAATAAACTACAGACATCAGACATCAGTGTTTTTTCTATGCACAGAAAGCCACAACAATGTGTGTTCTGACAACAGCGATCCTATATCTGTTTTGCGGGATTTATTTTTCCTATTACATAACAAGTTATCGCCACGTTTCCTCCTCAACTTTCTACTGTATCAGAATCCAACCCTTACATTTGGGTTTAAGCTGAGGTTAAGGTTAAGTTCCCCACTGATTGCCATACAGTGGATTTTTTTTTTGACTGTGTTGTTATTAATAAATATGCTGATGCTCAGGATGGTTATTTTCTATTCTGTCTTTTTTTTAGAAGTTTGCAATGGTTGCAGAAGCACACACACACACACACACACACACACACACACACACACACACACACACACACACACACACACACACACACACACACACACACACACACACACACACACATGGTAGACAGTTTGAGAGCAAACTCAACCTCTATCATGCATCTGTGCTTAATGCTCTTGACAGTGCATGTGCATGAGGAGGGGGGTTGGCTGCTCCCTAACCACCACACCCACCCACCCACCCATGATGACCTCCAGTGTGATCATCACAGACGACTGGAGTGAAGGTTGCCGTCCTCTGTCTGTGTTTCTTTTCCTCCGCAGGGTCGATTCTGTTTTGACTGATACTCGGGTGCTCGACTTTCTATTTCGGGGGTTTAAGACCCAGACAAAGCGTTTGCAGTCTTGAGCGTGTTGCACTTGCAGGAAATGGGACTCCCCACACATTCAACCACAAACCCTAACAACTGTTTTGTGCTGTGTTTGATCATAATATTGTCCTCTTCTTGATAGAAAGAAGCCAGAAACAGTGAGGAAGCTCAACGATATCAGCTTGTTTTCAAAGACGGAAACATGAGATACAGTAACACTTTCTTCTGATTGTTGTGAAACAGCACAGTATGTGTTACTTCTTGTGTTTCTTAACCCTTTGCAGTGATGTGATGCAACATCTCTGCTGGCAGTGGTTCAGAGAAAACATCGACCTTCAAATTTATCCTCAGGAATCTGTTTATCCACAGAAAGGCTGGATCAGCGACCTGAGATGTCAAAGAAAATAAAAAGATTGATTTGCAAAAACCATCCTCACTCACATGACTTTTCAGATCTCTGTGGTCATGACCATATGTTCCCTCCGGTGCACAAACAATTATCCACATTGATTCATCACATTTGTTTTCCCATGAACCCCCCCCCCCTCCTCTCAACCTCCCACACACACATGCTCTGCCTCATGGGAAATCCGCCACCAACAGGCCCTCCCGGATTAGAAATAACCACATCCTCCCGCAGTTGTGCAGGGTTTTTCATCGGACCACCATTTGTAACGTGATCGCCAGTGGGGCGGGGGGTCGAGGGTCCGAGTGCAAACTGAGCACAGGTGTGAGGAGCTGCTCGCTGCCCATTGGGTGGGGTCAGCTGCATGTGAGAGACGATGCTCGACTTCAAGTGGCTCCTTGCTGATAACGCAAGTCTAGAATGACCCACATAATGCAGGGGTTTATGGGTAAAAATAGATATGCTTGCTGTTGCTGATAACCTACGGTTGTGTTTAGAGAACAAACACATGACTCATAGTCACCTGTTATTACTGGATATCAGATATCTGTCCTGACGCAAGATGTTGGCAACGGTGGCAAATTAGCAGACTAACTGGTCAACAAGTTGGTGGTTATACAACCAAACAAAGTGGAACTAAACACATTTTAGTTATCATCCCTTTTAATCTTGAATAATAGGGCCTACAGTCTCCGCTCTCAGGACTTTTTTTTATTTTTACTGTTCCTAAGGTCAGAACAGAAATGGGGAAGAAAGCTTTTAGACTTTCTGCTCCAAGTACATGGAACATTTTGCAGTCAATAAAGATTAGATAAAATGTTTTATTTTTTAATAATTCTTTTAACAAATCTTGTAAATTCAATTATTATTTATTCTTTTTTTGTGTGCTGCCATTCTTGGCCAGATCTCTCTTGCAAAAGATGGGACGAACCTGATTAAATAAAGGTTTTAATAATAATAATAAAAAATGGTGCAGGGCGGCACAGGTGCAGGGAATTAAAGGAATAATTTCATATTCATAAGTGCTGCACTGAAACATGCCTCGGGACAGACAGCAATCATGTCCAACACTGACACAATCAAGTGACATGAGTAAGGACGTGTGTTTGTCGGTGTTGAGCTGTGGTGAGTCTTGTACTGTGGTGGAATCCACATCACAGTTGAAATGTGGCTCATGTTCGGCCGTACATAACTTCCTTTGTTTCTCTCACCACATTACTGTTAAATATCTACCTGAGGGATGAGGTTTTAACAGGTGCGATAGAGTAAGACTGAGATAAGAGAAGAAAAGTGCCTTTGTCTGGAAGGGTGTGTAAATGACCACTGTAACAGAAGGCTATTGTGCAATGTCACCTACTCTGCACCGTGCCGCCGTCTCCTCTTGCACTGACGCGAAAGCAGGATGTGAATTTTCTTGATTTATAAATTCCTTTACTGTCAATATTTTAATGTGAGAAAGTGAGACAATAAATAAATCACGTGCCAATGGATATGTGGAAGTTATGTTACAAAGTATTTTTCCAAAACGGAAAGGAGAGAGGCAGCATGTACTGTCCTTTTTAATCTCCTCCTCCTTCTCCTTCTCCTCCCCCCACCTCTCTGCTCATTTCCGTTGGGTGATTGAGTCTGAATTCCAGATATCCCACAGTTAAGATTCATGGGCCTGTGGTGTGCGTGTGTGTTCGTGTGTGGACAGGACACTTCTTAACCCTTTTCATCTTTCGTTCTCCTCTCTTCTACTTTTTCTCCCTCTCCATCCTCTCTTTCTTCTTTCATTTCCTGCTCTGCACCTTCCTCCCCTCTCTTCCACCTCCTCCACGTCACTCCCCCCTGCAGATTTGCCAAACACATTCCTCCTCTCTCCCACATCCTCCATTTTTCCTCCTGACGCTGTTGGAGATTCAGAAATCACGTATAAAGGAGTTAAAATCAAGACGGAAGAAAGTGTGAAGGAAAACAGTGAGATGAGATGAGGTGTGTTGTTGGACTGTGATTGGGCGAAGCCACGGGAATGCATTCACACTCGCAAGTGCTCCCACAAATTCCTGCGTGGTCATGTGGCGAAGACATCAGCAGCCAACTGAGAGCAGCAACCACCCCACTCTCCCTGCCTTTGAGTAATCAATAAAGGAATGCACGCACACACATATTCACACACACACATGTAAACCTGAGATGAGAGAAAGCTGTGAACAGTTTAGGTGCCAAACGGGTGCAATCACACCCACAGTTCTTTGCTCTGAGCAAACATAAAAGCAGAGAAAGTAACTTTACAAAGAAGAAATAACAGAATCTAAAAGATGAGGTTAGAGGCAGTAAAACACATCCGATCACTGATTTTATCATGATCCTGTATGACCTTTAGCATGTCTGCTTATCTATAAACTCTACACAGACACTAGACTTTCATTAATGAGTTTATGCACTGACCTTATGACCTTTGCGACCTGAATTGGCCTGAAAGGGTCCTGTCGCTTTTTCTCTGCATTGGTCGTATTTTTCTCTACGGAGCTCCCCCTACAGTTTCAGAGTGCATATTTTCACTGTCATAAAAACTCACCACTAACCCTCCTCCCTCCCCAACTGGCCATGTGCATTTGTTTTCAACCAAGCTGCATGAGAAGAAGGCCATCCAGGAAGCAATGTCAACATGGGTAATGTCAACAACAGATTAAGGATTACTGGGCGTGTACGTTTGAATGTTCTCGTTAGATGAGATCTATGACACCATGGGCAATGTTTTGCTAAGTTGGTTTTCGGCCAAGAGACGTGAGGTGGAAGGCAGAGAGCCTCCATTCTCCCTGTAACAAAAGCACTAAACTGTTTAACTAAGGTGTAAATATTGCATTTCCTCTTTCAATAAAGTCAATGGACAGTGTTGCTTTAATGACTGAAATTAAAATGACATAGAAGTTACTCTAGACACCTTAGGAGTGATTTAAAGGGGAACTATGCAAGTATGGTCGCTTTCCCTCTGATTTGCTAACCCTCCTCTCAGCCATGTGCATTTGTTTTCCATGAGGCCGGTGAGAAAGCAGTCAATAGTGCGGATAACGTTGATCTTACAAGGTTGGTTTTCAGCCAAGAGATGCTAGGTGGAAGGCAGAGAGCCTCATTGATTTAACCATCGCTTTTTCTATGAAGCTGTTTAATTAAGATAAAAAATGTAGCATAGTTAAGGTAAAGAGCCTGTATAGTTCCTCTTTAAATGCTTGCGTTTATTATTGTCATCACTATTGATGCTCCTATGAGTCACAGTTCTTCTTTGCACTTAGAGCTAAATATAAAATACACAAATACATCATAAGACGGTGAACTCAGTTAACTCTACTTATTAAAACATGCCAACATGCTCGCAGAGACAGTGGCGGGCTGTTCGCCTTTAGCACCAAGCCAAACATGTGGTCTTCATGACAGGAAGGAATGCAATGACAAAAAGTGGTGAATCCTTGCACCGCAGAGGCCAACACACACCCAAAAATCATCACTCGTCTTATAACACCAGACATCACACCCATGTGATGAGTGGCCATCTGAAAGGTGGAGCTTATATCTCTATTTTGCAAATAGTTAACCTCGAACCTGCTGACACCGGCTCATCGGGCACAGATTCTCATCGGCAGCCTGCAACTCCACCAAGGGGATGAAAGCTGACGCGATGAAACACACAAACACACAACCTAAGTGGGGACATCTGAAGGCAAGAGCGCAGGGCAGGTCATGTTCTTTTCATTCCCCCTGGCTTTGAACTGGAGGCCTTGATGTGAGGTACACCACAACACTGCGTCTCATTTCCTTTTCAGCCAACATTTAACACTTGTTTCGTTTCCAAAGGGGAACTTAAGAGTTGTAAGAAAAATATACACATTGTGCTGCTTCACAGATTAGAGGAAGTAGCGCCGAGCTGGAGCCGTCACGTAGCCTAGTCTAGCACAGAGGCCTGATGGTTTGTTTTTTTTAGTGTGTTTGTGCAAACACTGTTTTGCAGGGATGAGATGATTGCACCATTTTTGCAGTTTAACATCAAAATAAAAACTTAATTGAAGCGATCTGCAGAAGAGATGCTAAAAATGATACTTCCTGCATGGGTAATCTTTGCACCATCAGAAGAAAAAGCTGCAACATGTGGTTGAAAAATGTGTGAGTATGATTTAGTGAAGTGTCAAAACAAAGACAGCCTGCAGTTACATCAGCTGCTGAGATGGTAAATGACCACTTGAGGCCATTTCTGTGACTGAACATACAAAGTGCGGAGAAGTCCAGAGACTGATGGGTTAATTGTGTGTATAGTCTGATACTAACAGTTGGTGAAACACAGCAGCTGTGGTCAGGGATGGAAAAGGGGAAATGTTTTCTCTCAGTGCAGTGCAAAGGTTCACAGTCTCACCCTGGCTGCCTCAATCAAGTTACATAACATCGAACATGTGAAAGAAGAAGAAAAAAAAAGGCAGGGGACTGAAAAATGAGAGGAAAAATAGAGGAGAGAGAGAGAGAGAGAAAAAAAAGAGGGGAGGAGGGAAAGAAACCAGATGATGTCATGTGTTTCATAGTAAGAGAAGGGGATAAAGTCAGCAGGGCAAACACGCAAATATCGCTCTTCTTTTTTTCCCTTCTTTCCTCTCATTCTTTCAGTCAGAGCGAAAAAATGCCAAGACGCTGAGCGACAGCTATGATGCAGGCCTCGAATTTCAGCAGATGTGGCAAACTGACCTTATTTGGCATCACGGGGGAAGAAAAAAAAAGGGGAAGGAAGGAGGAGGCAAGGGCCAAAATTCCACATCGGGTTTTTATCAAACCAAGACTGATGTGGAGTCAGCAGCAGCAGCGGCCTTTCAGGCTCCGTTTGACTGCTATGAAAGCAGAATAACAATATCCGGAGTCGGCCATCTTGGAGTCGGTCCTTTAGGTAAACAAAGCAAAGTTGTATTCCTTCTTTAATTGTTCAAGGAATTGATGGAGTGATGCCTTTTCGCTGCAAAAACATTGATCAAAGGAGCTCGTGTAGAGGCGTCTTTGTCCGTCACTAACTCAGCGTGACGACCTCAGAGCACAAACAGTTCATTTTGACACATAAAGACACATTCAGCCGCTCACATCTGACAAAACAACCAACAGGAAACAGAACAGACACCTCCTTGTCTGCTCCGCGCTCGCCGCTTTCAGAAATAGCCGCCCCCGCTGTTATCAGGCCTGGGTCACACTTCCTGTCTTTCTGCTGTGCTTGAATTCATGCAGGGGATTCTGGGTAAGGAGGTACAGTGAGTCCCAGTTGCCTGCCTGCCCTCCTCTTACCCGCCCACCTTTTGGTAGCAGGAAGTCAGCGCTCCCACTTCCTCCTCGGCGAGGGCAAATGCAGAAGTGGAGATGGTTCAGGCAGGAGAAAGGTCGCTCTCAGTTCTCTTTCTGAGCCTCTTCATCATCATCATCATCATCATGAGCAGCAGCATCATCCTTTTAAGCAGCACAAACACTACTCCAATATGTTTTCTATTCATCCATGAAATAAACATCCACTGCAGAAGAATCCTTCGCTCTGAAGCCTGAACCGTCACAACACACTTTGCAAACACAGTTCAACGAAACTCCACAACAAAACATGTAGCCTAAACAACAGAAAACAGCTGCATTAGCATTTTGGGGTTTTGGTGCCAGTGAAACAGCCTCTCTCTCTCCAGAGTGCAGAGCAGATGCAAGAAGAGACATTGTCGATGAGCATGCATTATTTTCTGAAACCGACGATCCAACATGGACGTCCACTTCCTGTCGTGTCACATCTCATCCCTATCGTCCTCATACATGGTCAGTGCACAAACTAGCATCGTCTGACCTTTAGTTTTCTGCACCGGTATGATGCAACATGGCGTGATGTCTTTTTTTGGTAGAGTAAACATTATTTTACCGTTTTCTTCCTTATATGGTATAATACAGATGACTAGGACATGATATTATACAGTTACAGTGTGGATAAAGGAGGGATAAAGAAAATAACTCCTACTTCCTGGTATTTCCCTCCTGACAAATACAAAAAATTTGATTCAGCTCAACGACTTTTGGACCCAGAGTTAATGTCCTCGTCTTAATAAAGACACCGTCCCTCCCACATTCCTGACACAATGGCTGCTCTCTGTACCAAAAACAGTGGTTCTTCAGCTCAAGGCCAAACAGCAGAGGGGAAGAAAAAAAAAGTCCCTCTTGATGTGGTAATGTATTGTCCTTGTAATGGGCAGGTTATCTGGCCAGTTTCTGTGTAACTCAGGAAGAGACCGCCCACATTCCTTAAAGCTGACCTCATGCTTGCAGACCATTATGGCTGCTCTGAATAACCCAAAAAGTCCGTAGTAGCCTACTGTACGTGGATCCAGAAACTGCAGTGGCGAGAGAGTGACACATGAAAGATAAATGTGGTACAATGCCGAGCCAGAGTAGATTTTGATGGCTTAAAATACATCAAATCTTAATGAGGGTTCCTGAATCCAGAAGCACGTCATTATTTATTTCTCGCTTTCTTCCCCCTTCCTCCTGCTCCTCCTCCTCCTCCTCGCTGAAGGATGAAGCTGTTGTAGGTCGTAGCTTCAATTACCAGCCACGAGGAGATTCCTGAAAATGAGAGTATGTTCATTCGTGTCCAAATATGGTTTCACGCTGGCAGTTGGCAAACAAGAGAACAATGAGGTAAGAGCCACAGATTTGAGCTCATGTGTGTGTGTGTGTGTGTGTGTGTGTGTGTGTGTGTGTGTGTGTGTGTGTGTGTGTGTGTGTGTGTGTGTGTGTGTGTGTGTGTGTGTGTGTGTGTGCTCCGTCATTTTTTGATGCCCCTGCCATGAAAAGAAGAGAAGGGACCCCTGACCCGAGGTGGAGCCTCACAGTGAAAAGACAGTGATGTGTCAGTGCCGGCTGCACCTGCTGTTCACAAACAGCCACAAAGATGCCCTCACACTCTTTCCCCTCCAGTCTGAGAAGGCTCATACATATTCATTTTCCTCCTTTTACTTTACCTGCCACAGTCAATTCATCACACATGTGCACACACACACACACACAGTGAACAACAAAGGCTGCTAATGAGCAGGAATGCCCACAGATCAGTGAAACGGCACGACAGCTGTCGCAGCAGGGGGTCCTCTCATTGGTCGTCTGTTCTCTCTGCAGCCAACGGTGCCCCCCCCCCCCCAACAGACAATGGCACGCCTGGCTTTTCCCGCCACAGGCATGTTAATACTGTACAGTGAGGGGGCAGAAGGAAGGAACGGACCAGAGAGGAGCAGAGTGATTGGTTGGAGGGGGCTTAATACTGGTCAGCTATCCAGAAGAGCAGCTTTTCTGTTGGGAGCGTTATCAGCAGAAAGAGGCTGACAGCGCTCATCCTATCTGTAGATAAAACGTTGCACACTGTAGTTATGAAGACCACTTCCTGCTGCGGTGAGGGTCTCATCAAGTTGTTTTTATTTAAAAGGATAGTTCAACATTTTGGAAACTTTGCCCATTGCCATAATCCCTATTGTCATAGCAGTAGGTTCGTTACCTTTATTTGTCGGTGCAAGCTGTTTTTAGAACGGTGGAGCAGAGCCGTGAGCTGCCCAGAGCTACGCTATGGAGGCTCATGGTATTTCTTGGTTTCCCTCATCAAATTCATCAAATACACAATCCAACAATTCTAAGCAGCTCACGGCTCTGCTCCGTCGTTCTAAAAATAGCTTGCACCGACAATTAAAGGTAACAAACCTACTCCTAAAACTAATCGGGATTATGGCAATGGGCCAATTTGCCAAAATGTTGAACTATCCCTTTAACTTCATATGCTAACTTATAAGAAGGACCACTTCTACTGATAGAAGTATAAGTAAACATGCTGGAAAAACTGGCTTCACACTCACTGGGGCCGTAAAAATCTATGAAACAATTTTACTGCTATAATCCCCCTGCAGTGTAATAAATAGACGTGTTACTTTCCACATTCACCATCACACAGCACATGCCCACCCCATGGCAGTATTAACAAAAACACAATTGTAATAAATAACATCCCGACTGTCCAGAGATTTTTTTTTACGTCACCACTAATTCACATACAATGTGTGTGATGACATAAGTGGAACAGAAGCAGTTACAGTAATTCCCATCTGCTGCAGCGGCCCCGGTCTAATGTCTGAGGAATTCACAACAGGCAGGAGACATTGGCTTGTGGAAGAGGAATGTTTGCAATTATAGCTGCTACGGGTGGAGTGGACGTGTGTGTGCGCATGTGTATGTGTGTAGCAAAGGCTGAAAGACTGAAGGACAAAAGACGGCTGAAATCTGTCTTGAGGAAGAAGGGCAAAGAGGCCAATGTGTATGTGTGTGTGTGTGTGTGTGTGTGTGTGTGTGCGCGCGCGCGCGTGTGTGTGTGCAACCACTCCTCCACAATTTGTCTGCCTTCATCGCCATGCCGCTAGATGGATGCAGGGATTACATAAAATGAGGTCTGATTGGCTGCTTCTAAGCATGACAACTGGACCAGTCTGCACAGATGCATCCCGGTGGATTATGGGAAATACTGGAAAGTTGCATTAGGGGCAGACGGGTGAAAATGCAAAGTGAATTGCCCATTGGGATTAATAAAGTTTTCTCTGACTCTGACTCTATGACTGTCTGTCTGTCTGTCTGACTGTTTTCTATTGATATTCATACTCATATTAATACAGTGGCGGGGCTGTGAAAGGAAAACAAAGAGATTCATCTTTGTTTGTGCAGGAGATTTCAAAATAAAAGCCCCTGCTGAATTTATGGAGGAATTCATAAAGACAGCACAGAGAAGAAAAAACAACCAGAATAAATCATGGACAGTTCAAACAAGATTACATAAGGTTGCGTAAGCGCATGCCATGGATATTGAAATACATTTTTTTAAAGCTATTTCAATAGAAGACAGAAGCCCAGTTGGCTTGATTTTCATGGCCAGGTCACATTTAACAGAGCAGATGATCTGATCTGAGGAGATATATTGACTATAATTGCATTTCAGTTGTTGCGCAATATTTGAACTTCATGGGATAATATTGCATTGAATGTTGAATCCCTCATATGAACAGGTATTTACAAGATGCATGAGGAATACTGTTGGCGTGGATTCAGGGAGTTGCAGATTAACTTTTTTATAGGTTGAAATCATCCTAATTGTGCATAAAATTAATTAAAACCACTTGTCCAAGGTAATTATTTCTTGCACAATTCAAGAAAAAGCAGAGTCAGTGTTTTTATGACCTGTTCACACAGATGTTGCACGGATCAAAGTATAGTAATACTAAGTTCACCTCCCTCAGCCCTGACTTGTTGGCTGCAGAAGAAGACACTGTGGAGATCAGTGGTGATAGTGGCAGGTCTGTGCATGTTCACCCTGTACACACAAACTCACCAGTGAAAACACAAGCTGAGAGCGAGTCCAAACACACACCACACGCACACACACACACACACACCCCACCTCCCTCCTGGGTCTGAGGCAAATCAGTGGATCAGCTAGTTTGAGTCACAGCCATCGATTTCTCGAGCCATCTGCTCCATTTTGGCCTCAGCAGAGCATTTCCATGACAACACAGTGTTGATAAATGGAGGAGAGTCTTATTTAAGTCTGCAATCTGTTCATGTGGTGAAGTTAATTCTCTGCTGCTTTCCTTTGTATATTTATTAAAATGACTGCCGATGGCCGCTGATACGGGCCGACAGATATGAGCCATAATCCTGGATCAACATTTTCATAAGAGAACGGGAACTTGCTGAAGCTCTTAAACTTCGTGTCTTTCAGGAATGAAAAACAACTCCTCATTAGTACACAAAGAGATTACATGGTGAAGGAATCGAAGGCACGAACCTCAACCTGATCTGAGGAATTCAAACATTTACGACGAAGAGGAAGTTTACTGAGTGTTTTTGATAGTGCATCTAAAAAAAAACACCCCCATAGCTGCTCCAGTTCCCATGAAAACAGGTTTCTCCCTTTGTGTGCTTGGAGATCCTCTTTCCTTTGACCTTTTCTCTGCGTTTAAACCGTGAGTTTTCAATTCCTCACTGGTTCGTCCACTCCCACTGCTTTATTGTTGCTTTATTCCCACATCACAAACCTGCTGAATGAGACACTGTAAAAGTGTCACTGAATGAAAAGTAAGCAGTGGCTGTTTGTTTAAAACGCTGTGAGATACTCAGGTATAAAAATCTCAGACAATAAATGGCAGGGGAGAAGTTTGTCTCCTGTTGTAGACGGATCTAATGGTGGGGTTTGATCCACTGTTAATTACAGGTCATATATTTAAATCAGGGTGTAAGAATAAATAAATCCTGCAGCTCTTAAACACCTGATGTTGAAAGCACTGCACTTCAGACTGTTGTGCAAACTCATGCAAATGTAGCCTATTGTATTTGTGTATTGCTGTTATTCTTGCATTTCAATTTGCAGCCTGCACAGCTATTTTTTTTTTTTCAAAAGTATTGGTTTTCATTGTTTTTAGATGTTTTCATCGTGTTATACTGAAGTATAATTACAAGCATTTCATAAGTGTCAAAGGCTTTTATTGACAAAAACATTTATCAATTTATCAAGTTTCGGATAATTTGGAGAAGTTGCTCTTGGATGATGTTTTGGTACCGCTCTCAATTCATGGCTGGACCTTCAGAACATCAGTCCGTCCCTGATGTTTGGAGAGAAGTGGCTTCTTTGCTGCCCTTCTTCTTGACACTCAGCATCCTTCAAAGTCTTCCCCTCACTGTGCACCGCGCAGATGCACTCACACCTGCCTGCTGCCATTCCTGAGCAACCCTTGCACTGGTGCTGCCCCAATCCTGCAGCTGAATCCATCTGAGGAAACGATCCTGGTGCTTGCTGTACTCCCTTGAACCTCAGTCAAAACAACTGAGTCCACTTTCATGGCAAAGACAGACTTTGCAATTATTGCAATTAATCTGATGACTCTTCATAACACTCTGGAAATTGCCATCATAAAAACTGAGGCAGCAGACTTTGTGACTATGTATATGTGTCATTCTCAAAACCTTTGGCCATGTCTGTACTCTGTGCAGCTCCAGCCAGGAGGCTTTAGTTTAGGACAGTAAAGTCCAGTTATTTTACTTCTACTTCAATGAACCTGCAGCAAAGTCACATTTATTCTTGGCATTTTATTTCAAGCGCTGTGACGCGCCCTTGCCTGAACCTCTGTCTGCTGACACAGCATAGTTTGCAGTGGTTGACAGCTCTTCCCTAACATATAATGACAATTCTTAACATGCAGGTGAGTTATGTTAGCCTCAGCTCCGGCAGCGGCGGGTAGGAGACAAAGTTGAATTGTGTGGCCCCGAGGTACCTCAGCCCTCGTCTGTGTGACTATCTGTCTGTCAGGAGTTATGTAAGCTGCAGCCTGGAGACTCACACGCACACACACGCACACACAGGCACAGACAAACTACGAGCCTGACAGGACCTGCATGTCTCTCTGAAGAATCTGGCAACACTCTAGTCTGTCTGATCAGCATCTTGTCATGCTGGATTAGAGTGTGTACGTGTGTTTGTGTGTTTTCTTTGACAGTGTGGTGGGTGCTGGGGGGGTTGGGAGGGACTGAGGTGCCAATTAAGACACTTTGTATCAACAAGAATCGAGATTTCTAGAAAACAAAAAACAAAAATTCATTAAATATCATTAAAATTTGCATTAAACTACAAAATTCTGCATTGCAATGAGATCCTATGTTCAGTTTTGCTGCCAGTGGGTGAATATGCGTGAAAACTTCAAAACACTGTGCTTTTGAGCTAACACTTACAATCTTCTTAACCATAAAAGCATCCTAAGCCTCTGCTGCTGTCAGGAACATGCACCGACATGTCCCTTCTATTGAAAGTAATGAGAAAAATGCACGCCGTCGCTGTGCAGAGAGCTTCCCGACATGCAGCCTTTACTGTAGCCACAAGCACCAGTTGTCCTATTTATCGGCACCGGCCCGGCCTCGGTCTTCACAATCCAACTAAACCATTCCAACGCTCTGGCAAGCGTACAGCTCCTGCAGCCGAGCCCTGATATGACATAGATGTGCAAAAGAGGGAATCCATTTAGCAGCGTTGTTCCCGTCAGCGTGCAAATTGATTAGCCTCTAATGGCTACGGGCTGCTGTGTATGGGCCGATGTGTCTGGTGGATGCAGGAATGTGAGAGGCTGCCAGTCCCTGACATTAGCCTATTGTTTCTGTATCAGATGCTGTCGAGCTGATAGAGGCCGCTTTGTCAAGAAACTTGTGGCTGGACTTGAGCACTGTCTAATCTTATCAGCTAGTTAACTTGGTGGAATGTAAATGTGAGGTAACTCAGTTAAAATATGATTTCTACTGTTTAAAGACTCAACAGTTGGTGCTTTATCTGCCACTTTAGCTCCAGGCTGCTTCAAACTGCACCTTGTATTTGTCTCCATTTATTTACATGACTTCAAAGGCACTGTATACACTCTGGAGTGGTTTTTCCATGCTACGTTGCAGTGATAAAACCACTTTGTTTTGTTTAATAGTAACTACTTAGCTAAACATAGAAGGCAATAAACCTAAAGCAGCATTATCTAACATGATCTATTTTTGCCTGAAGCTGCAGCAGTTCAGGTAAAGCAGGAGCATTAGGAGGATTTTACCTTCCCACACTGGATTAGATAAAAACACACATGCATGCACCAGTACCATTCATGCTTCTGCACACATGAACCATGCTGGCACAAAAAACAGGCAAGTCTGGTTCCTGAAAAGAACAAAGAGACGGAAAAAAAAATTCACTGGAGCTCATATCATCTCGATTTTACACATGCAGACAAATCTTATTCAAAACCAAGAGCCGTATCTGGGCCAGAGTCGACCCACATTTGGCGCAGGGCGGTGAATTCATTTCGGTGGAATTAAATCTTTGGTGAGTGCATGTGAATTTTGCCTTGACACAAACATTTTGTGACACTTTGAACTGAGACACGGCCCAAACTAAATAACTAAAATAACTAAAATAAGGTGCACGTTAAATATCTGTGACCTTTGACCTAAGGTAAGCAACAAAAACAAACCTCCTCACTTCTCATTATCAGCACAGAGAGTTTTGTTATGATCACAAAAGGATGACGGCACGTCATGCAGACTGAAAAAACACTGCAGGCAGCACACACACACACACACACACACAGTCCTCACATACACTTTCCACATTCTGTGGCAGTGTGGAGCCCATCCAGCTCAATCAGGCACAAAGCTTTGTGGCTCTCGGGGCTACGAGTGCTCTTGTGTTTGAGAAGATTTGTTATGGAGAGACAGAGATCGAGGGTGGGCCTGTTTCTGAGAAGTAACCCAGCTCTGACCTCTGAGGGGGAGCGGGAGGCGGGGATGGAGGAGGAGGAGAAGGGGGGATTCTTTGGGATGGTTGCACTGCAGCCCTCTTTCTCAACACTGACTCTGTGTTTCTCATCTTAATCCTTTGCTATTCTGTCTCTTACTTCTCATCGGGGCCTGTGGGCTAAATAATGTTCACAGCGGAGCCAGAGCGTGGAGAATATTCTCCACGTTAATCCAACGAAAACAACACGGAGATCAAGCTGGGATTCACTCAGCTGACTCTCTGTGGTCAACGTCTTGGCTACGGGAGTTTCATTTTACACATCCTCCAGTCCTCACACACTCGGAGCCGTTCTTGGCTTCGCTCTGTTGTTGATGTTAGGAGTGAAATATCCACCAGTTACCTGCACACGTAGAGCCTCGGATCATCCGGCTATCATCTCTTGTTGTGTGCACAGATTTGTTATTCCGGCATGGCGGGGGCGCTGTAGTCCTGCGTCGACCTCACACGGTTCAAATTCCCTCCCTTCCCACCTCGAGGATTCCCGCCTACATCCAGCGAGATCCAAACTACATCGGAATGCTAATGTATTGTGCAACAGATGGGATGAAACTTCGGTTGCCAATCTAAACATTTACATTCTGACGAGAGCAACTTCAGAAGATGGGGGCCTGTATCTGGGGTTTTTAACTTCTTCTCAGATGTGGTTTACCACTTTTTCGCTGCGTGCTTATATCCATCCGCGCAGCGAAGAGTCAGATGTTGTTCTGGCTCTTATCAGAAAGTGAAATCAGCTGTTTTGTGAGAGGTGAGCCATGATATTACACAATCATGTCATTTGAGGCTGAGGCCTTCATCAGATCTTGACATTTGCGGTAAAAATAGATGATCTTTCTTGTTTTATCTGTTGGGTTCATGTGGTTTAGCTTTGGGTTAGTTAGCGTGCTATTTTGTGAGTTGCAGTGTCAAACAAACACTGGGTTTGGAAAAATATGTCCTGGGCCAGCTCCAACAAAACCCTGCACACACATGGTTTTCACCTAATTGCAGGAGGCAATGAACATGTCTTCAAAACTTATGATCTACAGTGCAGCAGCGAGACGGATAATTAAGACGTAGCACAGTAAGTAAATGTGGATCGTGCTGTTAAGTTATTATGAGGAAATGGGTCTTAATGCCACCAGACAAATCCGCACAGCATCAACACTGTGCCAAAGCGGTTACGGCACACATAAGCACTGACGCCATTGTTTGTTGTCGTGCCCTGTGCGTCTTGGCAGGGCGCCTACGTCGGGGGTGCGGGGAGTTTTTTTTTTTGTGGGGGGCAAAATAGGGCACAAGGGACAATAAAGGCGGTGGGCGGCGCTTGGAGCTCGGCCCACGGTGCCAGTTGCCAGAGAGGGGTCACATGTGCCAGATCTGGAGACAAAGAGGTTGAGTTGGTGCTCATCTGGGCAGGAGTCCAGTTGAAGTTGGATTGGGATGGTGGGGGGTGGGGGGTTGAGGGAGTGTAGGCACACGTCTGACCAATGGCTTTATGTAAGGAGGGGGCCTCAACGGACAAAAAAGACACAGGGACCGGGTGTTTCTCGCTGCAGAGACGGACGGCCGCTGAGGCATCTGGGATTCTATTCACCCAGCAACGGCTCAAATCTTTTAAAAGTGAGCGTTTGGGGGGAATTACAGCAGCGTGCAGGAAGTCCTGTTTGCTGATTTACACTCTGGTCACATGGATCCTTGTCTTAGTCATCTCTAGTCTTCTCAGGAATTGTTTGTTTTCGTTTTTTAACTTTAAACTTTGTCCCCCTTGGATTACATTCATGGGAAATCTATCAGCCACATAAACAAACTCCTTGTGCCACAAACCTTCATAATTCATTAATCCAGGCCTCAGAACAAAGTGGTGTCACCTTTGGGCCTCGGATAGAGGAAACTTGGCAGAAACGCACACAGCTGGGCCAAAGTTTTGCACCCAAAAAAACAGGAAGAGCAATCAGCTCCTTAACTTCCTAGTGCAGGCCCTGCTCCATCAGGTCAACACCAACCTGCACACAGACAACTCCCCCAGCCGATTTGTGTTTGTGCTGCACACATCAGGACACATCCACAACACCGCTAATCTGTCCCACACAAACAAACAGTTTTAATCCCCAGAGATAAACAGCCTCAACAATAGTCACCGACTGTACCTTAGATTACTAGCCTCTGTACACCGTGAGCCAATCAGGTCACGTTATCTTTATTGATTGGGTGCTGACCTAGATTGACCACACAACTATCAGTGAGTCACAGTCGGGGAAGTCAGAAAACAGTGCTGATTGCAGTTCAATCATCTATTTTGTGATACCGTAGATCAATAAAATAATAACTGACCCCTGGTACACAGTGAGTAACACTTCCCTGTTGACAGAAATGAGCAGGATGCACATGCTGCACGCCAAAAATCCTAATGTGCAGTTTCCACATTAGTCTCCCCTCCCTTTGTTCTACAGTGTTGGATTGGGTGAAACACCTATTGTGGAGCAATGAGTGTCAAAAAGACACAGGCTGCATGTCATTTTAGCCCCTTATAGTCACCACTTATATCATGTGACAGTAAGGTGGTGTAAATATTGGTTCAGTTTGGCTTTATTAATGTGTTCATGAATCCTATGTTGTTATGAATTCACATCTTTTGTTTCTATCCATTCATTTTCTGATCATCGCTGTTTACGATATCATCCTGAAACCTTTTACTGACACAATGTGAGAGGAAGTGAAGTGCGGCCAGACTTCCCTTTTTTGGACCGAGCAAGCAAACAAAAGAGTTTATTTATTAAAATAAAAAAAAGAAAGAAAGAAAAAAGAAAAAGAGTGCTGGAACAGCATGCTGGGACATTCAGGAGGCAGAGAAAGCTGAGCAGATCTTGGCAGCGATCGGGGTCTCGTTTCCTCCTCATGGGATAAAACCCCCTGAGGATACTGAAGTGGACTCGGAGCAGAGAAGTCGCTCTGGGTTCAGGCTGAACTCTAAACCTCTGGAAACTTCAAATCAGACCAAGGCCACAACAGAAAGACGCATCACCATCTGCATTTTGGTTGCTCAGACGTATAGGAAATCGAACGGGAAATCAATTTTGCAAACTACTCCCGCGGTAATGAGTCTCAGAGTCAGTTGATCTCTGTCAGGAGATTGGGTGCTGACCACAGCAGGGCCAGAGGTCAAGCTTAGTCAAAGACTTGAGGAAGGTTGAATTAAATTTCTGTGTTATTGCTCTGTGTGTTTCCAAACTTGGAAGCGTGGACGACCCCTTCAGAGCCTCTAATGTGTCAATAACATCTTCATTCATTAGCGGGGTGATGATGCATTGCTGCCAACATTCCTTTGCATTGCAATAACATTTGTGTTTTGCCAAAATGAGCGTTCTCAATAGGACTATTCACTTCCTTTTTAGACAAAACATGCGCTGCAGAATTCCTCACATACCTGGTAAAATAAGGTTTTGTGTTGCACTGATATCCTTGACTGCGCCGGATGGTTGACAGCGACCTTGAACGCAACGCAACAATCTACAGTCGACAACTATTACAAGTTATTGTTTGACTGGATAAAAACAGGATTTAAAGGTGACATTCACCTTTTTCCAGTTTCACTCCTGTAAAAAAAAGGAGCTACCGCTTCACCCAGCTGGTTCTTTGCTAAGGTGCTGGAGACAAAAATGTCCAAGCTGAAGAAGAGAATCTCCGCACACTTAGATCTATGCAGTGTCACTTTATTCAAAGCTAAGCTTTCGGTCTCACATGACCTTCATCAGAGCATACCATTCCGACTCCGATCCAGTTTCACTCCTCAAAGCTGCTGAGGAAAAAAAGTCTACACTGTGATAATGAGGAAAAAGAAAACGTGTATAGCCTACGTCACCACCAGCTGCACCTGAGCATACAAGACTCAAATTCCATTGTAAATCAAAGGGTCGGCCCTTTAAAATGAAGCAAAAGCCTTCACAAGCAATGAAATTGTCAGTGTGGCATCAATGACATCATCATATTTCTCCACACACGCCCCCGGCTTCTTATTCTCCGATGCAAAAGCTTCGGTGAATCTCAGGATGAGGGAAAACTCTGTTAACGAGGACAGTTCTCACTTTCAGAGTCTCCTGACGTTCATCAAAGTGTGTGAACGTGTGTGTGTGTGTGTGTGTTGAGCCAACCAGCTTGGCAACCATTTTTCCCCAAGGCCTCATTTCAATCCATCTCTGTGACTGCTGCTGCTAAATATAAAGATATTTTTAGGTGCCTGGAGAAAACAACCACTTAAGTTATCAAATCGCCACAATCTTTTTTTCTTAAAGGAGCAGCTCCATTTTCTCTTTTGAAAACACGCTGGAGGAGAAGATCAACACCATAAATGTGCTGCTTTGTTGTTGTTGTTACCACGGCTTCGTGCTGACCTTGGCCCATTGCGACTCGCGGCCACGCTGGCAGGCGCGGCCATGTTGGCAGGCGTCGTCACTGTGCGCTGACCTTGCCAACAGGAAATAAAATAATAAACACCAGCATCAGGCAAACAGTTACAAGATATGAGGTTAAGTGCATTATGGGTGGTGCGAGATTCAATCAGATCTCTGATTGTGTCGGAACGCACTTGGCTTGATATAATATGAAATTCCCCCTGAGCTCTCCCAGTGTGTGCATGTTTAGCTCACACCATTTAACACATGATTCATTAAAGGTTGTGGTGACAGCATCCTGAGTCCTGAGCGAGGTGTTGCACAACCACGCCTTTAAGCAACAGTGTTTGAGCAAGTCTCATGTCGCACTCCATATGATGTAACATCATGTGGAGGTTTTATAGATGGCCTGAGGATAACAATGAGGCAAAGAAGTCTTGAATGCTATCTGTAGCAGCGCAGTGTGAGCATGTCATTAACCCTCGGGCCTCAAAACAAAGATAAAGAGTTGATAGAAGGAAAGAAAGCCCCCTTTTTACATGCTTCTGTCTTTTTCATGTTTGCAGCAACAGCTCTTCCTGCAGGCCAAGCGACAAGGCGGACAAAGAAGTAGTGTTGGGAAATTAACACAGACACACACAGGCTAAGATTCAATTATAGGTGCAGCTCCACCCTAATGATACAGACTCAGACTGACTAATGTTTGCACCTCTACTGCTCAGTCCTGATTTAATCTGTAGCAGCACGAGGCCGACGCCGTTCCTCTCCATTACAGCAACTTCAGCCGCCTGAAGATCAAGAGAGGACTTTGTGAAAGGTTCAGGCGCTTTAGTTTTGCATGTGGTTGAAAAAATGTCCTTGGGCATTTCAGGTGTGATAGTAAATCAGCTTGTTTGTAGTAGTCGCTGCAAGCTGAGGCACATTCAGGCTGAAACGTACCTGGAATTTTATCTATCCACACATCCATCAGTTCACAGCGTGGGCGGCAGTGGCAGCAAAGGAAAACAAAGTTGCATACTCACCAGGACAGACGCCAATGCAAGTTCCTTTTCAGGTGTCACTCATGGCAACAGGTGCCATTAATCAGGTGCTAACGAGCTAGCAGTATACATATGATGTGTTATTGATCAGCTGCCAGAGGTCAGAGGTCAGGCCTGAGGAGCTGAGAGCGTCTCCGGTGGTTTTCTGACCTGCTCTGTGCTGTTACATGTTGCCGTCATGCTGATTAACACAACTCAAATAGGAACTTGACATGATTAAGCTTGTTATTAACAAGGGGGCAGTAATTAAGCAGCTCTCTCCTGAGATGCCGGAGCTAATTACCGCTCATTATCACCATGGCACAGGGAGTTTAAGTACGCCACAGTTCTCTCAGGTTTCATTTCATAAAGCTGACATATCTAGATCTGTGTAGTCAGTATAGAAACTTTCTGGTTTTAAATGAGAACATACAAAGCCAAATGTATGGCTGTCTGGGGGATTTGGTGCAGAAAGTACCAAGGTTTTTTTTTATCATGTGGGGTTTGGTTAAAGAGAAAGCAAAAGTGTCAGGTGTCTGCAGGAGCAACATCATCTTCTGTAAGGAGGCGATGCAGAGAGTGGCCCAGATCTGCGCCTGCAGCCAGGGAGGAAGTGTCTCCTCTGCAGCGAGGCGGCTGCAGCCTCCCCGCTCGGAGGAAATGTCAAAGCTGTCACTGTGCATGAGCCCTCAGGAGAGCAGCCACCGAGAGCTCCTCTGTGTTTACACTTGACCGACCACCAAGGTGACGCATGGAGAAGGGGGAGGGGTGGGGGGGGAGCATCAGTTCCTGTGATTCTGCCTTCTCTGCTCACATGCACACACGCATGCACAGCTGCAGGAGTCACACTCACTCTTTTGTTTGCACTCATCACCTCGGAGAGGATGGTTTTCCCCTGAACACTTCGTCCGGTCACAGCCAGTGGACCTGACACACTGTGACGCGCCGCACTGCACTGTCTACTCTGTGCAGCTGCATCGATTCTCTGCAGTGCTTCGGCTAATGCATTTACAAACAATGGGGAACGTGAACACCATTTAGACAGCATTGATCGGGGCCCCACCTGGGGCCAGACTAATAGAGCATGTCTGGGATGATCAACCAAAGCTATAGACAGGCCGCTCAGCCTGATGCTGCCTGTAATGCAGGACCACGCCCGCTCTCTGATTCTTAACAAGCCCGCTCTGCTTTCATGCATCAGTCTGATGGTGTAATTAGCGGTCATACAACTGTTTAACGGACTTTTACCAATCCACAGGATCTGATGTAATTATCATTCATGCAACACAAGCGCCAGCACTGACATTATAGGTGGAGGACAGTGTGTAGCCAACACCACGCCTGCTCTTTCTAACATCGAAGTGTTGGCTCTATTTTATTTCTCAGCCTTTGTGTAGAGAAGTGCCATAAAAATGTTAGTTCCTGCTTTTCCTGCCAACTCCGGACGCAGAACAGCACTTATCTGTAAACACCCTGCACAAAGAGGACGTGACTGATGAGACACTTCGAGACCCGTACTGTTGCATAAAAACATTTTATACACAGACCGGCCGTAGCAGTAAAACAAGTGACTGGTTTTATAGTTGTTGTATATCCCAGGCCTGTTTTAAAACCCCAGTCTGAATCATTAGTGATTTGATTTAAAACTTAATTTGTAGTTCCCTCTAATTTCCAGTAAAGAATTGAATTCTTGTTCTGACAACCTCACAGATCCTCTTTCAGACAAAAACATAGGGTGATTCCCATCAGGACGGATCACAGAAATAGAAACCATCTCTCAGAACTCAATGCAATATTAAGCTAATGGAGCGCATTGCAGCTGTTGCACCGATACCATGCATCTCCAAATTAGGTGATTCTGAACTGTGCTGATCGAGTCATTAGGTCATTTAACAGGATGTTTTAGTCACTTTACTAAAAGTTGGTGCATTAGAGATACATGTTTTTGTAAAGATTCACTCTACAGCCTAACACAGTGAGAGTCTGTCTGTAATGGATACCATTATGTAACAGCAGTGCATTATGGCTGTTGGATAATCTCCCTTAAATTCAAACCTTATTTAGTTTAAGGACTGCAGGCAGCTTCATCCATATGACGCTGTGCTGTATTAAATTACACTCTGAGTCTGAGGTCACATCCCTATGAGCACACACACAGGCCTTGATCCTTAAAGCATGGCTGCTCACATGTTTGTCATCGCCATATGTCGATAGAACAACACCAGTGGTGAGCATTTGTTCCTGATGGCCTTTAACGCGGCGGAGGAGGAGACAAATGTTGCATATCTTCAGCATGCAGCAATATCATGTTCTGTCTTTTTTTTCTTTTTTATCACTGGTCTCTTGACAGCTGAGACAACCAGCATCCAACAATACAACCACAGACAATCTACAGAGATATGGTTTGGACAGGAAACCATAATAATGACACAAACACGCCGAACACAAACATGTTTTTCCTGTTCAGCCCCCTTCTCTCTGACGCAGAGGTGGTGAATCTCTCTCTAAAATGAAAATGAAAAGAAAATCATCAGATGTTTAATGCGCAGTGGATGGAGATGCAGCTCCTGGGTGGGTAGTTGCCATGGAAATCCACGGCGGACTGGACACAGGGTTTGTCTGTGTCAGCGAGCGAGGGGAAGGACAATTGCCTGTAAATCATGCTTGCGTTCAGAGACGACATGCCTGCAGTGGAGACACAAGGCAGCGGGAGACAGGTGGTGAAATACATCTGAATAACATCATAATCTCCAGAGCGCTCCGAACACGCCAACAGGACGGGGAGAGAGACAACTCCAGCGGGATAACATAGCAAGCATCCGACGACTGCCCAACCTCAGGAAGTGACTCAGCAGCAGCAGCTGTTGCCATGGGTTACCAGGCAGGCAGGCAGGCAGGCAGGACACCCGTAGGATCTCAACGAGCTTAGTGCTGACACATCTGACAGCTAACCCCCCTCCTCCCATCCCAAATCCTCCCCCTGGATGGCAGCTCCACCCCATCTGCTGCTCCACCTTAAATCCTTGCCACACACTCTTGAAGGGCTCTGCTGCAGCCATGCAGCATGGCAGAGGAGAGGTGGGAGGGGCAGAATTGGGGGGGAGATGGGAAACGGGAGGCGTTAATCCCATCTGAGGGAGGACCTGCAAGGTTCTGGCCCTGCGCTAGTCTACTAACCTCCCCATTGAACATCTACCCCTCCTCCTCCTCCTCAATGCAGATTAATGCCTTATTAAGAGCAACTGACTTAACACCAATCCACTTACACTAACATGTTCAGATGTGCAGACTATTACGTATCAATCACACCACCGACCCAGGTACAAACAGCCAAGTGTTCTGCCCCACTGACGGTAGACTACACGTTATGCATGAGTGCAGCATCACAGGAAACATCTGTAACAAAGATGCTCCACCTCCGGCTCTCTCTTCCTCTCCACCCAGAATGCATTGATCTCCACATCCATGCTGACTAAACCCATGAGGGGATGTCCTCCTTAAAAAGCCCGGTCATGTTTGAGTTAAATGACAGTGCAGTTCCATGTTGGTAGCCATCTACAGGAAATGTCAGCCTCGTCATGCTAATGACATTAAGGCTTTGGAGGCGGTGGCTAATTTAGGACGGTGGCGGTTCAGGACGAAGGCCGGAGTAAATCTCCCGCTGAGACTGCAGCCGGTTCTGGGTCATGGCACGCGCTCCCATAAGCCACTGCTCACCTATGCATTAAGCCAGCTCATAGATACGTGTGGATAGTTACTGATTCACCTTTTTGCTTTAACATAAACAGCACAGCAGAGAAATGCTGCAGTGCATCCACTGTCATGTGCTCGTGGTATTAAATAAGTCCTTGTGCCTTTAATTTAGCTTAGAGGAGCCTGAAATGATCAAAGCTGCTAAATCCGGACAGTCTGCTTCCTGGATTGCAGGGTAATTACACTCCATGTTTTTACCCTCTCTGCAATAATAATTGGCTTTAAAAGTGAACTTCTTCAACAGCAGACCTCCATGACAGGTGGTTCAGCAACTTTCATTTCAGTTCCCATCCACACACTTTATCTCCTGTGCCGGTAAATCCCCCTGCGAGGCTCACCGTGGTCACGTTTAAGCCTTTCAGTCAAGCACAGCCTCATCCCTTAAGTAATGCTGAGGGATTGTTTGGCATCCGAGTATCAGATAGTGTGAAAAGTGGGTTAGACTAAGACGAGCAGCGCCAGTGTAAGCTGCAGCAATATTACATGGATGTTCGCAAAAGTGTAAAATGAGCAAATGAGTCCACCTCTAGAGTGCGGGTAGTGATAAGAGCGTGGGATAAACATCTTGAGGCAGCAGCACACTTCTTTAGTAACAAATTCTTTTTTATTACAACATTTCACGGTTTTCCATTTCTGGTAATGGTTTGTGGCAGAGTAACATGACTGCTGGGACTTTTACAAAACTCCAAAGAATTTTGATCTACGGTTGAAAGCAAACACATGGAATCAATTGCCAGTAAATTTGTTTTTCCTTTTCATCATTTTTGAGACAATTCAGAGACAGATTGCAACACGACAGTTATCCCGAATAAGTCATGACAAAAAGGGGCCAAAGTATGGTACAATTTAACCGTAAATAAAAAGGTCCATTTGAGCATCTCCTAGATCTAGATGGAATCCGTTACACTGTTTTCCAATCCATGTGTACATACAAAAGAAAAAACATTGTGACAGATAACAGTATCAATTTTTGGGGCATTTACAATTTGGCCAGCGTACAAACAAAGTTGTGCATTTTCCGAAAATTAGAAGACGAAAACAATAAAAAAAACAAAAAAAACAAAGCTTGTCGCCTCAGCTTTGGCGCAAAAGCAGCCACACAGGAAGTTGGGTGATGGTGGTGTTTTTTTTGGGGAGACGATGATGAGCTTCCTGGGACGCAGGCCACGCCCCGTCCCTCGGGCTTCTCCTCTGCACGTCAGTGTTGGTGGTTAAGGTGTTGAAGAAGAGGAGACATGCACCTTTAAGGACTGTCTTCTGCAGTCCACCACCCCCCCCTTTCCTTTCCTTTCCTCCTCTCCTGCTCTGCCTTGGACGAATCTTCCTCATCTCCCCGACAGAAAGACAAGCGTGAAGGGTGGTGGTGAAGGTGGCGTTCGCTGATGGAGCTGCGGTGGGAGTGGGGAGGGACTAGGGGGGCCGCCCGGCTGCCCTGACGAAAGACATCATCCGTCCACAGGCTGTGCAGCTTAGGTTATGTTTGTCGTTTCATAATTTCGGTTACAAAGTTATACAGCTAAAAGAAGTGACTGAAAACAAGGCAATGCGGGAGGAGGGGGGTGTACAGTGCATGACGGGAGGGAGGGGCTTCACGACGTCGCCGCTGCCTTCTCCTGTTCAATGGCTGGAGGGGGGGAGAGAAGAGAGGGAACATATGAGATCACAATGCAACAGTACTGAAACAGTTAAAAATATGATGTAATGCCTCAACAGACACAGGACTTACTTTCTTTTGAAGGCAGGGGGTTCTTCTCCTGCGTCTCTGTCTTCTTCAGCTTGCTCTTGTCGAAGCTGGTCACCTCTGAGATGTCGGGCTTGTCGCTCATGGTTGCAGAGAGTCTGGAAGAAGAGGAGGAAGGAGACGGTCAGACCTGCAGTCCTCCCCCTCACAATCACAGGCATTCATGTGCAAAGTACAAGTGCTGATCACCTGTAATCTAGTCTCATCAGACAGTCTCATAAATATATAAATAGATATATATAGAGAGATATTCACCTGATGTCAAATAAATATAGGTTGTTAAATGTTCAAGATGCTTTAAGGAGATAAAAAAACAAAACACCATGCATGTGGTCTATACTGACTCTGGATCAGTCGAAGGGCGTTGCCTAAAAATCTCAGTGGTAAAAAAAAACAAAAAAAAACATTTCTCCAAACTAAATGCGCAACCGCAGACGACTTCTCCGTCTAAATGTGCGCCTTCTTTTGTTCGCCTGCGGTTCTAACCCAACGTGATTTGCCTGAACAGATCCAGCCCCGTTATCCAGACGCACACAGCCCGGGATGCTGCACACAAGGGAGGGAGACTGCTCCAGACAATGCAGCCGGGTTCAAGGCGTTCAAATCCGACATTTACATAACAATAGGAGTTCCCATGCTGGGCAGAGAGGGGAAAAATATTTCTTTAAAAAAAAGAAAAAGAAATTCTGCGTATGTGCACATTTTCTTTAAAAATAAAAAATAAAACTATAAGGCAAAGCTGATCACATATGATTGATTATTAGTGTCCACTCAGGGGCTTTCCACATGGACGCTGTGCAACATCCGCATTCACTTGTCACGTACTTCTCCCCTTGGGGCGCAATCTGTAGGAACCACCGCCCAGATTTAGCATTTTGCTCACTCATCCTGGTCGTGGAAAAAAAAATCCCAAGTTCATCTCCGCAAATTTCAATACACCCACCAAAAAGAGGGGAGAAAAAAAAATTAAAAAGGAAAAAAAAAAAAAGAAAAGTGCCGTGAACGCATCATGGCATCTTTCTGGGACCACCAGACGCATGCAGCTCGAGCGCAAACGCCAACAAAGGGAACAGGCATGATGTGCGTGCAATGTGAGACAAAGAGAAGGCAACACATGTCTGCCCTGCTGTCACATCTCACTTTGAGCTTGAACGACACAAAACCAAGCTGCGTTCACTGGAAAACCGAAAACAAATTCACATCATCTCGTTTGATTTGCGCCTGGTTTTCTATTTGGCACCTCTTCTCCCCCCAAACTCTGCCCTCCCCTCCCCTCACACGCACATTCATCACATTTCCCACACTCATCTGTCAGCTCCACTGTGTGTAAAAGCTGCATCAGGTAAATCGCTAATAAGTGCATTGAGCTGGTGGAGGGTTCTTACCGAAGCGTTGGCTGAGAGGATTTCTGGAAGGTCTCTGGTCAGTGCGGTGCAGCAGTAGTGGTGCGTCTTTGCGCAAGCTTCAGATATAGTCAGAAATATGCTAATGACGCTGACATCACCGGCTCTCATCCATCCTCCTGTGTCCCCCTGCTGGACAGACACGGACCCTGCATCCTCGCATTGAACGCACAGGATTCAAAGCTTCATGCTGTCACCTCCCAGAGGGGAAAAGGGGAGTTTAATGTATTTATTGTGCGTTTTTTTTTTTTTTGTAAAAGTGGTGCTCATGGCTACAACTCATCTCTTATTTAATCCCTAATACACATGAGCAGCCACTACGTTTATATCAAGCATTATCGCAGCTGTTTCACTTTACACTACACAACATTACACCAGTGTTTCAGCATTTGCTCTGAAAATGACTCTAAACAAGCAGAAAGTGTTTCCTTCCTCGCTGCTTTCATCAGAGGCGGCGCATTCATGTGAGAAGGGCGCCGCCTGGTGGCACTGCACCCCCACCCAACCCCCCTTCCACCCACCTACCCACCCCCAGTGGATGAATCATTTGTTTGGTTTATTATTCAGCAGACGAAAGACCAGTCTGTGCTTCTATTGTTTATCTACTGATAGATTTAGATTTGATTTTGAGGTGGAGAAGGAGGCAGCTGGATGGGTTGGGCTCATCCAGGCTAAATCTGAGGGCTGAAATTAGACTTGTAGTGAATACTTTTTCATGACATAATGGTTCATTTTATTTTAAAATCAGAGGGAAATAAATATTGGGAAAGCTGCAAATGACTCAAAAAGCATATTTTTTGTCTTCTACCATCATTACTTCCTGGTTTTGAATGATTGTAGTGGAGAAAAATACACAATTTTTCAAAAAAAAAAATTGTGCAAATACCTGAAAACTGGACTTCAACGTCACCTTACATCAACCAACTTAATCATTGGTTTGACAAATATAATTAATCAATTAAAATAATACTGCATCAAGATCAACTTACTGGAATTTTCCCTCCACTATATCTGGTGAGATCACTTGTTTAAACCAGTGGCCGATGATGTCATGATGATGCCACCACAGCTATCTCATCTTGCACGTGTGCCGCCCAGGTTGCATCATGGGAGGTGTAGGAATCTGCATTTTTGAAGGCACTAATGTGGACATATACTAAACAAAGGCGATGCAGGACAGTGCGTCTGTAAGCCATTGTCAAAGCTTTATTGTCAAGGAAACATCTTGAAGTGTTACATATAAAAAAAAAAATTAGATCACACTTTTTTTCACCAAACCTGCCTCGTCACCCACTACATCTGTGAGAATTAAACTATCTTTATGACAAATCAAGGTTGAACTCTTAATAATACTAGAACCAAGCGTCAGGCTCAATTACTTATGACCTTTTGGAAAAAAATGGGCAAAACCACCCACAAACACCTCGCATCAACAACAGATCTGTCAGAGAGTTCGGACAGTTGATATCAGATTTTATTCATTTTAGCAGAATTAAAGGGATGTTAACGGAGGAGGATGTTATACAGATTTGCCACCACTGGGTGACAGCAGCCTATTGAGAGAAATTACACTGCAGAGCACATTTGGTGCAGCTCATGAAAACCCAGAAAAATAAAAAATATAAATTGTGAATCAATTCATTCATCTCCCAAATTTATTTTTCATCTGTGGTCACCTCAACACAATTCAACTTGTGGTCCGAGTCCTGTTACAGACCCCATGATAGCGCTAAGCATAAATTGTTATTACAATCAAAGTCCATAGAGCTTTAGCGAGTTAGGCTAAGAGTTAGGCTATAACTATATTCAATACTTTTAGCAGCTGTTAAAGCAAACACTTGAGGGGGAAGGTGCACATTTTCACATTTTATTTACTACTTTTTTTTTTTTTTACTTTGCAAAAGCAGAAAAGGGCCAAAATATAAGAAATCACATGACATGGTGGAATGCCTCTGTTAAAGTGAGGTTCAAATAATACACTATGTTACATAATGGACCCTTTGGTGTAAGTGAAGTGAAGGCCAGGCCTCTGCTAATCGAGGCTGGGAGAAGAGGAAAAAAAATAAACAAGAGGAAAAAAGAAAGAAAGACAGTCATAAATACAAAGTTGGTCTTCTTCAGAGAAGGAAGTGATATTTCGCTGTCTCCCCGGGTGAAAATGTCAAAGAAAACGTGTGTGGGGGCGACTGTTAGACAGCCGCGTGTGGTGGAGCCAGAGACAACCAGGCTTCTTCCAGCCTTTCTGGAGGATATGTGGCCAACGGTGCAGCCTGAGTGACCTGAGGGAGGGAGGGGTGGGGCGGGGTGGGGTGTGGAGAGGGTCGTCACCCCTTTTGGGTCTTTACAAAGGTACATGACTGAAGAGGTAGGACACTGACTCGCCGTTGTGGGTTCTCCTGATCGCCTCCGCAAGGATCATGGAGATGTCGATGACCTGGAGGAGACGATAAACGTGTCATGTGAGGAGAATAAAACTTTTCTTTTCTTTCAAGTTTAAAGGGATAGTTCAACATTTTGGCAAATGGGTCCATTACCATAATCCCTATTGTTTTAGCAGTAGGTTCATTACCTTTAATTGTCGGTGCAAGCAATTTTTAGAACAGTGGAGCAGAGCCGTGAGCTGCTCAGAGCTACGCTACAGAGGCTAATGGGATTTCTTGGTTTCCCTCATCAAATACACAATCCAACAACTGATGCGCGTTGCATTTTTCAGCAAGCAGTCTCTGCATTTACATAGTGTGGTGAATGTGCAGGTCACAACTTGTTCACTAGAGCGTTTGACTTTTTGGATTTTGTATTTGATGAGTTTGATGAGGGAAACCAAGAAATCCCATGAGCCTCCGTAGCGTAGCTCTGAGCAGCTCACAGCTCTGCTCCACCGTTCTAAAAATAGCTTGCACCGACAATTAAAGGTAACGAACCTACTGCTATGACTATAGGGATTATGGCAATGGGTCAATTTGCCAAAATGTTGAACTATCCCTTTAGGAAAGTTTTTGAATTGAGGAAGAAGGCATATGCATTTAAAAATAAAACTGTATAAATAAACTAATTCACCGCTGCTACATTTTCTACCAGATAAACTTGACAACAGTTTGATTTTCTCTCTGCACCAGCTGAACACACAGTAGATAAAATGTGTCAGATATCAACGTCAGACCAAAACAACACGCACAAAAAAAGAAAAGGTAGCAGCTCCAGTTTTGGTGCAACCTTGTAAAGGAAAAGCAAACTGTTGCATGTATTCATCAGAAGGAATACCTGAATTTTCGGGCACGCCTTCATCTTCTCCTCTTGTGGGATGGTGTTGGTCACCACCACGGCCTCGAACGGGGCGTTGTTGATGCGAGAAATGGCCGGACCGGAGAAAATGCCATGTGTGAGGATGGCATAGACTTTTATTGCTCCTGCATCTATGAGTCTAGAAAGAAAGAAAATATTTTAGAGATGTAGCTCTTGTCTAGTATTATTTGATACAGTTTTCGTCTATAAAATGCCACAGACTTGTCGGCGGCGTGGCAGATGGTGCCGCAGGTGTCGGCCATGTCGTCCACCAGGATGGCCACGCGGTCCTTGACATCGCCGACCAGCACCATGCGGTCCACCTCGTTGGCCTTCTTCCTCTCTTTGTGGATGAGCGCAAACTCCACGTTCAGACGGTCTGCGATGGACGTGACGCTGGACAGAGAACAAGGCAGGACAGTGAGGATCCAAACCAACCCATGTGTGTGTCTGTGTATGTCAGAAAAATGCCACTTGTTATCACTGTATCTTACCGTTTTGCTCCACCGGCGTCCGGGGACACGATGATACAGTTTTTCCACTCAGGAATGTTTTCTCTGATCCACTGAAGAACAGCAGGTTCTGCATACAGGTTGTCTACAGCGATGTCGAAGAATCCCTTAAAAAACAAAACAACACAGTCACTTTCTTGCACTTTTAACTCTAAAATGAACGTTACACACATCTGTACATATTAAATCAAGTTCAACAAAACAATCTGCAAAATTATTCATATAAAAATCAGCACCGACACCAAAACAAAGCTTCTGTTCACATCCGTTGCTTCTCATCGGTATCAGTAACTGTATTTTCTTATCTTTGCATCTTATGCACAGGTACGACAACAAACAAAACAAGGACTCACGCATGAAAACTATTCACATTAGCGCTACTAGAGGCTATAAGTTGTGTAACACTTTGTGCACTGACCTGGATCTGTGAGGCGTGGAGGTCCATGGTGATGATGTGGTCGGCTCCGGCCACAGACAACATGTTTGCCACCAGCTTGGCCGATATGGGCGCTCGACTCTGGGACAAGCATCAAGACACAGCTTGAGGTGAGTGAGTAAGAGGAGAATTCAGAACTTTAAGCACTGTTCAGTCAGAGAGATTGTTTTTTTGTTTTTCTTTTAGACAATGCTGGATCTCATTCAAGCCGTGACGCCTTTCATGGATCCATTCCCACTCACGGTCTCTTGAATCATTCGCTCTTGACCTCACGACAAAAAAAATCTGTTTGTCTTCATGTCATTGAATATTTAAAATTAGTGGTTGCTGTATCAACACCTCGATGGAGGCGTTCGCTGACAGGGTTTCACAGCTTCCCCTGTAACTGATCCATTGTGAGTCATTTCAAAACCTTGGCCCTGCCGCCACCTCCAGCTCGCTCTGTTTAGCTGACGTGTTCTCTGAAGAAAACAAAAGCCAGCAGCGACGTCGATGTGCACGTCACATCAGGCGCCTCGGGGAGGCCTGTTGACAAAACATTCATCTCCCTGGAAATGATATGTGAGCTGAATTCAGAGGAGCCGAGCATCAGAAAGAAATCTGAGATGATCCAGGGTTATTTAAAGGGATGGTTCACCCAAAATTCAAATTTCAAGTTACTGGGGGGGTCCACGCAGCAGTATTTGTCCATATAATGGTTGTCAATGGAAACCAACTGTCTTTGTCCACAAAGACACACCAAAAAACATCCAAATACCTCCATACTGCTTGTCTATAAGGTCCCTCTTGTATTGAAGCCCTGACATGAGAAATTGTTCAGAAAAAAGAGAAATAAGTCTATATTTTAAGCTTGTTTGTAGCGGAAGCTCCAAGTGTCTCAGTTCACTTCTCTTCCTGTGTCGTGAAGAAAGTTGGTGTCCATTGACAATAATTATATGGACAAATACTGCTGCACGGACCCCCCGGTGACTCAGAGAAAGAACGGAGGACTCTGAAAATTCTCACAGCTCTTAGTCGACATGAGGGTGAGTAGATAATGAGTGAAATTTGAATTTTGGGTGAACTAGCCCTTTAAAAAGCCCATTCATGATTTTCTACAACGCTTAAAAACACTTGCGAAGTTGCATTGTGAAGCCTGTAACCGGCACCTTTCACAAAAGCTGAAATCTGCTCCTTTAGTCAACATGTGGATGAGGTAAGTCCAGATGTTTGCAGGGCTTTGAGCCTTGTAACACCCTCATGTGAGGCCAAGGAGGCACTTGTGTATGTACAGAACATTGGGTCATTGGAAACCTGAACCTATAAACCACAACTTTCCTTCCTGCTTCACGTGGACCTGATTATGCAGCTGCAGTTACATTAACAACTGAGGCAACATAGGATAATGATTTACATGATAAGAGCCTCCGTGAACCAGTTTCTCAGTCTGCTGCAAGGCTTTGTGTGTCAAATGCTGGTTTTCCGAGAGCGGCAAAGACTTTAAATAAATGTGGAGTTTCTCATTAATACAGTGAGTTAACAGGTCAACCTGCACCGCTGGAGGGAAATAATAACACTGAGTGCTGATTAATAAGTGAAGCTGCATTGACCTATTTTGTCAGATTCATGACTTCTTGGAGTCAAAAAACAAAGAAAGAAGGATGCAGACTTGCAAATGTCCAGTAAATATGACAAACAGATTTAAGATGGCATGTGTATGTGTGTGTCTACCTTGTCCTTCTTGTCCTGCCGGGCATAGGGGAAGCAGGGGATGACAGCAGTGACACGGGACGAGGAGGCGATCTTGCAGGCGTTGATCATGATCAGCAGCTCCATCAGATTGTCGTTAATTTCGCCACAGCCACTCTGAACGATGTAGACGTCCTCGCCTCGCACGCTCTCCCCGATTTCCACACTGTAGAAGGAAAGGGGCGCCGTTTACTCCTCGGGGTGATGTGAATGTTTAAAATGTGTAGTTAAATTAAAATTTCATCATCAGAGTGATAAATACTGACATTTTCTCAAATTAAATGTCACATAGTGTATTATGACGCATCAGAGACATGTCCGTAAGCAGCAAATCTCACTCAAGCCCTATAATAAAAGGTCAAGTATAACAGAACAGCCTTGAATATTTAAAGGGATAGTTCAACATTTTTGGCAAATTGGCCCATTGCCATAATCCCTATAGTTTTAGCAGTAGGTTTGTTACCTTTAATTGTCGGTGCAAGCTATTTTTAAGAAGGGTGGAGCAGAGCCGTGAGCTGCTCAGAGCTACGCTACGGAGGCTCATGGGATTTCTTGGTTTCCCTCATCAAACTCATCAAATACACAATCCTAAGTAATCTGAAGATAGCTGGAAAGGCGTGAACCTGCCGGACACTGAACCCAGAGGAAGGGACATTCCTCTGTGGGAGACACCGGGTCAATCCCAACCTCTGTTATGTGATCAAACACCATGTACAACTGTTTAGAGAGTAAGAGTCCAGTCAGAGCGGACTCATTTCGAGCTGCAGCCACTGAAAGAAGCCAAAGCCGCCAGATGACGAAAACTCTGCTGAGTAAAAAAGTGTCTAAAAATGGCTAAACACAGATTGAATTGAGGAACTAGCTCATGACAGAAAAAGAAAAGTAACCAAGACAACTCAGCAACTTCACTACTACAGTATTTTTACTACAGACACAATTATAGCCCTCACAAAAAAAAATCCGACACCATTTTGATATTTTATCAATCAAATATGTCGCAAATGAATGAAATGAATGCATTCTCTTTTTTTATTTAGTGTTTCCTATCACTGTAAATTGAATAGACCTTTGCTATCCTTGGACTGACTGTGAAAAGCTGCATAACATACATTAGAGCAGTTAACCTCTAAGCCTAAGCAGCTCTCTGTTAAATAAATCCTTCATTTGGATATTCATCCTCGTGCAAATCAAACAAAAAGCCTTCCTGCAATTTCATTCCCAGGAATTCACTGTGTCTTGGTATGTAACCTCTGCAGGTCACCTGACCAAAGCCTGTATTGGAGCTATGCTATCAGTGTACTCTTCTCACCTCCCTGCGAGTGTGTGAGGATGAGAAAATAATTGTTTTGCATGGTGTGTCGCCCAAACAGCTGCAGTTCCCTAGAGAGAAACCTTGGCATAGATAATCACGAGTTTGTCCTGGATTCTGGATGTTGTGGGTGGAAACATGACCAGCAGAGATGGTCTTATGAAGAGATAAAGAGGCCGCGGCACCTGGTAAATCCAGGAAAAACAGTGTTGGAATGCAAACGGGAGGATTACAAAAACAACCTACTTAGTTTGGCGGATGCAGGATGCTTTTAGTGCATTACAGAAAGCATCAGTGACGGGACCCAGCGGGAATGAAATACAAGCCTGACAAAGTTAAAGCTGGGCTCGCTGAGACACCGCATCACAAAGCACATTAACGCAGTGCATGCTTTTCCCATTACTGAATCACAGAGAGTAACGCGCACTTGATGAGATGAGACGGCTGGAAAGCTGAGGGAATCGGTTCCTAAGCCATGAATACAGACAAACACAGTTCAGCAAACTTGTGGCCAGGATGAGACCCAAAGGTCACCCCGCAGGAGGCCTCACACATGACCCATGACCTTAACTATTCAAGGCTAAGCAACAACAAAAGGCAACGACAAAAGGCAGCTTAAGTAATAAAAGTCCTTTGCAATGCTTAGGTTAGAGGCTAGCTGTTCCCATGCAGACTGGTTTATTGAACATGGCTGATTTGTAAATGTACACAAATTAAGTGCATGTGATGCAGCAGTGTTCAGTGGCTTTCCTTTGCAAAACAGGCAGCAATCAGTGACAACCAAATGTTATTCTAGCCCTTGCAAATTCATAATAATTTAAATGGCAGTGTTTCCAACTCAATGTCTCTGAGCGAAGTCTACAAGAGCTGGGCTTGTTTATATTATGCAATGTAACCCAGTTTGACGCTTGTAGGCTAATTGCTGTGAGCCATGTTGTCGTCTGTCGTTAGCCTGATAACGTAGTCCAAAGTAAAATGACACTTGGGCTACATCAGCCTGCACCCATTATCGGACAAGCACGATAATTGACGAAACATTTCCTTTGCGTAGAAAAATCAACAATATATAAACCCAAATGTCAGTGTTTACTCTGTTGTTTTATAAATATATGTATAAAACGCATTATATTTCCTGGTTTCAGGGAACTTGCGGGCTAGCGAGTAGCCACTTAGCTTGAGGTGTTACGTCAAATTTTGTACACTCCTCACAATCGGTTCCTACTTCAATATTAATAATGTTTTCCCTCATAGTAAACACTTTAAGGGGGTATAAACAAATGGTAATCCCTCTTTTTTTTTTACATATATAAACTTAGATCTTCCGCATATTTTAGGTCATTATATTGGGTTTTTGAGAACACTTCTCTCAACAGGTAGCCTACATATTTGCCGTGTTCACTTCTTGACACCGGAAATACACGTTAGCGTCATTAGCACGAAACACAACAACCTAGATAGCTTTTTATGTTGTCGGCTACAAAAAACAAACAAAACAGGTGCAGGTTATCTGATGGGGAAATCAACGAGAAGAAGAAGGAGCAGTCCAGTGTTGGACACAGTGACGTTAGCCTGCTACTAGCCTGCTGTGTTTACATGTGGCTAGCGAGTCACGTGTAGTTAACTATTGTTAGCTTCGAGCTAGCATACGCACATGGGAGGGGGGCTGCCACCAGGATGAAGAAACACAAGCTAAACCAGCTTAAAAAAACATGCACATCACCTGCTGTATTTAAATGCCAGCGTCTACTCACCATGTCTCCTGGTTGCTGAATTTCTTCGTGATCACTTTGCCCAGCTCCAGCCCCAGCCGATCGGCCACTTTCTGGGACAGGTCGTGGTGAGAGCTCCCGCTAAAAAGCACGATGTTAGGCATGTCCGAAAAAATGTTTAGCAGCTTTCCTCGAGAAAAGAAAAGAAAAGAAGGGTAGAAAAAAAAGAATAGGGCGTGTATCCCCCTCTAAAGGGTTACAAAAATTGTAAATAAGGTTGCTAATGTTGCAGCTTGAGCATTGCACTGGTGCAGCGGTTGGGGACCGTCGGCAGAGAGGAAATATAAGACCTGTATTTGCATGGTAGAAGGGAAGTGCCCTCCCCTCATTGGACGGTGTAGTAGTAGTCCCACACATGCACACTTGACTACACAAATGCCTATTTCTAATATTAAAGACTATTTGAAATCGGTGATCATGCTCCGCATTTTGTATTACGACTCACCTGGGTTTAATTATGCAAAGCACTTATATTATTTCTTCTTCTTCATCATCATCATCATCCTTTCAAAATAAAATATCTGTTCAGATGTCTGCAAACTAAATATTCCTATTCCTTTCTATGATTAATCACAGCATAAACATAGGCTACATAAATTAGCTTTACGTTTAGAATCGGCATATTAATTACATAACTGACTCAATAATTCATTTTCTCATCTTTTATTTATATATCCGTGCCTGCTGTCTATTATGTCATTTGCATGTACTAAATTAATCTATTGTTATTTTAAAACTGTTTTAGTCTTCTTTAACATATATATTTATCTGATATTTTTCTCTCTCATGTAATAAATGTAATATATTTACACCGTTTAGTAGCTAATATTTTAGAAAGCAGACCAACAAAAGTACTTGTGTTGGTGTGGTCCCTTGGTTTTGAAACTCATCACATGAATTTCCACCACATTCCTGCAGCCTGAGAAATCAGATATATTTGACAGCTCAAAATAAACAACCAGAACCCCCACCCCCACCCCAAAAAAACAAACAAACAAAAAAACAACAACAAAGGAGCAAATGGCCTGATAGCAGCTGCTCTGGACCTTGCCTCCAATCCAGCGTGCACACTTGTGATATTGCATAATTAGATTTCCCACTCAGAGAAGTCAGCTGAGACTTTGTGCTCCTCATGTGTCTCCTCAAACCAAAGACCTGCCTTCTTCACTCTGCTGACATACTTTTGACCATCATTACTGTCATGTGCTGGGCAGCTAATTTACTCAAACCTGAGAGAAATCGACTAGCAGACACACTGGAAATAGCCCATAAAGGATGATTATGGTTTCCAAGTTGTCCATTCTTTTACAATACATTGCAGGAATTCCACTACGACCAGAACTATTGATTATTTACACTGGATTGTGCTAACATGGACTTTGAGTCATCGCTTCATCGAGTTGATAACAGCAGGTTTTCTGTCACCAGTCAGATAATCTCTCATCAAGAGCAGATATACTTAAAATGTCCTTAAAACTGATAAGAGGATTGAGTGAATTGACTTAATCCAGACTCATTATTGATTAAAAAAAATCCTGAAATGGCACCAAACCTTCTCCAGTCTTGATGGTATTTAACCTCTGAACAGATTTTTATTTACGTTAATTAAAAGTAAAAAAGAAAAAGCCAATACAACCACAGATGTTTGTATTTTTCAGAAATATATTTTATAGATGTCAGAGATGAAATGTCCAAAGCGTAGGTCCCAAAGAAAGATAACATTTTTCATCAATAGAGACAAACAACAAACAAAAAATAACTTTTTAATCCATTTACATGTAAACCAAGAATTGCTCTTGAGCCACAGTGGTTATATATAGAGAGAACTGGCCGAGGTGGGTGTGACAATCAAACGACGATGCCCTTTTTTTAACTTCAACCAACTGATATCCATCACTTCTCTACCTTTAATTGTGCCCGTTTAAAAACCCTTTGAAAGAGGAACATTCTTTGGGAGTCTTTTAAGATGTGAACGTAGCAGAGGTTTGGCAGAGCACATTTCTCTTAAACACAGTCCAAACATGTTGTTAAGTGCTGAATCTTGTTAAAATCACTTATTGGAAACGATATTCAATAAGAACGATATCAAATGGTTCTCAGTGGAGTCATTTGGACAAGAGTCTTTTAAATCGTTTGAACACCAGAGAGGAAGAAAACCGTCCCGCCTGGTGCTCTTGGGGGAGTTGCCGTGGGAGGGTTTTTTTTGCTTTTTAAGTCCTCCAGTGTTCTTCTTCTATTGTGCAAATACATTTTTATTACATAGACAAGCAGGCATGCTGACTCACAAACCATGCAAAGAGTTAAAGTTGGCGCGAGCAGACAGCAAAAAAGAAAAAGTAGTATTAAAGTTTCTACAAAAAACCTCAAATTTATATTTAAATAATAATAAAAAAAATGTTAGGCCAAATTAAACAGGTAACAAGTGGAATGTTTTGTTAGAACATGGAAAAATATCAACTTATCTCAAAATTTACAAGTTTATAAAATGTTATTAACTTAAAATAATCATGATAGTCATCTTTAACCAGGTGTTGAACGAAGCAGTTGAGAGATGGGGGTTAATTCGAATACGATTCGATTTACTAGTAATGTCAGGTTAGCTGGATTCAAGCAGGAAAAGCGAAGAGGCTAGCACTGATGTTATGGACAGTCAAAGGTGACAGTGCAATGCTGCAGTGCTCGGAGAGACTTTATAAATTATCAGCTGATGTTTTTCCTGGTAAAAATTCCACTTTTCTTTTCCCGCGGAGGAAAACTTAGGTAGCTACATAAAACGGCCGCTAAACCTCTTGGTTTTTTTTTTCTTTTGGGATGTGTGATGTCGTCACAGTCTAAAGGTTAAGTGCATATCACCCATGCACAAGAGGAAAATGTATTGATTAGGCAACAAAGTGATCAATTGTCTTATTCTGAAGGTTGTTAAAAAGTCAATTAGTGCCATATAATGACCACGGTTCAGTTAAGGGCAACAGTGCAGTTGATGACGAGTTAAATATGCTGCGTTTTTTTTTTCTTTTTTTCTTAAAGTTCATGGAGTAATATCATACACCATACTGTTTTTCGCTCACAATATCATAGCTGTCATTAGTTAGAGTACATTTATAAATTTTCCATATACAAATCTCCTATAAACAGTACATGTTATAAATACACAAGAGATGAAAATGCAGAAAGGCTTAGAGAGCCGCAGAAAGAAAGAAAGAAAGAAAGAAAGTATCGCTCCTTAGTTTTGATAAATACAAGAAAGAAAGAAAGTTTTTGAACAAGAGGTGACAATAGTACTAAATATGTGAATGGCAGCCCTATAACTATCCAGAAAACGGATAAAAACACAGAACAAAATCTATGGATGAAAAAAGTTAGAAAAATAATCTTGTACAATAAAAAATAAAAAGTGGACACGCTTACCAAACACATTTCTGATATTGTAAATCGACAACTTGATGTGGAAATCATACATGTAGATACAAACAGGCAATACTCCGTTACTGCCTCTCAAAATATATTCAATTCAATGTACATGACTAATGTTTAGCTCACACCAGTAACCAAGGTAGTTGCCAACCGGCAAAACATGGGAGGTCGATCAGCACATGGAAAGAAATGCTCACTTGATCTGTGAAGGATTAAATTAGTAAACATTGAACTGGGTACTGGGAGCCTTTATCTGCAAGGGCCAGTACAAGAAATGTTTGTCACCTTGCCAGCTTAGTGGAGTGAAAGTACTACTGTATATGCAAACTCATGCTTTGGCTTTTCTTGCTTGGCTTTCTCTTTTGGATAACATTCAAAAAATCTTGCAGAAATGTCCGGTCTCTCTGCTCAAACGCATGCTTTATGTGTTTTACAAAGCGATGACTTCAGTTAAAGGGAGGCTACATTAAAGGCTAAACCTTTTTGACAGTGTTCAATCTAATTTCCTTGTTTGCAGATCTCCACGTCTGCACCTTTTTCTACTGAAGCTGGCAACTACCTTTACAAAGCGTTTACTGTTTTTTTGTCTTTTTTTTTACAGAAAAATAGATCCATCCAAAAGTAAAGTAACTCTTCAAGAGAGGCTGTGAGAGACATAAATCTTGTCTTCGTCACGATCCAAGTAAACATGCTGAAAGATTGTTTTCTTTATTTTCGTCATTCTCGTCCCCCGGGGGGGGGGACTTGAAACTCTCCGTCTCCCGCCCTCGCACCGTTCCCTCAGCGCGAGAAAAATCTTTTTAACTTAAGGCAATCTTTTCCTGAACAATCCTGAAATCCAGCGGACCCTCCCCAAGGCACTCCTCTCACTCGTCAACCCTCAACGACAGGCTGGTCCAGCACGGCGACAGTCTCACCGTCAAGTCTGTGTAAAAGCCTACTCAAACTTCAGCTGACCAAAGTCCACAGTGAATGCATCATGTAAAATATTATCTCAGTTGCCGCGATGCCCTTATTTTGTAGGGAAAAATAGTAAGAGAGAAAAGAAAATCCCCGAGCTGCTTTCAACAGCCGGGGACGTCTGCTGTCCCTGGTGTCCATACCGAACGTGGTCAGCTGTGTAAAGCACCGTATGTTTCTGCACGGAGGTGTTATCACACCTTTCTGTGGCGAGACCTGATCTCGCCCCCTGCCCGCTGCAAACACACCCGCCCGCTGCCTCGGTCACTCGGTTAGCCGCTTAGCTGTTAGCGCTAACGTGGGGGTGCGAAGACTGACAGAAAAAAAATGAGTGTCTCTCGTAGCGAGTGCCGCCGAAGCAACGCTGTTATGTTTAATATGTTTGTTTTTTTCCCAATCCAGTCCTCTTGTCTCCTGATTGGCTCCCTACTCTGAGGCTGAGCCCACCCCCTCTCCCTCATTTTGGCTGAGGGGCCGCCAATCAAGGTGACTGACGTGGTGAGTGGGGTTAGGGGGACTAAATGAAGGGATCAGTCGAGACTCTTCGCAGCTCAAAGAGGCGTTCTCCGGAGAGGTCGATAGCAACAGTGTGACACCCTCGTTTCCCGCCGTTACAGTGGTTCCTCCTCCTCCATTGGCTCCTCCTCCGGCCTGGCGGGGAAAATAAACAGATATTAAACCCAACGCCGCACGACGCACTCCCTTTTACATGTGGATAACCTCCTGAACTTCATGGACTTGGGACTTACAACCCGCTATGTGTTTGTTGAGCCTGTACACAAACTACAAAATATTCTTCACCTTTAACCCACTTTGGTTTGGGATTATAAACTCGGCTGCAGGCACAAAACTCTAAATTACAGACGCAGTGTTTGTGAAATGAGTCACCATGAAGCCCTTCAATGAATAATTACCCATTTCACAAGCTGATTGGTTTTGTATTATGTGAATCTGTTGCGTATTTTAATTGGAAATGTAGTGTTATTTTGTCCTTTTTTTTACTGTTTTATTCATTTAAAGACACATTGTGTTAAAGTTTATCCCCCCCACAGTGAGGTTTCAATTAATAGTATTCTTTACGTGGGATTGGGTATCGCTGCTGATGCTTTACCTCTGATCCATGGCGTTGGTGTTGGCCACGGACAGAGAGGCCATGGCACTGACGGCTTCCGCCTCCTCCGAGTCACCTCGTTTGGCCTCCAGCAGGGAGAAGCCGAGGCGTGGCGAGTAGCGGTGCACCGAGCGCCAGTATTTACCTGAGAGGGAGGAGGAGGAGGAGGAGTGGTTAGAGGAAAGACAGAGAGGATAAAAGGAAAAGCTCATGTGTTCTTCTGCTTAAAATATGTTTTATAAATAATAAATAATAAAAAAATCGGTTATTGATCAATATGAGCGGTTTCCACTGTATGTGTGTGTTGGTGCCATGTTACTGAGGCTGAACTCACTGTGAGTCTCTAAAACTTTCTCCAGAGAGCGCACGGCGTTGGGGTTGGGCCTCTGCTCGAGGACGGCCTTTGGCAGCGGGTCCAGCTGCACAAGGAACACACACAAAGAAATATGTAAACAAGCATGTTTCCAGGCTGCACTTCTATTTCTTTCCACAAGGAGTCGACCTTTAAATATTGAACCATGAGTTCATTCCTCTCCCAGTTTATCCTGCTTTGTTTGCTGAATAAATCAAGATTGTTTATAGCAGAATTGGTCATTTCCTAATTTAATAAAGTAAAATATTACCATGTGAGTCTTCTGTTATAACACCTGATTTAGTAAGATGAGAGCAGCTCTGTCCTCACTACTGTATAACATCTACTCTCTATTTTATTTTCATTGTGTTGCCAAAACAGCAGATAAACATGAGATTAAAAATAGATTAAATATCTACTTGTTAAAATGATTTCACGTGGGTTTGTGAGGCAGATTTTAACACAATGCCTGGCTAACACCCACAACCCAGCGCGCTGCTTTGTCCCGTTTCATTTCCAGTTTCAACCCTTTGATTTTAGCATAATGAACATTAATTAGGATTCAGATCTTGTGCGCTGGCAGAAGTGACCTCCGTACCTCCTGGCCAAGCAGGGCGGCCACACAGGCCTCGGAGGCGTCACAGATGGCAGTGAGGTCGTGACCTCCTTCCAGAGCCAGGACCACCCGGCCTCCAGCGAGGGTCATCAGCTGCCTGGTCAGATATCCAAAACCTGGAGAAAGGTTACAGGAAGGTGGTGAACTCATGGAAATCAGACAGCAGTTGAACTTCATCTGCATTTGAGCAGTTTGTGTTTTCTTTGTGCTGGAGCGGGAGATAACAAACACGCTCCTGACAATCTCACACTCACATTTGGACGTCAGCATGTAGCCGCCCAGAGGTGGAGGGTGTCCCTCCACGGCATCGAAGCCTGAGGAGACCAGCACGATGTCCGGAGCAAACTCATTGGCTATCGGCATCACCACTGACCTGAGATCAGGAGGGCGGAGGACAAAGATAACACAGGGTTGGAGCCAATATTTCAATGTGAATAGAGAAGATAATAGAATAAAGATGAAATTATTATTTATTTTATGACCTAGAAAACATTTTTTCCTGGAGGAGGATTCGTCTTAGCCGTTTCTTCTTATCATTATTCATACAATACGCCAAACAGCAGCCATTCTCTTCATTTTATTTATCTTATGAGCTCATAAATTAAATATCTGAGTGTTGAAAGGTAAATCAAAGAAAACAAGCCCTCTGGAAATTTTGATGAATAGGTTTTACAGTTTAATAATTTAGTTGAAAACACAATAGTTAGTTGCAGCCCTACTATTGTTTGTGTGTGTGTGTGTGTGTGTGTGTGTGTGATTTGTCCAGTGTGTATCTGGTACCTGAAGGCAGCCAGGTACTCTGCATCTCCCATGGGAGGGTCCAGACCTCCGGTGAAGGCGACGTTGACATTGAACCCAACTCCAGGACCGCTGCCCACCTGCAGAGAGAACCAGCGTTGTTATTATTCATTTGCACACATACACACTGTCTATTGGTTGTTTATTTGTCAACGCACACACACACACCTCATCAGGTGCACCGCTTCCAGGGAAGAAGTTGCCATCGTCGTAGCGATGCATAGACAGGTAAAGGACGTTGGGGTCATCGTAGAAGGCCTGCTGGGTACCGTTGCCGTGGTGCACGTCCTAAGGGAACACAGTACATGATATATATTCAAAATTACGCTTTTTAAGAACATACGCCATTGAAATAAAATCTCACACAGCGGCGCCCGAGGAGACTGACCCAGTCCACGATGAGGATCTTGTTGACGCTGAGTCTCTGCTGCAGCAGTTTGGCGGCGATGGCCACCGAGTTGAAGTAGCAGAAACCCCTGAAACGGCAGCACACAGACGGAGGGCTGAGTCGTCCTGTTTGTTATGAAACGCAGCCGTGCCAAAGCACTTTCCTGCTCCATTTTCATGTTTTTATAGTGCACTTGAAACACGTTGTGAGGGATATGAAAAATAAATAGAGTAGTCCTTGAAACAGCTGGCAGAATAAAGGCACTCAGTGCTTTATGTGCAAATAAACTCAATGGTTTATGTAATTTCTATTCCAGACGCCGGGTATTTGTATATGCATAGATTAAGTGTGTCCAACTGAGTGTGGTGACGGCTGTGGCCTTACATGGGAGTGCTCTCCTCTGCGTGGTGTCCAGGAGGGCGGACCACAGCGAACCCGTTCTGGAAAAGACAGACAGGCACTGATCACCGCTCAGTGTTTCCTCAGCGTTTACTAAGTAGTGGCGAACCACAGCTAAAAACACTGTCATTTAGCCAAACACAAAGATGGGAGGGGGGGATGCAATGTTTAGAAATGCTGCTTCTGAATGGGAGCGCAGCATCGAACCTTTAATGAAGTTTTAAAAGCCCTTGAAGATTTTCTAGGTCGAGATAATTCAAATAAATTCATAATGTTCTTCAACGGAGACTGAAAGTTCAAAGGGGGACGGCTTCATTATCTGCTGTGGTTTGCTCGGCATTCGAAGAAAAAGGGGCTTCGGGTTCATGTAGACTGCGGTACCAACCTTCAGCTCTCCGGTCGCCACTTTGAAAACGAGCTCCACCACGGAGCCGACGGCGAGACGGGCCGCGCTGGAGGAGTGGACCTCATTCCAGATGGTGTCGCTGTCCACCTGCCAAAGACCAACACTCAAGTTACTCGCTCATATTTCATTCTTATTTTTTACATTCTACTTCATTTAAATGCGTTGCGTTATCATTTGTGTCAAAAACCTCCGGCTCTACTTACCCCCACCCCTCCGCACGGTAGCCGTACAAACATAGGAGTGATTGAACCTGCGGAACAGGAGATGAACATTAATTAACTCAGTGAATACAAATGAGATTGTGTTATTTGTGTGTGTTTGTGTTGTGTGTGTGTGAGCTTACAATCAAGTTTCTGTCGGAGAGGGTTGGTTCCGTACAGCAGGACGTGGGCTTCAGAGTGAACCGTCTGCAGCTCTTCCAGAGTGGCCTTCCTCCCACGGATACACTACACACACACACACAACACACACAGAGGAATACAACTCTCATAAGCAGTTTACTACGCTGCGTGATGTTCGGCTCAGAGATACTTTTTTTTCTGTTCTGGTCGTACCTCGCACTGTGCTCTGAGGCCGGTCTCCTGCAGCCGAGACCAAATGCTCTGGATCCGTCCTGCGTGCTCCGGGTGGCTGTTGGTGTTTCCACACATACACTGGTGCTTCTGCATCAAAGAGTCGTACACCAGACCTGGGAGGGCGGATTTAGATAAATAAAGAAGTGAGTATGAAAAAAACTGACAAGATAAGTAGGCATGGGGGAAAGCGTGGCGATGCTGACCTGTGGTGAAGCGAGGTTTGACCGGAGGATCGGGGGCCGGGACGCTGATTGGAAAAGAGGAAGCTGAAGCCGGGGACGACTGGGCCCTGGACAGGGGCCGGTGTCCTGGGAAGGAGATCGACAGGCCGGCAGCCTCCATGGAGGCCTGATAGTTTCTCAGCTGGTGAATCCGCTGCTGTTCCAACAACAACGCCTGCTGCTCACACACACAAAATAAACCAAACAAATGACATTAAGTTGTGATCCTGCTGTTGTTACACATTGTTGTTCACACGTAAAATGTAGAAGGAAGGAAGAAGAAGGAAGAATTACTTTGACATATTTTACAATGCAAGTGCAACTTGCGGCCAAAAGATGGCAGCCAAAACAAATGATGCGATTTTCTCTCTGTATTTAATCATATGGATGCCATGTGACACAGAGCAACGTTTTCACAGCACAGATTCAGGGGTGCAGATCCGATGTCAGGGTTTTTTACCCATATACAACTTTGAAGAGGCTCGCCATATCATCCAAAAAGTACTGCACAGAGAATTATGTATTGTGCTTCCCTTTCTTGTTTATTTGCCCTAAACAGCCAACAGCAGTATCACTGCTTACTTAACTGTTATATTAGTAAATCATCATTTCAAGGGTCTCGGGGATGTAATGTTTAAATACTCATGTTCCCCAATTCTTCTCACCATCTTCCTTTTCTCCCAGTGTATGGGATGACTTTATACATGATTAATTGATATGGATGAATATCAAAATATGAAGCCCTAAGATTGAGGGGGTCGTTTTTTAAAGCCTGCTGATGTCACGCGTCTGTTTAAACATTACTTGTTCCACCATTTCAATCATTTCTTTTTAGATGTGAAGCTAAAATGTGAAGAATGTGAAGTCCGAAAATACATTTGTTCAATTTTGAATAATTTAGGGTATTTTTATTGGCGGGAGGGGGGGGCAATTCATGTTTTCATCTCTCCGGGAACTTCCCCAGGAACACATGTAATACATACTGTCAGTGCCGAGCAGAGATGGAATCAATGTTGTGATACATGGTATTGATTTTGTGGCTGATGTCTTCCTCTACCTGTCTGAAGAGCAGCTCCTGCTCCGCCTGCCTCTCCCTGTGCTGCTGCTGCTGCTGCTGCTGCTGCATGGCCTCCTCCTGCAGCTCCTGCGGGTCGAGGGGCTCCTGCTTGATGGTGACCCCGGCCGGCAGCGCTCCTCCTCCTCCGTCCTGGTGCTCCCTCAGCTCCTCCTCCGTCTCCTCGGGGTGGCTCTGGTGCTGACGGCCCACGGGTGACTCGCAGCCGGGCTTGGCCATCATCTACAAGACACATAGAAAGATAGGGAATAGGGGCGGTGATTCTGATTCTCCCATGTGAAATTTATTACACAATCGAAAAAACAGGATGTGACAAATCCTCCTCGGATGTGTGAGGCGGCTACATTCAGACAAACAAGAACGACGCTCTTCTCTGAATCAAATTCCTGGCAAATCGCTCCTTTCTCTGGACCATTCTTCTTTTAACAAGCTTAATTTGGATTACTCAGTCAGATTGGTGTCTTGCTCATTTCAAACCTATCAGTTTTAATTGAATGTGAGTGGCCGCTCTGCCGACTGTACTCCAGGGCAAAATGTGTCCCGCTGAACAGAGACATTCCACGCTCCCCGTTGTGCCACTTTTCACTGACTCATTCTGGAGCCTGCTGTTCGCCGAGCACTGACTCAATTGTCTATTCATTCACTGTCACTGACATGAACAATCCTAAGTGACATTCGAGGCCGCGGCGCGCTCACAAGTGTTTGTGATGCAGGGACGAAGAGAACAAGCCGTTTGCTGGAAGGGGGGGGGTATATCTACAGGTGTGTGTATGATGGGGGTGCAGTTGTGTGTGTAGTGTGTGTTTCCCAGAGCTGCAGGCCTCTGGGTCCCCTGGCTCAGAGCCACGGGACGGCATTGACGTCAGAGCATTTACGAGCTCTCATTCAGCGCCCCCCCACCCCCCCTCTGCTCCACTGTTCTACTCTCGTCTTTGAGACCAAACAAACTCCCCTCTCATTTTTTTCCCTCCTCCTTTGAAACAACCCCCCCCACCCCACCCCCCCGCCCTTCCCTTCCCTTCCAACCTCTCTTTGCTCCACATTTCCTAACCCTATCACAAGCAGTAAGTTCTTGTTGATCCAAAATAAAATATGTGTTAAGTTATACATAGTTGATTCTTGACTTTGCAATTAATTAATTAATTAATTATCAAATTAACCAAAAATGATAAATACATTTTAAAAAAAAGTGTTTCCTACAGTATATGACAAAGATAAATGATAAATCCTCACATTTGAGAAGTTGCAAGGAGTAAATGTTTGGCATTTGTAGAGGAAAAATGACTGAGACGATTCATCTATAATCAAACGTACTGTAGCGGCTGATATTTGAATTAATCACAATATGGCGTATAAACCTCCTGTAAAACTGCAACATTGTTTTTATGTATGGGGAAGCAAACAGGAGACGTTATGGCACCTGAGCAGATATCGTTTTCTGTTTTTACATAATGCTAAAAGAAGCTAAAGTGAGCGACGAGAACTCTCGCTGGTCTCATTGTGTGTTAATCCTTGTAATCAAGTAATTGACATCCTTTTTTTCAGGACATTTTCAGAACATTTATTCTGTAGTGGTGTCATATGAATGCAGAAAAAACTATATGATCAGAAAGAAAGAAATTTCACATACTTTTATTAGCTACAGAAACACGAGCGTATTCGTTATCGTTATCATTTGGTGCTCTGGAGATGATGGCACCAACCTCAGAGTGATAATGGACTACTGTTGACTAACTGCAGTGTGTTGTGTTCTGATAAACTCTGTAGACTTGATGAGAATATGTTCATTTCAGTCAAAACTCCCGCAGAACCCGTCCTTGTGGAGCCAGAGGCTGTTGAAGAGATGTTTGTGTGAAAAAGCTGCCGCTTGAGAGCTCTGAAACATATGGAGGGAGTGAGCGAAAGAGAGAGAGAGCGGGGGAGACGGGGGAGGAGGAGGAGGAGGAGGAGGAGGAGGAGAGGAAATCCCTTGTTTCATCCACCCACCTCTCCTCCAGCGAGTACTCTGCTGGAATAGGTAAAGCCATCCAGAGCAGCGGCTGCTCACTTCCTTCCTGACCATATTAGGCAGAGGCTTCCGCTCTGTTGCTATGGCAGCGCGCAGTTACCTCGCAGCCCGTGGCAACTGTCTCAGCCACAGTCACACAGAGATGTGGATGCAAACATTCACACACACATACACTGCTATACATGTTAACCCATACCTGCCTCCACCTACTCGCAAAACAAAAATACTACAAGAGGAGCAGCGAGAGACAGAGAGAAAGAGAGACGAGGGCTGAATAAAAGCAAGGACTTCACACATAAACACAGCTACAACACATTATTAACTGTGTTACTGGCTGCCGCCTACACAAACAACTACAGTACAGCGCCTGTGCAAGGCTGCTGTGGCCTATAGAGCTAATTAATGATCGGTTTATGTGAAGTTCAGATCTTTGGCTTCTTCTATCTAGCCGCTAATCGAATGTTATGTAACAAAAATGATAGTAACATCATGTACAACTTGTGCAACCAAACAAGGTTCTCACTCTTTTCTTGAAATCATTTTCCAGGACTTTGGAGAAGTCTTATTTTCAACAGTTGTACCTTGTTTTGTACATTTTTACATTTTACATGTTCCTTCCTCTCCCAGCCCCAGAAGTCTGGTTTAAAGATGTGCAGTCTGTGGCTCTAAGTTATGCAATAATCTCTTACAGTAACATGCTTAGAAATTCCTATGAATTTATCATTAAACAACACAAACATGGGGTCCAACACTGGAAACACTCATCAACTCAAAGCCTCTAGTTTTTTTAGTGGAAAATAATAAATCCTTAGTGAGGTCTGAAAACAGCAAATAGAGCTCTGGTAGCTGATGTGGTAAATCATTTTCCAGGACATTTAAGATGTGAAAATTGGTCAACCATTTTCCAGGTTTTTCAGGACAAGTGGGAAACCTGCTAAACTCTAGTGTCTCACCTTGTTGAGGTGGAGCTGCTGCTGCTGGAACTGCTGCTTGTGCTTCTCCAGGAACTGCTGGTGCTGCTGCTGGACCACCAGCTGCTGCAGGGCCAGGGCCTGAGCGTGGGCCTGGGCCGCGCTCCCCTGGGGCAGCGGGGCCGACTGAGTCCTCCCCAGGGGCCGGTGCTGCCGCTGCAGCTTGGCCATGGAGGCGGCCGATGACATGGAAATGCCACTGACGCCTTGGGACGGGGGAACACAAGAGAGAGACGGTGAAACCCACAACCACAGAGGAGAACAGAGCATTCAATAGTCACGCACACAATAAAACAAAGACATTCATATTCTTGAAGTGTTCTCCGGTTGAATCGTGGGATTTGTAAAATGTTTTCATTCATTTAAAGGGATAGTTCAACAACTTGTCCACCAGAGCATTGTGGAGTTGTTAGATTGTGTATTTGATGAGTTTGATGAGGGAAACCAAGAAATCCCATTAGCCTCTGTAGTAGCTCTGAGCAGCTCACGGCTCTGCTCCGCTGTTCTAAAAACATCTTGCACCAATAATTAAAGGTAACGAACCTACTGCTATGACTATAGGGATTATGGAAATGGGCCAATTTGCCAAAATGATGGACTATCCCTTTAAGGATTCATGTTCCGGTCTGCATTTTCTTCCTCCAACCGAAAAGCTCTGGTGAAAGCTATGGCAAAAGTTTAAGTGATGATGTGTCCAAACACCAGAACCTTCAGAACGACTATTTAGACTGAGTGTCATAATGATTCATGGTTGCGTGACTGCATGTCTGTTTTGGTGGCTAGCTTCTGGGGAAATATGACATCTTTTCCAGAGCAGCCGCCATGGTTTTTTACCAGATTTAAAGTCAGAGGCAGAGAGCAAAGGTTCGTGCTGTTCATGTCTGAATGAACAGTTCAAACCCTTCAAACCTTACTATTCCTAAAATCTAAGATAAACACATAATGCACACATCAACACATGGATTCCTAATTCACTCTTATGGGTGTTGGACCTGAGATTAGTTAGCAGATGTATTTGTGAACCAAATAAAAACTACCATCTGTGCTGCCATACTGTGATTCTTCTATTGTGATGATAGGAGCCAGGAGAAGTGCACGGTGCGTTTACAGAGCACCATCCGGATGAGGAAAGTAGGAAAACAGACCCGAGTTGAGCCTGGGAAATGATCTGAGGAGCTTGATTACTGCGCAAACATCAGAGAAAATGATTAGCGGAGTGTTTTCAAACTGCTTCCGAAAAAGCCTGCTGATACTCAGCCACCACATGGTGCAGCGGAGTGGAGTTAGGAGAAAGTAGGAGCTGAAAGTTCGAGGTAATTGGATATGCAGAAGTTTCTTTCATGGCTACAAACATGACTGGACTGAGAATTAATTTAATGCATCTGGGTTGTAAAGAAGTCATTCTCCGCTCCCTGCTTGTGCGTGGGCGTGCACATGTCCTTGTCTATACGTTTCTGTGCAGACACACATACACATACAGCTCCAGTTTTGTCTCATCTGTCCACAAAGCTTCCGGGAGAACGTCCTTTGGTCCTTGTGTCAAGTTACTTCAGTGACAAATGTGGGTTTTTCTTTCTTTAACAGAATCGTACCAACAGTTTTGTCCACGTCTGTACGTGCATCTGTATTTGCATCACTGTCCATTCACTGCTAATGTCCGGCTGAAAATAGCAGCACGCGAATGAGCTGATGGGAAAGGGCGCACAAGGCAGTCGTGTCACACTCATACGCCATCATATGAAAGGAGCTCATTAGTTTGGGCTAATGAATGGACGTCTGTCAGCGTGGCGGGCACACAGTGTACCACGGACACACATCTCTGTTAGTGTGCTGATGGTTGTCTTTCTGCGTGCATCGCCGCTGAATGAAGATAAATTTACTCTCAGTCATAGGCTCATTCGATTTAAGAGACGCATTTGTCGTCATTAACTACGCTGCTAGCTTTCAGAGAAACGTGACTACTCTCACCTGTCACCAGGGGGCTCTGTGCCGGGCTCTGCTCCATCAGCACCATGTGCTGGAGCAGCGGACTGTGCGCGCCGTGTCCGCCTGTTCCGGCCCCCGCTTCAGTCAGGTAAGGCGACAGGTGGCCACCGGAGAGGAAGGGAGGGCTGAGGGAGAGGGCCGGCTGCAGGCCTCCATCCTGCTGGGCTGAGGTCACCTGGGAAGGAAAACAGAGAATGAACCCGAGGCCAACTCTGAATGGATTTGTCACAGACAGTGCATGCAGCCTAGCCTCGTAAACCAGCCTCCCCCGGAAATGCATTTAATTCATTTCTCAGGGAGAGTCTGGCCTCATACCCGTTGAAATCGTTTCGCCAGAAATCGGCCGTCTACCGAGCCAGCAGTGGCTGTGGATTGACACAGCACGTTGGCCAATCAGGGCCTGAAAACATCACTACATGGACTGGACTCACCTACAACAAACATGGCGGAGCGTCAAACAGCGGCGTAAAAACAGCAGTAAGGGAAGTTCTAAATGAAATACCATCAATTACAGAACTTAAACTACAGCAAGAGTCGGCGCTTGTTGAGTTTCTGGGAGGAAAAGACGTTATCGCTGTTCTTCTTCGGTCCCTGATTGGCCAACGTGCTGTGTCAATCACAGCACGTTGGCCAATCAGGGACTGATAGGCTCGGTAGGCGGAGTGTTTCGGCGAAACGCTTACAACGGGTATGAGGCCAGACTCTTCCTGAGAAATGAATTAAATGCATTTCCGGGGGAGGCTGGTTTACGAGGCTACATGCAGCCCAACAACCGTTTCCCTCCTTACGTTGGAAGCAGCAGTGGCCGTGGCAGTGGCGGGCAGCCCCAGGGTGATGTTGGGTAAGGAGGGCGATGTGTAGAGGGACAGTTGGTTAACGGAGCCCCGATCGGCAGCGCTGCACAGCCTCTGAGCCAACGACACCTAGGAAGCACATTTAAAGGAGACATCTTATTACAATTTAAAATAGTTCCCAGGTGTCTTAAAGACAAAATACAAAATTCCCCAAGGATCAAACATCACAGCTCTTGCGTCCTCTCAAAACAGCCCTGTTCAGAACACAGACTCATTTCAGTCCCTTTAAATGCAAATTAACCACTGCTTGCCCCGCCCCTTCTACCAGTGGTATTAGGCAAATTCAAATCCTAGTTACATCACTGGAAGACAACTGAGGGAATTTCAACCTGGGGAGCCTGAAAATTACATTAAATTGACAAAAAGTCAATTCTCTCATTTTAGGGGCCAGAAGGCAAGAAAAGGGCCGACAAAAAGTGATATTCCCATAATATTACCCCTTTAAATGATTTTACTAAATGGGTAATGGGTATTCCCTCAGCTATCAAGCTGCTAAATGCTGTAGATAGCAGCAATTAGTCATCTATTTATTTTATTCTTGTCATAATGTGGAAATGTATTATTATTATTATTCCCTTCTTTTTGGTACTGTGTGATTCACAGGGACTGGATGTTGCTGCTATCCTCACACTGATTTGTTGCTACTGACAGAGGAATTGTTTGGTTCATGTGTTGTCTTATTTTGTTTGCTTGTTTGTTTGTTTGTCTATTTTATTGAGTGCTGCCTGACAGGGGACTGCAAATGGAATTGCCCTATTTGGGATAAATAAAGTTGGTTGAATTGAATTGAAATGCAAGGAAAGAATACATCCACTCACGTGGAAATCGCCATTAGCTCCTCAGAGCCATTGTACAAAGGAGCGCAGCTTCTCTGGCTGGCTGCAAAATGCTGCATCATTTATTTATAGTTTTGAAGTGTTGAAATGTACAGTTACTTCCTAAATTATAAAGCTTCCTCTCCTCCAACGCCTTTTGAGCTGAGGCTGGCTGATATAAAATGAGAACTACTCCGGTTCCCAAATAATTTCATTTTTTTGTGCGGAGGAAATAAATCAGCAGAAAAACTTTAATAAAAGAATGAAAGTAAACATTAGGATGTGTGTGTGTGCTTGTGTATGTGTGTGTTACCTCTGTGTTATTGGAGACTGACACAGTGATGCCATTCTCATTAGGGATGTTGTTGGAGCTGTTATTAGGGGAGCTTGGGCCGGAGCCGGGGGCACTGCTACACGCAGAGTCTGAAACACAAAAAAAAATCAAATACACACAGTCGTTACTAGAAAATACAGCAGACTAAAATTAAAAATTAAAAAAAAGGACCATGTTTCTCACCTGCCATGTCGAGCGAGCGTTTCTTGGCGGTGGTGATGGGGCTGTCTCTGCGACGCAGCAGCGGACTGCTCCTCCGCTCGCTCACCTTCTGCTTCAGCCGAGAGCGCAGCTTCAGGTTGGGCTCCGAGGCTGAAAGGAGGAGAGTGACGAGTGACCAAAAATAACCGATTCATTCATCAAGAATACAAGACTGGCATCTGCAGCACACTGTTCATGCATCATTTGATCTATTTACCTGGTGTTTCCTTTTCTAAGAGGTAAAACATTAACTAACTGACATCATTAATTTGTTGTTTTCATTCAAAAACAGCTCTGCTGGAATAAATGATGTGTTTTCAGTCGATTTGGGCTTGAAGTATCGAACGTCAACGTCTTCATCTGTTACTACGACTTCAAACTGGGCGACTTTTGTTCTTGGTGCCAGCTCCAGTTCAGCCGCCAGCACCCCTGTCAGCGTCTGCAATGCTAAACAGATAACAGGCGGCTGTGCAGCTTTGGACAAATCAATCCAAAGGGTGGGAGAGTTACCTGAGCTCCAGTCTCACAGGCTTTCGGCACAAACGGGGGAGCTGCTCGCATTGATCTGTCGTCCCTGCCATCCCTGCCTCCTATTCAGATGATTTCTGAACGAGCCAAAGTCTGATCCATTTTCCCAAAGACACTGGGACCAAAAAGCAATTAGCTCTCATTTAGGAGCCATGTCTGATTACCTAAAGGCCTTTTGGTCTTTTGTGTTTGCTGTCACAGACTTGTGAATGGAAACAGGGCAAGGGGAACAGCATGTCACCTTGGCACTGGCCAAAGAGACTAATGCTCTGTGCACTTTGCCCTGCCAATCAGCAGCCTTAGATAATTTCACTATTCATAATACAATTTTTAATCATCAAAGGAGAGCTAAATCCAAATGTGGAACGCAACTAACCATGGTTATGACACAACCAGATTAATCTGCTACTTCAGCTCTTTTATTTGAAAGCTGAAGCTACAGGAACACACTGTGAAAAGCCATGTTCTCCTGGAGCAAACTTCCCACAGGAATTCTATTAGGGAGCGATCAAAAATGAACTCATTCCCAATAAGTGTCAGGTATAAATAAACGCGTAGGAACGGTGAAGTGTGAACTCTAAAGTGTGAAAATACAGAGTGACAGGAGGAGCTCAGTCCAGGAAAATGAGTTAAAAATGGTGACAAATTTATTTCTTCCCACCCCAGAATTAGATTTTTTAGAAATGGGTATAATGGACAGTATCTCACCAAAAAAACAAAACAACGTAAATTGCATATTGTGTTAATTAAGTGAAGGCATCTCTTTCACCATATAAAGATGTGCACTTTTCTATTAAAAAGCATGGGTAAAAGCCACAGCAGTCCAGCGCTAGCCCTAATTCACTGACTTTTTCTAACCTGTTTGTTCTTACTGAAAAATCATTAAGCCATTTCTGTACGCCTTTAAAAAAAAAACTCTGTAAGAAGCTGCTTTTTTTCTCTCCTCAGATTCTTCTCTATAGTTACGGAAGTCCACTTTTGTGAAAGGATGTTTTTTGGATTTTATTATTAAAATTAAACACTCATTGCTGCTAGAAAAAAAAGAGGAGAAATCATCTCTTATTCACTCTCTTTCCACTCGGAGAATAAAAGCTGAGGCTACGTCCATGAAGGTGAGACGGGCGCCAAATTTCCTCTGTGGTTAACCTTCTTTTCATGGATGACAAGAGCTTCCTTAAGTCTGGTTTTCTGAAGTGATTTTGATTTAATACTTCAAGGGAGAAAATTTATTTTTGCATTTCCAGTCCATGGGGATTTGAAACGTTCAATGTCTTGTTTTCTCAGAATCTGATCTGAGGACAGTGACTGTGTGAGGGAATATTGAGAAAAAGGGACAGTCATTAGCCTGTTCAAGGAGCAATTAGGTTGTTGGTTGCTATGGTGTGAAAGCACATTTTTTAAAAGGTGAATGATCCAGTATGATGGGATCCAGAGTAATGACAGCAGAAGGTATGGTCAGAGGCAGATGGAATCAATGGAGGAAATATCAAAAGAGATTTTCTCTGCTCTTTGAGAGAAAAATATAATGGTGCTGGTGGTGTTAATAATAGAATATAATAGAAATGCTGCTGCGAAAATATGTTTGAGGAAGAAAATCCAACACTCGAAGTGATGTGATGTGTATTTACAAAGCTTTAAAGGGATAGTTTGGCAAATTGGCCCATTGCCATAATCCCTATGGTTTTATCCCTGAAACGCCCTGGTGGACAAGTTGTGACCTGCACATTCACCACGCTATGAGATAATAATGAAACGTCATGAGACTGAGTTGTTTTAGAGGCAAATGCAGAGACTGCTTGCTGAAAAACTGCTCCCAAAGGGCACACGCATAGGCGGTTTTGCATAAATTTACCTCTAAAACAAGCCAGTCTCGTAACGTTCTGTTATTATCTCATAGCGTGGTGAATGTGCAGGTCACAACTTGTCTGTGAAAGCGTTTTGGAGTTGTTGGATTGTGTATTTGGATTCACTCTTGGAAAAGAGGTTTTGTATGTATGTATGTATTTGATGAGTTTGATGAGGAAGAAATCCCATGAGCCTCCATAGCGTAGCTCTGAGCAGCTTACGGCTCTGCTCTGCTGTTCTAAAAACAGCTTGCACCAACAATTAAAGGTAATGAACCTACTCTTAAAGGGCCAACGAGGAGTTTCTATTCGGTTATAAAACAGTCTCACGTTAATGTGGATGAATCTACGCTACCCGCACTTGTTAATGGCTCCATTTTCGATCAATATATTGTTTTGTCTCTATCATTAAATTACGGAAAGCTTGCACCAACAATCTGACTTTAATCCTTGATGAATAATGAATTCCGCGCGCGGAGGCAGCGTGAAAACACTTCGCTTCTCCAAAACTCCTCGTTGTCCCTTTAAAACTATACGGATTATGGCAATGGCCCAATTTGCCAAAATGTTGAGCTATCCCTTTAACATGGGCCAGTCAGTGTCTCATTTCATTAAAAAATAACAGGTTTTGTTTTACACTTAGGGAAGAATGAGCACATGCAATCACACATGGTATCAATGCACAAATGGTGCATTGTTGTTTTGTTATAAGTGGGCCTCAGAGCAGAGGTGAAAGGTTGTGTATTCAGACAGTGACACGGTGCTTTCTATTCATGGAGCGAGCAGTACAGTCTGGTTATCAACTGCTCTGTACAGTAGCAGTCTGCCTATGTGCCATTGTGTCCATGTGAAGCCCCGGCTGCCCCAGTTAGGCTCATCAGTTGAAAGGACAGGAATGGTACACCCTGCTCTCCCCTTGTCAAAGAGCATGACCGGTCAAAGGGTCTCAAACTTTCCCACCCCAGTGAGAACATGCGTAACACAAGGCATACTGTATGTTCATGTGATTCTCTCTCATCCCTTAATTTGCTCTGTAAAAGAAGAATTAGTGACTGAAGGCGGCTCCAATGAGGTTGATACTCGGGCTCTCAGGAAGCGTCTCTTGTCACGCGATTCACAGCAAAACGTATTGAGTTATAGTAGCTGCCGTTACCAGTTACTTGAGGATTACCACTTTAACACCTATAAACAGTCCGTCATAAACATTTAGCTTTCTGCTGTATCAGCTGTGCTATGTTACTACTGTAACATAGGATGTGCACAAAAGAGTGCTGTTGCTACCTTTGACCGTTGCTGGGAGCCCTGGGTGCCAGTCCTGTCTACTTTATGGCCAGGCGGTGATATAAAAGGGCCTCTAACCTCTCTGGAGCTGGCATTACCATAAGTAAACCCCGCAAAGCACGTCATCGCTGTGGGCAAATATCAGGGTGGCACAGGTCCCCTCCTCTCTCTGCAGTCGAGCACAATCCTCGGCCTTATAGAAATCAAGAGACGAACTGACACTCCAGGGACGATCTTTTCACTCCCTGCCATCCCCCCGCCAACATGAAGCAGGTTTTTTCTCTTTTCTTTGTCACATCACTTGTGCACTTTGCTTGATTAAGATGAAACCCAACCTTCTCTGCTTCACGTTCACCCTCCATCCTTTTAATGGTCAGCGATCGGTGCCACTCAAATCTTCCTTTCCCTCATCTTCCTCCTTCTCTTGCTACCTCCCTTCTCTTTCTCAACATCTCTAGCTTCCTCCCACCCTTTTGCTTCTTCTTCTTCTTCTTCTTCTTCTGCTCTCCCAGGGTGGAATGTGGCTGTGTGGGCCAGTGTCAACTGTGGTCTATCTGCTGTCGTATCCAACAGCCTGGAGGCTCAGAGTCAACAGGGCTGGAGCGCTGGCTGTAGCCGCCTGCCGCCGCACTAAGTGAATAATTGGACTGTAAGACGACCGCTGCTTCACAGCTACACCACCGCACACACCACTCGCACTTTATACACACACAGAGCCGTACACATACACACACCTGACGAAAAGACGCTGCAAACAGCTGGTTTTACTCTGTGAAAGCTTCTGTACTTTGAGCGCTGAAGCCTGAAAATGTGAAGATTGTCGACCACGAGGAAACTATTTTTCCAGTGGTGCATTCTGCAGAGCCTCAACACTTGTTATGATTTTTGACAAGGTTTGTCACCCATTAAAAGAAAACACTCCCTGCTACTGAAAAAGCCTATAGTTCAGTCTGTAGCTCAGCTACTACTTCAAGCAGAACTGTGTCTAGGTTGAAGTGCAGCCGGTTAATAACCTTTATTTGAATGGCACATTTCCCAAAACAAGTTCACTAAGTGCTTTCTAGCAAGAAGAACAAAAGACAGTCAGCTTGATTTAACATAATAAACCACCACAGTTACTCATTTAACTCATTTAAAATCGAGGTAATCGCTGCAAATGTGGCAATAATTGGCCAAGATGTGCTTAAATTTTGCCTTAACTGAGCTAAAAGGGGTCAATTGACTTTTTGGATATGAATAATGAGTACAGATGACTGAAAATGCGAAGGTTTGGTCAAAATTTACCCAAAAAATCTATGGCTTGCTGTTGCAGTGTACACCCAGCTGGATCGGGAATCGGTTTTATGTGCCAGCTACGTCACTAAGACATTTAGTGACATTTAAATTCAAGACAAAAACCACCGCTAAGATTTTTGGCCTTCTGTTCGTCCGGTTGGACAAGAGCCTTTCGGAACATGTTGCTAAGACATCAGTTGTGTCTTGATGAGTGCAAAGTTATGAGTGAGTACACAGAGGAGAGATCTGATGGAGTCTCATCATCATCACGGTGAAAAGAAATATTGCTGTTGTGAGTTTCTTGACCCAGAGGTAGCACATAAATTGAAAACAATAAAGGGCCAAAAATCGAGCCCTGGGGAACCCCAAAACTAATTGCTACGCTGCAAGAGGAGGTGTTCCCAACTGACACAGCCCTCAGGTAAAATCTGTCAGAGCCACTTAGTTTTAATATGCAATCATCAAACAAATTAAACACAGCAGAAAGGTCCAAATATCAGTCTTAAACACAATCTTAAGCAACCTTCAGAGAAGAGAAGAGACCTTAAGGACTCTCAGCTGCCTGCTCTAAATCTTGTTTAAAAAGCTAATTTTGCAATTATTAAGACTGTCAGCGCCGAGCCCGGGTTTCTTCAGATGCTGCTGAACGACACCTGATTCAAAACAACTCCTGAGGTGAAGGAACTATTAAAATCTAATAAAACGTCAGGTGCTAAAATGGTAAAACACCTCTCTCACTCTATTGAACTCTCATTCTGTTGAACCTTTGAACCACCTACGCTTACATGCACTCTAACACTCGCATGTGGGGGATGCTGGGAGACCTTGACAGCCTAATGTGGATGTGATTAATGGTGCAGAGCTCTGATGCCATCTAAATTATGCTCGACGTGAGTCTGCATAGCCGCTACTGGACATTACAATTTCAAAAAATGCGTGCGTGTCTGTTTAATCCTCTCCAAAACGTGAGCCTGCACAGGAGCAAATAGTCTGTAACTGCCAAAATTGAGCGTGTGTGAAAGTGTGTGCGTGTGAGACGTACCAGTTTTTCTCAGTGGGAAGTCATCACGGGGGTTGTAGACGCCCAGCACAGGGTGGTTGTAGGTGGACACGCCAGTCTGTGGAGGCGAGCTCTGGTCCAGAGAGCTGTGCTGGGTTTTGCTACAGAACACACACACATACACATACACAGTGTTAAAGATGCAGCCGGTATCACACAGAATCATATGAAACAAGGCCAAACACTGTGGACATGTGACTGAATGAGTAATCCCAACAAAGTAACTAACTTCATGGCTGTCATAGATCTGTATGATTAAAGCATCGTGCAAATGCCCTGGCAAGGCTGCAGACATGTGCTGCCATCTGTTCACTGCCTACAGAATAAGGTGGTGTTAAGCCGAGCTGGCTTCGAACCAAATGCATGTTCCTGACGAGCGGATGTACACACATGCTCATCTCTTTTCAAAAACCGAGGGGGCAGAGAGTCCAGAGAGTGGCTAAAAAAAAAAATTAGGAAAAAAAAGTACATTAAGGAGAGAGAGGCACAGAGAAGGAGTGAGACAGGACAGAGAGAGACTGAGCTGCTGAGAGTCAACACTTGTGGGTGTTTCACTGGGTCACACATCGAGATTATGTAACGTTATTTATTTGGCTGTGTTTGCATTTTATGGTTTCAGAGCACTTTATGGTGTCAAAATGAAACATGTAACCACGCAGAACATAATTAAGAAATAATGTCCAGCACTCGGCGAAACTGTTCAAATAGTTTAGGGCTGAGCAAGATGATGTTACAAACCAAGCAGTGCAGTCAGTGCAACCCAACCCGAGTGTTCTGCAGCACAGGCACATCTTCATTTCTTCTTCGCCGATATTTAATATAATATTTTGAATGCAGGAGTTTTCCTAAATGGATTATCTGTGTTTAAATTTGCATAATGGATCTCCAAGGCCACCGTTTCCCGTCTGTGTTTCCAACGCATGTGACGGACGGCAAAGAGGAAACGGCGAGTGTACACACCTGCAACGGGCTGCAGAGATGCTACAATAAACAGTCAAGGCCAGGTCTTCAGTGTTAGAGCCCCTATCATCAGGTTCCAATATCCTGCCCCCACGTGTGTGCGTGCATGTCTTTGTTCTACAACCCTCTGAGTCAGGCTCATATAGTGTGGCAGGTAAAGAAGAGGGGAAGCTTACTGATAGATTAAGACACAGTCCAATACATTATTCATCTGCTGCCTGTCAGAGAGAGATTTACCTTCCAAATTTATACTTATATTATATTTAACTGCTGGGGTTGACATTGATTTTTCCCATGTGAGACAGACAGGCGATGATGTCAAAACATGCCAGGAGGTTTTTCGCGTTACTATGTAACACACACCACCACTCGCTGGGTGAGCTGCACCACTGTGAGCAGCAGGTAGATCTTTAAAATGAAACTGAGAGAAGCTATTGCAACTATCATGTTGCAATAGCCTACTATGAAATTAGGAGATAATGTTAAGTTGAACTCAAGCATGTTAATACATCTGGTACATTTTATGCTTCAGGTTACTTCATGTACTCTTCTATAATCATCTTTGTATAAATGCTGTAATGATGAAATTGTTGTAATAATTGTTTGATTTAATGTGGACCCCAGGAAGAACAGTCTTCATCTCTATGAAGACTAATGGGGATCCAAAGGATACAATTACAATCTATAATATATGCATCTGTTGTACTTATACACAACTCCTTCCTTCCTCACTCACCGGTACCAGTAGGGAGCGTCGTTAGGGAGCCCCCCCTGGTTGAGGCTGCGCTGGGCCAGGGCCTTCTTCTTGTTCAGGACAAACTCCTGCAGGCGCATCTTCACCTCTGTGCTGGCGACGGCACCTGATGTAGAAAGGAACGGAGGAAACGTTATTATATTGAGAATAATCATCTTTTTGCAACATGTTTTATATTATTAGATATGAAAAATAAAATAAAAAAAACATTTAAAAAAAAAAACAGAAATTGGCCACATCAGCTGATAATTAGGACCTTGTAGAAAGTCTGTGCCGGAGTGTGAAAAATAGGCCAAGTTATCACGGACAGTTTTCACATGTTATCCTCTAGTCTGCTGCAAAGATTAAAATGTCTTGCCACAATTATACTGAAGAAGATTCATCTTAATATCAATATTTAGTTTCCCCCGTATGAAACAAATCCTCCTACTCCCCGATGTCTCAGCGTTTATCACGTCCTGTTTACTTTCGCCGTGCTCTGACTATTCATTCAGGTTATGTGATGTTCGAATGGAAATCTTCTACGTTATCAGTTTATATGTATTTTTAGACACCAAAACACTCACTTGACATGTTTGTGAACATTTCCAGTCAGTTTGGCTCACTGCATAGATTTATAATGAGTTTAGTCAGGTTTAAGTGGTTCGGGAGGAAAAACACAACCTTTTTTTTTTCTTTTTCTCCCTTTAATACATCGTAGAGAGCCGAGAGCTTACAGGACATGAAAGGAGAGAGCCACAGGATGATAAGACTGTCTGGATTCAACATGTTAAGTGTCTTAAACCCCTGGGCAACCAGCTTGACCCAGAGTGCTCTCATTTTACCGTAATCTTGCAGTTATATATACGACTAATTATAGAAAATGGAACAGAGATGACTCTTCTTGTGTCTTTCAAGCAGTCCATGATGGAGCATGAACTACTAGTTGACCGATCAATATGTCGACTGGCAGAATCTGAAACCACTTTGACAAATTCCCCCTCGGTTTTATATAAGTGTAAAATGAAATATATCAGGCTCCAAACACAAGCTGTTACACATAGACACATGAGAGCAGACACACTGAGTGATCCCTCACACATTAACACACACACACGGATGCAGCCTCAGTGTGTGTGTGTGTGTGTGACCACTTTCCATATAGTGTGTAAACTGCTCCCAAGGACTCCTGTCCACTCTCTGTCAATGAACTGTTGAGAGAAATCCAGCAGGCAGCGGTAATAACTCAGCTTCTCCGCCGCCGCCAAGCCCACCAGCTAATACAACTCACCACAGTACACACACAGCTTCTCCAAGGAAAATGGAAACACACACACACACACACACAGACATACACATCTGAATGCAGACAAACACACTCTGTGAATGGAGCGGTTCAGACCCCCGACACATGAGACCAAACAGGCTGATTGTCAAGACAGGAAATTCATATTTCTGTCTCTCATCAGTGATATTCACATGAAGAAGCAGCTTCAGGTTGGAAATCTGATGTTAAAAAGTATAATCTGCTCATTATAGCAAATATTATAATGAGAAGAATGAAGGAGAGGAGTAAAACTGGATGTTATTCAAGAATTATTCTATCACAGTGCTCTTTATGTTCAATTTTATTATGATTATTATTATTAACAATATTATCTTTTTTTTCTTGTCTTTTTCTCACTTTAAATCTGTGTGAGTGATCCTATGTGCTATTTATTATTATTTTATTGTACTACTTTATTACACAACTCTTGATTATAAGGGTTAATGTGCAAGTGAAAAAAGTGAATATGAAGGGAAATGGATTTGTCATGATACCATTGTGAAAAAATAACTAAAAACTAAGTAAAAAAAAAAGAAAAAAGAATTCAATTTAACACGTATGAAAAAGTGTTTTAATGAAAGGGAACATGTAACAGCTCCAGAGAGGTGAGAAGAACAGATATCTTACTCTCTTGTCCCCGCTCCTTGTTCTTCAGCAGCTGCAGCTTCTGCTCCCTCTGCTGCTTCTCCAGCTCCTGCTCCAGACGGTGGTTCTCCATCTTCCTCTGGTGCTCCAGCAGCTCCTGCTGGTGCTTCAACGCCAGCAGCTCCTGTTGTTGCTGCAGGTGGGGGGGAGGGGGGTTAGAGGAGGAAAAACACAGGGGTCATGTTCAAAGTAAAAATTTAAAAGCTGGCAATCTGATGCTGGTTGGGAGAAGAGTGGAGGATGATTGCTGCGCGGTGACTACTTCAAACTGCATGTTCCTGCAGATTCAAGGACACTTTTTGCAAACTGCTTTTTAGGCTTTTTAAGGTGGAACATAAGATACCATCGTTACAAGGAGGACACTTCAATCAATTCATTCAATTCTCATCCTTGAGCAGCTATTTGCATCCCACTTCTTGTTTTGCCTCACTACAACATCACTGAGTCCAACAGGTGTTTCGAGGAACAAAATAAAACCTTCGCAATTCTCCAAAAACCTCAGGCCAAAAGCTTAAGCTTTTAACTAAATATAAACACTTTAAGTGGGGGATCAAGACACATAATCCAATCTGCTAACCTCCTCATCACTACAGCTTTTATAGATGCGTGTCACTCTTTTCCTTAAACACAAAAATCTTTCTTCCAGAAGCTGAATATAAAAACGCAGAAGAAACAGACTGGATTGTCTGTCCCGTAGACGAAAGGTCGTCAAGATAAAAGCCGGTGTGTTCTCACCAACGCTTTCTGAAAGTGTCCTTGAACGAGACCCAGAACTCAGTGTGAGTCACTGTGGGCGAGAGAGCATCAATTATACGCAACAAACACACACGCTCTCACCTTCTTCTGAGCTGTAATGCGTTTTGACGACCTAAGGCACCAAATCAAGAGCCCCAATTACTCTTTAATGTCTCTGTAATATACAATAAATAGGCAAGCTGTCTGTGCTTGCACTCAGCCAGCCACATAATGACCTCTCTCTGACGTGCCAAGGAATCGACACTTGCCCCCCCACCCCCTCTACCCCTCCAACCCCCCGTCATCATCACAACCCCAATGGCAATATTTGATCAGGTACTGTAACTGCACGTAATCAACATTTAAATGCTGTAAATAGACGTTCAGTAGCTGGGACATGTACTTGTGTTTACCACGCGAGTGAATCGAATGTTTGAGAGAGAGTGTGTGTAAATGAGCGGATGAAGGTGAGAGGAAGGTGAGGCGTGAGAAAGGCTCCATCAGCTCTGCAGCTGGCCCACTTCCAGCACCAAGCCTCAATGCTTTTTTTTTTTTTTTGCCTTTCAATCTAGGTTGGGGATCTGGGATTGAGTGGGTGGGAAGGCTCAAAGTAACCTCCTCACCCACATACACACACAGACACACACACCCAAAACCCCTGTGGTTCAACAGACCAAAGATCCACACACAAACTTTCCCTTTTTTTTCTTTTTTCTTTTTTTTTGCCTTTCGACTAATGCTCTCAGGAGCATCAGGAATATCTCCCACTCTGTGAGTTTCCTGTTGTTAACATGCAAGAAATGTGTGTAGGTGTGTGTGTGCATGAGTTTAGTGCACTGCTGCCCCTAATGTGGAATCAAACTGGGCAAGTGTGTGACAGTGTGTTTGCTGACATTTGAGAGGGTGTGTATGTTTTAATGCCTGTACAACTACTCTGTGTGTGTGCGAGCGCGCGCGTGTGTGTGTACACAGGGGCTGTGAATGGGGCTGATTGAGGCCAGGCCTCCCTGCTCAGGCTGTGCGTCACTGGCCTCCACCTGAGTGGTCCTGCAGCCCCACCACAGGCCAGACGGCCCCGCAGAGTCAGACAGCATCCCTCGTCCTGCAGCATCACAACAAGCAGCAACATCGCACTGAGCAAAGACACACAAACCCATTAAGACCGTTCACCTGCAGAAGCGTGGTGAGACGAGACCCGGAAACATCCACAATTATTTCCCATATAGATTCTGATTCACGACAGATGCTCTCGAGAGGCGCGAACAAGACGTGTCAAACAAGCAGCCAGAGGCGGAACGAAAAAAACAGTACACAGAGCGAAAGGAAGAGAGGAAGGGAGACGGGGAGGAGAGAAGAAAAGAGGGAAAGTGAGAAAACAGAGGAGGAACAAGAGAAGAAAGAAAGAAAGATATGGTAAGAGAGGGAAGCCAGGAAAGAATAAGGTGAAAGAAGGAAGTCAAGAGGACTGAAAAACACAGACCGAAAGGAAGGGAGACAGAGAGGAGTGAAGAAAAGACGGAAAGTGAGAAAATAGAGGAAGAAGAAAGAAAGAAAGAGAGAAAGATGGATAGACATGGAAGGATAGGGAAGCAAGGTGAAAATATGAAAAGGAAAAAAGAGAGAAGAGAAGATGAGGAAAGAAGTACTTCAAGAGGACTGAAAAACAAAGAGCGAAAGGAAGAGAGGAAGGGAGACAGGGAGGAGTTAAGAAAAGAGGGAAAGTGAGAATAGAGGAAGAACAAGAGAAGACAGAAAGAAAGAAAAAAGAAATATGGAAGGAGAGGGAGGCAAGGAAAGAATAAGGTGAAAATATGAAAAGAAAAAAAGAGAGAAGAAAGAGAAGATGAGGAAAGAAGGACGTCAAGAGGACTGAGAAAGCAGGCAGAAAGCAAAAGGACGGAAAAGAAGGTAAAAGGAAAGATGGCAGACAGAGGAAGGAAAGAAAGAGGTAAGAAATGATGAAAAGAAAAAGCGACGTCCAGACGTCCAGTCTGAACCAACTTCCACATGAGCAGTAAAAATGATTCAACTCAAACTTGCCTCTCACTTTTATCACTTTTAACACTAACGGCACTAGCAAGTAGTTCAGCCGTGTGTGAGATCCGTCTTCCAGCAGAAACACTTGTAACTAAAACAGTGGAATATTTTTATACGACTGCGGCCCCACAGGAGCACGTCGCTGCTCTCACGGGCCCTGATGTATTAAAGCTTCGGAGTGTGGGCGTGCTGATCTAGATTCACTTTGTATTTCCAGGTCACTACGATCTGGTCACATGATCCGAAACTTGTTCTGTTGTGTGTCACGTACTGTTCGACTTGTAACGTCTATTTTCTCTCCGTGCCTTCTCCTGCTCTTTCTAAACACACGCTATGTGTTACTGGATGCTCATATATCAAGTGAGAAGACAGGTGCATGCGAGTTCAGTTATGCAACACAGCAGCAGTGTTATAAAAGTTCGTCTTTTCGTTCTGTATTTTCTGCACCCAAACACATCTTTGTACTTTGCTTTTATCCATCCCTGAATGAATGAAGCCAAAGTGGCTCCTTGTTCTCTGCAGCAAACAAAGTGAAGTGAAGCTGATGGAGCTGCTCTGTCGGTGAATTCACCCTCTTAACGAAGAATCCAGTGGCAGGAGAAATTAAGAGCTGCCTCGGCTTTGTTTTCCCGAATTTTGAATCAATTTGGGAGACTAGTCCATTGCTGGGATGATTATGGACAAATAAAAAGGTGCTCCTGCTCTGTTCCACAGCTTTTACTGTGTTTATCTACATGTTCCGACTGCAGCTTTAAAGGGATAGTTCAAAATTTTGGCAAATTGGCCCATTGCCATAATCCCTGTAGTTTTAGCAGTAGGTTTGTTACCTTTAATTGCCGCTGCAAGCTGTTTTTCGAACGGTGGAGCAGAGTCACAAGCTGCTCAGAGCTACGCTACGGAGGCTCATGGGATTTCTTGGTTTCCCTCATCAAACTCATCAAATACACAATCCAACAACTCCACAACACTCCACATTCACCACGCTATGAGATAATAACAGAACGTTACCAGACAGAGTTGTTTCATGCAAAACCACTGATGCACGTTCCCGTTGGGGGCAGTTTTTCAATCAGTCTCTGCATTTACCTCTAAAATGTTTTGGAGTTGTTGGGTTGTGTACTGTATTTGATGAGTGTGATGAGGGAGACCAAGAAATCCCATGAGTCTCCGTAGCGTAGCTCTGAGCAGCTCACGGCTCTGCTCCACCGTTCTACAAATAGCTTGCACTGACAATTAAAGGTAACGAACCTAAGACTAAGACGTGACATACCTTAATGTGTTCCTGGAGCTGGGCCTCGTGCTGACGGGACAGCTGCTCGTGCTGCCGCTGGAACTCTGCGATGAGGATCTGCCGCTGAATCTGCTGCTTCTGCTTGAGAGCGAGAAGCTCCTGCTGAAGCTGCTGCTCGCGCACCGACGCCCCCACCACGCCCCCGCCGGCCTGGCCCGACCCACCGAGGGGGCTGGGCGACTGCTGACCGGGCGGCGACAGTGAGGACACCTGCTGCTGCTGCTGCTGCTGCTGTTGCTGGTGGTGATGGTCCACGCGCAGATCCATGGGGATGGCGGCCGGAGGGAGACGCAGGGGCAGCGCCGAGTTGATGTCCACTGACGGAGATAAAAAAGAAACAAGAGGTTTGAATGCAGAAAGCATGTGTGTCCTTTTCATCTGCTGAGTTTATAATGGCTACGTTTAAACAGGAAACAGATCGAAACACTTTGTAAATCACTGTGACACGTTCATGTGCAACACATTGATCCTCTGAGGCACAGTGGTGTTTGCACAGTTAGTACAAGTGCACGGGGAGACGCTGTGCAGCGGAGAGGACTTAAAATCAAAGCTCTTCAAAGTGTTATTTAATGCCTCTACCTGCACAGTGACAGAAAATTAAGCAGGAGCAAAAAGATGAAAAAAGGCATCAAAATCAAATGGTTTTGAAAGTGATTTTTCTACAGTTGTTCTGCATTTAAATAATATATATAATACAACACAGTACATTTACTGAAATGACTTATCGAAAACCTAAGCCTGTTATCTGATATCAGAGTGATAAATCAAATTAGAAGAGTTTGGCCTGAAGATAAAAACACATTCATAGTCATCGTGTGCAAGATGATAAGTCTCTGTCATTGAGAATTATTGATTGTCATTTGAGTCGTGGCTTCAAACAAAAGGTCAACATCTTAAATATGTAAACATGACATCCATCTCTAAACTAAAAGGGCAGCAGGTCAGTCGCCTTCCCTGACCTCTGACCACTTCGTCCATCTCCATATATGCAAAAAAAAATTAAAAATCTGCTGCATACATCCGACGCTGCAGGTACACATGGAGCCCAGCAACAGCTGACAAAGATTGCATTGACCCGGCGAGGTGCAGGCCTCGAGCCGGGCCCAGCCACCCACAAATCACTGCACAGGAAACCTTCCAATCACGCGGCTTCCTCCCCATTAAATCTGAATAAATAGGAGTCGATTGGCTGATTATTTACCTACATGTTTACTGAGAGCGCGGCAAGAGCCAGATACTTGCCTGGAACTTAGCTGTGTTATTAAAGAGGCAAACACGCCACCGCTCTGCACACTTAATAGCAGGGCTACCGACTCACAAACAAACGCACAGATACACTTGTGCAGCCACTTGCGCGAGGAAATACAATGCGAGTATTATCCTGTGGCAAATGCACACTTATATATTCTTGTCGGTTGCACTCAAGTCTTGAACAAAATCCCATAAAACACAATAAAAGTGTGGAAAAACCTTCAGGAGGGCTCTGATGATCATAAATGCTACTTATATTACTCAGACCCACAACTGAGTTGAGGAGTGTCAGACAGGAAACAGACACTTCTCTTTCTCTAGTAGCACCATTATAGGAATATCACTGATTTATTTTCATTTCCACTTCAACTTGTGAGCCGGGGACCACGTTTCCTGCATTTGTCGGGCCCCAAAACAGACTCTTCAGATTTGATCCACGATACATCAGCATCTCAGTCGTGCCACGTTTGACAAGTAAAGCCGTAAAGCATTCATAGAGGATTCTTTAAATGGACTGCAGACATAAGCTTGGAAAGACCTTTTTTTTCCCTTACTTCTGCACGTCATTCTTTGTGTAGATGTTATCGCTTATCATCGGCCTTCTTTTTTTTGCGCCTTTGTGCAGCAGGTGAATTGCACCCTCGCAGTCATAGTCATGCATGCCACAGGAGAACAGAGCAATAACATGCAACAAGTCCCCGAGGACCGCCGTCATGTGTGGGATGACAACAACATATGAGTCAGTAGTTGACGGAAGAGGGTTAGGGACGCGTGACAAACACTTTTAATGAGAAGAGAATCTCACTTTCAGACTTCTGTAATCTGATTCAGAAATCTGCTTTGAAGCCAGCCAAAGTGGAAATGAATGAATGTGTCATCACCTCAGTCTCAATTTCCCACAGAGAAAAGAAGCTACAAGATTTTCAACTCAGGCTACCAATGATCACAGCAATTTTTTTTTGTTTTTATGCCACTCTTGTTCACTTGAGACCTGAGGAAAAGAGTCAAGCTTGTTAGTAAACGACTAAATCCTCCGATCATGAATGAGTCTGTAGAGAAGGTTTGCTTTTGCAGGAGTTTGTCTATTTCTTGACTTGAAGGGAAGTTCTTTCTTGTGGTTGTGTCTTGATTTTTATCTGGATGCGTGCGATCCACTTCATCGCTTCACAGTCTGAGACCCCGAGCCGACGTCTCCCTGACTGTTCAGGAGCCTTGGCTGACAGCTGAAAGCAGCAGGGACTCCATATTAAGTCTTCAGGTTGGGCCGCACGCTGACGTCAAAGGTAAACATGTGCTGAGACCGGTGACGTCTGAGGCGATAAAAAAGACTCATTTTTTAACATTCAAACATTTTTTCCCTCGTCTAATCTTCCTTGCAAAGGAAAAAAAGCTGATATGTATTAGAGGAGTATCAAGAGGAAAAATTAGAAGCACAGAGCCGGAGAGATGTGATCATGACTGAAAAACTGCACTTGTCAAAGCATTGCAGCTCCGGTCTTGGCTAATGCAAATCCATAACTCATCCACACACACACACTCACACTCTCCTTGTACAAAATGTTCCTCCACAGCTATTGAGTCCCTGACACAAACACAAACAGCCTCCAAACACTTATTGATAGTGACGCACGCAAATGCACAAAACACACCTCGCGTGGTATCTCTGTCACGGCGGCGGCGCTAATTGCTCCGCGCACAAAAGCGGGAGATACACAGAGAGAGAAAGAGAGACAGAGAGAGGTGGGAATCTGTGCTGTCGTTACCCATCAGTGCTCTCCTCCTCCTCCTCTTCTTCCTTTTCCTCTTTTCAGCAGCCTCCTCTCCTCCTTATCACTGCACCTCCTCCTCCTCCTCCTCCCTTCTTCTTCCTTCAGTCTGTTCCAGGGAATGACAGTACAGTACGCTCCCTTTCCTCTGCTGCTCATCGGACTTCTCTTCTTGCTCTCTACCTCCGTCACTTTGGCTCTTCGTTCATCCCGTTGCCTGTTTTAACCTGATGGGCGTCTCTCTTTCTCTCTCTCGCTCTACTCCTTTCTCTCTCCTCCCCTCGTCAGTCGTTTGCCCAGTGGTGACATCACAGGGCAGTCTCAGGCATGCAGCCTGTTTATTCTGCAGCCCTCTGCTTTTCCAGGAACCAACGTCACACACGCACACACACGGAGCACACACTCTCTTTCGCTCTGTCTGCCTCTCTTTCTCTCCTTCTCCTCACCCTCTCTGCTCTTTTCCCCGCTCGACCTGCTTTCCTTGCTTCTCAGGCCAAGGAAAACCCTCCACGCCAGTTTGTAGTGCTTCAAATGTCTCTGCCTCCCTCTCCAACTCACTTGCAAACGTCCCATTCGGCTGCATGCAATACCCCCTCTAACCCCCCCACCCCCCTCCTCCCCTACTTACAGCATAATAACCACCTCTCCCCCCCTCCTCCTCGCGCTCTCTCTCTCGTGCAGTTTAATACTCTGTGCTCAAATTCCTGGCCTGGAATTTGCCAGCATCTCCCAAACAAATAAAACCACAAAATGGTTTCAGGTGAAGCCGAGTAAGGACTTTCCCCACAGGGAGGCTCCCCCAACATATTTAAATTCTGCAGGATCATAATGTAAATAAGGTGTTAGTATGAACAGAAACTATTTGTTTCATGTAAGACACATCTGTAAGTGCAGAAGTGCAGGAACAGATGGACGTGTTTGGGGTCACAGAAGCATCTATTCTTGTTTTGGGTTGTTTGACAGACACATACGTGTAAGTATGGCTCAGTACAAACACTTCATTGACATGCATGGTGGTGCGTACACTATGCAGGTTTAAAACAGCACCGATGGCCAAGGAGAGGTCCTGGCTGCCACTGGACTAAGATAAACTCTGATTATCGGCACATCTCTGTATACAAGCGGTGACGTCAAACACGTACCTCAGTTTACTGATGTGTGACCGATTGGAGACAATATGGGGGCACGCGGAGAAAAGCAAAACAAAGACAAACGTGCCGTCTCGGGCGACAGCGGAGCGGCTTCCAGGGATCTTACACAACTGACAACTTCACCTGGATCAGCGCGAGTTTGATGCGAGGAGTTCATTCCCATTCTGACGGTGTTTTCTCTGAATAAAGTTTCCTGCAGCATCTAAAGCCTGATTCAGCACAGACTTCACAGAGAGGAGACCCAGTGTTTCTGTCCCTGTTCTCTTCTTTCCTTTGACACATTGACAGTCTCCTTAAAGGTCCCACACAGTGAGATTTCCACGTCTTTTCCTATTATAAATATAGTCTAGGTTCTATATTAGTAGTGAAAGCATCAAAGCCTCACTCCACAGAGTGATGCATGGAGCCTGTATTTAGAAACAAGCCATCGGGACTTCCTGCACTTTGTGATGTCACAACAAAACAGTCACCACTCTCAGCCACACACCTGGATCCACCATGCAATCCACCTTTTTTCCGAACGTCAAAAATGTAACGTTTTGCTCTTCCGGTGGAATTGTATGTTTACATTTCCATGGTTTCAGTAGTTGTGGAAAAGCATGGATCATCATGCCAGCTTTTAACAATGGATATCACACAAATGGACATCCATTGTTAAAAGCCAGCGTTAATAGATCATGCATTTACCGCAACTATGACAACTACTGAAACCTTGGAAACGTATACATGTAATTCCACCAGAATAGCAAAACCGGCTTCTGTTTTTGACGTTCGGAAACTTGTGGTTATTGCAGATTTTTGGCTCTGAATGCACAAACACAGTACCTTCATGTAAAATACCAAATAAAAGGGAAGCCATCCGTTTGATATGCAACAGACTGTCCGTTCATGGCATTATTACAGGTTATTGGACTCTTTGGAGCTATTTTCTCTCTCTGAACCGATTCACCCCCCACCCCCACCCCGTCTTTCAGCAGGTTCCTCTCTCTCTCTACCCTCTCCTCGTCCTATCCTCCGGCCCTTCTCCGCCGTCCTTCCCCGCTCGGCAGCTCCCTCCCACCTTTCTTCCCTCCATCTCCCCGCAACAAATCACAATCTGTTTACATCCCCTCGGGCACCCTCAACAACTCTTCTGGCTCCAATTGCAGATCTATTTATACCAGACAATGCAGAGGGCTGGCGTCTCTGATTTGAGACTCGGTTCACCGAGTGTATATCCCACGGTCGGACTGCCGGAGCTCCACACTCGTTAGGCTTAATAGATGTCATACTGAGCCGGGAAGAGCGGCTTCAGTAAAATGTGGCATAGGTCTTTTTAAAAAATAAAAAATACGCACAAAAAAGGGGAAATATTCTGTAAAGGGTTTCACAGTGAATTTCGCAGCAGGGCGAGAGGAGAGGCAACAAGTAGCACATCTGCTAATGGTGGAAAAAAGCTGTAGTTGGCTTACTGATTGGTCTCTCAGGGTGGGTTGGATGAACATTGCCGTACCTTACGTTCTCCCGCTGACTCTCACAGCTGCTCTGAATTAGAGTTTTGCCTCTGTGAAAGCTCAAACTCTTGGAGACGATAAGAGCTTTCTCGGTTACGGGCTAAGCAAAAGGCTGATTGCGATCTTGCCCCGAAATGGCACCGTGACCTCCTTAAGGAGAAAAGAAAAAAAAAAAAAGGAACAAGACGGAGCTCTGACAGCAGAAGTAAAGGAACGGGGAGGGTGTGACAGAGGGACGTGTCGAGGTGCAGCGAGTCCTGTTCTGCCGAAAGCAAGCTCTGGCTTGTCGCGGTCTCAGTGACATCATACAACAGTCTGCAGCGTCGCGGCTCAAGAGGAAGGAGATGGGTGACTGTGAGGCAGAGACATAACACATGAGACACAGAAAGGGACGACGTGTGAAGGTTGAGGTTTAGTACGTGCATTTCGGCCTCTGGTCCACCATCTGTTGTGTAACATGTCATTGCCTGGGACAGCACTGGTATCAAGGAGAAAGAACACTTTTTTACCAAAGCAGTGATCCAAATGCATTACTTCAGATTATAGTCAAATTGTCATAATTATAGCTTCTATATGTGGAATAGACTGGATCAACATATTATTTCTTTACCTTTATGCAACATATTGTTGGAGAGATGGTTGTACTTTTACTTTAAAATCTAAATCTTCCTCCTGTATTTTTGTGCTTTTATGTGGATAACCTGGACATTTCTATGAAGAGAATTATAACTGAACTCATTTTTCAAAGAAAGAAAACAGTGAGTAACTCATTTTGTCTGATAACAGTCTACAAACCAAAATGATCAATTGTAGAATGACATACATGCAGCAAATCAACACGGTAAATTACAGAACTGCTTTGGTTATTCTTTTTTCCTCGAAACCAAAATAGTGGTTGATTTATTTTTTCCATTGTAATGACACAAGAACAACGTTACAAAGGAGAGAAAGCAGTGAAGTCCATTGACTTCGACTGAATATCTCCTGATTCACTTTCTGTACTAATGGACTTATTGTTTCGGCTCTAATTTCAGTTTTGCAAAGTGAAATGATTGGTTAAATGAATCATGACAAGAGTCGCTGAAATCCAACAGTGCTGCTTTGAGTGAAACCGAACTCAGGTGTTTTCTTTGAGACACGTAACTTGACCCGCAGGTGCAGCAACCACTGCTTTGCATCCATGCAGCGCGTGCACCAGCATCTGATTACACCGAGGTCAGGCCACCACGGTGTTGGAAAACACATTCGCGTTTACTGTGAGGGAAAACACTCGGGGCTGGAGTGGAGGGATGCAACAACTACCAACGCTCTGAGACAGGTGCACTCTCCTCTTCCTGCGAGCGGCGGATCCAAAACGGCGCGGGTCACACACACGCGCGCTACTAACTCCCCCCACCCCCCCGCGGCAGCTCCGTATCCAAGACAACAGATTTCGAGAATATGTGATGAAGTCACTCTAGTGAATTTCAATATTTTATCAGCCTTGCCGGAGGCGCGCGGAAAATAACCCCAACAACATGAGAGGATGTGCGAGGCCTGCGAAGAGAGACGAGCTGGGTCAAAGTGAAAATGAAACTTTGTTGTGTTTTTTTTTTTGTTTTTTTTTAGCTCCAGCAACAGGCTGGCTGAGATCACTGCTGTGTTTAACAGCACCTGCCTGCTTTCTGCTGCTCTGTGAATTCATACATATCTACAGAGCAGCACAGGCGCTAAATTATGAAGCAGACTTTTACTATTTTCATTATTTTTTAAGGCGAAAACCCAAATTGTTCTCTGTGGTATAAAATGAACAGTTTAAGCGTACTCATTATGGAATCAGATCATGCATTATGCATGTATAACTTCAGACTCATTTCTCCTTCACATTCTCTCATCTCCATCTGCCCCTTTCATTTCTATACTCTCACCTCCCTCTGTGCTGCTTCATCTCTGCTCCTTCCTCTTCCTCTTTCCCTATGATCTGTATCCTCGTTTTCACTGGAAGCTGTTGTACATACAGTGCAGAACAACAGAGACAATACTTGCAGCAGGTGGGGATACAGAGAGGAAAATATATAAAAAGGTAGCTCGGATTTGTTTTGGGGCCGTTAAACTGTGTCAGAAACTTGCAGCGAACACATCACTGTTGGATATTTTTGGAAGGCGTTCCTCCTGAGACATCCGACAACAGTTTCACGCAAGCCCACAAACAGAGCGTCTGCATTCAGGGGCGCTGGGTTCCCGTTCAACAAAATGGCACTGTGAGATAAGTGCACGGGGAGCAAAGCGTGGACTCTGCAAAAGACTCATTAACTATCAGTTGCATAAACCGTGTCAGAGGTGCAACTATCACAATGCTGCAGAACACATGACTGGGCTTCACAGTGAAAAAAATACAATTTAAAAATCACACACCAACCGGACACATCCGAGCATGCAAAGTCTCACAGGATGTGGTTAATAGTGAAATCACGTAGGTGCACACACAGGCTTTGGTTTATAGGAGCTAATGCACACACACACACACACACACACACACACACACACACACAGACCAACCTGTTGGGATGTGGTTTAGCGCCGATGTCTTCAGAACCTCCAGCGGCTGCTCCTTTCCCAGGATCCCCTCTGTGGGAGAGAGAGAACACTCCGCTTCAAATATGGTCCGCAACATTGAGCCGGGCTTCCTGCAAACCAGGCGGTTAAGAAGACCACAGTCCGAGAGAGAGGAGAAGGGGCTTCAGGTCATCTGCACGGCGGCCAGCGCATGCCGCGGCGCCTCTACCGCCACCTGAGAAACCGCCTGGTCCATGACTGTGGTTTTTTTTTTTTTCTTTTTTTTTGCAGAGATGCTTGGCTGCGGTGGTGCGTTTACATGCGCTCGGAGTCGGAAAAGGAAACGCCGAGGGAGCAGCAGCCTTCCATCGGCTCACTGTGTGTGCTTGTTGTGTGTGAGTTCGCTGTGCGAGCGGAGGGATGTTGGGGCTCGACTGATACTGCCTGTGCTCAGCATAGCAAATGTGGCTGGCAGCAGCGGCAGTGAGGGATGGTGGGGTGGGGAGGTAAGGGGGGGTGTGGGGGGTGCAGCGGAGAGGAGGAGGAGGAGGAGAGGGAGGGAGAGAGGTAAAAATAGCTCACCCTTTTGTGTATAGCTGCACATGCGGAGCACGCACAGACGCACACACACACACAACGCGCATGCATGCAGACACAAAGACACCGTGGTGCTGCTGCACTCCTCTCCCGTGTGCGTGTGTGTGCGTGCATGTGTGTGTGTGTGTGTGTGTGTGTGCATGCGTGTCCGTGGGTGTGCGTGTGCAAGTGTGTAGGCTGTAATTATAGTGGCAACATGAAAAGGCTTTTGTAGCTGCCGAGCCCTGGGAAGACATGGCTATAAAAAGCAGAGCGACAGAGAGGGTTGGTGGAGGAGGAAGAAGAGGAGGAGGAGGAGGAGGAGGAGGAGGAGGAGGACGTATCGGGTGGGGGGTGGGGGGGTAAGGAGGGAGGAGAGGAGGCTGTGGAAAGACGGAGGAAAAACAACGAAACGGTGAAAAGAGGGAGGAGAGGAGAGCGGATGGAATTGACATGCATGGCGTCTGCACACAAATCTACGGCTACAACCGACACACACGTCCTCTATATAAGGATGTATTTTTAGTACCCATAAGCACCTGAGCCATATATACTCTGAGCACACGGCTTAAAGACATCTGAGGCTGCACAAACATGCAATTATTCCTTTGGATGGGAGATGAAAACCCATGTAAAATCCCTTTGGAGGAATAAAAGAGACGAAAACAGTAGAGCGTCTCACTGTGCGTGATCTATTTCTGGAATTCTCCCTGGACCAGACTGGCAAAGACACACACACACACACACAAACACACACACACACTTAATTAGCCATGAAGCTGGAGGATGCATCACACACTGATTATGTGTGTGTATTCGTCTCGCACTACATTGCATGAATGGCTACGCCCCCGATGCGCCAGTCTCCGCGAGGACCTTGGGTGTGGACTCATCACGTTTGGTCGTGTTCAAACCAATCTCGACACACATACATGCACATGCACGCAAACACGGGTTTTATTTGCCTAAATCCAGATGTTTCGCTTGCCTGTCTGGTGCTTTTATGATTTAAAAAAAAGAAATTAAAACAACCTCAGAACAGGTGCACATTCAAACTTTTTTTTGCGAGAGAGAGCGCGCGGGTTTTTTGGATCCGTCAGGAAAACGCTGCAGGAGCAGGCGGGAGGTCACGTCCCTGCCTCTCCAAAAACAAACAGATTCCCATCAATGATAGTTGATATCTCTTGATGAGCCTATTCAAATGACACACACGCTGCCGTGGGGGTTTTTTGCAATGGAAATGAGCTGCATCTGTGTGTGATGACACCTGTGGCTTGGGGAGTAATCCTACGCCTGTTTTTGCACAAATTGCTGGTGGCAGCTTTACATCTCCCAACTTTAAAGTGTGGGTTATTAGCATTGGTGGTGGGGGAGGAGGAGGGGGGGGAAGGGAGGGGCATTTTTGTCTGTGGTGAATTAGACAAGTGTACACGCTCGGTCCAGACCGCACGGCTGACACCTGAGACGCCCGTGGAGGGAGCGCAGGTGTGTGTGACTGAGACAGACAGCGTTGTAATGAAGCAGCAAACCACCACACACTTGCAGCGAAGTGCCCCCCCCCCCTCCCATACCTTGGCAACAGGGTCCATCAATCTTGAATGTAGCCTAGTTACCCAGCAGCCCCCCCCTCCCTCCCGCCCTCCTCCTCCCTCCGGCTCCCTCTTTCCTCCCTCCCTTTCTTTCTCTCTCTTTCTCTCCATCCTCCTCTCTTCTTTGGTCCCACTGGGCACGCATCAAGAGACGGCGAGCTATAAATAGCCGCAGCTCGCCTCAGGCAGAGAGTCAGTCAACTCAAGCTAATGCAGCTACCGCTCGTCAAAAAAACATGCATGTTATGATCGGCGCTGTAAACGAGGGAAGGATGCAGCAGCAGCAGCAGCAGCAGCAGCAGCGATGAGGCAAGAGACAGAGCTCTCTTTCTCTTTCTCTCTCAGCTGCGTTTGCTAAATGTAGTTTTGTGAAAACACGCAGAGACAAGCGAGCTCGACCCTGGGGTGTGCGCTGTATGTTGACAGAGGCCTTTGTTACGCAGGAGCATGAGAATGAGATGTCTGTCCGTGCTGCCGCGGCGTTGACAAAGACAGACGGCGGGGCAGAGAAAGAGAGGAAGGATGCTCCGGCCTCATTACATTCAGTGCACTTCCGTTCTGGCTGCTTCGTCCAGGGTGACTCCAGTTAGCAAGGTGATCCAGACAGGAACAATACGATTAATCAAACACGCCTCTCCTTGAAGAGCCTTTTCCTCTGGGTCGCAAATTTGCTTCCCGAGGGCACCGCGCTGACGTCATGGCGACTGATAAAAGAGAATGGGTGACCCCTGTATGGGCCGCCACCGGTTTGCATCCCGCAAAACAGCCAGGAAACAACCATCTGACCCTCGTTTCATACCGGCAGAGCCATAGAAAACACAGCGGTAATGTCATTTAGCGCTTCTTTGTGCTTCTTGGTGAATGCCGTCATTTGATTTAAAATCGCAAATTAGTTGGAAATTGGTAATTAGGGCCGCTGGTGTCTGTTGCGCGTCCAAAACTGGTTCAAGTCATGAGTTCAACAGATGAGCAGAGGCCAAGAGCTGGAGGTTAAAGCTGGAAAAGTCACAAAAAAAATAAAACTAAGATGCATGTGAGTGAGCTTCAGAAACAAACTGTTGGTTTTTCAGTGTCAGCATTGATGGTAAATGACTGCAGCTCAGATTTATGAATTTAATATGACTGTGAGTGTTGGATAACAGCTCTGTGTGATTTGTTGGCTCATTCAATATTTAAGGAGTTTAGAAGTTTTAAAAAGCAGCAAAGTTACAGGCGTAGCTGCAGATAAAACCTGACACATCAATCCAACATATTAAGAGTAAAACTACGTTTTGACTAGAAGATGTCTGAGCTGCATGCTGCAGGTTGTCACAAATTAATGATCATTTCACCACTGATGATCCTTAATCCATGATCGTGCTAAACTAGGAGATTTGTGATGCAACTGTAAAGACTTGGTAGCCTTACCACAACAAACACCCACAGTAAACGAGATGACAGTTGCTCTGCAGCTACTAACAGGTGCACCATTTAATACGTGTTGTGTTTTATCTTTCTTGACTTTTTCAAGTGTTGGAGCACAGAGATGGCACTTTGATCCAGTTGCATAAAGCCAGGGTCTCCGTCGTGCCCAGGCCAGACGTCCGTGCTTCGCGTCAAGCCCTGTGGAGCGCCTCGTCAAAAGGCACATGGATCGGGCTCCGAGGCGGCGGTGTAAACCGTAATTGCCGCTGACAGCTCGTTGGCAGGACACAGTATATCCAGTTTCTCGGCTGGGGCGAGACAAAAGACACGGGGACAAAGGGTGCGTCCCGTTCCCTTTCATTAGCTCATGCTCCCCCTCTGCAGTCTCTGTCCTACTATCAATTAAAAACAGTTTTTCTAATGTACCAGGACATCGGCGCCGGATAATGGCCATGATTAGGTGTTTGTTTTTGGAGGAGGAGGATGGGTGCAGCCAGACGAGGTGGTGGGTGCTGCACAAAGGACAAAGCGGGGCTCGCACATGTTGGGGGGTCAGCCGTTGCACAAGATCTTGCTCAGCGATGGCGGCCGTGTTCAGCCAAGTCGGCGGCACATGGGTGGCCAGGAACCTCGTCTCTCTGCTCACGGGGGTCCGGCAAAGGAGAGGGAGGAGGGAGCGTCACGCCGCCGAGGTGCATTTTGCAATCTGCTACAAATGAAGCTGTGCAGCATTAGAAAACAACATGTCAGCACAAACGGACGCCTTGAAAATTACCCTTGATGAGGGCTCATCATGCTTGTATCACAATGACCGCCGTGCAGAACAGGCAGTCTTCGTGTCATGCGTGCTCCAGTCGGCGTTCAGCTGCACGCACGACACACACCACGACGAGCTGCTCGGCCGTAAAGAGGGGAATCAACACGGGAGACCAAAAATAATGATTGTTTGTTCGCCATGAATGCCCGTGCACATATCTGGTGTGTGTGCTGCTAAAAATAGACTCAGGGATAAGCCGGGCCCTCTTTATTGCAGTGAAAGCTTTTAACCCCTTCACCCCTGGATTTAAGCAGTCTGATGTGTGATTGCACGCGTTTGGAGGACAGGATGAAAAGGGGTCAGCGAATGTACATTTAATGCATGAGCCATTTAAATATTTTGGTCCTATTTCCATATCTTCTTCACTTTTATTCCACTTGATTCTTAACTTTTCAGAAGATGACTCATTATGGAACTTTTTTTGCAGCTCTCCTCAACAGTAACATATCTGGCCTGTGCCCAGGGAAGCCATAGCCGTACTGTGGCAGCGCTGCTGGACCAGTTATGAGTTATGCATCTTGCTCAAGGGCACCTCAGTTTCCTCACTTTCATTTTACTAGGAGAGGGGGGAGAGAACCAGCCCAATGCAGGGCAAGTGATCATCCCGCCCCGTTCCTTAAATCTCCACACCACCGCCGCCCCGTTAATAGTATCTGGCAGGTGTAATAAAAAGCAGATCCATAATATAGACTTATAGCCATCCAGAGATCTGCGCTTCAGTGTTTATCAAAGACGGGGGTTGAGATGGTACGATGGTCTGGATGAGTCAAAAAGGGCAAATTCTAATTATTCTGGAGGGATCTGCAAAAAAATGACAATTCAAAATCAAGAGGAAAAAAGGCATGAATGGTAATTTAATGAAGCAAAATCCGTGACAAAAATAAATCCCTGAGAGGAAATATTCCTCAGTCTGTACTGCTCATTATACTGTAAAAGTGAAGTTTTAACAGAACTTGCACTAAGAAGCCCACACGACTGGATTTTCATCATGACAACAACCACCTATGAAATATGAGCTAGACGCTGCCTGAGGTTTTTTTTTGTTTTTTTTGTTAAATCAACACCTCAGATAGACGACAAACAAAGGCCACGAGTGTTTGACAGCTCCGGCTCCGGTCCCGTGCAGCGCGCCACGCCGTGTCCCCTGGGCCGGTTTTCCCAGGGAAGCAACCTCACACCAGGGTACGTGCATGTGTGTGCGAGTGTCACTCACTATCTTGTCTGTAGTACTGTTTACGTCAGCGGCTATCACTCGCTATCCCTGCCAGATCTCCCTACTGATCAGATAATAAAAGTTCACTCACAGATACACACACAAAGACAATAATCAGCAGCCACACACATACACACCAGAGTGGAAGTTTTGTGGCGTACTGCTTCTCATTTGGTTATCATATTATTTAAATTCTGGTGGGTCCTTGAAAAACCCTCCCTATATAAATAAAGCTTTGAATTCAACTGAATTACTAAAGCTGGAAGCGTAGCCTACAGTTTGTTTCCCTGCACCCTGAACACTGAGCAGAGGCCATGTGCACTTAGGACTTATGCAAAGTCCATGACACATTTATTTGAGGGCCAATAAAGCAGATGCATATATTTGGCCTTCAGTCACACACGTATTCATAATAATGCACACTTAAAAGCGTGCATCATTTACAGCTCTCTGTTGCACAGATGGCCACCGATCCCCCCAAAATTTCATCAGCACTCCATTGTTCCTGCAGTTATTGCTCTTTGAAGAGAGATGTGCTCGTTTGCTTTCTCATATCAGCGCCGTGGGTCGCAGCGTGTCCTGCCTACTGTCGATCACCTGACTGACAGGCTCGCTGAAGAGGAAATAAAGTTGTGAAAAAAAACATCTGGCCACATAAGCTCATACTGTAGATCCTGGTTGATCACTTGTTAACTGTCTGGCCATTTGTTTTGTGTTTACAGACCAAAAAGAAAGAAAAGAAGTTGCATGTAGTTAAGAAATGTTAGGTAAATAAACTATAAAGACTCTAAAAACAGTTGTTTCCTTTGAACCTGTCTCTATTTCTAATACGTTTTAGTTTTTCATAAAAGCTCCTGACCTGTCTCATTTGTTTGTACCCATATTATATCTAACTTCTTGTATATATTATCATACAAACTGCTAGACTTCACATATTTTTCTTATAAACAAACTTTTCTCTTGCTATTTCTTCATATTTACCATCTAGTGCTCTAAATTCTTTCACTTTTGCCTCTGCTACAACGCTGTGCATCGTAAACTTCCCCGGCTTTGTGGGGCAAATAAAAGGAATATATCGTCTTATCTTATCTGATGACTTTATTTCCCTTCACTGTTTTTGTTGTGCTTCAAAGCCGTATGGAAGCCGTTGTGCTTGTAACCTAGATACCACTGAGCCTTCGAGGAAAGGAGCACTGTGTCAAGTTCACCAGTTCAAAGCTGTAAAAAGGTGCTCACACCCACACAGATGCTGCAAAATAAAGCAGTAAAAGTCTCATCTGAGTGCAGTGCAGTATATTTACAGCTGTGGACTTGTTTCTTGATAGTGTTCATGGAATATTATCACTTTTTTGCATATAACATAACCTCTCATTCACAAATAGTCACTTACTATACCTGGAACTATCTTACCAACTGCTTACTGGGCAGAGTGTGTATTTGTGTGTGTGTGTATTTGTGTGTGTGTGTGAGTCATGTGCAGGCCTTGTTCTTGTTCCAGCGGTAAACACTGCAGACTTTCCTGGAAAGCCGGTTTGCTTCTGACTAAGACAGATGAAAACAAATCATTGCCAGCGAGTGGCATCACCTTCCCGCTTTAATAAGACGCTGTAGCACTTCGGGAAGCTGTGTGCTCTCTTTTTTTATGAAAAAAACCCCTCAAAACTCATCATTCCAACATCTATAGTTTACTGTTTAGATCTGCCCCTGGTGCCGATGCTCCTGTTCAGCTGGCTTGGGAACATGACTTTAATACTTCATTAACACCTTCTCAGTGGAATAGTATCTGCAGATCTGCACTGTATGCTTCGAAATTGTACAGTACAAGATTTTATGCAGAGCTTACATTACCCCAGTTACATTATCCAAAATGAATAAGGAACACCAAGGCTTATGCTGGCATAACTGTGGCACCCGAGGCACATTGCTTCACCTACTGGGGGACTGTCCAGCAGTTAAATCTCTCTGGGAAGACGCTATATATCATATATGTCATCACTCTTTAAGGTGAAGTTCCCTATTTGCCTACTTGGTATGAGACCAGTCAACACTGGGGGAGCCACAGTGGGCTCTGCACTCTGGGCCGTCTTACCATCAAAACAGTTCATATTCTCATGAACTGGAAAGTTCACAAACCGGGATGTTTCACCAGAGAGTCATGGTTGGGAGAATTCTTGGATCTCTTGAATATGGAAAGGGCAGCATGCCTGCTGAAAGACTTTGACCAAAAACTGGATGACCACTGGGACATTATTTATAATAATCTCATGAACTGATTTGCCGCCCACACAAATGATGACACAAATGATGAATATGGCACATTTTTAAGAGCAATACGAGGAAATAATCACTCTTAAAGGGATAGTTCAACATTTTAGCAAATTCAGGTAAATTCAGAGACTGCTTGCCGAAAAGCTGCCCCCAATGGGAACGTGCATCAGCAGTTTTGCATGTATTTACCTCTAAAACAACTCCATCTCATAACATTGCGTTAGTGTGGTGAATGTGCAGGTCACAACTTGTCCACCAGAGCGTTTTGGAGTTGTTGGATTGTGTATTTGATGAGTTTGATGAGGGAAACCAAGAAATCCCATGAGCCTCTACAGTGTAGCTCTGAGCAGCTCACGGCTCTGCTCTGCCGTTCTAAAAATAGCTTGCACCAACAATTAAAGGTAACGAACCTACTGCTAAAACTATAGGGATTATGGCAATGAGCCAATTTGTCAAAATGTTGAACTATCCCTTTAAAATAAAATGATTTACACGCTGCCTTCTGGATTTCATCATTTTCTTTCCCAATGAATGTGAGCAAGTAATTCTTACTTTTCTCTGTATTCATTTAAACTGGCCAGTGCATAACGTGAGGCAGGAAACAGACAATCTAATCTAGCAAATTAATTACATAATTTCTTATCCTGATTTTGTGTAATTGGACAAGAAACTTTGAAGTCTACATTAAGTTCATTTCCTCTCAGTTTTGCATGACTTTTTTTTTTTTTACAATGAGAGAAAAGTGCAACAGAAGATTTGCCACGTCACTGGGTGTCAATTGCAGTGTGTGTGTGTGGAAAGGAGTAACAACCAGGGAAAGTCATCAATATGATCGATCTGCAGAGATTGTTGGTTGAGTTAACAATCACTGATGCTGCTTAATGTGTATCCTGAGCTTACATAGGGCAACAAAAGATAAATCATTTGGCTATTGAGCGACTCAATAACGCTATAACAGCTCAAGTCTCCCCCCTTCTGTTTCTATATGTACTTCCTCAGCTATGTTCTACATGGAGATAGCTGTTTGGTCTCCTCGCGGATGTGGTCTAAACCCACAGGGATGTGGTTTTCTGCAGCCTCCCTCCATAGCTGCATGAGCAGAAACCAAGATTATCACCAAGAACTGATAAAACGACCACAACCACAGAGGTGGCGCTGAAAAGCAGAAGCTAACATCTCAGGATGAACCCTGAGTGGAGGCATGTCTGAGTCAGGGACACAGCAAAATAAACCTTGAAGCAGATAATAAAGATACTGATATGTAACTAAGCAGGTAGTGTTAGCTCACTGCCATGGTTGTGGTTGAATATACCGTCTGTGTTTATTCCATATTTAGCTTTACTGCTACCAACAAGTGCAATGTGTGATGGAAACCAACACGGTCAAGGCGTTAGCTCATCGCTAAACACAAGTGTAACACAAATGTGGTGGGCTAACATGCTAAAGTGATGGGTACACAGAGTAATCACTCCTGTGCAAACACTGTGACACAGCCGCCCGCGGCTACGCCTGCAAAAGGGCCGATGTGAAGGCCTTATCAGCATGACCCCCTTTTGTTCTGAGAAATATAAACCCAACAAAGCGTTTTACATTTCTCTTTTCTAGGAAGAGATTTATGGTAAATGATATTTAATCTAAAAATCCCACTGCTGCTGTAATAAAGAAAATGAGTAAGTCCTGGATCAAAAACACGCGTGCTGGTAAGCTCATTTACAGATTACAAAAAAATGGCACATAAGCAGCCGGGCACGCTCAGAAACACCCGCCGGAGCTGCATGAGGTTGAACACACACATATTTAGGTCTGGTACATGATTGGAAATAAGTGCAAAGCAAGCTCAGGAGAAAAAAAAGTTGGCAGCTTTGAATTGCGCTGCAAAAACAACAAAGCCGTGCATGTGAAAGTCTCATTGTTCACCCCGGGTACAAAGACAATGTTGTCTAATTGCATTCAATGTAAAACACATTCAATTTAACAGGGGCAGAAGCAGCAGACGACCCCTTATGCAACACGATGCCACAGGATCGATGTCCTTGCATCCCTCCCGCAAAACGACAGATTATTATTATAACAGAGAAATCAACCCGACAGAACAGATCCCACCCTCAGCTCGCCGCCATAAACATGTCAGGGAGAAAAGAAGCCACAGGAACGAGCCTGACAAGCGGTACAAGGCCAGAGTGCTACACATTCTTCACATTACATGTCTTTTAAAGCATCTTGGCTGCCTGTTCCTGCCTCCCTCACTCCCTCACTCCCTCTCTCTGCGCGCCGAGATCCAACAGGACTGTTTCGGAGCTGTCATTCAAATGAGAGAAGCAACACCTCAAATTGACACCCACACTTGGCAGCGCTCTGAGGGCCGAGTCTGTCTCCTCCGAGGGCTTTTCAGAGGCAAACAAGACAGCGAGGGAGAGAGAGCGAGCGGCTACGGGTATGACTCGTCTCTCCTGGACTCACACAGACACGAAAAGATCGTGGCTAGTCTTGTTTTGGTGCGAGGTGAGTTAACGCCAGGGAGATCCCGGGCTCCGCTGGGAAGCCAGCTGTGGGGATGAGAGAGGGCAGGGTGGGAGTTTAAAAACTGCTAAATCTTGTTATATTTTGACAGGAGCTGGTTGGCCGATGCAACCGGCGGGCAGAGGAGGCTGAAGTTTCCTGCCTTGGCTGCGTCCAGCTCTGGGCATCGAGTCAATATCACTGTTTGTCTTCTTCCAGCAGAATCGTATTGTGAGCAGATAATGATAGAGGAACTCTGTATTATTTCCTGAAATTATACAAAACAAAAGTTACTGCATAATGACCTTCCCACTGAGCAAGCAACGTCCATGGACGTCCAATACAGGTTGAAATCACGTCGGCCCGTCCAGGCCATGATCTGGACGTCTATATGACAGCCAGAATTAGTTGACGAATGACATTGAGACTATACGTCCACCCTGGCCCGGTTCTGGACGTCTATAGACAACCAAAAAGAGTCGCAAATAGACGTTCTGCTAGGCCTTGATCTGGACGTCAATATGACAACCAGAATTAGTTGATATATGACATTGAGACAATACGTCCAGCCTGGCCCGGTTCTGAACGTCTATAGACAACCAAAATGAGTTGCAAATAGACGTCCTGCTAGGCCTTGATCTGGACGTCAATATGACAGCCAGAATTAGTTGATATATGACATTGAGACAATACGTCCAGCCTGGCCCGGTTCTGAACGTCTATAGACAACCAAAATGAGTCGCAAATAGACGTTCTGCTAGGCCTTGATCTGGACGTCAATATGACAACCAGAATTAGTTGATATATGACATTGAGACAATACGTCCAGCCTGGCCCGGTTCTGAACGTCTATAGACAACCAAAATGAGTTGCAAATAGACGTCCTGCTAGGCCTTGATCTGGACGTCAATATGACAGCCAGAATTAGTTGATATATGACATTGAGACAATACGTCCAGCCTGGCCCGGTTCTGAACGTCTATAGACAACCAAAATGAGTCGCAAATAGACGTTCTGCTATGCCTTGATCTGGACGTCAACATGACAGCCAGAATTAGTTGATATATGACATTGAGACTATACGTCCGGCCTGGCCTGGTTCTGAACGTCTATAGACAACCAAATTGAGTTACAAATAGACGTTCTGCTAGGCCTTGATCTGAACGTCTATATGACATCCAGAATTAGTTGATAAATGACATTAAGACAATACGTCCAGCCTGGCCCGGAACTGGACGTCTATAGACAACCAAAATGAGTTGCAAATAGACGTTCTGCTACGCCTTGATCTGGACATCAATATGACAGCCAGAATTAGTTGATATATGACACTGAGACAATACGTCCAGCCTGGCCCGGTTCAGAACGTCTATAGACAACCAAATTGAGTTACAAATAGACGTTCTGCTAGGCCTTGATCTGGACGTCTATATGACATCCAGAATGAGATGATATATGACATTGAGACAATACGTCCAGCCTGGCCCAGTCCTGGACGTCTATAGACAACCAAAATGAGTTGCAAATATACGTTCTGCTAGGCCTTGATCTGGACGTCTATATGACACCCAGAATGAGTTGATATATGACATTGAGACAACACGTCCAGCCTGGCCCAGTTTTGGACGTCTATAGACAACCAAAATGAGTTGCAAATAGACGTTCTGCTAGGCCCTCTGGATCTGGACATCAATATGACAGCCAGAATGGGTTGATATATGACATTGAGACTATACGTCCAGCCTGGCCCGGTTCTGGATGTCTATAGACAACCAAATTGAGTTGCAAATAGACGTTCTGCTAGGCCTTGATCTGGACATCAATATGACAGCCAGAATGAGTTGATATATGACATTGAGACAACACGTCCAGCCTGGCCCAGTTTTGGACGTCTATAGACAACCAAAATGAGTTGCAAATAGACGTTCTGCCAGGCCTCGATCTGGACATCAATATGACAGCCAGAATGGGTTGATATATGACATTGAGACTATACGTCCAGCCTGGCCCGGTTCTGGATGTCTATAGACAACCAAATTGAGTTGCAAATAGACGTTCTGCTAGGCCTTGATCTGAACATCAATATGACAGCCAGAATGAGTTGATATATGACATTGAGACAATATGTCCAGCCTGGCCCAGTTCTGGATGTCTATAGACAACCAAAATGAGTTGCAAATAGACGTTCTGCTAGGCCTTGATCTGGACGTCTCTACGACAGCCAAAATTAGTTGATATATGACATGGAGAATATGTCCAGCCTGGCCCGGCTCTGGACGTCTAAGCAAAATGAGTTACAAATACAGTAGATATTCTGCTAGGCCTTGATCTGGACGTGTATATGACAGCCAGAATTAGTTGATAAATGACATTGAGACTATACGTCCAGCCTGACCCGGTCCTGGATGTCAACAGACAACCAAAAGGAGTTACAAATGATGTTCTGCTTGAAGATTATTTTTTATTACTTGTATAACTCTAATTTTTATGAAGTAGTGTGTTTTTGGAATGTCCTGTGAATTCACAGTCCAACATTACGAATTATGGTGGATTTCATTTATTTGAAAGGGAGAAAAACCAGCACACTCTGAATATCTAAGAATATCTAAGATCCTTTGGTGATCTTTAATGTAGGACAGGCAGGTAGACCTTTCTTTTTCAATGTGAAAAAAAATGTGCTTTCATTTATTTCCCATTTTGTAAATGAAACATTACTATATCTTTCTCTGTTTTATTCAAGCACATGAAAGTATATCTGTATAAATGTGGAGCTTTTACCAAGGTAATCTCTGTTTACAGTTCATGGTTTTCGTGCACTTTAATATTTACATTTTTCGAATTCTGGATGTAAATATAGGAAACTTTTTTTGCATTGCTGCCAATTCACCGACAGAGTTGCCTTGGGTGCTATCCCCAGAGCAGCTTGTATATCAGTAAAATATAGGCTACTGTATGGACAAGGGTCCTCAATTCAATAAAAGTGCATGGCAGATCCCTGGTAGAACATGGAAGCAAGAATCAGGTTTGAAGTTTGACCCAGCTGCGGCTGATGTTGTCTTCATTTCTACACGTGTGAACCAGTGTGAGCCCAGAACTTCATAATACATCATTCAAAATATTCAATCAAAAAACATGCATGGAGTGCCGCATCTTTGTCTCTTGTCTCTACCTCTGGTGCTCTTCAGTGTCAGAAACACTTAATTCAAAATGTATTCAATGAATTAATTAAAAATACAATGTTTCACTTATTTTATTTAATTCATGTATTTAAAAAGGACAATGTACATAACATCAGCTCTTTTCTCTTTTGATCATGAAGGAATCAATGAATGATATTAACTAAATGCACACATTTATTGGTTATAAGCACATATAAAAAAACGTTGAAGTACCCATTACTATGTTATCATAGTAAACAGCACCCATTGGCTGTCTCAACCTGAGCATTTGACCATGATTGGTTAGTTTGACTGTCATCACAGCGCGGCCAATGGGCGCGCCTTTCCGTCAAATTTGAAAATACGCGCTACTGCAGCTGGGAAATGGTAACCGCGACAATGCGCATCACCGTCATGTGGATTTTTTTATGCCATGGATGAACGGATAAAGTCATGGACAAACCGTCGGGCGGAACCTGGTCGAGACCAAGTGAATTTAAATTTAAATTCTTCAAAAAAAGAACAGGTAAGATAATATTCCTCTGTTATTATTGTGACGTTTGTGTGCCATCGGTTTCAGTAGCTCTGTGTGTGTGTGTGTGTGGGGGGGTGTGTGTGTGTGTAGGTGTGCGTGTGTGTACATGTAGGTGTGTGTCTGCGGGCGAGGTAACGGACGTGGAGTTGGTTAAACGCCGATTGTAATTGCGACCGTGGCAGTTTTTTTTCTGCATCTTAAGGTGAGGACGATATTGCAACCAGTGCAGCTTCATTAACGTGTGTGTTGAGATGAAAAACTACCTGCCATTAGCACATGAGCTATACTAATAGTTTCACAATGTATTAAGTAGCGAATTTCAGTATGTGTTGCTACCAGGTCTGAAGTCTGCAGGTAAATGAATAGAGTCGGTGAATAACAGAAAAGTGACTGTCATATACTTGTACAGTTACAGAGGATGAGGAGGAGCAGCAGAACAGCAGATGTTTCCTGCACAACCTTCACTTCATCTGGACTGAGTTGTTTCCAGTCTGCTGCTCATGGTCCCTTCGGACTGGTAAGTAATTGTCTAACTAATACTAATAATAGGCTATTACTAAAGGGATAGTTCACCCAAAATTCAAATTTCACTCAACTCACCCTCATGTCAAGAGCTGTGAGAATTTTCAGAGTCCTTAGTTCCTTCTCTGAGTTACAGGGGGGTCCGCAAAAAATGAAATAAGTCTATATTTTAAGCTTGTTTGTAGCGGAAGCTAAGTGTCTCAGTTCACTGCTCTTCCACTGACCGGCGGAACAATTTCTCATTTGGGGGCTTCAATACAAGAGGGACATTACAGACGAGCAGTATGGAGGTATTTGGATGTTTTTTGGTGTGTCTTTTTGGATGAAGAAAGTTGGTTGACAACCATTATATGGACAAATACTGCTGCGTGGACCCCCCTGTAAGGCACGGAGGACTTTTGGGCGAACTATCCCTTTAATTCTAAACTGGAAACAACCTCTTTTTTCCTGGCCATTGAAGAAAACAACATTAACTGATATGAGATGGAGTAGCATTAAATTCTACTAGGCATAACCTTCATTTCTGACCCTCTCTGTCTCTTACCAGTCTGCTGAGATCAAGAACTGCTCGGCAAGATGGTGTGATGCTGTTTTGGGGACTTCAAAATATCAACAACTTCACTTCATGTCTTCCTTCAGCCTGGTAGGTAGTGTTCTTCATTCACATATAATTCCACCTGATATGAAGAGATGTCCTCATTGGTTTTGTCTTTAGGTTCATATGAGGTTTCTAAATTTCCCTATAGGGACCAATAAAATATCTATATTTGTTTATGTAAACACTGATGTGTGTAGGGTAGATCACCGTTCAAGAACCTCCCCACATGACAAATATCCCAAAGTACTAGATGTGAAATATGACTGAATATTCTTTATGTCCAACTGTATTTTACACAGCCAAGGACCTACAGCAGTGCTCTACCTGTGAGATCATCATGCTGGAGAACCACAAGAGAGCAAAAGATGCTGGGGAGTTCAGCACACAAACAGGTAGGAAAACAGACCAAGATCTACAGCAAATGCAGTTTTGTTTCTAAATTTTCAGTTTACAGTAAAACCTATTTCAGATTAATTCAGTTTTATTTGTATAGCACCTCCCCCTACAGAAGTAATGAACAAACTAGGAATTAAACACAAACACAGATACACACACATTGAGATGAAACAGCTAACGCTTTCAATACAGTTACAGATTACCGTATTACTGTTTAAATTTTAATCATCACATCTCTGATGAATGTGTGTTATGTTCAAGTCAAAACTAGATGGAAGGTGACAGCCCTGCTCTATAGAATTTTGGCCCTCATTTATCAAACTTGTGTAGGATCTGATGAAGAACAATCAGCATATACTAGTTGTCAGTTCTAGTTGCCACTAGTTCTATCTTTCATCAGGTGTAAAGCACAACTTAAATAGCCTATCTTTGCTAGTTTGAGACTAGTGCAGTGGTGCACAACTTAGGTTGGACATTAGAATGCAGCAAAGGATGCCAGAGCATTATTTGTACGCATAATTTAAATAATATAAAAAACTAATTTTTTTTCTCCCCTCTTCTCTTCCCTACATGCACCAAAGAGCCAGCTGAATACTAGCAATTGGAAGGTGGACGTCTCTTCATCTGCTACATACCTACATCTGCTTCATCTGCTGCATGACTTCTGGTATAGAATCATTGACCTCTGTGATGTTTTAATTTTACTCGTTATTACATTGCATTGTGTAATTGTTTTTAACAACTGTTTGTGAACAGTAGTTTGTTGTAAATTTAAAGCTGAATACCTTACACAGGCAATGATGTTGTGTATTTTACTTTTAATTAAGTTGAGCTTAAAGTCTTATTGACCTGTCAAATGCATTTATATTCCTCTGTACTGCTTCACTCAGTGTTGACTGGTGGACTGAGATTCACAGCCAGCTAAACTCTTCCTAGCACGTAATCCAAGGAACAGGCAGGTGTTGTGATTGGATCTGATTTAATGCCAGAAATTGTGAAACTGTAACAAATACAGAAGGAAAAATTACCACAAGGTAAATAATACATGTATACATAACGTAGCCTGCTAACAGCGATAGCTGACCTAGTAAAGATCTAGGGCGGAGTCCGCGATAATAACTCGCTCGTTAATAAACAAATGATAAACCACAGGAATGTTTGCAATGTACTAATAGTAGTAAATAATGTTTTACTCACTCATATTGCCACTACAAAGGGAGACAAACATGAGGAAAGAAAAGATGCTACGGAGCATGGATGTATTGTACGGAGCATGGAGAAAACAACAACAACCCAGGTCGCCTACGTAACTTCCTGAAAAACCCAAGGATGCAAAAACACATTAATGAAAATACGGCGCCATCTAGCGGCCGCAAAATGTAACTGCATGTAAAAATGAACACAGTTCCATGACATCCTCCATTATATTATATTTATGAGAAATGTAACAGTTTGATCTGAATCATTAAATAGTGCAGTAAGTATGTTTTATTGTAGTCATGTATTTGCATTTGAAATCTTTAAAGTAGCAGTTTTCCTCCTGAAATAATGTCTTCTGGATGTTCAGCCTAATTATGTCTTGAAAAACGTTTTTTTTTTTGTCGATGTTTGTCTATGTGTTTGATTTGTTTATAATTTCCTCCTGTGTTGTACACAAAAGGAGATGCTTTTGTTGTGTTTGTTTTTTGCTTTGTTCTTGTAATAATAAAAAAATAAAAAAGTAAATAAAGCGTATTTTAATGACGTCCATATAACATCCAAGATAACACATCTACAGAACGTCTAGAAAAGACATAATAAAAACGTTCATTCTGGCTCCTTAAATGACGTCTTTTGGAAGTTTGATAATTACATCCTGACAACGTATTTTAATGACGTCTATATAACATCAACAATAAAACGTATATCCAACGTCCAGAAAAGACGTAATAAAAACCTTCATTCTGACTCCTCTGAAGACGTCTTCTGGATGTTCAATAATTATGTCCTGAAAACGTATTTTAATGACGTCTATATGACATCTAAAATACACATCTATTCAACGTCTAGAAAAGACGTAATAAAAACTTTCATTCTGGCTCCTCTGAAGACGTCTTCTGGACGTTCAATAATTACGTCTTCCGTTCAATAAAACGTATTTTAATGACGTCTATATGACATCCACAATAAAACGTATATTCAACGTCCAGAAAAGACGTAATAAAAACTTTCATTCTGGCTCCTCTGAAGACGTCTTCTGGACGTTCGGAAAACACGTCTTAAAGACGTATTTTGGACCACTTTTTGCTCACTGGGTTATGTCGTTTTTTTTTACACATGAAGTTCAGTTCATTCTTGGAAGCACTGATGCCGAAAATAAGGATCCAAAATGAGTTGCATTATGGGAAAAGATACAGTATCTCAATCCCTGCATCTTAAATCTCCTTTTTCTTGTTCTTCAAAGCGCTCTCGATGGAAGCTAACAAATTAAAACTTAATGATGTAAACTACTCCAACTATCTGCCTTGCAATCCATTCACAGCTGTAATTTTACTCATCATAACTCTATCCTCGAAGCTTCGGAGACCCTCTTAAATCATAAAACTTCCTCCTAATGAGCTCAGACAGGAATTAGGGGAAGAGTGTGAGAGTCTGCACAACCCGTTTGATTTCATTTCTACAAGATTTCCAAAGACCGACAACTTAAAAACCGCACAAATCTGCAGCACTTAATTTAAATATCATAAATATGTTTTAAAGCCTTTTAGAAACCCCAACAGAGCTGTATATAAATAAAATCTTTATCACAAGATGAGTTCAAAAACAACCTAGGAAAGGACTGTGAGCGTCTGGGTGTCTGGTTTAATATTATAATCACTTCTGGAATCAAAAAAGCGCCTGCAGGCAAATTAGCAGCCTTAAATTTAGATGTCTTTTTTTTTTCTTCAAGTCTTGTGGATATTTAATTGCATTCAAGCAAAATATTTCTCACAAAATATGCAAAAAAAGTGAACAAAGCGAGCGTGCAGAACTGATTCAATTTTCTTTTTTATAAAAACTTCCAGACTCAAGACCGAGGAAAATTAAGAGCATTAACGCTCGTACTTCGCTGTTCATTCACACTTATTTAGAAAGCTGACAGTATTCAACATGTCGCTGCACAGATATCACTGTCAGAAATCATTTCTTGGGATTAGCAGGGCATTAATTTTTGCCAGTGTTGGCTGCGCTGGAGATGAGTGGACGTGTGGAGGAATTAGAAAAAGCTATCTAATGACCAGTGCTGAGCCGTGCTAATCCAAGGTGGATCTAACAATATAAAGCGCTTGGCCCTGCTTGGAGACAGGGAGAGTGAGCCGACACCGTGGCAGTATGTCATCGCAGCGTGCGTAGCGTAAGTCATGGAGCCTCTCTCTGGTGTGTCAGTGATGGAGATGTTGGAGGGCTGAGGGCTGCAGCCTGTGCACATCCCACGGGACCCGGCGGTTACCTCAGCTGCGGTATTTATAGCGCACACGCTCCCAGATGTACACAGCAAACATGGGCGACACTGTCAGACACAGTACCACAACGACCCGGGCAGGAAGCTCACCTTTTTATCCGCCAGCTGTACGCCAGATTACTCATCAGCTGGCTAAAGCGTCTAAACTGAGCTTGATTAGGTGTTAAAAAGGAAAGCAGGCTCTCTTAAAGGACCCTTCTTTTTTTTTTTTCTCCTCGCCCTCTCGAGCACATTCATATTGAATGAGGCAAATTAACAGCCATAAGACCAGATTAAAATGTTTTATTGCGTTTTAGCGAGCGGCAATCTGTCTGTGTTCCTAATCAAAATGTGCACATATATCAGCACGGCAGATGTAGCGGCCCAGAGATTCCTCTTCATGTGACTGTACCGAGCAGCCACGTTCTCATTACTCCACGCAGTTACAGCCGCTCTCTATCGGAGATTCCCAGCATGCAGCAGTGATGGATCGCCGTTTCTTTTCTTTTTTGTCTGAGAAGATACCACAAAACTACATCGACTGTCTGCCTCCCCGCCGCGGCTTTTTAAAACCCTCCTTGAAATAAAATTGATTTTACGTTTTATCCTTCACTGACAGATAACTTTAATTTTAAGCCCATGGTGAACAGCTTTCACCACCGATGTGACCCACACTTTAGACTTTTTAATGCAGAATCAACCTCCAAAAATATTATAGAGCAGCTGCAGGAAATGAAGAGGATAAAAATCGAATAGCAGCTGCATGCACTGATCTAACCTTTGCTATTTATAACAATAACTGTATTTATATAAACCAAAAGAACAAATAAGAGACAAGTCACAAACAAGTGCCATAAAACCACAACTCCGAGCAACACGAGAACCCAACAACAAATTGAGACCAGGGCAACGCAAATTAAAATGCAGGATGCAGTTGATTGGGATAAGATGAGATGGGATTAAAGAGTTAACAGAAGAAGGCATAAAAGTAAAACCAAAAGCATCTGAGTAAAACTGTGAGATAAAAGGGGCGTGACAGTAGAGTGGGAAATAAAACGTAATGTAGAACACTTCCGTGGCATGACGGCCGTGCCAAGTCATACTGTGGGTTTGCATCTTCGTTCTTGTTGGAAAAATGTTCAGCAACTTGAAAAAAACAACAACAACACGTGTAACAAAGTGACAGTGTTCTTACCTTGGTGGCTGTGTGACGTCATGGCCGACAGGTTGGTGAGCTGGGCGTCCACGCGACACGGCGAAGCGAGCACCGGGCTCGGGGTGTGTAGTACAGAAGAGATGTGTGCGACTGATTCACAGGGAGGTCGCTGTCCCGCCAAAACTGTGGATGTGGAGTGTGTGTATCTGTGTGTGTGTGTGTGAGCACGCTGGCTGATCCAACGCTCAGGAGAGTCCCTCAAGGATCCCTCAAGGCTGGAAGCAGGAAGCAGACGTCCAGCAGCAGCCAATCCCCATGAGGCTTTTAACGTGGTTACTCCAATCACAGCAGCAGCTCGATGTCTCACACCGATACCAACCTGACAGAAGGAAGGGAAAAAGCAGCATATTACTACTTTACTTCCAAAAAATAACATCTAGTTTCTTACATAGTAACACCATTTTCCGTTTTCATCTGAAATGTGAAGGTTTTTATTTACACTGGTTCCATTTCAGGAAATGAGGATCTGTGAGGAAGACTTCACCGTATGAGCGAAGGGAAGTGAGTCTGTATCCGGAGAGAAAAAGCTCGATATTAATGTCTCTAACACAGCACGATACGATTCAAGTTATTTATAGTATTGATTTTTCAGTGACATTAATTTGGAGACGCCAACTGTTGACTGAAGTCTTGGATTAAACCTAACGGTATAAAGCCAACATGTCTTGGCCATCTACAGCTCCTGGTAGAAATGTGACAGTTTTAAGTCCATCGGAGCAATTACATTTTGGTTTTGAACAATGCACCTGGACTATTAGCCTTTTCTACTTTCACAATGGAGTTTAAACTCTGGTGAGAATAAAATAGAAAGTGTCACATAAAAAGCCAGCGTGTACTTTCATCACTTCAACGGGCAAATTATGTGATGTAGCCTCTTAAAAACACTAAAATACAGTCACCAGGCAGATTCAAGGCCACGTTCAAAAACTCAACACAACCTCGGGTTCGACCTTGTGCTCATGCTGCATGAAGCCATAAACCAATCAGGCAATAAATTACTTGTTCCAGACACAGTTCCTTTTTGACTAGGCGGCTCGGAGATTTAGAAATAATACGGAAAAAGTAGAGTGTCACTTTCTCTGTAGACGTTGTGTTTGCTTTAGGAATAAATGCTCTTTTTCTTTGTTTCTGGAGGTGACTGACTGGTCACTTTGTTGTGTCTGAAAATAAACGATTGTTCTTTTCTTTGTTTTGGGACAGTGGCTTGAATTCCTCGAAGCCTGGAGCAGGAGTGTCAGATGTAATCACAGCTTGGGCCCAGAGCATCAAGTCGACTTCACCGCCACAAATAGAAAGGGGTAAAAAACTGCCCATGGCTTGGTAGGTCGAAGGGTGGGGAGGGGGCGCGGCATAGGCATGGAGAGGGGGGGTGCTGTGCATATTCACGCTCTTGTGCATGTGTGCGTGTGTTGGCAGAGGTCTCAGAGGTCCTCAAAAGCAGGATGCATGCATGCATGCATGCATATGTGTGTGTGTGTGCGCATTTGGGGGGTGGGGAGGTGGGTCTCAAGACAAGAGAGACAGACAGTACAGCCGCAGGATAGATTGCCCCCCAAAAAAGTCGGTCACTGCACAGTGCTCGCACTCCTGCGCTTTGTGATGGAAAAGCGAGACAAGGAGGGGCAGGCGGGGGGGGGGTTATGAACGCGCGTGTGTATAGCTCCACTCTCCAGGGGGGCTTCATGCAACACCATTCTCCCAGGGCATCTCATCTGTCTCAGGAGGGGTAATCGTGTGTATGTGTGTGTATGTGTGTGTGAGGGGGTCCTAGGCCATTGTCCCTAAAAAGAGGCTTGCTTGATGCAGGGTGACAGATCTGGGGAGACATTCCCTGGAGCCCAAAGTGAAGAAATAATAATAAAAAAAAAACACAGACTGAGTTGCAAAGTAGCAAAAGATGTAGCTGCATTTCTCCACCTTTAAAAAAACCTGCATTAACTGCTGCTGTTATAATAATAATAATAACTGCTTGGTATACACTCAGTTAACCTAATCCTGCACTTCCAGCCCCCAAAAAACTCCCTTAATGCACCAAACTATACATTTTGCAGCTGTTAGCTAGTTTAGCTGCACTTTGAAGCAGCTCTAATATGCTGTTTTGATGTAGCTTGAAGAGCTCCAGCAGCCCGTACGCCCCCATTCACAAAAAAAGGGATTGACGCATGCAGAGAATTACCACCGCCCATCCCGAACCATTCACACACACACACACACACACACACACACACACACACACACACACACACACTCACACTCAAACACACACTTTTACCAGGCCCGTGCCTTCGTTTTTAGGCATTTACCTCGCCTATAACACGTCTATAAGGCGACAGAGACGTGTTGACACAGGGTTTGTTGAATTAAAGCCCAAGGCTCGGCCGTGCACTAAAAATAGCACAGCAACAATCGGCATAATAAACATCGCCCGTCCATTCCCCCCTTCCTCCTCCTCCTCGCTTTTTACACACTTCCCGCCCGCTACAGTGCAAAAAAACCGTCCGGATTTTTTTTAGCTGAATGGTTTTAAGATGTAAAATCGCTCCTACCGGGTTTGAACACGGTTCAGGCGTGTGTGCAGCCGCTGAAAACGAACAGGGAAGCCGAAGCCGAAGCGGAGCAGAGTGGAAACTTCAGCCGGACATTGTTTTGATGAATCCTGTCTGTGCATCGCATCCCCTTTCGCCCCTGCCTGAATATTATCAACATCAAAGCGATGCTCCAAAGCTCGGCGACACATTCATCCCGACGGCACTTAAACGCACCAAACAGCTCACCTACACGCGCCAGCCAGGACAGGAGGAGGCCAGCCGTCCCAGCATTATGTGTCCCACCACAGGGCTTTTATTCCTCTCCCATGTTAGACTCTGGGGTTTTTCTCAGCGCCAGGAGGAGGAGGTGGTGGTGGTAGTGGGGTGGGGAGGGGGTTGAGGGGGGAGCAAAAAAAAAAAAAAAATCATCTCCTGACAGATTCCGCCATACTGGATTTTTGTTACAGCCCCAGCAGCGTCACATGGAGCGCCCCTGCATCTACCAGAGGCGGGGTTATCCTGATGAAAATGTGATGATCTACTAGCATGCTGCAGTATATTGTACTATACTGTGCGATTGTGGCTGTCATTAATAAAGAAAAAGTCTCTGGGCGTGGTCTGTGGTGTAAAAATATTACTGTAATATTCCAGCGTGCTGTTCACGTGCGTCTAATGTTGTCAATATTATTATTTTAATAACTTTATCCTACTTAATGATAATTATTATTAAACTTAATATCTATAGAACAGCATGTAATGAGTTTTTTTATTGTCCACTGGATCATTAGGGTTTATTTGCCACAACATACGGATTTTTATCCTTATTAATTTACCCCACATGATGTATTTCGTGATAACAGTGAGCTCATTATAACTGCATTGCAATCTTTACTGTAATATATTTGAAAGCAAATGTAATTAATGCCTCAACATTACTAAGACCTTACCACTGTAATCTATTAATAGCCTGTCATTTACAGTTGGTCTCTGTATGTCAGTTGTGTGTCTCTAATAACCTTATCCTATTTATGATGGTTTATCTGCTGCATGTCGTTACATTGCCAGAATGTTCCTACATAGATTATATAGCTGGTGTGGGTGAATTAATATTAATTTAACCAAGAACACACCCACATGATATGATGAACTCTGATATAATAACAAATACTATGTGATTTCAGCTCAAAATCAATGACTGGTTACTGTAATTGATCTATCGATGTGTATTTATTAAAGTCAGTGATCAGCCTAGCAACAGAGTTATTATGTCACTAGTTCGCTGTCTGAGATCTACTACTCCACTAATCTTTCTTCCACTATCCAACAGTTTCCATAACCAGTAATGGCAAAATGAAACAAACGTTTTTATCCAATTCTCGCTCATTGCAACATGAAACGCCTTCCCCACTGCCTTCTCTAATCCAATATGCTTTTATTTCCATTACGTTATATTTGATTTTGCATCTCAGCAGCCACCCACAGGCAAAAGTGCAACTACACTGCCGGGTTTAGCCGACTTGATTACTGGAATATGCTAACCAGTTTCTATATAGTCTACGTCTGCAGGAAGACACAGTTGTTTTTCACCGAGTGTGAGGTAGAGTAGACGGCGCAGCTCTGCTATGAGTTAAAGCTGCTCTCTGTTGTTCCTCTGTCTCATACCTCCGGGCCGCTTTGACGGCTCAGTGAAGTTCACAGGGAAATTTGGAAACGGATTAGATTCTGGCCCCGAATGAACCAACACACCAAAGAGGAGAAGTTGTTGAAACATGACTGAGCCTCATCACTGCCCAGATTTATGCCAGGGTGCCGTTCAACAGCGACGGAAAGAAAGCTCTGACAATCACACCAAGTGTTGCATCTAATTTTCCTCAGACGGCGAACGCAAGTTCCTCTCCGACATCACTCGGGATATTTTTGTTGAAGCTGAAGGGAAAATGTTACTTTCCCCTTTCTCCACCTCTCACCCTGATGTTTATACTCAACGTTCAGCAACTTGACTTTTTTTATTCATTGCTGTCAGTTCCTGCAAATGCCATCAGAGGCCGGGATGACTGCAAGGAGCTCCTCGTCTTGCTCAACGGCTCCTCAGCAGTGCAGATGCTCAGTGTCACCTCACCACCACTATGATAAACATCACAACACCTCATCTTTTTAAAATTATTTTTAACTCTCGCCTCAGCTTTGTGCTGCTCTGTGACAATTTGCATTTATTAATCGAGGTTGTTCCTCGTTTAGAGCGCAGGGGGAAGCCGGTTGGGACAGCCGTATCCATAGCAACAGAGGATTATAATTTCTGTGGATGAGCTACGGAGCGTCGGTTACGTAAGGCGGTCTGTCTTGAAGGCATCTCTGATGTTGTGCTTGAGTAAGCTCTTAAGGGCTAAAACCTCGGAGCTGTGCGGCTGCAGACCGTCTTCATCTATAGATGCTTCATTTAAATGAAAACATAAAATAAATATCTAAGACAGCATGGGCCCTTTAAACTCCTTTTGTTTACATTTCAGTGAGGGAATACCACTGCAAAAGAAAACTGAATTCATTATGATGTTTACAGTGTTCATCTTGGATCGACCCTACATATAATTCCCCAAATTTGCCCAGAATACCAAAACTATGACTGAATATTTGTCCAAAAAAAAGGCCAAAGGCTAATATAACAAAGCAACATGGGAGTCACAGCTAATGGGAATGTTGTTTTTTCTTTTCTTTTTTTTCTTTAATGATAATTTTAGACTAATATCATCCTCATTTTTGTGCAGGAGCAAAGGTGAGTGAATCCAGTGGAAATAATTAGAGCCTGTGCTAAATTAAACATCAATCAGTCGTGGACACAGAGCACTAGTAGCATGCTGATGAATAAAAACCAAACTCTTTGCTGTAAATTGAGCCAAATGTTCCCAATAGAAAGACGTATTAATGTGAAGACTAGCGTCAAAGTGAAGAAGCTCACGTTTATCATCCCCATCATTGTCTCAGAGACTCTGCACCAATGCCCGTGTGCTGTCAGGGAGCACAGATTGCTCTTGGACATCTGCATATTGTTTGTCTATGGGCTTTTGCTGACGCAGACATGCATAAAACACTCAAATGTGTGTATATGTGTGAGTGAGTGTGTCCAGAGCAGTGATGTCAAAGCAGGGATTAGATTGGCTTATATTGCCCAGAGCAGCACATTTGCAATTCAGTGACCATCACACCCGGGTTTGCCAAATCGCTGATTATGTTAGTTTAACTATTCTGCATCCAGCGGCGCACCGGTGGTCGCCTCCTTCCACTTCAGGTTTATATGCATCATGGGTTTCTATATGTCCTCTCATTTTGGCGCATGAGGCCTTTAAAAGCATCTGTGCCAAGTACCTTACATGGCTCGGGCTAAAAAAACGCAGATCCTGAGTAATGATGTTCCAAAAATACACCAATGTTTTTGGCCAGCGGCTGGAAGAGGAGCAGCAATCAGGCTAGAAAGTCAACAGGCGAGGAGCGCGCGTACCGTCGGGGCCTGCGCAAACTACCGTTCTGCTACCACAGCAGACACATCACACACAGGCTGTGGACCAGACCACTTGCAGTACACACACAGAACTGGCTGTTAGTGGTTTGAGAAGGGAAGCCGTCGTCTCACCCAGCGCGCTCCCACATGAGTCAGATGCAGCATGCAGACAAAGGAGGCAGACCTCAGCGTCATAAAGAGCCTCTGCTTTGCCAGCGAGAAAGAAAACATTTCTAAACATCTCACGGTGCATTTGACAGCCCGAGCAATGAAAGTGCTCCAATGTGAATTAACTGGATAATGTGAATTAGGGCCTTCTCTACAATGTTAGTTTGCTCTTATTTAAAAAAGAGATGTAAAATCTTTCCAGGGTGCCGTGAAAGTGTAGTGTTTAAGAGAGAAGAGAGCAAAAAGGAGCCATAAAGAGTTCTTGTTAAAAACCAGCAGAGTGGAGGCTTCTTACAGTCGAGCCAGTTAGTCTAAAACTTTCCATCAAAGCCTCGCTGAGCTGCATGGAGTAATTACCTCTCACACAGCAACAGCTCCCAGGCCTTATTACTGATACTGTTTGTGTGTGTGTGTGTGTGTGTGTGTGAGAGAGAGCGTGTAAAGGTACCTCCGCTGCACACACATACACACAAAGCAGATGAATATGCCTCCATGTCCTGGTCCGGCGTGGTTGTGTGTTTCCATGTGTTTGTATGTGTCTGCGTGTCCCTATAAAGTAACAGCACCCCGGAGCGCGCCGCTTTTCAGACATAAACCAGCTTGCAGGAGTGATAAACCCAGAAATGTTGTTATGACGGGTAGCCCCTGGTCTCCGCTGTCCTGATGACGGCAGAGAGAAGCCCACCCAATGTGCTTTTCCAGAGCGCCACCTGGGTAAAAATAGGCAGATTCAGAAGACTGAGACAAAACCAGACAGGAAAGCATTCCGAGAAAGAAAACCTCCTCGAGGGCTGAGCTGCTACACCCAGACGCCTCGCAAAAAAGTGGGTTAAAATGAAGTTTTGAAGAAGCAGCATCTACAAGGAAGCTAAAAAGATTGTATAGCACTTGTTCAAACTTTGACGATGTGTTGTATAATTATCTTGATTGTTGGGGAGTAAAAATGATGATTTTGATGAACAACAACATCTAAGTTCTTCAAAATTGAACTGAAGTGCACCACAGTTAACGTTCAAATCTGGAAAGTCCACAACCAAAAATCTGCTGTGGATAAAATTTTATGGAAAATTAGTTTAAAACATCACAAGATTTCCAGAGAGAAGAAAGAAAAGACAAACGAAACAATTTACTTTCTTTCATAATTGATGTTTCGTTACATTTCGCGGTTGCTCGGAGGTCTGAATCACAAGGTCAGACCAGCTCATGGTCACCGTTACGTATGTTTTTTCCTGTTTCTCCCGACCAGAGACCATATTTAAAGTCCATGCTCTATGATCAGGATTAAACCGCCTTGTCTTCTCTCTCGTTATCCATCAAATTGTTGTTCTTTGATGTGACAGGTCGATTATTATTTTTATTTTTGGAGACATTTGATGAAAATTATTTGTGAACCACATGGCCTAAAGGAGCTGCTAAGCCTAAAAGAATTTCCAAAGTCTGGGTTTTAATGACTTTGAGTGTCTGATGAGGGTCAAACTTCTGTATGAAAGGCTTTCTCTGGGCTTGCCATGTTTTGGTACAGAAATGAATTAATTTAATTATGAGGGGAAATATCAGCACTTGGGTTGGTATTTGTATCATCCTTCAAAATCAGCTGCTATCCACTCTAGTAAAAGTGTCTGAAAATATGATTCACATGCTCAAGCTTGACTTGCGTGTATAGGAGCTGAATGAAGTCTTTTGCTAGCCAGAAAAAACGAACTGCAGAAATAGACGGATGAAATAAAGCGGCTGCAACCAGAATCGTAACTAATGTCATCTAACTTTCCAGAGTGAAAGTTCGACAGCCTCTTCCAGCCTTTCTCATAACCAAACGGAGAGTTTATAAATCTCTCACTCACAGCAGATTTAAAACGCCTAAATAACGTACACCCTGATGTTTCCACATCTCACCACATCATGAGACGGTTGTATTTTTCCAGAGAAGGTATGAAATGGAGGGCCCCGGGCAGGCAGTAAAACTTATTTGGGCATGCAGTCCATGAGCCATGCCAGCAGCATATAGCGAGAGACATAAAACCTCAACCAAAGAACCTGATGTAGACAAACTGTGTTAAGTGTTCATAAAATATCTCTGACCAGGGATCGTTTGATGGAGGGGCAAAGAAAGAAGGGAGAGCTACTTTTAAAATGGTGTAGTGCTTCATTCCTCTGCATACAGAGATCCAAGGTCAAGCACAAAACTTCATCATTTGTGATGCTACCGTTGTTATGAAAAGCTTATTTCATTGTCATATTATTTGCTTGATTTATGTAGATTTATGTAAAACTCAAACTCAGCGCAGTCACTAGAAGTTAAGTCAATCAAAACTGTGATTGATGCACTACAGTGGCCTCAATAATCCCCAAAATGTAAAATGCAAAGTGTCCATTCCTTCTACACTAGTTTGAAACACCACACTAAATTGCTCCATCTTTGCTCACACGTATAAAATTACAGTTTTGTGACACGACGAAACCGATCAGCGGTGAAGCAGAATAATGATGATTCATGAGTATCTGAACTGAATCAGTCAGCTGCTCACTGCAGAGAAATGAATGAGCATGAGTGTTGATCATGTGGTGGATGAATGAGTGAGAGGGAATGAAGCCCACATCTGTTGTAACAAGACAGAGCAGAACGATGACAGAAGCCTGCGTGTTACGATAACACAACAAACAGCTTTTATATTCTAGGGAGAGTGAAGCTGACCAACACATTGTTGCACTATAAGAATTAATGAAACAAATCAAAACATTACCTGAATGCCATGGATGCTTGTGACTTTTCTTTACCCCACATGGATGCCTTGGGGAGGATATTTACCCAGAACATGTAGAGAAAACAAAATAAAGGAAGTGGTAAATTATTATTCTTTCCCTTTAAATGTAAATACAATAGCATATAAGGAAAACATAAGGAGATAAACCAATTAGCAAACATTTATAATGTTAATATTCTTGATTATCATTTTTAAAGTGATGTTAATATTTTTATGCTTTACTAAAGTAATGTTTTGAATGTAGGACTTACTTGTGGTGTCGTTTTTGTATGTTTTTCTTCCACCAGTGAAGCAGTAGCAGCAGTTTTTTTTTTAATTACATGTCGGAAATAAAAGGTTTACTAAATCCCAAATTACATTAGCTTAGTATCAATGCAAAATTAAAAACATTTAAGGGTTTAGGCATCTTTATACATCAAATTCAATGGTTAAAACACACTTTAAAATGGTCTTACTGTATTTTTAAGCAACTCTTGCTGTGCTCCATCTGTATAACGTCGCCATCTTGCGGACACAGATGTAAACAACGACGACGTTTCTGACGTCATCATGAAGCGCCTGTCTCTCCATCTGCCGCAACATGTGAAGAAAACATGGAGAAGCAGTTATTCTGACATTTAACCACTGCTATTGTCAATTCATAATACACTAAATTTGTTTGTGTAGCTTTCGTTTCCACATTTTCGACTCTATAAGTAGCCGAACGTGTCTTCGACTAAACGCGGGTTAGCTAGCTGGACTGTTGGGTTGTTTTATTACCAGCTTGTAGTTAGTAGCTCGCTAACAGCATGGATAACACGGAGGAAAATACGCTTCAGCTCCACGGAGATGAGGAAATTATTGAAACTATCGACTTAAATGAGGCAGAGCCTGGCCCAGGTGGGTAGAAAAACTGTCTACACGTCTTCCAATCAGTTATAGCTGCTTAGGCTATATAATCAGTTATAACCGGTGCCAATGTTGCCAGATTGGATATCCTTGTTCATTTTTCAAGTACTTAAAATTGTGAAGTCTTTTTTCATTGTTATTATTATTATTATTATTTCAACCTTGTTTGCTTGAGCTGTTGTTTCTTGCTTTATCTTACATACTACATACATACAGTTTGGTAAGTTGAATTAGACTGAGAGGATCAAGTAACCTGATGAATAAATTGCATTTATCTTCTTCGTTCACTGCTGATTTCTTTCTTGTTTCTGTTAGATGATTTGGCAGATAACTTGGAGGATGTTGAATTTGAGGATGCTGGAAACGCAGATGATGATGAAGGCTGGGAGACGGAGGACGAGATGGAGGCTGAGGCAGAGCAGGATGACAGCGAGCTCACATTCTCCAAACACACTGGTAAAAAACCTTGTGTCAGATTCAGGCAGTCAGTTCAAGTTCAGCACAGCAAAGATGTGAACTGATGATCCTCCCTTCCTCTGACCAGATTCAGTGTTCTGTGTGAGTTTGGACCCCTCAACAAACACCTTGGCTGTGACAGGAGGAGAGGACGATAAGGCCTATGTTTGGAGAGTGAGCGATGGAGAGGTTCTGCTAGAGTGCACAGGTGAGTGTCAATGGCAGACTGAAGAAGGGACTGCAGTTTTGTTTGAACTAGTTTTAGCAGGTGTTTACGCAATAAAAAGTAAATTCCTGTAGGAGACAGGCAAAATAAACAGCAAATTTGTTTTCCACAGGTCACAAAGACTCCGTGACGTGTGCTGTGTTCAGCCATGATTCCTCGCTGGTGGCTACCGGTGACATGAGTGGCCTGATTAAAGTTTGGAAAGTGGAAACCAAAGAGGAGATCTGGTCCTTCGAAGTTGGAGATTTGGAGGTAAGGGGTCGTCTGTGTGTTTACAGATGTGTTTATGTGTTGGTCCATCTGTAAGCACTTGTGTGGAGTGTTTTATTTGGACTGAAGGAATTTATGAGGAAATTAGGGGACGACTGCACAGGCTGAGATTATGTGGTCTCAGTGCAGAAGTGAGTGATCAGACATTTTTTCACAACTGCTGAGTCACTCCTTAGCGAGGCACACACCCCATCATAATCACAAGATCTCCTCATTTGCCACTGGTTGAAAACTGCAGTGGAATTTAAGGGGATAACATACAAGCAATCGGATAAAGCTTTTAATTTGCGGTTGTCTACTCTGCTTCCTCTTCAGTGGTTGGAGTGGCATCCCTGCGCTCCGGTGCTGCTGGCGGGAACAGACGACGGCAACGTGTGGATGTGGAAGATCCCTGGAGGAGACTGTAAAACCTTCCAGAGTTCTGCGTGCCAGGCCACCAGCGGCAAAGCCCTACCCGACGGTGAGAGACACAGTGGCGCTGTGACTTTTTATAACATTTAAAAGTACAATTTAAAGCCACTTAGCACCATCAAATGTGTATTTATTTTTTCCAGGTAAACGGGCTGTGGTGGGTTATGAGGACGGGACAGTACGTGTGTGGGATTTGAAGCAGGGCAACGCCATCCACGTTGTTAAAGGTGAGTCTAGCAGCTTCGTCCTGCTGTTTCCTTCACGTGCAACACTCATCTTTAAGCTGTGGTGTTTTTTTATTTTTAATTGTTTGATCTTTGACAGGTCAGGACGGACACCAGGGAGCACTGACCTGCCTGGCTTGCAACAAGGACGGGTCTCTGGTGTTGACGGGCTCAGTGGACGGCTTTGCAAAGCTCATCAACACGGCCACAGGCAAGGTGAGAGAAAATAAGAAATTATTTATTATTTATTTTGCAGTTCCAGTTGCATTTACACTGATAAATATTGAATAAATATTATTTTTAAGACAATGTCTTGTCCTCTGTGTGAAGGTGGTTGGATCATTCTCCGTGGAAGGGGTCAAAGCCAAAGGGTCGAAGGCTGAGGAAGACACTAACTCCGTGGAATCTGTGGGATTCTGTAACATGTGAGTTGTTGAGCTTTTGTGTAATTACCCGGCTCATATCATATGATTACATATTGAACACCTTTCAATTTTTGGTCTGACAAAATAAGCTGCTAGCACAAGCTTTTATTATCACCGATCTACATCAGGAACTTGAATTAGAAATTCTTCTTTCACCTCTTATATTCCCTGAGCTCCTGAAGTGTGGGTGTGTGATCGAAGTTGAGCTATTGTAATGCCTTTTCATTACAATTTAAAGGGTAAAAAAGGCAGTTTAGTGCAAACAAAAGCTGCATGTGGATGTGTACTCAAGTGTCATTAGCTCTAAATCAGAGCAAGAGGAGAAAGTACTCGCTGTTTCATCTGAAAAGGAAAATTGACCTGTTAGACTATTCATCTACTCCGGTATCTACCCTCGCTGGCTCTTCGACAGGGGAAATGCAGCACAAATAACTTGATTAAATGATTAGATGTTGCTGTACAAATCTGTTTTTCAGCTGTGCTTCAGTTTCACCACCTACTGTATTTTCTTTTCCAGCCTTCCTCTGGTGGCAGTGGCGTACCTGGACGGGACCTTGGCCATATACGACATCTCCTCACAGGTGCTGAGGCACAGGTGCCAACATGAGGTAACCAGAAAGAGAGAGTGTGCATGTGTGTGTGTGTGTGCGGTTAAATATTTAGTTTACGTCCCTGTACATGCTGCCATGCATCTCGCTTGTCCTAACTATATATATACTTTACGGAGGCTTTGCAGTTATATCACAAATCTCCTAGCAACTGCTTCTGGTGCAGCCAGGGAGGTCGAGCTGAGTCAACTTTGCTTCTAACATATAGTATATACAAACCGAGACGTCTGAGAGAGAACATCCAATTAAGGAGTGTAGTTGCACATCAGTGGACACAGATTTTGTCAATCCTCTGTTTTTTTTATCGTTGCACCTCACACTTTAAAAAGAAATGAAGAGAAACAACTCAGAAAGTGAACCTCCCGCCCATTATTACGTTCTCAACTCAACATAATGGCGTCTATTGTTCCTCCAGGCTGGCATCGTGCACCTGCAGTGGGAGGAGTCTTCTTCTGTGGTGTCCACCTGCTGTTTGGACGGAGCACTGCGTCTCTGGGACGCTCGTACCGGCAACATGGTGTCCGAGTACCGCGGCCACACGGCAGAGATCCTCGACTTCACAATAAACAAGTACGACAGACCGTGATTACCTGCCACGTTTCATTTCAGATCGAATGAACCCATGCTTTTCATTGACGAGGTGTGATTGATTGATTGATTGATTCCTCTCTTCTGTCACAGGGAAGCAACCTTCGCTATCACCGCCTCAGGGGACAACCAGGTGAAAGTGTTCTGCCTCCAAAGGCCCGACCGGTAAACCCAACAGGAGGAGGAGATATTTTACAACATACACAAGAGACTCGGATCGATCAGGCTGTTTCTTCTCTGTCACTGGGGAACACGTTGTCCGCACATCTTATCTGAACCGCCTCAGTAGGATTTTTTTCAGTGGAGCCGTAATTGGCAGATGACTCAGCTAATTCAAGTGTGCCTAATGTAACTGAGGAAAAACGAAGGTCTGGTTTAAAAGACAGAGACCAGAACTTCTTGTCAACACAGTTTCAAGTGTGATTCTTTGAAACGAATGGTTCTCGTTTCTTTTTAAGTAGCCTGGAATCCAGTAAATGATCCGTTACAGTGTCCTGCCTTTGATATCCTGGTTAATGGTCTGCTCTCTCTCCAAAATGTTTTAGAGATTTAAAGAAAAAAAAATCTCCTTTATAGTTTTGATGATTATGTTTTTTTTCCATAATTGGATTTTTTTTTTTTACTTTGTTAGATATCACAACGATATCTTGTACAGCCTGAGTTTATTTCCCTCCTGAGGCTGTGTGTGGTCTTCCAAATTATTCAGTCAAATGATGTCAAACAAATATTCATGTAAATAGAAAATGATAAATAACATACCTCCTTCTGGGTGACAATTAAAATTCATTTTCAACCAAGGCCTGTGTTTTTTGTCACTGATGTCCACCCTCTATTCTTAAAACACTAACATCTAATCTTGCGTCTGAGAAAATAATCCATACTTAAAACAATTTTTCCGAACTAGTCATTTTGTATGTAATGATGACTTGTGGGAAACAGAGGCAACCTCCTAGGAAAGGCTTTCTGAATACAAGTGCTGTCTTGGTTTGTTTAGACTATTATTTGATACAGTTTGAACTCAGATCTGCTTTTATCTGTTTCATCAGATATGAGTAAAGAGATGAGATGAGTCACTTTGGAGACGACAGGACCCTTAAGGGAGGAGATGTTCCCAAACTGCAGCGGAGATATGATTAAAGGTAGAAAATTGTGATCGTGGGAGTTTTGAATACAGTATTAGTCACTTACACATTCTCAAATACTCAGTGCCCTTCCTTATTAGGCCTTTATGCATATTTATCTGTGCTTTCTACAGTGATAAAAACCTGTCTGTTTATTCCATGTCAATAGTTAGAGCTACAGTTCTTTTTTCATGCTATAATTGAGTTTCACAGTCAAAGAAAAAGAGAGTGAGATGAATGGAGCCCAAAACTGATACAGTGAAGTATAGTTAGAGCACTTTAAAAGTTCACCTCTAACCTGCTCACGTGAATCAATTTATCAAATCTACACTGACCTTTATTTTTGAAAAGCGGCCAGTGATGCGTTCATGGATTTTCCCCTCATCGCTGCTGCGTGGGATCCATCTGGAAACACATGAGCCACCTTGTTGCTTGTTGCCTCCTCAGGCCAAGCTGCCAAAAGCAGAATATGACCTCATATGTTCATATTAGTGTATTATTTGCTACATATATCTGTGCATGCGTGTGTATGTGTGCGACAATGAGAAGCTGCTAAATGTAAAGGTCACAACGTTATTGTGCTTAATTCGTTTGCCTCTGGTGGAAAGTTAGGCAGAAAAAAAGAAAAGACACTTTGGTGTAATGCATACCTGACAGTCCAGTGTATAATTAGTCATATTAACGGATATGAGATTCAGAGGCGAGCAGGCGCAGCTTTGATTGGTTACTCGGCCCCTGATGAAAAGCAGACTCGTCCTAACTAACTTTACAGAAAGGAAACGTGTCTAACGTATGGCTTCCAGTGCTTCCAGATTTTGACACGTTTCTAGGTCGTGTCAAGGTTTCTATTCCTTAAACTCCATTGTTGTTGCGTTATTTTTTTCCTGCCTTCTGGTTCCTCTCTACACTGAGGAAAAACAACTGTCCATGGATTGCTATCCTGTGCACAAGTGCTTCTTCCTTGTACCTGGATTCTCAGCCCATGCAGTCATTGTGTACATGCGTGAAAAGTGCACGTGCAGGCAGTAAAACACTCTCACGCACAAGCACGGCTGTGCATTTCTTCTTAAAGACTTTGTGTTTTTGTTTTCTTATAGTATGGGATCAGAGGCCCTGAGCCGTTTCATGGAGGATCAACCCCCTGAACACCGTGCTAATTTAACAAGCTGACTCTGCTGTTGGCTTATTCTGCTTTTCTTCTTCACTGTCCGAAGTAACTGAAATAACCAGTTGGAGAGCAAATATGCAGCATAAAACTGACACACAGTAAAATCTGGTTTATCATCCAAGCTGCATGGGAGCTCAACTCAACCAGCAATCAGGGTAAAGTAACACCTGTCAGGCGTGAAGCAGGCAGCAGGATCTTTTTCTCATCCGTCACAACTGTGTGTTTGGCCTCAAAGGTCAGCCCGTGTGGAGACAAAGGCTAGGAGGGGCCGAGGGGGAGCGTCACCTTTAGACCTTGACGGGGCTAAACGCCCGATCTATTAAATTTGTGTAGCGGAGAGAGAGAGGCAGCTGCAGCTGCCAAGGTAAACGAGTGGAGGAAGAGGAAGAGGAGGAGAGTGACAAACACATTAACAGCATCTGTTTCACAAGAAATGGGAAGTGAGGAAAAACAGCAGCATTTGCAGAGATCAGAATGATCATTAAGAAGGGCAGGCTGTCCTGTAAATAATATAAAAAATCACAAAATGAATGAAAGACCAAATTAAATGAAATGTTTTTCTTATTAATTATTCATATTCAACACATCCATCTTCACATACTGGAAAAAGTGGTCCCAGACCGTTGGGTGCGTATTGTTTTAGGCTTTGGGATGGATATCTGTTCATTGGATGATATAAGATTACAATATACAGATATAAATATATAATTGGAATATAAAAAAACACATTTATATGAGTTAAATATTTAAAATTGTTCCATAAACCTTTGGCATATGTTTTTATTTATATGTACACATTTTCTTGTATGGAAACTATATTACATTAGCTGTAGACACCTCACCTAATCAATCATATCACATATAATTTTTCCATTGTATTTAAAAATACACCAGATTAGATCACTGATTCACTGTTGTGCAAGACCGGGTGTTCCTGGGAGGCTCAGCTGCTCCATCTCCTCCTTTGCAATGTGAAGATGTTGTGGTTTCACGTCCAGCTTGTCCTCCCTGCATAGTGTCTTCCCAGACGCTCTCGAGCTCAGGAACGTCTCTGTTTAAAACCATTATCTGACCGGCGCTCGTCCATCTCTTCCAGCACCAGGTCTGCTCCAAACTATCAGCGAAGGAGTCTTCCGTGTTTGGCTAACAAAACAGGTCACCGCCGGCCCTCCATCCACCGCTGTGTTTAAATATGAGACGTCCGTGACAGCTGTTATGAGTTAGGACGTACGCACATGTTGTTTGTATATGTTTAGGGCGGCCCGGGGCCAGAGACAAGGAGCAAATACATGCGAGCATTTATATTAACCTACTCATGGCACAGTGTGGATGAGACTCACACTTTACACAGAGTGTCAGGTGTGTTGACAGCATCATGATTGAAACACACTGAATGAGTGTCTTTCAATTATTAGTAAATTAGTATGTTGTTTATGATATAATTTGAAAAGTGAATGTAGCTCAGACTGGGGACTCAATGGTAGGCAAGGCATCTTTATTTATATAGCCTATTTCATACCAAGGCAACTCAATGTGCTTTACATAAAGACAAAACATTTAAAAAGATAAGCATAAAAACATTGTGCCTAATGCTGTGTTGATGTGTGTGAAAGGGTGAATGAGGCATTCAATGAGTTAAGTTTTCTCAAAACTCTCTTTCCTGACCACAGCTCTATAGAAAGTAAAAAAACACTGTTGTAAAGTAAGTAGACATAAAAAACTGCATGTTTGAAATCATTTTTTCTCCACCATTCCTTGATTATCTGCCTGAACTTTAAGTTGAATATCATAAATATCCATGCTGCCTGTTGTGGGGAGTTTCTTGAAGCTTCTGGGGGCCATGATGGAGGGTGTGAAGACAAACCGCATGCCTGCTAATGTTAACCTGGAATGCTCTTATCATTCTCAGGCTGCGGCGATAACGGCTCTCCATCCTCTTCCATTCATGGACGTGAACTTCAGTGGTGAAAGAAAAAAAAGAGGGACCAATGGATGAACGAGTGCAAAAAAAAAAAAAGAGTAGGTCAAGAGTCTCATCCTCAGCATGACCACAAACCTGCTTCAGGAAAAGACGGTTAGATGTTCTGATCTCCTTCCTCCTCCTCCTCTTCCTCCTCCTCCTCCTTCACTATGCACTTCCCCTTTAAAACATCAGCAGCTCACTTGCCGTCTCTCCTCTCTCTCATAGTTTGCGGTGAGGTTGTGAAGCAGCTGCTGGGCTGAAAGGATTCGAAAGGATAAAAGAAGTTCCCGTGTCTAATCTTAGAGGCAGCACCTTGTTCGTGCTTCTGGCTGCGGTTGTGATGGTTGTGACATGAAGAGGAGAAGCGGTGAGATCAGCAGCAGCAGCGCAGTGAGGAGAAGTCGACTTTACTTAAATTCCTTTCAGCCGAGGACACATGTGTAGACTGTTCATCCCCAAAAGGTAAAACTATTACTGCTTTTTTCACAGTAAAACGAAATATGATGATGTATTGCTGTAAATATCAATATAACCATAGCATAGTCACCACATTATGTATTCCTATATTCACTGAAGACAAAAAGCACAAACGTTGCTGTGTATTCACCTTTTACTGAAACTCTAACAGGACTTTGATACCATAAAATCCCCTCCATTGAGTTTGTTTGCTCACAAATTGGAGCGTGCTTTGTGCGATGTACGTGGACATGTGGCAATATTTATTCTTAATGTTAATATGTGCATCTTTGGTTTTAACTGACTGTTGCACTGCTGCGGGCCCGGGCCATGTAGAACCTCCACAGACATGATAAAAAAGCAAAACTCAAACATATAGACATAAATCCATGTGTAATACACAGGTGTGGTTTGTTAACTGTGAGAATCTGAGCAGTTGCCCTGGACTGTAAACGGCTATAAACAGTGTTAAATTATCCACAGCACATGGGCAACTTTCTAAAAGGCAGCAAACACAAAGGGAGGTGTAACTCCAGAGTCCCAGCTGATGAATTATTAAATGACAGCGGCCTCACGTCCATTAACATGTGCTCACTGCCGTTAGCCAACAAATAGGTCATATTTGTCCGTGGTCAAGGAGAGAACGGAAAGGTGTGCTGCACTGCAAACGGTGGCTGTTGATGTGGTGGCAGTTTCTCTCTCATATTGACAGTGAGTGCTCAGAGAAAACGTGCATGAACGCACACCTGAAACTCAAAACTCTAACTGAAATTTATGTTGTTGTCTTCAGTTTCTTCCACTCTGCCAACGTCTTTTCTTCCATTTAAGTAAATGTTCAGTGTGGTTATTTTCATCCCCCTCTTCTGAATAACCTCCTGGATGAACTTGGGTCATTGTTGGGTAATAATTCCTGGTCTTTGACACTGACTTCCTCCTCAACATGAACATGAAGTGAAACTAAATCATCTATAATCTCAATCTTTCCACACACTAGTCAAAACCCTCTCCCTGCTAAGACTGAGCAGGACTCCCTTGTTGGGAACGCACTCCCTTTCTTGCAGCGATCAGGGTCTCACTTCATTTATTACTTTTCAGCTGCTGTAATAGAAGCATGACGGGGCTTGAGCTCTGAAATCATCACATAGCTTGAAACTCCATTGGCTCAGTGTTACTTTAACTCAAAGGTATTTGGCATTGCATATTGGATTTCCTTTGCAACATCCTTCAAGAACCCCTAAAGTGTCTCCTCCTCCTCCGCAGGGTAGCTGTACATTGATGGGCGTCGTGGATCCAGTCTGCAAATGGGAACAAGTGTCCAGATCTCACCCACGATGGGCTACAACGACTCTGGAGCTTTTCTCTCCGGCCAGCAGCTCATCTACGCCATCACCATCCCGCTGTCTACCTCCATCATCCTGGCCAACCTCTTCATCATCCTGGGCATCGCCTGCAACCGCGCGCTCCACAACACGCCCAACTACTTCTTCCTCAGCCTGCTGGTGGCCGACCTGTGCACGGGCGTGGCGTTGCCGTTCATACCGCTGATGGGCCTGAACCGCGAGTTGAGTTTCAGCTCCTGTTTGGTGGCTCACATTTTCCCCAATTTCCTCTTCCTGGCGTTCCTTTTCAACCTGGTGATGGTCCACTATGAGCGCTTCATCTGCATCGTGGACCCCTTGCATTACAATAACCTGTGGATGCATCGCAGTTTTCCTCTGGCGCTGCTCACGGTGTGGCTGCCGCCACTTCTGTACGCATGCCTGCCCGCTTTTGGGTGGAATAACTGGGAAGGACCAGATTGGAACGACTGCTGTTACGCAAGTGGACAAAACGTAGGTTTACTCTCAAACTGTTCAACCAATGGGACCGCCTGCTGCTCCTACAGGAGAGTATTCCCCAATGCGTTTATCTACCTGGAGGTCTACGGGCTCGTCCTACCTGCCATCCTTACCATCGCTGGCATGACCGGCCGCGTCCTGTGGATCACCCGAGGCCAGCTGAAGGACATCTGTCGTCTCCATCGGTCGGTGGAGCGGGGCAGTCAGGCCTCGGACAGGGAGCAGAGGCTCAACCTGAGGTACACCCGCTGCGTGGTGGCCGTGTCGCTGACCTTTCTCGCTTGCTGGGTTCCCTACCTCATCTACATGCACGTCTGCATCGCGTTCCTGATCAGCGACACCAAGTGGAGCTCGACCACGCACATCGTGCTCTCCTGCACCGGCATCGGCAGCATGGCCGTGGTGCCGCTGGTGCTGGGCCTGGCCAACAAGCAGTACACAGAGCCGGCGTACAAACTTCTGCAGAAACTCAGGGACAGGTGGAGGCGGAGGACTCGGGAATCAGAGGAGGTTGCGGTCTGAGAGAGGACGCTGATGAATCTGAATATTTATCTGCAGCGAGGAGAACTTTGATGGAGGGACAGGTCACAGACCATGGCGCTCTCATGGTGCCTTTTCAGGTCATGAGGGTGGATCCACGAGCATTGATGATGCAAGGCTGGACATACTGCATTAGAACAGTAAAATGCATTTTCAATGATTCTGTAGGCCTAATAATTTATATCCATGATCTTTAAAGGGATAATTCAACATTTTTGGCAAATTGGCCCATTGCCATAGTCCCTATAGTCTTAGGAGTAGGTTCTTTATCTTTATTTGTCAGTGCAAGTTGTTTTTAGAATGGCGGAGCAGAGCCGCGAGCTGCTCAGAGCTACGCTACTGAGGCTAATGGGATTTCTTGGTTTCCCTCATCAAACTCACACAATATCCAATCCAACACCTCCAAAATGCTCTGGTGGTCAAGTTGTGACCTGCACATTCTGCTCTGCCGTTCTAAAAAGTTTGCAATTAAAGGTAACGAACCTACTCCTAAAACTCTTGGGATAATAGCAATGGGCCAATTTGCCAAAATGTTGTACTATCCCTTTAAAAACTGACCACCACTACACTGGGTTTAAAAAAATTTTTTGTCTCATTGTTTTCTCAAGGACAAAATAAATGTAAAGTGAAATTACTGCTTCTGTCGCCATATTGGTTTCCAAATACACCGACATGTTTCCATCTAAAGATTTGTGACACAGAAGTCAAGTTTCACACTGAGCTAATCTTAAAGAGGTAGAGCGATACAACAAGCAGAAATACAAACAACCTCAAGACAGAAGGTTAAATATAACCCGTCTCGCATGAATGCTGCACGTCCACTCTCATTTCTCTTTGTTACACTGCACATCAGCAGAACCGCTTGTACGCTTTTCACCCATCTGTCACCCTCCTGCCTGCAGTGTTTACTCCTACTTCCTCTGCCAGTGTTTATCTATATACTGGTATGCACGCTGAGGAGGGGAGAGGGATGCATCCACAGCCCCTACATGAGGAGATTAGGCTTTCAGCAAGAATCGAAAGTAGTGCTCTGAGTTTCCCGTTTTTATTATATATTAGAGATAAAATGTCGCAAGAAGGTTTAAACCTATGACTACAATAGGAACTGGTTTGTTATTCGCTATAAAGATCTAGTTAACTGGAAAATTAGATTTTTATTAGAGACTAGAATAAACATGGAATATATCTCATGCTATTTGTCTCGTTAAACAAAATGTGGTTTTAAATGTGTGCATACAGTACGTGGGTGGGCGGGAGACAGACAGTAATTGAGCTGAGGAGGAAAAGCAGACTTTAATCAAATTGAAGGGCAAACAAGGTCTGAACTGTTGTGGGACGTTAGGAGATATGGGATGTTACCACGGGGTCAGGGAACGTTATCTATACGTCTTTTGTGTGTGGCCACGTTAAGCTGTGTAACAGTGTTTTCCACATCAGAGTATCATGTAGGTTTGTGACAGGAAGGCAGACGAAGAGGATGAGGAGGAGGAGTGAGACTGTCAGGCTCTAGTTCCTGTATCATGTAACAAACTGTTTCCATTTATTAATCTTTCAGACATAATTGGTATCAATTGCTTTTGCATTTTTTCTAAAATCCCCAAATCAATCATCGTGTATGTGTTGTTTGAAAGAAAAAGAAATACACTGTGTCACATTCTATTATTTATTAACTGTTTTCCATTGCAAACACAAGTGAGCTGATTTGTAACACCTTCTTTTACACAATATGGTCCATATGAACCCACAGAGGCTGTTTTTATTGATGTGTGTCCTCTTGCATCCCATCGAAACATTATCCTTTATGTATTTCCTTCCTGATAGGAACAAGATGTGGAACAACAGATCATTCATTAAGAAACATTTTCTCAAAGGTCTTAGAGAAGCAGCCACAAAGAAAGCTGGGAAATAACCGAGAACACCACAAGATAAGAACCCCCCCCTTTGAAAACACTGCTCCGCATAAACAAATCCTCTCCTACTTCCAAGCACAAATTCTCCGAAAGCCATTCAACCTGCCAAGAAGCTACTGTTACAGCACGCCCTGCCAGGAAGCACATAAAAAAAATCATTGCTGCATTTGATGCAGCTTATTTTAACTTAATTTGAAAAGTGTTTGAATTCACATTTTGTGGATGTTGTGTCTTTGCTGCAGACAGCAGCTCAGTCAGTGTAAAAGGAGCTTTCGGACACCACTCTGCCTGCATGCACTTCCACTCGGATCAGCAGGCGTTTCTTGGGGGCCTGCTGGGTAACGCTGTCTTCTGGGTCAATGCTGGGTGCTGTGATGACTGTGGTTTCTGGGGCTGGTGGCTTCTCCAGCGGGTGCTGCGGCTCCTGCTGCTGCTTAGGCTGCAGGTGAACGTCTGCGTGCAAGTAAGGACTTGGATTGGTTGGTTTGTTTTTTTAGAAATCTGAGCAGAAAAGAGTTTAGTGGGAAAGAAAACATGAATCAGTGATGAGAATGAGGTGGATGCAGGTTCTCATTTAGTTCATGTCTGCTGATTTCAGAAGCAATAACAGAGGTCGTTCTCACCTCCTTGGCGCATGAGGTCGTGCATCCTTCACAGAGACGGGAGCAGAGACAGATGTTAGTGCATGCAGTCAATGCAAGTGAGTACAAATAATAGATACTGATTTGTTCAGGTACCTCTCCTCCTCGCCCTCCAGCAGCTTGCGGTAGGTGGCGATCTCGATGTCCAAGGCCAGCTTCAGGTTCATCAGCTCTTGGTGCTCGCGGATCTGCCCGGCCAAGTCCTGCTTGGCCCGCTTCAAGGCCTCCTCCAGCTTGACGATGTTCTCCCGGGCCTTCACCAGCTTCTCGTCGCCGTCTGTCCTGACGTCACTGATCTCCTTCTTCAGGGACTCTTCCTGCACAAGAGAAGAAGAAGAAAAAGAGGAGGAGATGAGCTAAACTTTGGCTTTCCAGGTTTGCAGAATGTACTTGTGTGATCCCCACCTTCCTGTGGAGAACATCCAGGTCTCCGGTCAGCCTCTGGATGAGGCGCAGCAGGTCTGACATGTCCCTCTTCAAATCGCGCACTTCCTGCTCACGCTGTCCTGCGTTTAAGACCAAGGCGTCCATCTAATTGGGAGAAGGCATGCTAAAAGTGTTAGAAACAAAAAGAAAAGGTATATTCCACTTTGTTAAGATGTGGCGTAATCCTTCTTACCTTCTTCTGGTTCCACTGCTCAGCCTCCTCCCGGCTGCGGGCGGCCATGTTGGCGTACTGGTTCTTCACACCCTGGATGATCCCGTCCATGTCCAGGGTGCGTTTGCCGTTGTCAGGTATGACCACCGTCCTGTTCTGGATCTGGGACTCCAGCTCCTTGATCTCCTGCAGGGGGCAGACGAGACATGAGCAGAAGCTGATGTGTTTGGTTTCAAGCAAAAGCGGAAGCAATGATGAAAAGAAGTTAAAGAGGAAGCATAATTACCTCATCGAAGCCAACCCTGAGGAAGTCAAGCTTTCCCATCTCGTCCTCCAGCTCGAGAGCCAGGTTCACGGCCTCCAAGTGACCTTCATCCACATCCTGTTAAGCAGACATACATCAGATAAACATAAGGAACCTTTAATTTCCTGAATAGGTTGGATGGATAAGCAGAAAAAGAAGCTCTCTGTGCCTTCTTGGTGATGACAAAGTCATTCTCCAGGTCGGATTTCTTCTGGAACTCCTCCTCATACCTGAGACAAGTTGAAGATAAAGCGTCAAAGATTAATTTTGCCAATTCAAGTCAATGTGTACTAGTGTCTTCGCAGTGAAGCTGCTGCTGACTTCTTCTTGGTGTCGTCCACCTCCTCCAGGTTCTTGTCCAGCTCGGCCTGCAGCTTGTCCTGGTCGCGGAGCAGGTTCTCGATCTGCTCCTCCAGCTGGTTCTGCAGCTGCTTCACGATGTTGTCGATGTTGCCCTCGTAGTCCTCCTGCTCCTTCAGGATCTTCAGCTTCGTGTCCAGCTTTTTGTTCTCGTCCTCCAGGTGTTTCACCTGAGATGGAGACAGAGACAGACAGAGACAGACAGAGACAGAAAGAGGAAAGAGGAGACATGAAGAAGAATGTATAGGGGGAAAAAAGGAAAATAAGACAGCAGTAGATGTTAGGAATGCCACTGATGCCAAGTTACACAGCGTGTTATTACATGATTCATCTAGATAATGACAGGTGAGGATGTTTTTGTACTGCTCTACATGTTTGCTCATGTTTCCAGTCTGTACATTAAATATATAGTGTACAGTCCTGTTTGTTATGTGAAAAAGCAGTAATGTCCTCGAGGTGAGTGACAACCCCTCAGTTCTCTTATTTCCCACAAGAGGGCGCCCCACCTGCTCTCCAGCATCTTTAAATGGGGTGAAGTGAAGTTGACTCAAAAACTTCATAGCCTCAGGTTACAGAATTATTCACAACAAACAGGAACAGCTTTGACTCGCGTTACTTTTTAACTTTGAACTTGAATATTCACAAATAAAATAAAAAAGCTTTATAATAGCATATATAAATATACCTTCTATGACTGGCTATGGGTTTTGCAGTGGTTCATTAAGTCAATGAAGAAATTAATAAACAATTTTTATTTTATTTATTTATTTTATATTGTCGTTTCCATGATTGAAATAAAGAAAGAAAGAATGAACCAGCACCACAACGTAAAGAATAAAGACTAGATTATTAAGAAAAATATAATAAAGTAAGACTGATTTAGTTTTGATCAAATATTAACTTCTTATTATTATAGCCTGCCAAGATAGAAAACCAATAGCCTACTTTTCTCTTTTTATATTCCCTTCATCTCTTTTCATGGAGCTATCTAAGTAAAACTAGTATTTATTAGGCTATGTTTTTACAGCTTTTAAAACGTTTTATATAAATAACCCACTGAGCATTAGACGTCTATTAGACGTCTAGTCTAAGTTTAGACCGACATTCGCCCGTCTATAATCAGTCTATATTTTAGCCCAAATCTAGACGATACAATTTAATCCATTAATCATTAAATATTAAATAAAAAAACAACTGTAAATTGTATAAATGGTGGCCAAATGTTGAATTAATACATTTTTAACAGTCATTGATCAATGTACAGTGTAGTTTAGATTTAGACTTGATTTAGACGTCTAAATCAAGACCTCATATCAACGTCTATTTTTAGACCAAATCTAGACGATTGAATTATATAATGAATACTGACCAAAGAAAACAACTGTAAATTGTATAAATGATGGCCAAATGCTGGATTAAAACATTTTTAACAGTCATTGATCAATGTACAGTGTAGTTTAGATTTAGACTCTATTTAGACGTCTAAATCAAGACCTCATATCAACGTCTATTTTTAGACCAAATCTAGATGATTGCACTAAATGATGAATACTGTCCAAAAAGTAACTGTAAATTGTATAAATGATGGTCAAATGCTGGATTAAAACATTTTTAACAGTCATTGATCAAAGTGCAGTGTAGTTTAGATTTAGACTTGATTTAGGCGTCTAAATCAAGACCTCATATCAACGTCTATTTTTAGACCAAATCTAGACGATTGAATTATAATGAATACTGACCAAAGGAAACAACTGTAAATTGTATAAATGATGGCCAAATGCTGGATTAAAACATTTTTAACAGTCATTGATCAATGTACAGTGTAGTTTAGATTTAGACTCTATTTAGACGTCTAAATCAAGACCTCATATCAACGTCTATTTTTAGACCAAATCTAGACGATTGAATTAAATACATTAAATAATGAATACTGACCAAAGAAATAACTGCAAGTTGCACAATGGTGTCCAAATATTGTACTAAAATCATCTGAATGACCATTGATCAATATACAGTGAAGTTTAGATTTAGCCTTGATTTAGACGTTTAATCAGCATCTAGATTTAGACCAGGTTTAAACTATTAAATTATCTTTATTTTTTAATTTTTAATCTCTCTCTCTCTCTTCTCTTCTAAAATAGTGTTATTCTGTTTATTACAAGAATAAAAGTGTAGCCTATGGGGAAGGGGGGCGGGGTGTTACAGTCAATGCCATTGTGATTGGCTGAGGCAGTGCGTCATCAACGTACATCATAAAAGCCCCTCCCATTGGCCCAGGTGCATCTCTACTGTGAAAGCAAACGGCGGTAGGCTCTGCACCGTCGACCTCCACGACAACCAGCGTCCACTAAATTGCAGGTAAGTTCGGTCAGACCGTCAGCCCAAAGACCCATAAATTAATTTTATGTTAATTTATGCATTTATAGCGTTTGCCATTAGCTTTATGCCTTAAACCCATGGATGCATTATGTTTTAACCTAACATGTTGTTGCTCCAATTGGCATTACATCTGCTAACGTTAGCTTTTGAACACGACCATTTTTGTTTAACGTACAATGAAACCGGCGAAAAATAAATACATGGAGTGAAGCGCTGGCAACAGGCCTCCAGTGTTAACGAGCAGGAGGGCCGTTGTGATGAGCTGGGGTGCGGCCGAGTGGTAGCAGCGGATGCTAACAGCGAATGCTAGGCGAAGTTAGCCTCGGCCTGTGGAGGTGCGCGCGCATCCAGGGGACAAAAGACTGCTCGGAGTGAACTGATAGATGCGGTAAAGCGGACGGTCTGATGGGGGGGGGGGGGGGGGATAGCTATTTGAACACATAGCTAGCATTAGCATGCTACCGTCACAACGCGACCTGCCCATCTGCCCGTGTGTTTAACTGCCTGTGTGCGAGGAGGAGAGACAGACAGAGCAGCCACCAGAGACTCGTTAATTCATGCAAAACGCTGGATGCACTGGTTGATAAGTTTCGTTTTTTTTTATCAGACCCATAAGTTAGCTGTAATATTCCCTGAATGTATTTCAGTCTAATTGTCAGTGGCAGTCGCTTATTGGTCCGCGGCTCCTCCTGCTTTTTTTTTTCTTTGACGTGCTGTGGAGTATGGAGTACTGTATTGTAAAGTTTTAGTAAGGGGTTTCTAAATCCTTTTTTCTTATCCTTTTGTCAGGTGGTGTTGGGTCCTCTTTTGAACGTGGAGTGTGTCCTGCCCTTTGAAAGCCACCCAAACAAGGTACAGATTGTGATCTCATGCTCCTTTGCACACACCTAGTCAAAGAAATTGTAAGACTTCATTTTGTTGTTTTACTGTATGTTATATACATTCTCAAGATATGAGTTATAGGCTCAATCGTATGTTTCAGCCTCTCAGGTCTGGTGGAGCGTGCAAGTGGATCTTGGGGAAGGGACACATCAACACCAGGTAAATATTTAACAGAACGAATGCTCACCTTTTTTGTTTACATTTCAACTATTTTCCATCTCTGCACATTCTTTGTCTTTTTTAAACTCTCAAATGTCGATGCCCAGTAAGTGTTCATCTCATGACTTTACTATTTTATCAGACCTTGTGAAACTTAAGGACATTCATTGTGTTTTTCAGGATCTCGACATGCAGCCAAAGGTAGTGTCATTGTTGGCCATCACTCCAGGTAAAGAAACAAAATGAGGCAATATTGTGTCAGTTATAAAACTGCACAGTGATTAAAATTTGACTGGAACTACATCCAGTGATGGATCCAGCAACCAACGCAACAATGTGTCCCAATACAGGTCTAGCAGCGATGTTTCAAGACATCGCCACAGCTCCGGCAGCGACAGAGAGGCCTCTAAGCGGCGCCCCAGGTCCGGCAGCGACAGACACGCCTCGAAACGTCATACCAGCTCCCCTCATCACACACCAAGGCCGGGTGAGTTGCCTTAAGACCACTATTTTCATCAGAACACTTCAGTCAGTAGCATTGATGTACTCTAAAACTACTAATGTGGCACAAATCTGTCGAGAGTTCTGTCATTTTTAAAACATACTTTGCCATGTGCCATATAAATAAAGTTGATTTTGATTTTAAAAATACCCCTCATTTGTAATAACCTCCTCCTTATTGACCGCTGAAAATGTCCGGGCCAGCTTGAGGTCTCGGGTTTTAAAATCTGGCCCCACTGAATTTGTAATTGATTAGCCCTGGTCTCGTCTATAGCATGTTGAAGGGAAGAAAATTTTGATCCTGCCAATCTCTAAATAATGACAACATGAAAACATTTCCTTCTCCGTTGACATTTAAAATACAATGCCAACTGTTTATAATGGCAGATGGTTTTTGATGCATAGCAACATTTTTGCTTACATATATGCAGACTTGGTGTATGACAGCTGATTGCCTTTGCATATTTCTTATCATTTGTCTTTATCTACTTGCAGATGGAGTCATACAGTTTGATAGTAAGGCCACAGAGGAACTAATAGGAGCCATGCAGCGGAACACCTGAAGCATGCCCCACAAAGGAGGGGAGGAGCTTCACAGCTTCACAGCCACTCCAGAATAATTTTGTATTTTTTTTACATGTTCTAGGCCTACAGTTGCTGCTGTGTTTGTGTGTGTGTGTGTTTTTTAAATAGTAAATATTGTTATTTTTAATTTTTTTTTACAAGTTTATACTGCCTGCTGTTGTAATTGACGTTTGCAATTAAAAATGGGTGACAAAACAGTCAGGATTGGATTGTGATTTATTATTGTGACCGTAGAAACATGTCCAGAAGGTAGGAACCTGTTTTCCTGTACCAGCTAATTTTACTGTAGCGTCATCTGGTTATGCATAGGAACTAAACGAGTAAAGGAAAAAAAGTCTAATATTGTCATAACATACTGCAACTACATCAAGGTAAGGATCACAGGTTAAATTTGGTCATGATGCATTTTTGACAACTTTAATGTCCTTTTTAATATAGGGTTCTTGTTAATAGTTTGATAGATTGTAATTACATTACTTGAATATCTAGATTTATTATAATATCCATATAATGTTTAATTGACGGCTAGATTTTGTAATAGGGTTTAAATATGGTATAAAAGTAAACGTCCTAAATTAGTCGTCTATAAATAGACGTTCATTAGCAGTTATTTAACAGGGATGCAAACAGCTCGCCGAAAAGCGAAACTCTCTTTTTTCATGACCAATTAGGTGACTTGTGTGAATCGTTCAGATCCGAAGAGTTTTTGTTTTTGAGGCGGGGGGGGTCTCGGCGTCTCAGCTCGGGTGAGTAAAATGTTTTTCTAACAGGCTGACAGTGACAATCACGTGAAACTGAGGCGAATTCATTCGTGGTTGTCTCTGATTATACTGATAACAGCCTACTTCCAATGTAGACGCGCAACATGCGCTTGTTACCCAAACGGTGCGCGGCCGCGTGCATTCGGTGCGATGGTGACGCCGTTTTTTTCCCCCGTGCATGTCGGTGGAGCTGTGCGCCGCCGACATGCACGGTTCCCTACATACGTTGCTGTGTCAGGCAGGTGTCTCCCACGAAGCTCTGCCCCGTTTCAGATTTGAAGGAAGTCCTCAACGTGGATAGACGTCGCCCTCGCGATGTAGAATGTGTTTAATTCACAGTGAAACTAATTATGTCCATTACACACTGAATGAAACATCACATGTCTTTTATTTATTCAGTTTAGTCTAATAGTAATAATCAGTGAAGACCTGAAATACAGTATCTGAAATATTGCAAATGATTTTTGATTTTTTGCATATATTATATATAGAAATGTTTGCCTTCTGAAAATTATGTCCAGCTATAAGATATATCCTGGAAATGGACTCTTCCGTGATATTATAATGTAATTAATTTGTGCTGAGCAGCCCCCCCCCCCCCCGCTAGACAATTACTCTCTTTTTTCGGTCCTGACCAGTTTGCATCCCTGATTTAAACGTCTAAGGTGAGACGAGGCGTATACATTTGGTATAAAAATAGACGTCTGGCAAACGTCTAAATTTAGACGTCTACAAATAGACGTATAAAAGCGGTTATTTAAACGTCTAAGATTAGACAAGACGTATACATTTGGTATAAAAATAGACGTCTAGCAAACGTCTAAATTTAGACGTCTATAAATAGACGTATATTAGCGGTTATTTAAACGTCTATGATTAGACAAGATGTCTAAAACGTCTATTAGACGGCTAGTCTAAACTTAGACGTCTGAAAAACTTTCACTTTTATACCTGTGGTAGACCGATTTTAGCCTAGACGTCTAGGGACCATTTAGACGTCTATTAGACCTCATTTAGACCGGAAAATGCTCGGTGGGAACAGTCGAATTAATTTTATTTAATTAAATCCTAAACCTAAGAAAAAGCTTTTTCTTTAAACTCACTTTTCTTTGTTTATCTTACATTATGAGATTAGAGTTTTATTTTTTTTTAATTATTTTTAACTGTATAATTTGCTGTTTTTTGTTGTTGTTGTTTTGCAACTTTTAATCCTGCAAAACACACAAAAAGGTGTATTGGTATTGCCATTATTATTACTATAGTAGCCTGTAGTAGTAGTAGTAGTATTGCTATTGTTATCAATATTATTAATATAAATAATCACTTGCAGAGGAAAGAGTGAAGTCATTTACAAACCTTGTCAATCAATCTGACGAACTTGTCGTTGAGTCCCACCATGTCGTCCTTCTCCCTGGATTTGCCTGAAGAGTCGATCTTGGTCGGCTGGCTCTTGGTGGGTCCATTGGTGCTGGGGGAGTAGGACTGGCTGCTGTAGTCTCTAGGTTTGGACATGGTGAAGCTTCCCAAACAGCGACAAAGGTGTTGAAGCTGGACAGGTGAGCTGGATGACACCCTGAGCGCTCCGGATCAGCGCTTTTAAGGTAGGCAAGGACCACCCATCACCTCTCGCTGCTCTGCAGGCGACCAATCAAGACGGGGCAAGTGCAAAATTACAGGGAGAAAAACAAAAGACTCAACATGAAATACTTGAATTTCGACTTCAGACTTGTTTGTCCAGGAGTGGTGCCTGGCACCGGGAGCCAATGGCATCTTCGGGGTGGATTCGTGCGTAAAAACCTGGTATAAAACCCACCTGGGCTTGATCCATCCATCAGGTAACTCTCCAGTGCCTAAACTCCGCGCTCTCTCATCCAGCTGCTATCATGCCTTCAAACACCGCTGCCAGCATGTTCGGTGGAGCCGGGGGAAGGGGCTCCAGGGCGTCCGTGGCCAGCCTAGAGGGGCTGCGTAATGTGCTGCGTAACGAGACGGACAAAGACTCCTCTCCCGCTGCTTCTGCGACCCCAGCCGCTGCCCCGGCGCCGGCGCCGGCTCCTGCTCCGCTCCCGGCTGATGACAAGCACACCCTGCGGGGTCTGAACGATCGGCTGTCCGGCTACCTGGACAGGGTGAAGCAGCTGAAGCAGGAGAACGACGATCTGGAGAAGCAGATCGATGAGATTCTGGCGAAGAGGAAAGCTCCCGAGGGACGGGACTGGGATGAGACCCAGAAGCCCCTGGAAGACCTGAAGAACAAGGTGAGACCCCCGATTCCTCTCTTTAAATATATAAATATTAATGATAATAACTTTGAGACTTTGATAATTCATGCATTTGCCCAAGAAATATAAGAAATGCATTTAGAAAATAAATCTAAATTTTCTCCCTAATAGAATATTCCTATAATATACTGTATATGACCATAAATCATGTTTTTTTCTCTCCTTTAGATCAAAGACATCACCATGGACAATGCCAAGCTGCTGCTCCAGATTGACAACACTAAAATGGCCAATGAGGACTTCAAAAACAAGTGGGTTTAGAAAAACAAAAGGGGTTAAATTGGGCTCAGCAAACAGGAAATAAGAGTTTCACAATAAGAGCATAATGTTTATGGTCTTCAGAGTAATTAGGATGACAGTTTAAGTGGTGGTTGTGTGGATAATTGTTGGGTTCATCCTTCCTGTTTGCAGGCTGAATGACGAGACCAAAGCCCGCAAGGAACTGGAAAAAGACGTGGAGGACCTGAAGAAGACCATCGAGGACACCAAGCAGAACTGCGAGCAGACCAAGAAAGAGACCGGCCTGGTGAAGGACGAGGTGGCCCGCCTCAAGAAGGAACACAAAGACGTGAGGCCTGAAACGCTTAACAGGTTGTTGTGTTGTGTTGTGTGAGGTTTGGAGGAGGTAATGTTGTAACTGTGACTCTTGCAGGAGGTGGACGTCCTGCGTGAGAAGATCAAGGAGTCCGAGGTGATCGTGGAGATCGACTCCAAGAACTCCAACCTGGACGAGATGCTTGACAAGATCCGCCGCCAGTACGACGAACTGGCCAAGAAGAACCTGAAGGAGACTGAGGAGTGGTACCAGAGCAAGGTACGTTTTGTCTCTCTCTCTGTCTTCCCCCATCTCCTGACTCTCGTCTGTTCATCTCAGCACATCGGTTCTTCTTGTTTTCCAGTTCGAGAACATCAAGGTGGTAGAGGCCCAAAACGTGGAGGTCTTGCAGACTGGAAAGACGGAGTATAAGGATCTGCTCAAACAAAAACAAATGCTGGAAATCAAGATCCAGAGTATGCAGAGCATGGTAACCACCCTCACCCTCACAGCACATGATGACGCAATACAAAATAGTGACAGCCACAAGCCCATACACACAGACAGAGGGTTATTATAATGGATTACAACAGAGATCTCATCTCAAGACAAGGTTGAAATACCTTGTTAATGTTTTGACACATGAACCCTTAAAGTTGACATAACTCAGTGACATCTGACTTACAGCAGACCCGGTTCAGACCTGCAGCAAGGTCCTTGAAGCCCTGAGGTCATACTTAAGGCTTACAAGATCATATTTTCATCCAAAATCTTTCCTTCTTTCTTCACGTCAGGAATGCTTAAAGCTCCCACAGGGGTGTGAGTCGACGACCTCTTTATCTTTTCACAAGCATTCCTGACCATACCCTGTTATTACACTGGTGACCTGCTACTTCAAACATTTTTTTAACCAGCCTTACTGTAGTTTGACGAAGCACCTGGACTTGCTCTTGCATAACAAGACAATGAATATTATGGAGAAGGCCCCTAAGAAACTTTGTCCTCGTCTTCTCTTTTATCAGGTCCGAAATCTGGAGGAGACGCTGAAGAACACCGAAATTGAATACGGCCAACAACTGGCCCCTCTCAACCAGATAATAAGGGACCTGTCGTCCGAGCTGGAGAAGGTGAGGGCGCAGGTGGAGAACCAGGTGGAGACCAACAAGGACCTGCTGTGCGTGAAAATGAAGCTGGAATCGGAAATCAATGGTTACCAGCAACTGATCAACGGAATGACGTCTGATCCTGAGAGGTGAGAATGATCAAAAATATGTTCTTTTTTTTTTTGTCATATTTTCTTATTGCTGGAGAATGTGTCTTATCCCTCTAGCATTTCTTTTATTTAGAAAGAATGTCCATAAATCATACTTAAAGTCACTTTATAGTTTGGCGTTTTGGAAAATGTCATCAAACTTTTCAGTTCTTCAAAGGATTCAAAAGGAAGGAAAGCACAGTGAACCTGTTTTGCATGTGGTATGTTAGCATACTTATCCTTTTCTTCCCTGACAGCGCGGGGTTTTCTTTAGAGGATGCACTGCACAGCGGTAAGTCTAGCTGGACTTTAAAAAAAAGAAAAGAATACAAGAAAACACTTTAAATTTATGACTCCAGCATGTTTGAGAAGACTGGGATCAACACCGACTGACAAAACAAAAGCAAATTATCAGTATTTGATCCTTCTCTTCCCATTCAGTTGTCTGTAGATTGGAAAGAGCAAGAAAGGTACAAGCTGACGGTCTTTGTTGCTGAATAATAGCTGAACATTAAATGCAGGAAACACCTGGATTGCACCTTTCTTTCTTTCAGATCAACAGCAGACCTCATAGACTCACATGCAGAGTTCAACTTCAGCTTTAACCCTCACATCACTTACGATAAAAGGAATAGTTAAAGTGAATATGCCTATTCTTACTTACTACTTTTTTGCCAGGAATCAAATGAGTTTATCCGCTCTAGAGATTGGAATCTAAAAACATAGTGAAGCTTGTTATTTGTTTTTTGGTGGTATAAATGTTCTCATTTAGCTCTTGGCAAGAAAGCTATAGGCATATTATACTATTCCTTCACAGTGAATTAAATCACTAAAGTGCACTCAAGCATTGTTTGTCACACTGCACCCTGTAAATGCATGCACGTCTGATTTAAACACTGCACAAAATAAGAATCCTGAAAACAAACCCGACTCTGCAAAGGAGCTCGTGGAGATTTAAAGGAAAGCTGCAGGAGGAGGAAACTCACTGAATCTGATTCCACTTCTTGTTTCAGAGCTGCTAAAGCCTGAGGAGAAGGCGCCTGAGCAGCAGCAGGAAGTGGAGGAAGAAGCCCCTGTGAAGCAAGAAAGCACCCCCTCTGATAAATCTGTCCCCCCCGAGGAGGACGTCAGCGTTGGAGCAGAGAAACCCATTGAAGTGGCGGTGGGAGACGTCGCCAGGGCCGAGGCAGCCGCTCCAACAAACGCCCCAATTGAGAAGAAAAAGAAATCCAAAGCTAAAACTAAAACTAAGGATTCATCCTCATCCTCTTCTTCCTCCTCCTCCTCCTCCTCCTCTTCTTCTTCGTCTTCCTCCTCTGATTCTGAGAAGGAAGCTGAAAAGCCCAAGAATGAAGATGAAGTTGCCAAAGCTTGATCTTAAAAAGCTTTTTTTCCCCTCTGCTCTGTCCTTTCAGCCTATCTAGCATAAACTTTGTCCTGCTGTTGAGGTTGTGCAAGTGTATTTTCTGAGATGTGACTCAAATAAATACATTTACTTTCAACAGAAAACCATAATACAGTGTTTGTCTTTCTTTTTATCCTTATTTACAATAGACAGCCCTTAAAATAGAGAAACACAGTTAAATCATTCCATGTAACACAAGAAAAGCAACAAAAAAGCCATCTTGTGTTTGGTATTCTTGCTTAAAAAAGCTGTTTCTTGCCATTGCCATTGGCCCGTCCATTCCTGGCACAATGGTCTTCTGTTAATTCAAATGCAGTCGTATGAACAGAATCAAAAACTTTTTTGGAAGAGTGATTTATTTTTCTTTTTTCAAATGACAAATGGTACAGACGACATGAAGCACAGAGAATGGGAGAGGAGGGGATTGAAATCATCCAGTACATGTATATTGCATGGTGAGGATTCGGGGGGGGAGGGGGCAAGCAAGAGTACCAAATGGAGTAAAAGATATCGTATCAAAAATTTTTCATATATATATTTATATAGGACTAATAATTCTCTTTAACTATGCAAAGCAAGGAATGCCCTTTTTTCCATTTATCTTGAGCCTTGGCTGTCCCTAGGTAGAGCCAACATTATTATTCATTAAACACAAACAAATGAAGAAAAAAAAAATAAAACAGACTGGACACTTTTTTTTACGGGGAGGGGACTGGGAGGGGGGCATTTGGAGGCATCCTGGAGTCCTGCCTGATGTGGCATCGAGTCTCAGTGTGGCGCGGCGGGGCGTGTCCACCGTGGGGGCTTTTGATTTCTCTGATGGGTTTGGTGGGTGGGTGGGGTGGGGCTGTCGACCTCAGCGGGAGAAGGTCTTTCCACTGAAGGAGGAAAAGAAAGCAGTGGTGAACAAAAATGCACATCACATCACAACAACAAAATCTGTGTTATTTTTTCTCTGCCAATTTCCTTGTTTATGGTTGTTTTTTAAGTCCTTGATGCCAAACCTGTGGCTCCAGATACGTTTGCCTGTCTCCAAAACTCACAAAGATGGCGTTTATCTGGTTCTTCCCACGACACATTAACCAGATAACACGGACCTTTTGTTCAAACATTGTATAAATCTCCCAATTATCTCAAAAGGGGCTAAAAGGCTGACAGCGTATCCGTTTTAGTTGTGTTTGAGTCTGACTCACTGTCACCCACACCTCAAAAACACACAGAGACTCATAAAAACACTTCCATCTAAAATACCCTGCAGAACCCACCCATGAGCTGTAAAACCAATAAATATAAAACTCTACTTACGAGATGGTCTTCATCTCCTTCTTCTCGGCGTCGGGCCGAGCGCGGTTCAGCACCTTGAGGAAGTCTGACGTCTTGGCCCTCATGCGTGTGTGAATGTAGGCCTGTCAAACACACGACCAGATTCTCATCAGGAAAATATTCCCATCTATGTGCGTTAGTGGCCCAAAAGGGTGTTTGTTTCCACAGAAATCAAGATGCAGAGTCTTAAACGCAGTGTGCAATGTTAGGGCAGACACATGAGTCATTGAGAGCCATCCATTTACAGAATTCCCACCATTCCCGAGTTCGAACACAACCACCCACCTGCCCATAGATCGGCCAACCCCCGACTCCTTCTAGTCTGAGACGAAAGCATCCGCTATAACTTTCAGTAGTCGGAGCACCAGTAATTACAAAACGACAATCGCATGCGTTCCTCTGAGTGCCAATCATCCAAAAATTTGTTTTGTCATGCGTCCATTAACGCCCACGCACGACTCCAGAAACCTGTATGATCACTGAGGGTGGTAGAGCAAGAAAAGGGACCTGGCTTTGATCTCACCTGCCTGGACTTTCTGTTGCTCTTTCAATGGAATTGTGTAACAACAACTGCTGTCACACAATACTGTGATTACATTCTCTGATTCCTTTTCAAGACAAAGTGATTTCATACCTTGTTGACCATTTTGGCGTATTCTTCCGCCTTCCTCAGAACTGTCACCGTGATGTTGGACGGTGATGTGCTTATCAGCGGGTGTTACGGAGGCATGACCTTCGTATCTGACATGGTCGGTCACGCTGTCGGGTTGCGCTTGCAGAATAGCACTCCAGGTGTGCGACAGTGTGTAGGCCCCCTCGTCCCTGTTCATGGTCCTGTGGGCCCGTTTCCTAATCCTTCCATAATCCATCGCTGGTATTTGTTGTCTTCTGTGCGTATGACCCTGGCCTCCTCCCAATTCATTATGTGATTTTCTCTTCTGCAATGACCGATCATTGCAGAAGAGAAAATCACATAATGAACTGGGAGGAGGCCAGGGTCATACGCACAGACAAATACCAGTGATGGATTATGGAAGCGGTGGAGATTAGGAAAACGGGTCGCACACCTGGAGTGCCATTCTGCAGGCGCAACCCAACACCAGCCGTACCTCCTCCGTAACACCAGCTGATAAGCACATCACCGTCTGACATTACGGTGACAGTTCTGAGGAAGGCGGAAGAATACGATTACGAAACGGTCAACAAGGTATGAAATCACTTTGTCTTGAAAAGGAAACAGATAATTTAATAAATACATACGGACATAATGAACCTACACAGTATACAATACTGTGATATTCACAGCCACTATAGCCTTCTATATCCCCAATCTGCTCAAAATGCAAATCAGCTGAGGGAACCCTAGGCCACCTATTTTAGTTTTGTTCCAAATTCAAATCAGTTTTGGTCTCATACTTTCAAATGCTTTTCTGCGGTATATAACTGTAATGCTTCTCCAGATCCACTCACTGCAGTTCTAGGTGGGTCTAAACACATTTTTATGCAATTTGCACCGTAAAACTTTACAATATGGAATGATCATTGCAAAATGTCTCTTTCAGCTCTGCAACCTTTGATAGGATGTGGCAACCATTTCTTCTACATCTGTCAAGAATGACCTAAAAGGTAATACTTCACTCACATTCATCTCTGTCAACATAACTTCATGTTTTATTCTCTTCTGCCCGCTTGTCAGTGTGAATTTGTTCTTGAACTAGTGTTTTTTATTTTTTTATTTACAGTCACAGTACACAAAGCTGTACATATTCTTTACTGACTGACCTTGGAGCACTTTATGTGGTAGTGCAGGTAGTCCCTGAAGGTGTGGATGAGGTTGATGGTGTTGTCTCTGGCATTGGCGTTGGTGTGACGTGGGAACAGGACTATAAGAGGAAAAATAAAATAAAATACAGAGTCACAAGAGGAACGGAAGGAGTCGGGACATAAGGATGCATTTTGTCTTAGTGGACTGGATGCTGACCGAAGGTGATGTATCCGATGTTGTCCCCGACGGCGGCGTCCGTGTCCTTCAGCTCCAGCGGCGGCTCCCTGTGGCTGAACAGCACCTGTGGGGCCGTGTGGCTGGCTCGCCGCCCCTCTTTGAACTCCTACACACAGAAACAGTTTCAGCTGCGTTGTATTCGACCCATTAATTTTATTCTAATTTTTTTTTACATTATAATGTTGCTAAGTTCGCGTTCATCTATCTGGCCTCACGGACCTGCATGAAGACTTTGCCGATGATGACGTCGTCATCGTCCTTGAACACTGTGCTGAACACGACCGTCACCCTGTCCTTCTTGGCCTCCAAATACCTGAGCAGACAGAACATGTCAAATATGTCAGAGGATAATCACCCTGGGAGAAATTACGGTAACATGACCCGAAGTATGTTTTATGCTCCTGGTTTCCCTCATCAGACAAATACACAATCCAACAACTCCAAAACGAGTTGTGACCTGCACATTCACCACGCTATGAGATAATATACACAACAATACCAGACAGAGTTGTTTTAGAGGTAAATTCATGCAAAACTGCTGATGCACGTTCCCGTCAGCAGCAATTTTTCAGTGAACAGTCTCTATTTACCTCTAAAACAACTCTGTTTGGTAACGGATCAGGTCACTCCAGACAGAAAACCGAATGCGTCGTGTTATGACTCAGACTCAAGCATCAGCGGTTTGAAGAGCGTTGTGGAGTTGTTGGATTGTGTATTTGATGAGTTTGATAAGGGAAACTAAGAAATCCCATGAGCCTCCGTAGCATAGCTCCGAGCAGCTCACGGCTCTGCTCCACCGTTCTAAAAATAGCTTGCAACGACAATTAAAGGTAACGAACCTACTGCTATGACTATAGGGATTATGGCAATGGAAAATTTGCCAAAATGCTGAACTATCTCTTTAAAAGCACCTACATGGACTCGTCATCTCTGTAGTGGACCACGGCCCTCTTCTCGCCCTCTTTGCCCTCTTCCTGGAACTTGAAGTACTTTTCAAACACCGAGGCGAAGCAGTTCCTCTTCAGCATCCCGGCCTGGTGGACAACCTCATCTTTGTTGGCTGGTAGTGCATCCAGGTCGTAGAGGAGGGACACGTTGTAGCCTTGGAGGGAGATGCTGCACTTAATATATCACGCTTGAACCATGTGAGCTACCACAAGCTAAAAATAACTAAGAGATACTCTACGTTGTCTAGAAATGAGGAACAAACAAACACCCTTTTGTCGACGGCTATGCAAACTGTGCTGAAGTGTTAAAATCTGAAAACCCAAGCTGAGGTGTCTAATTATCTCAAAACATAATTATGAGGCTGTCACTGATTTCTTAAAGCAGATGGGTAACTTTCTGAGAACTTACCCGCCTCTGTTGAGACCAGGAAATTCCCATAGACCCTCTTGAGCAGCTGAAATTAAAAAGAAGAACTTTGTTCACATCTCACAACGAAATGAAACAGTTCATAGAGGAAGCAAATAAAAGGCAAAAATAGACATTTGTTAAATGGTTGAATGCAGCTACTTGGCAGCTGGAATGGAAAGGGTGGAGGCAATGCTTTGGTTTGATTTTTTTTTTTTAAAGACAAAAGAAAAAACAAGAACAGATATGATCAAAGCCATCCTTTGATTCTGAAAAGACTCATGTCTCTGGCAATCTCAGCGGATGGTTTAAGAGCAGAGAAGAAAGGCACACAAACGTCAAGACAAACAAAAGCGGGGAGATAAAGAGAGAAAGACAGAGATGAGAGATTTAGCCAGGAGGAGGAGAGTGGTGTGGAGGTCTTAAAGGGGCTACAGTTGCAGCGCTGGGCCCCCGCTGTAATGGATACCTGTCATTGTGGAATGAGCTGAGGTCGACTTAGCAGGATTATGCAAATACGGCTCAGGAATGACGATAATGTTCAAGCAAAAGTCAACAAAGGGAAGCGTAGTGCGCTGCTTGGTTCCCCTTAGCAGGAAGATACGACTATAAACAAACAGTTCTCACACATTTTTAACACCCCACTGCTTTCCAACTGGAGTTTTCATTGGCTGAGCAGCTGAATGCGACACTGTTGAGCTGCTCTCTCATCTCTCTGCTCTTAGTTTTAGGGAACAATGAGGGAAGTCTCTGGACTGCAGCCAAGATACATTCACACACACACAGTGGCTGCTGCTCGCAGTCAGCACTTCCTCAACCCGGGGTGAGTCACACAAACTCACTTCCTGTTTCTACCAGAGGCCTCGGCAGCTGCTTTCTTCCTTACATGGCAACAGAGCTCTTATGGTCGAGGTGTGTATGTATGATTGTGTATGCAGATATAAATCATAACCTCATTCTGCTTTGTTAAATCAGATTAAAACCAAACAGCAGAGAGCTGCAGATATATGTGTATTCTTGACCTGTGAATGTTTTTTTTTAGTTTTTCTCAGGTCAACTGTGGTTCTACAGAATATCATTGCTGAGATCAAAAGCAAGGCATGAGAGAAACTGCTGACCCTGCGGAAGATCGCTGGTTTATTTTTGCACAGTGCGTCACAAAGCCACATCTGAAGTTAAAACTGTTCTACACTCAGCGTTCAGACCCGCAACATGTCAGCTCTCAGCATTATTTCAGACATGTGAATGTTTTTCCACACTCTGGGTTATTTTAGCTGTGGATTTTGAGTACTGTATGTGTACTGTATGTGCACATCTGCTTAAGGACGTGACAGAAATGATGATGGCTGAGGCCTTATTTCTGTCCAGGCAGGCACAGAGAGTTTATGTCCCTCCCGTTTTCTCTTTCTCTTTCTCTTCATGTGTGCGTTACCTCGTCAGCTCCGTGCTCCTGCAGCTCCTTGTAGAACTTCAGGGAGATGCTGACCATCACTTTGGTCTTGTCCCCGTTCGGGTTGGAGATGTGGTACAAGACGCCATCGAAATCTGCAACAAAGAGGAACATCTGGTCACTGATGAAGAGACAAAACCCCCTGATCCTGGACCTGCACCTGCAGCCTCTTGCGTCATCTCCACTAATACATTCCTTATTTCAGTCAATTCCACACGTAACTACCACTATGTGTCATCTGCAGCGGTTCCCAGCAGGGCTGAGGATATGTAATAGATTAATTGCAACATAGGAAGATAACAGTTAGGACGAAAGCAGCAGCATCACTACCCATTAACGGCTTGAAATTTAGCATCACACACAGTGGCTTAAAAACAGGAGAGATTAAGCACATTGTCAGTTTTCAGCCCATCAAAAGCTACTGACCACAAGACTTGGTACAGCCCTATCCACAGATATTACACAAAGCACTAGTGGGATGTTATGCAAAACAAATTCGCTGCACAAAATGACAGAAAACCAACACAGGCCAGTTGTAATGCATGTTACGCCTGCAACTGCACATCTATTCAGCTGTTAGGACATGTGTGCTGTTGATTTCAAGGAAATTATGTAAATTACAACATATACAACACTACATTTCAGCCACACTGTGTGGTCAAGTCTAAACAATGATGTCCAAAGCAGCTACACTTATAGTGTATAGCGGTCTGTAACATAAGATGCCTCATAACCTCACCTGCAAATGTCACATCGACGGCCTCTGGTTTGGTTCTGCAAGAAGACAAAGTTGGGAAATTCATGAGGCATGAGCTTCAGGGTCATAACTCACTTATCCCATCAATTTTCAAATCGTTTTCAAACATCAACGTTTTGTTCCTTTACATTTTTCAAATCAACTTAGAAATAACTGCAGTTCTACATCAGATGCATCATTTACTAGTATGCATTATTTGTCAATATTAATCCTTAAACTATTGTATTTTCTACTTTCTCTTGGCCAACATAAAACTATTTGAGGGATGCACGGTCGTAATTGAGGACTTTTACAGATGCTGCAGCAACTTGTCCAGGCTGCACAGAGCCTGCTCCAAGCAGCTGCAGCTCAGCTGTGCACAGACTTGACTCAGCTTGAATACCGGAATGCGGAAGCTGGCGAGAGAGAGGGGGCAATAGTTAGCCCTGAAGTAGCCGCTGAGTCTTTCTGTGCAAGTAAAATAAATGGGATTTACTGAGGGGAAAACACCGAGTTTAATGTGATATCCGCATCCTATTGTTATTAGAGTGTGATTAATGATAAACACGAGGAATTGCTGTTAAATTGTTGCATCAATAACTCTCATAAATGTGCCCTCCATGAGTAGAAAAATAAATGAATCTAGATTCAGATGCAGATAAAAAAAAACCTATTAATACAAAGTTGTTCGTGCTTTATTATGGGTTCTTCTCATATTGAATAAATTAGCAACAAACATTACGTTAGCTTCACAGCGCTCAATCGGGTGGGTTATTTACGATCTGCAATCTCGAAAAGTTATTTAAATGTGTTCTTAGGTACCGGCGAAGTCACTCTTAGCTAAATATTCTGAAATATTTTTGTCATTTTGCTTCTATCAGGGGAGAGATACCCGTTTTTTGAGGTGACATTTTTGGCATAACACCGGCCGTGCAGACAGACACACCCCAGCTTCAGGCAAACTAGCCACAGCGGCTCGGTAAGCTAACACAGCCTGTATTTTATGTATTTAATTATTTATTTTTAACTCATTTTCTCCTATTTAAACCCCCAAATAAACGATCGCCTATCTGACATGTGCAAACCTGTAGCTCTTTATCAGCTGGTCGTTGAAATGCTAAAGGGGAAGCTAGCTGGCGTTAGCAATGCTAATCCAGGTGTAACAATGATTTCTCACCCGTTGGATGCGCCGTCGAACTTCAACGTCAACGTCTCCTCTATGATGCGGTTATTGATTTCTAACAGGATCATGGCAGCGAGGAAGAGAGGGGGGAATGATCGGATGGAGCTATGAGGTGGGATTAACCTCTTTGTGTCAAATTTCTGCAAATTTTTCCTCCCTTGACAGACTGGACCGTTTCCGCCGAGGCTCCTTCCGCCTGTCGCTTCCGCGTATTTTAGACTCAGGACCCCCCAGATCAGACGAAGGCGTCCGCGGTGATGCCTGTGATAAAGTCGTAAACACAATCAATGTGTACTGTGAGTAGGCCTATTTTTTTTTGAGTTTTTCTGTTAAACCCTTTACACGTTTACTACTATTCTAACTCATCACATCGACAAATAAAGGTTGTTTTTTTTTTTTCAATAAAAACCCCCCAAATTCACAAAGAGCAGCTCCCAAATGATACATATTTTTGGTTTTCTTAGCCTCCAGGTGCTGCTGGAGATTAGCACTGAATAATTACCATTATATTATACATACAACATTGTGTCATATTTTTTGTCAGTATTGTAATTTTATTAGGGTCTTTGTCTTGTCCCCTGTCAGTCATGGGCCCCTTGATCCTTATCCCTATTCTCCCCTTTTTGGCACCTCAAATGGTAAATTATATAGGCTATAGATAGATTGGCTAATACTGGTTGATCAAAAAGACATTTGAAAAATTATCTTGGATTTTAGAATGATATTTTACAGTAGCTATTCTTATACATTTTATTTATCATACAACTCATGACAAATCTTTATTTACATGCATATTATTAAAGGATGATTATGTAGTAGCCTACTCCAATGCTATATAGGCCTACTAACATGCCTTTCTATTATTTTATCTGGCTGATTATACACTTTTCTGTAAAATATGATACTTTTGATCATCTCAAGGTGTACTTAATAAACCAAACAAACCATATAGCTAGTAGGCCTATACATGTCCAGATGATACCTGACATGCAGTGACAAAGGCATACATTGTCCTTTCACATGTTGGGTAGTGTATCAAAACAACACACAGGCGTCAGTGTAATTACATGCTCTGTCAAAATAATATCTGTGAGCGGTAGATGCTGTCAGCACTCACACACCACAGGATGCCTTTAATGACATGTCTAAGCTCATTAACCAGTCATTTTGAGCTTTTCAGTTCAACTGGTTGGTGAAAGGAGAAGTTAAAGAATGTGACAAGGGAACAGGCAACAACAATAATGTAATAAATAATATATATGTATATGCATTATTCAGTACAAATTTGTTGATTATTGCATTTTGAAGAAACAAGACAAACTTGTGCTATACAGACATGGTGCTCGGGTAAAACTAAACCTGAACAGGTGCCCTTTCTTGTGCAGTGAGGTTTATTTTGATAAGGGATCATTCACCATGCTGGACTTCATTCCTGTGTATCTTAAGTATGTAAGAAAAATAACTTCCCTGGGGGAGATGTTTTCACAGCATACCTTTATACATTGTGTTCTTTCACAACTGGCCTCAGATCACATGCCTGCATCTCTGCACCATTACAGATTAATTAAGCGCCTTCAAAGCCAGTGCATTTACAGCAAGGGTACTTCAAACAAATTTCAGTTGACAAACAAAAACAAATACACTCAAGCACCGTATAATGAACGTGTATAAATCAATTAGCTGTCACCACTTGAGATGATCAGAATTTTGTTTTCATTCCACAGCCAAAAACCTGCATCGTATATTAACATCTTCTTGAGCTGTAGTGGAAAAAGCACTCACATTTTATAGATTAGGGATGTTATCCTACAGAAAACACAGCTGAGAGGAGGTTCCAGCCGGTGACGGCAAACAATGTCACAATGTCAATATCTTGTGAAACAGTGAAACTTGTAAAAAAAAAAAAAAAAAAAAGGGGGGGGGGGGGGCCCAAATGCTGCCACTCTCACAACACAAATGAAATTCCAGACATATTTGGAAATTTGAACATAACATTGATGAGGAGATGGTGCCGTGCGTGTGTGTCATGTAACAGTTGGAGGAAGGAAGATTACATTGGTTTTTCTTTTCATTGGAACAAGATGCAACAGCATCCTGATGCCTATCATTCATCTCCAGAGAAGGGGAATGTAACCTGTGTTTTCCTTGATCTTCATGCCAAGTTTCACATTTTTTTGAAAAAAAAAAAACACAGTTAAGCTGCCATGTTCATGAGGGGAAACTGAGATGTGGAGCAGGTGACAACCATAGATATATATCTATGGGTGACAACAACAAAGATGTAGTGAATTTGAGTTTGGTTCCAAATGATAACAACAACCCTCATGGAGATTGTCTCTTTTTTTCAGATGTTGATTATTTTAAAAGTATGGTGTAATTCAATTCAATTCAGCTTTATTTATAAATAAATCCATTTCATGCACAAGGCAGACTCAATGTGCTTCACAACAAAACAAAAAAACAGTTATATGAAAATCAATTAGAAATCAACTGAAGAATGCAAGTGCAAGTAAACAATCATGTATGTCATCTTCACCACATGCACACTTAGACTCACACACAGTTCAACAGAATGTTGTTGAGAAAAGATTTAATCTGTTTTTAAAAAATGGCTACTGATGTGGCATGTCTAACTGTGTCAGGCAAGGTGTTCCATTTTCGTGGGGCATAAAAGCTGTGTAAGTTGCCACTGCCTGTTGACCGAAGTGTTCTTGCTGGGGTGTAAGTGATGAGCATATCTGTGAGGACTCAGGTGCAGAGTGGCAAAAGGCAGGAGCTGGTTTTATTTTAACAACAAAAACCACTCCAAAGGAGGGAAACAAAAAACACTCACGATGAGTCAAAAAGGCAAACAGGAAAGGGGACAAGGAAGCTCAATCAACCATGGACTGTGGACTGGGGTGAACGTAGGACGAAACACTCTGGCACAAGACAAAGGGAGACACAGAACCTATATAGACATACACAAGGCAGGCAGACTGGTGGGGAAGGGCAAGTGACCTGAAACGAGAGGGCAGTTGGATTTCAAAATAAAACTGGAAGTCACAAGACAAAGAGAAAAACACCATCACTGTGTTGTGACACCTCTGAATACTTGATTTTGGGAGTCCAGTGAATAAACCATTGCAGTAATCTAGTCTACTTGTTATAAATGCATGGATTAATATTTCAGAGTCTGATTTTGACAGAAAGCCCCTCAATTTGGAAATATTTTTGAGATGATAGAAAGACGATCTTGTAATGTGGTTGATATGACTTCTGAAATTTAGATTTAATATCTTTGATACACTGAGTGAGGGATATTATGGGTCATAGGTCAGTCTGTGTTTACATTATTTAAAACTTCAATAAGTGCCGTTTCTGTGCCATGGTGGGGACAAAAACCAGACTGATAAGTAGCCTATATCTAAAAGGCTATTTGATGCGAGATAATTCTTGAGATGAATGTAAAATATTTTTTGCTGAGGAATGGTAAACTGGAGATAGGCCTGTAATTTGCACTGACACTTTGTATGCTGCGTACGCCTGTCGAAGAATTGTATAATCTAAGCAATAATGATCATTTTTAAAGAGCAAAAACTACATGAAGATTATAAATGATGGAAACAACAAAATATCAAACGAAAGGATTTTTGTGTTTTACTTATGCTGCTCTTTTTTCTTCATGTATAAGTCTGTTCCCTACTAATTAGTTGCACCATAGCAATTACACTTTGTGTCATAGCACAACGCAGTCCCACACTGTTAAACAGCCCAGAAACAGGCTATTCTGGTTGAGGGGCTTTCATTCTTCCTGGTGGTGCCAGGCGGCATCACAGGGCTGTCATTAAGGCTCCATTTACTCACAGATATGTGACAGTCATGCAGGCTCAATGACAGTCATACAACATGTTACAGTGTTGATGCTTATGCGTTTTTGCCTATCGAGACCTGAATGATGTGATTTATGGAGGTGAAGGGGAGGGTTGTCATGTTTGTCCTCAGCAGTAAGATCGATAGGGGGAGGGACTCATCTCCGACCATGCTCTGTCATTATTAACGTGTGGTTTTCATTTTTGTCTGCGGGTTTGTCATACCAAATACCACACAGAAATTCAGACTTAGCTCAGCAACATATTAGAAAATATATTTTAAAATGGACAAACTGGGGCAGTTCTCACTCATGCTGGTTTTAGATTAATGTAAATGACCCTTGCTTTGACTTTTGCAACATCAAGAGCAAGAACATTTCAGCATTTCATTTCCAGAAAGTCACAGCTGACATCCTGAACTGCTGATTTGTAAACACACCTTACCACACCACTGATTACCCAAGAACGTCACCTAAAGGGTCACATCGAATGTGCATTAGCCTTATGCATTTAGGTAAGTAAAGATACACTTGAGTATTTATTGGTAATCAGTCAAATGAAATCTATTGATCCTCAGTTTTGTCATTTTTACATCATGGATATTTTATATAATACAGTTTTTTTTTCTTTTTCAGTTCTCTTTTTGTTATATTTTGCTTTTTTATTCCTTTATGTTATGTATGCCGTAGATACTTGAATTTACCTTGGGATCAATAAAGTATCTCTGAGTCTAATTTACACCTGTTATTTTCCCTCTGTGACCTGTCAAAACATCTCTGACAGCACTGTTGCTGCAAAAAAACATTTGATGACACAGCCACATGCAGTAACATATTGGGGAAGCGGGCAGGAAATTGGCACAGCAATAGAAAAACCCCCCACATTGTATCACTCATAAAAGGATGCTCTTGGCCACGTCCTTGTTTCTCAGGCTGTTGTCATCTTCGAAAGCTGCGACCAAGCCGGTACAGGAGGTGAGTATCTCAACTAGTTTATTCCCACAGATGGAAAGGATAGATTTTTTTGGAAGATAATGGCAAATGTTCACAATGTTGTTCGACACTGTTCTTGTGCTTACCTGTACCAATATGAATTTGTTTTCCATCCATAGACATGACGTCATTCACCTATGTATTCCCCGATGACTATGGCCTGAATGACACCCAGGTTCCATTCACCGTTGATCTAAGTACACTGTCATGTGAGACAAAACCACTGGATCCTAAAGTGGCTTTGACCCTGTGTCTCGTCCTTGTCGCCATCTTTTTACTGGCAATCCCAGGAAACCTGCTGGTGGCGTTGGTGATCGGCACCAGCAAGCAGCCCCTGACCCCCTCGGATGTGTACTTGTTTCATCTGACAGTAGCAGATGGCTTGATGGCCCTCACTCTCCCCTTCTCAGCTGTGGCGCTGGTCCGAGGGTGGCTCTTTGGAGACTTCCTGTGCAAGTTCCTCAGCATCATCATCGAAGCAAACTTCTACACCAGCATCCTCTTCCTGGCCTGCATCAGCATCGACCGTTATCTCGCCATAGTACGAGCCAGTGAGAAAGTGAGGAGTCGCCAGAGAACTTGCAGCCGGCTGCTCTGTGCATCAGTGTGGGCCGTCGGCGGAGCTCTCAGCCTCCCTGCGCTTTTCAACGAAGTCTCCAAACTGGACGACGACTCAGACAGGATTCTATGCTCTGAAAGCTTCGACCTCGGCAGCGCCTCGTCTTGGAGGCTCGCCACTCGTGTTTTCCGCCACATCTTTGGCTTTTTGATCCCTCTGGTTGTCATGGTGACCTGCTACAGCATCACCATCACGAGGCTGCTACGCACGCGCGGTTTCCAGAAGCACCGGGCCATGAAGGTGATCATAGCCGTAGTGATTGCATTCGTGCTGTGCTGGACTCCCTACCACATAGTGATGATAGCAGACACCATCCTGAGGGCCGATCTGGTGCTGTTTAATTGCGCCGTGAGGAAGTCGGTGAATGTGGGTCTGGTCGCAACCAACACCCTGGCTCTGTTTCACAGCTGCATCAACCCTGTTCTCTACGCGTTCGTCGGGGAGAAGTTCAGGAAGAAAATGTTGCTGCTTTTTCAGAGGAAGCTCAGACAGGAAAGGGGGTCGGCGTCAAGGTTCAGCAGGTCCACATCTCAGACCTCGGATGGACAGGGAGCTCTTCTCTGAAACCTTGGTGGACTTCTTCCTATGATTAAACGCCACACTTTTGTATTTATAAAGCTTTTACATATGCAGGATATGTCAGTAAACATAGCCTAAATTGACGCTGAGAGTCTACCTTTATAACACATGGTACACTGCTGCCATCTAGTGAGCTCTTTGATCTAGCTATTATTACAAACTTTTCCAGCTAAGTCAGTGTTTGTACCTACTTATTTTCATTCATGTACTATATTTCTGTTAATAGCTACGGCAGTTATTCATGTCTTTAAAGTTTGTGTATTGTACAGGTTATTGTATATATTGATGTAGGCTATTTCTCAGTAAAAGTAAAATGCTTTGCAACCTTATCTGAAATGACTGATTATTCCTGAATACTTGTGGTTGGTTGGTCCTTGTTCACAGGATCCCATCAAATAAAAACAGTTATACTCAGCAGCCTTCTATGGAAGAAACCAGCAATCCACTTTTGAGCTTTGAGCTAATGTGGCCCCATCAAAGTCAAAGTCAGCGATTTAATCCCATTGGTCACAATAGTGACCGTAAAAAACATTTCCAGTTGAAAGGCCCTAAAACTGTTACTGAATGGAATATCAACATATTTCCAAAATATACTGAAGCATGAAACCCTCCTGATCACATATGTGCAGTTTCATATGTCTAATGTAAATTGCCCCATGATCAGAGCTGATTACTTCCTGGTTGCACCATCCGAGGAAGATGGCTGCATCAAAGCCCCAACAAAAGAGGTCAGTAAAGAAGGTTAATATATAGATAAGACAAATATTTTCGGTACACATAATCTTTAAGGTGTCTAGTATTGACAGGTGTGTTTACATTCACTCAACTATGTTCAGTATGGTCACAGAATGAGTAAAATCGTTGATGGCAACAATAGTGACCGGTGGGATAACACAGTGTAACATGGACGGCTCCAGGATTTTTCTCTCCTGGAGCTATAGGGGGAGCTTGAACAATATGTGGGGCCACAAGACAATGGCAAACATGTTGTATGAGTGTAGAATAACAGACTCATTACAATCTGGTGATTATATTTCTACCACAAAAAAAAATACAGTAGATACAGTGCTGCAATGATGAATAGTCCAGTCATTTTATGAGAAAAGGTTAAACAAATTGCAACAGAAGCAAACTCAACTGATTTTGTATCCTCAACATGTCCCGAGTGAGGGAAAAAAAGCCCAGAAGAATCCCATTAGGGGAAAGTTTTGAAAAACACCCAAATATATCCTATTTATACGCATATAAAAAAAATTTTTCACGTGAATAGGGTAAAATTTTTAACCTTTAGATATCTCCATGAAAATTACTGAGTTGATTACTTACATTAAGACAAACAAAAAATGTATTACAAGTTTTTTGAAATTATTTGTTAACATGATCAAATTTGCATAAAATTGCATAAATATGCACAAAATCCACCGTTTTGATGGCACATATAGAAGTTGCTGTGGTGGTACCAGCATGAAAATTGGAATGAGTTGACTCCATCGGTCAACCAACAAGAAATCACTTTAAATTTCAAGATGACTGCAATTTTTCAAGGTAGCCACATCCTCCTTAGTAGAGCAGGTATGAGCAAACAGTGCATAATCCAATTACATATGGCTAATTGGCATATATGCCAACACCAACCTGATCTAAACATTGGGTATAGCAGGTGAAAATGTCTTGTTCAGTCTTGTTAACATATTACAGTTAAAAAAGTTAATATTAAGGTCTGAATGGAACCCATTTAGGCTATCAGGTGTTGTATGTGTGCAAATTAGCTATACGTACTGTAATTGGATTATATGCACTGTTTGCTCATACCTGCTCTACTAAGGATGTGGCTACCTTGAAAAATTGCAGTCATCTTGAAATTTAAAGTGATTTCTTGTTGGTTGACCAATGGAGTCAACTCATTCCAATTTTCATGCTGGTACCACCACAGCAACTTCATATATACATGTGCCATCAAAACGGTGGATTTTGTGCATATTTATGCAATTGTATGCAAATTTGATCATGTTAACAAATAATTTCAAAAAACTTGTAATACATTTTTTGTTTGTCTTAATGTAAGTAATCAACTCAGTAATTTTCATGGAGATATCTAAAGGTTAAAAATTTTACCCTATTCACGTGAAAAATTTTTTTTGTATGCGTATAAATGGGATATATTTGGGTGTTTTTCAAAACTTTCCCCTAATGGGATTCTTCTGGGCTTTTTTTCCCTCACTCGGGACATGTTGAGGATACAAAATCAGTTGAGTTTGCCTCTGTTGCAATTTGTTTAACGTTGACCCCTTTTTTGGCTTATATTTACTGGACTATTAGTGCAGGCTTCTACTTCAATCAATTACTTGAAGTTACCTCTATTCTGAGCAGCCCTTAGGTTTAGTATGAAAGATGCACATGACTGCTCCACAGTTTTCAGTGAATGTTGCACTAAAATGTTACAATTACAATGTTAAAATGTATGTATGTAAAGTTTTGCTTAGTGCAGGCTTCTACTTGAATGCAAGTTACCTCTATTCTGAGCAGCCCTTGGGTTTAGTTTGAAGGTTGCACATGACTGCTCCACAGTTTTCAGTGAATGTTGCACTAAAATGTTACAATTACAATGTTAAAATGAATAATGCACTAAAATACTACTAGTATTAAACAAAAGTGCAAGGTCAAATGTTACAACAAAATTATTATATGAATGTTTTAATAAATGTTAGGTCAATAATGTTAATGCTGATGGACGTCTTCGTTTTTGCTTTCATTTGTCGTATTCATGTTTTTCATATGTGAAATAGTCAAATAACACACACTAGCATCTGTTAATACATGATGATACTGGTACTGCCAGTAACAAAGTTCTATATTCCAACATATAATTGAGCTGGAATATGAAAAATTTGATGACTGGAAACAAGAAAAACATAAAATCAGTATACACATTATCCCACCGGTCACAATTGTGACCGACTATAAAACGTACTTTTTCTCCTATTTTTCCATGAAAATTTCCAAAAATAATGACTGACTATTGCAAAGGGTTTCTAATGGCATATGATTTGGATATTTTCATGTCTGGAAAAAAATTGGGATTAAATGGGTTAATGTCAATTCTACAATATGTAGCCTACTACAGGACATACAGAGGATTGAAATTAGGCTACATTTCTCTCAGGCCCTTGGTGCAGACAATAAACTATAGGAAGATAGGCAGCTCACTGAGGATGCTGGTGTCTCACCTGGTGGCTCCACTAAGGTCACCTCCATCACACAATTGGTAGAAAACCATTCTAATATTTACAGATGATGAAGCAGAATTAGGACAGGGAGTGGGACAACTTTGCAATCAGAATTTCAGTTTCTTTTGATTTCATTAGATCACAAATTAAGGATTTCAGAATGTTATTGGATGTAGATTGAAAGTGTTTGCTTCATATTGCAATATAGACCAGAGTCTGAATTGCAAAAAAAAAGTCCCACATTTGGCGAATTCCCCTTAACTAGCCTATATAATTTATTACTATTATTATCATATCATATTTGTTATCGGTAGGAGTAAGAGTAGTAGGCTAAAAGTAGTAGGCCTATTGGTATTACCCGTTATCTTCTATTATTATAAGTGTAGAAATAGCAGCTTTGTCCAGCAGATGGCGAGTGAGGAGCAAAATTAAAAAAAAATAAAATAAAAATAAATATAAATTGCAACAACTCTGTTGTGTTTGTGCTTGTAACCTGATCCAATTTTTCATTAGAAAAAAAGGAAAGCCGTTTGTTTATTTTTGTATCAAACGTCAGGCTAAATAAAGTTTTTCAGCTGTGTCGCAGCAACGGAACCTTTAACTACACTTCCCAGAAACCAACGCGGTGACAAGTAAAGCAGTTGGTTGGGCGCTCTTTGCAGCTTGAGATGAAGCACATGAGGTAAGAAAGGTTTACTCGACCTAATGCTCCAATACAACTATAGAGCAGTAAATAGTGCGTTTTTATACAGACAGACAGCTGTTAGTCGTGTAAACCAGCAGACAAACTCTTATCTTAAATGTCATGTGAAGAATTTGTGCGAACAAAAACGACAAGAATGTACATTTTTTACACTCAAATATCGGCCGCCTTGTTAGCTAGCTGTAACTTCGTACCTGCACCATGCATATTTAGGCATTGAAGGTATTCGTGTTTCCTACACAAGACAACACACTTTATAACAAAGATGAGCACATTAGCAGCTAACGTAACAACAAGTCGAGCTCTTTTTATGTTGTTGGGGTGCTGCCATGTGGGGCATTGGTGTGCTAACCTCGTTTCAACCCCTCTGAAAGCCTTGTGTAACTTGTTTGCATTTTTCCCTGTCACGTAACTGGGATTCATTTCTCAAGGAAAACATGGGTCCTGTTTTCTAACTTTGATATAACTCATTTGAAAGCACCACAACAAAGACTGAATAGGCTGTCAATATATTATGACATACACTTAGTGCATAAACGGGGTGCATCTGGTGTCACAAAGCATGACTGTGGTTTATCCTGCTGTAGTATGTGAATTTAGACACTGATTATTATTCAATGAGTTTATAAACAGATAAATAGCGCACGTAGATATCGTTTCAATCTGTCAAATAGAAAATTGTTCTATTTTTCTATGTCTTATATTTGATTTTCCCCTTGTTGGGGAAACAAAACAACACATTTGATAAATATAGTAATATAACTTAGCTTTTTTTTCATTGTTTATATATCACACTAAGTATGCTAATTCCAGTAGTGATTCATCTGCCAGTGATTTCAAGATTAACTAAATGTTTGCCTTAGATTGCATTCGGTACTATGTTGCATCAGTATGGGATTTTTTCCCCCCTTTTCTTCTATTAGTGTGATGTTTTTAACCACAGTTTCATTTCCAATGTAGAAAACACAGCTGTGCTCTGCTGTCAGCTGCGGTGCATCCACAGTGTCAAAACAGTCTGACTGACGAAGAACATTGTTATCGTTTCAGGTTAACAATGACACCAGACTCAGCTGCTGGATAGCTTGCCGCCAGACAATGTCACAGAGTGGAATGAAGCAAAGGTCAACATTTTCTCTTACATGCAAAACCAGAGCATGTAGCACTTTAACTACCTTGTCGTATACACTGTTAAATGGTTGATTCTCAGTATTCCAGTCTTCTCTGGCAGGGAGAAGCAGAGGAGTTGAAGGGAGACCCGAGTTTGATTGACATTTTCAACCCAAAGTGTTGGATTTTTACATTAAATTTCTTTCAAAGAAGGAAGTTGGCAGCTTTTCACATTAAAACAAGTCACATATTTATTTGATATTCAAAAGAAGGCTACACTTTGTATCACAGTGTGGTTCACAACACAAACCAGTTTGCACAATGGTGGACGATGACACAGCAGCAAACGGAGACAGATTAGAGGGCGAGAAAGAGCTGGACCTCAAAGTGCTTGCATCTGAAGACACTGATGGAGATGTGGGGAATGCAGAGATGGGCGTCTCTGCCTTGGAGGTCCTGTCTCCCTCTGACGGTCCCCCAGAGGAGGCCCGGCCGCCCAGGAAGTGGAAGTGGGCCGTGATATTCTTGTGTTTCTATGGGTTCATGGCGTCGGTGAAGCCGGGGGAGCCTTTCATTACCCCGTACTTGCTCAGCCCCGAGAAGAACTTCACCAGGAAAGAGGTTAGTGACGTCCACAGTGTTCATGCAGGTGTCTGTTTGTGTGTGAAGGAAAAGAAAACATTGGAAAGTCTTACAACTCCTCCTAAAAGTTGTTACACAGGGGAGTTAATGTGTTCTCTCTGGGGGAGTTTGCTGATCCATCTTGCTGAGGTTAAAGGTCACATTCCTTGAAATTGGGTCAGTGTAATAGGTTTATTATGAAGGAATGGAGAAAGATTTAGGATTAGGGCACAAGATCACGACTTCATGACCATTTTTTCTCCCTAAAGTGGTCATGACTTTGTACTGTACTAAGACTTGGTCACCTGCCAAAAAGCTGCTTAGAGACTGATCAGACTGCATAGACGCCCTTCACTTTACTGTCAGTTTATTCACAGTGGCGTTAATAACATCTACCATTTCCTACCATTTGATTAAAGACTGAATCATCTTGAAAATATTACACAGAACAACAGTTTGATTCTGTCTGTTAGTTTGCATGCACTTTTTTTGCGATAAATAGTCGTCAATGACAATATCATTAGTGTCGGTTTGCTGGTTGCCGTGTTATTATTATTTTTCCCAGGACACAGACATGGTTAATTATTCAGGGATTTGGGATAAAAAAAGATTTCCTGATCATGGCACCAAAGTGTCTATGGTAACGTTCACAATCATCAATACCAAAGGTCAGCCAGGGAAATAAAGACGAGTAGATCAAACATCGTTGTCACCTCTGTTTCTTCATCATTTTTTATCATCTTGTTGGCAGACATTAGGGTCAGTGTACTCATTGTAAATCATCCTGATGTTGTGTGTAGTCTTGTGTAGTCTTGTGTATGCATTTTGGGACTATATTGAATCCAAACTCCTAATGTAACAGTAAAGCTTTCATCCATCTCACTGGTTTCTCATATGAATTGATTGAATTTCACTGTCGTGTCCAGGTGACCAATGAGATCACTCCGGTGCTGATGTACTCCTACATGGCCGTGCTGGTGCCGACCTTCCTGCTGACCGACCTTCTGCGTTACAAGCCGGTCCTGATCGTCCAGGGCATCAGTCAGGTGGTCATCTGGCTCATCATGCTCCTCGGCACCACGCTCCTTGAGATGCAGATGATGGAGTTCTTCTACGGCATCACCATGGCGTGCCGCGTCGCCTACTCCTCCTACATTTTCTCCCTGGTCAGCCCGGACCTCTACCAGCGCGTGGCCGGGTATTCACGCACCTCGGTCCTCATGGGAGTGTTCACCAGCTCGGTGCTGGGGCAGCTCTGCATGTCCGTGGGAAACGTCAGCTTCTACACCCTCAATGCCATATCTCTGGGTTTTGTCAGCTTCGGCCTTCTGCTCGCGATCTGCCTGCCGTGGCCGAAGCGCTCCCTGTTTTTCAACCAGCTGCGAAATCAGGGGAAAAAAGAACTGGCTGCATCAGGAGCCACCAAATCAGAGCTGGACGAAATGAAACCGAAAGAGAGCCAGGAGTCCTCTGCAGCCCCCGCGCTCTGTGCATCGCACTGGAAGGAGTCTGTCTTTGTGCAGATGCTGCTGGAGGTGAGAAACGTGGTCCGGAGGCCGAACCTGAGGCTCTGGTGCCTGTGGTGGGTGTTCAACTCCACCGGGTACTACCTGGTGTTGTTCTACGTCCACATCCTGTGGAACAAAGTCTACCCAGCCACTGAGAACAAGGATGTTTACAACGGTGGAGTGGAGGCAGCTTCTACCTTACTGAGTGAGACATTTTTGGAGCTACAGAATCTAGTTGTTATGAGAACAGCACTATTTTTTTTGTTGCAGTCATTAAGAGTCCACTGTCCTCCATTGCTAAATTGCTCAGCGATAACAAAATATCAAAAGCCCACCTAGTTTAAGGCCAGCAGGAACTGGTGACGCTGCCTCTCTGATTCAGGAGGGACTCACACGTGGCTGATCACTTGATTTGTACTTTGTGTATATAAAACACGTTAAGATGTGCAGTGTGAGGTAACACACAGGACAAAGTCTATGTGAATGCTGTGTCTGCTTTATTGAAGAAATCTTGATTTGACAATGCACTTTAACCAGTTTGAGACTGTGAATGAATCCCAGGATGATTTACACAGCAGACCTGTCCTAATGCAGGTGTACATTTGGGGAAATCAAACATTGCATAATCAGTGAATGTCCAACTGAAATCCAGAGCAGGAGGCAGAGGCCTGATTCATCCCGGTGTAGTGATAGTAATACATTTTCAAGTTGTGTAATTCTGGAACGTATGTGGGACGTAGATGTAGAAGTACAGCCTCCAGAAAACAATTATTAACTGAGGAGTGATTCATTGACATTGTACAATGTACTTGTATAATCTCATAACTGGGAGAAAGATGCACATGAAAAAATGAGTGCAAAGTAAAATGGCACTATAGAAATTATAACAACCCCCACCTCTTATAAAATCATTACATCAGTGCCCTGTCAACAGCTGTAAAGCACAAAGATAGCTTGTTTTAATAACCCAGACGTTGTGTCACGTACAGTTAAAGTTATGGTGCACAGCAAAAACTGAGTCCAAACCTCCTACTCATAGAAGTGTTGGATACTGATTTGTTCATTGTGCAGGATGACAGGAAAACAGACTGACTTCTATGATGTTGATGAAAATAGATATCATCACATTAAAGTACTAAATAAATAAAAACACCCAAGCTTGGACTTGAACAGTGCAATGACATTATATACATCATGAAAACTCTTGTTCTCTTCAGCCCAGATGTACAAAGTTGTAGAATCACTCTCCATCAGTTTTTTTCAGTGGTGACTGTTGTGTGTCTTCTTCCCAGGTGCAATAACATCTTTCATTGCGGGCTTTGTGAAAATCCGTTGGAACGTCTGGTCTGAGCTGGTCATCGGTGTCATCACAGCGGTGCAGGCCGGTCTGCTGCTCCTCATGGGCACCACAGACAACATCTGGGTCTGCTACACTGCCTACGTCCTCTTCAGATCCTTCTACCAGTTCCTGGTGCCAATCGCCACGTGAGTGTTTGGAAAACGATAAACAACATTTTTCATTCTTGTTCAAACACTGATGATTATTTTTTATTCTCTCTGTAGTTTCCAGATAGCTTCATCGCTCAGCAAGGAGCTCTGTGCACTTGTGTTTGGCATCAACACCTTCCTGGGGACCATACTGAAGAGCATCATCAGCCTGATATTCGCTGACAAGAGGGGGCTGGGGTTGGATGTGCACTCTCAGGTGAAATAGTTGTTTCATACAAGATGTGATTAAGAGTTTTGGCTGCATGATTTGTATTAATCCACAGTGATTTACACAAAAAATTAAGTTTTCATTTGCATAACCAGGGTTAATTTAAAGGGATAGTTCAACATTTTTGGCAAATTCACCCACTGCCATAATCCCTATGGTTTTAGGAGTAGGTTTGTTACCTTTAATTATTGGTGTGAGCTATTTTTAGAACAGCAGTGGCAATGGGATTTCTTGGTTTCCCTCAACAAACTCATCAAATACACAATCCAACAACTCCAAAACGATCCGGTGGACAAGTTGTGACCTGCACATTCACCACGCTATGAGATAATAACAGAACGTTTGATTGTCCACTTTTTTGCTGTTGTTTGTTTAACTGTTCCTTATTGCTGTTTGTGTGTCTTTGTGTGGCGATGCTGTCTTTTGTTGGTTTTTTTTGTTTGCTTTTCAATGTTCTTGGGGACAGCGGATAGAAATTAGCCTTTGGCTACACTCCGGCTTGCTTACATCTTATTCCTAGTGAAGAAATGTTAATTAGCATGCATTGTCCCTCCGAAATAAACTATTAAGTAACATTACCAAACAGAGTTATTTTCAATTTCAATTCAATTTCACTTTATTTGGTGAGGAGGGACAATGTACATTATTACACATTTTAAAAATAAAAAGAGGAATGTACCCAAATGTAGCTAATAGCTGATTTCCGTTGGTAGTCCCCCCGGCTAAAATATAAAAACGAACAGGTTGGGGAGATCACAATATTTAAAAGGTTCTGTTCCTCTTGCTGTTTCTTTTGAAAAAAGAAGGAACAGGGACAATATTACAATTCCAGGTAAATTCATGCAAAACTGCTGATAGCAGACAAACAGGTGCTACGATGGATAGGATGGCTTTTGTCTGTACTGTGTTATATTACATAGCACAGCTTTTTTCAGGGTGTAATTATTTTCCTTTGTCGGTGTATTATCTGACTGAGGATCCATTTCTTTTTTCTTTTCCCTCACAGTTCCTGGTTTACTTTGTTTACTTCACCATCCTCACGGTGGTCTACTTCGTCTGTGCCACTGTGGTCATCGTCCGTCACTGTAGAAACCAGCCCAGGGCAGGAAGTGAGGACGCGGAGGAAGCCACGCCCACAGAGCTCAGTCCTGTGGCTGTCAATTCGGAGGCAGAACCTTTGTCTAACGGGAAAAGTGTTAAAGCGTAACGTCAAGGAACGTGTCTCACCTCTTTCCATCCACATGTTTTTATTAATGTAGACCCAAGTGTTTGTGGAAAGCTCCTCAGAATCAGTGGGATCAATCATTATCACCCTGCGTCTCCAATGTAGAGGTCCGTTCAGTATTCGCTGCTGAGCCTTAATTACAGAAGTGCCTCATCCTCCCGACACCAGCCTGAATGTCTGGTGTCTAGGGAGAGATTTGTTTTTGATTAACAGATGTTATTTGTTGTAACTGTACAAAGGCCAAAAACATCCTTGATTTTTATTTAATGCAAAACACTAAGTGTAAAATCATCTCTTGTACATTGAGGGACCATTAATACAATGGCCATGAATTATCTTTGATTATCACGTTGCTGTAAAATCGGAATATGAATGAGTATCCATTTATTATTTGAGGTTGTAAACTGCAGATTGTACATAATGTGATTTTTAAATTTAAACTGATTTCATTGTTGCTGCAATACTGTCAATGCCATTTGTAATATACAAACAGCAGCATCAGGGTATTTGAAGTTATCCTCGAGACAAACAGACACCAGAATGTGTTCAAGTCTATAGACATTAGTGAATAGGTATGTGCTCACTTGACTTACCTTAAAGCAGATATCAGCGGAATGTTTTTGTTAATATAAGTCCTAAATAGTCCTATTTTCCGTCAGCAATCACTTACATGGAGTGTTTCAGCCGAACACGAGTCTCTCCGTCACCTTGTGGGATACAAGTGTTATCCAATGAGGAGAGAGAACGGCATGAAGGGCTGTGTGTGCAGCCAAGGGGTGCGCGTGAATGTGGTGACGTAGGGACGAGGACCAATAGATGCCTGACGAGGGCGGGGGCTGCTAACTCATGGTGCGTTCAAGGAAACTCATAACTTGTGTTTTTCAGACCTGTGAAGTCATACCAGTTCGATCTGGTACGAGTTCACGGGTCGGAAGTTACGAGTGGCCGTTATAGTGCACTTTCACAGGCAGCAGGACGGTAAAAACACGGGTTGCCTGGAACGCTACTAAGTCGTAGTTGTGACTTGAAGCTGTAACTTACGGTTTCAAAAGCCTGCCTTGAACGCAGCATTAGCCAAAACGGCCGGACCACTGATATCTGCTTTAAATACACACTATTGAATTTGGTTATTTACTATTATTCACCATGATATTTCAGTTTTTCTCTAAATGTCAAAAGTCTTGCTGCTAATTCTCTGGCGGCTGTGAGTGAGTTTCTCTGCCTGCCAAACAAACGCCAAGAAGGGCTCCAACTCTTAAAACCAGGTCGTCTCGTTTCGGGTCAAAACACAACGACTATAGTGTTTGTTCATCAAAAGCTGCAGGAAGCACTGTAGGAAGCAAAACATAGGAACGCTGTGTTACTCAATGCAACAGTTTCCACAGTGCAAACATTCAGGAGTTTGAAAAACCGAAGTAACTTCCACAGCACCTGTAGACACATCTTAGGATATAGAGGTACTTCTCCAAGTTGTAGTCATTTCTGTTTCTCATGTTGAGAGTTTTTAGTTGGATTACATTGAGAATGTATAGATATGTTTATGCTTTTTTTTCTTTTTGTCATTATTGTGATTGAAAAAGTTGCTGAGAAATGATGTAACTGTGAACAAGTCTGACTGCTGTACAAAAGGAAAACTGACTTTAATCAGATTTTTATTTTGTATTGATAAATAAATTACCTTTGCTGGATTAAAAAAAAAAACGTGTGGCCCTTTAAATCAGATGTTAGAGTGCTGATTCAGAATGATAGCAGAAAATGTGGTATTTAACATGATAACTTGGTCATGTTTGTTGTTTGGTCAGCTGCAGTCACAGTATGAAGACAAAGAGCTTAGTGAGACTTTGTTTTTCTGCATCTCTCAGCAAGAGTTCAGTTTATTTCTCTCTCTACTGTTTCTACAGCTGAGCTCAAAGACGTTGTGAACTCAAACTGAGATCTCACGAAGGAAGAAAAGATGGCAGACTGTGTGAAGCTGAGTCATGTGAGTAACACCGGTGACCTCCAGCCCTAGTGTCTCACAGTACTGAATAGGCAGTGACTCTGCAGCTTAGTGACCAAATGTTTATACATGGTAAATAAACCTTCCTTAAATGTTTCAGCCCTGACTCAGCAGATGAACAGATCCCTCAGGAAGAGTGGAGCATTCAGAAATAATACATAAAGTAATGATGATGCATCCATTTCTGGCATACCTTTTTTATTAAGCATCTTAAATGCACAATGTCTTCTGCAGCTAGGTTGATTATGATGAAACCCTGAACATGTGACTTGACCGGACTTGACCCGTTAGTCAGTAAAACATAACGACTTGCTGCCCTCTAGTGGTTCAAAGTGAGACCATCTGTTTATAATAGAATTAAAAGCAGAAACGAGTTCAGGGTTGAGATTCTGTTGGTTTTATCCCTTCTTAAAATGATGTTTATTTCATTTTACACATTTACACATCTACATTCTTCATAATGTCACATTGCAACATATAGAATAACCAGCTCACGGCGGGGTGTGGAAATCTCAGTGCCATGTTGTGTCATCAGTGCTGCTTTGTCAGTCAAAACAGTCTGCAATAAACACATTAGTTTATAAAACACATTTAAAAAAAAGCTGGATCATTAAACAAATGTGAAACACTTTAAGCGGTAGTGTCCCTCTAAAAAAAAAGGATCAAAGTACAGGAAAAAGGCTGAAAATGAAACTCTTAAGAAGAAAGTAAGTGCAAAAACAAGATGCACATATGTCACATCTTTAGATTTAAGAGCTTAATACAAAGGAAAAACCAAGAGTCAAGTTTTTAGTTAAGAAGAATATATCTAGAAAGTAGCTGATTGACTTAGAGTTTAAAATGTGCTCACACACATACACAGGAGCTGTTGCTGAGGAGTCAGTCAGCGATAAAGTCCTGTACAAAGCCTGGATTGTTGGTTGTGCTGGCGGGCCGAACCAGACAATGGTGTCCCTTTTTTCCTCCCTCGTTCGTTCCGTCAGTCAAGTTCCTCCCTGCACAGTCAGAGCCGCGTGCAATGCATCCACACCGGATCTGCCCTCGGGTTTAATGAGCTCAAGGTACCAGCTAGTGCCAGGTAATGCTGTTCATCACAGGAAAGCACATTGAACCGGGGCTTCCTGGTATTGTCTCAAAGCACCGACACGTTCATTCCAAGAAATAACGTCCTAATGTCTTGGACTGAACGTGCATGGATTTCCCGAAAAACATTTAATTTCAGCTGCACTGGATCGTCTTGTTTTGCATGTGATGGGCTGTGAATTGGCGTTGTTTGTTGTCTATGTCAGTTGTTCTGCCTCTGCCAAAAGAAACAAGGACAGTCACACATTGCTGCGTACCTTAATCTATAATTACCATTATGGATTTACTTTTTCCCAGCTTACCTTCTGCATGTCCCTGCTCTTGATGATCCCTGGTGCCATTAGATTCAGCAGCATTACTCCCTGGATTAACAACATGAACATAAAGATATTAACATTTTGAAAAAGTAATAGACAAAGGATTGAGCAAAAATTTAAAAACCAAACTCACGTTGCCTCTGTTCCTTCCTCCAGAAGTCTGGTTAGAGAGAAAGGAAGAAACATTAGGAGACGACGAAGCAGAAACAAAGTCCAAACTGATGTAAAGGTGCTGCCTAATACTCCAAAATACAAGTGAGGTGAGTTACTGACCTGCTTCAAAAGGCAGGGCTTCTGCAGAGGGAAGAATCACAACAGGGAATACATTACAGGAAGAAGCAGACTTGATGTTTTCGCCATTAATGTGATGTATTGTGTTGCAGGTTTGTCTTACAGGTGCCCACAGGAGGAGCGTTGTTAACAAACAAAAATCGCTTTTCTTACCTTTTTCGTAGAACCACTCTCCTGCAGGAAACCAACGGGATCATTAATATCTCATCATTGTTCTCAGGTACACATCTTAACTGCTATTATTACACAGTATAATATGATTTATACCATTTTGAAAAAAATGCTTTTGTATTTATCATAGTGTTGTTTTCAATAAAAGCCAGTCATCAAAAAGTACTCAACAGCTGCCATCCCAGTAAATTAAAAATTAAAAATGAAAGTTATCTGCTTTTGCAAATGAACTCTTCATATGATTTATACCTGCTTTGTATCGGTGCACAAGAGCCAGCACTACTACAGCTGCCACCAGAGAGATCAAGACTGTGACTCCCAAGTTAACGTTAAGACCACCGGGCTTCGGCTCAGGATCAGGATCTGAAAGGTAACAACAAGAGCGATTTCACTCAGACTGTCAAACCTTGAAGTTTGATTTAAGATGACATACTGTGATTCATTAAAAAAAAATAATAACAGGATATGTTTCACAGAGATAACTCACTCTTCAGGAAAGGGTTGGGGAGGGGTTCGCTGGTGTTTCGGCTGACAGGGTTACTCAGCTCACAGCTGAACTCGGTTATTAACAGACTGTCATTCTACAAGATGAGTAAAACAAAAAGTATTATGTCACAGCGGTTCCACGACAGTGGCACAGATGTGTAAAGATAACACAGGCTGTAAATGCAAACCATTATTTCCATTATGCTTGTTTTCTGAAATATCAACACCACCTTGAGAACCATGAGAGTTCTGGATGAAGATTCCAACTCTGTGCTATCTGATTTCCATTTGTAGGTGACCTCTTCAACGCCTGTGATGTCTCCTTCACAGGTGAACGTACAGATGGTCATCCCCTCATCACAGTGTTCAGCCACAGTGGGTACAGTGACAGGAGCTGTTGTTATCAGAGGGACAATGGTGAATGGATAGTCTGCATGTTGCTCAACTAAATATTTGAAATGTGTGTTCACTTACATAGGACTCTGAGATCAATCGGAGAGCCCTTCTTGTCATTGACTTGTGGTGTATAGATGGCACTGAAGTCTTTAGTCAATCTTGTGATTGTCAACTCTCCACTTGAAATGTTCAGATTAGCATTCCCTTCACACAGACACAGAGGTCAACAATCATCAAGATCGATCCGATCCACAGGATAAAAGAGATGAGCTAAACTATGGTTGGCTTACCGACGAAATGAACAAAGTAGGTAACGTCAGGGTCAACTGATTCCCACTGGGCAGCAAGGTCCTTACCATGCTTCCACACAATCTCGGTGATGGGAGCAGTAAGTGTGACATCTGGTTTGAGGACAACTTGACCGCCCTCCTTACGGTAGACTGCCAGGACAAGAAGAAGCTCAGTGGGCCATTTTCCTGTCTAAACTTCCATTTAATGAGCTTGACCCTACTGATTATTCATGTTCTGAACCACATTCACAGACAGAAAGAGCTACTAACATCTCCTTTTGGCTTCACTGTTGGAATTATTTAAAAACAGTAGTATCGTGCAAAAGTTTGGGCACCCCTGATCAAGATGTGTGTTTATGTGAACAGTTAGGCTAAGTAATGGAGTAGCCTACTATTGAATTATTTCGAAAGGGCGATAAAGTTACATTAAACACTCTTTTTCAATCAGGATCATCATTATTTTTTATTTCTACACAGAGTGAAAGGCAGCACCTTGCAAAAGAATGGGACTTTGACCAAGGTATCACACAAGATGTTTAAATGCTGTGATGATTTCCAAGGGGAAAGGTGACCAAATTTTTCCTGTGGGCCCTTCTGTCGTTTTGAAAATGTAGCTAAAAGATTATGAAAATAAGAAATACAAAGTTTAGAATTTAAGACTCTCATCTGCCTTTTGGAGACTGTCCACATCTACAGACATTTTGACCAGGGTGCCCAACCTATGCATGCCACTGTGAACTATTGTTATAAAGGCACATGAACGCCAATGTGTGTGCTCTTGTTATCAAAAGGCAAATCTCCAAATGACTGAAACAAGGTGAACGTGCAGGTTAGACACTAATGGGTGGGGCCACACTGTAGGCTACAATGGAAACTAGTCGCTACTGCGACGCAACTTTTGACACGAGCTGAAACTGTAGTTACACCGCGCATTAAAATATAAACAAACTGTGTTAAAAGCCGAGAAAGAAGAAGAACATGGAAGGAAAAAACAGGACAAACTTACTGGGCTGAGCCGACACGACGCCCAGAGGAAAACACGACAAGATGGTGAGGCACAGAACCAGCCACATTTTCCACTGTCCGTCGGTGCGTGAGGGAAATCTAAACTACGTCCGATATGAAGCTACAGAAACGCTTCAAGTCATGTTATTTAACAGCTAAAAAGTCCACGGGTGAAACGTGCAAGCTTTATAACATAGGAAAAGGGAAGAAAAGTAGCACTAGCTTCGCAGTCGCGAGGCAGCAGCCGGCGGAAGACTCAAAAGTGAAACTATAAGCTCGTTCAACCAGACGAGTCTCCGCCCTGTAACAGTGATCTACATGAGTAGCCTATCATACATACGTAATGCAGTCATATCAGAGGCAGGCTTAGTGTTTAAGTAGCCTACGAATATAATACAATAAACACCAAGTCTAAACCCTTTTAAATTGAAGAAAATAAAAGGGAAATGAGGAATAGACACTTTGCAAATTGAGGAAAACAGAATAGGCTATGATATTTTCAAAGGTAATCAGACATTATATGGTGATTAAAACTAAATCCAGTAGAACAGACACCATAAAGGTACATGTGATGCCACAGCCTGACAGTGAGAACTGAGCCTCCAGAGACAGATGTGGTGGCACACATCTGGGTGGTGTCCATGTTTCTTCAATGGAAGAAATTCAGACTCTTTTCTAAAGGCAGACCAGGCAGAACAATGATAAATGTTTCAACAGTAAACTATGCATTGAATCATAGAATAAAGAGAAAGCCAGGATAAATTAGGATTTATTTAAACCAAGCAGAACAATAATTGTGCATATTCTATCATTCAATACTTCAGTCAAGTGAATTACATTCAAGATCTGTGCAGGAAACAAAAATATTTTATGGTATAAAGACAGTATATAGGCACAAATACAGCAACATGGTGGGAAGCCAGAGCGTCTGGGTTTTATTTATAAAACCAGGTGAATGTTTCATCTTGTTGGATCAGCCTTCCAGTGGTTCCTCCATGTCGGGTGGAGTCAGAGGCTCCAGCTGCAGCCACAAGCCTCCCTCAGCACGCAGGACGAGCTGGGGCAGCCTGCGAACGCCTCCCAAGCCGGATCCCAGCTCGGGGTTCACTCCTGGGGTCAGACGAAACCTGAGCAGGGTCAGCGCCACGACCACTCGCAGCTCTGCCAGGGCGAACTTCTGGCCGATGCAGTTCCTGTAAACACACGCAGGTTGGTTGGTTTGTTAACCAGCATGTCTCATTTACAGGCCTTAATGATATGTCAGGAGATGATACCTGGGGCCTGAGGAGAAGGGGATGAAGGCGTGAGAGGAGTGGTGTTCCTTGTTGGTCGGGTCAAATCTCAGAGGGTCAAACTCCTGGAAGAGGAAAAAAAATCATGCAAGTTAAATAGAGCAGAGCTGGATGGAAGTGAAAATAAATGTATGAGTGTGCTATTAGTTCCTTACATCTGGGTTTGTCCAGACAGTGGGGTTGTGGTGCGTTCCATAAATACTGACCAGGCAAATTGTACCTGAGGAGGAGTTTAGAGAACAAAATTAACCAACTACTCTGGTGAGGAATTTCACTTCCCTGTTGAGGAAGTTGCAAATCCTCCACCCAAAAGACATTCTCTCAATTTCTCCTTTTTTTTTTAACAGAGCCAAGACAAGAGTTTCTCCCTCTCACCCTGTGGTACTGTCCGATCACCGGGCAGCCTCATGTCCTGGGTGTACTTCCTGGTGACAGCCTGCACAGGAGAGTGCAGTCTGAGGCTCTCTCTGATGCACATGGTGGTGAAGGTGAGGTGGGCCAGATCCTCCCTTCAGAGGAAGTGTGTAAGTACATGCAGAAAAGGTCAAACGACTTTATTACGTCAGTCAGTCTGTTAAACGGGAAATGAAGTTGACATTGTGTTCATGCATGTGTGTTCTCACCACTCTATTTCCTGTCCGTCTCGTCCTTGCATTAGATCCACCACTTCCTGCCTGCATTTTTCCTGATGGTCAGCGTGGCGTGCTAGATTATACAGCGTCCAGCAAATGGCACTGGCTGTTGTGTCGTGACCTGTGGAAAAGACATCAAATGAAGTTGTAAGTTTCTGTAATTTCAACACTTTTTAGGAGTACATCATCAGTTACATCACCTTGCTTTTTTACCTGCAAACATGAAGGTATTGGCTTCTGCCTGTATCTCTTCATCCGTTAGGCCTTGTCCATCCACATCCTGCAGAAACACGCACAAAGTAATGGCCCACTGATCCATCTTTATTTCTCCGTCATTCAACTTCTGTCTTACCTTTGACAGCAGTATGATGTCCACAAAATCTTGCTTTCTCTGCGGTGCCTTGGTGGAATCTGCTCCTGTCTCCTTCTGTTGGCTAATAAGGGCACGACGCTTCTGAACCACCTCCCTTGTGAACCTGCAAACATACACCACCGAAACGTAGATTAGAGGGAAAAAAACAGGCATCACTATAGGATCTGATTGTGTGCTATGCATAAAGGTCAGGAGGTCACACCTGTGCATGGACTGTACCTGTGTACAACACTTAAGGCCTTTTTGAATTGTTTCCCCTGCTGTGTCCTCCAGTAGATCCAGTCCCAGTGGTGTAAAATCCTGAGGCGACGATCTATTATGAGGTCACTGAGCTCCACTATGGCTGACACGTACTCACTGGTAGACCTGGGCGAATGGGATTTTGAAAAAAAAAGAAAAAGAGGTAATTGTTAATTGCTTAAGTTAACTGTGTCTATGTAAAATGGTGAAACAGGTGTCCTCACTCCTGACAGTTGCTGTTGTAGCTGAAGGCACATTTGAGTAAGCTGTCCAGTGTCATCAGAGTGACGTGGTCGAACATCTCTACGTTGGTCGTGCCCTCTGCCACCAGGCGGCGCCATTTATCCTGAGAGATAGAAACACACAGACAGAGAGACAGATGTTAGACTTCATTCCTCACAAATGGAATTAATGACGCACTATGTGTGTGTGTCTCACATGCATGGTGTTAGTTGAGGTGTTAAAGGTGGCGACGTAGTTCTTCAATATATCAAAATGAAACGCCGGGGTCAGCAGCCGCCTCCTGCGAGACCACATTTCCCCATTGCTTAGCAACAGACTCTGTCCTGGGACACAAGAAGAGGCGTGGCTTGATAACAGTGACTTATGATGAACATCTGGTTCATGGATTACAACTGAGCCACGAGACTCACCAAGCCATGGACGCAGATGACCATAGATGAGCTCATCCTTCATTGTAATGCTGGCTTGAATGGATAAAGGAGTGAGGTGTAATGGAAGGAGGAAATAAAATAACACTGAGCATTAGAGGAAGCTTTCCGTAGCACATTTAATTTTACTGATGGTGTGTAAACCTACCAGGTGCCATTAAGAGAGGTTTGACATAGTCAGGGTGGAAGACTCTGACCAGGTGATAGAAAGGACCGAGGAACCAGCTGCAGGAGTGTTTGTACGTCTGCACCAGGTCATCCACCTGGAGGAGACCCTCCTCTGTGCTCTGCATCTGAGCCACACAAAAAAAATCAATGTTATTTAAACCCACAAATTTAAAATTAGATTGCAATCAGCTCCATTTTCATTAATAAAAACAATGCTCCTGTAAAGATGGATAAACTTTGTAAGTTGAGACTTGAGACTTCTTCACTGATTTATGATATCAGAGGATATATCGCAAAGAGAACATTAGGTAATAAGAATATTTTGCAATGATGAAGACTTCCCGTATCACACTGTGAAATCCACAGTTGGATTTCCTGATGTGCCGTTTCATCATCGTGTCAAACTCTTAACATTTACGGGTCATAAAAGAAGCAAATGCCACTAGCCTACATAAGTACAGGCAAGTTATGCTGTTTTTGCGTGTTAATGTGTGTGTTCCTCCAGCCTTGATGTGTGTGTGTGCCCTACCTGGCCCAGATGACCCATCAGCCAAGAGTCTGCAGGTGGCTTGCTGAAGGAAGACAGTCTGTGTGTGTACCAGGCGTGACGCACCAACAGCCTCGCTATCAGAAATGCGACCAACGCAGCCAGTCCTATACCGACCACATTCAGGGCCTGAGAGATGCAGGCCCAGCTGAGGACCTGAGAGAGGACACTGTGGAGGAGAGACATCCTGTAAAAGAGAAGAGCGAGTGGCACGTCTGTGCTGCTTGACAGCTGTCCCACTTTGACTGAGTTAGCGCTGACAATGAGAAGTTGGTGATGTTGAAACACGCAGGAAACAACCTGTTCCACCCGTTACCATCATTATTACAACAGGAAGAGCTGCCTGCTGCTGTAACCTTTACAGGCAGGGGTTTGTAATGCATGCACTGAGCACTGTTTAAGCCAATCACATCATCTTAAACCAATAGTTTGCTGTGCAACTGTTGAAAGTGAATCAGGTGAATCATGATGAGTAGAAATGTGGAAGTTGTGGTCACGGTGTCGCCACACTGAGTTTACTAAATTAAATTACCTATAATGGCGTTAATTTTAAGGAAAACTTTTTTTTTTAATGTTACCAAACTATAGTAGGCCTAGTACAAAATTGACATGATTAGAATTAGAGTAGATCTAAATTATGGGAAAATGGCTTTCACTTGGAATTAAGTGGCAGTGTTCATAATTAAATAACAGTGTTCATGCTTTAAGTTTATTGTTTTATTCCAGGATAACTGCATGAAGTATTTTTGATGAATAAAGTCACGCAAGAAATCGTTTTTTTTCCTTACAAAAAGTTGAACGAGCGACTGAGCATGAGTTTTACGAGGAGCCCCTGAAGGCCTCACTGATTGTTTTGCAGATGCACCTGAGCACAAACAAAACACAACAAAGTCGCTGGAAAATAAGTTTGGAAACTACTCTTTGGCATCTACAGGCTGCTTGAAATGAAAATTGGGCGACACTGTGTGTAATGTTTACAATTGTCAGCTTTTGGTAAGTTTTAATTCAGCCAATGTGTCTAAATGTGGCTAACGTTACCATGCTAAAAACAATTAGCCAGGTGCTGATTAGCTTCATTTCACGGTGCAGCTGATGAACTGTGTTGTTTTGGAGGGCTGCATTAAGATTTTTACTGTGTTTTAGGCTCTGTAGTGACACTTTTGTTTAATGATAAAGCCAAATCTTTAAACAGTGAAAACTTACAGACGTTCAATTTAATATAATTGAAGTTGCTGTTTTATTTTCCCCAATGTGCCATCGTTATTGCAGCTGAATATCATTGGTTGTGTGAGAATCTGCACCTTTCTATTGGTGGTCCATGTAATAGACTTTTAATTGTGAGTTTATCATGAAATCTCTTTTTTCTTCTGCTTATGCATGCAATGATCTGTCTCTGTTTTTAATTGTAGATTATTTTTTGTTTCCATGCTGCAAAGTGTTTATATTACTTCTTCATGAGATTTTATTACTGGTACTCAAATAATTGGGAACTACTGACTGTGAACACCTAGTTCCTGCTAAGAGATAGTAAAGCATGGCTGAATGCATGGCAATAGTATAAGAGTGGTTAAATAAAACAATAAACATGGTTCACGTACAATGTATTATCATATGTGTGTATAGCAGAGGAAGTCTATTCAGCTTCTCAATCTTTTTTGTTTTCGTAGAGTGTTAACCCCTCTGTTGGCATCTTCTTCCTGTGTGCGTGTGACAGGTTTTCATCCAGAAATGAAGGCGATGGCTGAAGGCTACGACAGGTCCAACAGCCGAAGCAGATCACCACCTGCTTCGAGCTCCCCTCTGTCGTCTCCCTGCCACAGCTCCATCCAAACACAGCTGCCTGTTGCATCTCCCCTGCGGCCTCCGTGGATGGATGATCGTCAGATGGAGGAGGACGAGAACTCAGGGGACCATCGGATCGGGATACGAAGAAATGAACTTCCTTCGTCTTGTTTCTACGAGGAACTCTTCTGCACCAGCCAGACATCTGTCTCTCTAGCCAGCGCGCTCATTAACTCCTCTGGGCCACAGAGCGACCTGGTGAAACGGGGCTACCTGGGGAAGCTGGATCGAAACCACAGAAGATATTTTGTCCTGCGAGCTGGAAGTCACACTGGGCCAAGCAGACTTGAGTGGTACAAGAGCCAGGAGAAGTTCACAGCAATGGAGAAGTCTTCTGGTAAAGCCGTGCTGTTTGCATCGAACAAGCAAGGGTTAGTAAAAAAAAAAAAAAAATTAAATTAAAAAATCACTAAAATGAAATGGGGCTTCACATTAACTCATCATTTAAATCTCAGTGCCACAGTGTAATTACTTGTCTTGACTGATACTGTACTGTAATAACACCATATTTTGAAGTGACATTATAATCTATAATTAACTTAAATTACTTCCTCCTCCACAGAGTGATTTACCTGAGGTGCTGTCTGGGTGTGAGCCGCACCGGCAGCTCCAGGAAAGGCCACACAGTAGCCTTGTACGCCAAGGATCAGACCATGGTGCTGGTGGCAGAGGACCAACTGGAGCAAGACGAGTGGTACCTGGCGGTTAAGAAACTGATGGAGGAAGAGCAGAGGGATGAAGACCATGGAGAAACATTTGATGAAGACGACGATGGATATTGCACTCTGCCCCCTGCTGCTTTCTTCAAAGAGGTTAGACCAAATTAAATTTTTTGTATGTCACAAATAGCTGATTGAAACATGAGACTTTAACAATTTTTGATAACCTAAAGTCAGCTTTTAGTCATCTCCTAAATTCAGCAGAGTATTTACAGTATGTTACATAAGGTGTACCTCCAGGCAACAGAACTGAAAACTATATAAAATCCTGGACTGAGCCACTGGCTGGACATCGTAGAAGAAATTCGAACAATGGAACAATTGACCTACAGCCTCAGACTCAAAACAGAGCTGTGTGCTCTAAGATGGACAAAATGGCATCTTTATGTGACTAAGTAGTGTTTTTCCCCCCTTGTGTTTTTGTATTTCTGTATTGATTGGAAAAAAAAAAGTTAAAAAAAAAAAAGAAAACTATATAAAATAAGAAAACATTTCAATTAAAGGGATAGTTCAACATTTTGGCAAATTGGCCCATTGCCATAATCCCTATAGTTTTAGGAGTAGGTTCGTTACCTTTAATTGTCTGTGCAAGATATTTTTAGAATGGCCGAGACTCATGGGATTTCTTGGTTTCCCTCATCAAACTCAAATTCAAATCAAATACACAATCCAACAACTCCAAAATGCTCTGGTGGACAAGTTGTGACCTGCACATTCACCACGCTATGAGATAATAACAGAACATTACCAGACAGACAGAGTTATTTTCCAGGTAAATTCATGCAAAACCGCTGATCTTTTGGCCAGCAGTCTCTGAATTTACCTCGAAAACTACTCCATCTCATAACTAACTTCTAAAAATAGCTTGCACTGACAAATGTTGGACTATCCTTTTAAAGGAAGAGCTTTTCAAGAGCCAGATCATGAATAGAAAAATATCCCCGGCCAATCTTCGCTCCTGCACTGTTCATCTTTGTCAAAGGTCTGGCCGGTCTCGGTGAAGCCCAGAGGTCTTGGCCGCTCCAAGTCCCTCACAGGAGAGACTCGGCTCTGCCTCACAGCAACATCACTCGTGTTGGTCAGAGTCGGCTCGTGCCGTGATTTGCCCTCAGTTACGATACCTTTGCTAAGCGTTCGACGTTTCGGACACTTGGATGGTTCGTTTTTCGTGGAACTCGGCAGGAAGGCACCTGACGGTCCTGGTGAGATTTGGATGGAAGCAAGAGATCAAGGTAATCAAGACTGAAAGCTGTGTTGATCTTATTACTGTTGGACTGTGACCCGTCCTCATGATGTCTGTCTGTCTGATTGTCTGTGCAGGAAACCCAGGAATTGCTCAGCACATTCATGAATTGGTTCGGGAGACAGTGCGGGCACTCAGAGCTCTTCCTGACTTCAGCTGTTCACCAACCTCCAGCTACAACCGGACTCAAGCACTTCTGGTGTCAAAACGCAGCCGACCCAAGTACAGAGACAAGTCGGTTAATGTGAGACAACGCAGTGTCGGCCCAGCTTCCAGAAACACAGACGTCGACCTCAGCCCACAATCTTTCCTCACGCCACGTAAACCAGACAAAACAGAGCCTGAATCTACTTTGAGCCTCACTTCATTTCTCAGCCCTTTGAGATCCCAGCAGAGCCCCGAGACCCGAGCTGGCAGCTACATGGAAATGAAGATGGAGCAGTGCAGCGCTGCAGCCTGCAGGACGGAGGGCTGGGAGCTGGGAGAAGAGGAGGAAGTGCTCGGCTACATGATGATGTCCCCGCGGGTCAGCTACAGTTCATCTGGGCATCCTATCGATGACTATGTGACCATGGCGAGCCCACGTAAACACCAGTGGCCACCATACTCTCCCCCTTCCTCTTCCACTGAGACATCATTCAACAGGTAAATCTAACTTGTATTAAAAAACTCAAATTTTACCAAACAGCAATGAGACATGTAAAGTTTAAAAGCTGTTTCTGCCCTTTTCAGCTCCACTTCTGACCTCTGTTCTCCCGTGCGTCTGTCACACCAGGAGACAACTGAGCACAGTCCGCCGCATTGTTGCTCTGTGGCTTCAGAGCAACACTCAGAAATGGAAATTGACCAATCACAGATGGCTGGCAGCTCCTCTCAACCAGTGGATGACACAGGGCAGGAGCAGAAGCTGGCCGGGGCCACTTCTCCTCTCCGTACCGTCAGTGGATCTGACCTGATGCCTCCATTTGTCACAAGTGGACCCAGCTATACCAGGACAGTCCAGGCAAGTCCAAACTCTGGTCCAGGCCGGTCTACACGACTCCAAGCTACCCCAAACCAGTCTGCTGCTAGAAGACACCGGCTGTCCTCCTTCCTGCTCTCTTGCCTGCAAGCTAAGGACAGATCCTAAGTCTTTGTCTAATTATTTGCTTAAAAAAATATGTGAATATGAGATGTGTATGTGTGTGAGTCCCTGTAACCTCAAGGTCTTTACACTGAATGCAATATTTGTGAAAAAATAAAGTGTTTTTGTTGACAGTGCAAAAAGCGTGTTTGATTTTTCATTTAGTCCGAGGTGTTTCTTTGAAAAAACTGCGAAAACTAATCTTTGGGCCTAAACGTTGCACCTTCATACAAGCAATCGAAGATAACAAAATTTGTCTTGAGTCCTTTATTTATGCACACACACATTCATAGAGCTCATCATCATGAGACCAGCAGAGTCACTGTGATTCAGCAACAACTTCAGCACATTGTTTAAACCCTAGAATGTGTTTCTGTGGCTGTTGTACCATAAGTTAGTCTTTGTGTCTTTAGAGAAGGAGCAAATGTAATAAAAAAAATAAGAGAGAATTGAGTACAAGGAGTGGGATGAGTGCATTACATTCACAATGTCGAATATGAAGTGTAGAAATAAGTGTGAATCAGCTGATTGGATGTCTGACTCGTTTACTATATTGTGGGGTGAGGGGGGTGTATCTGAAAATAATCATAAGAATTCATTTTATTGATGTGTACCTTTCACGACACTCAAGGTCACTGTACAAAATACATGAAAACAACCAATAAAGTTGAGAGCAGCTGTTGAGTTCAGAATTTTTCCTTGTCCTCTATAGGTTCCGCCTTCTCCTGTACGGACAACATCTGAAAGCCTGAGGCCTCTGACGTCTTGTTGTGGCTCCTTCTCCACGGCCTCCCTCTCTTCAACACCACGCACTGTTGGATCCGAAGGCAATGTTTAGCACATGTTCTCTATTCTGAATGAAGTACCAATCTCACAACACCCTTTTTATTAATACATATCAGCATGCCATGGTGAGAATTTGAAACACCTGCAGAGCCTTTCTCTCTCTGAAGCTACAGTAAATTTCATGTTCTGTGGACCTTGAACTCACCATCTCCACCAGGGTCAGCAGGGCTGACAGCAGCGTCATAGAGAACATAATGATCATGAACACCGTCTTCTCGCTTGCCTGGTTGATGTAACATTCGACGGGGAAAGGGCACGGCGCAATGGCAGCTACGTACATTGGAGACAGGGAATAACCATAAATCGTAACCTGCCCCACTGCAAATCCCACCTATAGACAAGAGAGACAGAGCATAGACAATTATACTTTAGAAAATATGTTTCCATGTGATCTAGTTTAAATCACATTAACTAGTAGAAACAATGCACTATGCAATGATTTGAAAACTAAATCTCACCTCTAGCAGGACAACAGCTGTCAAGAGTTTCAAATACGCTCCCTGTGCACAACACTGAGCCAGAGATCCAGGGCCTCTCTGGCAGGAAAGTCAAGCAGAGAAGAAGATTATCCATTAATACACAGACTAAAAGAAAAGAAAAAGGTGTTATCAGATTCACTCTGATGTTATTTGATGGTAAGTTTTTCACCTCTTTTTCTGTGACGATGATTTTGACCAAGTAGCAGAAGAAAACCAGACCAGGAGCCAAAACAAGAATCATCTAGAGATGAAGTACATGTTAATGAATGAAATGTTTGACAGTTTGAAATGTGTTTTGTTACTTAATATTCAAAAATTGTATCACAACCCCAACACTGATACCTGCAGTGTCCAGTAATTTAGTAAAGAGATAGGAGTCATCGTGCAGAATGCAGCTTGTTGACAGCCCGGGTAGGCGGTATTACAGATAAAGCGTGTTGAATCTGCAAACCAGAGTGGATGCACCGCTGCTCCGACAACAACAAGCCGAATCAGCTGCAACACTGGCAGGATGGTTTCACCTGAGGGACACATACCATTTTAAGTGCAGTTATTGTCATCCTTGTTAACTCATTGACATTATTATAACTTTTTTTGTTTTTTTGGCTTATTTTTCATCTAGTACCCAAAAGACCAGCGTGGGAATGCCACAGGGCCAGCATCTGAGTCAGGAAACACCCTCTCTCCTCAACCTCTGACTCTTCCTCTGCATCGTTGAGCTCTCCTTTCCTCGCCTTGCGCCACACCAGCACAGAAAAAAACTCCACGGCATTCAACAGGAGGGAGACGCAGGACGCTGTGAACATGATAAGCAGGAACACTGACTTCTCCCATGAATGCGGTACGGTGCACTCTGTTGTAAAGGGACATGGACTCGCTGTACACTTAAAGTGAGAATGTACCGAAAAACTGTAGAGAAATTGCTGAGCCACAACAAATCCAACCTGCAATGGAAGCATAAGCCATTAAGGTTCAGCATCCTGAAAAAACATGAGACTAAATCAGTTTTTGAATATTAAAAGCAGATGTATATTATGTACATGAAAATAGAGTGAAGTAAAGAGTCAGCTAAATGCAAAACTCAGAATAGAGTAAATGTCAATTTTTCAGATCATTAATATTATAAATATATTGTCCATTTGGAATAGTTTCATTTCTTCATTTAATTATGAAGTCTTACCTCTACCAGTATGACAAAGGCCACACAGGCCAGGTATGCCCCCTGAGGTTGACCTTTGACCTCCTCATCTCTTGTCTTCACCTTAATGAATAGAAGGATGTTATCTGTAGGACTGTTTTTGCATAGAAAATGTCTAAACCCAGGAAATTAAAGCAGAAAAACTACTGCAACACTTGAAAACAGCTAAATTAATGCACTTTCCATTTGACTTACAAGTCATTCTGCTTACCTGGCTTTCTCGGTTGGTGAGGTGGATCAGGTAGCAGAGAAAAACAAGACCAGGAGCCCAGACCGACAGCAACTGTGGAGATTTCATATCGTTGTTATTTATTCTCATGAATCCTCAGCACAGTGTGTAGACAGACAGGTGAAGGAAGGGAACCCAGTCTAAGTTGAATGCTTTCTGAAACATATGCCCAAATATAAATTATTTCAGGCACAGTGGCCATTTTTGAAGTTCAAATTTTGTTCTTGATTTGAAGCAAACTCAAAAAAGCAAGAAACTATTTGACTGATCAGCAGCGAACAGAAAAACAAACAAACAGAAAAGTGGTTTCAATGTTAGTTTGTAGTGCATTAATATAGATTGACTAAGTGTTTTCTTTCAGGGTCTGGTGGAGGAGAGGGAATCAAACCAGCCACTTCTGACAGTGAAACCTCTTCCTCTTCCTCAGCAGCTTTAGAAACAGTGATGATCAGTCACAGTCACACCTGTAGGGATGCTGCCACCCTGGTGAGTCACAGAGATGATTTCTACTTTGTGTTTTCTGACTGCAAACATTAGCGATTGATTCCCACTTGAGATTGACAATAACAATTTGCATGAAATAAATAATCTAGGAGCACAAAAAACTTGTTGAAAGTTTCCACCTGTAGTGTCCACAGCCGTGTTGGGGAAATAGCCGTGGCTTGATTATAACAGTTCAGGGCACAGCCGGGTTGTTGGGTGTTACAGACAAACTCCCCCTCATCGTTCAGCCAGGCCGTCTGCACGGCACAACCCAGTGCCACCAGTCGGATGAGCAGCAGCACAGGCAGCACAGTTTTACCTGAGAGACAGGTTTTCCCATTATAATTCACTTTTGAATCCAGCTATGTTTAAAACAGTGCAGTGAATCCTACCGATGAGAGTTGCCTGAGATTGCCATTTGAAGAGAACGCGGCGCAAGAAACCCAGCTGCTGGCTCTTCATGGTCTCTGTTGTACTGAGAAAGAGTCAAAGAGAGGACATGAAACATTTCTTCATCTCTAGTATCTTGAGAAATAAGCACTAGAAATATGTGGCATGAGTCAAGTTTCCATGTGTGGGAACAGCAAATCTGCTCCTTGTGTTTCCTGTCAATGTTTAGCCTCTCTCTCAGTTATTGTGCAACATTATATATTAATACAGAACAATAGTTACAGGGTTCTTTGGACCACCACACTACGATGAAGACATAACGTAGTAATCTCATCTTCATCGGTTCAAGAGTTACACGTTAGAGTTGACACTTTTACGAACACATCAGGCAGTGTTGGAAAAAGGCATTCATAGCGTTTACATCAGGAAAAGCAGCAAAGCAACAGTGTAAAAAAAGACTCCATTAAAAATCTATATTCTATCAACAATAAGAAAGTCATACGTTACTTACATTCAGTCTGGAAGAGTGTTTTCCTTTGAAATAAAAAAGTGGGAGCTGCAGCCCTTCGTAGTCAAAGTCTGGGTCCTTCATCCGCCCCTTTCCGTAAACATACTCCCTCTGAGTGCAGCCTACTATTCTCTGGAAATATTTGGTGGAGTTACTGTAAGTTAGACATAGGTGGCAGCAGCAGCAGGAGAAAGCAATCATAAAGTTTACACATGCATGCATTTTTAAGATAACAATATTTCGCAGTTCTCTCCAGCTTACAATATTTAATATATACTGTATATACACATTTATTTATTTATTTATTTATTTATTTATTTATTTATTTATTTATTTATTTATTTATTTATTTATTTATTTATTTATTTATTTATTTATTTATTTTTTGTTGTTGTAGTGTCAGTGTGAGAATTAAAGAGTTTTTCACCTCTAGTTACTTTATTTTTTCTAATAACTATAATTCTACATTTTGGCCACTTGTGTGGATGATGCCCTCCCAGCTGTGAAGACTTTGACATAAAGTGTCCATTGATGGATTTGTGTGTTTTTTTGTTTTGTTTTGTTTTGTAACTATGTGAGTGTGCCTCTGAAGGCTGCAGCCCCTGAATTGAGACACAGGCTGTATGTATGTTGAGTGTGAGTGGTCTGGATGTGTGCATTGGTGGGTGAGGTATGGTTGGACACATTGCAGTGCCATGCAGCAGACTTTTCATTCCTTTTGCCTTGTTTTATTATGATGTTGAAAATCAATAACAAAATATTTAAAAAAAATAAAATAAACTTTGCTCATCAGTTTAGTGCAAGTTTTATGGCACTTACAGAGACTTGGAGTGAAGTTCTCATAGACTCAGGTGATCCTCTGGTTGTCTGTTTATGTCACACACCTGAGACAGGAAGTGACTCGGAAGCTGCTGCAGCTTTGACAGCGACACCTGGAGGTGAAGAGGAGGAGGAGGAGGTGATCACCCAGCTGAGTGGACCTGCTACTGATTCCTGCTCTCTGACCAGTACAGTAAAAGACCACACACAGACACAAACAACAACAACAAAATGAAAAACAAACCATCAATGGACACCACACAACTCACTCCTCCTCTACCGCAGTTGATATTTATATCTCTCCTCCCTTCAGGTCCTGAAGACAGTTTTCTGTAATTTAAAACCAACCTGACTGGTCCTCGGGTTTGTCTGTTTAACTTACCCATTTGTAGATATCTACAAATTAGACATTACATCACAAACCACACAATGTATTGTATTACATGAACCTCCCAAAAGAGAGTCCAGGGAAAGAGGCTGTAGTCCCTTTAACTGCATCTTTGACTCCACATCAGCAATTGAGGAGGGTTCTTAGACCTACAGGATAATAAATACAGAATCGTCTTGCATAGGCTACATCTTGGTTTTAGGTGAAGGTGTAATATGTAGTATATCCCACTAGATGGCAACAGAGCATTTGATTTTGATCAGCCTGTTGATAATATATTAATCACTATTACATTTACAGGCTGCAATTTTATATTAACTGTAGCAGGGTGTTTCACTTCATTCAGCATATTTTATTTTATTTTATTCAGGTTTTAGAGCAAGAATTGGTGGAAATAAAGGGACAGAAATGTTTCTTTTAGTGTAGCATGGTGACAGTCATTGTGGAGTGAAGGGATTACAGCGTTTCCAAAATGTTTCCCTGTAATTCTAACTCTGAAAATGAATGAGGGGGGTTGAAGGGCTAGTAATGCCATGTGTCCATATGGATAATGCGTAATAATCTCCTAATCTGGAACATGTCCCTTTTGTCTGGTGGTGTGACTTTGGGTGAGCATCAGCAAGAATTCACCCTGTGTGGTTTCGTATGGGTCCTGAACTAAATTTGCAGCGTCCTACAGCATATTTGTTTGTTTTTTAGTGATATTCTCACAATTACCCTATTATTGTTGTTTACTATAGGTAATAGTTGCTGGATATTGATGCTGCATTCAAGTTTCCTCCAACATTACCTGTTTCTTTGTATATACAGTCTTTTATGATCAAATAATTTAAATCAGGTGGTTTTAAAATGGATTCAGATCAATTCTCATTTAAAAACAGTTTTATTTTTTAATAAAATACAGCACATAAAGAGTTTGCATTCAAGTAGCAGGGTAAAGAGTTGATGGTGAGTGTGTAATTTTAATTCTAATGAATAGCTAATAGTTAGCAGGAAGTTGTATTGCAAAAATGTGTGAATTGTTTACCTGGAGCAACACAGCAGTTCATCTCTTTTTCAGTCACATCTGCTCTTCAATTTAAATCACGCCTCTTCATCGTTATCGGCAGTGGTATTGGATATTTCCCACGGTCCGTGAAGGCAGCAGTGGATTCTGGGCTGGACAGGAAACGACGGAGACGCGCAGCGTGTCTCCTCATCAGCTCCGGGAGAGAAGAATGGGAAAGGGAGCAGGGTTATGTGTGTAGACGAGGCAACGTGAGAAAACATGAGGATAACGGGCAGTTTTTGACTTGTTAGACTACCTCTTTAAAAACACAGATTACTCATTACACACACAGATCAACGGGACTTTCCTTCTTTTCCAGCCCGAGGACCGGGATAAATTTCTCCCACTGGAAAACACAGAGAGGAGGAGAGAGAAGCCTCTTTGTGAATCCCATTGGACTGTAAGTGGCTTTTTCTTTTACTATCTCTGTGCGATCCACGACTCCCACTGTCTTTTCGACCTCTCTAGAATAAACATCCTCGCATTGTGAAAATGTCAGTGTTAAATAATCCAGTTAATATATCAATCAAAACACACCTGGGAGGAGAGCTCGTGCTAGGTTTGATCCTGTGGTAAAGAAACAGATGAGTGCTTATAACTGCGTGTTTACCATACTTCTTATAGACAACAGCTGGGCGCAAGATATTTGTGTTGTAGCTTGTTTAAAAAAAGTGTAGGCTATAGGGTTGTCTGTTTGAATAGTGGGGGGTTTTAATGCCCCCCCTCTCCACCATCCACCCCCCCTATGCGGCCATTGAACAATCCCTTTCTTAGGGTGTGCGGCGTTTGGGCCGACTGGGAAAAGAGCCGCAGCTTTTCATGGGAGTGACATTTGAACATGAGCCCATTGTTGTGATGTATTTGTTTTGTATTGCCAAAGCCCAGCCCTGTGACTAGTGTGCGTGTCTGGAGGTATTTTTCAACCTCGTTTTTCAACCTCCTCTGCATCTAACAGAGTGGATATGTACAGTCTCCACCCTGTTTAGCGGGAGGAGGCTACCAGCTCCCGGTAATGGCCGATGGTTTTGTCGCGGTTATGTTTATATCCTGCCGGTGGTCTTATAAATTATTAAATATATTTTTAAAAGTACAGGAGATACGCGGTGGTATATGTGAGGGTTGCTGGGTTGAGCTCATCAATAGCTGCCTTCTTCACAGCAGTTCATGAGCACTGTTTTAATCCCCTTTGTTGAATGACGCCGCCGGCTGCAGATTGGATAACATGTAGCCAGTTTGACCAGTGGCTATTCCCATTTGCATGTTAACATCCTCCTTAGCTAGTGTAGTCCAAGTCTTTGAAACTATGTATATGTGCAGAAACCTCTTGTTAAAGTTCAATAGTGACTATGCTGAAATAACTAGAGCTCACCAAACAACCAAATTATCCCTAGACAGCACACACACACATAGGCTACACAAAATATTTCCCCTCTGGCCCAGCATAGGCCCAACTCTGGCCCAAATACAGCATTGTTGCAAGATGCTACATCCACATCTGGACCTGTTCTGCCACAGCTGTCAGTCAACACTGCAGGATAACAGAGATGTGGGCCGAACCTGGGCCAGAAGTTGAGCAAGCAAGCATCCCATCAGAGCTAGAGGTCAGGCCGTGTCTCTCTCAATGCTTTGTAGCGTCCGCTCAGACATTAGCACTGGAAAGATAATGACCCTTCATTGACTGTAGGGTTCAAAGGTCACCTGACGCTAGAGCTGCACACCATGTCGCCGTCTGTCTGACCGGCGTATGGTCGGTCCCATGTTCCCATCCCGTAAACATCCCCTGTGTTTGCACTGCCGGACAGATATTTAGCCGCATCTTTTCAATACAGGGGAGGGGCTCATCATAAAAGAGACACCAAGAAGCCACTTTGCCCCTGCCTTTATTCCCCCTCTGTGGCATTATAATAGACCGTCTGTGTCCTGCAGGCACGGTTGATTTGCATCCACAAAGCACTAGACTAGAAGCACATTATTCTGGGCATTGAGACAGTGGAGCAACAATGCAGGCCATTCGCTTACAGTGCAGTTAATGGGTTGAAAATAACTACTGGCCTTCTGGTTGCTCCTCCTCAGCCAGATGCATTTAAGCTTGTTATGTTTTTTTTTGTTTTGTTTTTAAGAGGAAAGAAGCAAGAGGTTGGCGTCGGATTTCACTTTCTGTTTCATCAGAGACACAGACAGAACATGTAAGACGCCCAAAAAGACACTTGTGCAAACACGCAATTGATTTAAAAACAGTAGTGAACACGAGGGCAGACATAATAACAACACCCTGCGCAACAAGACCATACAGGACATCTACTCCGTGGGTTGAATTATCCTGAAGTCACTGCGTTCAGCTCAGCCGTGGATTAAATTTCTAGCCACAGAGGTAAAAACACATGTTAGAGCAGAGCGTGTCATCTCACTGCCTCTGTTTAAAAGCACATGTGAGGAATTTTTCACTGTCAGCTTTTTTTTTTTCCAAGGCCATTGGAAAGAGAACCTAGGGAGGCGGGGGGAGGTGGAGTAGGGGGGTATATTTAGGAGAAGAAACAGCTCAAAATACAGAACCAGAGACATGTTTTCCTCATTTGTCTTCGCCTGTTTTGCCAGAAGACGTAGAGAAGAAACCCTGTCTGCTTTCCTCCTTCCGTCCCTCTGCCTCATTTTATCCTTCTTTGTACACTTGACTTCCTTTGGATGTAGTTGATTAGATGAGAAAAACAGTTGTCAAAGAAATTTTGTTCTTGAGGAATGATCCCCAGAGACTGTATGTGTGTGTGTGTGTGTCTGTTAGAGAAGAGAGATTTGGAAGCTATTCTTGGTTTGTGTGTGTGTGTTAGCATCTTCTTCGTGCTGGTGTGTGCATCTGTCAGCACTTTTACGGCCTCTGTTGTGCGAGTTGCAGGGAACACGTCTGAACTCTGCCCATCCATCCACCCATGATGTCTGCGAGCGTAATGAGACTTAAAGGGATAGTTCAACATTTTGGCAAATTGGCCCATTGCCATAATCCCTATAGTCATAGCAGTAGGTTCGTTACCTTTAATTGTCGGTGCAAGCTGTTTTTGGAACGGCAGAGCAGAGCCGCAAGCTGCTCAGAGCTATGCTGCAGAGGCTAATGGGATTTCTTGGTTTCCCTCATCAAACTCATCAAATACACAATCCAACAACTCCAAAACACTGTTGTGGACAAGTTGTGACCTGCACATTCACCACGCAATGAGATAATAACAGAACGTTACCAGACAGAGTTGATTTAGAGGGAAATTCATGCAAAACCGCTGAGGCACGTTCCCGTCTGGGGTAGTTTTTCAGCAAGCAGTCTCTGCATTTACCTCAAAAACAACTCTGTCTTGTAATGTTATGTTATTATCTCATAGTGTGGTGAATGTGCAGGTCACAACTTGTCCACCGGAGCGCTTTGGAGTTGTTGGATTGTGTATTTGATGAGTTGGATGAGGGAAACCAAGAAATCCCATGAGCCTCCACAGCATAGCTCTGAGCAGCTCACGGCTCTGCTCCACCGTTCTAAAAACAGCTTGCACCGACAATTAAAGGTAACGAACATACTATAGGGATTATGGCAATGGGCCAGTTTGCCAAGATGTTGAACTATTCCTTTAACTTCACAAAAGCTCCAAAGACGAGAGGCTTTGGACAGGAAGGGCAATGACTGTGACTGTGGTGGTGATGGTCGGTGTAAGTTTACACAGGTTGTGTTACAGCTGTGGGTGTAGTTGGGTAAAGGGGGAGGACGCCACTTCAAACGAAACCTTCAACACACACTGATGAAGAGCCGGAGGGGAGACTGTAACCTGATATTTCCTCGCTGACAGGAGCCACCTCGGCTCCACCAGCTGCGGCGAGGGCTCAGCTCTGTGATGCCAAACAAGATGCCATGTTGTGTATATTGCTACACCTGGGTGTGTCCTCCCTCTTGTCGCAGACACGTGCTCCCCCAGCCTGTATGGGGCCTTGTTCTGGTAACATTTTGCTGACCTTTGGTGGCAGCTGCCCCTGCCATTTGGAAACAAAGACAAATGGCCGACCGAGCCCGCCCGTGGCCTCTGAAGCCTCCACTGTTCCAGATAGTGAGTCGCTCTTCCTGTTGGCCTTTTCATACATACATAGAAACTTCTATCAATGCCCTCTATCGCAGGAAATCAATTGTTTGAGATCCATTTGCAGCCCTTTTTTTTTTTCGTGGTGATGGATTTCAATAATAAACATACACCCATATGAAGGTGTGTTGATCCAATGTATGGACAGGACACGCAGGCATTCGCTCACCGACTGCACCGCTGATCCGAGTAGGCAGAAGGAGGACATCCTCTTCTCTTTCCAGGGCAAGACATGATCTGGGGCCTCGTTCAGCAGCTTCACTCAAGCACACACACAGCACTATATAGAGATACACACAGTGAGTTGACCCATCATCGGATCTCCTAGTGATGGTTAGTCCTCATATCTGTGCCACTGGGTGAACGCTTCCTCCTGCAGCACTTTGCAGTACGACGACTGTACACATTTATAGCACGGGTCAGTCCTGGTGGGATTAAACTGTGCAGAAGAAAGAAGGGAGACTGCTGTAATATTCTCTTTAACAGGCTTGTCTACTTTCCTACATTTCCCAGAAACCACCTCTGCACTTGTTGCAGCCAGCAAGTAGAGAAAAAGTGAAAGTTGCAGCTCCTTTATTCTTGTTGTCCTGTTGTGGCTGCATTGCATTCTGGTCTATTGAGGCCTTGCTCATACATACGTACATCTCCATTTTTCATGACACACATTTCCCTGTGTAATTACAAGGCAGGCACCTGTGGAAAATTGTGGGTCTAGAAATAAGCCCTGAATCAGAATGACAGACTGAAACCGAGCGTTACCTCCTCACGCTATGATACATCTCCAACATTGAAAATTCATTAATTGTCACTTTTTGTTTGCATCCTGCCACTGTGCAGTTTGTTTAGGCAGCCATTAATCAGCCTGGCTTTGACAATGGCAGCTGGTTGATTCTCACTGCCGTGCTGCTCCCCCTCCTCTACTGTATTATTGTTGGTCCGTTTTATTCATCCACTGTCGTCAGGGCTCTTTTGTTAACTTCACAGTGCACAGGACGGGGAAACCAGGCAGGGCTATCTGTCACGCAGTCATGCACCCTCATGCAGTCAGCATGATCAACACCTGTGACTGCCACAAAGCCCCGAGGCCCTTCGCTGTTTTGTTTGGTGCTCTTTAATTTGAGTCACACACACACAGTCAGGCAGTCGCCCTGAAACTGATCCCGACATCCAAGGCTAAGAGAGGGAATCTCATCCCAGTGGGAATTCTCCACTAAAATTCCAGCGGTGGGATTGGATATCAGCGCAGAGGAGGTGATTTATGGCTTTTTGGTGTTTTGTTCCCTCCGCAGCACCAGCCTGTGTAATCCGCAGCAAAGTCCAGTTTGAGCATCCACCACAGCAGTCACGGGACGGGCGGCCTGATGGACGGCACGGCTTGTCTGTTGGGGATGGACGGCCTTTAGAACCGCTCCATGGATAATGGCTCTTTGACATGGAGAGAGCAGGGAACGCTTAAGGCGAGCTGGAGTACTTCAGAGAGAGAGAGAGGGAGTAGTGTTACAGCATACAAAGTGCCAAGTCAGAGGAAATATTCATGTGCTTTCTGGCTGCAGCTGCTCTATAGGAAATATAGAGTATTGACCAATGGGAGGTGATGTATGATCTGTCCTGTTTAGCAATCACATATGGAAGCAGAGGGCTGGATTTATTCCCTACTCTCCTTATTGCTTTCACATGCGCTATTTTGCATCCGTAATTGAATTAAATGAAATGAGCGGTCCGGTGCGGCCCTTCGTGGTTGCTTTCACAGCTAAGGAATAAACACGGAGCAGCAGCGGTTCCTGTGTCCTCTCCGTCTGATCAGAGTTCAGCCTGTTCTCATGAAACCAAAACAGCGGATTGCATGTCTGTGTGTTTATACGTGTGCGCCGGCCTGATGGTGTTTGTTTGCCTTCTTGCAGGATCTGCTAACACTTACAGTCCAACACACACACAAACAAATGAAACGGCACTGTTTCCCCTTCACCCCACTGTGAAATGCCTGCCTATTGGCCTAAAATGTTTAGATGAACCCCGTTTCGACGAGTTTATGCTTATGCAGTTGTCTAACCGTTGACCCCTAGGTTGCATTCCAGTCAAATCCGCTGAGGCTTCACTCTTATATACCACTCGGTACAAACTAACAATAGTGGCATTATAAGACGATTGGAAGAAGTCAAAGATGCATTTAGAGTGATTACAGCATCCTTCCCTTGAGTCTCTTTTGGGAGGTCGGCGATGCATCATGCTTTGCTGGGGGTGTCGTGTTTGTTTGCCTGGTTACAAAAGCATAGGTCTGAATCATTGGAACAAACGTACAACCCTGCACGCATCGGAAAATAGATTCCAGACCTGATTGAACTGAAGTCATCGTCCTCTTGCGCTACAGCTCCAGCAGGATTGTTTTACACTACACGCATAATATTCGTGGCCAAAACAGGCTCACCCCTGCATTATTTAAGTGTTCCAGCTGCTTCAAGTGTTTCTGTGTTCATTTCAAGCTGCAAACTAGCAGCACACCAAAAAAAACTGGGGCTGAAATGTCTTGTTTTGGCATTAAATATGCACTGTAGCCTACTTTAACCCCCCTCAGATCTCACCCGCACTCATGAAAGTTACTCCAGCTCAAGTAGCTGCACAATCCAGGCTGTATTTAAGCATGTGGTGAAACCTCAAGGAAAAAGGGGGGAAACGAGAGGGGTTGGACTGCAGCCCGCCACCCTGTCACACTGCCCACTGGACGGGATCCCAAGCCAAGAGCCACAAGGTCCACCGCACATCGCAGTGTCACTGGTGACTCTACGGCCGAGCCGGCTGCCAAAGGGGAGTCAGGGAAGTGGAGGAACACCTGTGAGGAAGAGGGTGAAGAACGTATAATGGCGAAGAGGAGGGAAGTGTCAGATGGAGGAGGAGGAGGACAGGAGGGACAGGTTTATGAGAACCAATAAAGTATTTTTTTTATTTTTCAGAGCAGCTGATGTCATGTGAAATACATCGTCCTGGAAACTCTGAGGTCATGCTTCCTCACGTCCTGCGCCAGAGTCTCAGAGTTACACTTTTTCCACAACGCTTGGCTCTGAATTTACCGTGTAGCCAGGATGCTGCATGCGTTTTTCTTTCGACATCAGGGTTCACGCAGGACACTGGAGGAATGTAGGCGTTTCAGACAGTAACTGTGTGCAACTGAGTGCTGACCTACAACTAGGAGAGGATCCAAGTGAAGACAGCCGTGCCTGCAGTTGTAGAAGTGGAATGACACATTTTTGCGAGAGAATCCCTTGTCAGTGGTTCAAACCTGCAGGCTTAATCTCACAAAATAGTGCTCTGTGGGTGTGTGTGTGTTTTTGTGGCTGCCTCATGCCAAATCTCATTGACTAATACCCTTGCAGCTCTCCAAGTGAGCCTGAGTTGCCATTGACTTGGCTGAGTAGCTTGCTAATCTCTCTCTGCTCCGCTGATCTTCACTCTCCAGTGATTCCCGATTATTTCAGCCCATGTGCCACACAGGCACACCCGGCGACTGAATCAAGATCTTTGGCACTATGACCAACTTCCAGGCGTCACCAGCAAATCTGCGGTCAGTGGGCTTGACCCCCTCGCCCCTCGCTGGTGTTGGAGACAGAAACAGTGTGAATGAGAAGGACGATTTCTGTCTGTAAGCTGATCGGCTTTGAGCGAGCCGCGTTAATGAGTCGGTTTGAGAGTTGGAAAACGCAGTTAAATGAAAAACAGCCCCGCAAACACATCCACACAAAGGACTGTGTCTGATCCAACACAAGAGGAACGGGGTCCAAATGCGGACAAACACAAGAGGCATGTGATCGTGTAACCTTGTATATGTGTGTTACATTACCCATAAACCCTGTTGGCAGCTTGCCAGCCAGTGGGACCTCCATCAGATCCCACCGGCCATCGTGGGAACATTCCTGACGCAGCGTTATTCCATAATTCCCACCATGTGTGGTTTTTCCAGAGCCGAGTGCTCACTGCAGGGGCCGTGGAGAATCCCACTGAGGAGAGGGAGATCAGCTCCTTGTAATCGCAACCAGACTGGAGCCTGTATGAGAGGGAAGAGCAAGAAGGAGCTGGTAAATGATACAGGAGGGTCCGGTTAGTAACACCTTCAGTAGGGTTAAAGCTCAGGACGGCAGGTTGTGTGTTCAGCCATGTTCATGTTTATGGTTGTGTCATGTGACCAGGTGTCAGGCACTTTGAGTACAGTTAGTAAAATCAAGCACCACAACCCACATGTGTAGTCGTAGGTGTTCATATTACTAATGGATGAATCACTTAAAGTGATAGTTAAACATTTTGGCAATTTGGCCCATTTCCATAATCCCTATAATCATTGGAGTAGGTTCCTTACCTTTAATTGTCAGTGTGCAAGCTATTTTTAGAACGGCAGAGCAGAGCCGTGAGCTGCTCAGAGCTACGCCAAGGAGGCTCATGGGATTTCTTGGTTTCCCTAATAAAACTCATCAAATACACAATCCAATAACTCACGGCTCTGCTCCGCTGTTCTAAAAATAGCTTGCACTGACAATTAAAGGTAGTGAACCTAATCCTAAAACTATAAGGATTATGAGAATGGGCCAATTTGCCAAAATGTTGAACGATTAGCCGTTTAAGCACCACAACCAACATGTGTAGTTGTGTTCATATTACTAATGGATGAATCACTTAAACTCCAGGAACTTTAGCTGACAGTCATATTTAAAGACAAAAGACGGGTGTTTTATTTTGAAATCCAGAAGGTGACGTGGATGTAAAAGGATTATCTAGGGCTTTATTGTTTTGGCCGGTGGTGTGTGTGTGTGTGTGTATGTGAAAACACAGACCATAGCCTACAGTGTTTATATGTCTATCTGTGGACAAACCATAATGGTGAGAGTGAAATGAAAAAGGGGCGTGGTCTGACCGACATATGCATTACATTATTGGGTATTAACCGGTCATAACGTCAACAACATGTCATGTAGTGATTTGGTATTGACCTGCTAAAGAGGTCAGGCCGCCCGCTGTGCAGGAATAGCTTCTTTGCTTTCCACCTGACCTGTCGTAAAAAGCACTACACTGATCAATACTAATGCACCTTTCCCAGCGAGGACGGGCTCTGTAGTGAACCATCAGTCTGTCAGCCGAGTGTACAAGAGCACTCAGGGTCACGTCTGAGGCTGAGGGCCAGATTAATACGTCGCTTCTGATCGATAAATCTCCACGGGTGCAGCCATTGTTATTGCACATCAGCGATCAATGCATGGAGGTGTGTGTGTGTGTGTCTGCTCTTTGTCGTCACCGCCACATTATCACGGTGAGTTGTCTACGCCTTGCTGTGTCTCGCAGCGCACCAGACTGTAATTTATCAGCCGACCAGATGCTATCTAGTCATGCAATGCAAGAACGAGAGGAATGCATCTTTGATCATTAATCTGCGGCCTCTGTGGCGTCACTGCTTCTTCATGCAGGTATGGTTAAGAGCAGCAGACTCTGCTCTCTGTTTATGGCTTAGTGTATGTATGGTGGTAGGTAATTATAATGTTTACAGTATAGCTTTCCACTTTCACCACCCTGCAGGATAAGCTTAATAGATGTGCTGATTTGACTTTTTTTTTTTTGGCCATTGTTTACTGTTATTGTTTTGCATTTTATTCTACTGTAGGTACTTCCTGTTATTTTCTCAGAACAGCCCATTCTTCTTCTGTTGCTTGAGTCTAAAATGACAGAATTGGTTGCAGTGTGCACTTTATTTTGTTTGCTGGTTTTATGATGATTATCCTTTGGAATAAGGCTTGTCTTTCTGATGGTGTTTGTTAGAAGTAAAATGAATGAATGTGAGTGAGTTAGCATTACTGGAGATCGAATATGAATGGGTCTGACACAGATGCCTAGGGGGGAACGGTATGCACCGGTCTGCCTGTTTTTTACATGATGTGTCATCCTGAGCAACAGAGGCACTGAGTAGTGGCCTGTGTGTCACTTTTCTTCTATGTCTATTTGGAGCAGGTCTGTAACATGGTCCTGTGAAACCAATATTAATATACACAATATATAACATGCAGTATAATATGCATGTGTAGCTGTGAATGACTCCTCCACATTCACTCACTGGGTTTCCCCTTCAACAATCCTGCCTTTCTTCTCCTGCTGTGACATCATCATCACCCCTGTTCACCCACTGCCCTGCCCTCCTTCCCACTTCCTGCCCTGGCAGGAAATGAGCCACCCCAAAGGTTTGCAGTAAATACACGCGTGGGTGTTAGTGGACAAGGACACACCTGTGTCCACCACATAGGTCTCTGTGTTTCCCCTCGGCCTGTTGTGGAAGTGGGGCACCAAACTAGGCCACATAAAAAGTCTGGTGAAACTTAAGTTGTTGTAAAGGTGCAAGGGCGTGGGGTTGTTCTCAACATGGGTAGAGACACGCAAGGGCGTAATTTATGGGGTTGGTAGGGGGGTTATAACCCCTACAAAAATCAAATCCAGCCAATATAGGCTAATTACCAGTAGTCATAATTGATCAATACCATAGAAACATAATGAAAAGAGCCACAAAACCAACAAACAATGTAAAATATTTGGTTTGTCATATAAAAGGAGAACAACTGTCATATCAATGGGTTCAATAATAAGCATTAGACCATCCATTCATCTACATATCAGTTCACTCTGAGCAGTGTTTTGCCCCCAGGATGTTTATATATCAAACTGACCCTCGCTGCACCTGAGTAATCGGTGTTGTTTTTTCTTTTGAAGTGCGTGGGTGCGTATCCAAATTCAACATTACACGTCCAAGAGTCCAGTCTGCAATACAAGTGTCACATAGGCTACATCAGATAGAGTTGGTGGGACACATCTGCTCTTTCAAAAAATATATATAATGTGGGTCAGTGCTGCTGCTGCAGAAAACCCCCAGATATTTGGACAGGAAGCTGGAAAGAAAAATGGAAACTTGTGTCTGAAACGGTTTGATTTGCATGTCCTCCTTCCTCGTACAGCCAGCCACTGATCAGAAGTCAGTTGTGTTTATCTGTGCGTGCATGGCTTTTGCAGGGCCGGCCTGTGTTTGCAGCTGCCCTGTCGTCGGCCTCTGCGCTGTTGTGACTGCAGCAACTGTTCCCTGCAGCTGCACAGACCCCATGTGTCACCGCCCCCACCTGTTCTATGGCCTTGTGTTGACTGAGCGATATCACAAGTTGACTGTGTGTGTGTGTGTGTGTGTGTGTGTGCATATTACGCCAGCAGAGACCAAGAGACGTGCTCTCTGATGCTCTAACCAGGAGTGTGTTTGCTGTGAAAACACAACACACACACACACGTCCCCCCTCTTTGGACCAGCCACATGCTGGGGCTGAACAACAGTTGGTGTGTAGAAGACGGAGGAACAGCTGAGGCCAGTAGCCACAACAACACACACCATGACTAAATCATAGCAGTGATATTTCCTGCCAGCTCAGCATGTTAGAACTTGACATGCAAAAGTTACATTTTATGATTCAGCATCCAGATTGTCTTCGATAAAGGTTACGTCCCTGTGAGTCAGCGCTGATGTGAATGAGTCGCTGAGGTGTTTAATGTTACGCTGCACTTGGTGGATCCCAGTGAGTCACAGCTGATACACAACAAGTCAGCGTTGTGACAATGTTTCAGTCCCTCGTCTGACTCACGCTGTGAAATGATCGGCCCGTGGCGGTGGCGCTTGGTTGCCTGTGTATGTTCATGCGCGCAGGTCTGAAGTGCTTTGCCTCCCCAGCAGCTCAAATGTCACATTCTTTAATCTTGCACTAATAAAGAGTCGAAGAGAGGGGGAGTGAGGTCATAACGAAGGGAGAACTGCGCTTGATTGCTTTCAGAGCCGCACGCTAAGTGTCTTTCTGGTCGGTGCGTGTCATTTTTGTCTGCGCTTAGTTAAGTCTCTCGCTCAAGCACCCTCCATAGTTAATCCTCTGCATTCTTGTGACAGTGAAATGAAATCAGTCCGCTCTCTTCCTCCTCCTGCTGCTGCCTGCTTCCTATTCTCTTTATTTCCCCCTGCAGTGCGGTGGGAGCAAACATCGGATCCATAAGTTTGGGATTTCACTGACTAATGGATGAGGTGACCAGAGCAGGGGTTGTGTTTTGCTACTGCAGCCACGAACACTCACCAAACCTTCTTCTTCTTTCTTGTCCAGGGGATAGAAGCCCAGTCGCAGAGAGGAGCAGTGGTTTTGCTTGACCTTTAACCTCAACAGGAAGGAGAGAAAGCCACTTCAGAGGTAAGTGTTCCTGTAAACCAGAGTGAGTAAACGCTGCTTTGCTTTCTGTGGCCAGTAAATTCAGAGCAGAGCGAAAAGGAAAGACAGTATTGACGCAAGCTTTCGCAAAAAAAAGAAAAGAAAAACAGCAACTCTCAGCTTCCTCGCACAAAATGCCACAGCGATTATTATTTTGACACCAGTTGCCACTGCAGGCCGGCGCCAGGGAAGTTATATTTAAGGTGGTCTCAAATGCCACAGCATGTCTGACGACTCATGTGCAGCGTCTTTACATTTTTCAGTGAGTGGAATCCCAGTTTGACAGAGGAGAGAGGAGATCTATCATGTGTTTTTATTGTTGGTTGTTCAAGGAGGTTAATCCAGAGCTGGTGTAGCGGAGGGAGAGGGAGAGAGAACCGCCCCCCCTCCCCTCCCCTTCGTAAATTAAAGCCAAATGAAAGAGGAGTCAAACCTCCGAGGAGCTCGTCAGGGGAGAGTCTCCATCACCGAAGGAGATAATTCCTGACTAAAGTGGAACCATGTGAGGCCTGTGGTTCTGCAGCAAAGAGACGTTTCCTCTCAGCGAGCCTGTTACTCTGTTGCACCGTCACAGACCTGTGTTGAATTTACACGTCAGAGCCTCAAAGTTTCCACTTTGTAGTCACATTATGAGACTCTGACCTTGAGATGAAGTCATTTCATAATGTTCTCATTCTCAGATCAATTACTCACACGGCTAGGAAATCTATATTTAGAGCATTGTTTGTCTAATGTGGGATGTGTGATGCTGATGCTATAGAAAATGCACACGACTCCCTCCTGTTGCATCATATAGTCTCCATCGGATTTGACACGGAAAGATTTATTCTCAAGGCGTGAATTGGAAAAGGAAAATAAAAGATCATGGCTACACAGAATAACGGTTTACATAACAAAACCCAACATAGCAGCTTCATAAACAGAAGTAAAGCTCGAACAGCAGGAAACAATACACTGTTCTTAACAACTATAAACTTTGGCTTCTTAGCGGGGAGCTGCATTGTTTTTGTCAAAGCACTTATAAATTAGAAATGTGGAGATAGAAAACATGGATGAAAAGCTCAGACTTTTGTTGGATCGTCTTGATTTTGAAGCTTGAGTTTGAATCCCAGCAGCGAGGATGTGGAAGAAAGGAAGCTGGAGATTTCCAACTGGGACCCCAGCAGTGATGCAGCTCCAGGGCTGAGAGGAGGAAACCTGCCCCCCCCTCCCGCCCCACCCCCTCCCACTTAAGCAGTTTCGGTAGTGAAGTAGTGATGCTCATGTGTCTTGAGGTTTATAGCTGCTCGCTGGTGGGTGACTGTCTCTGTCACACAGAGACGCTCACTCGCTTTGACACTCGGCTGCCAATATCACTCAATATGTACATCACACGCATGCAAGGCCACGGTTAACGTGTCATTGTTCATGCGATGGGGTTGTCACGGCAACCGTTTCATTCAAGATTTTGGGCAAATCCTTAAAGCAGACCGACTGACTGACTGTCCTTGAAATGACACAGACCTTGGGGAGATGGTGTGTGTGTGTGTGCATTCCTCAAGGATGGCACTGCAGGAATGCTGGAGGTGGCGTGGCAGGAAACAGGCTGGCACATTTTTTCGCGTCTGTCGGATAAGACACACACACACAGTTGCACATTTGCTACAAGACGAACCAATCAGCAGTGGGCTGCAGGGGTCACCAGGTGAAAGGGGAGATGGGTAAAACGTAGTAAAGCTAACAGGAAGATGTACCCAGCTGCTAGTGGCGTGTGCGCCTCTTTTTTCCCCCTTTAGGTACGATACGTCGCACACGGCTGGTTTGCTGCAGGAGGAATGTGTTGTTGGTTGCATGCATGGGGGGTATCCATCCATCCATGTGTGCGTGTGTGTGTTTGGGCATGTGTTACATGTGCAGTCTGTTATACCTACTGTGCTTTGTGCTCCATAACAGGTGGCAGATGTAAACCTGCTGTTCTGCTCGACCAAGCACAAAACAACGGATGAAACAAATGTATCTGTGCCCCCGTAATGATTGTATTCATCAGATCACGAGAGTGAGGAGTGATGTTTTTTTAAAAATATAAACAATTACTAAGCATTTATTTCACAGAACTTAAACCTGAGCTGATTTTACGTCACAGCGTTTCAGCTCCTTCTGTTTTTCTGGAGCACAGCAGTCGGTCTCTTATCTCTTTTATTTTAAAGCCGTGCCTGTTTTTAATGTCTGCCTTGGTCTTCTCAACCGTCAGCCTCTGCTGTCTGATGCTGCAGTGCTGCATCATGATTGGAAGTGTGTGAGTGTGTGTGTGTGTGAGAGAGAGCCCACTGCAGCATAGCACCTGAGCCCCTGTGTGGGTGTATATGGATGTAACCTGACCTCCTGAGGGCAGGGACAAGACTATTGATTTCACATTTGGACTGCTGCCCCCCCCAACCTCCTTCTACCCCCGACTCCTGCAGGGAAGCTGACACATCCTCTGTCTTGTGCTGCTCAATTTGGAGCATCTTTTACTTTTACTTTTAACACTTTACTTGACGCCTATCTCTATAAGGCATTATAACCATACTTATAATGAGTTATAATGCAGTTATAGCACTGTATAACTACACTCATAACTGATCATAATAACACATTATAAAGCAGTTTATCATGACTTATAAGGTCAGCTATTATAATACATTTATTGTTAATAACTCGCTGACAATATACATATAGTTATAAAACGTGTATAACTATCATTATAAACACTCATAAGACTTTATAACAATAAGCATAACACATTATAACTCTATTATAATACCTGACCTTATTAGTCATGATAAAATGCTTTATATTGTGTTATAATTATTGTTATAAAGGATTATGATTCATAACAATAGTGCTATAACTGCATTATAACTCATTATTAAGTCTTGTTATAGAGATAGGCATCAAATAAAGTGCTACCAAATAGGAATGGAAATCCCTGTAAACATGAGCAGGATGCCGTGTGGTTGGAAACATTGCTTCAATATGTCACTGACGACCGGAGGGGAGGGGGCTTACGATAGCTGCATGTCCATCTGCGTAGTAGAGCATGTCAGTGTGGCCATGTACATGTGTGTTGCCATGGCGATGCCTGTTGGAATAGATGCAGGTGCCGGCTGAAGTTTGGCTCCCGTTTCTTCACACTGATGAGCCGGTGGGTCCTCACACCTTCCGCCCACCGCTGTGACCGAGCGTTTTCACTCCCTCCCCCGCCCTCCCTCCCTCCCCCCCTCGACTCCCTCTCCCCCTCGACTCCCTCTCCATCTGTCCGCCTCTGACATCCTCCTCATCTTTCTCCCCTTCTCTGAACCCCTCCATCTCTTTCTCTGCCCCTCCCTCCTAATTGGCCGTATGAGCCGGAGTCGCTCACTGTGTCACGCTGCGCTTGACTGAGCCTGCATGTGTTTGCGGATCCATATGTGTGTGTTTGGGTACGGGTTCATCCTCTGCTCGCAAGCTGTTGGTCGCGCTTGACTAACGACACTGGAGCTGTTGTTTTTACCATCAGGCCCTCCCCCTTTATTCACAATCTAACAGCCACCTCCCTCCCTCCATTACTCCACCTATCCATCACTCACAGTCCCTCCATCACCCATCTCATCTCATTTCCCCAATCAGTCCTTCCCCTCGCTGCTTTCCGCTCCTCACTCTGAGTCAACAACTGTCGCCAGAGCGCAATAAAATACTCCAACACACAACCATGTTTGCAGAAGATAGTGTACCAACAGTTTTACTTTCAATTTGGACACTACATGCACACTACTGCTGTATTTACACATGCATGTGCCGCTGCTGGCATGATATCAATATTTTTTATCACGTTACCAGACAGAGTTGTTTTTTAAGTAAATTCATGCAAAACCGCTGATGTGTGTTCCTGTTGGGGGCAGTTTTTCATCAAGCAGTCTCTGCATTTACCTCTAAAACAACTCTGTCTGGTAACGTTGTGTTATTATCTCATAGCGTGGTGAATGTGCAGGTCACAACTTGTCCACCAGAGCGTTTTGGAGTTGTTGGATTGTGTATTTGATGAGTTTGATGAGAGAAACCAAGAAATCCCATGAGCCTCTGTAGCATAGCTCTGAGCAGCTCACGGCTCTGCACCACCGTTCTACAAATACCTTGCACTGACAGTTAAAGGTAATGAACCCACTCCTAAAACTATAGGGATTATGGCAATGGGCCAGTTTGCCAAAATATTGAACTATCCCTTTTAAATTTACATAGCAATAAAGTATATTAACGAAACAGACTTCTGGCTTTTATTTTGAAGGAAGACCAAATGCATTTAAATCATCATAAATAATATTTATATGTTGGAGCAGCCAGTTTCTTTTTCTTTTTCTGTTTCTAGGTGTGAGGGCTCATTTTGATTCGGCATCAGACAGTAAACATCCTAACGAAAGTGTCAGGATGAAGATCTATTGCCAAAAAACACTTCAGGATTTCTTGTTCATGTCCTCGTCCCAAACTTGAACCTGTGATCATCTTGTCACAAGTTTGTTGCTTTAACCTTTAAGGTCTGCATCCACCCTACACAGAGGACACACACACGGAGTATTATGTCATTTTTAGAGTCAGACGTCAGTGGCCGCAACAGGTCAGTTGAGGCTGACGAGCCAACCACACCCAGCTGGACTTTGGATGTCAGCTCCCCCTCATTCAAAGAGTTCTTTCATTGGCCACCATTGGCCACAGGGCACAGTCAGTTTCCTCTTTCCACTTTTAACTCGCGTACGTCCATGTGACACAGCGACTTTGGTTTCTAGTCGTCCCCCTCCCTCCTTTCGCTCCTGTCCTGGTGTAACGTCTTGTAAAAGAAGGGAGTTGACCTGGAAAAACAAGTGGGAGAGGCAAAGGAAGAAAAGGAGGGATGGGAACGGAAATGAGCAAACGGCCACAGACGGTGCTGAAGACATGAGTCTAGAAATAACCATTATTTCTCGCCTATGTATTTAAATAAACAAGATCTGTATCTGTTTTATTTTGAAAATGCATTTTACAGCAGCATTTAAGGCTTTGATCGTTTCTCACAGATGCCGTTTACCTATAAATGAGATCATAAGTCTTTAAATGGCTTCGGTACGACTCAGGATGTCATTGTAACATCTTGACACATCACATTTTAGTGTGTTTTACAGCCTGAGCTCTCCGGGATATGATGACAATTAGACACACATCAACTGTGTGTAAGAGGTGATTCATGGTCTGTCAGAGGCAAAAAGCACAATCCATGCCAGATAAGGAGCTGATAGGAGAGTACGAGAGACAAAGGAAGGAAGATCTTCATGCACAGCAGAGCAGCAGAGGGATACAACCGCTCTGCTATTACATAACCGGGGTGTGTCTTGTTAGTTTCCCCACTTTTGTGTGCGACTCAAGTTGAAAATGACCCCTTCAAACATGCACAATCGTCCCACATCTTCCTAAGAAATCCAGCTCATGCACCGTTCCCTCTCACAGTATTTACAGCCAGGGTGTGTTTGGAGCTATTCCTAGCCACGGGTATGCTAAATGTTTTACTTGTTACTTGTTTGAGTCTTGTCTGGTGCTGGTGCCCCCCCCCCCCCCATGCCAGAGACCCTCGTCACTGTGTCCCACTAAACTCTTAAGAATTCCCACCCACTATTTGCAGCCGAGCACCACGGAGCTGCATTCATGCCTCATAAGAGTTCACTGAGTTTTGATAATTGCCGTGTTGTTTTCTCGCCCCGTGCCCAGACGTTTCCTGTCTGTTCCCTCTGAAGTTTGACTCAGACGATGGGGAGAATATTTTTAGAAGAGAGGTGTCACATTTACGTAATATCATCATCAGAGAAGAGGGAAAGAGCTTTAAGGACAAGGTGGCTTTTAAGGTTTCTCTTTGTGTTGTGTTTTTCTTTCCAAGTGGAAAGGATGAGAGCCTAAGGACTAAAACCCGGGTTTCATTAGGTCTCATTGCGACATTACAACACGCACACACATGCGCAACGTGGGTAGGTGGAGTATTTGGTCCAAAAATAGTCTATTTAGAGGTGTTTGATGGAAACATCCACTCAGCCATGAGCAGCGGTGGTATCTGGCCTCAGTAGTGTTTACGCAGCTAAGGTCATACTCCACGCCCCGGCCCTGATCGTTTCCTGTATTATGGAAATATGAAAGGATTTTATTTGTAACTCAAATGTTGGGAGACAGTCGACATTTGAATATCAACGGGGAAACAGAAGGACATTGTCTTGTCAGGGGAAGGGTTTTCTCTTTTCCTCTGTTTTTTCAGATTGTCTGGGTTCAATTAGCTATTTTTGTTTTGTTTGTGTGTTTGCTCTTATAAAAACTAATCCAACTCAGATTTGAACACAAAGGAAAAAAGCACTGTGCCGGTGTGTAAAATCATGAATGGAGGTGATGCAGTCAGAATTGAGGCTAATTGACTCTCCCATCAGCGTTACAGTTTACTGACTGCAGAGCGACTCCTTCAGCTCGTCTGCTGGATCATTAAAGTTGCGTGTCTCTGCCAGATGCAGTTTAATGTGAACCAAATGAACAACACCGACTCTGTCCTATCATGCAAAGCGAATTAAGAAGGAACCAGCCATGGAGACCTAATCTGACCTATGATGTCATGTAGCGATCGCCCGTCTCTCCTTGTCACACCCAATCACTTGTGTGAGTTTATTTCTCTCTGGCAGCTTTTTATCTCCTTTCCCCTCTTTCTTTCTCTCTCTGCCTCAAGAGGGAAAGGGAGACTGAAAGTCCTCTGCTCGTGTTCTCCTCCGTTTCCTTGGATTATCCGGTTCTTTCTCCGTGTCAGGGACATGCTGGTCATTACCCTCGACTGCAGGGGCAGAGACGAAATGCAGAAGAGGTGTCAGCAGCATTTGTATGTTCAAACATTTACCCACTTGAAGCTGAAATGTCTCTGCAGCGAGGAGCGGCTACATTTGTTTGTCACATTCAATGTTAAAATAGGCCTCGGGCTGCAACAGTCATGTGACAGGTAGTGAGTCAGCGGGTTCACGTTCGAGCCACTGTTTTCTTCACTCCAATTAAGTTTCTTATTCACGAACCTGCATAAGTTTGAGCTCCAATCAAGATGTTTGGAAACTTTTACCGTCGTTTTTATCAACTCCTTGATACAGCTCCCTTTTTCCAATCCTCTTGACATTCTCTGATATGAACGACTTAGTCTAAAGATAGACGCTTCCTCCTCCTCTTCCTCCTCCTCCTCCTCCTCCTCCTCCCCCTCTGCTTCTTCATCCTTCTCAGCGCCAAATGCTTGCTGTGCTTTCTCTATAAGATTTACAGAGATCTGTTTTCCCCGAACACATCTCGTCTTCCCCTCTGCCAGTGTTTACATGGTAAGGGAGGGAGGCTCCACAGGGAAGACCTTTGACCTCTAACCTTTCACCCAGCGGACCGCAGAGCCACCCAGCAGACACAGGAGACAGATGAGCGCTGGTCATGCTCAGACAAGAAAGAGGGAGCGTGCAGGATCAGGAGGGAGAAAGGCCAAGGCTGCTGTTTGGTTTGCAGCCGGCATGCCTTTAAGAGTGCACTTTCTCTCTCTCTCTCTCACACACACACACACACACACAGATATGTATTCAGAGAGCTTCCTCCCAACCCCGTGTCTCTCTCAGGTCATGCTCCATGAGCTTAAAAGCTGGGCCTCAGGTGGTAATTCACTTAAACCTGCAGCCACATCTGCCACTGAGGCTGGGCCTCCATTAAAATGACAGCAGAGCTTTTCTCCTTTCCTTTCCACATTCATCTTTTTCTGTCTGTTTTTACTCAGCTCATGTTTTAAATTGAACATGTACCCTCTGCAGATGTATATACTGCATGTGTGTGAGTGTGACTCCTGTGTAAGCCCACAGGCCGGTTGCTGTTTAAACACAGCTGTGAAGCTGGTGTATTATTGGCAAACACAATGCAAGCTCATTTGATTTTGGCCGTTTCCTCTTCCCGTCTGCCTCCATCCAGCGCGATGATGTCATGCCAGGCTTTACAGTACAAGCAGGGATACTCAGCTGGGAAACCCCCAAATAGATACAGACCAGAGGGCCCCACGCTGAGCCACATTTGAGAAGACAAATGGTCATTAAAGTTCTCTGGTGGTAGCATGGTGCTGTGTAATTTAAAGGAGGCAAACTGATGTGTATGTTTTGCCGATTCCATGGTGAACCACCGGGTCGTCCTCAAGGGTGGAGGCCGGGGGTCTGGAAGGATCTTTCTGGAGCCCCTCCTCCTTCCACCGACGCGTCCCTCCCTCCCGTCCCCAATAAGTGGCAGCCGGGACCAACTGGAGGACAGCTGGCGTTTCCTGCCAAGACCCAGGGCCATTAGGGAAATCAGGAATTCTGCACATCCTGGCCACTTCCTGTTCCGACTCCCACACGCGTTCACGAGGACATAGATATTATTTCACTCACTCAGTAAAATTGTTTTTGTTTACATACTCAGCCTCTATCTTTCTCGACAAGACGGCAAGTCCACGTTCCTCGCGTTTGCTCGCCAAAGCAGGAAGGCATCCATCATCAACACTGTGATGCACGAACACACAGAGAAACGCACTGGAGTGGCAGCTTTGGCTTTTGAGACACAAAAGCTGGGCAGGAGGCATTTTGTACATGCAGCAGGACATACAGTGACTTTAAGGAGCGCGTGCACTGTCTGGAATGTGTGTGTGTGTGTGTAGCTAACCGACTTCCAGTAGTATCAGTGTCATATTGTTTGTTTTGCCAAACACCTGCCTGTTTTTACTGCTTTTCACCTCCAGCCTGTTTTATGACCTGCTTTTATCACCTTTTAACCACACATGACTGTCAGATTGCTTCTGAAGGTATTCAGTCAGTGTGACCATAAAGGCTTTGACGCACACATGCAAAACATATACACACACACACTCATAATATGCATTGAGCCACCACATGGGCACATTTTGCTAGATCAAAAGAACAGGGGTCGCCCGAGGGGTTAATCAGGGGTTGGTACAGTCCCAGTAGTGACTGACACCACACAGTGTGAATAGCAGGAGGGAATGACACCCCCTGTAAACATCAATGGGATTACCTGGGAATAGTCCATCTGGGTGTATTAGGGAGGGGGGGCAAACTGGGCTGAACCATAAGTCGGGGGCGTTCTTCAGGTAGCGGCTGTGTGATGATGATGTTGCTCAGACAGGAAGGCGTGTGCAGCCTGCGCCAGGTGTGACTCTTCCTGTGCCTCACCAACGCTTTCCTCCTGTTTGACGCACGTAGAGCGCAAAGATTAGACGCTCTTCTTCCGAAGCACGCTGGCATGTGTGGGTGTTTATTCATTCTCCATCAGGTTGGGTAATATCAGATTGTCTAAACACTGAGGCTGCCCAGCTTGACCTAGAAATGATATGAAGAAACAGGGAGGGGAGGAACGTGCTCAGATTGTTACATGTTGTTGCAGAATGGGGTCATTTTTCTCTTTCTTGGTACAGCCCGTGTGAGTCTAATCCAGTGTTTTTCAACCTTGGGGTCGAGACCCCACGTGGGGTTGCCTGGAATTCAAATAAGTTGCATGAAATGTCTAGTAATTGATAAAAAAGTTACTGACAAAAATATTATTAATTTTAAAATAATGATCCTAAACAACTGCATTCTTTACTTTTACCTTCTCGAATATAAATTGCGTTCTAATTAAATGCAGCATATGTCACGGGGTCACGAGCCAAAAACGGTTGGGAACTACTGGTTATAAGTAACCACACATCCTTGACCTGCATTGTCTCAGTCACTGTATTGTCTAACGTTAAGTGTCCTTGAAGACACTGAAAAGTTGTTTTGAGGCCATGTTGTTTCACCTGAATGCAGGAAGGTCATGTTATCACGAGGGTGAGGTCTATGAAATAAGGATATCTGTGTAAAATGTCCATATAAAGACGCCTTCAGACTCTGCCACCTGCTCTGGTGCATTATTAGATATGAGCTGCTGGCACTGAGTCAAGCAGACACACTGCTGCATGTTGCCGTTGCACCATTTCCCCTCGTGTCCAGTAGAGGGCGCTCTGTCATCACCTTTTGACAGCACAGCAGGACTCGCTGCTGCTGCTGCTGCTGCTGCTGCTGCTGCTGCTGCTGCTGTGCCCTCCTTCACTCACACTGGCCCACATACAGTAGCCACTAATGCCACCTGCTAGCGTTGCCCACTGGTTTTAGCTGATACATCCATCCGCAGCACTACTCCTCCTCCTCCTCCTCCTCCTCCTCCTCCTCCTCCTCCTCCTCCTCCTCCCAGCATCCCTTTCTCCTCTGGATCCTGAGCAGGAGGGCAGGGAGCAGCGGTGGTGTTGGGTGTGTCAGCGGTGAGCAGCAGCAGCACACACACTAGTAACTACTACAACAACACACACACACCACAGGGCATTTTATGCACCGATCAGACTGCACAGGGTGCCCACTAGAGGGGTCCGTGAGCAGTTGTCATGGTAACAGGCGGTGAGGTTGGCATGAGCTGATGATGAGGCTGAGCTTCTTCTTTTTTTTTCTTCTCTCACTGTTGGATCACTCCTGCTATGTGGGTGTGAATTTGTGTACAAGTGTGGAATCATCTGATCATTTTTCATTTGTCCTCTTCCTTTTCCATCTGTGTGTGTGTGTGTGTGTGTGTAGATGGAGCAGGTGTCCGATGATGAGTTGGACCATGGAGCTGAGGAGGACAGCGATAAGGAGGACCAGGACCTGGACAAGATGTTTGGAGCCTGGCTGGGAGAGCTGGACAAGCTCACACAGGTTAATAACATTACACACATTTATATTTATATATACACACAAACACACATGAAGCAATGGAGGTTGGTTACACAGATACACACAGACTCACACAGGTAGAAGAGCACGGAGAAAGGAAGGGGCCGTATCCATAGCAACCTTAACACTGCTAATCCTGTCTCCCTACACTGTATCCTAGCAACTCCCCTCCTACCACCACTTTGTATTGTGCATTTGTGCAGGTCTCTGTGTGTCTATGTGTGTGACTAAGGAGTCTAGCAGGCAGACATGATTGCTCAGATCCTCTTTTTATTTTTGCATATGCACTTATGTATTTATATGTGCACTTATGTATTTATACTGTATATATGTCTCTGCAGAGTCTGGATGATGGGAAGCCACAGAAAACGCTGCAGAAGCCTCCACTCAGACAGGAGACCAACATGGCCAACTTCTCCTACCGCTTCTCTATGTACAACATAAACGGTGAGGGAGCTCATTCAGCGTCAATATAAAGGCACCGGTTTTAAAAAAGACAAATTGATTGATCTCCCCCCCTTCCTTCCCCCTCCCCTCCCTTGATCTTCCTCCGTCCTCAATTGTTGCTCCCTGCAGAGGCGTTGAACCAGGGCGACACGGTGGACCTGGATGCACTGATGGCCGACCTGTGCTCCATCGAACAGGAGCTCAGCACCATCTCCAGACCCAACTCCACGGCTCGAGGCCAAAGCAAAGGCCAGCAGCAGAGGGCGGCCGGGGGCCGCAGCGCCAGCACCAAGCACACAGGCACAAGTGGAGGAGGAAGCAGCGGAGGTTAGACTCACTCAGTGATGTGTATTTATTTAATTATACATTTATTTTATTGAAGCACCAGTCCATAAACAACAACGTATCACTGTAAAGATGGCCGTCTGCTGTAGAGGCTGAAATCCAGCTGGGTTGTGTAATGAGTGAAGTCAAACATGAGAAATCAACTCCTCATGAAAAGGCATTATATATATGGATTATTTATTATTCAAAGTGCATGCAGAGATGATTTCCTCCTCCGTCTGAGCTGTGTTGAAACTTTAAACTCCAACAGGAAGCACCAGCAGCAGCACCCGAGCGTCGCCTGCCAACACGGTGCGAGGCGGCAGCGTCCACGCCCGCCCCGCCGCCTCCAACATCTCCCTGGACGACATCACCTCCCAGCTGGAGAAGGCCTCCCTCAGCATGGACGAGGCGGCCCGCCAGACGTCCTCCTCCTCGTCCTCGTCCTCCTCTTCCTTCTCCTCCACCACGCTCCGCCGGCCCTCGTCCGGGTCGTCCGGTGGCGGCGGCGGCGGGCAGCACCGCAGGACCGGCTCGGTGGGCGCGGTCAGCGAGCAGGAAGCCCCGTCCCAGCGGTCCAGCGTGAACTCAGCATGTGCCTCCGCGTCCAGCATGGACTCGCTGGACATTGATAAAGTGATGACGGGAGGAGAGACGGAGCGTCAGAGCAGCCCGAGCACGCAAGGACAGAACCAGACCAGTACTGAGGTATGAAAACTCACACCAAGGACAAAAACTCAGAATCTTAACAAGTATATTTGTCTTATTTCTAGTCAAAATGTAATTTCTAGTCAGTACAAATCTCATTATACTTAAAATAAGACTCATCACATTGAAACGTAGCTTGGTTTTAGACACTTTTTTACTTCTTTCAAGCATATTTTTTGAAATAAGTGGAAAAATGACAAAAAAATTGCTTTCACTGGTAGATTTGAGTGAAAATTTGTTTGAAACTAATGAAAATTACATAAAAACCAGTTCATTTTTAGGTGATGATTCTTATTTTAAGTGAAAAGAGTTTAGCTTTGACTAGAAATGAGACATTTTGACAAGAAATAGACAAATGTTCAGACATAGCCTATAATGAGTCAATGAGAGAGTGTGGACGGTGTGGAAGACGTGTCTTTCTACGTGAACCAGTAAGTGAGATCTGTGCTAATAATGTTTGGGGGCACACAAACACACATTACACTGTACTGTACTGTAATACAGTGTTTACAGCAGAATTTCCAAGAAAATCCAAATCCTGAATTTGCTGAATCGACCTCAATCCAGCTCTGATCCTGCATGTTTAACCACACAGCATGACGTCTGGAGGAAACTGCATGAGTGAAGCGTGCTGCTCAGAGCCCATCCACAATACGGCCCGTGTGTTGTGTATTGTGCATTGGATGGTATTGTTGCTGCAAAACGCATTGTAATCCCACCATTAGTGTGACTCGGATTTACAATGTTGACATCTATGGAGGTACATTTGTGTCTTTATTATTCAATCAATTCTTTTGATTGCATTATAAAGACACAAATGTAGCTCCATAGACATCCACCATCTCTGAATTTCTTTGTCCACTCACCAAGCTTCTCTGTGGTTCTCTAACAAAAAGCAAGATATTCACTAAAAGTGCGTTTGTTGGACTTGTGAAGTTTGTGCTGTGAAGCAAATACACTGTATGACAAACACAACACTGCTGTGGCATGATCCCCCCCCCCCCCCCCCTCCCCCTCCCCTCCTGTCTCCTCTGCATGTGCTAACATTATCTGTTTGCATCCTTTCCTTTACCTGTGCTCTCTGTCCCCACACACACCTTGCACCTGCACCTGCACCGTCTGATTCCCCCCCAGCATGTCACGCTGCGACGGGCCAATGGTCAGCCGGCCAGACGGCAGCTTGACTTCACCTCGCAGGCGGGTGAAGTGGACCGGGCGACCGTAAGTGCACGAGTGTGAGCTTGCATGTGTCTAGACACTTTGAGGCTGTGCAGCAAATCCTGTAGAGTGTGATTACATGTGGGACATCTTTATTCATAATGACGCAAGAGACCGACAATAATTGCAACAGAATTGGCTGAACGGATATTTTTTTTCAGCTGGAGTGTGGAGTGTGGTGTGTACACATGAAAGCCTGATGCACAAGAGTGTGTGTGTGTGTGTGTGTGTGTGTGTGTGTGTGTGTGTGTGTGTGTGTGTGTGTGTAGACTGTAGGTTTGCAGTCATGTGCATATCTGCAGCACCTGTCACAATCAATGCTTCTTCACCCCACAGCTGCAGCTAATGACAAACACAACTGCCGAGCTGCTCCTCGTATCGGAGCCTTCTCTCGCTTCCACGCTTCTTTATACAAAAAAGATCAAAACACCTGCGATTAATAAGCCTCCAAGAATCATCTGGCACTGACTTCTCTATATTTTTGTCTCTTCCTCTGCTCTCTCTCTTTGTTTTATCTCCTCTCCTCACCCAAGCACTCCTATCTGGACCAAGAAACCTCACTCATTCTGAAAAGCATAGCTGGAAAGCCTTCTCACCTCCTGACCAAGGTGACCTCCTCAAACACTCTTCTGGTTTTTTTTTTGTTTGTTTTTTTCGAGTGCGTGTGAACACTGCTTTGCTTTTCTCTTCTGCTTTGCATGTCTTTTATTATGAAAAACCCATTCTGATTACAGTGCTGGAAAACAGCTGTCTGCAGTCAGACTTCATTAGTTACTGAGTTTAAAAATAGTGACAAGTGGATGACACATGACACTGAATTCCTATGTCAGACAGTGTTAGAGGATCAGAATGGATTTTTCCCTTTTCATAATGCTCATAGTGGACTCAATACACTTTATTATTATGCCTTTAACTCACACGTAGTCTTCTGTCTACTTTCTTTAACATTTCATCCACTTTTCCATGAGTTTGGCTTTTGATTTGCACTCATTACGAAAGTAAATATCCTTTGATGTCATTAGAGCTGCAACGACTAATCAATTGGTCAATTATGAATGAATTGATTGGTTACAAATTTGATAAGCAATTACTCATTTGAAGCATCCTTAATATGAGGATTTAAGATATAAAGGGACATTATGTAGACAATGATTAGTTGCAGCCTTGTGGCCTCAAACTCATGTGTTTGAATTTTGGGAATATCTTATGGTGTTGTCTGTTTAAATGGATGAATGTATTTGCTTTCCTATTTTGCACAATACACTGATTGGCAATGAAATGCACAAAGGTCTCGGGGTTGTGTGAGTGTGTAAACAGTGGAGTTTTTGTACAGTGCAGTGTGCACGCACACCGTTTTACTGTAAACCTCTTGGCAGGCGGCAGGTTTCCCAGCGAGCGTACGGGTTGCAGCCTCTGGCTCCCTCTGCAAAGCTCATGCCGATCAGATGTGTGGAGATTTGTGGTTTAAAGTTGGCCGCCGTCGATTGTGATTTATATCAGCATCGCTACGCAACGTGGAGCCAAGTGCGCAGCCGAGGATTCCAGCAGAGGAGGGCGCCGAAGTCCAGAGCTCCCCGAATCCTGTTGAGATTTAATAATCCAAGAGCTCTCGCTGAATGAGACACAAATGATTGTGATCTGCGATCGTATAAGGGTCTGGAAAACCCCAGGGGAAAGACTTAATAACTAAAGTCGTTGGCCTTGGAGCCGGATTTCTTTCTAAAACCCTTACAGTTATTTGAATATATAATTGATTCCACCCAGTTTTCAGCCAAAATCTCGCCATGACAGTTTGTCTTTGTATTAGAAAACAATGGCATTTGTTCAATGTTTTGAGGCAATTGGTTTCTGGCATCAAGGCTTCATCTGTGCATGTATGAGTGGTTTTAAAACAGGGTGGGGGTGGACGGTCTGCGGCGTGCAGGCTGCGAGTTTGTGTGTTAGTGTTACACTCTCCATCAGAGAACAGGGGAAGACGAGCCGCGGTCGCCTCTACTCAAAAAATCTCTCCCCGCTCCACGCTCACAAATCAGAATACTGAATGAGTGCGGGATGTTTGGGTACAAGCGAGCAGGGAGAGAGTGGGAAGACATCAAAGAGAGACGGAGCCAGGATTTTTTTTTTTTTCTCCAGCTACACAGAAGCAGCCTTTTAAAATTGGCTCTGGTGTGAGTGAGTGTGAAAGTGGAAGGGAAAACGGCTGCGGAATAGGAATCAGACCAATGTCTGATAGAAAAACAGGGTGTAGGTGTCATGTGGTGAGGGAATAATGGAGGAGGAGGTGGGGGGGGGGGGGTTGTGCTGACATTTCTGGGGCTAAACCTACAGTGTGACTCAGATTGACTCTGGACTGTAATCTGCACAACCCCCATGACCTCTGCTCTGTTCACTCACACACTCACGCACTCACACTTCACTGGCTAAGAGCCCGTCGCTGTGTGTTGGCCAAACACACTGTTGGCTTTTTATTGCATTAATGTGTTTGCGCTGTGGAGCTGGTCATGTGGAAAAGGTAGTCTGGGTCAAGGAGGAGGGGTGAGTGGGTGGGGGGGGAGTTTCTTGAGATAAGAGGCTTGAGGGGGTTGAACTTCAAATATTCACCATCGCAGCGTTTCATTCACACAAAACCCACTCTCCGTCCTTGTCGCTGTAGTTTAGCTCCGGGGGCCGGTGTCAGTCACGGTTCACCCTCCTCCTCCGCCATCGCCGCCGTCACCCCTTGTCATGACTGGCTGAAGGTCTCGCAAATGAGCCTCTCCTATTGGCCGACCCCCGTCATTCTACTATTTTTGTGGGGATTATGCTTTATCGATTTGGCACGCTCCCAAACCTCTGCATCTGTTCTCCAAAGTGAGAGCGAGAGCGGGGAGAAGAGGGGGTAGAGGAGGCAGGAAGGCAGAGGGTGGGAGGGTAGAGGAGGGAGGAGGGGCGTCGTCCTCCCCCCACTGTCTCACTTTGGGTTTTAGTCAAGTTGTGCTCACATGTGAACCGGCGCTGTCATAGCCTCAGCCTCAGCTCGGGTTGACCACTGAGTGACTGCAGATGCTGATGTGAGGATGGTGGAATAACTAACGGGAAACTATTTCAATTTTGATTTTTTTTAAAATTTCTTTTTAAGTTTCTCTTCTTTTTTTCCCCCATGCAAAATCAGCTGAGAGCGAATCCTCCATCAATCATGGACGCCTTTGGATTTTTCCGTAATATCTTCCCCCCTTTTTTTATATTTTCCCCCCACGATCCTCGCAGGAAATCGCCGTATCAATGAGTGGCGGGCATGGACTCTTGATCTGAACTGATCCCACACTCGTTCGCAGCCTCTTCTTCGCCCCTTCGGGGATCTCCTACCATTGTTTCCCTTCTGCTGCCATACAGCGAGATCAAAGGAAACCACTGCAGCTCCATATGAATCCAATATGGAACCATAGGCGGCGAACGGAGCGCCATATTTGAGGGGACACCGGACCAATGTCACAATAGCAGTGGGGTTTTTTTGTTTTAGTCACGTCGTTCATTTGTGTCTCGTCACATATTCGCACATTTGTGATTTTAAAAAAAACACGTGCCGGCGAAGACAACCTGCAAGAATGGAGGTGATGGCATCGTGTTGGAGAGGGCAGGTAAGACGCCCAATGGACAAGACGCCATGCGCCATCACGCCATGAGGCTCGTGCATTTAAACGGTTGAGAAGGCTGCTTACTATTTAATGAAGTTGTGTATGTGTATGTGGGCGGATGTGCGTGCAGGGTGTTTTATTCCTGCCAGAGGAATGATGAAAGACATGGGTGTAAGAGAGGGTGAGGCAAGGCTATGAAATCAAACCCATTTTATTGTTTTTTGGAGAGGTTGTGTGTGAATGACAGCTGTTCCTGTGTGTTCATCCAGGAGGAGCAAGCTGCCAAACTGAAGGCAGAGAAGATCCGAGTCGCCCTGGAGAAAATCAAGGAGGCACAGGTCAAAAAGGTAAGACCACCCCTCTCTTTCCTTTCATGCACCCACTCTCACTTCACAGACTCGGTTTCTTGTTTTTTTGTTGCCATTTAGACTCGTACAGTAATTGCTGTCTTGTCACATCACTGCACGCTGCATTTCTTTGTGAACTTCATTCACAGCGAGGCGATGAAGCGCAGAGAAAATAGGTCATTGCAGTGTTTGATTATATATGTGTGTGTGTGTCTGCTGGGGAGGGAGCAAAGCATCAAACAGAGGCTTCAGAAAAAAAGAGATGCAGCGTGTGTGTGTGTGTTGCAAGACAATGCAGACACATTTTGCATAAGAGATCTTATTTACTGCATCCAACCAAACAAGAGCTTTTTTTTTTTTTGCGGCAAACAACTGGGGCGCCTCGCTCCATTGAAAGAAAACGTCTCCACCGGGAAGTCAGCATGGGACTCCACAGCAGCGTTTCCGCCAGTGAATGAACCGTCTCTGTGAATGAGAGCAATGCCATTTAGCAGAATGGTCCTTTTTTTTTTTTACATGCAATGAATAGCTGAGGCCCAACAGTGTTTGAACAAACAGGGCCAGACTTCATCCTGCCAAGCGAGTAGTCGTATGACAAGATAAAGAGTGTCGGTACAGACTACGCACTGGAGAATGCTGTGAATTATTAGTGATGTGGTTGTCAGCATTTTATGTAACCACGATTTACTATATTTTGGATTTTGAGATTCCAGACTTTATGTTTTTGGTTTTTCTGGTTCACTTTTACTCTTCTGTGTTGTCTATTTCTTCCTTTCTGCCAGACTTTGGGGGGTATTAAGGGGGTTTCTCCTCTGAGAAATGTAGGTCAGACTCCCCACGTCTGTCTGTCACAGCTCTCCCAAGATTCTCATTTGTCCTTGTCTCTGTTCAATCAACTGCACCCACATACTGATTGGATACCTGGGTCCTGATGGGCGGGGCAAAAACACGAGGTCAAGGAATTTAGGGCTTCATTTGATTTCACACCAGGATACGTCTTACATAGTCTGCATTTGGCACACGTGTGTGTTTGTCACGTTCAGCTTAGTTAAAGCCGGCCTCTTGTGGAGGACTTCACTTTTGCCTGGGGATGCAGATTATTGGATTATTTTAGTGGCTGTATATGTGACACTGTTGCACTTATGACCCATAAATAGTTCAAATAAGACTCACAAACATGCTCAGATTTCATCCTCCCAAGCTTTTGAAGCTGGGAGTTACTATACAGCTCAAATGTTGCTGCGAAAAATGGTATTATATTAAATTCTAGTCACATAAAGTTAATTGAAATTGTCCCCCAGGGGACCTCAGCAGCGGAAATGTGTTGTTGACTCTGTTTTTGCTCAACCATTTCAGTGTTTGTACATTTACAATGATCCCTATGACTCGTCCTCAGCTGGTGATCAGGGTCCACATGTCGGACGAGAGCTCCAAGACCATGATGGTGGACGAGCGGCAGACGGTCAGGCAGGTGCTGGACAGCCTGCTGGATAAGTCGCACTGTGGCTACAGCCCCGACTGGTCTCTGGTGGAAACCATCAACGAGCTCCAGATGGGTAAGGGAGGGGCCACAGATACACCTGAGTCACCTAAACACTGTGGACAGGTTGTTGTTTTTTTTCGCACAAATGCAGCTGTATTACAACTCCATGTGTGGCTTTGGACTAATTGTGAGGCTTATAGTTAAAGGTTTTGCCCCGTGCCATAAAAAAAAAAAAAAAACAGAAATCCCTGATGGGACTAAATGAAGTGCACATTTGCAGGTCAGCAAGAAAATTGCACATCTTGCATCTTATCTTCACTCCACTCCTCATCCTCCTCCTCCTCCCTCTTCTCCCCCGTCTCCGTCTCTCAGAGCGGATCTTCGAGGATCACGAGAACCTGGTGGAGAATCTGCTGAACTGGACCCGGGACAGCCACAACAAGCTGATGTTCATTGAACGCATCGAGAAATACGCTCTCTTCAAGAACCCTCAGGTGACCGTTACGCATCGACACACAGGCATCGATATACTGTAGATAGACGGATCATCCTCTCGATGTCTTCTAGAGCCGCATCTGCGTTCAGCGTGTAAATGCTGAAAGCATATGCTGTACACACAAACACATTGTTTATGCATGCTCAGTGACTGCACAGCCCAGAGAACCGGGGAGGGAACAAGGGAGTGTGTTTGTGCAGGAGAGTTGGAAGTAGGTCAGAGCTCTAAAGCGAGTAAAGGTGAATAATTTATTTAACATAAGAGAAGGGGTGAGCCCCCGACTCTACACTCCCCCCACCTCCTCTCTCCTCTATTAACTTTACTGTTCTTCTCAATCTATTCCAGAACTACTTGTTGGGGCGGAAGGAGACGTCAGAAATGGCGGACAGAAATAAAGAGGCTCTATTAGAGGTGAGAGCATTTACAACAAGGCGCTTTTAGAGGATTACTCACAAGTGTCACTTGGATAACAAACGTGTGTGGTTGTGTTCTTCAGGAGTGTTTCTGTGGTGGCTCGGTGTCTGTGCCAGAGATCGAGGGCATCCTCTGGCTGAAGGAGGACGGGAAGAAGTCGTGGAAGAAGCGTTACTTCCTCCTCAGGGCTTCGGGGATCTACTACGTCCCGAAGGGCAAAGCCAAGGTCGGTGAGAAATTGAGACGGTGCAGCACCAACGAGGGCACACGGTTCAGACACTCAGACAAAAACGAAGATGGGAAACAGAATTGTGGGGTTGGGGTTATGAGAACCAGGTTGACACAGTCTGCTCTGTGGTATTTCCTGTTTTGATCGCTTTGAGCACGACTGAAACCGAGGATTTACTGTACGCACGTGTTCTATTTTTAGCAGTGTCGTCCCCCAAAGTCATTTTCAGACTCATCATTGAGACCACAAACCAGTTTCGATGACTAACACGTATATTAATCACCAAAAAAAAAGCTGAATATACAAGACTGGATTAGGAATTCATGCTGTTTCTGGGAACCTGAGAATTGATACCGCTGTGTATCAACACCTTCTTCTTCTTGCCTCCTGTGTCTGGCTCTCTGCAGGCGTCCAGGGATCTGGTGTGCTTCCTGCAGCTGGACCACGTTAACGTGTATTATGGCCAGGACTACCGCAGCAAATACAAAGCGCCTACTGACTACTGCCTGGCACTGAAGGTGTGTGTTTTTCTATGAAGTAAAGGCAAATGTTAAATCTGCCCCCCCCCCCCCCCCCCCAAAAAAAAAAAAAAAAAAAAAAAAAAAAAAAAAAAAAATTAAAGAGCTAGTTCAACATTTTTGGCAAATTAGTCAATTACCATAAACGATTAATGGGCCAGTTTGCCAAAATGTTGAACTATCCCTTTAATAATCAGTTCAGTGGCATATATATGAAATAAATATGAAATTTTCCAGGCTCTAAAATGGACATTTCTTTTTGCAGCATCCACAAATCCAGAAGAAATCCCAGTACATCAAGTATCTGTGCTGTGACGATGTCAGGACTCTGCACCAGTGGGTCAACGGGATCCGTATCGCCAAGGTGAGGTCGAAACCCGAGCTGTCTGTCCTGCTTTTGATCTGGAAACAAAATAGCTCTCAGAGAAAATGATTTTTTAAACATTTCTCGCTTCCTGTCGCTATTTGTGTGTAGTATGGAAAGCAGCTGTATGTGAACTACCAGGAAGCCATGAAGAGGACAGAGGCGGCCTACGATTGGTCCTCCCTCTCCACCGCCAGCATCCGATCGGGCTCCAGCTCCGCCAGCATACCCGGTCAGTTCATCGTGTGTTTCATTATCACATATCAGAGAATATGCTTCATTCAGAGAGACTTACTGTCATTTTTTGTGCCTCCAGAGTCTCAGTCTAATCATTCAGGCCATTCAGACAGTGGTGTGGACACAGGCTCCTCTCATGGCCGGTCCCAGAGTGTGGTCAGCTCCATTTTCTCCGAGGCCTGGAAGCGAGGGACGCAGATCGAGGAAAACACTAAGGTATAACTTCCTGTCGGACTCTCACAGCCTCGTTAACGTCAATTACGTGTCATTCATTTTACTGAGTTAACGTTTGATCTGTTTCTAGCACATGAGGATGGAGGCGTCCAGAGGGGGAACGCTACCGCACGGTTCCCACGGCCACCGCCATCACAGCACGCACTCAGTCGACCATCCAGCTATGGCGCCATCTCCCCAGCCTCAGCCTCAGCCGCAGCCACAGCCTCCGATTCAGCCTCAGCCACCGCCCCAACAGCAGCACCCGCCGCCGCAGCATCAGCACCCGTCTGTGCCGCCGCCCGTGTACCCGCAGACGCCGACCCAGCCACTGCCACCGCCACAGCAGCTACAGCACCAGCACCAGCAGCTGCCCCCCCAGCCGCAGCCTCCTCAACAGGCGCCGCAGTCGCCTCAGCGCCCCCAGCAGCCACAGCCACCGCCGCCACCGCCGCAGTCTCCTCCACAGCAGCAGCAGCCGCCGCTGCCGCCACCACAGGCCGTCAGCTACAACCATGCGCCGCCGCCACCGCAGCAACAGTTGGCGCCTGCACCCGCACCTGCGCCCCCACCTCCTCCTCCACCGCCGCCGCCGCCTCCACCTCCTCCGCCGCCGGTTCAGATGGCGTCGCACCACTCGCCGGCCCCCACCATGTACAAGTTCAGCACCATCAACCGGCTGCAGAACCAGAAGGCCGCCGCCCAGTCCGCCAACCACCACCACCACAAGCTGCCGGGCCACCTGCACGGCGCCACGGCCCAGCAGGTCCTGCCCACGGGTCCGACGCCGCAGGTGGTCGTCAAACCCATCAACGTCAATCACATTGCAGCAAGGACTAATGTCCCGCCTCCCCCGCCGCCTCCTCCCCCGCCGCCGCCATCCATCCCGACGCCCGGCTCGGCCATGGCCGTGTTGAGGCGGGGGCCTCCCAGCCCGGCCGCCCCGCCCGCCTTCATCCCGCCGCCGCCAGCGCCTCCACCTGCTCCACACACCAATGGAGTGGCGTTTCCTCCGCCGCCTCCTCCTCCTCCAATGCCCTCGTCCACGCCGGCGCCGACAAGCCACCCAGTTTACCCCAACGGGCTGAAGCAGGCGCTGAAGGAGCGCTTCCCCAGCCCGCCGCGTGACCTCCTGACTCCCAACGGTGACCTGGAGGAGTCCCCGCCTCCTGCCCCCGCCCCTACGCCCCCACCTCCTCCGCCTCCGCCCCCGCCGCCGCCTCCACCTCCTCCCCAGCAGTTCCCAGTGCCAGCTCAGTTCCCGCCGCCGCCACCAGCGCCACCAAAAACCTTCACGCCAGGCTTTGTCCCGCACGCCGCCCTCAAGCCTGTGTCACCCGTGGCTCCATTCCCCCCTGCCCCGCCTCCCGCAGCTTTAGGTGGCGGCCCAACGCCACCGCCGCCGCCACCCCCGCCGCCGCCTGCGCCCTTCAAGAAGCAGTTCAGCCTCCAGGGGGCGGGCCACGCCTCCAGCCACCCACCGCCCACGCTGCCCAAGCAGCACAGCCTGTCGAAGCCGCCGCCCGCTGTTTCCACGGGAGCAGCTCCCACCATGTCGCTGGTGAAACAGCTGGCGAGTCAGTTTCCAGGAGCGTCATCCCAGGCGGCCAATCACAATCACGCGGAGACGCCCAAAGCCCCGCCCCTTTCCCCACCTGCAGTCAAGACCAAACCAAAATGGCAGCCGCAGCAGATCCAGTCTCCAGAGTTTCCTCCTCCTCCTCCAGACAACAGCAACGCCGGTTTCCCTGCTGCTCCGCCACCGCCACCGCCTCCTCCTCCACCGCCGCCGCCGCCCTCAGCGCCCGTCACAGGCCCAACTCCGCCCCCCCCTCCCCTCCCTCCTCCCGGTGGCTCCCCGATGAAGCGCTCGCCGTCCGGCTCCTTCAGTAGTCTGGGAGGGAAGAAACCTCCTCCGACCCCGCAGAGGAACTCCAGCATGAAAGACGCCTCCTACGAGGAGAACAGGAGGAACTTACTCAGCAAGTTCGCTCCCCAGGGCAACACTTGTCCGTCTCCGCCGTGCCCCCCTCCCTCTACTGGATCGCCATCGAAGGACCACTCCGCCGGCCCCCCAGCGCCGCCAAAACCAGGCAAGCTCAACCTGTCCAACCTGCCGCTGGCTCTCCAGGCCAAAGTGAGCCAGGCCAAACAGACCGGCGGCGGCGACTTCCCATCGCCACCGCCCGAGTGCTCCTACTTCCCGCCTCCTCCTCCGGCTTCAGAGCTCTTCCCCCCTCCTCCTCCGCCTCCCGGTGGCAGCGACGCCCCGAGGGTCGCCGTGGTCAACCCCCAACCGCAGGCGCCCCCGCCTCCGCCGCCCGTCTCCCTCGTCAGCAACTCGACATGGGGGAAAAGCTCGCTGAAAAAGACCGCGCCTCCCACGCTCGCCCGTCGCAGCAACACCACCCCGGAGCCTCCGCCTCCACTCTCGCCGCCTCCGCCCACCTCCCCGAAGGGCGGCTCAGGCCAGCCCAACTTCCTGGATGACCTCCACCGGACGCTGAAGCGAAAGTCGGTGGGTCGACAGGGTTCTCTCAACTCCGCCGGCCTCGCTGGGAAGCTGGAGCCGGCGGGCACCATGGACGACATGGCGCTGCCGCCGCCGCCGCCCGAGCTGCTCCTGGACCAGGGGAAGCAAAGCAACGGAGGAAACGGCGGCGGCTACATGTCCGGAAACATCTCAGGCTATGCAACACTACGACGAGGACCCCCGCCCGCGCCGCCCAAACGGGGTGACACCACCAAACTCACTTGATTGAAAGCGTTGAACTTGGGAGATCAGGACGCAATGAAGACGGACGAATAAATAGACAATGAAAGGATTTATGGACATGAACTGAGAGCGAGTTCCTGGACTCCATCTGGACCACGATGATAAATAAATACATAACTGTGTATATACTAAAAACCTAAATCAGACCGCGGTCAATTAGTGTTTGCTAATTATTGCATATTTTTGAACATGCTTGGCATCCTGGGTCCGTGGGGTTCACGATAGTGGGACAATTAAAACTGGAGCAGGTCAGTTTAAGGTCGTAGAAAAGCACATTTCTGCGACTCTAAACTCTCTGGGACATATTGAACAACCCAGTATGGTTAACCCCACCCATCTGGTGCACCGAGCACATTTAAATAAAACACTAATAAGAATTGTGCAAATATTACTGGGTCCAGGTCTGAGCCAAAACCATGTATCTGCTTCTTTGCCATAAGTTCGTGCCACGTACTGGAGCCAAAAATGGAAAAAACCAACAAAAAAAGGAAAAAACAAGGAAACAAAAACACATCAGGATCTTTCTGCTTTGATACTTGCATGGACCTCATGTAACGACAAGCTGTAAAACACAAAGCTGTTGTGGTTTGTGTGTGTGTGTGTGTGTGTGTGCATGTGCGAGCAAGAAAGAGACAGAGACTGATATGCATACGTCATGTGCACGTATGCGAGGTTTTATGTTGGCAAAGATCAAGAAAGGCCTTTGAGGAGCGGTTTGCTTTTACATGAAATTATTTAAAGATTGATTAATGGAAGGATTTTTTTCTTTTTTTACAAGACTGTCTTTTAATAGCTGGTCAACAAAGTCTAGAGAGGGTCAAAACGATATAGGGCACAATGGAATGTATATGGAAGGCATTACAGATCGCACACATGAAGGTAAAGATGGAGTAGAGCAGCTACAGGTAAAAAAAAATGTCTCAAACATTTCTAGACTGTTCAGAAAAATCAGAAGGAAGCCTTATTCCCAAAGTCTTGCGCAGAGGTCAAAGCAGAGGAGATTTCTTCCAAAGGCTCAGCAGAGTCTGGACTGTGCAAGTGGAGAAAAAGAAACGATGCTTTTAATTTAATGCAAACATATAATGGACTTGGGGTAAATGCAGGGTGGAGGCCTGTGGTGGTGTATCTTTGTGGACTGTGTGAGTTTTCCCTGTGCGTCGGCTTGATTTCTGGACCTTTTATCCTTCAGTTTGTATCTGTACAGTTCGCAGCTGCTACTCCGGTTACAGCCCCCCTGCCCCCCTCCCCCCCTAACCACCCACCGCCTTCTCAAACCACATGGTGTCACAATCCAGGAAGTAAAAAAAAAAAAAGAAGTACAGATTGGGTTTGGCCTTGTGAAGTTTGCCCGTCCCATTGAAAGACGAGCAAAAGCGCCCAGTTTGAAAGAGATGCATTTGTCTGGTTTATGTACAGATCATGTAGTCAATAACGGAGTGGCATTAGACTGAATGTTACTTTCAGCTTTGTGTGTCTATCGTATCTTGTTTCTTCATGGTGCCATTACTGCTTCAGCCCTCAGCGCACGAGGGACCAAGGTTACCACTTGATTTTTGGATCAAGAGACTGAATCATGAAGGTTTTTTTTATCATTATTATTATTATTATTATTATTATTATTTCTAGCAGGAATACCTTCATTTTCAGGGTGCTAGCACTGATCCCATGTCCTCGTGTGTTGGGATGACATATCATCAACATTTCACACCATTGAAAACTGGTTATAAATTGGCTTTAGTGTGGAAACGCGTGCTGTGGAAACGGTTTTTAAACGAGATGATGAAAACCACGCTCGGTTCCTGAATGAAGCTTGTATAACATGCTATTCCTTTCTCTTACTCCAGCCACAGTCATGTGAGTGCCACATGAAGGCAGTGTACCATTTCCTATAGCTGAATATCATCATCATCATCATCATCATCATCATCATCGTGACAGGATTGTTTGCTACAGTACAGTATGTAAGTTATTGATGTGCTGATGTGAACACGTGGGGCCAAATGAAGTGAAGAAAAATGGTTGCAGATAGAGTAAACGTGTCCTCTTGCATATAAACTGCAAATCACAATATAAATGTTGAAACCAGACGTCAATGTGTCTCAAGAGTCATTTGTGTCAGTGATCATTATGGGAAAAGTCTGTGGATCTCTTACTCCCTCTAGTGGCTTAATTCTGTAATGACACTTCAGCATTTTGGAGCATTTTATATCCAAATAGGAAAAGTTATACTGAAAAAAAAAGGAAATCAAACCATATTATGGAAACATCCTTTTTAATGATTCAAGTTTGTTTTCTGATCAGCACCAAAGTGTTTCCAGAGCGAGCCGAGGCCTTCACACCACAAAGTTGTTGAAGACGTCCCCTCTGGGCCGCGCCTCCACCGTCTGGGTGGGGAGGGGGGGGCGAGTGGACTGGGGTGGAGGAGGAGGAGGAGGAAACCGGACTGTTGAAAAGACACCGTTCCTCCGGTCAGTTATGCGCTGATCATCATCACACTGGTGAACATACACAGAGAGTGTGAAGAGCAGCTCCATGGATATTTGATCATCAGCACTGTATTGGATCATTACACTGCAAAACACAGATATCTTACCAAGAATATTTCTTGTCAAAATGTCATTTCTAGACAAAACAAATCTAATTATACTCAAAATAAGACAAGTAGCTTGCTTTTAGACAGTTTTTACTTTTTTCAAGCATAATTTCTCTTGAAATAAGTAGAAAAATCTGATAGTGGTTTTCTTCCTTATTACGAGGACAAAAAACTTGCTTTCATTGGCAGATTTTTCTACTTATTTCAAGTGAAAATTAGTTTGAAACAAGTGAAAATATCTATAAACAAGTTAATTTTTAGGTGAAGAGTCTTATTTAAAGTGGAAAGAGATTAGTTTTGAGTAGAAATGAGACATTTTGACAAGAAAGAAGACAAATATTCTTGGAAAGACTTTCTGTTTTTGCAACATGAGTCAATACTTGCCTGTGTTGGTCATTGGGATGTTGAAGTGTTGTCTCCCTCTTGAGAACATCTGTGGAATCAGGGCATTTGTTAAATTGTTGCTCAGAACGATACAACAGTTATGATGATGACAAAATAGAAATCCACGTCCTCACCTCCTCGCTGGACTCGGAGCTGGAGCTGCTGTCACGGCCACAGTTGACGGTCACCACCTGGGTGGAGGTGGCAGTCACCCTCACTCTGCTGGAGCAGGAGAGGGTGGGCTGGAGACGAGAGGATGGCATGTGTTTTTATTTATTTATTTTAAATATTACAAGTGTTGTGTAATCACATTTTGACATGATAACATGTCTCATGACATCACAGCAGATCGGATTTGATCAACAGATTCTGTCCTGGTACATTCATGCCAGTATAAACAATCGGTCAACATCTGGAGAGAAATTTGACCTTCACTTGAAAATGCAACCACGGGACACCAGATAAAAATGCTCCTGGTGGATAAATATTAAGTATATTATGACCCCAGATGATATTGAATCTCTCACCACGAAGAAGCCAGATCTGAAGGCACAGGTCTGCGGGTTGCTCCCAGAGGTCTTCAAACAGTCCGTCTCTTTAATACCAAACGTCATCATCAGGTCGACGGTGCTCTGGCCCAGAGGAATAACCTGTAGCAGAGGTGATATTTGTCAGAATCCCACAAGTCAAACACAATCTGTACACTATGTGCAACTGTATTTGCAGACTCACTCTCTTGACGGAGCCACTGACTGGCCTGTAGAGGTAATTGACGGCGTACAAGGTGTTGACCTCTGTCATCGCTGCTTGGAGACCTTTGGTCGCCATCGCCTCCAGCTCGGAGTTGGGCGGTGGGGCAGCTGCAGGAACATCCATACATTTTTTTTTAAAATAATGCAGTAATAAGGTGTTATATTATCTATCAGTGCAGAAATCCACTCACCAGAGCATCCCAGGAACGGCAGCAGGGCGACGAGGAGCACGTAGGACTTCATGTTGATTTTCACCAAAAGTATCACGGTGCCTCACCGACCCTCCTATAAATACGTCAGCTGGGGTCCGAAAATCTCCTATGCACCGCCTCTTACACTCCATAACCTCTTTAAAAAACCCGTTCAACTCCCTTCACGTAATGTGTCTCACTTAACCTTTGTTCAGCACTATTGATCCAGCAGAGCAGCCAAATTAAATGATGCTGATAATCAGCTTCTCTTCCAGATCCTCATTCTGTCTGGTGATGATCTCAATGTGCTCTCATCAGAGAAGACTTCCTCCTACATGACAGTTATCACTTTGTGTTATTTCACAGCACAGGCTGATGATGATGTTGTGTGTTTTCTTGCACAAGAACCAACAGTGAGCAACATCTGAATCAGATTCAGATGAAAGTTAGTGGGTTGTTTTTGTTTATTCTTAATCACATCCCTTCACCCAGACTGTACCCGGTGACACAGACTGTGAGTTTTCAAACAGAAACGAGGGAGATGTTTGTCCATGAAGTTGTTTTTGTTCATGTTCCAGATCAGACTACCTCCTTCCTCTGGACGGATCACTGACCTCTGCTCTGTTACAGCTCGTTTCAACATGAGGTCGATTTGAATCATTTGCCAAATCAAATGGAGCAGAATTACAAAACGTCCTTGGGGGGTGGAATTTATTATCCCAACAGGTCCAGATCACTGTTTATTTACAAGCACAGTGGTAGAGTTAAGCAGTTACACGAATACAACGAACATCGTGTCTTCATTACATTCATCATCAATATCAAAAATACGTCACATTTTGGGAATGTAGAGATTTGCAGCTGTTGTAAACACATTTTTATATGTTTCAGAAGATTTTTAATCCACCATATTTAACAATATATTCTCTTTAACAAAAATGTAACTAATACGTCTCCTGTAAAAAACAAACAAACAAAAACAAAATAGACTAGGAGCTATAACTGCAATCACAGGATAATCAAGTATTTACAATTCAAATCTAACAGGACCACAGCTGGATGACTGTTCATGGCCTTAATGAGAATGATTCAAATCCCTTGTTTCATTTCAGGAGACCTGAATGTGGCACATGCTCCACCTTTTTCTGCTTTTAGGACAAACCCTGATCCTCTTGTTCTGACCGTGTCACCACAAAGCATCTCTGCATCAATCCTGATCAGATCTGTTGGTGTGAATGCAGCTCTAAGTGCACCAAACAAACACACATACTGCTGTATGTCCTCATCATCCCAGCGTTCCCATCAGAGGCTCCATGGCAGCGAGGAAGCAGGCCTCGAACTCCTGATCCGAGAAGCGAGCCACCGACAGACGGGCGTTGCGTCTGATCTGCAGCCGGCTGGCGGGCGGCAGAGACAGGATGCTGTCGATCGCCGCCGCATAACCGTCCTCGTCCTCGGCCAGGAAGCCCGTCTGGCTGCCGTCATAAGGAACCACGATGTCCAGCTTGGGACCGCCGGACTTGTGAGCCAGGATGACCTTCCCTGCTGCCATGCACTCCACAACACCTAGAGGTCATAAAAGAGAAGATTTCATATCATATAAAAGGAAAATGTAACTCAGAAAGTCAAAATATAACTTTGTTTAGACAAGTTAGTTAAGTTACCAATCCCAAAGTGTTCGTTCCACATGGTGTGAAGTCCGATGGTGGCCTCGCCCATCTCCCTCTTCAGCTCCTCAAAGGGTATGTTCAGTTTAAACTCCACCTTGTCAGCCACGCCCAGCTCCTGGCACAGCCCCCTCAACATGAGCACTCTGTCCTCATCTTCCTGGTTCCTGCATCCACCAATCAGAACCAGCTTCAGTGCCTCCCCCCTCCTCTTGTCCAGCGCCTTCTTGAAAGCCCTGATCTGCAGCCGGTGGTCCTTCTCGGGCCTGAACTGCCCGACGGAGACGATCGAGTGGCACTTCCTGTCCCCGTCGTCCTCCAGCGGGACGTCCAGGAAGGCGCTGACGTCACAGGGCGGGTAGACCACGCTGGTGCGGTTGGGGGCGCGCCACAGGGACAGGATGTGATCCAGGGTCCAGGAGGAGTTGACCATAATGAGGTCGCTGCAGGAGCCGGCCATGCCGTAGAGCAGGGCGAACAGGCAGTAGTAGACCACCTTGAAGGCACTCAGGAACAGACTGTTGGAGATGATGTCTGGGTTGTTGAACCTGGGGAGGTAACAGATTATAGCATTATGGTGCTGCAGTTACATCTCACCACCACTAGATGGCATTAAAGGGCATTTTTACTGACCTTTTGATTCAGATTCATTCCGAGCTATACATAGATAAATAAAATTTTACTGAAATAAAAGTAGAATAAAATAAGATAAAATAGAATAAGAATTTATTAAAATATAATAATTATTTATTTATGTATATTCTTCAACTTCGACTTTATCGTCCCCAGAGGGAAATTTGCTTTCCTGTGTGGCTCTGTAGTGCAGCATGTATATCAATTGAATGTATAAAAGAAAACGTGAGATAGAAAATTGGTGAATTATTGATTTTGGGGGAAATATCCCTTGAAATAACCATGTATGAGCAGCTTATATCACAGTTTAGTTGAGTTACCTGGGGTTCCTCTCTCTCACCACAGAGAGCATGTCGGTGCTGATGGTGGGATAGTGAACGTAACTCCCCACGCTGCAGCCTCCAAAGTACCGGAACAGAGGCAGAGTGAAGGCGTAGCCCATGGAGTCGATGTACAGGTCTGGGACAAACTCCGTCAGAGCCTCCCATCCCAGAAAGATGGAGCCCACGCTCTGACCCAGCAGGGTGAAGTGGGGAAACAGGCCGGGCTCCACCAGCAGTCGGTGCCTCAGGAACACAAAGTGAACCGGCCGGGGGAGCGCAATGTTGAAGCGGCGTCGTGCTCCGTCCAGGATCTGCTGGCCGGTCACACCAACATCCCCCGTGTACACCACGAAGTTGACGTCTACGTACCTGTGCAGATGAGAGATGGGTTACATTTTTGATGTATAACCAGCTGTTCTGTTGTTTCATGTTAGTAAGCACACATGTTGGGCTTCACCTGTTCTGCAGAGCCCTGATGGCACACCAGAGCACCCTCTCCCCTCCACCGCCAGCATTGCAGTAAGGGTGGAAGAAGGCCACGGTGGGCCGGCCATCCCTCGCCCGCCGAGCGTTCCTATTGCTCTGCAGCCAGAAACGCACCGCCAGCACCAGCAGGACGAGGACGGCGATGAGCAGCACGCACAGGAAGAGCAGGGGCAGCAGCAACTTCCACAACAACCTGATGCACAGGAACACAACACAAGGGATTATTGGGTAAATCTGCAAACAACGAGGTACACAATATAGAAATTGTAAATGAAGAGAAGCCAAAGTTGCAATTTGGACTGAACTGGCTACATCCTACCAGCAATGACTGCTTTTTTTGTTGCAATGGACAATAGAGTTTTTTCTAATTTCTGATTTCTCTAAGACTTTGCAGAGTGCTGATCCAGTGTCAGATTATCGTTTATTTATTAGGACCTCCATTAGCAATTACTTCATTATCTGAGCAATGGCTATTCTTCCAGCACAAATATAGCTAGTAATACTGTTATAGTGTAATAACATAAACATAACCAAAGCTGTGATGTTACATCGCTGTAGTTGTGTTAAAACTGTAGTGACATGTATAACGTTAGTGTAGAGCTAAATTACATGTTATATATTGATGCTACTTCCTGTGTAGGAAGTGTGTTGTTGTTGTTATGCATCTGTTTAGCTAAAATAGTTTGGTCTCTATAGTGACGTTAATTATAATCTCGCAAAAATAGCAGGAAATATCGTGATACTTTAACAGTATTTCTGTTAAACTGTCAGCAGCAACCTACGTAGTGAAATGAAACAAGCTAACTACGCTCTCATAACGAGTCTATTGCCGTTTTGTTTTTTTCATTTAAATGCTGTATTTGACAAATAACTTAAATAAAATAGATTACCTCGTTAATTCACAGAGACAGTGGACCAGTTGATCGTGGCCCGACATCTTGACAACAAGAAATCTTTAACAACACATCACCTTTCAACTCGGCTCTTTCCTACTCGTCTGTTTTGCGGCTGTTTGCTGCAGTTTACGTTCAGGTGCCGCCACCCAGCGGCGAGGAGGTGTAACTGCAGTGCCACTGTCAGCTCATTTGAGGTAAGAAGTTATTTAAACATTTATTTAAACACAATTAATTATATAAATAGTTTGATTGAGGTTGTTGCAGGTAAAGCACCAGAAACACACTAACCTGCTCCCTGTCAGTCCTGTTGGCTGATCTATGCCCTCCTCTTTCAAAAAAGTAAAGTTTAACTTCTAAATAAACACTGTGGCAATCAATAGTGTCTCCCTACCCCCAGGGTCTGAACAAACCTCTGTCATTTCCTGTATGAATCCTGACATCATGAAGACTCTTTTGATTTGGTTTATTCTGATGAATCTGGAGGAAGGATACTGCACAGAAACCCGGTATGTTGATTCTTGAAACTGAAGTTATTTTTACAGAAATAATAACTATTTAGGCTACTGTCTCTGAACTCTTTTCTATTTAGAAAGTAGGTTATGGCACGCTTATGTAAACACATGTCCATATACGGTAGCCTATGTGTTGTGGTTCATCTACAAATATCTATACTCTATTGGTTAATAAATTTGAAAAAAAAGACTCAATTTTAACTTCATTTGCTGAAATTGTACACCTCATATTTGTATTCTGGTGCTGTCATTATCACTGGTGAAAACATAGTAACATATTTGTTTGATGATTGGCCCACAGAAGCCTCCATCACTCACCAATGTCTTGTTTTCTCTGTTTTACGCAGCGATCAAGTTTTCTCAATCACCCCAAAAACACAGGAACAAGTGGACGTCTTGAAGAACGTATCCACCCAATATGAGGTATATAAAAAGTGCATTTGATTGTTGTTTTTAGATTTTATTCTCTTCTAGAAATAATCATGCAGCATATTTTCCCCACAGACGGCTTTGTGGCAGCCCGTTTCATATCAGTACATCACAGAAGACACACAAGTTCACCTGTATGTCCCAGCAAATAGCTCAGAGATAATCCTGGACCTGCTGCAGAAACACGCCATAACTCATGAGTATGAATCTGAAAACACTCACACATCAGGAATGTGTTTGCCATACGGGCGTACAGTCTGTTCATGAGCTTTGCTCTCTGCCTTGTGTGATTATTACAGGGTTTTACTGGCCAACACCAATGAGCTTATTGAGATGCAGACGAAAAATGACTCATCGGACCCACGTAGCAGCTCAACTTTCTATGAGCGATATCACAGCCTGGAGGATGTATGCTTTTTCTTTTTACTTATCAACGCACTTGACGTTTTAATCTTTATATATATACAAATAAACATGCTGCCTCCATTACAGATCTATTTCTGGATAAACAGGACCACACAGGACAACCCCGTCACAATCAAAACCTTTCTCATTGGCTCCTCATATGAAAAGCGACCACTTTATGTTCTAAAGGTGCAGATAACCAACACAAAATAGGATGTAATGAGGATGAGGATGATAGTTTTCAAACTAAAATTTAAAATTAAATGATGAATCTCTTTTCCTCAGTTGTCTCTAAATAACAGGCCAAATAAGAAGGCAATGTGGATTGACTGTGGGATCCACGCCAGAGAGTGGATTTCTCCTGCTTTCTGCTTATGGTTCGTACAACATGTGAGTACATTTGCTCTGGCATCTATGGGAAATGTCATGGAGTAGCGTTTTTTGTTTTCATTTTTTATTTCCCAGTTCAAACATTTTCACTAAAAATCACCTTCTCTCCCAGTCTTTGGCATTTTACAAGATGAACCCAGACATTACAACCATACTGGACAACATGGACGTCTATATCCTGCCCGTTATGAACCCTGATGGATACAAATACACATGGACAACAGTAAGATCACATAAAGCATGTTATATATCAAGCGATGGAAGCAATTTCAACCGGAGCCATGCTTTTTTTTGTCCCTGAATTTTGTTTCAGAACAGGATGTGGAGGAAGAACCGCTCGGTCAAGCTGAGCAGCTGGGGCAGGAGGAGCAGCTCCTGCTTGGGTGTCGACCTCAACAGAAACTTTGATGCCAACTGGTGCAGTGAGTTTTCCCCTTCCATTGTTGCTATCCCCCTAACATAAAGCATGTGACGCAGAGATGCGTGGTGGTGTAAAGTATGAGGTGTTCATGTTCTTCCCAGCGGAGGGAGCCTCTCATGACCCCTGCACTGAGATCTACTGTGGCGCCTTCCCCGAGTCGGAGCCAGAGACGCAGGCCGTGGCTGACTTCCTCCGTAGAAACAAGGACACGATTCAGCTCTACCTTACCATTCACTCCTACTCTCAGATGTTGCTCTTCCCATACTCCTGCAGTACAGATGAAGCAGAGAACCACGATGATCTGGTGAGTGTTTTACAGGTTTGTATCATGTCAAATAAGGGAATGCTTTCATAAATGTGCCTTATTTTGTTCTTACAAGTTTGAGATGGCCCAAGAAGCTGCACAGAAAATCAGAAGATATTATAGGAACACCTATAAATATGGTTCTGGAGCAAAGACGATATGTAAGTGGGGTTTATTTAGCTATTTGTGTGGTTTGGTTATTCTCAAAGTACATGATTGGCGTTGTCTTTTCTCCAGACCTGGCACCTGGCGGATCTGATGACTGGGCGTACAACCTCGGCATCAAATACTCCTTCACCTTTGAGCTTCAGGACCGCGGGCGTTACGGCTTCCTCCTGCCTCCATCTTTCATCAACAGGGCCTGTAATGAAGCGCTGCTCGCTGTGAAGACCATTGCTCTGAAGGTTATAGAGAAAACACAAGCAACAGTTTCTCCTGAATCTGCCTAAGCAATCACCTCTGCCATAAGATTAAAAGTTCAATAGGCTATGTTGCCTCTTTTTTGTGAATGAAGCCTATGCAAGTTTTTTGTAATAAGATCATTCAGTCTGTGCTATCACAGTACACAGGAATGTTCTTCTTACTGTTGTTCATGGTATATTTTGCTACAAGGAAATGTTTGCATTACCTCCGATATCTGTAAATGTGATTCTTTTGCAAGTGTAAAACAAAAGGTAAATAAATAATAAACTGATTGAAATTACACGTGTGTGTCAGTGCCTTTCCTCTGTTTACGATTCCATAGGCCTACTTGTGTAGGCTATGGTGTAATGTGAGCATATTGTTCTTTATCAAATTGAAACATAAGCTGGACAAAATTTTGGAAAACATTCATGGCAACCTGGAAGGTTTTATTTCATAGTAAGTAACGGCACCAAATTGTACTCCTTGTTGGATTTCTTATGATCTTCCACCTAACAATTATTAATTGTCAAATTGCAGCAGAGGAAGTGTTCGGTAGTGGGCGGTAATGCGACACCAGGGGAGTACAAACACAAACCACCGAAGAAGAGCAGCACCTATGATGCGCACCTTCCGCCAACATGAAGGCACTCAGGGCAGTTTCTGCCTTAGATTTTAAAGAATAAACCTTGTTTATTCTTGCAAGTACTGAATCCTCTAACTGGACTTAAGTAGATGCGACACCGACTCAATATCCTGGGTGAGACGGCTGCTTCTTCTTTACACTGTCGGCTGGACGCGCTGGTGAAGCTTCAAGGCCCCACGCTCAGAGAAAACATGAAGTCATTAGCTTTGTGGCTAACTAACTTTAGCATTAGCATCCATTAGCTTGTCTTTGAGCATGAGGAGTGGAAAATTAACCATCGGTAGTCATTATCCGTCTATTTATCACATATATATGGTCGTTAGGCTCTTGGAGAGTGGTGCTGAAACCGTGCGGTTGCCTAGCAACTTTAGCCAATCTTAAACTGACTTGCAAGACTAGCTTGCTAGAAGTTAGCGCAGAGCAGCTGCACAGACAACAGACCGGGGCTTCTACGTGTGTTTTTGTAGAGATTTTGTATGATCAGAAGCTAAATTAAAACTGCAAACGGCTCAGTTTATGAAGCCCGTTTTTCCAGGACAATTAATAAGCTTAAAATTAGCTTCTTAGCTGCACTTTAGGATGCTAAAAGTTGTAGCCTTGCACCCAAAATGAATGAAATTGGGGATAGAAGTAAAACACAGCCACGAGTCAAAGAAAGTTCAATGCTGTCCAGCTTTAAATGTTTTATTTTTAATGCAATCAGTCTATTATCTGTCTTACAATTACATATTTAACATTACCCCTGCATAGTCATGGTGTACTGTACAGGTGTGTTGATACAACATTGTCTGTCATGTCTCCAGTCCTGCAGAATGTCCAAGATCAGGCGGAAGGTAACAGTGGAGAATTCAAAAACCATATCTGACAGCAGCAGCAGCACCACGACCAGCACTACCAGCAACCCCGCCGCCCCCTCCCGCAGACCCAGTGTGTTCGAAAGACTTGGCCCCAGCACTGGGAGTAATGCTGCTGATGTATGTACTGTCCAGACTGCTGCTCATTCACATGCATAACAACTTCCAGTATTTTGAGATAAATTTTGTAGTTAAAAGTCCTGTGTGTTACACTGATCTTATTACCACCCTATCAGATTGTTCTCTCTATAATACATGGATGTTGCTTCATCAATCTCATTTGTGTGTCCCTTCCAGAGTCACTGTAGAAATTGGTTAAAGACCGGTAATTGCAGCTACGGCAACACTTGTCGCTACACACATGGAACTCAGCCACGAGGCAAAGGATTTAGCTTTAGCCGGTGAGATGACTTGAATTTAATTCAAATATTAGCTCTAAACAGAAGCTTCACAACACACTTATGTTTAAATGTCTTTGTCTTCATGGGACAGGTCAACCGAGAGGCCCACAGGTGATCTGCGGGAGAGGATGAAGAATAAAAGACAGGATGTTGACCCAGAAAACCTGAAGCGAGACCTTGACGAGCCCACATCCCCCACAGCAAGAGTGAGTCCTCAACTTTTCAAAGTAGTAGTTATGGCACATTTAGCCAACTTAATATGAAATAAATAGAAGCATGGTATGCACAGAAAAGAAATGCGTGTGTTTGTGTCCATCTGTAGCAGAGAGACTCCTCCAGAGGCCGACACAGAGAGAAGGAGGATATAAAAATAACAAAGGAGCGTACCCCAGCCAGTGAAGAAGAACCCACAGAGTGGGAAACCAATCGTGAAGGTACAGCTCCTAGTTTGGTGATGTATTTTTTATGATTTGGAGTTATGGAAAGAACATTATTATTAAAGGCTTTGACTTGACTTTCAGATTCGGATATCGGTGACTACGACTACGAGTTATCCCTGGAAATGAAGCGCCAGAAGATTCAACGTGAACTGATGAAACTGGAGCAGGAGAACCTCGAGAAGAGGGAGGAGATTGTCATCAAGAAAGACGAGACTCCCACCAAGACAAGAGCCACCGCCTTACCAAAGGTAGGTAAACGTTTATAGTCACCGGTTGCCTCGTTCGAGAGACTCTTTTTTAAATTCTCACCTGTCCTGTCGTGTCTGCCCCCTCAGGCGTCCCCAGAGCCACTGAGCTCTAAAGACTCTCCCTCATCCAGGAAGTCCAGCGGCTCCCCAAAACACAAAAGTGCAACCAAAGGGCTCGGCTCTGGGAAGAAAGAGAAGAAGGCGTCCATATCGTCCCCTGTGTCAGAATCTGCCAGGTAGGAGTGTGTGGTTACTTCAGAGTGACGTTAGGTTGCTTATTCACCTGCTCATTTCATAATTACAGTGTGAGCCTTTTCCATCTTGATCAATCCAGGTCTTCAAAAGGCAGCCATAGTAAAAAGAAAGGACCCCGTACCCCCAGCCCCCCACCCCCGGTCCCTCTGGACCTTCCCGTGATGGGGAAGAAACACAAAGGCAAACACAAAAACAAGGAGAAGTCTGAGGAGAAGCAGAAGGAAGGGAAAGACCGCGGGCGAGATACAGAGAAACACAAAGAGAAGAAGGAGAAACGCAGGTACGACCCCCCCCCCCCCCAACCCCCTCCCTCACTTCTCTGTCTTCGCCTCCACCTTGGAGATTCTTTTTAATATGTAACTTGTCGTTTCACAGGGACCGATCAGACAGTTCCCACAAAGCCAAGCGGTCGGTGACGTCAGAGGAGCGTTCGGGCAGCGTCTCGTCGCCCTCCAGAGGGGCTTCACCTCCTCCCAGGAAGAAATCCACCTCTCCTAAAGCGGCATCCCACAGAACCACGGTGCTGGCGTCTCCTCCTCGCAGGTAACCACACGAAATATTCACTTTATCACTTTTTGATCAAGTTAAGTCTGTAAATATTGGACACAGCTAACCGACTTCTCTCTGCAGGTCTCCCTCTCCTCCTCGCCACCAACGCAGTCCCACTCCTCCCCGCCACCACTCCCCCTCCTCCCACTCTGGCTCCTCCGCCCAGCGGCACTCTCCGTCTCCTCGCCGGCGCCGCTCGTCCTCCCCCGCCTACCATCGGAGCAGCGGAGCCGGAGCTTCCACCTCCTCGCCCCAGAGCTCCAGGCGCTCGCGATCGCCTCCGGCCTCCCACGACGCCTCCTCCCCCCACCGCCGGTCTGACCGATCCAGCCCCGCCCGGCACCACTCCAGAGGTCGGGAGAGGAGTCGGGGGGACAGAGAGAGGAGTCCGCCGGCCCAGGAGCGCAGACATGAGCGCAGAGATGGTAACGTTATGGGTTTCTATTGCGTTTGTCTTATTTCTCTGGGTTCAGTGAGTTGAAAAGCGTTAAAATGAAAATGTCTCTTTTTTAAACAGACAGCCGCAGCAAGCGAGAGAAGGACAGTGTCCGTGACGACCGGGACTACGACTCCGAACAGGTGTCATCAAGAGACGCTCGAGACGACAGGGAGACGAGAGAAGCTCGGGAGCGGCGGGACACTCGCGAACGAGGAAGGGAAACGACCCGGGACTCTCGCGACCACCGAGACAACAGGGACGCGAAGGACTCCAGAGAGAGCAGGACGGACACCCGGTCCAGTCGGGAGTCCCTGGAGCGCCGGGACCGCGAACGGGAACGGGAGAGGGAGCGAGAGAAGGAACGGGACAAGGACAGAGAGCGAGAGAAGGAGCGAGAAAGGGAGAGAGCCGACACCCACAGGAAGGAGGACATGTCTCAGGACGACAGGGGTTATGGCCGAGGTCACGGCCGGGAAGACGGAGGGAGAACTGAGGGGAGGACGGAGAACAGGACAGACCGAGGCGAGAGGAACGGACGAGGGAGAGGGCGTGCCAATGAAACATCCGACAAAGGCAAGAGCTCTAAGACACGACTATACCGAGTCTTTCTTTTGAGTTTGTCTTTTTTTAAAAATCTATAATATTCTCCGTTTTACCGTCTGCCAGGCTCAAACAGAAACTCCCGTGGTTCCCAACTGGAAAGCACCCATGACAGCTGGGAGTCCCGGAGCAGCGCGGTGCGAGAGCGGAGCGTGGAGAGGAGCACGGATCGCAGCGCTACAGAAAGAAGCTCTGAGAGGGGGTCGGACCGAGACCGCTACGAGGGCGAGAGGAGAGGAGAGCAGGCCCGAGACTCCTCCTATGACAGGAGAGGAGGACACGCGGAGCGGGACCGCAGAGACAACAGAGAGAGAGGTGGGTTTGTTTTTAAAGTGGGATCAGAGAGGTGTAGATATGATTTTATTCCTTATTTGATTGGCTGACTTTATCAACTTTGTGCTTCCAGATCCAAGAGCAGCTTCTCCAAACCGACACCAGGGCCGATCAGAGGAGTCGGAGCGGGAGGAGAGGAGGGACGAGCGCAGGACAGACCGCCTGGACGAGAGACGGGACGACCGGGCCCGCGACCGGGAGCGAGAGAGAGACAGGGAGAGGGACAGGGAGCGGGAGAGAGAGAAGGAGAAGGACAGGGAGCGAGAGCGGGAGAGGGAGAGGGAGCGAGAAAGGGAGAAGGAGCGAGAGAAGGAAAGGGAAGCGGCGGAGAGGGAGCGCGCCAGGGAGAGGGAGCGGGAGCGGGAACGAGAGAGGGAGAGGGAGCGGGAGAGAGAGAGGGAGCGCGAGGAGCGGGAGAGAGAGCGGGAGAGGAAGGAGCGAGAGCGGGAGAGGGAGCAGAGGGAGCGAGAGAGGCAGCGGGAATGGGAGGAGAGAGAGAGAGGAAGGGAGGACAGGCGGGACAGGAGGGAGGAAACCAGGGACGACCGCCCCGTCCGAGAGACCCGGGACGACCGCAAACCAAGGCACGTATCGGCGTCATCAGTTGCTCTGTATCAGTTGTTTTCAATCTATTCGTTCATCTGTATTAATCATCCTCTGTTTCTCTCCGTCAGTCGAAAGAGGCCCAGGGTGGAGAGCAGCCCGAGCCCCCGCTCCTCACCCAAGCGCCGGGACCACAGTTCGGCGGACAGCGACGGCTACAACAGCGCCGAAGACAAAAGTGAGCGCCCGATTGGCCGAGGGCAGGCCAAGCTCCACCCACAGCCCCTCCTCCCCAGCCCAGTGTGTCCGCCTCCATCTGACAGTAGGGAAAATCTTTTTGAAAGGACACACTCCTATTTAATGGGGAATGCACCTTTACGTATAATGCACATCCTGCAATGCAAAACTGGTTAAAGTCGTATTTCTCTTTGGTACGTGATGTGAAGGAAAACGTTGTCACAAGCTGAACCAAAGTCAAATAATACTTTAAAACAAAGTAAAACCAAGTAAAATGCACTTTCTTGTTGTTGCCAATTTAAAAAATTGCACTTTTCCTCAGTCTAAAATGAAACTGCAGTGGAATAATAAAGGGATAGTTCAACATTTTGGCAAATTGGCCCGTTGCCATAATCGCTATAGTCATAGCAGTAGGTTTGTTACCTTTAATTGTCGGTGCAAGCTATTTTTAGAATGGCAGAGCAGAGCCGTGAGCTGCAAGGAGTTATGGCAATGGGCCAATTTGCCAAAATGTTGAATTATCCCTTTAGGATATCCTTCTGTTTAACCTTTTACATTTACATAGCAATTGTCCTGCTGAACAGGCGACAACTGAACTGACATGACTCTTCCATGTTCATGTCCAGGTGATAAGCATCGTCTCCTGAGCCAGGTGGTGCGGCCGCAGGAGCCCTTGCTGCGTTCTCCTCCGAGAGCCGCTTCATCCGACGACAAGCTCGGCCACTGGAAGGACGAGGAGCGCCGAGGAGCCGGGGAGAAGAGAGAGACACGCAGCCGCCACGAGGACCTGGAGCCTCGCGTGGAACGCAACAGAGGGGCCGACAGGCGAGGTGAACACCTTTCCGACGCCTCCGAGTCCCGCGGCAGAATGAGAGACCAGCGAGAGTCCACGCCTCCACCGCCGCCTCCTCCTCCTCCTCTGTCGTCTTCCGCCCTCAACACCGGCAGCGACGACAGAGACACCGCCGGCTCCCAGTCCCACGAGGAGGGGAAGAAGAAGACAAAGTCACAGAGGAAGGGGCTGAAAAAAGGTCGTAAAGATGAGGAGATCAGCAGCGGCGGCGGCGGTGGTGGCGGCAATAGCATGGCTGCCGCAGCTGAGCGTTTCAGCCTGGAGCCCCCGCCCAGCGCTGCCACAGACGGACCGCCGCCTTTGCACTCTCCTAGAAAAGTCGGCAAGAAGAAGGCGGTGGACCGAAAGAGGAAACGGTCACGAGGAGGAGAATCTGACGTGTCGGAGGAGGAGACAACAGCCCACCAGCCTCATAATAAGAGGAAGAGGGGTCCCAGGACGCCGCCGCCCTCCATGAGGCCCGATCACCGCGGCGCCGGAGGCATCGCAGAACCGTCCCCGCTGCCCAAGATGGACAACTTCAGTGACTGGTCGGATGAGGAGGTGACGGACCGTGCAGGACCCCTGGAGACGCATCCTCCCTTGGCTCCCGTCGAGCCTCTGAGGAGAGGCGCCGTTCCCAGAGCGGGCAGAGACAGGGAGCGCTGTAACCCCCCCGCCATCGCCCCGCTGCTCCCCCAGGACCCTCCGATGCTGCTGCAGACTCTGACCCCGCAGCCCCTCATGTCCCAGCCGCTGCTACGGAAACCTCCTCCAGAGCAGACGCGCAGCAGCAGCATGGGGAGCAACCAGAGCCGCACGTCGTCCAGGCGCCTGCGCTCACCCTCCAACGAGTCAGCCCATCGCGACGACCTGCAGGGGGCGAGGGCGCGCCGGGGGAGGCTGCAGGGCGCCAACTCCCGCGACCGGGACAGAGAAAGAGAAAGGGAACGAGAGCGGGAACGAGAGAGAGAGCGGGAGAGAGAGAGGCCGGTGGTGAACGACCCTCCAGGCGCCGAGAGGAAATCCCGCATCGACCAGCTGAGGAGAGGCGACCCCAGCCGCAGCACCTCATCAGGTAAATACACACAGGAGGGGATTATCAACACATCACACTACACTGCTAGAGACGCTCCGATCCAATCCAATATAATCCAATCTGTATAAACATTTAGACTTGTTAAAAAAAGGTAACAAATTAACGCAGATATAAATGTACTTAATATTATTTATTAACAAATAACAAAGTGTATATTAGCAGCAAAAATATAAATATAAAAATATTAATAAAAAAGGAATGACTGGATCAGAATGCTGGATCGGCCTCATTCATCCGATGTCTGATCCAGCTAGTTACTCAAAATCGGAGCCGATATCCAACTTTGTACACTACAGAATGAACGCTCTTACTTATCCCCGTCTCTGTCGTCTTGCAGACCGCCAGGATTCCCGCAGCCACAGCTCCAGACGCAGCTCTCCCGACTCCGAGAGGCAGACCCGGTCCAGGTCCCGCGCCGGCTCCTACGACAGTCGAGAGCGGGAGAGAGACCGGGAGCCATTTGAGCGGGAACGAGACCGGAAGGACCTGCGTCCTCAGCAGCAGCAGCAGCAGCTGCAGCCGCAGCAGCAGCCGCCTCTGCTCCTCCAGCAGCCGCTGCAACCACAAAGAGACTGGGAGCCTGAACCGAGGGACTGGCCCAGCCGGGGACGGGAGCCCCTGCTCATGCGTCCCGGCCGTGAACCCCTCCTGCGGGAGCGGGACATCAGGGACAGGGAGCGTCTCCTCCCCGAAGGACTCCTCCAGCAGCACGAGAGGGAGCGGGAGAGAGAGAGGGAGCGGGAGAGAGACGGCAGAGGAGATCGGGAGCGGGAGAGGATGATGATGATGGACCTGCCGCCCCACGGGGATCCCAGGGCGCCGGGAAGAGGGGACCTGAGAGGAGAACTGCGAGGGGACATGATGAGGCAGGACAGGAGCGACTACGAGCCCCTGCTGCCGAGAGAAGCCTTCAGCCCCCCAGAGCCCGAGAAGGCGAGCAACAGCCACCATCTCATGGGAGATCAACGAGAACGGGAGCTGGAGAAGGCGGACAGCATCGACGGTAAGAAGCTTTATGGCGTGTTCGGCTTTGAATGTAACTTTCTCCGATTGTAAAAGATGGATGTAATTGATTGTGTGTGTGGGTGTGTGCTGTTTGTGTGTTCTTAGGAGACGACGATGGGAAGGAGGATGATGGCCAGTCAGTTCCATCTGTTGGAGAGGAGTACGAGCCAATCAGTGATGACGAGCTGGATGAAATTCTGGCCGATAGCCAGAAAAAAGAGGATCAGCAGGATGATGAAAAGATTACAGGTACCAGGAAATACAGGAATAAACTGTTACTTTTTTTACACTTCATATGTTTAAACATGAAAACAGATCCGATGCACTATGTTAAAAACAAACAAACAAAAAAAACATTGCTATCATGCGACATCCCATCAGGTCCTCTGGACGTCATCGATGTGGACTGGTCCAGCCTGATGCCCAAACAGAAGCAGGAACCTCGGGCAGCCGGGGCCGCGCTGCTGCGGTTCACCCCGGGCGCCGTGCTCCTCAGGGCCGGCATCTCCAAGAGACTGGCCGGGCCCGAGCTCCTGGAGCAGGTCAAAGAGGTGTGCAAGTCAGAGCTGGACGACCCGAAAGGTGAGAGTGATGCTGTCACTGAACCAGTACATTTCTACATTTTTATCACATTTTTTATTTTTATTTTAAACCAACTGATGGATTTCTAAAACGTGCTTTCCCCTCCATTTTGCCAGATGCTGATAAGCTCTTTGAACATGACCTTGGGGCTCTGAACATGGCGGCCCTGAACAGGCGGGTGGAGCGGGCAGGTTTGCTCACCAACCTCGGGCCCTGCTGCAAGGCCCTGTGTGCCCGCAGAGACTTCGCCATCCGCCGGCAACTGTTAAAAAATGACAAGGTAGATGCCGTCCGATCACTAACTTAAAGGGAATTCCCAGTCGTAATCAGTGTTTACCTCAGACATCAGTTCATTTCATACCATCCATACTCCCAACTGTAGCGTGTGGATGTTTATATTAGTTTAAGTGCTAGTGTTTCAATGTTCATTAATGGGCTCAGGACTGATTCTAAAATTGTTCTATGGTCGCAAGTACAACCTTTTGACCATCATTTAAATTTTAAAATTCGCTTTACAATTAAATCAAAATTCAGACGTACCGCAGCTTCTGCATTGTTCCTTTCCGGGTCAGAGAACACAACACTGGAGGGACTCTGAGGCTTTTGTTCTGATATCTGAGTTAAACATTGAATTTTGACCTTCTTTGTGTTGGTTGTACCCGTTTCCTCACATGCGTAGGAACATGTTTAGATCTCTGTATCTCATGTTTCTCCTCAGGGCCTAACGAAGCAGTACCCAGCGACGCCAGTAGTGGACCAGGAGCTGCTGCAGATGAGCATGCGTCTCTTCAGAAGGACCATGGCCGGTCAGGCTACGGCCCCAGAAAGACCCGACAGCGGGTCGGCGCCAGCGGCCGAAGTCGCTGCGGCCGGTAGTAGTAAGCTAAACACGACGGCAGCAGCGCAGCCTGAGGTGTGTGTGTCCTGAAAGAAATGGGCCTGATGAGTAAAAGACATGCAGGTGAAGGCCTCTTAGCCTTCACTTCTTCTTCTAGCCCCCTAACTCTCCATCCCTCCCTGTCCCATTTCAGTACATACACAGCCTTTTTTTTTAGACACAAGAGGAAATAAAGAAAAAAAAAAAACAGCAAAATTGTGAATCTCAGTTATACGTTACATTTTTTGGATGTTCTGCAATTGCTGTGCCATAGACTATTGGACATTCTAGCCTATGGAGGTGTGTAATGAACCATGTATGAGACATAAAACAACTACAATGATTTCTTGTTTTTTTTTTTGTGAAGTGTTTTAGAGCAGCTTTTTAACTGTATGTTTCATCTGCCTAACCAAGTACAATGGACTGTTCTGTTTTCATATATTGTGCATTGGTTACTACAACTGTGCATTAAAATTGTTAGATGTCGATTTTTGTAACGGGTCCTTTTGCTTTGTATGAACTGAACTGTCCAGCCTTCAAACAATGTCACACTTGATTTATGTCTGTATATGTTTACATTATATATCGCAAATCGACAGCGATTTGCTGCAGAGATGTTTCCGACCAGCAACACTGAAACTGAAGCCTGCCGGGACTTGAATGAACGTTTCCCATGAATGAGCACTGCCAAACTATTCTTTCTCTGAATGTAAGTTGTTAGAACTGTGGACACATTCTTGCTTTTTTTTCTGCCTGATGTCTTTGTTTTGAATAGTTTGGCAATGGCTCCCTGAAATGAAATGAAATGAACTGAAGTGAGTGCAGAGAACACTCTAGACTGCAGAGTACCAGATCTTCAACACTGCCAACGTGGATCTCCTCCTTATCCATCCAAAAAGGAGCCAATGTGCTCCTGATAGGAAAAGACCCCAGAGTGATTAGGTAACAAAAAAAAGACTGAACATTATTAATTTGAACTTCACATCTTGTTTATTTGTCCCAGTGTCGACCATCACGTGTCACAATAAAAAAGAAAAGAAGACTTGTACAGGTGGATAAACTAAAGCTCAGTGAGGTGGTTGTATCAACACTTAGCAGATTGTGAATGCTGGGACAGAAATTCGACGGACACACTACTTTGAGTGTTGCACTGAACAGCTTAAAGATCAGAATAAGAGTGGGGGAAAAAAGCTGTTAATTTAGAAAACCTGGATTCAACATGACACCACCTCACGTCCATGCAACTGTGACTGAAATCCAAGTGACATTACAGGAGGCATTAAGAGACTGGGCTCTGATGTTGGAAGACTTGCTTGTGTTTCTTTTCCAAAAATGTGCAAGTAATGATATCTGGTTCAATGATGTATTTTAATTTTTTACTGTAAAATAATAAATGTAGGATGACATTTTTAAATTGTAATGACATTTTGCTAAATAAGGACAATGAAAGGGGAGTGCCAGCTCATCAAGCTGAAATTGCTAAAACAAAAGCCATGAAAACAGAAACACTAATGCAGATATTTGCATTGAGAGGTAAGTGATGAACATGATGGAAAATAACAATATTTCTTTTACTAAAGGACCACTAACACTAGAGCATTTTTTTCTCATTGTGTACATCCATAATCCTACAGGAAAGACCTTTTGTTACATTGTGAATGAATGAGATACCTCAGGTTCTGTCTTAGACTTAAAAGCTATTAAGTTTTTTGTTCGTTTTTTTTAATCCCTACTGTGAAGCACATATGTGTTCCTGGCTAAAGAAACGTACACACAGATCTTTCTTACAATATTTCATATAAAGTTTACTGTGATCTGCAAAAAAAGAAGTAAAATTCTATTTAATAAATATTTTCTCGATGTGTATTTTATTTTTTGTTTTTTATTTTAATTTTTATCTCAAATCATCATCTACTCACGAGTGTTTAAAAAAACGCGAGGTATCAACACTAGGAACCTTGCAGCTTGTGTGTTTGTTGCCAGCAGCCATTAAATAAGACGGACAGGTTTCCTTTACCCACAATCCTCTGCTTTCGGTCCGTCCTTCCAATTTCCGCCTCATCCCCGAGTCGAAGTGAGTATTTTGCTCGGGAATTAATTTCCTACAATCTAACGCCATCCTACGATATTAAAGCCGCAATCGAACACCCAACGCACATAAATGTACATATTATAGCTGTATTGTGACTTTAAGAGGTTTATTGAAGTGGATTGACAAGGTTTAAGATGATTAAAAGGAGGCGGATGGTAGCGCCCGGTTGTAGCTAAACTGGAGTGGCGTCAAGATGCTATTGTGGCTATACGTCGCTCCTCCTGTTGTGAACTAAAACTCGTCTTTTGTTGGTTTATTCATGTCACAAACCACTGCAACTTGTATGAATTGTTAATTAACACAACACAAGTGCTATTTGAGGTAGCCAATAGCTGTAAGTTTTACCGGCACGCTAGCCCCGTGTTAGCCTAACACTTTTTATTTAGCGTAGTAAATGTGACTGGTTGACTAGTGAGGACACTTTGTCGTCCATATAGCGACATTGGTGCTGTTTCTTTTAACGCTATGTTTTCCTTGCAGTGTTCACATATAATCCTTATTAGTGGTAACGTGTGTGTGTTGTTTATAGATGGCCCCAACCAAGAAAGGAGAGAAGAAGAAGGGGCGTTCAGCCATCAACGAAGTGGTGACCAGAGAGTACACCATCAATGTCCACAAGCGCATCCATGGCATGTGAGTTCTGCAGGGGGACACTTTGCATCATTTAGGCAACACATCTGGAGACATCTGCCCAATGCTAGATGGTGTTAACGTGGCTGCAAGCTTAGAAATGACACATGTGGCGTGTTTGAGTTGAGATTGTGTTGATTTGGACTCAAGTGTTGACGGTGTTCCTTTCTTTAAATGCTTGCTGTCTTCTGCAGTGGATTCAAGAGGAGGGCTCCCCGCGCCATCAAGGAGATCCGCAAGTTCGCCATGAAGGAGATGGGAACTCCTGATGTGCGTATCGACACTCGCCTGAACAAGGCCGTGTGGAGCAAGGGTGTCAGGTGAGATATGAGTTTCTATTATTTTTCTTACCCAAGCACACTGTCTGGCACACCTGGCAGCGTGCAGGTGGTGGTTGTATGAGGTTTCTGTGAGATGGCGTGATGCAACAAGATGTGACAGCTAGAGATAAGTTTAAATATACAGTAATGTTTAACTTTAAAACGTGCATCTCTGTCTGATAGGTGTGACTGCTATTAGAACTTGAATTCAAGCTTTGAGGCTGGGCTAAATCAATGTTTGTGTCACGTGAAGCTTCAATTTGTGGTGCAAGAAATCCTGCTCCTATCCATGTTACATTTTGTTTTTATTTTTTATTGTTAAGGAGCAAATATGTTTTGCTGTCGCTGTTCAAATTACTGTCTGCGTAATTTGGATATTTTATATTCTGTGCTTTTTAATTGTCAAGTTACAGTTTTGCGGAAGCATGTTGTAATGTTTTTGTGTCGTCCAACAGGAACGTGCCGTACAGGATACGCGTGCGTCTGTCCAGGAAGCGTAACGAGGATGAGGACTCTCCCAACAAACTGTACACCCTGGTCACCTACGTACCTGTCACCACATGCAAAGGTAAAGGAGATGTTCACAGACTCTGTCACTCATAATGAAATAATAAGGATGCTTTATTTACCCCCTTCCTTCTCCTTTTTTTGTCCAACAGGTCTGCAGACAGTCAATGTTGATGAAAACTAACAAGTTCTCTCTGCGAGTGGAATAAAAATAAAATAAAAGGAGCTTTTTTGTCTTGTCTTTATTTCTGCATATTGTTGCACTAATTAATTTGGGATGTGTCTTAAAGATTTGAATTCATTAATGTTCAATGGCAGTGGTGAGAAATGCTTTTCATTATCAAATCAATATTTGCTCTAAAAGTAATGTAATGTAACCCCTTACCTTGGCCATAATACTGTTATTAAAAATTAAATTGGCTGTTTCAGGGCATTCAGTTACAGTTTTTTCCTAAGAAAAGTGGCCTTCAATTTTAATTTGTGAAAACACAAATCATGGATGTGCAATATGAATGTAGTTATAGATCTAATGTTGAACATGCTACCAGTTGTGACAAAGGTTTCACTAGTGTCAAAGAACAATACAGCAACAAGAACCGCAGTACAGACCCACACGGTAGTGAAGTAGTTTGGAGTTGTTCCCCCTGACCTGTGGCTTCAGCCCTTTCTTATACTGTTTTCTAAGAATCTAGCAGTTTACTTACAGTCATAAGATGAGACACGGGCAATAAAGCAAGGAATAAAAAAACATACAACTCAAGTTTCTCGGGTGTTACTTGATTGATACTGTCACAAGTTCCATGATTGTCTTGTGGTCATCCTCCCTTCAGACACGACCATGAGTTATCTATCTAGATCACACTAATCAATTTACGCTGCAGAGGAAAGATGAACATTTACACTAAATAAAAATGAAATTGACATTAAACCAGGCAGGGGATGTAAATGAAACATCACTGGAATTTCTCTTAAATAATCTCATAATATTGACAAGAGCTCTCTATATTTTGGAATTCACTAAAGACCCATGTATATACTGTATGAAAGATGAATTATAAGGCTATGAAAACCAAACAGATTTTATTTTATAGCAATTATACAGTTATACAGTATATTCATTTGCCAATAAACCTTGACAAGTATCACATACTGGACCTGGTGTATGACACGAAATGAAAATAACCTACTACTTTTTTGCTCAGTTTTAAAGTATAAATTGCGTTGAAATTATTCTGTTCGTAAGATTTGTACATCTAATAAAGAAAAAATGTGAACGTGAGGTGCGTCGCCACCTCTCCGCCACCAGGGGGCGCTACTGGTTTTGTTGGTCGGATATTGCGGCGGAGTGAGTGCATCAGGGTAGCAGCAGCAGCAGACGCGATGGCACCGTCCAACATTTTCTCTAGAGTTTGCGCAGCCGTGAAGTTGCTGTAACTCAACAAGAGGGTAAGAGGCGAGATTTTTTAAAACTCTGCTACACAACAGTTTTGACATTACACCCGGAGAAAGAGAGTGTCTCGGTCCAGACTGTCTCTGGTCCGAGTCTGTCTGGGAGGGACAGGTGTGGCTAGCTGGCATGCTAACCACTTAGCTCAAGGAAATACACTTCATAATAGCTGCTGTGTTTGAACTAGACAGTGTCAGTGGTTGGTAGAAAACTAGTCACGTTAGCATTTGACTGTAGTCGATATCTATGTAGCGGCTAACCAGGAAACCTCCAGTTATCCGTTTTCCTGCTTGACGTGCAGATACCGGTACAGTTTTAACCTTAGATGATGCGGGGTTTGTTTACAATCGATATGTAAGACAACACCTGGCTGTTCAGGGTTGCATTATCCAACCATCAGCTGTCCTGTCCGGCTTTGTGTGTCCAGGTGGGAGAGCCGCTGGCAGTGTCCATGGCCGTCGGCTGATGCGCGGAGCGATGCGGCACCACTGGCTGCTCCTCGGAGCTTGCGGCTGGGTGCTGCTCATCCTCATGTTCGTCAGCAAGTTCATCAGCTTCAGAGCTGTGGATGGTGAGCTGGGTGTTGTATGTGATGGTACTATAGGTTATGGAAGTAAAAATATATATATATGTGTGTGTTTAACCCACTCTGATGTGTGATTTCCAGACTATGGAGAGAGGGTTGGCGGCCAGAGTTGGACAGTGCCTAGTGCCAAGGTGGTTAAACCCATATCTGTGTCCAGCCCGGTAAAAACAGCTTCAAAGCCTTCAGATCAGGTAAGTAATACAACTAAATGCACTCTACTTTTACCTTTATTTCGAGTAGAGTCCTGCATAATGCTCTTATATTGTGTTCCAGCCCTCAGCAGTTCCTACGGTGGCAGATTGGCAGGCGATTGTGGACAAGCGAATCAAGTTGCTCTCCACCGTGTGTAAGAACAGCAGCCTCAGGAATCTGACTCATGTCTCCATCAGCAAGTTTGTCCTGGACCGCATCTTTGTCTGCGACAAACACAAGATCCTGTTCTGCCAGACGCCCAAAGTGGGCAACACGCAATGGAAGAAGGTCCTCATTGTGCTCAATGGTGAGTGTGGAGAATAATGCAAATAAGCTTTGTGTGTGTGTGTGTTTTTTTTTGTGTGTTGGCTGTACGCAAATAGGAAAAGCATGACATGCCACTCCTTGAGCTTTGTTTGTTTCATTAGCTAATGTAATTTAATCATTTGCCTGCAGGAGCGTTTCCCACTGTGGAGGAAATCCCAGAAAATCTCGTCCACGACCATGATAAAAACGGCCTGCCCCGCCTCTCATCGCTGACGCCGCAGGAAATAACTCACAGGTTAGTTTGGAGTGACTGTGATGAAAGTATACGTATGTCATAACACAACCAGAAAAAACATAATTCCTGAGCTTTTGTTCTTTTCCTCCACAGATTAAGCACCTACTTCAAGTTTTTCATCGTGAGAGATCCCTTCGAGCGCCTGATTTCTGCATTCAAGGACAAGTTTGTGAAGAACCCGCGCTTCGAGCCCTGGTACAAACATGACATCGCTCCGGCCATCATCCGTAAGTACCGCAAGAGCCACCGCGAGAGCACCCTCGCCGCCTCCGGCCTGCACTTTGAGGACTTTGTCCGCTATCTGGGCGACGTGGAGGGCCGCCGCCGCATGGACCGACAGTTCGGCGAGCACATAATTCACTGGGTGACGTACGCGGAGCTGTGCGCGCCCTGCGACATCCACTACAGCGTGGTCGGCCACCACGAGACACTGGAGCAGGACGCCCCCTACATCCTCAGAGCGGCGGGCATCGAGCAGCTGGTGTCCTACCCCGCCATCCCTCCGGGCATCACCCGCTACAATCGGACCAAGGTGGAGCAGTACTTCTCAGGCATCAGCAAGAGAGACATCCGGCGTCTCTACGCGCGTTATCAGGGCGACTTCAGCCTCTTTGATTACCCAAGCCCAGACTTTCTACTGAACTAAAATGATTAACACTAAAGACTAAAAGATGCTTTCATATAAAACCCTCTCGACGTCGAGGCGGAGGCGTATCGTAGCTGGCTGCCAGAGCTGACAGGCTCGCACGCAGTCGATCGCACACTGTAACATCTTTGTTCTTATTTTAGCTACTCTCGTTGAGATAAGTGACAGGTTGTGGCAACGTCGACTACATTTGCAATCACTGAAGAAGTGCTTATATATTTAAAACGTATACCAGTGCTGTTACAAAGAGAAAGTGCTGCAAAAGATGGGATGTAGGAAGGATCAGGTACAGGTCAACAGGAGAACACGTTTACGATCTTATATTTAATGTGTATTACTGAACTGTATGTCAAAGAGGTGTACTCTAACACTGGGGATACAGGCCCGTTACCCTGTATAATGTAGCTATGATATTGCACTGTATGGTTCACCCATGATTCATCCCGTCGACGAGTGGAGTTATGCGTTCTGACATGTTGTGTCAAATGTGTATTTTCTGTACTTGTTGCAACTAGCATGCTAGACATAGACCAAGATGAGTCTGTATCAGGGATGCAAACCTTTTTTTTGGACTAGGAGACTTCACAGCAAGAACATAGGATGGAGCAACTTGACATTTTTTTCATCGACGTTTTTATGAGCTACATTAACGTCTCTATTTTTTTTTTACCATTTGATTTTTGCTTGATGCAAGGCACAATAATGGCTTGCATCTTTCAAATCTCATGATAGAACATCAAAATGGTAAGAAAAACAAACTAACAAACAAAAACAGGATAACTACCTTTCATACTGAAGACCTCGTCGTCGTGGTTGCACCGCCTCGTAGACGGTTTATTGACACCGGGACGATGAATGGAAAGTCGGCACTGAATTTTAAAGGATGATTTTTTCTATCAGAAATGTACTGTGTAAATGTTCTTAACATAACTTGCAACTCAACATTTGTATTACATGTTGCTATTTATAATATTATTAACTTGCTGACTAGTGGCACAAAATGTGTCTCAGTCGTGAGACAGCAAACGCCTGGTGACCTTTCCTTTTGGACAGGTGCTCGCCACAAGAGGACAACACTAGTTAGTAATAAAGTTCCATGTAAAATAAAGAACGTCTTTATTTAATCTATTTGTTAGTATTGCCACCTTTTTTTTCCTGGTTTAGTTTTCATAAATTGAGTTTCCTGAGGCCCATTTCCTGCAATAACATCAACTGTCCACAAGGTGGTGGTAAACATTTAATATTTAACCTCTTCATCAGAAACCACAAATGTCACCTCACAGGACTGTTGATATTGTAATAAGGGCAAAACAGTGACTTCATAGTCATGTGTCAGCAGTAAACAAAACATGCAGGTTGCCGATGTAAAGGGATTTCCATTATCAGTGTCATCTGCACAAGCTTACCTTATGGCAGATGGATTTAAGTTGATTTACGGAGCTTAAGCACCAGCTAAGTGTCTTAAGAGTGACCTTTAGTCTTGCATGCTTGTGCTTGCGAGTGTGTGTGTGTCTGTGTGTCTGTCTCCACTACTGGGTTAGGGTTATCTCTCATCCTGCCTGACTGGTTTGTCCTGCCATGTCATTTGAATGTGTAGTTCAGGTTTGTTTAACCAACAGATTAGCTCCGTCTGTTTGAACATTTCATGGTGGAGCTGTGATAAATGACTGAAACGTTGCAGTTGAACGTTTTTCCCCCTCCTCCTCTGCTTCTCTTCACATTAAGAATCTGCCTCCACTTTAAGTGTTGTTGGGAAAGCACATAGTAGTGTATACAGCACTATACAGCAATAAATGTGTTTACTGTACACTGCTGCATCGTATCCTGCACATCGATTTGCAATGATGGGAAGATGGGGCTGCATGTTTGGATTGAGCTCTGACAATTTCATCTTATTACTAAAGAGGTAATTCTATTATAATCCTGCAAACTTCTGCAAATCACTGCAGAAATACTTATATTGAGATAAAATATTATTCAGGTCTATATCACTATTTGAAGCAGGCACTTTGTGAGAGCACTCAGCCACATTCAGCTTCAGTGTTAATGAAATTAAACAAGAGCATTTTGTTCCTCAGGCCCATGCTGCTCCACAGACTCCACTGCTATAACACACACACAACATCACCCCTGTGACTGCTCACTTGCCACACCCATGATTACCAATATTGACACCGAAGCCTCACACGCGCATGTCCATGGAGATGCTGTGTGGTGGGGGGTCTGCTCTGCTCCTGTCTGCCTCCGTCTATCTCGTCTGCCCTGCAGCATGCCTGGACTCCATTTACGCGACTATGCAGGGTGATACGAGTGTGTTGAGTCAGTGAGGAGACGTGAATTAAAACACTGTGAAAAATCTCTGTATCCATGCTTGATTATACTGAGGCCCAGCCCTTTTCTTTCTGAGTGAAGCCGACCGGCTTCCTGTGTTTGTGCGGTTCTCAATCAAAGCTGCGTCAAGCTACACAGAAGGCAGGGTGAAAACGGAAATCCTCGAGTTTACTTTCAGCATAAAATGTATAGTTGTAGTTTGGTACCTTCATGATGAAATTATAAGAGCAAACTATATTTACACATCTAAGCAATGCATTTGTTTATTTAAGTGTTCTGATGTCATATTTTTTATTCCTAATGTGCTACAGTTATTTAAAGGCTGCACAGAGTCAGATTTTATAGACTAGATATGATCAGAAAATTAATCATGATGTGTAGTCATGGATTAAAGAAAGTTAAAATGACAATCGATTTTGTCAAACTGAATTAAAGTAAATATAGAACATAGAATAGATAGTCCTTTATTGTCATTGTCACATGTACAGGGAAATTTAAAATGCCAAACCAGACAGTGCAACAATCAAGATGAATTAAAAAAAGGGGGACTGCAAAGGAACATAAAAATATAGCTCTAGTCAGTTTGTACAGTTATCATTAATTACAATATACAGCAGGACTCCAGACTAACTTTTTTTTTTTTTTACATGGAGCACAGACAGTGGTCCCCTAACTTAAAATTTTAAGAGCACAAACAGAAAATTTAGTGGTGCACACTGTAAATCAACTTGCAAAGCACATATTCACATGTCCTTTTAATGCATAATCCTCACACACATTTGGTCTGCTGGTGCCACCAGATATGACAGACATCAGATTCTTTGAGTCACCCCCCTCCAAAATTGAAAACCCCAGCAAATTTACTGGTTGCACATGCATGCACAAGTGGATGAAAAATATATCCTGGCTGTGTCTCAAATTTTAGGGGCAAAATGCTCCCATTTGGAAGTATAAGTCTGGGGCACTGTAACATTGATGCTCTGGTTTTTATTATTTATTATTATAGTGTTATTTCTGTTTGTATCGATATTATACAAATTCACATTTAATTCCGCGTTTCAGTCGCGTGGGAGGGGCTTTTATGCTGAAACGCTGAACCGGAAGTCAGTGTTTCCGGCCGAGCTTGACTCCAGTGGCACGAGCAGCAGCAGGGGGAGAGAGAGAGAGAGCGAGAGCGGACTTGGACAGGGAGCCCGCTGCTGCCACCTCAACATGGAGTAGAGACCGCTGCATTTACTGCTAAGGAGCGGAGCCCCACAGAGAGGAATAGGCGACGGCCTCTGGTGAAATTCATCCGCCGAAGGAAGCCCGCAAATGATCCAGCAGATACCGGTTTGAGCAGACGTTAACGTAAAGCTCGGCTTTTATTGGAAAGATGGCGAACGACTCTCCGGCTAAAAGTCTAGTAGACATAGACTTGGCTTCATTGCGGGTGAGTGCTGCTGCTGCTGCTGCTGCTGCTGCTGGCGAACCGAGCCAGTGTGTGTGTTTTTTTGTTGTTGTTTTGCTGTGTTTTATCTCACGTTTTTTAAAATTTCGACCAACCACACAGCCCACGGTGAGGCTAACGTGAAACAAGTTGTAACCTGTCCCCCGATGTCCCTTCTTGTTGGGGCTGAAGTGTTGAAAATGACCGCTGAGCCATAGCGAGGTGTTGCCAGTGTCTGGTTTTCCTTTGTTCCGAGATGCATTTGGCATGTAGGGTAGACCAGGGCGCAACAGCTGGCTCACCGTGCACTGTGTTTATTATAAATGTGTAACACTAACATTGCTTTTTATTATTTTACCCAATCTGAACCGCATTTCCTCTCCCCTTTTTTTGTCTTTTCAGGATCCAGCTGGGATATTTGAATTGGTGGAGGTAGTTGGAAATGGCACCTATGGACAAGTATACAAGGTTGGTTGGAGGCGCAGTGCATGGCCCTGTCTTGTTTTCACAGTGGAGGCTCAACATAGCCAATGTTTTTTTTTGTTGTTTTTTGTGTTTTAGAAATATTTATCTTGTCTAGGAACAAAGGATCCGACGTTAAAAACACCATTAGGATGCATGTGATGCAGTCAGACCACAGCACTGATGCTTTAGACAAACAGATGTTAATATGGGAGTTTGTAGTAGGAGTAGTTTTGTTTTGGTTAAAGTCTGAACAGAGGCTGTAAAATGTGCAGCTGGGAGTGTGTGTCTGTGTGTGTGTGTGATGTGAATCAGACAGTCTAGAGTCTGATGCATCACCGATCTTACATCACCTGTCTTACTGAAAAGTGGGTGAGGAGGCAAGGATGGAGAAACCTGATCTGTCACCAGGCTGATCCTGCTTACCTCACCTTTCTGTTTCTGTCTGCAGCTCCTTCATCTCTCTTTTCTTTTTTTTTTTCTTAACTAAACCAAATTTCATATCCTGTTTAAATCTGGACTTTTCCACTTCACTGGATGGGAATCCCACGCTTTGGGCCATCTGCTGTCGGTGTCACATTTCTCTGTTGAAAATTAACATTGCTGCTGTTGAAAGACATCGCCAAGGAGGCAGAGAGAGACGGCGAGTGCTTCTTGTTGTTGAAGTCAAAAGACGTGGAGAGTCATCTCGTCTGTCCTGTCCTCGGCTGATTTTGCAGTGGGCCTTGTTTTGCTGTTGATGTTGCAGCCATCCCGTCCGTTTTGTCGCCTCTACACATCCATGCACGATGTGCTAAAGATTTGTTAAACACAGCACACAGGCTGTTAATAGGCTAGTACCAGCAGGCTAGCCAAAAAAACATCAATTTGCTTGTGCACTAAGCAGCGAGCTAAGCTGAGTATTTAATTCTAACAGCCCACAGTGCTCCAGTGACCTGCATTCAATCCCCCCAGCGCGCTGTCTGAACTCCCAGGATCTACCCCCGCCTCTTCTGCTCACGGAGCAAACCCATCTGCATGCATGTGCTTCACAGGATCACTGCACCTGAAGTCCAGGCCTGTGGAGAGGAAGAGCAGGGATGATTGTCACCAGGAAGTGTGATGCATGCCTGCTATCTTCCCACCAGATGGTTGTGAGCCGGCTGGGCGTATGGGACAGAGAATTACTGCTTCTCCCTCTTTTTGTCCCTTTAATCTCTCTCGCTCCATTCACTGTCCAGTGTTAATTCTATTTGCGAGCGCTGCTGTGTGGGAATGGAGCTCGTACAAGAGAGAGGGGCTGTCAGATTAGCCAGCAGTTGACACAAAGACGTGGTCGTAACAGGCTGCACGAGATAAGCAAAAAAAAAAAAAACCCTGTCGTTGCTCAGTTTGGCTGAAAAAAAACCAACAAGCAAAAACACGAAGCTTTCTGTCGATCAGCTGTCGATCAGATCAGCGAATTGCCTGTCAGTGTTAACAAGTCAAATGAGCATGTGGCCTGCGAGCATGTGCAGTAGGGTGGTGGTTAAAGAAGGAGGGTGGGGGGTGGCTGCAACTGGTAGAGGAGCAGCTGTCCAGCTCCAGACAGAACCTGCCCACCGCTCTCACAAAGCTGAGTTTGTCCCCTCGCTCTTTTTCGGGTCTCTCAGTCAACCCAGTCAGTCAGATCCACAGAAAGGAGGTGTTTGTCTGCAGGATTTTCAAACGCCAACCGACTGAATAATCACAACAGCCCTCCTCCTCCCCCCCAACTGAAAACGGGGTGGAGTTTCTTCTCCCTCTGAGGCTTTTTCTGCTTTGTCAAGCACTTGGTCACAGTTTGCAAGGCCCCTTTTTAAGATAATACAATGTGACCAAGCCTCTTTCCTCTTTGATTAGCGCTGACTTTTGATTCCTTGGAGACATTTTTTAATGTTTTGTTTTGTTTTGTTATTTACGACGAGCTGCAGAAACCTTGTTGTCTGACCTTGTTCTGAATTAAGTTAGATTTCACAATACAAGTCTAGAGCAGTTTTTGCATTTATGTTTTTTTTTGCCTTTAGCAGCTGTGCAATAATCTGGTGATAACATAATCATAAATTGCCATCGGATGATATTCACAGTCTTATTAGATCCTGCTCTAAAGTAGAGATAATTTATTGATATTGAGAATTGGTTTTGAGGACATTTTGGCACAAAAGGACCTGGCTGTGTCTTAAAATCAGCACTGACAGCTGGCTCGAGTGTCTGGTCAGATTTGTAGCCTTGTTCACTTACACTTTGATCAGATAGTTCCAGATTTAAATCACAATCCTGGCGGCCGTGAACTGTATTTTATTCAACAGTGTTATTCCACTTCACTCTCTTGTCAAAGTGTCGTTTCGGGTGTTCACTATACTATTATAACGATATTGAAAATCGTCAAACAATACCTATTAATGCTGGTGAAGGATAAAAATCTATTTGTGTGTCGCTCGCTCTGCTGCTCCACTTTCAGCTTTTCATTTTATCCCCAGAAAATTAAAGAACGGAGCTGCTCTCTAAGACCTGAAATGCCATGTCAAGGTTCCTGTGGCCATGCTGTGCTGCTGGCGCTCTCTCTCCGTACCGTGTGCCAGGCGGGCAGCCATTGGCCCTGGAGGGGCGCCAGATTACAGTCAACTTCTGAAAACACAGCACAGCAGAATTTGACCCACGGCCATAATGAAAATTACGTTATAGCTAAAAAGCCCCCTCTTTTTTTTTCTGTTTAATTTTTTAAAAGATTTCTGCCTCGGCCAGCTGGTTAATGGTGGATCTATAAGCAGATTGAACATGTATCATGTTTGTATCATGTTATAACCGGAGTGATAAATCAGTTTGAAAAGTGTGATTGTTATATAGACTTGTAGGAGAATTTGTTGCAACACAACCACCTTATTTTGATCTTTATCAGTGACTTGCTCTTACATGGTTTTTGCATGAGCATAATCCCTCACATTACATCTGGAGCTGTATTCCTCACTTAAGTTTAAAATGGTGCATCAAAAATACAATTAGCTCTGGCTCCTTTGGCCTCATAACCGCCAACCATGTCAGTGGTGGACTTGTAATACATCCTAAAGTCGCGCACAGTTGCAAAAACAATGCCTTTGTGTCCAGATTCTTTTAAAGCACTGCACAAAGAGATTCTCTCCGAGCTTCTCCCTCCCCTCCCTCCCTCCCTCCCCTTCCCTCGCTCTTTATCAGTTGGCTCTGAACCAGCTGGCTCAGTAGATCTCAGGTGCCTCGCTCTGGACATACAGATTTAAAAAAAAAAAAAAAAAAAGACAGAGTAATGATAACATAGAAGACATAATTCTTGAAATTGTGCATGGTATGCGGCGAAGATTCCCCCTGCTCTACAGAATGGCCATATATAGTCAGGCCTGAGGCTCCAGAGCCCCCGCTGACCTGCCTCCCTGCCTCCCTGCCTGCTATGCATGCATCCATGCTGCATGCCAAGGCTGTGCCCACCACTATTTTCATTCTGTCACGTCTATGGTTGAATTGACTGGATGTGGTGGTGGCGTCTTCTTTTCGGGGGCGGTGCCAGCCAGCGGCGGCAGCAAGGTCATGTGGCTGAGAAGAACTCACCAAGGCAAAACCACCAAATGAGAGGAGGATGATTTCCTCAGCAGCTTGAGTATGTGTTCTCGATATGATATCATTTGGATGTAGACAAATTTGCTCCAGTGAGCTAAATCCAAGAGCAGCAGCTTCTCCCTCCTCGGCTCCGTCTCCTTCCTTTGTCTCATCCCCCTCCAGCCTCCGTGGCAGTCTCACCCCTGCCCTCAGGACAAGAAGCTCTGTCCTCGGGGGCCGAGCTACGCCCGATGGGCACGCTGGGTGGGAGTGGAAGCTCTCCGTCTCGTGCAATCTGTTAAATGCCCACCAGTGCCATATGGCGCTGGGCGAGACTGGTGCTTATACTTACCTCAGGGCAGCGGTTGTTTGTGATTAAAGCAACAAGGTGCTTTTGAGTGTTTGTTCAAACCAAAAATGCAAAGGTGGATTTTTATAAAAGAAGCTGGTGTTGGAATATGTTAGAGTTTGTAAACACGTGGGAGATGCTCCAGGTTGTTCGGTGTGCTTCAGCTCACCGTGCAGACAGAGGATGGGGGTGGATTTTGTACAGAAAACCAGATATCGTATCACCTGTTGTCTCTAGCCTACATCCCTCTTTCATTCATCGTTGCTGTCTTTCTGTCTTGCAAATATACAAATATATTTGGCACATTACTGCTGAATCACAGCAACTGCAGTATGGGAAATGTAATGTCCCAGTCTTTGTTTTCAGCACTTTATTTAACATAATAACCGTGAACTGAGACATTGCTGTCTGCTGTGTAATGTAATGTGTAATAATAATAATAAGGAACGTTTGACATTAAAAAAAAAGAAAGAAAACCAGATTATCAGCACATTGTTGCATTTGACCATTATATAGTAATGTTGCCTCTGTTTCCTCTATGGCTACATTCGCATGACATTTCCAAAACAAAACGCACTCATACCTGTGCAGGTGTGTGTAGGCTACACTTTGCATGCTGGAAGTGTTGTAAACAGGAAGTAGATTGTTTACTGGAACAAGGAACAGTTGAATTTAACAAAAGAGATGTGTTGTAAGATTAAAACGAGGGTCAGATGCTGTTACCGGACCCTTATCACTTTAGCGTGTTGTCGGCTTGTGAGTACGTTGGTCTGTGCTCTTCCTGGATCGAAGGAGGTGTGAGCTGTGAAACACTTTGAGCCCGAGTTCAAGCACTGAATGTCGCACACACTCCTCCACTTTGCATCCTCTCCAGCCAACACAGTGCGCTCCTCTCTTGTCCCCGTCTCCCCCTCGGTTACCCTCGCCCTAATGGGTGTCACAAGACCCGCGGCGTCCCCTGACCGGCCACGCCGTCTGAACAAAACTGTCTGTGTTCGCCTCTCCGTGGCGTCTGTGGTGCGTGCGCGGCTCATCGAGGCACCTCGTCACCCGAGCGGTGTTGAGATGAGAGACAAAAGTGGTGGCAGATGAGATGAGGCCGCAACAATTAATTGAACAATATTCGATTATTAAATTAATTGTCAACTATTTTGACAATCGAATAATCGGTTTAAATAGTTTTTTAAGAAAAAAAAAGTCCAAATTCTCTGATTTCAGCTTTTTAAATGTGAATATTGCTGGTTTCTTTGTTCCTTTATGACAATAAACTGAATATCTCTTTGGTTTGTGGACAAAACAAGACATTTGAGGATGTCGTCTTGTGGTTTGGGAAACATTGGCTGACATTTTTCAACATTTTATTGAGCAGACAACTAATCGATTAATCATTTAAATAACTGATAATGAAAATAATCGTTAGTTGCCGCTCTCTTCTCTGCAAGGCCACATTTCTGTCAGAAATCTTTAGTTTTTACGCGGTATAGCTCTTCCTCACACATCCCCCAGTGTTTGTGTAAGTGCACAGGAGCTGACACGCCTCTCAACCCTCGCAGCGTTTGGTCGTCATCGCCGCTTGTTTGTTGTTGTTGCTGTTTCCCATTCGGCCATGAGGAGGGAGTCCAGCTGCTGCACTCTGATCAATAGATGTACGGTCACATCAACCGTCCTCCAGTCTCACGCTCCTGTCCAGCCTCGTGCTTCCCTCCTCTTCCTCTTCTCATTCACACACTTTTCTTCTTTCTCATTGCACCTCGTCTCCTCTCCTCAGCTCTCCGCTCACTCGCTGTCTTGTCTTTTATCCTCCACCTCTTCCTCTTTGCATCTCTTTCCCTGGCTCCTCCATCCTTACATCTCTAGGGAGAGCTGGAGTGGAGGCAGCAGGGCCAAGGCTAAGTGTGTGTGTGTGTGTGTGTGTGTGAGTAACAGAGAGAGAGAATTGGGTCAGTGTGCTGGTATGCAGCAGCAGCAGCAGCAGCAGCAGCAGCAGTATAAAGCAGTCCAGCCCAGAGAGACAGGGGCAAGGCACAGCCCTGCATGTCATGTGCTGCTGCTTACTGTTGATTGATCATTTCCATTCCCGGCATTCATTTAATATATGTAGCAGAAGTGTGTGTGTGCGTGTGTGTGTGTGTAGACTTGGAAGTTACAGTGTTTTTTTTATAAAAAAAGGTTGTGACCTGCCTGTTTCCCACCTCCTGCCCACTCCCTCTGCCAGTTCAAATGTCACCTTAGATCTTCGTATGACCCTTTTCAGAGGTCACGCATCCCTCATTACCACCACTCTACTACCTAAGGCCTCACTACACACACACACACACAGTTTCACCGCTGACCTTTAGCAGAACCAAACCAGCAGCTCCCTCCGTCCCTCGCTGTGTGAACTAATAATATGAGACCGAGTTTGTTTTGCACCTACACGGCCGGTTGAAAGAGCAGCACGTCGCTCAACTTAAAGCGCGCCCGTTGTGCAACGACGACGGCAGCTGAGCCGGCGGTGCAGTCGGCGGTGGATTGACCTGGTTAGAGAGGCGGCCGGCCAGGTTTTCTGAAACGGTCGCTAAGTGTGATTGATCGTGCATTAATGTGAAAGATGTAGGGAGGGAGAGGCTCATTGTGTTGGGCTCAGTCAGGATGCAGTGGATACGTCGAGCCTTGTAGGAAATCGCATGAGAAACATTGCCCCCCCCTCCCTCATTGTGGCAGACCACTAACGATACTGCTGAGCGTTGCTGCTCAATCCACCCTAAAACATGAAGAACTGGTTTCCGAACAGTTTTTCAATCCATGCACATTATGAATTGTGAAACAGTGTGGACATTTGTGACAGTACCTGAGGCCTGTTTTTTTTTTTTTTTTTACTGGCACCACGGGCACAGTTTCCACTTTATACGTTCTTGTGAAATGATTCTCACCTAATGGGAAAGTCCACTACTTCCCCCCGATGTCAGCACTCGGTTTAATAGAGCAGCAGCCTCGCTTATTGAGTTTCTAGCGCTGAGTGGGACTTCTCCAGTATGCAGCGCTGTTAATTGAGCCCTCGTAGAACAGTGCGTTTTGTTTTTTCGGGGAGGGGGGGGATTTTAACATAATGTCTCCGGCTCTGTTCTGTAGGCAGTAAGTCAGTCAGCCGGTGGTTTTTAGTGCAGAGCTGGACAGAGGCCAGCAGCACATCTGGCCGTGGTTAAAGAGGAGCTGTGATGGAGGAGTGGAGATGGAGGCCAGGGAGGGCTGAGTGATAGCTCGGTGCCTCAGATAACCCCTCTGCTCTGCTGCCACGCCTAGCTCGCTGCTGCAAGGGGCCCTCCAGGGGCCCGGCTGCAGCCATACAGTGACCGACAGCCTGGCTCGCAGGGGCCCAGCCGTCAATTTATTAGTTGATTGTCAGGAAATGTATTTGTCAACAGTTTTAAAAGTGATTGATAAAGTGCTTTGTTAAGAAAACTGCTTAACAGTTCATTTTTTCTTTGTTTTTAGACTCCTGACCTCTCTCGACCTCTTGGTTCTAAACGCCGCACAGTCGATTAATTGATCATAAAAACATCATTAGAATCAGAAATGTTTTTATTGCCAAGAGCAGTAAAGGTCAGTTTACAGCACAAGGGACATGACATGGTATCAGGTGCAGACACAAAGGTACAAAAAATAGTAAATGGTAGCGATAAAATAAGATAGAAATATTCTAGTGCAAAAAATAAACATACACTATACAATTTAGGATTTATATAAAAAGAATAGAACAGAATAAAGATAAAGATAGATATTAGGCCACCTATTACGTTTGGTATTTATTGCAGAATCGAGCAGGAGTGTCGTTGACTTCATTTATTTCCCTCTTGATCCTTGTCCAATCATTCACAGCCAGGAGGAACCATAAACGGTTAATCCTGGTGTATTTACAGTAGCAACCAGTAACCCGCCCCAAAGCCAGAGAGTGCTGAGTTCATGTTGAAACTTGGGCATGAACAGATTTTCTTTTTAAATTCTCATATCAATATTAAGATTGAGGCAGACAGGAGTCAAACCCAGGCTGCTGCTTCTTGCTGTGCAGTAACCAGGTGAATTATTGAGGCTGCTGCAGTGATTGATCCATTAGCTGAGAAAATCCTCTCTTTTTAATGCTTAATTTACAGTCCCATTGAGAAAAACATGGCTGACGTTGACTTTTGTCCTGGTTGTATTTGCCAGCTCCTCCTTGGAGAACTCTTGTTAGCAGGACGTTTGCAGGATCTATTGACTGAACTTGGCTGCACATTTTCCTCCAAGTACAACTTTCCAAAAAAAGAAAAAAAAAAGAAACCTTGCCTGTTTGAGGTTTTTTTTTTTGATCCACATCATTTGTAACGACTCTGGCAGTCGAAGTACCTGCCCAGTGTTTTCCTCATCTCAAGGACGATGGATGGATGGATGGATGGAAGGAGGGGGAGGATGAAGGCACTCCAGGGAACTTGTGTGTGATCCAGGCGCTCGTCTCATTACTCGTGTCCTTAATGTTGTGTAACCTCACTTGTTGTGTTGTGGTATCAAAATGCAATAACTTTGTGGCCTAGATAAAAGCGTATCTCCACCCAGAAGCTGAGAGACATTTGACTTTATACGACCATAAATCCTTCAGGCTCGCAGAAAACATTTCATACATTTAAACCCTACAGTCATAAATGAACCAGTTAATACAGGTGCTGTCATAGATGTCCATCCATACATTTCTAGAGGCACGGTCAGATTGACAGTTTATTAACAGCCAGAAAGAGAGATCGGTGACTGTTATTGAGTTATCTACACGGCCTCTCTGTGACTCTGTCCTCGGATCAAAGCGAGCTTTGTCTCCGAATAGCATCAATTCGGGGCAGAAAGCCGGAGAGCGCAGACAGAATGGGCCTCTTGATTCTTCGCCGTCTGACCCGTTTATGTCCCTTCTTCTTACAGCAGCCAAAGCAAAAACAGTCGTCGTATGTGTGGACAATATAAAATGACACAGTGTAACCTCCACAGGTGCAGTTTTTATGGGTGTGAGCGCTTTTAAACAACAATGCTTACTGTACCAGAAAAGAGGAAGCGTGGTTGGCGGTGAGTCATTGTGACTCTCTTCACGTTAAAAAAAATCTAATTCTTCCTGTATATCGAAACTTTTTTTGATTATTGATTGACCTGCTTGTTATTATCTCCATTGATTCATCAGTCGCTTGGTAGGAAACTTGTGAAAACACGTTGTTCCGGAGTAACACCTTCAGATAAAGGTCAAGTGATCAGCTAATGATCACATTTGAGGACAAATACATGATGATGGGGCGTCAGATTTCCCTACATTTCCCACCTGAATGTGCAGAACTGGGTTAATAAACGGATGTGAAGTCATCGTAGCACCAGCTCGGTGATAGTTCTTGCACATCGATTTTGAATTATCACTTGGTTTCAGCTCAATGATGTCACGAAACCATCTGAAGTTCGCTCTCTGTTCAAGCTCCAGATGTGAAGAGACGAGTCAGCGTGATTAGGCTCGCCTGCCGAGAGATGAAATGAAAGTGTAGAAAACCCAATAATCAGTGGGTGTAGTTTAAAAATCAGATGCAGGTTGTCTGTCTGTCGCTGACTCTCTCACACCTGTGACCTGTGAGCCGAGCCGAGCCGAGCCGACGGCCGAAACGTTAGCGTCAGTGATGTTTTTGCAGCAGTGACCCCTGGGATCAAAGTGAAGAGGATTAAAGGCATTGTAAAGTGCCCCCCCCCTTCATCCCACCCCACCCTCCACATCTCCTGCCCCAGTGAGTGAGGGCCCCTAAGCCAACATGGCTTTTACTGTCATAATCCATACAGTTTCAATTGACTTTGGAATGCACTGGATAAGATGATGGTACTGGTGTTAGTGGGGGAGGTGGGGGGGCATTTGTGAGACTTGGTTGTGCTTTTACATGTCACGATTACTTGTTAATCGTGGTATTTAACGCCACAATTATTGAATCGTAAAGATTCCTAAATGCATTACTTCCCAAAAAAGAGTATGTCAGAACTGTATCGGCAAATGTGCATCAAAATAAAGGTAAATGCTCAGATACTGGTCGATTTAACTAACATAACATGATTGAATTGGTAGGAATAATAATAAAAAAAACATTAAAAGAAACGTAAACATTTGGTATAGGTGACAATTTATGACCTGAACATTTCAAACACTTCCCCTGGGGGGTTAATAAATGGTCATATTAATAAATATTTTGTGCAAACAACGAGTAATGTAATTATATTTTGAATATATTTGACTAAACATATCCATAGTTTTGTGAAATTAATTAATTCCTAATGCATAATAATCGTGTTGATTGCAACATCTTGATTCGTGACATCCCTAGTGTGTGTGTGTGTGTGTGTGTGTGTGTGTGTGTGTGTGTGTGTGTGATGACGCCATATCACTGCAATGTTGTCCCAGAGGAGAAGAAGAAGAAGGGGAATACCCATCCCGATTCCGAACCCATGTGGGCGACCTCCCAAAAATGTCCCATGTTTTATCTCCTCTCTTGGTTGGGGGTGGAGGGGGGTGGAGAGAGAGGGGGGGCTCTATTTCAGTCCTTTGTTTATGTAAGGAGTGGCACTGGGGTGTTAGGAGAGCAGAGGAGTCTGGGAATGCTGGGTCTGCTGCTGTACTGGATATAGCAGGTTATATAGGTCATGGGATCCATGTGTCTTGAGACTGTGATGGGATGGGATGCTGATTAATGATTGAAATATCAATTCGTTGATTTAAATTAGTATTGGTTATGTGTTTGAATACTGATCACAGTTCAGGTGGCTGCGATAGAATATTTTCATTATCAGCTAATCTGTCAATTGTTAAAAGCTGAGGTCACAGTGATCGATCAGTCATGATTCAGAATGATTCTTCTGCAACTTCTTTGGTAACTGATTAATTTTTTCCTCACATAAAAGGTCAGACATTTTCCCTTGAAGCATCTACAGCTTTTATACGACAGCAAGTTGAATATTTCAACTGTCGTTCAGACAAGAATAAGACAAGTCAAGGCATCGTCTTCTGGTTGTGTGATATACATAGTGAATGACATTTTTCAACATCTTCACATTGATGGATTCATTGTAAAAAAAAAAACCATTTGCATGAAAATACAAATTGACAACATGTAAATTGTGCATTAATATGACATACTGTCAGAACGCTTGAATGCATTTACACTTTCTGGCTGCTTTTGGCAGGAGAAACGTGCACACGCTCCCTCAGATCATTAATCATCACCTGGCTGACAGTTAATTGCAGCACAATGAGTTTGCCATGTGGGGTGTGAACGCTCACCTCTGTTTTTTTGTCTTTTTCACTTTCTTTGCAGGGACGACACGTCAAGACTGGACAGCTGGCTGCCATCAAGGTCATGGACGTCACAGAGGTGAGGCTGAAGTCTACATTACGTCGCTCTGCTGAGAGGAAATGAGAGGCAAACTGCAAAGTGGAGATGTAGCTGCAGACAACTGGTTTTTGTTTTCCGCCATTACACTATAAATACTGGTTAAGTAGTCAAATATGGAAATTAGACGCTTCTCGGGAACATTATGCTGTTGTCTGGTTGGGATTAAAATCCACCGTCATTCCATCGCAGGGAAGAAAAATGCCATGCTCTTTAATGGCTCCCTCGCCCTCATAATAAACAGCAGGGGAAGGGCAGAGGCAACAAGATGCTTTTGAGTGAAGTGCGTCATTCAGCGGCCAGCGGGCTGCCCTCAGCCGTGGGAGGTCCTGTCTGCAGATGAGAGAAAGACGCACAACCGCACATGCACACATGCCGAAACACAAAGCGGAGGGTTTTTCAGAGCAGCACTGAGGGCCATCAGGGGCAACCACCCACACAGCCATGATAATGATGGAGGAATATGCACGGGCTTGTGTGCAATAACAGGCCTCGCTGGTGAATGGGCTCGGGTTTGAAAGCAACACTGTGGTTTTTTCCACCTTAAAATAATGTTTCAAATGCATACAAGTGGTAGAAAAACAGTTAATAGGATGAATTGTGCCGCCACTGCAGCCTGAGCGGGGTCGCACAGCCAATCAGCCTCCAGGGCTCCAGACTGCCCCTCAAATTTGAGACAGTGCAAGTAAATTCTTTAGTAATTAATCTACTGGTACATGTGCAACCAGTAAATTGGCAGTTTTTTTTAAAAAGGGATACTTCACCCAAAATTGATAATTCACCAATCATCTACTCACCGTCATGCCAAGGATGGGTTTGGAGAACTTTCAGAGTCGTCAAAATGCTTTAGGAGTTCCAGGGGGGTCCGGCTGGCAACAGGTTTTCATTTTTATTTAGGTGGCGGATAGAGTTCACTTTTGAAACATCCAAAACACACTATGAAACATCCAGATACCTCCATGCTGCTCGTCTGTACTGACCCAAGTGTCCTGAAGAAGTTGTTCAGAAAAAAATAATTTGATCTCTGTTTTTATCCTTGTTGTAGTAGTAGCTCCCAGTGGCTGCACGAGATTTGCTGCGAGATGTTTGTTCATTGTTGTAAACCATTGGATGTATGATGTCTGCCACTGGGAGCTACTACTACAACAAGGATAAAAACAGAGATCAAATACATCCACCGCCTTTATATGTAAACCCGTTGCCAGCCGGACCTCCCCTGGAACTCCTAAAGTGTTTTGATGACTCTGCAAGTTCTCCAAACCCTTCCTTGGCATGACGGTCAGTAGAAAATTGGTGAATTATCCCTTTTAAGTTTTGCATTAGTGCAACACAACAAAACCAGACAATAGGAGAAATAGAGAATATGCGTTTTGATGACTCTGAAAGTTCAACCAGAGTACGAGCTGAAATCTTACATTCTGTTGCTTTAAGGTGTAACATCATCTGCTTAATCTTACCAGTGAATCTCCACCAGGCATGCACACACACACACACACACACACACACACACACACACACACACACACACACACACACACTCACTCCCAGCTGGTGCACCTCACCACGTTCTTGACAAATGATGGTGACGCAGCAGCTGATGGCCTGTGTGCCCTGACATGTCTGCCGCCACTCCCCAACACAGGCCGACGTCACGATGAGTCATGGCTGCTACACACTCCGCTGATTAGTTATCATGTGTAACGCGGTGGGAAGAATATTAAGCAACTGCTTCCTGTTAAATGTGTGACAGACACTAGGTGTGCCTTCCAGACGTGTATGTAGTAACCTTCAGTGCTTTTTGAGTTTAAAGGAAATCATTTGTCACATGAAGCGCCGCTGGGGATGAACCTGCTTTATAATGTTGCAATTGTTGCGTCTACAGGAAGCCACTGTCCAAAAACCCTCCAGGCATCCAATGTTTTACACTGCTCTGGTGTTTTTATGTGAAGTTTTGATGTCTATAAGAAGATATAGGCTACATTTGATTTAAAGCACCAAAAACCATCTCAGTGTTGTTTTACTTTCTCTCCTCTCTGATGTATCTTCTTTAAATCTCAGTTTCTCTGCCCTCTGATCAAAAACCACATTGAAATCTCACGTCATTCAACAGATATCACCATGAAACTTCCAAAGTTTATCACTTGCATTAAGACAAATATTTTTTTCTATTACATGTTTTGTCAAATTTTATATTTAAGTATGTAAATGAGGCGATATCTAATGAATCACTCTGTAAATGAGAAAATCCTGACACCAGCCCTAAAAAAAAAATCTAAGTTCGCCATGTTTTTAGCAATAAAATGTTGAATAAATCAGGCTGCAAATGATAAATCAACAATCCCCTCTGTAGAAACCTTCAGAGTATAGACAGGAATCAAACTGGAAGGTTTGGTGTCTGTAAGTGCTGCTGAAGTGGAGATTTCTAGCTCAGAGTAGTAGAAGAGCGGTTTTGACTTATCAAGAAGAAAAATAGCCCAAAATCTTAAAAATGATCAGTACATGAAAAAATAGCGTTTATTTACGTTACTTCGACCGTATTTTTTGCCTTGTACTGACTGACAGCAGGCATGTGCCGTTGATGAGCCAGGACACTTCCCAGACTGCTATAATAACACATCATTCTGCACATTCTTGTCTTGTTAGCCGGATTCAGAGATTTTTAAGTCAAAGCATGGCTATATTATATGATGAAAGAATACAATAATGCACCAGTGAGTGTGTGAAATAATGACACACACGGTCACCGAGGTCTTAACTGTTACCTGATGATGAGTGTGTTTTCATGTTTCTCTCTGTCCCGGCTCTGCAGCTCATCCACAGGCGTCCTGGCTTGTCCACTGTTGCTCTGACCCACATTCTCAAATCCAAACACTCCTCTCCTCCTCCGCCACCGCCATCCAGGCCTGGAGCTAAAAATGCCTTTCGAGTTTAAGGGTCTATTTTCTCGTACATTAAAAGGATTGTCCGATCCCCCGGTTTCTGGGCAATTTGGGGCAGATAGTTAGTTTCTTTTGACCTTGTTTGTGTAGCTGCTGCATGACAAATCCGGGAAAGGCCGTGTTTGTTTTCGTGTCTTCAGTTCAGACCTTTGTGCATCATTCTGGCTCTGTTTGAAGTTTTGATTTTTTTTTAATTCTTCTAAAAACATTTAATGCTTTTAACATCTGCTCACACGCATTCATGTCAAGCCTGGTGCAGATTTGCTGGAATTATTTGGTGTTAAAACAGGATTTTCTATCTTGTTTTATACCTTCTTGAAGATTAGGTTTGATCCAGCACTGTGTGTGTGTGTGTATGATTGCGGCAACTATGGGTTGACCAAAATGCTCCACTCTGTGACACACATCACCACCATATGATTGTGTCTGTCTCTCTCCCCCGAAACCATGTGACTTGTGGCAGCGAGGCTTTCACAGTCGGGAGTGTGATAATCCAACAGCTGCACAGCAGAAAGGGGCTGGAGAGGAGAGGCGGGGGAGGAGGGGGAGGAGGGGGAGGAGGGGAGGTAGGGAGGAAGAGGAGGAGGGGGGGAGGTGAGGGTGCGCACAACAGAAAGGCTTACGTCAACTCAAACGAGTCATGCAGCAGCAGTATGGCGGCGTGCATAGACATAGACAGCCAACTGCCATTTTGCTATAGGCGATGCATGCATTGCACCTTTAAACAACATGTTAACACTGATCGTCTTTTTCATCGTCTCGCCAGTCGCCATAATCCGTTGATTGAGAGAAACTCCGTGCTGCTGATAGAAAGAAGAAAAGCTCCATACTCTAGTGTGCAGTGATGATACTGTACAACCTCCCCCCACCTCTGGTCTCTGTCCCCCTCCTCCTCCTCCTCCTCCTCCTCCTCCTCCTCCTCCTCCTCTTCCTCCTCCCACTGCTCTTTCTATAGGAGAGGCCATGTAACCATAAAGGGAACCACTGGCGGGGGCTGATCCCTGCATGCGTTCAATTAGCGTGTCACCGTTAATCACCGTCAGCTCGCTATTGGTGCACGAGGAGGGAGTTCACGGCGCTGCAGCGAGTTCTGACCCCCTTTTTTTTTTTTTTGCCAAGACGTTGAGAGTGGACACAGGTTTCGCCACCACCACCACCACCTCCACCACCGCTATTCGCACCAAAAGACCGTTCCCAGCAGAGACTAAACACAACCTGAAAAGTACATCTGGAATCTGAGTTAGCTTTTCAACTCTGAGTGAACCCACTGGTTTCTCTATTGTTTCTGTTTCTATCTACAGGGCGTTTGTCTTTAAGTTACACACAGTCAGATTTGGTTTATTCATCATCCATTCAATGATCCTACACATCCTGCATAGATTATAGAGTTGCAACAATTAAATTAATAGTCAACCACTTTGATTATCAAATAATCGGAGCAGTTCTTTAAGATAAAAAGTCCAGATTCTCTGATTCCAGGTTCTTAAATGTGAATATTTCTGGTTTCTTTGTTCCTCTATGACAATAAACTGAGTCTCTCTTTGGTTTGTGGACAAAACAAAACATTTGAGGACGTTGTCCTGACTGACAGATTAATCAATAATGAAAATAACTGTTAGTTGCAGCCCCAATACTGTAGATTATATATATTTCAAGTATCAATACAGAAATAGTTTTTCTCTGCAGCTCTAAACAGCTCTATACAGGAGGATTAAGTATATGTGTGGGGGGTTGCCATTGATCTAATGTATGTTTAGTGTGTTTTTTTCTAAATGTAAGCGATTAGCGATAATGGCTACTGTACACATCAACTCAGTGAGACTCAGTCATGCATCATTAATCCCCAAACAAAGGAACCACTTGCCGGTAAATGAACGACTCATACCGCTTTGTTACATTAGTCCTAGACATGAATAAGGCCCGGGCCGGGCTGAGCTGAAACAGCACCAGGGCGTTGGCGCATAGCTGCACAGCTCGCCGCGACGCTGAATGTGGAAGTGAATTGAGCTGGATATGAAATGAAATGTCGCTCAAGGCCGGATGATGATTAAAGGCCGATGCCCACACAGTTGTATTTCACTGTCGAGATTTTCCACAACGAGCCTCTCTTTAACTTGATTGTGTGTGTGTGTGTTTTTTTTTCTGTGTCTAGGATGAAGAGGAGGAAATTAAACTGGAGATCAATATGCTGAAGAAGTATTCCCACCACAGAAACATAGCCACCTACTATGGGGCTTTCATTAAGAAGAGCCCCCCGGGACACGATGACCAGCTCTGGGTAAAACCTCAGATTCATCCATGAAATTAAGCTGTGCATAGGTGGTGCTGGGGTTATTCCACCAATGCTGATTTCTGAACTTGATTTCTTGAAATTAAAATGTAGTTTTGTGTTATTTAAATATGAATATGAACACATTTTCTGCAAATAAATGCTCCAAATGACAATATCTTTACTCAGAATTTGGGAGACATGTCATCAGTAGTGTTCATTTTACGCGAACACGTACCTGTAAATACTAAAACCAGAGAAAGTGATCATTTTGAAGTGGTCTCCTGAGCTGTACTTCCCATTTTTTTGTGTACTTTTATCCTGTGATGATTCATGTTTTGTTCTGTGTTTTGTCGTGTAGCTGGTGATGGAGTTCTGTGGAGCTGGTTCGATCACAGACCTGGTGAAGAACACCAAGGGGAACCAGCTGAAGGAAGACTGGATCGCCTACATCTCCAGAGAGATCCTCAGAGTGAGCTCCTCTTCCTCCATCTCATCCTCATCCTCTTCTCCTCCTTCTCCTCCTCTTCCTCTCCTCTAACTTATGCCTCTCTCCTCCTCAGGGTCTGGCCCACTTACACGCCCACCACGTCATCCACCGTGACATCAAGGGCCAGAACGTCCTGCTGACGGAGAACGCTGAAGTCAAACTAGGTGAGTGCAGCTCTGACCTCACATCGGCTGATAACACAATTGTTTGCTCAGTGCGACATCATACATCATACAATATAGCACAATCTATAAGCACCTGCACGATAGGAACATGGCTGTGCAGCACAGTGACGCCTCTCTTTGCTCTCCAGTGGACTTTGGTGTGAGTGCTCAGCTGGATCGGACAGTGGGGAGGAGAAACACCTTCATCGGCACTCCTTATTGGATGGCCCCTGAGGTCATCGCTTGTGATGAGAACCCAGATGCCACGTACGACTACAGAGTAAGTCTTGTTGTTGTCGTTGTGTTTTTGTTCCTGTGAACATCTGGATTTGCTTAGCATGTGCACCTGTTGGTGTTTCTGGCTCACGGGCGTCGTCTTTGTCTTGCAGAGCGACCTGTGGTCTTGTGGTATCACGGCTATTGAAATGGCTGAAGGAGCACCACGTGAGTCCCGCTTGTTTTTATATTACCTCTGGTGTTTTTTTTTGTGTTGGATCAGTGTCTTGAATCCGTATTGATATACGTGTTCTTCTTCTTTCAGCTCTGTGTGACATGCACCCGATGCGCGCGCTCTTCCTTATCCCACGAAACCCACCTCCTCGGCTCAAATCTAAAAAATGGTGAGTACCGCCACCCAGTAGGATGTTGTCCGTCTGCCCTTATGAATGTTTTTATCCTCTTCCAATCTTCTTTCTCGCCCTAATAAATCCTGATATATCAAGACAGGCCATAATATTTCCTGCCTGGCCGCCCTGTGTACTCTTGCACATTTTGATGTTATCTCAGACTTCAGACCAGGCGGCTACGAGGGCTTGGATAGTGAGCTCGGCTTTTCCTCTGCGCTTTGCTGCTGAGCCGAACATCTGCGGTACACCTGCTCTGGCAGACTCGGCCTCCTCTGGCACACGCTGTCGCTGCTCTGGATGCAAAATGCAGAAAAAATAAAAGCCGTCGGAGCTGAAACGAATTTTAAAAAGTTCAATATTTTCTTTCTGACACGAGGATGCATCCTTGAGCGTTATAGATCCTGTTGTGCATAAAATTGTGGATGGTCTTGAGTGGCAGCAGCAGGTGCAGTGACGATAATTTCATTGTGCTGCACCTCATATTTCAGTTTGCATGGTGGATGTGTCATGAAAGGTGCAGCGCTGCCTGTCCGACTGCATTAATTCCAATTTGCACTGAGGAATCAGAGGCTGCTGTCACGCCGCAGAAACCGCAGAGTGTTCTCAGGACCCTTGGGCAATTTGGAATCGGCTTATTTGCAGAAATGTTTTCCTTGGATCCCTGGATGAGCTCTGTCCATGTGTGGCTGAAATATCTGTCTGGCTCCCACTGTCTCGTTCCATAACTCACCCTCCCTCCCTCCCATCTCTCCTTCCTCCGCAGGTCCAAAAAGTTTTTCAGTTTCATCGAGGGCTGCCTGGTGAAGAACTACACGCAGCGGCCCCCGACAGAGCAGCTGCTGAAGCACCCCTTCATCCGAGACCAGCCCAACGAGAGGCAAGTCCGCATACAGCTCAAAGACCACATCGACCGCACCAAGAAGAAGAGGGGAGAGAAGGGTGCGTCCAATCGGCTCATCTCTTACTGCAGATAATGTCATGTTGTCTTGTGAGTTTCCAGCTCTGAGCGATTTCTTTAATTTATTACAGATGAGACAGAGTATGAGTACAGTGGCAGCGAAGAGGAGGAGGAGGATCCCCCGGAGCAGGAGGGAGAGCCCAGGTAGGATCTAGTAGTCGTAGCACCTTGTGAAGAACAGTTAAATTAGATTAAACTCCGTCTAACCCGACCCTTCTGTCCCAAATCCTCTCGTCTCCCAGCTCCATTGTCAATGTACCAGGTGAGTCGACGCTGCGCCGCGACTTCATCCGCCTGCAGCAGGAGAACAAGGAGCGGTCGGAGGCGCTCCGTCGTCAGCAGCTCCTCCAGGAGCAGCAGCTCCGGGAGCAGGAGGAGTACAAACGGCAGCTACTGGCGGAGAGGCAGAAACGTATCGAGCAGCAGAAGGAGCAGCGGAGGCGGCTGGAGGAGGTAGGACCACGGAAAAGATGAAATTGCTGAATTCATGTTTTTGTTATAGTTTTTTTTAAAGAATGCATCTCTTAATGTATCGTCTGTTGCCACTATAGCAACAGCGACGTGAACGGGAGATGAGGAGGCAACAAGAGCGCGAGCAGCGTCGCCGCGAGCAAGAGGAGAAGAGGCGTATCGAAGAGATGGATCGCAGACGCAAAGAAGAGGAGGAGCGCCGGCGGGCCGAGGACGAGAAGAGGAGGAACGATCGCGAACAGGTAATGAGTTTTAAAAAAACAACATTTTCTGCAACGTTGCTCCCACATGAACTCATCTCTAACTCCTCTGACCGCTCCGCGTTGATTGGCAGGAGTACATCAGGCGCCAGCTGGAGGAGGAGCAGAGGCACCTGGAGATGCTGCAGGAGCAGCTGCTGCGTGAACAGGCCATGCTACTGGTCAGTCTCACACTGATAATTCCCACAGCACATAAACACCTCATTATTTTCCTGCTCAGTTAAATGAAGACAGATTTTTGGCATGTAGCGAGGTGACATTTAAATGTTGTTGTCAGAAAATGCCCCACAGCTAATCTCTGTTGGTAATAGGTGTTTTAATTCCTGACTCATCTCCACATCTTTAAGCTGTTGAGTCATTTTCACTACAAAAACAAGTCGGAGGAAATGTTGTCGTCTTCCTTTTGTGTCTTGTTTTTTTGTCTTTTCAAATGGATTTCACGTCATTGTTGTAAAGTGAAACAAATCGATAACTCTCCTCTTGAATCTCAGATCCGTTGTGTTTTTACCTTCATTATATCATTTCTTACTCAGGGTTTTATTCACTGACGTTTTCAGAAATCGTGTGAAATGTGGTGATGTTGTTCCCAGTAAAATGATTGTGAGTCAGCCTATAGGTTTGTCAGGTCTCTGCTCACCACCTTGAATCCACCGCACGCTCTGCATTAGGAGTTCAAGTGGCGGGAGCTGGAGGAGCAGCGCAAGGCCGAGCGGCTCCATAAGCGGCTGCAGCAGGAGCAGGCCTACCTGCTGTCGCTCCAGCACGAGCCCAAACAGCAGCAGCCTGGCGACAAGACCAAACTCCCCCCAGACCAAAACAAGCCTCCACAGACCTCCACCCTGCCCCCCGACAGAGTCCTTACGACAGCCCCACAAGCGCAGGTCCTTGACGGCGCTGTTTCTGTAGCGAGAAACGTCCCCACAGACGGCGCTAAGTCCCAGGCAGCAGTGCCAGAAAAGACTCACACTGTTGAGACCTCTCCCAGCCCCAGCCCCCCTCAGACTGAAACCCCACCCGACTCTAAACCTCCCCAGGCGGAAAGCGTGGAGCCCGATAGGCCCGCCGAGCCTGTCACCCATCCTCCTCAGCCTATCAGAGAGGTGAACCTCCTCCTCGGCTCTGCCTAGCCTCCCCCCGCCTGCCTGCTCTATCCAGCTTCTTCTTGCTTTTCCTCACAAGTCTCAGTGACCATGATGACGGAGGTGGTGCGAGGAAAAACAAAAACGGTTTAATTTAGCACAAACAGCTTCGTGTAATTTCTCTGTTTTGTTGCCGTGGTGTTGCTCCACGGCCAACAGCTAATTTGTTAGTACGCAGGCTCTTTTGAATGAAACACGTAGGGGGGTACGGTGGAGAAAGGGGAAAAACCACAGGCTCCAGACCAACTCTTTATGTCCTGAATAAAAACAGAGCTGTTCTCCTCCGCTCTCTCTTGGCTCTTGCTCTCTCTCTTGCACTCTTGAAAAACTTTAGAAAACTAAAACCATTTCGCTTTGAGAGCTGAAGCCGAGAAACAGAAATAATCAATTACAAGGTTTGGAAGAATCAGCAAGAATCCAGTCTTGCAGAAATATGAATATTTACTGTTTCTCCCGTAAGAATAAAGATGATTGCAGGGGCTTTTTTTTATTTCCCCATAAATTTCCAATTTTATCCGCTGTCATCTGGGTCCATCTCCGAGGGGTTTTTCTCCTCAGAGCAGCACAGAACCACAAGCGTTAGGATTTCCCTCTTGACCTTTCATGGCCGACCTGCGATGTCCTTCAATATGTGTGTGGATCGGGCCGTTGCATGTGAATGGCTGAGGCCCAAACTAACTAACATGCAGGATGCCAAGCCCCAAAGCAGCGTCTCCTGTCATCAACAAGAACCTGTTCTGTGTCATTAACAACCTTTCTGTCCATTTTATGATTAAAAAAAGAAAAAATCTAGGATGTATTTGTCTCCACCTCCTGTCTGTCCACACACACCTGTGTCTGTACGGCTGCTACGTCAAGCATGTGTGACATCACTGTCAGCAGATGGAGGATTCCTGTAAAACACAAAGAGATGGGAAACCGTTCCTACTGAGCAGTGGTTTCCTTCTTTTTGATTTTCCTCACTGAAATATATTTCTCCTGACCCTCATCCCAGGCCGACGAGCGGTACCGTAAGAACATTCAGGGCTCCCCTCAGACCGCCCCTCCTCCCAAGCAGCCCCCTCTGCCTCCCCGCTCCTCTGAACCGTTCTCCAACGGCGGCCCCTCCTCCGAGGCCTCCGCCATGCACCGGCCCATGGAGCCTCAGGTAACCCCCCCCCACCTCACCTCACCTCTCCTCTCCTCCTCCTTCATCCTTTTTTTCCCTCCTCCTCCTCTTCCTCCTCTCGCTCCCTTGCATCCTTTTGCACTTCAAACAGCCGGCGACAGGAAGGAATCTGCAGAGGTTCTGTTAATTAATAACACCAGGAAATGATGTTTTTCTGTTTGATCTTTATCTCACGCCAGCTCATATCTGGAGGAACATGTGCTTTTTACAGCCTGCGTTCAATATCACTGAACAATCCATGATATTTGATATAATTTATCACTAAAATCCTGGTTCAGGTGAAGTAATAATTACAATCTCAGTGTCTAAACTGTGTTTTTCCAAGTGCGTTTCCACGAGTAGTTCATAATTTCTACGAAATTGAAAAAACAATTTCTGGTTTTGGCTTCATATTCATCAACATCAAAGTGAAAACAGTCGTCTGTGTTTGCATTAATCGACAGTGAATCGGAGCGAAACATCATCGTGTCATGTGTTGTCTGCTGTATGCATGTGTGTATATATACATATATTATATATATGTATATATATAAAACACATATATGTGAAGCCACACACATCTTCCCTCATGTCTCACTGTGTTGTCTGCTTGTTTCACCTCCCTCCCCCCTCCCCCTCCTCCCCCTCCCTCCCTCCCTCCCTCCCCCCTAAAAGGTCCAGTGGTCCCACCTGGCTGCTCTAAAAAGCAGCAACAGCGCCGCCCCCTCTCCTCCTCCTCCTCCTCCGCCCGTGGTCTCTCGCTCCCAGTCCTTCAGCGAGCCCGGCGGCGTGACCTCTAGCTTTGCACAACTCCACCTGCGCTCCCAGGACCCCCACCATCACCACCACCATCACCCATCGCCCGCACGCACTGACCCCCAGCCCCAACCTCCCCACCTCCACCACCACCACCCTCAGGCCCAGACTAGGGCCGAGCACCAGCCCGGCAACGAGGAGGTGCCTCCGAAGGTAAGAAGCGACGAGGGCCTCCCGTCCCCCCCCACCACCACCCTTCTCCCTCCCTCATTCACCTCCCCTCATGCTCCACCACTGCCTGTCTGTTGTCAAACACCACCATTAAACTGTCGTAACTAAACCAGGAAACTTTTCATTTCCAGGCTCACAGATGACATTAAATGGATAGTTCAACATTTTGGCAAATTGACTCATTGCCATAATCCCTATAGTCATAGCAGTAGGTTCGTTACCTTTAATTGTCTGTGCAAGCTATTTTTAGAACAGCGGAGCAGAGCAGCGAGCTGCTCAGAGCTACGCTACGGAGGCTCATGGGATTTCTTGGTTGGTTTTACACAATCCAACAACTCCGTAACGCTCTGGTGGACAAGTTGTGACGTGTACATCCACCACGCTATGAGATAATAATGCAATGTTGCGAGACAGAGTTGTTTTCAAGGTAAATGCAGAGACTGCTTGCCAAAAAACTGCGCCCAACCGGAAAGCGCATCAGCGGTTTTGCATGAATTTACTCCAAGACACCTCTGTCTCGTTGCCAAAATGTTGAACTATCCCTTTAAAGTAAAACATAAATCAAAATGCAGCAATTACCGGTATGTGACACAAAACCAAAGAACAGCACGTTCCTCCAGTATACACTCACTCTGGTGGTGTTGGTGCTGCAGAGCTTCAATTCAGTAGCTGTAGATTAAAAGATGCTTTTATGATCCGCAGTTCAAAGTAGCAGACTGAATGTAGGCCAAATATTGTTTTTTTTATTTGATTGTGTGATACGATGAAGATGAGCTCCTCTCTGATTTATTTTTATTTTTTCTGTCTCATGCAACTTCAAGTTCTTTTACATTTTCACTTTGAGATGAACTTGAATTTAAACGTGCTACATGTGAGAGCGTCTGAATCTGTCTTCCCCCAGGTGCCGGTGAGGACGACATCCAGGTCACCTGTACTGTCCCGTAGGGAGTCCCCTCTGCCGTCGCAACCTGGCAACCAGGGCGGACAGAGGAACGCTGGCAGGTAAAAGAAAAGCGACCCCCAGCAAGCAAGCTGTATACGCTGTACATCCCCCCTCTGTGTGCTAATAATGAGACTTGTTCACGTTCCCTGTGGCAGTAACGTGGAGCAGCGCCCGCTGTGGGACCGGGTGGAGAAGCTGCAGCCTCGGCCCGGCAGCGGCAGCTCCTCTGGCTCCAACTCCAGCTCCCAGGCCAGCCCCGGGGACCGCTTCAGACCCCGCTGTGAGTCGCCTGGTACTGTACACAGCGGCATTTCGCTCCCTCTACTAACTGCTTATTAGCTCATCACGATTATCACTGTATGAATTTATCTGAGTGAATGAATTTATATTTATTTAAGTGTCATGCACCAATTAAGACGCCCAGCCTATAAGGGCTTACAAGACACATTTCATATTTACTGTAGACAACAAACAAATCATCAGAGTACAGACAAAACAAAAACCACATGGAATTCACATAAATAATTCACTTTTTCTTAGTGTCCAGGCACTTTTTATGAAAGTAGCTATAGTAAAGACTTCTTCTCAACTTCACCTCATCATCAGCCCAAAACAACGCCAAGGTTTCACATTTTGCATTTTCTAACAAAAACTGCCTGGCTTCGTCATATAACGGAGATATCATTAGCCCATTTTTCTTTATACCAAGAAATAACTTGTGCTTCACGCTGTAATATACGATAGCTTCCCATGTTGAGCTTGTTTCTCTCCGGGCCGTTAAGGATCCTCTCAGAGCCAGCTCCTCCTGGGCCAGTTGCGTTTCTCCCACACTCACTCTCGCCTTCTCTTTGTTCTGTCAAAGCTTCCTCCAAATCTGAAGGATCGCCTCTCCAGCGGCCTGAAAACGTTCCCAAAAAACCAGATGAAAAGAACCTGGCCCGGCCCACTCGACCAGCTGTAAGTCCGCCGCTACCACAGTCCTGGTTTATCATTGTGTTGATACTGAATAGGTGAAAACTTGTGTCTTTCTCCTCCTCCACTTGTGTTTTTCTCTATTTCCCACCACTCTAATTATTCAACCACCTGATGTGTGCAACATCTCATGAATCCAATGGTTCGTGATTGTTGGGGAACCTCTTAGGGTGATGTGGTAAGCCTAATAAATGAGATTCATCACACCTACGCTCTGCCTGCACCATCGCCCCCTCCCCTCCTCTCATTGCATTGTACACTAAAGTGTGGTGATGAAAGAAGTTTCTCTGCTTCGTGAGGGTTGATGCGATAACTCATTTCAGCTCTGTCATTGGTTACGTCCCCTCTGCCTGTGATGTGATTGCCTCCTGCTGGCATCCTCCCTCATGCCTGCACAGTTTTATTGCTTGTCATCGGTGAAATGCACACGGCACTGGAGGGTTTAACCCCCTCCACAGGAAGCTCCTGATCCTGGATTTGAATGCAGCCACATCTGAATGCAAACACAAACACACTATCTCCTGTTTCCTTGTAGTTGTCAGAATGGCTTCTAATCTCACCTGGTTTTGTCGCCGGATAAACGGTGGCCCATTTGTTATTGAACATGTCGGGGAAATATCACTGCCCCTCTTTTTTATTTTGCAAGCCTGCGTTAGTAAAACATGAATACAGAACTAAAGAGTAACACTAACTCAGGGAGCACTTCTCCACTACTTGTACCTTGATATTTTAAGGGATAGTTCAACATTTTGGCAATCTGGTGGACAAGTTGTGACCTGCACATTCACCATGCTATGAGATAATAACGGAAAGTTACGAGACAGAGTTGTTTTAGAGGTAAATTCATGCAAAACTGCTGATGTGCGTCCCCGTTGGGGGCAGTCTTTTGGTAAACAGTCTATGCATTTGCCTCGAAAACAACGCTGTCTGGTAATGTTCTGTTATTATCTCATAGCGTGGTGAATGTGCAGGTCACAACTTGTCCACCAGAGCATTTTGGAGTTGTTGGATTGTGTATTTGATGAGTTTGATGAGGGAAACCAAGAAATTCCCTTAGCCTCCATAGCATAGCTCTGAGCAGCTCGCAGCTCTGCTCTGCCGTTCTAAAAATAGCTTGCACCGACAATTAAAGGTAATGAGCCTACTCCTAAAACTATAGAGATTATGGCAATGGGCCATTTGCCAAAATGTTGAACTATCCCTTTAAGGCTACAATTAGGAATCACTCTCCAGTTATTCTAAAGATGAATCCCTCTTTTCAGGACCTGACTGCTCTGGCCAAGGAGCTGCGTGCGGTGGACGATGTGCGGCCTCCCCACAAGGTCACCGACTACTCCTCCTCCAGCGAAGAGTCGGGCACCACAGACGAAGACGACGATGAGGAGGTGGACCAGGAGGCGGGAGAGGAGTCCACCTCAGGAGCCGAGGACTCCAGAGCAGGGTAGGTCGAAGTATGACGATGTCGTTGTCTCACTTGTCCGTCCATGTCGTCTGTGGCTTCTTTGTGAATCCATGTTTAAATATAAAGCAAGACAAGATAATTTTCTTGTCGGACAAAGATGTTGTTGTCAGACTTACGTATGTGCACTGTGCTGGCATGGCTTCTCTGCATGGCTGTTAACACTGGTCTGGTTACGGACATCAGATATTCCCATGGCTTCTACAGGAAGATGAGTAACGGGGAGACGGAGTCCGCAAAGACCATGCTGGTCGAAGACTCGGAGAGCGACCAGGCCACCACGCCCTCCAAGGACGGCACGCTGGTGATTAGACAGGTAAGAGGTGGAGACAAGAGTGCGTGTAGTTGTTATAAATGTTGTTTTTCTTTGTTCTGTGTCATTGTCTACTCATTGTGTCCACCATTTTCCCCCTTTTGTTTTAAATTCCAGTCGTCTGCTGCTTCATGTTTTACATATACAGGGATGCTCAGGTTAAATTCAATGCGATGTGGTGTCCAAACGTAAGAATATGTTGTGATGTTGTTGTGAATCATGAAGTAAAGCAGCAGACTAGCAGTTCAGCTCCTCCTCCTCTCCACCTGCTCGCTCCAGCCCAAGTGTGCCTGTTCTTGCTTCCAGAGCACCGTTGACATAAAGCGGTTGGTCAATCTCTCATCCTCCTCCTCTTCCTCCTCCTCGGCCGGCTCTGGCCACGGCCACGGCCAGCCCCAACCCCCCCCCGGGGACCACGGCCTGCCAGAGAAAAACGGCTTTGCCGGCCGAATCCACCACCTACCAGACCTTATCCAGCAGAGCCATCACTCCCCTTCCTCCTCCACAACCATCCCCTCCTCCTCCTCCACCTCCTCCTTCCCCTCATCATCTAGCCATGCCAGTCCTGCCATGTCCCCACTGATCCCCCTGGACAAGCTCACTGCCATAGAGGTATGTCACCCCCCCCCCCATCTCGGGGACAAATAACCAAGCCTGGGCGGTTGCAGGTGCACGGCTGCAAATGTTTATTTTCATCCAGCCAGTCCAGGATTTTGTTGTCATCCTTTTGGACATGGCGCTAGGAGAAATAAATTATTTGCAAATGCTTTTTCCCCCCCTCTAATCTGTACTTACCCACCGTCCAGCCCTTGATTGTTGGTCTGAGCCTCTCTGCACCCTCTCCTGCCCTCCTTCCCTCCCCCATCACCCTGTGTGTCCTGCTGGCTTCACTCTGGCTCTCCTCTGCCCCCCTCTGGCTTGGCTGACACCTCTCTGGTTTTGAGTCTTCAACCTCCTTTCCGCTCACTGCACTGCGTTGCTGCTAACACTGGCGCCTCCTGGTGGTCGGACACGGTCAGGGTGTGGAGGAAACTAAACCCCGGGGTGAACGATAAATGACCATTTCTTAACAGGACGTCACGACGTACGGTAGTTGCTTTGAGTAGCTGTAGCCGTGTTGGGTGGCAGCTGCCTGGTGTGACGCCCAAAAAATATGACCCACTTACACAAGGAAGTGTATATAATATACATAAACAGCTCTGGAAAAAATAAAGAGACCACTCCAAAATGTTCTTAATAGGGATGCACATTTTGAATTTTTTTCCTAACCGATAACCGACGCTCGTTAACCGATTATTAACCGTTAACCGATAAGATTAAGACGGAGGAAACTAAATGCACACGTGCGCTGCGCCGGCTGATCAGCGCCACATGTCACATCCTATCCACTGTACTCTGTCTACTCAGATCGTCCATTAAAGAACTGTTTACAAAGTGCAGCCAAACACCAGGCCAGGCTGAAGGAACAGCAGTTCCTCTGTGGAGTGCAGGAAGCTGAGGTGAAATGACCATTTCTGATAACAGTCACATCCACTGTGCTCTGTCTCAGCTGATCGTGCTCAGATCATCCAATATAGAACTGTTTTTATACAAAGTGCAGCTAAACACCAGGCTTTGAGTGACAGCTCCTCTGTGGAGCTGCAGGAGAGCTGCAGGTGAACAGGCTGGAGAAAGCAGCCACCTCTTTTTTTTTTCTTTTTTTTTTGCCGAAATACACACGTGCGCTGCGCCAGCTGATCACCGGCACATGTCACATCCACTGTGCTCTGTCTCAGCTGATCGTGCTCAGATCATCCAATATAGAACTGTTTTTATACAAAGTGCAGCTAAACACCAGGCTGAAGGTACAGTAGAGCTCCTCTGACAGCTCCTCTGTGGAGCTGCAGGAGAGCTGCAGGTGAACAGGCTGGAGAGAGCAGCGACATCTTTTTTTTTTTTTTCTTCAGCGCCGTAGTTACAGGTGATGCACATCGATGTCTGTGTAGCTACAGTACATTTATTGTCTGAACTTCCTTCATGGGGGCTACTGCAAATGTCAGTCCTCCTGTGTAATGCGAAATATAACTACATAAACAGCATGAGTTCTAGCTAAAAAATAAAAAAAAGAGACCACTCCGGTTAAAAATGTTAACCATTCATTAATAAATCAGCTTCTCTACATGTATGGCAGCCATCGATTCCAATGTCTATTGAGCTCCAACACTGATTAGCTGATCACCTGAACCAAATCATATTTAATGAGGAAGAAAGATTATAAATAAATAAATAAAACACTGCTGCGATTAAAAATTGGGCTTATTCCGCCAATTTTGATTTCTAAACTCTTCCTAAGTTTAAAAAGTAGTGTTGTGTTGTTTTAAAATGAATTGTTTTCTTTGCATTATACAAGGTCTGAAAACACCAGATTTTTTTTTACCTGTTGCCATTTTCTGCAAATAAATAAATGCTCTAAATGATATATATTTTTATTTCCAATTTGGGAGAAATTTTGTGTTAATTGTGTTAATTTTACTCAAACACATCGCTATGAATATTAAAACCAGAGGAATAGATCATTTTGAAGATTTTTTCCAGAGCTGAATATATATATTTTATTGATTAATAATAAACAACAGGCATCTTGGGTGGTGGACTTCTCTTCTCTGTGCTTTATTAGCAGCAGCTTTCTTCCTCTTAACACACACTACCAACAGCAGCTCATGTTTGGATTACGTCCTATTTCCCTAAACACATTTCTTCTTGTCTCACATGTTGTTGTGTTTTCATCTGTAACATGTATATATGTCCCTGCGCGCTTCATGGGAACTAACATTAACAGCATGTTTGATTTGTTACAAACCTGAATTTCACCGTCAACTTCTTTTTATTCCCATTTGTTTGCATCATAAAAAATAAAAAAAACACTTTGATTGAACAGATTTATGAGCCCCAGAGGCAGAGCTATAATTCACATGCTCCAGTCTGTTGCTAATGCAGAACAGTCAGATTTATAAATGCCATGGATTGGACCAAAAGCCTAATAAATAATATGCTTCATGTCTGTTTTGTCATTGAGAAGATATCTGGAAATCTGTTTGTGTTTTAAATGTCTTTAATCTCTCTCAGTCCCAGTCGGAGAGCAACTCCATGTCCAAACACAAGTCCTCCTCGTCCTTCACTCCCTTCATCGACCCGCGCCTTCTCCAGATCTCTCCATCCAGCGGCAGCTCCCTCAACAACATGGGTAATTAAAAAGTGAACGCTCCTCTGTTTCCTGATGACAGAAACATGACTTATTTTTATTCTCTGGGGAGAATTTAAGAGCAATAACTCCCACAAACACACATTTTTCCATCACTGATAAATAAATAATGTTGAAACTCTGAAGCTGAAGTGATGAGTCCATTCATTAGTCATTTAATTACATGGTTTGGCGTCTCTTCTCCTTCCCCGCAGCTGCATTTGGGCAAGACGGACGGCTGGTGGACCCGCTGAGGGCCGACCCGTCCCGCAAAGGCTCGGTGGTCAACGTCAATCCAGTCAACACGCGTCCGCCCAGTGACACGCCAGAGATCCGCAAGTACAAGAAGAGGTTCAACTCTGAGATCCTGTGCGCTGCGCTCTGGGGTAGGTTCACGTTAAGCAGTCAACGTGGCGCTGCAGTGCAGATGACGACCACGTTGTTACGTACTCATGCTTGCGTGTTTGTTCCAGGCGTGAACCTGCTGGTGGGGACAGAGAGCGGTCTGATGCTGCTGGACAGAAGCGGCCAGGGGAAAGTCTACCCCCTCATCAACCGGAGACGCATCCAGCAGATGGATGTCCTGGAGGGACTCAACGTCCTGGTCACCATATCAGGTACAACTCATGTGCAGCCATGTGTGTACTGTGTACTTAAAAAAATAAAATAGATATAAATGCATGTTTATCTGTTCTCTCACTGCTCAACCTCCTCGGCCCCCTGCAGGTAAAAAGAACAAGCTGCGAGTTTATTACCTGTCGTGGCTCAGAAACAAGATTTTGCACAACGACCCTGAGGTGGAGAAGAAGCAGGGATGGGTCAACGTGGGCGACCTGGAGGGCTGCGTCCACTACAAAGTCGGTACGTCCCGCCCAAAGGGATTCTTCACCCAGGGCTGAATGAAACACACAAAGGATGCGGTGAATCCATCCTTCACAATTGACTCACGTCTCCTTTTTCATTCCAGTGAAGTATGAGAGGATCAAGTTCTTGGTGCTGGCCTTGAAGAACGCTGTGGAGGTTTACGCCTGGGCTCCCAAACCCTACCACAAGTTCATGGCCTTTAAGGTGAGTGTGCTCACAGCAGGATCTGGGATTGTCAGCACCACGGACATAAATCGTGGAAAACTGAAAGCTAAGATTTTCCCATAAAGAATGAATGAGAGGAGGTCAAGAAACGAACACATTTTTGGACATCTACTACTCCGTCATACTTTCACTTAGAGACGCTCTTTAAACTTTAAAATGTAGACACAATTCTTGTCTATTGATGTATTCATTCACATTTCTATAGGTATTATAGTTTTTGATCAGTCGCTTGTCAATGATCATGATGTTGAGATTATAATGGGTGTGTATTGCACGGAATGTTTGTGCCAGAGCGGATGACATCATCGGCTAGAATGGGAGAAGTTGTCTGAAACTTTTCTATTTCCACGTGGCTCCCGGACACAAATTACAGTCCACACACATGATTTTTTTCCGCAGTTGTGGACAAACTTCTCCTCTCTCTCAAAATGTGTCAAAAAAGCTGAGAGACTTACAGATTTTAAACTGTGCGTCTCTGAGTGCGTCCAGGTCACTGTCTGCCTGAATCCCACTGACTTCAATACAAACTCTCTTCTTTATTGCTCGATTTAGTCTTTTGGTGACCTGGTGCACAAGCCTCTGCTGGTGGACCTGACTGTAGAGGAGGGTCAGAGGTTAAAGGTCATCTACGGCTCCTGCTCAGGCTTCCATGCTGTGGATGTGGACTCTGGCGCCGTCTACGACATCTACCTGCCCACACATGTGCGTGCTCAGCTGAGGGTTTGGTCGCATCTCATCTTTTGAATGCTTTTTTCTCCTCTGCTAACACTTTTCATCCCTCCCTCCCTCCCTCTGTTAGATCCAGACCAGCATTCAGTGCCACGCCATCATCATCTTACCCAACACTGACGGGATCGAGCTGCTGGTGTGTTACGAGGACGAGGGCGTCTATGTCAACACCTACGGACGCATCACCAAAGACGTGGTGCTGCAGTGGGGAGAAATGCCGACTTCAGTGGGTGAGTTGTCCTGCATGACAGGGGATTTAATTAAAGGGATAGTTCAACATTTTGGCAAATTGGCCCATTGCCATAATCCCTATAGTTTTAGTAGTGGGTTCGTTACCTTTAATTGTCGATGCAAACTATTTTTAGAATGGCGGAGCAGAGCTGTGAGCTGCTTAGAGCTACGCTATGGAGGCTCATAGGATTTCTTGGTTTCCCTCATCAAACTCATCAAATACACAATCCAACAACTCCACAACACTCTGGTGGACAAGTTGTGACCTGCACATTCACCAGACAGAGTTGTTTTAGAGGAAAATGTAGAGACTGCTTGCTAAAAAAACTGCCCCTGACGGGAACAGGCATCAGTGATTTTGCGTGAACTAACCTCGGAAAAAAAAACTGAAATCCCATTAGCCTTCTCCTAAAACTATAGGGATTATGGCAATGTACCAATGTTGAACAATCCCTTTAAAAAACAAAACAAGACAGGAAGTTCAGGCTGTGACACTCCCCTAAAACTCCCTCTGTGTTCGTGCAGCCTACATTAGGTCAAACCAGATCATGGGCTGGGGAGAGAAGGCCATAGAGATCCGCTCTGTGGAGACGGGACACCTGGACGGCGTCTTCATGCACAAGAGAGCCCAGAGACTCAAGTTCCTTTGTGAGAGGAACGACAAAGTGAGCAGACTCTTTTTTTCTTCCTCTCTGTCCTCTTTCTCTCTCTTTTATCGTCATCAAATCTCTTACATCTTTTATCTTTCGTCCTCAGGTCTTCTTCGCCTCGGTGCGTCAGGGCGGTGCCAGCCAGGTCTACTTCATGACCCTGGGACGCACCTCCCTCATGAGCTGGTAGTGGTGTGACGCCTGCTTTCCACGACAACGAACGAACCAGCCGAGCCGAACACGACAACAACTACCAACAGATGACGATTGTGACCGCGAACCAATGACGACGAACAAGAGAAGCCAGGAGCCGGAGAAGCTTCTCTGCAGCGTCTCGCTCGCCAAAAAAACAAAAAACACGGATTGGACTGTAATCATGAAACGTAACGAGGGGTGTGGGGTGAGTGTTTTCGAGGGCGGGCGGGGGGAAGGGGGGTTGAGTCCACTGAGTGTACTAACTATAATAAAACAACAAACCCTCACCCCGCCGCCCCGCTCGAGCCTCCAGGTTCCTCTCACCCCGACCTTTGTGCTGAACTCCACTCGTCCTCCTCCTCCTCTGCGGGAACGTGGGATCTGTTGCCTGTCGATGGTAAATCTTTAATGTGTCATAGTAAAACTTTGCATCATGTATGTGTGTGCGTGCGTGTGCGTGTGTGTGAATAGCGGAAAAAACAAAACAAAACACTGAGCATGTGAATGACTGACAAAAGCGTGTTTGTCTGAAGGGACGATAACGAGGCTAAATGTGGCGAATACTGTACGCCGCCACATTCTGACTTTAGCCGCTCGTGGCGACGTTTTAGTCCAGGTCCTGTTTGGGTCAAAATTTAACTCCTCCCACTCCTTCTCCGTGATAGATTTCCACGTCAAGCATGTCGTCAAACACTAGTTCACAGTCACGGTTTTACTCCCACAAATGATGCTTGACTTGTAAATCTGCTTCCATCTTCACTTTTTTGCCTTCTCCTCCTTTAAAGTGAAGATTTGTTGTTGTTTTTTTTCCCAAGGGACCTTCTGGATATATCCATTAAAAAAAAAAACAGGGTACTGGATCTCAGCTTGTACATAACTAACACTGACATCAACCTTTCCCGGGTTTAACAGACACTTTCTCAACTTTTTACCACATTGCCTCACGTACTGTAGGTTATGTCAAGACAGAAGTAGCCCTGTTTATGACAGCATGTTGCTTTGGTGTTATTAACAAAAAAATAATAATTATCCCCGGTTTTTAATACACTGTATATTTTGTATGTGACTTGCTGCACATAAATAAAGCATAAAAACACAGGACACACCTGTAGATTAATCTTAAAGGAAGAATCCACCCTGTTTCTCTCCAGTCTGTGATATGTTTTGTTTTTTTTCTCTTTCTCTGGTCGACCACCAAACAATAAAAAATACCCGGAAATGTGAGGTTCCTTATTACAATAGCTTGTTTTTTGTTTTTTTTAAATCAGGTGGATTTTTCCTTTAAGATCAGTCATAAGTAGGGCTAGGATAAACTGTGAATTAGACGAGCAGAATTAGCAGGTGGCCATTAACGTAGCATGGAGGCCAGCGGGCAGAAGTTGACAGTTAAGGGAAGGGAAGGGAAGGAAAGGCAGCGTAGATGATGATGTCATTCGCGTGGGTTGAGAAGAAGCTCTGAACATCACACTCCACACAGAGGAGGACGACCACCGTCATGCAGCTCTGCATTAGAGAGGAGACTGTAGCTTAGTGTGGCGTTAGAAAGGTCTCAAGCTGATTTAAAAATAAAACTGCTCAAAATCCTCTGAAGAGCAAAGACGTGTGGATTTTGTGTACTGTTGGAACACTTAAGTCTGAACCAGCCATGTGATTCAATATTGGACCTCTTTACTTCTTTTTTTTGACATTTTGGAGTTCAGACAGATTAGTTTACACAGTCCAGTCTGGCTTGAAGAGACAGATTCGCCACTTTAACTGGACCGTTACTCCATCCTAGAATTGTATTTTGCTTCCTCGTTCCATTTTATTCCTCTGAAACCCGTACGACAAGGCAAGACAAGGCGTGTTTGTCACTTAAAGATTAACTTAGGGCGGTCTCGTTTCACTGTAAAACTGTCAGATCCATCCTGTGGCTGTGCGTTTGTATGAATGAGAACAAAAAAAAAACCAACAAAAAAAACTTGACAACAGGACACGCATCTGCTCCCCCTTCATGTAATCTCTCTGCTCCCCGCTCTCAGTAAGGATGCTGCCTTCGCTGTTGAGCTGCAGAACACGGGAACGAGGCGTTTTCACTGTCTGATGATCACCTGTGAAAAAGCTGGGAAGGGGAAAAACGAAACAATCACAACACGTTCTAATAGCAGTGTTACAAAACCACTTCAGACAGTGTGAACTAAGCAGCATATTTTTAACTTGGACTTAGTTTTTAGTCTTGTTTCTGCAATTTTTATTATGTAACCCTTCAGATAAGTATGCAACTGCAGTGGTTTTTAAATTGTAATGCACACCTTATGTTGAAAATGTTTACAGAAGCAATTGTTTTGTTAAACCAATGTGCATCGATATGAATATTTATGGTTTATTTTGAGGGCAGTTTTTCCCTGTTTTGTATTTTGTATTATCCCCTTTTTGTACTATCATTTAGACGTTTGTGTACAGGAATAATCAACGTTTTGCTCACATCATGAATATACGCAAGTCCAGAGTGTGGTTTCACTGATTCCTCTACATCCTGCATCGTGCAGTGCGCCCCTGGCTGTGGCAGTGTGGATCAAATGTTTTCTGCCTGCCAGGTGACATGTTTCCCCCCTCAAACGTCTCTCTGCCATGCCTCTCTAATTTATGTCCTCTCTGTGTGTACTATGGGAATTACTGTATTTTCCTGAAGGTCTTTTTTTTTCCATTGAATAAAATCAGAAGTAATTTACAGTGTGGTGTCATTCTTTGTGTTTTGGTTTTGGAAGCAACACTAATTGCAACTTTGCCAAGTGAAGCAGCTACAAAAGAACCTGATATACAAGTAATTAATCATAACTAGTAGTGAGTATATTGTTTTAATTTTTCAGAATGAAGCAAACTATAGATTTTGTTTTCCTGAAACATGCATTTCAATTCTTTAATTATACAAATTAGGTTTTAATGCATTGATTACACAACATTGCCATTTTGTTCAGGGCTCTAAAAGAGCTGCACAATCTGTAAAAGAAGAGCGAACTACAGAGAGTACAATAGGATGAAATGTGAAAGAAAACTGTCTATAAGACTCAAATAACTTGTATAAAAGTTTCCATTAAATCCTCGGTTAAACACAGCATAAAAGAAAAAGTTAATTAATTTGAAAAAAAAAAAGGCCACTTGCTGTTACATATTTTTACCACAAGGTGGCCCCGTTGTACACCTCACGGCCCATCCCACTTCTTGTCGCCTCCAATGGGTTGGCATTTCCGCGAAGCTAGCATTCATGCAACACGTCGGAGTTTCCGGTTTACATAGAAGGTATGATTTAAAAAACTGATCGTATTGTTTATATTGCAAAGCAAACAAACGTAAATTGTGTCGAAGAACTACAATGGTACGTGTTGCATGGCAGCACATTTGTTTTTAATGTAGGAAAAGCTCAGTTCGCTGCTTCAAAGCTCCTATTGCTTTATTTTGAAAAGCCATCAGAACGGAAGTCGCCCCGTTACTTCGTGTTGCTTGACGCAGCTCGGCTGGGTCACGCTGCAATCCAGCCGGATGTTTTTGCGTCGCTAGTCAGTATGTGATGGGAACGATCGCTCGGTGCTTTTTCTTTCAGTGTGTGTGAATGTATGTGTGCGTGCGTGTGTCGTCTCCGAGCTCCGGCGGCGGCGGCCCTGAACAGGTGAGTTGACCCGGCGGTAAGCGGACCTGTTTGTCGGAGGAGCTGCAGGTTGGTGTGGGTGGGTGGGTGGGTGGAGGAGGGTGGAGGGGAGGGGGAGCTGCGAGGTCGTGACGGTGTTGGTTTGCAGTGCCCATGCACGCCCCATGCGCGCTCCCCTGGCTCCAACATCTGTGATACAGTTGTGTTGCATATTGAAGCGTCAACAGGCTGCAGAGGGATGCTGCTGTGTTGTTGTAATGATTTATTAAGTGGGACTGCAGTTTGAGAGACATTTAAATGGCTGTTTTGTTGCTGTGGAGGGAGGGAAGGAGGCCTGAGCAAAACACAAGCTCCCACTTGATTGTCGGTTCTCTGCTGGATTTATGGGGGGTAGCCTATACACGGGCACACTGCAAGGCTCTGTGTCTTTTTCCACCTGTCAACTGTGTCTCTGTCCCCCTCCTGTCCTGACAGCTGTGTCTCTGCTGCATGCAGCTTAGCAGTGGCTCCATGAGGCTCAGAGCTGGAGCTGCTCAGGCTTTTGGATGTTGTGTTTTTTTTTGTTTTTCTGGTGGGTGCACAAGCCCTATAGCAGCAGACTGTCACCATCCCATCAGCCAGGCATGAGTTCCCCCTGACTCTACACTTAGTTTTTTTAAAACACATTTTAAACTGCTTATGTAAATAGCCTACTTCACATGCATGCTGTTCAGTTTTATAATTTATAAGATTCAATGTGCTTTGTAGAGATCAGACTCTCCACACAGGCATCATCTGTTCACTTTTCCATGTTGTTGAGTTAAGTATTGATTTGAATGACATGTGCATGAACACAGACAGTGCACTCTGAGGGCGGGGAGCGCAACTGTCAGCAGGGGCAGGGTCAGAGGTCATAGGGTCTCCTTCTGTTGACCCGGGGCAGTCGTTAGGATGCGTTTTCACCTCCTGAAGTTCGATGAAGATTCGCTGTTTTTAAATGCTCATAAACCGTTAAAATTTTGGACAAGTTTCTCTAAATGACTTCTGCTGGATGCTTGTGAACAGTCATTTTCATTTTCCGAGCCTTAGTTTGAATTAAAACACCTTCAAATACAGTGACTGACAGCCCCGTATGTGTTTAGTGTTACCAGCCTCTAAGGGGGAAAAATGATCATCCTGTTGTTTTTGCAGTTGCTGGGAGCAACACACACACACCTGTTTGTTGCGACAGATGGTCTCCAGAGCGCTCTTGTGTCTCTGTGAGTGTGTGTGTGTGGATACAGTGCTGATGGTCAGCTGCTGTGTCTCCCTTCATCATGTTTATCCCACTCAGGACACGCTTTTATTTTGTCAGGCAGTTGTTTTCCCGTTGAGCTGCGGGGCTGAAGCTGAACTTTATTTTACTTGGCGAGTGGAAAGAGTTGCTCTGACACCACAGACGGACCTGACTTCCTGCTGTCACCAATGATTGTCCTCCATATTCAGCTTTATTTCTCTCTAAACAAATATTTCTGTTGGCCCTCCGGTGTTATTTAAAACAGGGTGATGGGATCCCACTGCTACTATTTACAATTTGCCAGTGTAGGAGTGTTGTATTGTGTATTAATGAAATGTTTTTTTACCCACAGACTCATTGATTAGTCTATCAAATATTAGAAAAGGTCAAAAATTTTCTTTTTCTCTAAAGAAATTAGCTCCAAATTTTGTCACTTCTGTGGATAATTAATCAGTTTGATCTTTTTCAATATAAAGCCTATACATTTCTGTTGCTTTTTTCCTATATGACAGTAAGTTGGATGTTTTAAAACACCACCATCATAAATGTGTTACACGTGCTTCTATTTTGCTGAAATGATATCAGCTTTAATTGATTATTAGTTGATTGACAGAACATTAATCAACAGCTCTAACGGCGATGACTCATTTTCTGTGAGGCTGTTAAGTAAAAACGCCAGACGCTCCCTCTGCCAGCGTCTCGCTAAAGAGGATTTTCTTGCTTCTCTTTGTGTGTGTGTTAGTGTGTGTGTGTGTGTGTGTGTGTGTGTGTGTGTGAGACTGGAAGCCAAGTGTCTTTGGGATTTGGACCAATGCATCAGGAGCTTAGATCACCTCAGATGGCTTCATGCAGCGGCGTGTGTGTGTGTGTGTGTGTGTGTGGGGAGAGAAAGGTCGATTGTGACAATGAGAGTTTCACTTTCTGGCTGAGTTGGATGCTGTGTGAACACCCACAGTAGTGGAGCTGAGGAGACTCACCAGACGTCACAGTGAGATGCCTTCACCGCCTGCTACATTTAGATGCAGAAGGACTCTGGACTTGGAGGGTTTGTGTTGGTACAACCTGTTTTAATTTGACTATATTGGAGCTGTAAACCCTGGACGGAGTGTTGGAGTGAGAACAGCCACAGGGAGTCATTGTGTGACTTGGATCGTCTCCAGAGTCATTTGTTATTGTTGTCTTTGAGACATGTGGAAAGCTGTATAGTCAAATATTATTCAACACAGGATTATAGGCTCCTTTATAGCTAGTCTATATTTGCTCTGTTTCTCCTAGTACTGTTGTGTTGCACTAATGCAAAACTTAAAGGGTTACATCACCCAAAATCGATAATTCAACAATTTTCTACTCACCGTAATGCCAAGGAAGGCTTTGGAGAACTCTCAGAGTCATCAATCAAAACGCTTTAGGAGTTCCAGGGGGCTGGCAATAGGTTTTATAATGGCAGCGGATAGAGTTCACTTTTGAATCATCCAAAACGCACACTATGAAACATCCAGATACCTCCATACTGTAGTAGTAGCTCTCAGTGGCTGCATGAGATTTGCTGTGAGATGCTCTTCCATGTTTACATCATACATCCAATGGTTTACAACGACGAACGAACATCTCGCAGCAAATCTCGCACAGCCACTGGGAGCTACTACTACAACAAGGATAAAAACAGAGATCAAATTGATTTTTCCCCAACAACTTTTCCATGTGGCGGCTTCAGGACACTTGGGTCAGTACAGACGAGCAGTATGGAGGTATCTGGATGTTTCATAGTGTGTGTGTTTTGGACCATTCAAAAGTGAACTCTATCCACCGCCATTATGAAAATCCATTGCGTTGAACTCCTAAAGCGTTTTGATGACTCTGCAAGTTCTCCATACCCTTCCTTGGCATGACGGTGAGTAGAAAATTGGTGAATACTCAATTTTGCGTGACGTATCCCTTTAATCCCCCCCTCTATTGTCTCTTTGTATTATGTGTTACAGTGTAATCTTTAATATGCACCACTAATATACAGTATAATTGTTAGACTTTTATGTCTAGGTTTTATTCAGTTAAAGGAAACATCCGTACATCTGTGCGCGGTCACAGTAAAGACAGAGAAGAAAAGATTTGTGTTTCCGAGTCATCTGCCCTAAGTGTGCCGCAACAATGAGGCACAGGTCCCCTCCTCATACTCATCTGGACATAAAACTTTTTGATGTCCCTCACCCCCCTTCCTACACACACACACACACACACACACACACACACACACACACACACACACACTGGCCCTTTTTCCCTTTCAGCCCAGCCACACTCTCCTCTTTACTCATGCACTCTCTTAAAGGCCGCACTAGTCTTTCAGTCAGCTTCGCTCTTTTCTTTCAGTTTGAGCCCCTCCCTCCATTTCCACCACTACTACCCCAACCCCCCCCACCCCCCGAGGCCAAGACAAAGGGAGGAGAGTGACTGTGGCGCTCTGCAGCCAGGTGTTCTCCATTGCTGCCCTGGGCCGTAATAGCCCCAGCCCTCACACTGCAGCTGCCCTCTCCAGCCTCCCATTGTGTGGCTCCATTGTTCGGCCGCCCTCCCCTCGTTGATTCATCGGCCACACAGGGGAAGCCCTTTCAGCCTGGGGAGAGTGTGTGTGTGTGTGTGTGCACGTTGGGTACGCGTGCCTTGGGGAAACTGGGTGTTGCAGGCATTTGCCCACAGCCACTCCTCCTCCTCCTCCTCCTCCTCCTCCCTGTCTCTGCGTCTCATTGTGAGGGCCGCTGCTGCCGCGCCGTGATTGGCGGAGGATGCAGCCACTCTGAGCGAGGGAATGGCAGACATTGTTGCTCCATCTGTTCTGCCACTCATTGTCCAAGTTGCCTGCCTCGGTAGGACCTGACGGACGGAGGGACGGAGCGCAGTCCTGGTTGGAGGACACTCGGAGACAGGGGGGGACAGAAGAGGAGGAGGAGGTGTTTGTGTCTGTGCTTCACCTGCAGCTCAAAACTTAACAGCCGCTTGTGGATGTAGCTGCTGAGGAAACTTTGGCACTTGTTCTGTCTCCTGTGTCACCTCCAGTGTTTCTCCCTGTCTGCTTTATGAAGGATTTAAACACGCCAACATGAGCTAATGCACTTTCTCTTAAATCCTGGTAAGTGTCACGCTCATAGCCTGACTTTTATTTTGAAATTTGACTTTTTAGCTCTAACTCTTATATTGTAAATATATCAATTTGGCAGTGGCAATTGTGATTAGTAGTTTCCTTGTCTTTCTGATTCTGCAGCAGCACCTGACTGACTGACTGACTGACTGACTGCAGCATCCCAAATCACTGATGCACTCGAAACATCAAGATTTGCCTGAATTTAAATGAAGCTTTTCAAAATAAAGTCCAATTTTTCTATTTCCAGATCAGTTTAAGTGAGAAACAGACTTTAACCACTGATTTTGCATGAGAAGCTGAATAGTGCAGCTTTGACTTTAACAGTTTCCAGCTCTGACTGTGCTGCTGCACCTGCTTCAACTTTCTGCTCAAGTGTGCAGCTGTTTCACCGCCACTGACTGTTTAAATTTCAAACAGTGTGATGTGTGTTGATATGAAACATGAGGGGAGGGATATATATGTGTGTATGTGTGTGCGTGGTTGGGGATTTTTTTTTGGGGGGGGGGGGTGAGAAAAAGCTTCATTTTATCTGGGTCAGCCTTGGAAAGTATGTGTGCAGCTTTCACAGTGTATCTGACCCCGTGTGTGTGTGTGTATGTGTGTGTCCATCCTGCTGTTTCTTTCTTGTCGTTTTCTTGGATGTTTGGAAACAAGAGTGAGGTGCAGTGTGTGTGTGTGTGTGTGAGGGGGAGACACCAGTTGCAAGCAGCGCTCAGCAGACATCTGTTGCCCTGTTGCTGGCGGGGAAAGCCTAGCGCGCCATCTAGATGTACCCACACACACACACACACACAGACACACTTTTTTTTTTTACAATAAGTTTTGCACAGTGTCGCTCATGCAGACAACCCCCCCCCCTCTTGTCCTCCCTGTGCCCCCTCTCAGACTATACCTCCTCCTCTTCCTACCTCCCCCCATCGCACACACTTACACAAAGCTCCCACATACAAAGCGCTGTAAGGAGCGACTGTGTTACATATTCATTACTGGCTCCATCAAAGCCGAGCGGAGCTGCTCTCTCTGTGTGTGTGTCTGTGTGTGGGAGCTGACTGGCTGATGTTTTAAAAGATGCACCCGCTCGGCCTGCAGGTCTGGAGATGGTGTGATGTTGGTCCGTTAGGTTAAGACCGAGGCCTGATTCCCACAATGCACCGACCGACTGACTGAGTGCATTATTCTGTGCAGCCCAGACCACACTCACAGGCTTTTATTTAACGGGCTCTAACAGGATTGCGATCAGATTTGTAAAGATTGCACCAAAGTAAAAGGAGGTTAATGTGATTGAAGCACAGCTGCTTTAACGCAAGAAGTAAAATGTGGAAAAAACAGTATCTATTGGCTCATTTTTACTTCTATTCTAGTAGTTTCTATCCAGATATACCAGTGTAGTCATGGCTAGAAGCTAATCACCAGAATAACTGATTATTAAACATCATTAATTGCAGCCTTAGGCATAGGGATCTGAGGAATTCACCACCACTTAGTTATTCTATTCTGCACAGTCATGACTTTATCTAATGTATATAAGTTGATATGTTAGTAAATAAGTTGCAGCCTGGTTTTATTAACTTCATTGTCAACATCTCTAGTCTGATGCACAGATCCACCTGATGTCTGAAAAAGTCATTTCTGTGACGAGCAGTTTGTGCGATTGAAGGTTTGTTCTTCTTTCTGAAAGCTTGGAGGCCGTCGTCGCCGTGGGTGGATCTGAGTGTGTTTGTATTGTGCTGTGTCCGTGGCGCCGATGTGCATTGTACAGCGTGTGTGTGTGTGTGTGTGCTTCAGACTGGATGATGTCAAGCCTGACAGAAGTAGTTTGGATGCGTCCGTTTAGACCGTCAACAGAGTGCGCATGAAATGTTCCCGGTTGCTTCTGCCTCTCTCTAACTCTCTCTCCACAGCAGTATGAGTCACCGTGTGTGTGTGTTCAGTGTGTGTGTGTGTGTACATGTGTGCACGGGCACCATCAACGCCCACTGTGGTGGATGCCAATCACTACTGCAGGTCTATTGTTGTGTTGGATGGCAGAGGGGGGTGAGGGAGGGGTTGCCAGGGAGGGAGGCACACTTAAGCCCCTCACCAGACCTTTATTTTTTTTTTATGTGCACATATATGTGTGTGTATGTGTGTGCGTGTGTGTATGTGCGTGTGTGTGTTAGGTGGGTCCTCGCCGACTGAAACGCTGCAGCCTCTGTCTTGGCATTTGGGAGGGAGAATGCTTTCAACAGCTGTAGCTTAGCAACAGTAGCTCGACCATGTTGCTAGGCAGCCCCTTTTTCATAAAATGCACACTCGCTCCACCTCCCCCCCGCCTCCCAAGCAGCCGCCAGCTTTAAGTCACTTCCCCCTCTCTCCCATCGCCTGTCTCGCCCTCATGATGATGATGATGATGATGCTGCTCTGGGTTCATCGGATCCAACCAGTTTAAAAGCTCCAGGCGACGTCTGTGTCTTGATGATGAGTTCACTGATATTGTGGGGTTTTTTGTTTGTTTTTAGGGTACACTGCAGGTGAATAGGGTAAAACCTTTAAATCCAGTAGCCTAAATTGTATGTTTAAATGAGGCAATATCTGATGAAATATGCGCTATTTTGCATACATTTCCAAAATCGAAATCTGAAAAACGGATAGAGCCCCTTTCAAAATTCTTGTTTTATTTTGTTGAGTCAGAAGAAAATACTGTCACCAGCCCTGAAAAATCTAATTTCGCCATGTTTTTAGGAATAAAATGTTGTATAAATCAGGCTGCGAGTGATATATCAACAATCCCCTCTGTAGAAACCTTCAGAATATAGACAGGAATGAAACTGGAAGGTTTGGTGTCTCTAAGTGCTGCTGAAGTGGAGATTTCCAGCTCAGAGTCTGAGGAAAAACTCATTTTGAGAAAACGGCCTTCATATACTTGTAGTGTAAAATTCCATAGATTGTTAATGATTGGTTGTGGATACAGAGGAAATGATACATAATTGTTCAGGAGAGAGACACCTGACATGACATGGGTCACACAACAGACACAGCACAGTATGTCACAGTAGCTGCTAACTTTTGGTGAATTTAGGAGAAATCTACCGACGAAAGAGACAAAATGAAGGAAAATAGAGACCTTAATGTGGATCTCCTAAGAAGAAATGTTAATAAGGAGGACAAATCTCATGCGTGTTTTTGCCTGCAGTGTGTTGCCTTAAATAACATAGAAGCTGTAACGTTCAATGACTGCGGTAATGTTCCTGTACACCTGGCCTGTGTCTTTGTTTGCAGAGATTAACATATCAGTTTCGTGATCTCAGATTAACTTCTCCTGTAATTTGTGTGCAGTTTAAACCGATCAGATTAGCAGCCCAGATCCCCACGGCTTCGGTGCCTGAACGCATCATGATGATGATTGGCTGAGTTGCCTCAGAGCCCCTCTGAGTTTTAATGAGTGACTCTGCCGCCCCGGTGGGAAGAAGCATATGGACCTTAATTACCAGATATGAAGATGGTGTTAGTGATGTTAGTGGTGGTGGTGGGGGCTGGGGGTGGGGGGGTCAGCCTTTTTTTAAAAAGACAAAAAAAGAAAACGGTCCACCCTCTGTTACCCTGTTAGATTGATGTGCTGTGGCGTGGCCCCCCGTATGAACACACTGGGGCCAGACCAGGAAGAAAAAAACACGCGGGAGTCCATTAATTAGAGTGAGCGCCACGGCCCCCACCGCCTCTTTGTGTCGCTCAGTCTGGAGGCCCCAACTGCCCGAGACACAGAGCGTTAGAGCCAGTGTAAACAAGATGGCTCACAGTGTTTGGGGGGGGCCTGAAGTCAGATTTCCCTAAAGTGACGCTCAGTGTTGACTCTGAATTATCATGTTACAACAGGAGCTGAATGCAAATTCTCACTTTGCAAATAGTTTCTCTGGTATTTCAGGCCACCGGTTACTTTTCAAACGCCTCACAGTGTCTTCACATCATGTGCTTTTTTGGGGGGCAATTTGGACACAGTCACCACGACTTAGCAGCGCAACAAGACACTGAGATGGTGAAACGCAACAATAATATATCATTTTTAATTTTAATTTAAATTTTATTTTAATTTTTAATAAGCATTTCCCACATTCCATGATATAAATTTATGAAAATGGTTTAGAACATGATTTGAGGACTCTCTTCCTGCCTCTCTCTGCTCTAGTCTGTTTAGTAGTTTTATTTACTGCTGACATATAGGACCAGGTTAAAAAAATATTGTTGTCATGCTATATTCCTGTGTCTTACCTGATCGTCTGCATCAGCATGTCTCTGTCTGGCCTCTCCCTACAGCAGCTCTGTCCCTGTCTGTCTGAGCTGCCTGCAGTGTCACCAGATATCATTAGTATTTTTAATTTGATCCATGAAACGTTCTGTTTTTACTGCTTATTTTTTAAGCAGCCAAGCCTATAACTACCAGCTGAATTTTAACACATTACACACAGAGACACACACGGCACACCAGGGAGAGAGAGAGAGAGGTGCACACATTATGACAGGAGTGTTCAGGATCCCTGTTTAAAAGTTTTCCCCACCAGAATCTCAAAGTCGAATCTGTATCTTCACTCTAGCTTTAAAACTGTCCTTAATCCAAAATTTATCACGGTCATTTTGACAACAACACTGCTATTTAGAGATGTAGTAGCTGACTGATACCTGCTGGTCCTGCTTAGCTAAAGGTGGACTGACTCTCTCCCTCTGTTGACATCAGAGCTCCTGCAGCCCGTCATTTCAGGTTCAGAGTCGGAGCGGAGCTTCAAACAAGTCGCACTACATGGGCGCTACCAACTCACAGTTTCCCTAACAAATGAATTAAACTATAGAATTAAATGCAAGATAAATTGGAAATAACAAGAGAGGGATGGTTTAACAGCTGGGGTTCTTAAAATGTCACATACTTTTATATATTATTGGGGGGGTATATGGTGGTTACAGCCTTGGTTGGCCCCCTACTCAGTGAACACATTCTTAAAATAAAAACATGCAAATATAAACTTGTGTATTATCGGAATAGTTAACACAATTTTACATTATATCTGTAATTGTTTACCTGTGTTAGGTTGATTTCGGTTGCTGTTGTAGCACAATTCAAATGTATTTTGCATTTGTACTTAGGTTTCTTAGTTTATTGGGTGTTTTATAGCTTAAATTTGTATTTAGGTCTGCAATTTGTTAGATATATCTGTTTCTTTTTTTTATTGTTGGAATGAATGACATATGAATGCTGCTATAATAACCATAATGAAGTGTTATTAAAGTATCTGTGTCCATCTCCGTCTGCAGGAGCCCATGAGTGGAGCTTTGTGAGAGGGCAGCCGTCGGCCCGCGGTGCTGGATGTCTGTGACAGATCCATGGGTCAGAAAGACCATGTGGAGGCAGGAGCAGGCCACATCCTCGACCTGGGGCTGGATTTGGAGTATCTCCACATAGCGGGGTCCAACCGGCAGGCTGGCGGCGCTGACGGGCCCCCTGCTATGGAGGAGCAGGGGGAAAGCTCCTGTAACCGCAGCAACGCCGACTCCCCTCCTCCGGCTGCAGCGGAGGAGGAGGAAAACCCCGCACCTGATGCAGAGCGTGAGCCGCCGCCGCCGCCGTCATCACCACCGCCGCTGCCGTCATCCAGCTCTGACGGAGGAGAAGGAGGATCGACCCACAGTAAGAACACCCACCAGCCGCTCTGTCGGACTCAGTGTGTGGACTTAGGCACCGAGGGGCTCCCGTCTGAACTCTCATTGGAGCTTGAGCGCGACGCCCAGTCCCCGCCCAGCTCGCCATGCAAGACCCCGTCGGACCCCCACCCGTCCAAACCGGAGGCCGGGGGGAAGGAGTACCAAGCCAAGCTGGACTTCGCCCTGAAGCTGGGCTACTCCGAGGAGACGGTGCGGCTGGTGCTGTCCAAGCTCGGCCCCGACACCCTCATCAACGACATCCTGGGGGAGCTGGTCAAGCTGGGCACCAAGACGGACAGCGAGCAGCCGGCCGGGTCGTCGTTGGCCTCCACCTCGTCCTCCTCATCCTCCTCTTCATCCTGCGGCTGCTCCGACGCACTGGAGGGTCAGAGGTCGGACTCGCCCTGTCCGTCAGACTCTCTGTGCGACCAGGACAACCTGCGGCCTGTCGTGGTGGACGGCAGCAACGTGGCCATGAGGTGAGGACTCACAGATCACACTGAGCCTCATTCATGTACCAAAATGTGTTCTTAAAGGCCCATTGCATATCCCTATAGTTTTAGGAGTAGGTTCGTTACCTTTAATTGCTGGTGCAAGCTATTTTTAGAACGGCGGAGCAGAGCTGCAAGCTGCTCTCAAGGCAAATGCAGAGACTGATTGCTGAAAAACTGCCCCTGACAGGAACGCCCATCAGCGTTCAGGTTTTGCACGAATTTTCCTCTAAAACAACTCTGTCTGGTATCGTTCTGTTATTATCTCATAGCATGGTGAATGTGCAGGTCACAACTTGTCCACCAGAGCGTTGTGGAGTTGTTGGAATGTGTATTTGATGAGTTTGATGAGGGAAACCAAGAAATCCCATGAGCCTCCGTAGCGTAGCTCTGAGCAGCTCGCGGCTCTGCTCCGCCGTTCTAAAAATAGCTTGCACCAACAATTAAAGGTAACGAACCTACTGGTAAAACTATAGGGATTTTGGCAATGGGCCAATTTGCCAAAATGTTGAACTATCCCTTTAAGAACGACTTTTCTGTTAATTTGCTGTTTCCCTTCTGCCCTTTTTTTTTGTTGTGTCCTGCAGTCATGGCAACAAGGAGGTGTTTTCGTGCCAGGGCATCCAGCTGGCTGTGGATTGGTTCCTTGAACGTGGCCATCATGACATCACAGTGTTTGTGCCCGCCTGGAGGAAGGAGCAGTCCCGGCCCGATGCGCCTATAACGGGTTAGAGCAACACACACACACACACAAAGTGAAGGCAGTTTCACGTGTCTTCTGACCTCACCATAACGTAAACCTCCTCGTCCATAGATCAAGAGATCCTGCGTCGCCTGGAGAAGGAGAAGATTCTCGTCTTCACTCCCTCTCGACGAGTCCAAGGCCGGCGCGTGGTTTGCTATGACGACCGCTTCATTGTCAAGCTGGCGTATGAGTCAGACGGCATCATTGTCTCCAACGACAACTACCGGGACCTGGCTAATGAGAAGCCCGAGTGGAAGAAGTTCATTGACGAGCGGCTGCTCATGTACTCCTTTGTCAACGACAAGTGAGTGGGGGAGGAGAGGGGGGAGGAGGAAGGTTCTCGGTGACGAAGCTCTCTTCATCGTTATGCTTTAACTGCTTGTGTGATCCGTCCTCTCTGTTCTTTTAGATTCATGCCCCCAGACGATCCTCTCGGGCGCCACGGCCCCAGCTTAGACAACTTCCTGAGGAAAAGACCCGTCATGCCGGAGCAGAAGAAACAGCCTTGTCCATATGGTGCGACCACACACATGCACAGATTTCACCTGAAAGCACAGCTGCATCTTAATGCATTAGAAAAGTTTATTTAAGTCAGTAATTCAATTCAAAAACTGAAACTAATACATCATATAGAAGATCCATTACACACTGAATGAAACATTTCAAGTCCTTATTACTTTAATTTCTTTATAACATTTAATGAAGACCTAAAGTTCTGTATCTGAAAACTATGTCCATCTATATGCAAAAAAAGTTTGGGCTATAGAATAACTGGTAAAAATATTTTTTAACGTATCTAAAAAAAAATGTGTTGAAATTATTTAAAGGAATTTAAAATCCTACAGATAACACTTTGTGTTTGTGTGGGTGATATAATAAATTCAATGCAATTCATTCTGGTTATCAAACAATGGAACTTAGTTTGTTTTCATTAAAAATTGACCCAAAAGCAATTACATTAATGTACATTTATTTAGCATGACCCAATCCAGAAAGAACAGCTGCTTTAACAGTCGATCACAGGAGACTAACAGAGGAAATAGGAAATGGCATATGATAAAAGATCTAAGGATTTTTATGAATCAAATGAATATCGATGTGAATCTGAAATGTATTATATTTATACCATCAAACTGAGACCTTCTGTCTCTCTGTCACAGGAAAGAAGTGCACTTACGGCCACAAGTGTAAGTACTACCACCCGGAGCGAGGCGCTCAGCCGCAGCGCGCTGTGGCCGATGAGCTGCGAGCCAGCGCCAAGACCTGTGTGACCACGAAGAACCAGGGCGACGCCGGGCTGGTGAAGAGCCACAGCGTGCCGGCCGGCAGCATCGAGGCCAAGAAAGGCGCCGCCAAGAGGCAGTCGGACCCCAGCATCCGAGCCCTGTCCTACAGCGACGCCGAGGAGAAGCTGCTGGCGAAGGGAAGGGCGGAGAGCCAGAAGAGCAGCAGCAGCAGTGGCGGCGGCGGCAGCGGGGGCGTCACCATGTCCCCGGCGCCCGGCGGCCCGCCATCCAGCCTGAGCCTCCCGCAGGACCAACAGTCCCGAGCGCCCACTCCTCACGGCCTCCTCCCGGCGCCCGGTCACGACCTCTACCCCCACTGTGAGTCGCCCGACCTGAGCTACTACTCGGTGACGCGCGCCTACTCCGGCCTGAGCCTGGCGTCCCGACGCAGCCCGGACTGCCGCTTCGCCAACGACGCCGACCTGCGTCTGGGCTCGCTGGGCTCCGCCGGCTCCGAGTGCGGCAGCGAGAGCAGCGCCAGTTGCGGCAGCAGCTGCGACTCGTATGGCGAGCGGCCGTGTCCTGGCTGCCCCTCGGACGCCTTACTGGAGGACAGCGTCCACTTTGCCAACGCCGCGCACGCCCGGATGTACCCGCACCACGCCGCTTCGTCCAGCCACGACCTGTGTGGCGGCCTCCATCCCGCCGACTACGCCAACATCCCACACGGGCACGGCTACCACATGAGTGTGACGCGTGGGCCGAGCTGCGCCCACGACCAGCCGCCACCGCCGCCGCCCGACGCCCCCTCGAAGCGCCCTCTCTACCCGTTACCCCCACACCTGCAGCACCAACCGCTCGCCGCCCGCTCCAGCTGCCCGGGCGACTACCACTCCCTGCCGCAGTCCAGCCCCCACCCGCCCGGCTCACCGCTGGGCCGCTGCCTGGCGCCGACGCGAGGCGAGAGCGTGTCGGACTCCCACCTGTACGAGCATCTCTCGGCGTCGCACCGCCACCACCGCCCCAAAGCTCTGCCCAGCTGGGACTCGTACTACAGTCGCCCGCCGCCGCCGTCATCCCGGTACGAGCCGTCGGCCTATCAGGACACACGCCAGTCATCCTGGCACGCCCCCGCCTGGTCGCAGGACGGCTACGCCCTCCACCCGTCCCCAACGCACTACCTGAACCACCCACCGCCGCCTCCTTCAGCCCACTCCTCTCACCCGCCTCACCCGTCCAGTGCTCCTCTCCCGCCCTACCCACCTCACTGCGCCCACCTCGCCCACGCCCCCCCCTCCTCCTACATGCAGCAGCACTCGGACTCGCCCGTGCACGCCGCGCACGCCTCCCACTACGGCGACGTGCGGGAGAAAGTGTACGTCAACTTGTGCAACATCTTCCCCTCGGAGCTGGTGAGCCGGGTGATGGCGAGGAGCCCCCACGTCACGGACCCCCAGCAACTCGCCGCCGCCATCCTGGCAGAGAAGGCCCAGACGGGCTACTGAGGCTGGTCGGTCGCTGGTGCATTATGGGTAAAAACAGGAGAACAGAAACACAAACAAAACCCTAACCCTGACCCGGCGGCGTTCTCCTTTTTTTCAAAGAGTTTTCACGGAACCAGCTCTCGTCACCGTGACGACCGACTCAACTCAACCAGACAAAGTGTGAAGAGATACTTGTGCGACTACATCTACTCTTTTTTTTGTATTTATTCAGAATCTTCTCATGCGTGTCCTTCACATTCAAGACTTGTGATACATCAAAATGTAAAGGCACTTTTCTTTTTCTTTTTTTTCTTTTACACCCCCAACATCCCAACTTAATGAATTGATTTCACCAGATGTGAAGGATTGTTTACACCGTCCACACTACAGATGTGCACACATCACACGCACTCTGTTTATTCCTAGATTTGAGCAAAGCAGTGTTTGAAAATCTATTTTTCTTGCACGTGCACGCCGCTCTAGATGGACGGGAGTTTCAGTCGCTCACAGAGAAGTTTTTCTGTGCGGTGGTGAATCCCGTCCTACACATGACTCCTGTTTGACCACCATGTGTGTGTGTTATGCTATTAATCTGTGTGTGTCGTGTGGGGTTTTTCGTCATGTTGGTTTGGAGAAAAAAAAAGAAGAAAAAATTCAGTGTCTGAAAGATAGTCGTCTCATTTGAGACGGCGTTGGTATTTTTGGTCAGAGTTGTAGCTGTAGAGATGGGTGACCCTGTCGTGTGTACCTTAGTTTTAGTAAGGGACATCTCTCTCTCTCTATCTATCTTTCTATCTTTCTCTAACTCTCTCTATCTCTCTCTGGCCCTTTATGTTGGGTCAACTCTGGTTTCTGCTACAGACAGAACATCTGGACATCGGTATATAATAAACAGACCGTGTATGTATGTACAGTATTGTAAATATATTTAACAGATTCCCCGTGCTGTGCTTTTGGTGAACAGCGTCTCCCTTTGTCTGTAGCAGATCCCAGCTGAATCCATGCTAGACAGAGAAAAACCTTGTTTGATACAAATTGTATCATTAACTAAGTCGCTGATGTTATATACAGTACATGGACTCGTTGATCCGTATTTATCAAAACACTCTTGATGTATTGCTTTCACGCACAACACTTGTTCCAACTTTTAATCTCGTGGAAATAGCTTTGAGACAATGACTTCAAATATGTTAGGGGAAAACAGAAGGAGTTGTCGACCTACTATGTTTAGGTGTCGCGACTTCTTTGTCTTTGCTTTTGGGTTTTTGAAGCTGGCTTATTTTCTACAAGAGCTCCAGTAAAAAGCACGCCTGAAGTATGTTTTGGTCGACGAAAGGGAATGAATCTGTTTCCAGGCGTTGGTTTAGGTTGGGGTTGGTTCATCTTGAAACTTCTTTTAGCCTCTTTATAAAGACAGGAAGTGGATTATTAAACTCTATGCGGGGGACTGATTTCTGATCATTAATCATCTCTGATGACCCCAACCATGTATAATAAGTAAAATGTTATACATCTATCTTCATCTTGGGTCGGTCTCATATCCCTTGGTGGCTGTTTTGAATGGATCCAGCTGTTTCTGTTTGGCTACCTCAGCACTTATTAAGATACAGTAATACTTCTCCCTATGTAATGTTCCCCAGTATTATTCACCCCAGACTGTGGTTAAGTGTGTGATTGATTGATTAATTAATTAAACAACAACCAGGTAGAGCCCACAAACGCTGGAAAGCAAGTTCAAAACGGCCGCCAAGGGATTAAAAGTCTCCACAGTGAGCTCACCATCCAGTTTCATTACAAGCCAGCTACGTAATAGCCCACTGGTTTCTTTCCTGTCTGACGTGTCACATTGTACAAATAAGAAAATAACCTGTACAATAGCACGTGCTGTTGATGAGAGAGAACCTCTGTGTGTACTGAAGAAGCGCCTTCTCTCCGGCCTCCTGGCACCGTGTGTCAGTGTGGCGCCCGAGCGTGGGCCCAAAGTAATGCCTCTACATGGCATTGTGCTTATGACACATCCAATACTCTGAACTATGTTCAGCTAACTCTTATGCATGTTTTGATTTGTTTTGGTTTCTGCATGTATCCTTGTGTTTATTTTGTGTACAAAGCTGTGTTTCCGTCCACCGGACTTTTGTCTGGCCGTTACTGTGACACGCTGCTAGCTGTCAGGATGCTTCTAGATTTAAAATCCAGCTTGTTTTTTCTGCTCATTAAGCTTTTTGTCTTGTATATGCATTAGTACTGGTTTCAGTAAAGCATCCCTCTTTAACAATACAGTTGAAGTCAAGTGGTAATGCTTGATGTTTATTCCAAAGGATGAGGAAGCATGTTTTGGAAAGCATCTGGCTCCAGTGTTGTTTTAAAAGTGCATAATTGAAACGTATATGATATTATGATAAATGGACATCACTGCTGTAGATATTAGGCCACTTGAGTCTCTGTGGTCGTTCATATGTATTAAATCTGACTGAACTGGATTTCATGTTGATTCTGATCCTGATTGAAACGGTGAAGGTGACATTTAATATCAATAATAGTGTGTTAACCGTGTGATGTTTTTTCTGTTTTGTTTTTCAAATTAAAACTCAATTTTAAAACCACTGTAGTTTTAATTAGAAACTAAATTCTCCATATTAAATCATATTACAAAGCTGATTTCAGTGACTAGTAAACCCTGCTGCCATACACATTAGTAAGTAAGTAAGTGAGTATTAAGTCATACTCATCCTAACAACAGTTTAGCTACAAATTACTTTTGTGTGAATGTTGTTTTATCCAGAAACATTGAGGTGGCTCACTCCTGGTCCAGCTGGTGGTTTGGTGCCATCTGGTGGTTAAAGCATATAATTACATCAGGTTAGTTTTAAACGACCGATGTAATAGGTCCCTCTTTTTGAAAAAAGGTCCTATGTTTCCTGATTTTCCCAAAAAGAGTCCTATGTTCCCCAGTCGCAATACATACTGGGGAACAAAGGACCCTTTCTCTGAAAAAGGGTCCTATGTTCCCCAACGTTGCTGGCCGATGGACTCTCTCTACTTATGTGGACTCTATCTATCTGGCCTGTTTAGCCTTTCTTTATTGCCTAAACCCAACCAATGGGACAACTACACTTCTCACTCAGTCACTATTCAACATCTCATTCAGAAATAGACAAAAATCTGCAAAGTCACAACTCCACTTCCAGGTATGGGTACAAAGATGACATGTTCCCCGGGTCCTCTGGGGGAAAAGTGGTCCCATACAAAGTGCAACATCTGTGTGATGGAGTCCAAGGTGGTGCAAGAGGTGGGGGAGCTGATGTTGCAGGTGGTGGTGGTGGTGTAGTAGTCATTTAAATATTGAGTGTTTGTGTTGTTTTTCAGCATCACTGTGAAAATGAAGCAGTCTCTTGTGACAGTCCCCGTGAGGACAAGCAGATCTGATGGAGTCTTCAGGACCTCTACCTGTACATACTATCTATTGGAGTTGAAGGTATCTACTTACTATCACTATCTTCCATCTCTAACTATAGTGCGGGGGAGAGACTCCCGCACTAATCCTGGCGTCCTGACTCCTCCCTCCTATGTATTATTACCACATGGTCGGTCTTGAACTCTCAACCTTCAACTCCAACACCAGTGGTGTAAACCTCTCAACCTCTCAACTACCCAGCCGAGCTGTCTTCTTCACTGGCTCTGGTGAGTTCCACATTGAAAGGAAAGCCACCAGAGAAAAGCAAAGTCCCAATACCGGGTCTTGAACCAACAACCTTTAACGCCACAGTCAGGAGTTTATCCTGTAGGCCACCACAGGATCTGGAGGTTGAGGATGTGGGAACTGACTCGTACAGTACAGTGCTCAGCACAGCAGCAGAAAGCAAACACAGCAAAGGTGACAAACAGTAGAAATTCCCAGCTGAGCCTTTCAGGTTGAATGGTGGTCTAGTGGATAAGTTCCTGTCTTTGGACTGGTTGGAGGTTGGAGGTTGAAATCTGACTCCAACCAAACCAACTCCTAATGCAGCGTGATTGTCCTATATATCACTTATTCATCTCATGCGTCAAAGTCATTTCAGTTCATGTTTATTTGCCGAGGAGTATGGAGGACAATGCACATTAATGAACAATTTAACTCTGTGGTGTCATGCAAGTATTCCGGATTTTTAACTGTTGACCTTTACCGAACAGCTTCCGTCAGCAGATTTGCCACAAAAGATTATTATGTGTCATGAGTAAGCACTCTGTACCACATAAAAGAAAGAAAGTAAAAAAAAAAATCTAATATTCGCAAACTCACTTTGAGCAGGACTCAATCCCACATCAGCAATATAAAATGTCTTCTGTCCACCTCTGTGAACCACTGAGACTCACTGACTCACTGATGCCAGTGTTTTCCTTGCGTATTAGTAGATTGCATCAGCATCCAGGTAACATCTGGGCTTTCCCAAGAAACAGACAAATTTAATGTCTTCCCACTGAACACCCACCAAAATGTTCACCCTTGGTTCTCAGGGGTCCTGGAAAAACTGCATTGAATTGAACTGAGTTTACAAATGAATTTAGACTCAGAAGTTAGCTGTGGTGTGCTGGCGTGCTTTTTTTTTTTTCACCTGAAAGTGTCATAACTGTGTTAGTTTCTTTTTCTCCCCTCTTCAAACGAACTGCCCGACACTTGGGCAGCCACACATATGTCACTTTAAAACCAGTTTGAAATCTGTTTGGCACACTCAAGTGTTCAGTAAACATTGCCACATCACACACTGGGTCATTGCACTCGTGGTCACTCATTCAGGCCTCAGCTACATCTGCAACACTCATTTTCAACAAACACACACTGAGCTCAACCGCTGTAATTTTAAATCTCCCCGTTCTCTTATTCTAAAGCTCCACTTCAACCCTTGAAGTTTTGACAGTGAGTGCATTGCAAAAGCACATTCACAGATACATATTCACACCAATTTATGATGATTTGATATCTAGTTTTTCTGCATTAGGTTGCTATATCTATATGCTAGATTTACATATGGTACTGTACTGATACCTAAGGAATCAAAAGGTCACAAACTCCAGGAGAGAGTGGAAACTTGAGAGGAGGAGGCGTTTTCTATCACAGGATGTTTTCCTCCAAGAGAGGGTGTGTGAGGCTCAGTCACTGCAGCACCGTGGGAGTTATTCAATCACACAAGGGGAGGATATGATGCGTAACAGTCAGAGAGACGCATGCATGGAACCAGGCCTGATGGTATCGGAGTAACGGATCAAGTTCCTCTCCGGCACACGCTCTGTGCAGTACTGTTCGCTGGAGGAGCTTCAAGCTGTAGGTGATGAGGTGGGGCCTGGTGGACATTATCGTGCTGGAGGCGAGTTCACGCTCACAGTGCCGAAGATCAAGATGACGGTTTGCTGGATGTTCATCGTCCTCCTCGGCTGCAAGTTCTTGCATACGGCTCAGTCTCAGACCACATGTGCCTGCAGTGGTAAGTTACACACTTTCCAAAAGTCACAGTAATTTGTACTTCTAAGGAAAAATGTCCACTAGAATTAAGTAATTGTAAAAATCTCTATCATCATCATCATCAGCATCATAGTCATCTCTATCACACAAAGCAAAGTGTTTCACTGTGCATTTACGGTTACAGTTGAACTCTTTGGTTTCCTTTGTAAACACTGAGGTTAGCACCCTCCATCTTTGCATCTCTGCATTTAGAGTGATAAATCGCAGCAAAGGTGTCTCACTGGATAAATAATGGCAAATAAAATGTAGAAAAAGTAGTGCTTAGAGTAGATTAATTTATAGTTTAAGGTGGATATATTCTCACTTCTTGACCCCTCTGACCTGCTGTGACCCCTGATGCTGGTGGCTGAATACATGTATTTGTATGTTGTTGTTTTTTTTTTAGCAGCATCCGAATTGGAATCAATATTGACATCAAAAAATATCAAATGACTTTTTTGTACAACTTTAGGGTAAATACAGTGAAACTGTCATTTCAACTAATATGCATATAGCACCCAGCATTATATCACCCTAACCACAAACCCGAGGCCTCAGTCTCGAGTCAGTCAGTCAGTGGCTGACTCAAGAATACCACTCACATGTCAAATGCCTGTTTTTTTTCTCAGTTGAAATGTGAAAATGGTTAAATGTGCTTAGCTTGTTATTGAACAAAAATCTGAGCGGGGGAGCGAGTTTCTGCGAAGTGATGAGTCTTCAGGCCTGAATTTCAGTCAGAGGAATTAAAGAGAAATAAATCAATCTTTACAGGAACACAGAGAAAAAGAACAACAACAAAAAAAACACTTCCTTTGCAAAGGTGTTGCAAATCCTGACTTGGTGTACTGCAAAAAAAAACACAATGCAGTGCTACCGTCTTCTCTTCGCTCAGCTTTTTTTCCCCCCCTCCAATTTCAAAGTTGTATTTTCAAGTTCTATTTGCAGTATTTCCAGAATCTGGGATCTGCGTTTGTCATTAGAAATCAAAATGAATTTGCACCCTGATTAATAATCACTTTCTCTCTCCAGAGCAGCAGAAGACTGTCTGTGCCCCTGTGTCTGTGCCCTGCCCACACATAGAACCAGAAAAAAATGGAGTCCAGCAGAAGCTGACAATCAAACTTCAAAAGAACAAAAATGACATTTTTACAATTAACTGCGAGCGAGAAAAAGGTATAGACAATTGTAAGGCGCCAGACAGCATGGGAGGTGTGAGATATGAGGACAAAAACAATACATTCTTCATCACTGAGTTAGCTGGCAGCGGAATCTACTCCTGTGTAATTGAAAAGATGTTTCCTCCTGCCTATGGTGTCTACCCCGGTACATCTCAGTTCCTGGCTCTTGAAGAAGAAGGTAAATGTTTCTAAATTGCACACATACTGTATGTAAGTCTGTGTGCACAAGTCCTTTAACACCTTGTATGTTTCTTCCAGGACGCATTTGCAAGAGTAACTGCACTATCCTTTGTGACAGTCACAATCCAAGCCATGGATTTGTCTGGATTTGGATTGTGGCGGTGGTTTTACTCGTTGTCTACAGCGTAATTGTCAGCATCATCGCTGTGAACAACTGGGTGAGATATTCCTCATGTTCCTAATGTAAACTCAAGGCACTTGAATGCATCCTATCGCACAGGCACACCCTTATGTTGCTGTTTGTGTGTCACCCAGGTCAAGCTGAGGAAGACGGACTCCCAGAGTGATTACATGAACACCAAGCCCAGAGCGACGAGGGAGCGCAGGAAGAAAAAGAAAGGCGTTCAGACCCCGATGCCACGATACTTCTGACGTCTCATGCTTCGTCTGGCCGTTTGCACACTCATACCCACTAACTCTGACATTACGCCCGTGCAGGAGCTCACTGCGGAGGGTTACTGTAAGCAGGAACTTGTGAGAATTTGTTGAAAGTCCATGTAGTTGTTGTCTTTTTTTGTCTACACAGCAAAAGTAGCAGTTTCCTTCACGGCTGTGGTTGTATTAAACAATGAAAAAAAAACAACAACTGACTGACTTTGGTTTTGCTTGCTTCCTGTTTCACTACCTTATGGTCGTTACATATCTTACACACACACACACACACACACACCTCTATTTGGAACCCCTATGGTTGTGGTTGAGAGATGGTGTAAGAATGAGGGGATTTTCTTCCTTTACCACAAATGGTTCACTCAGCTGGTGGATCTTTGTGGTTCAGAGGTCACTATTAGAAAAACACACACACACAAAACCAAGCTGAAACCATGGTGTCAAAAAAAAAACTGCTATTACATCATGTTTCATTTTCCACTTTGCAGGCTGTTAATTTCTGCAAAAATGCTGCTGAGGTTGATGAGAACAAGATACAAGACAAGGAGAGGCACAGACACTTCAAACAATAACAACCTGCACCACTTCCTGTCTTCCTGTCTGTCTTCTACTGTTTTTCCCTCCTCATTCGCGCTGCAAGATGTGTGGCTGCTGCTTCAAAGGGACTCCACCTTTACCTTGCTCACCTTGCACTTTTCTGTGCAGCTACTGCAGCGCGCACGCCGTTTTTTTATTGCTTTCATTTAGATGCACGGTTTCACTCATCTACTACCGCAGGCGTCAGCAGGATTAACATATTGTTTCTGTTAGCTTTCTCGAGGCCGTTTTAGGGCAGATGATTAGAAACAGGCGCCTTTTATCATAAAAGAAGCTTTTCCTTCCCCCTTCTAGTGAAGAGTGACTCTTTTACTGGGGAAATGAGTTCACACGCTAACAAAAACCATAATTGCACTAAAGACAACAAAGTATACAGTGTTTTTTAAATCTTGTGAAAACACTTCATTCAATTCTTTTGATAGTTTGAAAAATCTACAATAAGAAAATCTGCATTATAAATGAGAGACTAGGGAGCAAAACAGTCACAAAATACCCAAAACGAATTTCCACAGATGTGGATATCAACTGGTTTTAAATTCAATCTTCTACGCAGCACACTGGTTTTATACACTTAATTTAATTTATTTGAAATATCACTCATCATCATTATTATTATTTTACAAGGCAATAAAATGTTAAAATTCATTGCGACTGAACCCATTTAACTCTGACATCTGTCTTCAAGATTGCAGCTGATCCGTTTCAGATTGTGTGTCTGATGTGTGTTGTTCTGGAAAGATCTGTCCCCCGAGGAGCTCCGTCCTCTTTTCCTCAGAGACAGACTGCAGCTCCCGCTCCATCACCTGAAGAACAGGATCAGGACCGCGTCAGTCTCACACTATCACTGAGATGATTACTGAGTAAGCAATTTATAAAATAAAGAAAAAAAGGAGTAAACTTTTCTCACGGAGGAATGCTATTTTTTACAAAATACAGTACATATGGTGCGTGGTTCATTCCAGATGATATTTTGGACACTGAAGTGCTAACACTCATATCTGAAAGGAACATGTGGCTGAGGGCAGGTCTGTGGTTATACAGCTGTAAATTTTGACTTCCTACCAGATGTGAGAATTTTACATGAAAACAGCGTCAGCAATTATTGGCTCTTTCCATCAAGTCTTACCAGGACGGGGCGATATCCCAGCATCTTCAGATGGCGAATCTTGACCGCCAAGGAACCGCGGGGGTTGGACGTACCGTAGCAGAAACCAGAGAGTGGTGGGCAAATAACAGCAGTTCTAGGAGACAAAGAAAAAGCGATTGACAGTTGGAGAAAAAAGGTCAAAATTTGAATTCAGGTACTGGCATGACAGGACGAAAGTGTTTTGGTTAATGAAACCTGAAAAACGTCTTTGTCTCCTCTGAGACAGCTCTCTGTTTGGAGCCTTCTTTGACCTCTACACTTTATTACAGATCTCTAATTAAACTTTTCAAATTTTAGTTAGTTTAGTTTGTTAGTTTTATAAGGGACAGTGTGCAATTACATTAATCATTTAAAGGAAAAAAAAGAAAAGATGGTTGCACCAGATTTAGCTCCCAGCTAATTTCCATCTGTAGTCCCTAGATTTTAATTCAATCACTGTTACTGTTTTCTATATGAATTCATCTTTTAAAATATGTTCAGATTCAAAGGTTTATGCATCCTGACTGAAGATCAGAACAATTCAAACAAAATACAGACAACAAATGACACACTGCTAACATTACTCACATATCTTCAGAACCATGGGGTGAAATGTTTTATTCAGGTTTTAGCAACAGGCCATTAGAAATCTTTTTTTTAAACAATGGCTAACAGATCTGAAAGCAGAACTAACACAGTCCAAATTTTAAAAAAAAATTGTGCGATTGTGTGTGACTTTCGTCTTGTTTCTGGTTTGTTTCTGCCAATATGTGGATATGTGTGGATTAAACTGTACTAAGCTCTGCTTTATGTTTAATATTGTACATTTTCTTTTTCACTTGACTTTCAAAATTATTTTCCGAGACGCTTCCTGTGCAGAGTTCAGCTAGAAAATATGAAACAATAAGACAACACAATGAAGACGGCTTGTGTGCAATCAAAGTGCACATCGAAATGGGAAAAACAGTCAATGGAAAGTTCTATCTATATCTACAACTGTTGCAAAGGTTGCTGTTGGACTTTTTAAATCTAGACTGTCTTTATAGTAAAGTTATTTTTTTAACAATGAATTTCTTCAGTTGTTTAAAACCATGTTGCACAATGTGGCAGTAAATATACAGTACACTGTCAGACCAGCGCTTCATGCCCTAATGAGCTCATTATGTAACCGTCTTGGTTTGAAATCTTGCCATGCTATCTGCGCTTTGTTGCATATTGTCCACTTTTGGAATCAGATATTTTTTATATTTCTGATCACTGCATGCGTCACTGCCCGACATTTGCCAGAACAAAACCCCCGTAACATCCGCTCCTGCTGCTGTCACAGCAATTGGACGTCACCAAACATGACATGAGCGTTTAAATATGTGTGGGAAAAAAAAAAAGTCTAAAATACCATTGCAGATTTTCTGAAAGATTGAGTCTGGTGCTGTCGACAGAAAAGCTGACACCGGGCGGTATCTTACCTTTGACTGCTCTCTGCTGGCGACATCGCTCCTCCCTCACAGCCGCTGGCTTCAGTCACAGAGGTTTGGATTGGCAGAGGTTTGGTTATCACACCATCTGAGAGGCAACACACAAAACTTGCTTGCATCACAGTTTCACAACTAGGTGAAATTGTTTTCTCACGCAATTTAGTTAAGCAAAAAGATGCATAGATTGTGTAACAGAGAACTCATCTCACCAAAATGATAACGCTACTGTATTTCTCATCTTTACCTATTAGGTAGTAATTCTCCACCATCACCATTTCCTGTAGCATTGTGTCTGCCTGGTCCCTCACCACGCTCTGCAGGCTCTCCGAGAGCCACTGGCTGGCTGATGGAGTGTAGGGTGTGCCGCCGCCCAGGACAGATGTGGGGACAGTCAGAGGACGAGGGAGGGCAGGACGGTCGAGACGGAGGCACATGTCCACTGTCTGAAACATCCTCTGCTGTTGCTGGAGAAACTTTGCCGCTGAGGAGAAACAGAAGAAACTGAGCTGGGTGGAATTTAAAAGTCCAAGTGCGAAGGAAATAAAGACTGAGTTCAGTGTCTTACGTGTATTGCTAAACTGCTCTATCGTACTACTCTGCAGTAGCTGCTCCAGCGGCGCAGAGGGGAAGTGTCCCAGTAGACACAGGCAGTAGACAGACTTTAAAAGGTTAAATCCAGGTATATTTGGAAGATACGAGTCCAGAACCTGGCTGAGACTATCCAGGAACCTGGAGGAGAAAGACCAAACCAACACAGACGTCAAATCTTGAAAAAAAAAAGTCACAAAAGCAACTTTTAAAAAAGCGGCAAGTTGACCTACTGTTGTCTGTGGTGCTGCAGATCGTAGTTAAGAAAAGAATACACCTTCAGGACGCAAAGGAGGTCTTTAAGTGTCAGGGCATCTGGGTTGGTGATCACCTTCTTGGCATAAGCCTCCATTAAAGGCTCAGGACAGAAGACAAGGCTCTCAAACACAGACAAGAAGAGGAGCACCTGGTAAAACCAACAAAAACAACAAAGATGTTTAACACCTGAAGTCTTACAAATACATTAAGGATGAAAAACGTAATTTCACAAACACAGGTTTGCCGCAGCACCTGTTTGTTGGACCATATGTCGACCATGGAGGAGACATAGTCTGAAACGGCAGTGAGCAGCTCTAAGTCTCTGTGGCGCAGCTCCCGACATGAGTGCAGCACGGACAACAATCTGCTCCAGGGGATTGCATCAAGGTTTTCTACCAGAGAAGAAAGAAGTGGAAGATTTTAAAATAACAAGTTCATAACAATTCATATATCCCATTTATTTTGCTTCTAAATGATTGAACAGTTTTGTTCTCTTTATGGAAAATAACTCACCCACGATCTTCTTACTGCAGACATCCAGCAGTGGTTTGGAGTGAAATCCCATTTTGGCCATTGTTGAGATCATGTGCTGCGTGTTGGGAAGGCTGAACTGGTCTGCCATTGATAAAGCCTTACTCTGGATAATACATACAGAAAACATTAATTGTCAAAATGGAACTGATTCAAATACAGGTAGAAAGGTAAAAACAAGATAAACATAATCTGACCTCTAGTTTCCGTTTGAGGCTCAGCGGGGCGTCCTTCCCCAGCATACGCATCATAGTCTGGACAGACATAACTCTCTTGATCCCTGGAAGTCGGACCTCAACTACCAGCCTGAGACAAAGATATAATAGGAAATGTTATTGAATCTCAAACAGAAGCAGTCGATTTAGAATTAGATTTACATCTCTGGGGTGCTTATATTCTTGTCTGAGCTATGTGAACTATGAGACAAGCTGTACCTCATGCCGTCCTTAAGTGCATTGACATTGGGGCTGGGCTCCATGTGTTCCAGGCAAGAGGAAAGGATGGACAAGCTCTTCTCATCAAATTCATTCAGTTTCTCCTGTTAAGAGGAAAATAACACATATGAGTGAAAATACATAAATATTGCCACTGAGAAAACATCTTTCGCTGACTGACAATCTTTGATGGCCTACCTGGCAGGTTCGGAGGAAAGTCTGGATCACTCGGCTGCGTTGAGGCACATTCAGATTGACCATGCTCAGGAGAGAGTGAGCCAGGTCGTTACTGTGCATCTGACTCACGCTCTTCATGGCCAACTGGAGGAGCATGTCGAATCCGGGGTGCTCGAACATCAGCCGCAGCTCGTAGCACCGCTGATCATCCGTCATCTTCTTCATGGTGGACCACATGTGGGTGAGACAGTTGCTGATCTGTCGAGTCGTGGGCGCGTATTGACAGGTGAGGTCCAACACGTCTGATGGAGAATTGCAGCACTGCAGTTTGTTCATGAAGGGGGAACCCTGCCACGTATGTCCTTGGGGAGTCTCAGCAGGAAGTGACGGATCAGAAAGTGATGGACAGAGCGCCTCCTTCTCCTCCAAATCCTCAGTGTGGGTACGACCTTGTGAGTAAAACCTCACTGAACTGACCAGACTCTTGGCTCCTAGGCATGGCTGAGTTTGCTTCATGCCAAAAGTGTGTGCCAACTGAGATGGGAAACGCATGTCTTTGATTGATGCTGTCACCAGGAAGCTGTGTTGCCTCCATGGAGACCTGCGGCTGCAGAAGCGCAGGGCCCATCTCATGACCTCTTCTGTCACCCACACAGACATCATTCAGAGCGTCCTTGTTCTTTTATTTATCTCAGCTGCGTCCCTGTTGGAGCAAGTAGTTTGTTATTCATCCATCAAAAAGCCACAAAGTCTTCTGATCATTTTGAGTCAAACGACTGCAGCTGTCATTTGTCAGCCTACATGCACGAAGATTGAATTTACTCGAGTGGAAACAAAAAGCAGCCCCAGCTTATTCAAATCTTACGACAGATGTTATGAGACATTTAGATAAAATAAAAACAAAAAAATCAGGAAAGAAAGTCCTATAGAGTCTGGCAGCCGTTTATTGTTTATTTTAACAGCATCAACATAGTCTGATGGCAGTTTAGTTTAGTTTAGCTCTTAACCATCAATATAAGGAAAGAAATGAGCTTTTTCTTCGTAGGGTTTCCTTTTGTTGTTGTATATTTCTTTCTTTCTTCTTACTCCCTTGTGACCTGTTTATGTTTATTTTGAGAAACATAATACAAGTGAACTATAATGAGCCTTAGGCCCTATGTGTAAACGTGTACGTGAAAAAGTGTGTGATGTCTGCATTACTATCTGTCGTGCATTATGTTCAAAATTAGGAAAATCAATAAAGAGAGCTGAAAAAAGATTTCTCAGTTTCTATTTATAACTTTCTGTTTCCACTGGACATTCTTGGCCACACCCACAGTTGCACCATGTAAAACCAGTCCATATGTAAATCGTTAGCACACATAATAACTTTTCAGTTTAGCAGGACTGTTGCTACATTGTCAACCATAGATCTATGATTGTCAACAAGGTCAACAGACTGGCTCCTCCAACCAGTTAGCCTCTTTAGCTAAGGTTAGCTAAGTGATGCCACCTACCTTATCGCTCTAACGTACACACAGGTGTCCCACAGTCCCACATGGCGCCGGCTGCATCGGTATAATTTAAAATAAATATGATTTAGAGATGAAAACAGGAGCTACATCACAGTAAACACAGTCCTGTCCGGTGACTTGCTGCTCACACGCTTCATGGTGCTGTGTGCGCTGCCATATTTGTTCCCCCTGTGAACATAGCAAGCCAGGGCAGGCTGTGGAAAAAAAAACCCCGTAATAATCGTATTTGTAAAGGTAAAATATCTAGCTACACTGCATCTTTCTTGTTAATAAAATTTATTGATATCAAAGCCAACATTTTCATACGTTTTCATAATACATTTTTATTTATTTATGTTTTTGTGTTTTTTAGTCGGACTCATTAAAGCGCAACACCCACAGTTTCCTAGCAACCGACGCTACCGGGATAGAATGGCAAAATTTGTGCTTGCTGGTAAAGTTTCACTTTAGCTTTGTGTTTTTTAACTGTATAAAATAATAGTTACATTTCTTATTATGCATTTTCAACATCTACAGGTAAAACCGACTGTCCTTATTTTGTCAAAGCGGAACTTTTGGCAGACGGTCTCGAACGATCTCTGCCAAACTTCAGGATCCATAAGATCTCCATCCTCCCAGATGACTGGAAGGTGATGTTTCTCTGTTATAAACAATGAATGTTTTCCTTTGTGATACTTATTTACGTGCATCGACGTGATATTTGAACAGGAATGGTTGGAAGCCACCTGCAAAAGAAATGGCTGGAAACATGAGATGTCCCCTTTGGTTTGGAGGGAGCTGGTAGACCAAGGGGGCAAAGGGATGCTCTTAGGGGGCTTCAGTGACTTCATGGAGCATTGTCAGGTAAGCATAGGTTAGGTTTTCTTAATCCACATCATCACATTTAAGTTCATACTTCTGGTTTATGTCATCACTGGCTGTGCAGGATTACTACAACATGACATCAGACATGCCATCAGATATGATGCTGAGTATTGCAGCAGAAAATCTAGAGACCAAGAGGAATCTCATTGTGGAAGAGCAGTACCATGCCAGTCTCATCAGACCACTTCACATATGGATCAGCAGGTGGGTTAGTCTGAAACTAAAACACTCAAACACTCAAAATGAATGATAAAGAGATCAGAAGTGAGCAGAAAGCTGACAGATGGTGTGTACATTTCCCACATTTCTTTTGACAGTGCTCTCAGCCCCACCTGCCACTTCTTAATCCCCAATCTGCTTTCTGCTGAAGTGTTCCCCCACGTTACTCTAATCAGCCTCCACCTACTCGACCTGGATGGTGATAAATATGGATTGCAGGAACTGAGGATGGAGACAGAGGACCTGAGACTCCCTCTGCTCCATCAAGTATGAGCCTTTCTTTTTTCAATACCTTACATTTTTAAAATCACATCAGAAGGAAAATAAAACCACCTATTTATTCACAGGTGACTATTCACACAGATCTGGAGGAAGCGTTTCGAGAAGCGGATGTCATTTTCCTGCTGGACGAGTGGGAATCTGATGACGGCGATGAGGAAGAGAAGAAGAAGAGGACACTGAAGGAAGTCTCAGACCGCTACAGAGAGTACGGAAAACTGATCGACACAGGGGCCAAGAAGGAGGTGAAGGTGATCGTATCTGGTGACTCGTTTGTGAACCTGAGATGTTCACTTCTTGTGGACAGCGCCCGGTCAATTGACAGCAGCCAGTTTGTCACCATGGCAACTCAACTGGAGAATGAAGCCAGGACCATAATCGCAAAGAAGCTGGGCGTTCAGGCCTCAGGTAGCATCTCTAAATCATACGTCCATAACACTTTGGCACATTTAATGCAAGACTAATACCTTCTCCCTTTCTACTAGATATCACAGATGTCATCGTGTGGGGAAACATCAGTGGTAGTTTCTATGTTGACATGCAGAGGGCAAAGGTTTTCAACTATGATGGGGCAATCAAGGGACCAGCTTTCTTTTCTCAATCTCTCCTGAATGTTTTCCATGAAAGGTTTGTTCAAGCTTCCAAAATACCTTGTAAGAATTAAATATCTAACAGTGCGGTGGTGTAAACTTTGTCTATACACTTTACTGTATTAGTAATCTCCACCTAACTTGCCCTAGCAAGCTGAACAAACAGAATATGATAAGGTCTGGGCGTCTGGCACACATGTATGATCAAGTTACAACACTCCCAAACCATACCCAGCTGCGGCTTCAGTCCATGCCAGTGTCGACTGCACAACATCATCTGGCCCAGAAATCCGCCTGCTCTGAAAACAGTCTGTGCTTCGCTACGACGAAAAATCCAGTAAATCTTTCTTCTTCCCTCCAGGAAATGGTTGGAGACAGACTTTCAAGACCTGGTACGTTGTCAGCGTGCAGCCGTGGCTTCAAAAACCTGCCGAGCAGCTGCCATGTCGGCCGCTAACGGGATCCTCACCATCCTAAAGGCTTGGAATGGCACTTGCAGTCCAGATAAGATGTTCTCTCTGGGTGTACTATGCCCAGGTAGAAATACAGCAATTCTCACTGTGTGGAGAAAACACCTCTCTCTTTAAATCCATGCACTAGGGATTGTTTTTGAATATTTTCAGGCTGCTACAATCTCCCTGATGACATCATCCTCTCAGTTCCAGTCACCTTCACAGAGGGTAAATGGTCTGTGCTGTTTGATGTGACTGTTGGCGATGAGTTGAAGGAGAGACTTCAGCTTTCTGCTAGAGAACTCAGGCAGGTATGTCACGTTACAAAAACACAGAGGGATGTTGTACAACACACAAATGCTTTTAAAGTTACTCACAGTTGTTTTTCTTCTCCAGGAAAAAGAACTTGCGTTATGAGCAAAGACGCCTGATACAACACGGGCTAGATAACCAAAAGGAAACAATCCAGATGAATTTTGTTTCAGTTTGTTCTTTTATTCTCTTTAGTTTCACATGTGGAGTCGCAGTTTTGTTTTACCAGTTTAATGCTGACAATAAATCTTTTTTTTTCCAGCGTTGTGAAACTCATTCATAGCTGTTATATTTTTAGATGTAAAAGATCAAACTGAGTACTTTATGGAAAAAGGAGAAATTAGAAAATATATTCCTTTTTTTTAAAATTGTACAATTCGATAAGTGCCTTTTTTTATATAGTTCGAGAAGCCATATTTTAAGCGTAAAACACACTACAACCATACACAAACTAGTCTGTTAATATCCTCTTAATCTGATGTTATTACCTCCCAGCCGTTTAACGTTGGGTTTTCTTTTACAAATGAGGACATGTCAAAACTTGTCTTCCCCTTGTTGATAATTAAATATCAAACCGACTGAACACCACGGGATCTTTTTTCACCGGAAACATTCAAGTTGACTTTTTTTTCCTCACAAATTGTGCAGTACGTTGTCAGTTGACAAGGAGAACTTGAACAGTGTTTTTTTTTGTTTTTTTTGTTTGGGTTTTTTGTTTTTTTTACATGCAGAATATACACGTTTCTTTTCAGCATTTCTACACTATACACAAGGAGGCATTGACTGAAAAAAAGGAAAGGTTAGTACAAATACAATGCACTACGACGAGTCGGGAAATGGACACATAGTCTGTTATATTCAATTTGTACAACCCACCCCTGAGATTTGGATGCTGAGTGGTTTACAAAAGCAAAAAAAGGCCTCTTCATATAGCCAATTATAATGCTAGATTTCTTTTTGTCATTTCCCCAGCAGCGGCCAGATACATAGGGAATTATTAAAGAATTACTTCTTTTCAATAACAGGAAAAAAAAAGAAAAATGCTCTGGTAAAATTAACATTCTTTTGAAAACTGACCTCAAATATTGATAATGGTAAATACATGCGTGATTCATGGCATGCATGGACTTATCGTGGCACAAAGGAGGTTATTTGGTAAAAATACATATCCCAGTGATGACTATACATGTACAAACAGTCGGGTATAGACGGGCCTATCTAACAAGAAGCCTGTGTTTTTCGATAAAGTCGTAGATCAAGAGTAAGTTCAATTACATGTGGACCGATTACAATATGGATGTATGAAATGAATGTATTCACACACAAATAAAATCGAGGCGTAAATCACAAAGAGGAAATCCAGGGACAATTCTTTTGTCTTGCCACATCAAAGTCACTTATGTGTAGGGGTAAAGATTCACTACTTGTCAACATCCAACAATGTCAAAGATTAAGTTTCCATTCACAGGCAACAAGTGAAAGACTGAATGTGTCTGTCAGAACTGTAGAGACCTGGGCATACGGATAAAGTGAAGGACAGTCCTATTGTTTTACTATTTTAAGTCCAACTGGGAATATGCAACTACGTAATATACCTGGTGCCTTCATTAAAACGCTTCTGATACAATCATTATGGGCAACTGAAAGGATAAACTTGACTTTCAAACTCCCTCTCAGCTCGATGATAAAGTTTCTTCAACTGAAAATTAAATTAAATAATTTATAGTATATATTAATAGCAACAGAATCCCAACATTTTCAACTCTTTCATCACCATCTAGATAAACATCTACTTCTGGACGGAAACAAGGTGCAAGGGCTCAGCTCTAAGCCAAGGTAGAAAACAAAGGCATCATTGTTGACAGACCCGAGCTTGAACACAGTGAGATATTTGCTTCCTGAATTATAAAGCAAATCTCAAAGCATGATAAACCATCAAAACCACAGAGCCCTGATATAAAACATTATGCAGCCCCTGATGTCTAACCATTAACCCAAGCTCCGCCCTGAATCAGCAGACAGTGGAACGCCACAACAACCTCTACTTTAAATCAAGATTTCTGCTCTTCTTTACATATTTAAGTGTACAGACCAAACCTAAATGCCACCTGATAGAAGCTGGTGATCCCAGTGATGTAGTTGTGTGATGGTCCTGACTAGACACGGCTCAGGTACCGAGGCTCAACCGACCCCCTGTTTGTTGTTGTTGTATGAGAATATGAAAATAGACTGGACCGAGGAATCTCAACCGTCTGCCACGCTATCGACGACCCACAGCTTTTAAACTCTTTGATAAATGTTTTATAGCGGTATGTATGGATATAACGAAGGTCTAACATACAAATAAAAACAAAACAGTCGGGAGGTGGGTGGGTGGGGGGAGGGGGCGCGGGGAGGCGACGGGGAAGCTATGACTGTGGTTGATGTTGAGGAGACGATGTGTCTGGAGCTCCTCCTGCCGCCTGTCTGTTGGAGCCGAGGTCCAGCTCCTCGTCCGCCTGCTCCAGTTCACTTTGGTCCAGAAGCTCAAAGTCCTCCTCCTCGGTGGGAACTAGCGTGTCGTCGGGCATCTCCTCGCCGCCGCCAGCGCTTTCCGTCGTGACGGCCTCCTCCAGTTCCTCATCTGAGCCCAGCGCCCCTATTGTAGTGACTGTAGTGTGAGCGGTGGTGGCGTCGGCGGGTTGGGCGGAGGTCTCCAGAGCGCCCGGCGGGGTCTCGGTGGGGAGGAACTCGGCCAGAGAGGGGTCGTCCTCGCTGGCCTCGCTGGAGCGCAGCAGGGCCGACAGAGTGTTCTGCACCACGGTGGAGATGGCCGTGCTCACTATCTCCTCGCTCAGGGCCTCCAGGGACCGCTGCGAGCCCTGGGTTGCCGCCGCGGCCTCGCCGCTCTGCCTCCCCGCCTCCGCCCCTGCCACAGGCAACAAGCCCTCCTCGCCGCCCGGTGGTCGTCCGTGTCCGTTGAAGTGTGTGTTCACAAAGTGGAGCGGGGATGCTAGGTGCTGGATGAGGAGGCTGGCGGGGCTCAGCGGCTCGCTCTCCGACTGAGCGCCGCCCTGAGCGCCGTCCGCCGCCTGGCCAGGACCTCGCAGAGGGAAGTGGAGCAAGCTGTGCTCGATGGACGGGAACTCCTCCACTGAGGGGAACTCGGGGAGATCCCGAAGGTAAGACTCCTCTGGGTCGCTGTGTAAACTCTGCTGGTCCAGGTCTGGTTTCAGGTACCGATGAGATCAAAAAAAAAAAAAAAAGTACGGTATGTATTGAAAGTCATGTAAATGAAAATGTGAATGTACTTTATTTATACAGCCCTTTTAAGGTCCAGTGTGTAATATTTGTCAAGAGTATACTACCCATGAATATATTTGTATAAGTGTATAATCGCTATAAAATAAAATCTGTTTGGTTTTCATAGCTTTGTAATTCTTCTTCTTGTTTGTACGAAATTGGAAAATCCAGCCAACCAGAGAACAAGTTTCAAGAGTTTAACGTTAACATAACGTAAACAAACAATAGAATTATTTAATAGATAAATAATAGAATCGTAATGCTAGATGTCACTGTTTTCCCCCCATTTTACACACTGGACCTTTAAATACTACAAAACGAACCTTGTCCAGCAGAACCACAGAGAGCTTTTACAGTACATTCCTCCTAAGCTTCTGTATCAGTATGAACAACAGTGTGTTTTAGATGCAGGTGTCAACTTACCCTCGGAGACGTCAGTGAGTTGAGGAGTGGTGGCTCTGGACACCGAGAACCCTCCGCTTTCCAGGATGGACGCCTCCTCGTCCGACAGCTCCGAGTCCGTGATGGCCATGGCCAGAGCTGTCGTCTTCACATCCACCTGAGAAAGAAACGTGTTACAACTGCTAAACAACGCGATAACATCATCATCTTTCTAATTGTTTTTTTTTTCTTTTTATACATTCAAACACAGTTGTTGGCACTGTGCTCTGCAGGTCGTGATTCATTCCATAGACATTGCATAGTGACTGCATGCCAGACAACACCGTGAGTCGCTGAATGTGCGCCCAACAGCTGCACTAATGGAATGTGGTTTTACTTGAAAGATACAGTCACTACGCAGCACTTCAACGAGCGTCGTGTTTACAGGTGTGTGTGCGTCCGTACCGTCGGGGCAAAACAAGACAGCTCCTCCTCGCTCTCGCTCTCCGTTTCGGCTCTTGGCTCGTCGCCCTCCTCCAACTCTTTCTTCACCTCTGTGACAAACAAACAAACACAATTAATGACCCAAAGGAATGATCGATGACAAGGAAGATTGGCACACAGTTTTCGAACCACGCCTTGAAATAAGCTGCAGGGTAATAACTGTACTATTCCGTATGGAAGAAGCCACACTTCCTTATAACATGATCCCATTTGCACAGTTATGCAACAGGTGGTGTTACAATGGCTGAAGCGTGCATGTTACAAGTGTTACATGAGGTGTCGGAGATGGCAGCACTCACTCCTCTTGTCGTGCTTGCGGTGCTCCGTGTCTCCCTTCATGCTGTAGTCCAGTTTCATCAGGATTGGCTCCAAGCCCGTGTACATCCTCTGGATCAGTTCATGGTACACCACCAGCGGCCACAGTAGCACGCTCAGGACTGAAGCGAAGAGGCGCACAAAAAAAAAAAAGCAGACACGCTCACAGTTTTATAAACTGTCTCTACTTTGCAAAACTATCAAAACCAGATGCTGGAAATTGGCACAGGACGTATGTTGCCCCGCAGGCAGATTTAGAAATGAGAATCTTGTTATCTGATTTATGAATGAAGTATTAAGAGATACAGGACTAAAAACGATAAAAACAAAACCATGATTCTTTGAATACACACTCAAATTCAGGGCTCACCTATAATATAGGAGATCATGATTCCTGGTACATAATGTCCAACCACGGCAAGTACAAAGCAGCCACTGCACATCATCACACAGAACTGGGAAACAGAGAAAAGTGAGAGTGATAAATAAAGCTTCACACCTTCAGGCTGCAGGAGGAAGGTGTGAATAGAGATATCTCTGCAGGTGTGTGGTGCATCTACGTGTTTGCATATGATTAAGAGAAATTAGTTCATGCGACTGTTAACACCTGCAGTCGGTGTCGCAGCATATAATTCAGTAAATTCAGGAAACTGAGGGATAAGATGGATGTGCTACCTTGCCATGGTTCTGCCGCTTGTACTGCAGCATCTCCTGCAGGTACAGACACCAGGTCAGGTAGCTCTCGGCCAGGTGGTGGCTGAGCTCGGGAATGCTGAGCAGACGCTGCTCACCGCTCATCGTTTCGCTGCATGCAAACGAGAACACGCGCACAAACAAACGCAGGAAGAGAGTGACAAAATCAACAGTTGTAAAGGAACTGAAATATGTACTTAAAATGCCTCAGGTTGCACTTCAGTGACTCAGAAGCGTCTGGTTGGATTCCACATCGATGTAATGACAGTAGAGGGAGGGAGGCAAACACAACAGGCAAAACTAGACTGGTAGCTTAAATGTATCAATAATGATTGAGTATCTCCTATCAGGATAATAAAGAAAGACTTAAAAATCTTTTTTTTTTATTATTCCATTACAGAACATGTACACACACTACAGTACATACCTTTGCACAGGGTGAGCCTCTGCATGTTGAACTGTTGAAGAAGAAAAACACTTTGGCTTTGACATGTAAAAAAACAACAGGATGTATTTAAATAATAAGTGATAAAACAAGGGGAGCAGGTTCAAAGAACATAAAGGTGCTCACTAGTAATGATGGGCAACTTGGGCTTCCATCTCTCCAGTAGCATAAGTCCCAGCAGGGACACGCTGAGTAGGAACAGAGGCCGCAGGGAGGTGGAGGACAGGAGCCTGTGGAGACACATAGACAAACAGCAACACCAATTGGCTCCTGTTCAACACTGTGACATATAAATACAATAACTAAATATCCAAATGCTGGCAAGCTGAGTTTCCACATTGGATTTCATAATCAACACCCACTTACATAGCACTTCTATTACTGTACAACGTGGGAAAGTACTGTAATAAGCTGTCACTGACAGCTGGTTAACAAGGCCTGGGCCACTCAGCATGACATGAGTGTTTGTCAGGATTAAGCTGCACAAAAGCAAACCGGCGTAACTACTCTAAATAACCACAGTTTCCTATTTCATGAACTCATTTACGCATCCCCCCTGATACTGTCAAACACATGACGTCGAATTTGTCGTGCTTATAATTAAGTTTAAACCTGCTTGCAAGCTACGTTAGCATCAGGCTAAAGACATGGGATTAGCTAACTTGTCTTGACATTCACTCCTCGTTTTATATCCGCGCTGAAGTTAACCAGCTCGCTCTTGGTGCACTTGAATGCATCTGACAGCCGAGGGAATAAACATAAACACGCACTCGACGGCAGGGGGTTTGGTTTACCAGAATAATGTGTTGAGTGTCAGGGCGACAGAGATGCTGTACAACGGCCTCTCCCAGACCAGCAGCCTCTGCAGCCACAGCAGCAGCGGCTCATACTGCGATAGCCAGCCCTGAAGTCGCTCCCGCAAGCGGACGAGCTCCGGGTTTCCGTCCCCGCAGGCCTGCTCCGACGCCCCGGGTGGGAATAGAGCCTCCAGGCCGACCGAAGAGGAGGTAACCGAGGGGCGTCTTCTGGCCTCCTCTCCGCTCGCCATGTTTTCTCCCCCACTTTGTTATGTTGTTTTGGAGATCACGGGGTGTACGGAAAGATCAGCGTCAAGTCTGACGGACCTTTAAAAATAAAACTTCCGGTCATTGCCTTCAAAATAAAAGGCGACAACTACGTCGCAAAACCACTGACGCGAATGTGTAAAATTCATTTGATAAATACAGACTTTGGAAGCATCTTTTTTAAATTCAAAAATAAACTTCGGTAAATTTAAATAAAAACAATTTTATAGCGCATACCGACGTGAAACGCTGTGTGCTAAAAGTGATTGCATAGTTTTGTTTTGTTTTGTTTTTTTACGTTGATTGAACCGAAGTAGATTACATTACATAACATTACTAGATTTCTTTCTTCTTCTTTTTGCAGATTACTTCATGTAATATTTATACTGTGTATATATAACGGAAGCTTGTTTCACTTTGAAGACCCTTTGCACTTCCGGTATTGTTCCTGATAAATACTGGCACCTTGATGTACCAATTACACAGATGGGCGGACGGATCACAAGGCCCGTCACGGATGAGAAAAAAATACAGTCACGTGTTTCCTTGTTTACTGTACAGTGAGGATGGGGTTAAAGCTCAAGCGTACCACCGTGTGGTTAGAGATACAAGTCGAATTTTATGTATTCTCAAGCTCTTATTATTTTGAAAGCTCACTTATAGTAAAGGTTTAAGCATTTGTAGTCATATTCCACATTGTGTATTTCAATAAATGTACATTAAATAAAGAAAAAACACCATCAATTTCTGATAGAAATGTTTAATACAGAAATGTACGATATTGAGTATAACATATATTGATCAATTTGATCAAATGCAGCCAATATGGTGATGGAGACCTACAGAGATTCATCACAAAATCAAGGTCAGCTAACTGTCCATTATTGATACTTGAATTTAACACAGATCACAGAAGACGTCTTAATATAAACAACTGTACAAACAGGGAATTTTTTCCTCCTCGTGATCTCTCATTTGATCACACGGTGGTTTCTGAAAGACATAAACGAAAGCTACAGTTACACTATGCTGGAAAGCCTCAGATAAAGACGATAGATCTTTGTTTGCAAAGCGCTAGTCACACAAAGAGAGAGCCCATGCACGTCATGTGGGTAATTTGCACTTAAAACTACAGAGCAGGACAGGATGCCATACAGGGAGTCAAAGCTGGGTAACCAGACAACAGGATGGTAGGGGGTTGTTGTGGGTGGGAGAGAGGCTCCAGAGCCTACCTGCCTGGGTACATGACCAGGACTCATGTCTACACAGGTGGTAAAGGAGTGAACGAAACCCCTCTGTCCCCTGGTGCTAGGACAAAAGGGCATCAATACCTGCAGGGGTTAAGACCATGGCCTGCAGCAGGTCAGACAGAGAGATGATGCCCTTCACCACATCGGCCCTGTCCACCAGGACCAGCCGATGGACCTGGAATACGGAGGAAATACAATTATACAAAAAAATAATAATAATTTGATCTTCCAAATGGCATCTCAACTCTTTATGGAGAACATTTACTTCAGCTTTCACAATGCGGTCTAAGATGATCTCCAGGGTTTCATCAGGGTAGCACTTGATCACCCCCTCAACAAAACCCACGCGCTTGCGGATGGCTTCCTGCATGCTCATATCCAGATTGTTGTAGCTCTTCTGGGCTGCCAGATTCTGCAAGAGAGCGCAAAGACCAGCAGTTTCTGAGGAGGTGTCAGAAAATATAGCTGCTCAGGTGATAATGTTTCTGTGTGGTTACTTACAATAACATCAAATCTGGAGTAGAGTGCCACCACTTTCCCTGAGAAAACAAATCACATTTTCCACTAATGGACTCTACTTCCTGAACTTAATGCTGCTCCTTTGTTTTCTGTCTTGACAAACTGATTAATCCAGGTGTGTCTGAGTAGTCACAATGGTGAAACACACCTGGATTAATCAAGTTTATCCAGTAAGACGGGAAACAAAGGAGCAGCATCAAGTTCAGGGAGTAGTGGAGCTGTGCATAGAGCCTGTTGTAACTAACCAATTTATGATGCATAATCTTGAAAAAAAAGCTAAAGAATCTACCATGTTCATCCACCACTGGCAGTGCAGAGACCCGCCTGTCCACAAATATGGAGAGCGCATCATAAAGGGATGCTGTTTGCTGCACAGAGGCAATGTTCCTGAATGTTCCAATCCCAAGCTCTTGGATCGGCCTCTGGATGAACGCTGGTTTGGGAACCTTTCTCCCCTGAAAACATCCAAAAAGCATCACAGGATAAACTAAACTAAACTAAACTAACAAATAAAAAAAAAACATCTGAACTAAAGCTTACTCACAAATATATGGAGAAACTTGAGGATTCTTTTGTGGGTGAGAATATGCAGGACGTTTCCAGACACTGGGTCGATGACAGGCAGCCTGTGGATCTTAAACTTGAGTAAGGAATAGATGGCATCAAATAGGCTGAGAGGAAAGAGTAGAGGAGACCAACTGGAATTTAATGCTTGGCAGAGGAGAGGAGTTAAAATAGCATCAGCGTGCATCTGAGAGTGTGATGTGCACTCACCTGGCCTCTGGAGAAATACTAATGAGGAAGCGATTGGAATATTTTAAGTAGAAACCTGTAAAAGAAGAAGAAAAGATAAAGGACTGCTGGAGATGTGTGCACGGAGATAATCTCATTGATCCGTGTTGGTTATTTACTTTGACATGAATCACCTCTCCATGTCTCAATCTTGTGGCTCTCCAGCTCGTACATTTGAACCTTCAGAGATGAACCACAAAGTCAAGTTATGAGTCAGATTAAACATGCACATTGATTTAAAGTGCAACAGAGTTACGCTCACCAGCGGAGACTTGTAATAGCAATGGAGGATGTTGATGAAATCTGTAATAGTCAGCATACCTGTGGCACAAAAGGATGGATACTCCCGTTATTATAATTCACAGCAATCAAAACTTCACAGAGACTGAGCTGTTAATCTCGACTCTTACCCACAAATCTCTGTAATTTGCTGTCCCACAGCGGCGCAGCCCTCAAGCCGTTTGCCACCAGTGCAAAAAAGGCCTTTTTCACCTTTGGAAGTGGAAAAAAACATCAGTGTGTGTATGTTTCAGTGCTGCAGATATGAACTCTCTGCTGCTGATAGAGGAGCCGCAGACTCACTTGTAGCGTGGTATCAAATATGACCAGTTTAGAGCTGGTTGGAATGGCTTCATAGCAGCAGTGGCTCTTCATGAAATTCATGTACACGGTGGCATCAACCACTAGGAGGAATGCTATAGATTAACATCTGACACTGATCTGAACAGAGAGCAGATATAGACATGGATACATTCACGCATGCACACACATACAAGATAATAAATGGTGTATGTTTGTGTGTGCGCAGTGCACTAAAACTTACAAATGCACACATGACACATGCAGAGCAGCTACCTTGTTTCTGAATTTCCTTCTTCTTTTTTGGGACTGACACCTGCAACAGTGCAAATCAAAGCGACAACACGGCATAGTCAGAATAGCTTGAAATCCACAAGGCTCCTCGTATACTCGCTTCCAATAATAGCTTCAACTTCACAGACTTTTCCCCTCGTTTCACATTCAATCCACTGTGACAATTCACCTGCGAATGAGGCTCCATAATTCTGTTGTGTGTCCATGAAAAAGTTGAACGCAGCAAACTCACGACTTGCTGGTGGCTGTGCTCAGTTCTTCCCCCTTTCCTACAAAGCAGCTGGGTCTATATTAGGAGCTCTCAAGCGGTATGTGTGTGGTCGGGGGGGGCGCAGAGGAGGGCTAAAGGAGCTGGCACTGGCTCAGAAGGGGGAGGGACACTTTGGATTCTGCCAAAATCAGACGCTTGCTTCCCGTCAGTGAATCACACGATCTCACCCTGGACGATGCATCCTCATTCTGCACGGACAGTTCAATAAAAGGTTAATTTATCGTTGTGTATTGCTGCAGAGAGGAGGTGGAAACACAAGATGGAGTAAGATTATACCAACACAGATTAAAGAGGTCTATTTTTCTTTTTTTATATATGGCTTATATGATTTTTAAAGGGTGCATATTCACCTGCTATGTCAGAATTGAAACAGCACAAGCTGGTGGTCTATGTAAAGTAAATGTCAAGGCTGCATAGAACATGAGACAGGACATATGTGTCGGTGTGTTGTGTTTCAGATGATTGTTCCGCTGATATTGACAAAAGACAACAACTAACAAATGCCACAAAGAAAAGCTTTCTTTATTTTTTTTTTCCTACAGATTTTTTTTTAAACAATATTTGCATTTTACAGCATTTACAAAATTAAAGGACTTGGTGCTTTAAAGTGTATCAAATTCAAATGCTAAGAGCAACTTGTCAAAGGTTCGAGTACAAAGTAAAACGTCCTGAGGGACCATGTGTAACTAACTGTGTACAGAAAAATAACCAAGTCTTTACATTTGTTTTCCTCTGGTGTTTAAAAGATGAGCTTCACAATGTGGTGAGCCTGGAGTGAATGTCCTGTTGCCATTTAAAATGGAGCCAGATGTGCAAATTCCAGAAGTAAAAGAACAGCTGTTTTCCTTCAGTTTGGTACATTATGTATTAAAAATGTACAGCTCAAGAACGTCGACCGGAAAACCCAGCGCACACCCATCTTTTTTTCTACAAATGATCTTCCTCTTGGAGAATTGTAGATTTAATCTCTTAAATTTGGCAGAGCGTTACCCTGTTATCGTAAAGTATCCTTATGTGTCATCCTGTTGCCATGTAAAATCTGACAAAAAGAGATGGACCAGAATAAAAGGAGATGTTACTGATCACCGTGAGAGCAATGACAGTATCGCTGAGGTATGAGGACACAGTGTTCAAACTGCTTACTTCTCCTATGCTGAATAAAAAAAATGGAAGATGACTCTTTCAGAAGTAACTCTTGTACAAAACCATCAGTGCTTGCGGTGTGTGACCAATGTCTGGTTTGCATGAGAAAGATATGTTAACACTAAAGCAAATATGGATAAGCCATAATTGAGTATTACTAAATAAACTTCATCCCTTCGTTTCACAATGTCCCATCAAAGAGAAAAAGAACAAAAAAAAACTTGCGGTTTACCTTTCCCCTTTTAGATATGCTGTGCATCCTCTGCACATTTTCATAAACTCAAACCACACTCATCACTGAGAACTTACATGACCACGTTCCTGGTCTGAACTTTCCAACATTGACAAATATGGGTAGGAAAACTGTTTGGTTGAAGCCAACAAAAACATGAAATCATCCTCAAATTCCTTTAAAAGTGAAAACAAGCTGCAGAGCATTAACTGAAAACTATGGCGCTTTGCTTATGGCAAATTAATTCTGCAGGAGCAACCTAAGTGCAGCAGTGACCCTTGACCCTGTGCTGTGGTATCAAACTCACACTCTTGTCGTCTGACATGTGCCTCATTACTCTCGTCTTCACACCTGTGTTTTAGATCTGGAAAAGTAAACAAAACATGGTTGATCAGCCATGGAAACGATGCTGGTTCGGTTCCCAGAGTCTATCAGACAGGTCGACAGAGGTGGAGTCTGCAGGTCGTTATCCAGGCATGAGCAGAGCTTGGGCTTTCATAGACTCCGGATGGCAGGGTCCCAGCTGTACGGGGGGAAACGCCCCCAGGTGAGAGTTCAAACTGGGCTCTGTGGCTCCAAGGAGGCTGGAGGCCGACCACGGCGCAGGGTGCTGACGGTTACCAGGGGCTGAGGCGTTTTTAAGCCCACACTGAAGAGGAGGGAGGGTAGCGAGACAGCCGGGGCAGAAGAAGGATGCGGCAGACCAGGTGTTGGAGGAGGCTTCCATTTCAGATTTCGACTCTGGATGTATGTGCCCCATGGAGGCGAGGAGAGATCCCCAGAGACACAGCACCGATGTCTGTGAGGGAGCTGGTGGGGGAGTTTGTCCGTGGCCTATTCCCAGTGCGGCGTTTTGACGGTTCCGGCTCTTGTTGGCTAGAACGCAACAGGGGGGGCGGTGGGCTGGCGCAGCAGGAGCTTCAGGGTTTAAGTTGGGAGTCTGAAGGTGGGTTGGGCCGGGCTCCGGTACGGGCACCAACGGGGACTGGCCGCTCCTGGACAGGCTGAGCTGGTGCAGCACGGCGCTGGTGGCGATGAGGCCAGCCACACTGGTCAGATAGACCAAGCCGAGCATACAGGATACCTGGAAATAAAACCAGGCTCAGGGTTATTCTTAAGTCTTATTATGAAATCTTATTGACTCATCACCCTCCAGCGCTGTTTTGACTGCTTGATCACGAGTTATAAGTGTAGACGAGAATAAATAAAAAAAATTTAAAAATACGCCCAGGGGTCCCATCATGAGACCTCACCCACCACACATCCAAATATCTGTCCAATCAAATCCTCCTCTCACCTTAGCAAAGTGCTGGTACATGGCTGTGAGGGCTTGGCTCCATGCCGACTGCTCCAGCAGCACACAGAGGTCGGTGTAGGTGAACCAGCCACGTTTCATCCCCTGCCGCTCCGCAATGCTGAGGACACAGAGGCCACAGTCAGAAACACTTCTTTTTTTGTTCTATATTTAGTTCAACACTGAATAACACAGATTAAACTGACTATATTTAAAGGGCCAACGAGGAGTTTCTATTCGGTTATAAAACAGTCTCACGTTAATGTGGATGAATCTACGCTACCCACACTTGTTAATGGCTCCATTTTCGATCAATATATCGTTTTGTCTCTATCATTATTTTGTTATTATTAGTGGTGGAGGAAATGCTGGTCGAGCCGACCAGCACTTACGGTTTCAAATGAGAATAACGGCGTTCGGGCGGCGTTATGGTCGGAATAACACGGTAACTGAACCTCTTTGAACCTCTGACTTTAATCCTTGATGAATGAAAACATGAGTCCGTCTTGCGCCGGTGGAGGAATTCTACGGTGCGCGCGGAGGCAGCGTGAAAACACTTCGCTTCTCCAAAACTCCTCGTTGTCCCTTTAATGACATTGACTACCAACCTTGTTTCCAGGTGACTCAATATATCAAAGAAGTCATTTGGCTCGGTGAAAAGGCTCCACTCCTAGAAGATAAGACACGAGGTTGCGTCAGATAACTTGAACCATCAATTATGTAAGGACACACTACATACACACACAGACAGCTTCTTACAATGGCATTCAAGAAGTTCATCTCCAGGTTATTGACAGTTTGGACGTCCAGCTTCCCAGCTGCTCCCCACTCATCGTTGAAAACCTCTTCTTCCTCTCCTTCGTCATACAGGTACTTGCTGGCAACCATCTAATGCAAAAGTGAGATCAGGTACTTGGTTAAGAAGATTAACAAGAAGGACGCGTCTAACCGCAACCTGAAAAGAGTGGTGGACAATGTTAGTGTCAACACAGACACGCATACCATAGAGATCAGGAAGAGGTCAGAGGAGGAGATCTTTTGTAGGTATTCAGGGTTTCTGTGTCGGAGCCGTTCTATGTAAACTAAGGCCAGCATCATGGCGCATGGAGAGATGCAAGCCTCCCTGGAGGAAAAAATACAATCACTTTAATACAGAAACTGCAGGTGTTGCATTTAGCTACCGTCTATGCAAACTTGAATTATACACAGTACAAACCTGGCAACATGAGCTGCATATTTCTTCTGGAGCTTTCGTATTGGACTTGGGGCAGACTTCTGGAAGATTTCGACAGCAATATCTGGAAAAGCAGAAAGAAAGAACATGGATTCTCAAATGATTGCAATGATTAGTTCAGATACATATACATACATTTTGTCCATGTGTCAAGTCAGTTGTCAATTGACATAACTTTGAACATTACAAATAAGATGATAAGACCCACATTTCTTCTTAAAATGCTCAGTTCCTTGTCCAAAAATAGTTTTAAAACCTCTGGAAACTCACCTGTAACAGGGCATGAGAGGGCATCTAAAGAAATGTCTTTGTCCAGACCATAGTACAGGCGCTTTCTCACTCTTTCAGTCAACTTCTGGTGTCCAGGAAGAAACTGTCAAACAACAACATGAGCTGTGTTACTCTCACTGCACTTAGGTTCTTATTGTATATTAATGATTTTCTATCCTGTAAATTTTGTATTCTCATGGTGCTATACTTTCTATAAAAAGTATATCTATGTACAGATTATTTACATACAACTGTAAAACATACCATATAAGGATATTAGCGGAGGCCCATAGCAGGTCAACAGAGTTAGCATGAAGTAACTGTGGCTAACTTTAAGTGTTAGCAACTGGAGCTACCGCTTTTAAGTTATAATATACATTTTAAATAATAGACAGAGTCGTTCAGTATGGCAACACCGACAACTTTCTAGACAACAAATTATATATTCACATTTGGATTAAGGATCCACTGCTAACTAGCCCGGCTGACGTAAACGTCGGCTAACGCCAGCTAATGCGCCTAGCAGGGGATGCTAACTCGACAACAACATACCGTGAACTCCTGGAAGTCCGAAAACTGAAAAGTCCTCTCGTTAAACAAAGCGTCGAAATCCATCGCTACTGTCGATTGAACATTTAGTCCAAGTCGACTCTTATAAACACGATCGATCGCCCGCTCGACCTGGATGGACCCCGTACGTACGTCCTTCCGTCTCCCCTCCGCCTGGGCTAGAAAAGCAGCTCCGCTAAAGCTACAACACGCCCTGACCGGAGAGAGAGCGGCGGTGACGACTTAACAGCAGTGTGGCTGTTTCCAGACAGACACAGACACAGATGCTGGTCTGGTGTGGGCTGGGCCGCGGTGTGGGACGATTACACAACAGCTCAGCGCTCCTGCTGGCCGGATCATATGACGACTACTGTCATGTTTCTATGTAGGTTAAACGGAATGCCTTGAAAATGTCAGATGGTGTAGCCACAAAATAACCTCAAGTGGATTTAAGTGTATACAATAACTATTATTGTGAGAAATTATGTAAAATGTGTCAAGACATGTTGCATTGCAAAAGCGAATTACATTTATTCCACATTTGACTCCAGATTTATTTATCAGTATATAGCCAAGATTTGTATAGTTTATTCATGGTTTTTATGTCTTCAGGTCGAATTTACAATGTAGAAAGTAATAAATTGAGAAAAAACATTGAATGAGAAAGTGTCCAAACTTTTGACTGCTAGTGTAAATCCTAAATTGCATAATGCATTTTCTGCACTAGAATATTCTTAATTTATTCTTTTTTATTTTATCTACTGCTACTTTCCCCCCCTCCCTTTTGTGTTTGCACTTGACATCATGTCAAGTTTGTGCAGTAGAGTGACCTTTACTGCTCTTTGCAATGAAAACCTTTTCATTGCATTGATTCTCACCATGTCTTCATTAATCTCAACAAGAGATGAAACATTGACCCAATATTTGGATTGCATTTGAGTGTTTTAAAATTTTACAGACAGAAATACATGGAAAAAACATTTTATTGTTCATAAGTTCAAGACAAAACTGAACTGAAAATGTCATAATTTTACACAATACCTTTATGAGGTAGACATCAGACATCAGATTTATATTCTAACTTTTGTATATGATTGTATGTACTGATATATTTATAAATTAGAAAATGGTGGATGAGTTTGATGGTAATGATCACCATGATCTTCATCATGACACGCATTTTGACTTTTTATGGATAGATCAAACTGATGAGTCATACCCTTATACCAAATCTAATACTGATCATGAGACAAGCCTATTGTCTTTACTGCCAACAACAGGCAGACATGTATTGTACTTTATATGCGAATCAGCCAGTCCGCCTACAGCAATTAAAAAAGACAAAAAACATCCACAATGTATCCGAACATCTTGGCTGGATTGCACCAACAAGGTTTAACTTTAAAACCAGATTAAATCATGGTTTAAATTTAAATTCTGTTGCACTAAACTTTAAACCTAGTTCAAAATTAAGACAGATTAGATTTAAACCTCCCTTTAAACCTCAGTTTAATTTTTACTCTAAACTAAATTTAAATTTAATCCTGTTGCACCAGAACTTTAAACTCCAGTTTAAACTGTGATCTAGGGTTAATTTTAAACTGACAGTGGAGGTGGTTTAATTTTTTCAATCACTGCATTTTTGAGGTTAGTGAGCAAAATTACGAAGCTCCTTGAAGAAAATTTAGAGACAGCCTTTCTCTCAATTTCCTGTCTTTTTGTTTTGTTAAGTACGGGGACGTTTCTGGGCAGAGAGACGGTGTTTACTCTGACAGAGCTCAGGTGAAGCTACGTGTAGCAGAGAAGGCTCAGGGCTGCTAGCTGCATTAGCTGTCTCTGATCTGCTGAGTCTCTCTCTCTCTCAGCAGCTGCAGTCAGGACCGCAAGGAATAAGAAATAGCCTACAGTCAGAGTGAAGCGCTGGAGCCGCGGACCGATTCCTGACCGTCACCGACTTACAAGTAACCTATGAGGACCGTTGTGGGGAGCTAACTCGATGCTAACTTAGGCTAGTGGTAGTGGTTAGCATCCACCGCTAACACCGTCTTCCCAGCTCACCACAACGGCTCTCCTGTCAAGACACTGGGTTAAAAAAACAAAGGTGTGACACCGGAGGCTCCTTATGTTGGTGACGGCGGGTATTGGCCCACAGCTCCAGCGCTTCACTCGGGACTGTATTTCGTTTCCTCTGCGGTCTTGACTGCTGCTGTCAGGGGCAGGAGGTCTACACAGTTGAGCCCGCTGAATGTTTTGTTTACAAACTACAAAGAGCAAAACTCCATTTCGCATATTTAATTAGTAATATCAATTCCTTTATAGGCCTAACGTTACACACTTGTCCCTACTGATTTAAATCAGTTTAAATTCAGTTTAAATATTTAAACTGAGTTTTACTAAACTGAGATTAATTTTAAGTGGTGCAACAGAGCTCTGCTTAATTTTAAACATAGATTAACTCATTTTAAACTGAGTTTTACTAATCTTTGATTAGACCTAATCTTAGATTAAATTAAACCTTGTTGGTGCAATCCAGCCCTTGTGTAATAATTAAATCTTCAACAATTCTTATAGTGATCAAAAGTATACAGAGGCTCACACGTTAAAAAAATATATCACTTTAAATAACAGCAGAGCTCAGCGATTGACAACCAAGAACATCAAAACATAATAGGAAGCTGAATAAAATCCCTGACAGTCCATCCACGTATTGTCATTTACACAGTTCAGTGGAAAAGATAATCATTAGCCTATGGCGGCAGGGTAGAGGCTGTGATTAGTGTTTTTATTCCCACATTTCTTGCAACTTTCCCTTTTGTATCTGTAAATAATCTGCAGACAGCACTGGCCAACACAAGTCTGTTGGGTATTTAAAAAAAGATAAATAATATGAACAAGGCTGTGGGTGCACTAAAAATAAAAATAAAAACCTCATAAAAAGATGACACAAACACTCAGGGTGCCAGCTGATAGACACACGATGTATGAACATGCATTAGGCTTTCATTCCTTAACCTTGCAAAGAATTAGTATTTGAAATTTTAAGTCTAAACAAATAACATCTGTTTTTTTAAATGTGGTAGTTTTTTTGCTCCTGTCCCTTTTTTTGCTCCTGTCCCTAAAAACCATCAGCATTAATACTAGTGGTTTTTAAAAAAAATGTCTTGTGATAAATGAAAATTGTTTTTTCTTGTTTTTCTGTTCTTCAGCTCTCTTAAGGCACCTTCCCCATGCCATTGCACATTCAGCTTGAAAATCTTACCAATAAATAACATTTTCTACAGCATTCAATAATCCATAACATTTAAATCATCTATGAACTTTTTACAAATAAAAAATGTCGAGTTCAAAGTACATTCAGTGTCCGTGACCTGAAGAAGTTGACGATGGCTGCAGTTTCTCAGACTTCATATCTTTGGCTTCTGTGTCTGACGGGGAATCGCTGTCCTGGGCCTGCTGCTGCTTCGTCCACATGTCTGCATACAGACCTCCCTTCAGCAGCAATTCGTCATGTCTGCGATGGAGAGAAAGAGAGTGAGTCGCTTATGGTTCGGTGAGGAGGAGGAGGAGGCTGCACATTGTCATTCAGAACAAACAGATCAATGAGACCCACTTACCGCCCTCGCTCAGCTATCCGGCCGTCACTTACAACAAGAATCTGGTCTGCTCCGATGATGGTGGACAACCTTTTATATAAAAATAAAAAGGAACCAACAAAACCCATCAGATTAAACTACTGCTCTCTGCACACACATGATCATGAACAAGGTTAGTGCAAAATGCCAATATGATACAACTCTCTTACCTGTGAGCTACAACAATTGTAGTGCGGTTGGCACAGACTTTAGCCAGCGAGGCCTGGATGTTGCGTTCTGTTTGCGTGTCCAGTGCAGATGTGGCCTGCAGAGAGACATTGTATGTTAAAGCAGCAGTGCTAAATAACAGTGAAACAAGTTATGCAACATGTTGGTGAATACCCTTTCATTGAAGTAAAAGTTTAACGTTTTAGTCTGCTTGTTTATTCAGATGTTTGTGGTCTCACCTCGTCCAGAAGGATGATCTGTGGTGCTTTGAGGATCGTTCTGGCAATGGCTACCCTCTGCTTCTCTCCTCCACTCAACCTCAGACCTCTTTCACCCACCTGTGTATCATAACCTGCAGTACAGGATGAGATCTTCAGTTGCTCTGCTTTCGGATAAACCAAAATGAATTTGATGCATCAGTGTAAGGGTTAACCGACGTGTTACCTTCAGGGAAGGTCATGATTTTGTCATGGACATCAGCAGCTATGGCAGCCTCCTCCACCTCCCGGTCGCTGGCAGTGATACGACCATATCGGATATTGTCTCGGATGTTGTCGTTGAAAAGCACGGTATCCTGGGGGACCACGCCAATATGAGCTCGCAGAGATGTTTGCTTCACCTGAGGAAGGACAGTGAAGACAGAGTAATTACTAGTCTACTGTCAGCCCAGTAACATACAACTGTATTAAAAGCATAACTTGTGCTTCGATTGCTCTTCATAATCTCTAACTAGGGGCTAATTTATTCTTACGGCAGTTTCATGACCATTTGCACATGAAGCTGCACAGTGTCTTCTAATATAACACGCTGTTTCGCTCTGGTAACACTATATTAAGCTATTCCATGGATATTTGGTCACAGTGTGAGGCTTCCAATATCTAATTTAATAGATATTCATCACACAGACACAGTGAAGTTGAATGTCATATTTGTCAACCATATCTTTTTTGCTGCACTCACTTTTGATATATCCTGGCCGTCTATGCGGATGCAGCCTCCCTGAATGTCATAGAAACGGAAAAGCAGCCGGATGATGGTACTCTTCCCAGAGCCTGACTGACCAACCTGTGGAGATTAAGAGAAAATAATGAGGATGCAATCGTAAAAGAGAAACATTAACACATTTGTTTCTGAAGACTTACAAGGGCAACTGTTTGTCCTGGCAGCACAGTGAAGGAAACATCCTTGAGAATCTCCTTGCTGTAAAACAGTTAAAATATACATAAGAACATGAAACATCGCAGTTTAACCAAAGCTAGAAAAAACTATGAACTGACCCATTTGTGTAGCTGAAGAAAACATTCTCAAATTCCACTTTTCCCAGTTTGTAGAGAAGGTTCCCTGCATTTACTTCATCTTTCACCTGCAAAGGAATAGAGACACAGCAATGAAAACAAAACCAAAAACAATAATTTTAGAGAAATGGAAGTGAAAACACAAGAACTTTCATCTTCACACGTACCTCTTCTTCTTCATTGAAAAGTTCAAACATGTTCTCCATGTCAATGAAGGAATTCTGGATCATTCTGCAGTGAAAAATAAACACAGCTTACAACAAGAGCAGAAGCAACAACATACAGTTCAGATCATATTATACATTTACTCTATGTCCTTGCAGTGCCTTGTCTTACCTGTAGTAAGTTCCAAACCAGTTGAGGGGAGTGTAGAGCTGGATAATGTAGGTACCAAACAGGACATAGTCTCCAACCTGGTAGAATAAAATGATTATTTGGTTGTTTTTCATAATTATTATTTGGTAAAGTGGTTGGTTAAGTGCTTGGTTTTGTTGGTGTGGTCCGTACCTGAAACTTTCCTTCGGTCACAAAGTAGGCACAGAGCAGCGAGCCGGCCAGCAGCCCTCCGCCGATGATGGCGTTCTGTGTTTGGTTGAGGAAGGCCAAGGATGCCTGGGTCTTCCACTCTGAGACCTACAACGGGAGGAGACAGGTCAGGTCACCTCTGTTTGTCTTCTTAGTGTTTATTTAATCTATTTCCTGAAGTGTGGATTTTAAGGATTAACTTGAATCAGGGTGAGGGCATTGTCAGGCTAATAACTTACACTTTGGTTGTTAATACCATAAATAAATACCTGATATTTTAAGATGGTATCCTCAAAGCGACTGACTTCATAGTTCTCTGCATTGTAGTATTTCACCTATAAAAACAGCAAGAATAGGTCTTTTATCAGTTTGAAATCTCAGATGAATTAATTCAAGTGACAGCCGGACACCAAAGTGTTTGACGTACTGTCTCAAAGTTTAACAAGGAGTCCACAGCCTTGGACTTAGCGTTGTTGTCCTGCTGATTCATGTCTCGTCTGTACTTGGTCCTCCATTCGGTGATGATGATGGTCAAAGCTGGAGGGCACAAAGGAGAGTTTGAACGTTTTATCTGGGGCTACGATCTGCTTGACAGATTTCTTTCTATCACTGAATTATAGCACTACTTACTGAGGTACAGGGCCATGCAGATGAAGACGATGAGACCAAACCAGGCATTAAAATATGTGATGAAGTAGATGATGGAGATAACAATATCAGCGATGGTTGGGAAGATGCTGAACACTATGTAGCTGTGGGGAAAAAAGGAAAACTTTAAAAAATTTATATTCATATATTAGACAATATTTACAATCCAGCATCGCATCTTTGGATATCTTACTTGAGTAGGCTGTTGATGGAGGAGGTTCCACGGTCGATGCTTCTCAGGACTTCACCAGTTTTGCGGCCCAGGTGCCAGCGCAGGGAGAGGGAGTGCAGGTGGGCGAACAGGCGCACCTGAACCACGCGGTTTGTGTACTGCTGCACACGGATCCACAGGAAGGACCTCATGTTGCTGACAAACCCAGAGTTGCCTGTGGCGGGAGCGAGGACACAAGGATACGTCGCATTTTCCCCCATGACACTGCAGAACACACTCTCTATCTCTACATTATCCACTCAGTCTTCTTACCTGCTCCTCCGCCCTGCAGGAACTTGAGCAGGACATAAATACACACTGTAGTGGCCACAACGTGCCAGCCGCTCTGATCAGTCAGTTCGTTCACTGAGAGAGGGATAAAGACATAAAGGTAAATTAGGAAAAAAAAGCCTCAAGGCCAAGACAAGGAGTAAACAAGATAATAAACATGGCAGGAACAATTCTAAAGGCATTCTTTGACACGAGGGTTTTTATGTTCCTCCCTGGAAGCTCTCAGATATTAGGAGGAAGCTTTATCGCATCACACATCACCTGAGGAACAGCGATGTTGATGAGTCTGTCAACTAGTCTCTAGGTTTACAGTACATCCAACATCATTTGTCGGCATGTTTCTACATAGCTCTTGAGGCTTTTCAGGCCTTGTGGTACAAAATGAATATAAATAAAAATGACGATAAGCTTGGCTCCCGCAGTAACGGGCCATTACACCCGAGAGCTTTGAAATAAATGAACATTTGACTCCGCGGGGGCAAGATTAAAAAAAAAGATGTCACGCACCGATATTCTTGTAGTAGATGGGTACAAAGACATTAATGGCCCTCTCCACTCCCAGCAGCCCTAAACAGAAGACGACCAGCAGCTGGAGCAGGATGTTGCCTCTGGGCCACATGTAGGGAACAAGCAGACGGACCTTCTTTGTGAAACCCTGCCAGGTGGACTGGTTCTGGTTTGTCCCGCCCAACAGGCTCTGAGAAAGAGAAATACATGAAGTACTTAACGCAGCATTAGACTGCACACACCAGGGTACATCTTTATGTTGCCATAAAAGAAGTGCCACAGGTTTTTATTGTGAGTTACAAGTGCTATTAGCGCGTTATTACCTGTCCGCTGTTCTCTACGTCGCGCTCATCTTCATTTATCAACAGCATGTATGGTCTCCGTGGCAACCCGGGAGCTTTGAGACCGATGAAGAACAGCAGCCCGGTGCCAATGTAGCGCATTAACCAGAGGGCAAACTGCACCTGAGGGGTTCACAGACAATTTAAAACAGATCAATATGAATTCCACATCACACTATTTAATGGCCATAAAGTAGCTGTGCAGGGGGGAATGAATAACTTGATTGCTGCATTGGCTGTGACCTTCACTTTAAAAAGACTAAAGACTAAACCTGTGTGCTGTCTTATATTAATATTTACTTCAGATGGTTCTTATTAATAAGAGGATGAAAACAGCTGGAGGAGTCCCTACTGCTTACTACAAACAACATAATCGAAGCATGAATCAATCTAATTAATTCCTAAGAAGAATCAAGCGAACAAATGTCAAGTCATGCTTAGTTATCTAAACACAATATTCAACACTCGGTGGCTGAGTCAGTGTGGGAGGGGCAAGATTTTGTCTCATGATTTGATTGGTTAACAGCGGGGCAATAGGGATCTGAAAGCACAGTGACTCAGCAAAAAAAAGGAAGCCTCATTCCTACTTGTGGTGCGAACTTTTTGCATGCAAGTTCGCCTCGCCTTATAGGCAGGGTGAGTTCTTTGTTATACCTGAACCATGAAAGGCTGCACAGCTTTGAGCGGAGTGAGTCATAAGACATGCATATCTTTGACAATAAACTAGACTTTGGCCTGTTGGACTACTAAAAAACAACATCTTATCATGGAGATTATCAAGTAGTAACAAACAAATGGAAGATCAAGTGGGGAATGAGGACAGGACAGGAATGGAGATAACCTGCTAAGTTGCATGGTGGTTAGGAAAACAGAAAACATTATGGCTAAATTAAGAAATCCATCTTCTCTCACCTGTTGTTTACTGTCCTCCAGTCTCCACCACCAGTGGGGACTATACCAGGAGACGAAAGCCAAGTTTTCAGCTGAGAAAGCCACAGCCCAGAACAATAGCAGGGCCGTGCTGTGTCCCCTTGTCCGGTCCATCAGCAGGACCCTCCGTCTCTCCACCCTGAGGACGGCTATGGCCCAGACCCAGCCCAGCACAGAGAAGCAGCCATACAACACCACATATCCTGGGAACTCTCCTCCACTGGCAGCCCGCCACACCATCAAACCCACAAACTGGACCAGCAGGAGGACGGAGACGACCTGCTGGAAACCGAAGAGGCGGGAGCGCGGGATGTACTTGCGTTCCATCGCCGTGCCATATTTCTGGTAGAATATGCAGTGGATGGTACCGAGGAAGAAGGCGATGGTGAGCAGGATGGTGGGGACCAGTGTGAAGTAGAAGCAAGGGGAGATGCCTTCATCCACCCAGGTGTGGGAGATGGAGGAATTGGCTTCACAGTAGCTCTGTATAAACACCATGGCTGCAGCTGGAGAGAGAAACATGATGCCATTAGAGATGCAAAACAACCATTGATCAAGTGCTTGAAGAAAATGGCAACAAAATAAAACTGAGCTTCATATCCAAACAAAGCAACAGGCCCTCTCCTTCAGGCCAACACATTCGACTGTCTACTTGACTCTGTTATATTTGGCTGTGACATTTAGTAGCTGAGTCATGGTTTACTATTGCACCTGCTTTAGCTGCTGGTTATAAATGACCAACACACCACAAACGTAGCACCCATCCCCGGAATGTGTGCCAAACATGGTGGGCAAAAAAACAAAACAAGAAACACTTACTAGGACTGACAGATTAACTGTAAATTACACTGTTAGCAAACCTGGTTCAACGTGCAAAGCGATCGGCTAAATAAAATTAAATGTGAAATTGTAAATATATAGAAAAACATACACAATTTTAAGTGTAACATTACCGTATTTGCCGGGCTGGTACTGTCAATTTCACACGTACCTGAACGCACCACTCGTCAATAACAGACGCAGCTAGCAAGTCCGCTAAGTCGTTAGCTCTCAGATAGCGTCGTCGGCTCAAACAGCTTCAACAAAAACGACTAAACTAAAGTTTATAACGCGACTGACTGCATAGTTGAGAGCGTGTGTGTGCGCATGCTGCTGCCGGGGGGGATGTCCTTCGTCTGTGTATCTGTTAAACAACCACTAATCCATGACTCGGCAATCGATGATTTACACAACGGGGTTCGACAGCACTGCCTGGTCGTGACGTCAGCGACAGCGCCCCCTGCAGGCTGATAGAGGAACTCGGTAGGAAGTGAGCAACAAGGACATGGATCTGTTAATCATGCAATAAAACCATGCAAGGATACTGTCAAATATTTTTTTCTTCCTTTATTTAAATTCAAGCAAGGCATTGAATTCCAGCCACAAGGTAATGACATTTACAGACAAAGCAAAAAACTGTAGGTAGAGACAAATGAACAACAACAACAACAAAAAAAGAAATGAAATCATCATAGGAAAAATAAGATAGCCTACAGTTTACAGTTTTAACAGCTTTAGTGCACAAAATAAAATTGACAGTTGTGGAAAAAGTATTAAGGGATTCTATTAGACCTTTTTAACAGAATAATAATACTGGTTATGTTTAATTAAATTTCTGTCCCTGCATTGCTGTGTCTTTCAGTTTCACTTCAAATGATGCTACACCATGAACCACATCCACACTGTAAATTAAATGTGAAAATGTCATAAACTGGAGATGTGTGACAGGCAGATTGTGGCCTATGACATCTTTGACCAAATTGGGTAGTAGTTGTCTGCAATGTCATAAAATTATCAGCAGATGGCAGTAAATACAAAGGTAAAATAGGAAACCATACACAAAGCAGGCCCAGGTATTAACAGTAGTCCATAAAAAAAACACACTTTGTGAGGGAAACATACTCCATGGAACACATAACAATGCATGTCATTAACTGCTAACAGGGCGTCATTTTACTGCCATATTAAGAATGAGTGATGAATAACATTACAGCAGCATAACCCATGTGTGTCTTTTCCACTGAAAAGAGTAATTTTCAAATCAAAGGGACATCATCTTTTAGTGACGGAGGGAGGTGGCGTGTAAGTTTAGAGCTTTTTCCCATCAAACTGTGAAATCGGGATTAGTAGAACGAAGGGAAGTGACTCAAAAGCCAGCTGTCACATCTGTCCTTCCTATGAGGATAAAGAAAAGGCTCCTTAGACGCAGCGCATGTGTGTATATGTACCTGTGTGTGAAAAGAAGAGAAAAGGAGGGAGTAGTTACATCCTGATGGAGTGTGGTGTGACAGAAACAGAAAAGACAGAGCGAGAGAGCTTGTGATTTCTAGTGCGAGCTTACACACTCACACACACATGCACATCCACACACACACATAGGACACAGGCTGGGATGGAAAAAGGGGGTAAATCTTATCATTTAGAGCCTCACAATGGGCATAAAGAGCTGCTAATCTGCTTCATCTCCCTGGTCCTTTTGTGTGAGTGGAAATGGACCGTCTGTCCATGGGCTGCTTGTCACCCCGCTCCTTTGTCCCCACAGTGGATGTGATGGCCTGTCCATCACAACCCTCATCTCTCTCCCCTTTTGTGGGCGTCTCTACCTCAGCGTACAGGCCCTGCTGGAGCCCTTTAAGTTCGTTAGGTGTGTCTTTTCATGTATTCAATCCACCTTTTCTCTCCTTCTCCTTTTATGGTTCTTTGTTCAGTCGGAGCTGCTTGACACATGTGGACGGTAACAGGCGGGGATAAGACGGATGTGTATGCCAATCTAATCCGTTGATTTAGTGAGAAAGGAATATTGGTGGCATTAGGAATGGTATGTCCAATCTCATTAGTACTAAGGGCGATCAATACAGCTTTTGGTTCTTGAATGTAGCATTCACTGAAGGATTGGGCTTTGTGAATTCAGTTCTTACCACCCGCTCACTATGGCAGGTGACCTTTGCTACCTTTAATACTCACAAATCACCCGTGATTTATTGTGCGGGTGAGAATCAAAGGTGTATAGGCTGCCTGTTCTATAGAGCAGTGGTTCCCAAACTTTCTTGTCTTGCGTACCCCCTGAGCCTTTTTGCCATACCACAAGTACCCCCTCCCTCATACGTGTTGATGATTCTCCAAAAGTGGTCATAACGTAACACAACTGATTAAGAAACGAAAATCATTTCAATTTCTCTCTTCAATTTGTACAAAGACATTTTACACTATTCTCCTTAATTTTAGTTGTTTCTGGCTGTTGTGGTGTTTGTTGTGGTCAAATGTGTCTTCACAGAGTTGTAGGATTGTCACAATAGGCCTACTAAAATTTCAAACTCAATGCCAATACCCTGAAAAATGACATCATAGGCCTATTCAGTACAGCAGCAGTGCCTCCCCTCCCAGCTTATTATTGTTCAATTATTTTATTTCTATTATCAAATAGACTTATAACAGATGTTTGTTTTTTTTAATTAAATGAAAAGCTAACTAAGAGTTGTGCAATTCCAGCTTGTTGCTCTTGTTTCATTACATTCGTTACAATGCATCTCCTCGTCTGACGGGCGGGGCTCCCTCCTCTCTCACAACACACACACGTGCACGCAGACAGCGGAGAAAAAGAGAGGAGACAAGAGAGGAGTGTTGCCGTTAATATCAACATTTTAAATTCACCCGACGTGCGTCTAGTTGTGTGTAACTACTCAGGTCCAAACGCTCTGGACGCTGCCTGCTCTCCTCTGCTCTGCCTGTCGAGTGCGCGCGCGTCGGGCGCTATGGGTGCGCCGCGCGCTGTTACAGTAGCTTAATATCGATACAAACCAGTAACGTATCCAGATGCAATACTATTGACAATTATACAAAGCTGTGCTACAGGTTGTTGTCTTCTGGGGGAACTAGATGTGGTGCACTTACCATTTCAGTAATAGGCTTATGAAGTGACTCAGAATATCATCACCTAGGCTCCCATCCGTACCCCTAGGGGTACGCGTACCACACTTTGGGAACCACTGCTATAGACAATATAACATCTGCACCTATGCTATAGTGCTGTTGTGCAAATTTCCAACAGCTCCCATCCGAATAGAGAGTAATACATTGCATTTTCAGAAGGGCATTCATGGCCAGAATGCAACACAGGTGCAACATTGAGTCATATTTCTTGGGCAAGGATGAATAAAAGGCATGTCCTGTGTTATTTAGATACGAGAAAGGATGATGTTACATTACATCCCCGGCATATATCGAATGATTTTGACATCTGTATTCATGCCACAAGCTTCACCCTCACCACCATTGTCTGTGTTTTTGAACAGATGAGCTTATCTGCCAGAGACAACCCACGGTTCAAACACATATAGAGAAAATGTGCTTGTTTGTGTTTTAGACATCTGGTCTAGACTCTTCTGGTGGTGACCCACATGCTCTTGGCGTCCTACAGTGGTTTTCAACCTGTTTCATCATTGTTGGACTTGAATGGAGTGGACCACCTACGTATTTGTGCCGAATTAAAGGGATAGTTCAACATTTTGGCAAATTGGCCCATTGCCATAATCCCTATTGTTTTAGGAGTAGGTTCATTACCTGTAATTGTCAGTGCAAGCCGTTTTTAGAATGGCGGAGCAGAGCCATGAGCTGCTCAGAGCTACGCTACAGAGACTAATGAGATTTCTTGGCTTCCCTCATCAAACTCATCAAATACACAATCTAACAACTCCAAAACACTCTTGTGTACAAGTTGTGACCTGCACATTTACCACGCTATGAGATAATAATGTAACGTTAAGAGACAGAGTTGTTTTCAAGGCAAATGCAGAGACTGCTTGCTGAAAAACTGCCCCCAACGGGAACGTGCATCAGCGGTTTTGCATGAATGAAATGAAAACAACTCGCAACTCTGCTCCGCTGCACTAAAAACTGCTTGCACGGAAAAATAAAGGTAGTGAACCTACTCCTAAAACTATAGGGATTATATTACATTTTTTATTGTGACTCAATAGAACAGACAAAACAGGGTGCAAGCAACAACAAAATTAATGACGACAACAACAGTTTGTCTTTGTGTATGTGTGTTTGAGTGTGTGACTAGAAGCCGTGTGTGTGTGTGTAAGTGTGTGTGCATGTGTAACACCAAATAAAATGGGCTTAAAAATGGGTAGACAAAAAAAATAAGGATAAGTAAGAAATAATACCATAGCAATAACAATAATAATTATGATAATAATAATGAAAAATACAAGAAAACAAAAATAAAAATAAAATAAATAATAATAATAGTAATAGAAATGATAATGCTACAAAAAATAAAAAAAATAAATGAATAAAATAGAAGAGAAAGAGGAGAAAAAAAGGAGAAAGGGAAAAAAACCAAAACCCCCCCCCAAAAAAACAGTCTAGAGAGTGGGTGGAGGAGAAGAGGGATCCTAGATTTTAGTGTGAAGAGTTGATTGTATACCTCAGGTCCCTGCTGACCCGCGGGGGAAATGCTCGTTTTTTTGATACTTCATGAAGCAAGTGACCAGCTTCTCAACAAACAGGGTCGATGATCTCCAGCTTGATGAACTTGACATTGTGTCTCAGAGCCTGAGCTTGAGCCGTCTGACCCGAGCAGAGCACAGAGCAGTCCAGCCACTTTTTCCTGCTGTGAAGAGAACAGCGTAGCGGCGGATAAGATCTGCTGTCAAACTGCTCTTGACAAACACAAAGGGGTCCCCTCCACTGCTGCTGAACTGCACCCTCACCCACAGTCCACTATACACAGACAGATAGAGAGGGAAAGGGGAGAGCCAGGCTGGGAAACCAGGAGGTGAGGTGAGAGTGACGGGGTAGAGAAAGACAGAGAAGACATACTGAGTGTGTCTATGTGTGTGTGTGCAAGATAACACAGTGTATAGAAAACCAGATTGACTGCTTGTTGCCGTCAGTGTGTGGGTGAGTGTGTCACAGATACAGAAGCAGACTGGATGAACCAGAGACTTGTTGTTCGTGAAGATGCGGCGCCCTCAAACTGACCTATCGGCACAATGAGCAGGAAAACTGGCAGCACAACCTCACACACACACACACACCTATAAATGTCTAACAATACTCTGCTTTGGCCACTAGAGGCAGCCCCACATCATGGCAACAACACCTGAGACAGTCAATATGCAGATGAACAGAACATCTATGAATAAATAGGGTGATTGTGGATTCCTCAGACGTGCGGTCAGCAGTGTGTTACTGCACAAGACTTAATAACAAACAGAAGAATGACGTATGAACTTGAAGGAGGCAGAGCTAATGCACCAGTCTGTAGTAGTCCAGATACTTTACTGTAACTTCTGCAGTGTGTCTGTAGATTGAACCCAGTGAACTGAACTGTGCTTATCAGCGAGTGAGAAATAATTAAAATGCTGTTTAAGATCACTGAGACTCATCAAAACAAGACAATGTACAGGAGCTTTAAACATAAGTTAGGCTTTATTTTAGGGATAAACTAAAGTGAAAATGAAATGAAAACAGATTTTATAGTAGATAAGGACTTATTATTCCAGTGCTGCAGCCTCAAGGCATTTTATATTCTACTTCAGCATTACCACAACACAGCTACCAAACACTCGACTGAATGATCACAAACAGCACCAAACAGCAACAAATGGTGCACAAAAAAAAGTCTTCTTGACAGTTGTGAGTGGTTTACTGTTCACTTTGTCATCTCCAGAAGGAATTCACAAGATTAGTTGACCAAACAAAGCATGGTGACAAAAACAAAACCCAAAGATGTTAGGTGCTCTACCTTATGATGTCGTCTTTTAGGGTGAAAGGTGTTCAGACACTCTGTGGGAGGAGGAGGGGCTTCGCCAGGTGTCACAGATTGTGCAGGAGCAGTGGATTTGCGTGTGCATGGAAACTTTGAAACATTCAAAATGTGCAAAAATAATTTTAAACTATCTCATCCAGGATTTGACCCTGAGGATTTGCAGTATCAGAGTTTTCCCAGCATGCACCGAGCAGTTCCAGCGTGACAGAAACGCACACTTAGTTTGATTTATCCTTAACAACTTTGAATAATGGGGTATGAAGCGAGAAGTATTAACTGGAATAGAGGCGCTTCTCCCAAATGATATCCCACCTAAAACAGATTAAGGAGGAGGAGGGGGCACCTTCCTGCTTGGGTGGTTCCACATGCAGGCTCCCACTTCCACAGAGACGCTGCCGGAGAGCAGAGTGTCAATTTTAAAGGAGCATCTCTTTCCTCTGGGCTGGAGGGTGACGGATAATGCTTTTGTGCATTACTGAGAGGGGGACGGTCATCCATCACATCTCCGTGCAGGTGTTGCTCTGTGTGTGTGTGTGTGTATACAGTATATGCATGTGCTGATTGCATGCAGGTAGTGTTGCTCTCCTGCAGGCTGTAATGTGGTTATGGAAGAGGAGGGAGGGGGAGGAAGGGGAGGAGGAGGAAGAGGAGGCCTGGCGGGTTGATGTGAGGCAGGCACAGCATCTGGGGACGGGGTCTCTCGCTGGTGTCAGGCGGGGGCGGGTTATTTATTTGGCTGGGGGTCATGGGAATACTGGAAGCATCTTCTCACTGATGAACAACTGATGCTCTCAGACACTTCGCCCATGGTGGTGTATATATGTGTGTGAGTGTGTGCGTTTTGAGTCAAAGGCTACTCTTCTAACACCAGTTGTTGTCATATAACTGGGCTGATAGGTAGGAAGGAAGAAGGGAAACAACACCACAGACGTATATATACAGTACCGTGCCTGCACACTTTGAAATGCATCATCTCATATTCATGAGTTACGGTAACTGTTTTTTAATGGAAACATTTTTGACAGTGCCACCAGTCAAAACTCAGCAGGAGACGCCACTGTGCAGCAGGAAGGCTCACAGCTCACAGCCTAACTCGTTATATCAAGTTGAGGAAAAAAAAATAAAATCACATTTTGGACTCAAATGGCTGGAAAATACAGGTGGAAGGCAGAGCAGAAGTAGATTTATATGCGCATAATTTGCAAAAAACCTTTTGTGTTTTCGCTTCTATATGAATCTGAGAGGCAATCCTCTCCTTCTTGCAAAGATGCTGAGAGTGCGACACCACGTATGCTGTGGTTTGACCTGCTGAACTCACTCTGTTTAGCATGCCATGCTCTCTGGGGCTAACATACAACACCCATGCTAATGCTGTTCCTGCAGCCACCCTTGTTTCCATAACAACTAAAAGGTGATGGAGACGGGCCTGTAACCACAAAAAAAGAGTGGCGCAGAGTGGCCTAAGTGGGAGGAGACACAGGAACTAAACCTGTGCATCCGCTCAATGCTGTGAATGTATAGCACGCACACATGCAAACAAAAACACATAGCCTACATTATTGTCATTTCAACCCACACACACGCCCACTCGTGTTGTTTTCCCACCACAGGTGTGCTCAGAGGAGAGGGCAGGTGGCATGTGCTCCCCTGGTCCCGTCCTCTGAGGGTTATTACTGTAACAAATAATCCCACGATGACGCCAAGTCCAAACAGTTGCAAAAATAAAGACGGGATATTGATTTGATATTTTCAGCAGGATTCTGTGGCTGCTTTGGGCTGCTTGTTTGTTGTTACTCCCACAGTGTATATATGGAAACTGCAGTACAGCGTTTTTGTGCGTGTGTGGCCTCGGTCATGGGAGGAAGGCCTTTTGTATAGCTTGCTTATTCTACTATGATGTGTTCACTTGACTTCATGTTTGTGTCCCAGCGGCCTGATGCTGTTATGTCTCCAAGGGCCCAAACTGTAGCTTGAGAAGGACTGATAAGGAAATTGAGCTGGCCCCTTTCCTCCCTGCTCTGTTTGGCTCTTTACATCACTATTGTTTCATTTGTACACAGTTTATTTTCTACTTTTAAACCGCCTTCTGTGTCTCTCCCTCTAAATCACCCCATGAATATTTCCGGGTGCCGGTACTGAAGCTTGTGGTAGTTTCAAGGCCGTGCAACTGTGAGATTCATCGCTGCGATATAATAATCCAGGTGAAAAACAATACCGCACAAACAAAATGAGAGGAATGCAAAGAGATAAATCTCCAATAACACCCTCTGCAAATTTCCCATGAATTTACCACCATGACGTCGATCAGCCAGAGCCTGTGCGTGCCTGTTTGTGTGTGTGAGTGTGGGGTAAGATAAAGAAAAGGAGAGAAGGGTTTGCTAAGTTGGCAGTTTGAATGATGTTTAACTGGAGCTCAGCACAGCTGAAAGAGGCTGTAAATCCGCTTTCTCCTGGGTGCAGTTCCTCAGAGCGTCGCGCTACAGAGCTATCACAGAGAGAAGGATGTCACCACATTACAGTCGCACACGCACACGCACTATTTCCACCTCCTACAAGGCAGAAAATATAACCCGTACCATCAACAGCAGCCCACTCAGAGGACTTAGGATATACACAGAGCACAGAGCTCCATCCCACATTAACCAAACACAGAGAGCTCTCCTCTTGAGGCTTCTCATCCTCTCTGGCCTCACTGGCACATAATCTTCCTCTGCCACATCCCTTTCCCTCGCAGCTTACAACGCTTATGATCAAATCACGGGAACAGAGTCAGAAGACAAACAGCAAAACAAAACAGTGACTTCAATTTCATGCCATAATGGAAATCAGTATTGTGTATGAAGGAAATAAACAATGGGAGTAGTAATATCTATATGTGTAGATGTGCGTTTTCTTCTATTACTTCTCTTATAATTAACCCAAATGTGAAGCCTTTTAAGTGCAAGAAAAAAAAAATCATTTTATCTTTTCATTTCTGCCAACTTCTTTAAAGAAAGGAAATGTGGTGGGTGTTCCTACAAAGCCACTTTGTAAACATACGTAACTCGTGGAGCTAATTTGATTCAGATGAGGAGATTTATGTGCCGAGCCGTGGAGATGGGGAAGCTTGTTTTTCTTTTTTTTTTCTTTTTTTGTGAGGGATAGAAACGTCAATTATTTTGGAACAGATGGGTCTCAAAGTGCAATTGAATTTGATTATCGCCTCAATGGAATACGTAATGAAAGAGCCCTAATTTGAAGAGAAAGTTATGAGAAGGCCATTTCAATTACTCCAACAAACTAAACTGAGGTGCAGCTTCCCCTCAACACACTCAGCCCTTTCACATGATTCTCTATTTCTCATTTTCAGTCTTTCTTCCCCGCTTTAATGGCAACGTGAGCGAATCATGATGAACGCAGCTGTGTGGATGCTCGTTTCTGAAATCTGCCCCAGCTGCATTCTTGAAGGCCCGATGCTTTTTAGTCATTGTTAATTGATTACCACTTTTCATGAAATATAACTTTGTTTTTTCTTCGTTCTATTATCGACACTCTTGTTCAAATAATAACAGCCTTGACACCCCCCTGGCTTCGGCCGCGCTGAAAATTGTTTGACAGATTTGGAGTAAAGAATTGTCTACGGCGCCATCATCGAACAGATTATTACAGGAGCTTTAAGATGTTTTTTGTCCGAAATGTTCCAGCGTTCAAAATCCTGACAACCTGTCAGGATGATTGCTGCAATAACAGCTCACTTCATTCCTGATCGACAGATACATTTTTAGCTGCTTTTACCCCCCTCCCTCTCAGGTTCAAGAGTTTACACTGATTAAGCTTTTCACAGAAGTTGTTTCATCTGTTTAGAGCTCCGTTAAAACTTCTCAGACTCATCAGTCCTCACTTTGTTTATAGAGAACATAAAACAATGAGCACATCTTCTTCCTTAATTGCTTTTGAATGGGCCGAGTGTGGAGTCTTATTTAAATGGGAACATGTTGTAAACGAGGTTTATTTGCACGAGGGAATGAAAAACAAGGGAATGTGTCATGACCACAAATATGGTTCAAAATACTCAGAAATGAGACGTTCAAACAAAAGAAAGACTCTTAAACCAGTCGTAACATTGACCCCGATACTGAAATAGAACATTTCTCTAATTGAATATAGAATCTGTGATATAAAGATTTCCTTGGGCAACATATCTGTTTAACTCGTTTTTAATGAAATATTCAAATAGATGGATAATAACGATGCCTTTAAGGTCCATGGGGTCCTACTGTTAAAAGTTACAGACATGCTGCTTTAATCTGAAGCCATTATCCAAACAATACAACTGTTATTTCTCCAACAGTTTCATTGGTCTCTGATGTCGAGCACTTGAGCTGCGACACCTCCACACACACCCAGACACAATCATTCCAGACAGATGGTTAGGACCCACTGGAGGAGGCGTCCCACCATGCCCGATAACAAGTTTCCCGGGCTATATAGGGCAACCGTGACTGTAAACACACCAGCCTCCAGTCGAGCGAACAGGTGGCCCACTGCATAGGGCCTCTTGTCATGTTGTGTGTCCACAACAAAAAGTTCCATTATGAGGGAAAGTCTGTTTTTTTTCCTGCAGCTATAACGGCCTCAGATCTGTTGATGGAGAAAATAACTGAGCTAAGATGCTTCTGGGAAATCAAATCCAACGCTCTGCACCCAAACATCGCCGCCAAAGCAGAAAAACAGTGGAGCAGAAACAAAACCGAAGCCAGACCGTCGATGATGATGATGATGATGATGTGCTCCCTGGTCATCTGTATCTTTTTTATCAAGTTAATTTCCTCTGTGCTGCTTCACAATGACAAGAAGGCTGGCCTAGTTTGGAGCCCTGAATAGAGGGTTTTCTCAATCCAATCATTTCCTCCATGTGTTTGTTTTCAGAGGCTGTATCCTCTGGTGGTTGTGTGTGTGTGTGTCTGTGTGTGTTGGTCGGGGTGGTTGATAATGTCACAGGAAGGAAAGTGATGGTCTGCCTGGTGTTTATACAAGACATTGGCATTTGTTGTCATTGGGTCTGCTGTCATTGGCAGGCAAGTTGCCACAGAGCCCCTTCCCATCCTCCCCACTCTGACCCATATAGGTGCTTTGAACCGCTGGCAGGCCCGACAAGATTATCTGGGCCCTCTTCCCGGGAAGACCACTGGGATGTGGGTGCATGTGCGTGTGTGTGTGTACATGAAACGTATCTAAAAATGTAAGTGTGCTGTCAGCTTCTGCAAGTGCATGTACGTACACAGCGCTGCAGCGGTTTGTGACAGTCTTCTGGAAGCTGTTGAAAGAGATGTAAGGTTTAGTCTCCAGGTGGTTTTTCTTCTTCTGACTGTCACTGGAGGAGCAGGGAGGAGGATACAGAGATTTTTTTTTTTCATTTTAAATTTAGGATTTCTGAATTTCTAAAGGGGATGTTAATATTCGGTGTGATTATACCACAAGCTGGTTTTAGTCAAGGCTTTAACAACCATTAGAAGTAAATGTTCTTTGATCCGGCCGGGTCTCTCCTTGCTGGGCCTCTATGCAATAACATAAAGGAAAGACTAAGTGATTAACTTAAAAAACCAAACAAAGTTTCCTCCCTAACTGTGATGACTAATGTTCTGCCCGTTTGTCTTCTCTTCCATCTTGATTACATAATCCCCAGATTAATTAGCTGTGTGTTTCAGTCACTTCCTGTAGCGCGTCCCTCAAATGGGCTCCCTCCACAATCTGGCCTATCGACTTACAGGGCGCCAGAGCTTTTTCTTTGAAGGCCGCCTCGGCTTCAGAGGCAAAAGAACTCTCTGATCTGACGGCTAAAGGAAAGGGCCCCTGCAGTGTGCCGTTACAGACTGATAAAAACCTAGAAAAACAACATTTGGGTAACACACACACTCGCAGGGAGGGAAAAAAATTAAGAATAATCTGGCTGTGAAAACAAGAGGCGGTATGGAACAATGACAATCTGGCTCCTTTGGTAATTTCCTGTCGGCGTTCATTCGTGTGATGTGGTCGTGACTGTTCTGCCGGGATCAATCAAACCTGCGAGCAGATGGCATCGCACTCCTCCAGCGGACTGGGGATTGTCTGTGTTTTTTCAGAGGCGGTAATTGGCCCGGCTATGTCACGGACCGGAGCATGCTAACAGCCATCGCCACCTCCACTGTGCAACGACAACACGTGTCTTTACTGCTTTTGTACGGCTCATCATGTCATACCTGGGTTGCAGACACCCGTTTCATATCAACTCACACTTAAACACCGCTACAATTAGTAGCTAATACATTATAATGACTTATTTGTGACATCACAGCAAAGTTTTGGCACATTTAGGCCGCCATACTTGAGGCACACGCAACAGCTATCACATCCTGGATCTGAAACTATAGTGCCATATTTGCTAACAGGGTATGCATTTAGGTGAAGAAAGCTCATGTGGATAATAGGAACCTTGTGTGGGAAACTGGAGAAAAGAGACGCACAGTAATTGCATGTGTACTGTATGAGCCGCCTGTGTTTGTGTGTATGTGTATGAGTAGGTGTGTGTGTGTGGCTAAGACTGCGGGCACTTCAAAGCTTTGATGTTGGAGCTCCTAAATGAGGGCCACCAGAGGTCCAGACTAATGGGACATCATGGGGAGATTAGAGGCCAAGTGTAGCGGGCTGACAACACAGTATTATGTATGTGTGTGTGTGTGACGGAGAAAGAGAGGGGGGAGCTTTGTGTGTGCGAGATTTCCCGTGTGTATACACTTTTTTTTTTTTGCAATTAAAAGTGAAAGTTGGGCTGGAGTTTGTGGACAGGAAGCATTTAGTTGTGTCCACAAGCAGCACAGGAATGCCAGTCAGTCCAACCTTCCCCGTTCTTCGTCGGTGCAATAATAAGTAAGATGTTGGTGAGCGCGTTCCACAGTATGGTATAAATCCTTTATTAAATAATCATAACAATAATTATAATAACAATCATAAAAAGAGCTTTTCTGTACAAAGACCCCTTCAAAACAACAACAACAGCAGTCCGAGCAGTGCACGGGGGGAGGGAGGAGCGAGTAGGGGGGAATTGGGAGGGAAAGTACATAAGGGGGGGGCTGTCCAGTCCTTTTACATGTTTTGGTCCTCCCGGGCTGAAGGGGGCGCTGTGACTGTCAATGTCACTGTCAGTGTCAAATTACTGTAGCTGATACCGGCTCCAAAGGCAAGCTGGATCCCCGAGGCTCCAAGGCACTTTGAAGAGAGTCAGTGGGGTCCAGCGATGCGGGCCTCAGAGGAGAGGGACGGCTCGTGTGTGTGTGTGTGTGTCTGCGTGTGTGTGCGGTAATGGGATGATATGTTGAGTGCATGTGTGTGTGTCTGGAATCCATGGTCTCAAATATAAACCTTTCAGCAGCGGCCATTATTCCCTTCAATTTGTTCCAGTGTGTATGTGTGTCCAAAGTTTCATATGTCAGAGAGAGGAGGTATATACAATCTGTATATACAAGTGACGTAATGTGTGTATGTGTATGTGTATGTGTATGTGCGTGTGCATGGCAGGGTTCCTCGCCCTCGCCTCACTCATGGCTTACGAGTCCATTCACATCGTGCAAGACAAGACTCTTTCTGATTGGTTCAGAACCGCCCCGAAGAACGCCCGCCTTGCTGTGCGAGAGCCGACATTAGAATAAAAATAAAAATGATAAAAAAAACAAACAAAAACAACTTCAGAAATCAAGATGCAAGTAGCCAGCAGGTTGAGGAGAGTTAGGGGGGGGAGGGGTGGCGTGATGTAGCCTATGTGCATGTGTGTGTTGGGGGGAGGGAGGGAGTAGGTCCTTTAAATCATGGCTTTTGAGGTCCACATGTGAAGAGAGACGGCTCCTCTCTTGTCCCGCTGTTGCCTCAACGATCCTTTTTCAACTTTTTTTTTATTTTATCTGCAAGCAGTTTGCTTTTAAGGCTTGTAGTGTGTCCAGGCACACAGTCAGTCAGTCGATTGAGAAAGCAGTTTCTGGCTGTGCATTTTGTTTTTGATCCCATTTGTTTTTTTTTGTCCTTGCGAAAGCACAGAGAGAACATTACCCAGGTTTTTTTTTTAGTGCTCTGTCAGTCATAGTCTCTCTTTGTTTCTCCTTTTTTTCTTCAGTGCTTCTCGGCCTCCGCTCTTTCCAGCAATCCATAGGTTGCACCAAACAAAGCTCCTTGACCTTTTTTTTTTTTTTACCATTAACCACAATGTAAACATGACCTTCTCTTTGACAGGAACCAGCAACAACTAAATCTAACAATAACGTCTCTCCGCCATTAACAGAACGTCTCAAAATCCCCCTCCCTTCCCTTCCCTTCCCGCCCCCCCGCCCCCAAATCCTACACACACATACATTTCTTTCATTTTTTTTTTCTTCTACTTATCTGCCATCACAGAACGAAAACATTAAAACATAAAGGAGAGTTGACCGAGCTGAAAGACAAACTGGAGGGACGTCGGTGACTAAAAACACCACAGGCTGTCGGGAACTAAGAAGGAGGGACGGAGGCTGGTCGGTAGCAGAGTCTACGACGGAACAGAAAAAGTCAACGGGCCACACAAAGGAGCTAAGTTCTAGGCCACTGTGTTCACATGTGATCAAAAAAGACGCTTTCTAAGCACGTTCCTAACCTACCACCTTTCCAACACGTGTTCTGACTCAGTATGTGTAGCTTACATTATCCAGTTTCAAAACTAGATCTCTTACAAATCTATGATGCATTTATAAACACTTCTCTTTTGGTGGAGCAGGAATCTGTAATTGATATGTGTAGATATTTATCTTTTTGAGGCCTGTGGAACAATCCGTGAGGGTATAACCTCTGCCTTTCTCTCACCACCAAAACTAGCAAACACTGGACGGTGCCACGTTTTCCTAAACAGGAAAGTTCTCGCTGGAGCTAAAAGAATCGGCTCTCTGGTTTGTCCATGTGTCCAGGGATCTGCAAGTAAACTGACGCTAATGTGAACTGGAGGAAATGAAGAAAATTAGTGAGAGGTTTTCACACGATGGCTCTTTCTCTGGTTCTGGTCCTCGTCCTCGTCTCCTCCCCTCACGCCTCGGTGCAGCAGCGCTGTTGGTTCAGTTTGACCTTGTGCTTGAGGCCGTCGTACAGTTCGAAGTTGTAGTTCTCCAGGGTGGTGGAGGAGCGCGACGACAGGCCGCTGTAGGAGCAGGTACAGTAGAGGAGGAGGCCGGCGCACACCGCCCCCAGCAGGACGCCCAGGGAGCTCATCACGATGATGGTGACCAGGATGGGGTCCAGGGTGTAGAGCCACGAGTTGTCCTTCTCTGAGACGCGGGTCACCGGAGGGTCGGACGACGGGGAGGGCGTGTTCCAGTCGGGGAACTGCAACCCTGCGACAGGAAGGGAGGGGACAGACTTTGTGAAGATGTGATGACGTTCTTCCTCTACTCATGAAAAGGCGCTGACGTGATGATACCCCATGATATCTTTGATTATTGTATGATGTACTTTATTACTGTCATTATTATTATTAATTTTTCCACTTTTTACTTCTTTTTAAAAACTTTTTTATTTGCACATTATATAACCTGCATAAACAATGAAAATAGTGAAATTAAACATTATGCAGGAGAGGTAGAAGCCAAGAAAGGCTTATGAAAATACCTCCCCATGTAAAAAAACAACCACAGCGGTGAAGATATTACAGAAATTCATAACATACAAAATAGAAAAGAAACAAAGACAAAATAACATGGAAAACTTTCTATTGTCCTGTCACTGTGAGTTACTTTTATTTTGCCACCTTGTGGATTATGTTGTGTCAGTTTGTTACTGTAACTTTGTTCTTGAGAAAAAGCAAAGATAAAATATCTTTAAAAACAGGCGCTTACCTCCACCTAGAGGGTCTCTACCGAAGAGCCGCCCGTCTCCAAAGTCATTGGGTATCTTAGCTGTTGAGGAGAAGCACAGGTGACACACACTTTAAGCTTCAGCTCTTTCTGCTTCCAATTTTAAAACCATTTGTGATGATGAATAAACACGTAAACAGACTCTGGTCTCCACACACACTCACACACAAGTCTTTGACTAATAGAAAAATATGACTTTATTAATAGAGAAAGGTCATCATGATACATTCAAACACACAGTCATCACATAATATACTGATAAGACTGTTCATTCCATGTGAAGAAAGATGCAAACATGTCATCATCAGATTACTATTAACATTACCCATCGTTATCACCGGTAAAATCACCGACACTGTTACAGTCAAGTTTAAGAGTGGTGTATAAGATGATCGAGAAAAAAATAAAAGCAGCAAATGGCGACATTTTTTAAGAAGTGCTGTGACAGTCACAACGCTGCCAGGTGATTGATATGTATGTGTTAATGCAGAGATTACATGTGTGGTGAAAACTACACTGCAAAAACTTTCTTGTCAAAACGTCTCATTTTTAGTCAAAACTAATCTCCTTCCACTTAAATTAAGACTCGTCACTTAAAAATTAACTTGTTTTTATATAATTTTCACTTGTTTCAAACAAATTTTCACTTGAAATAAGTAGAAAAATCTGCCAATGAAAGCAAGTTTTTTGTGCTTGTAATAAGGAAGAAAAACTTGCTCCATTATCAGATTTTTCTACTTATTTCAAGTGAAAATATGCTCGAAAGAAGTAAAAACTGCTACTTTTTTATGTGAAGAGTCTTATTTTAAGTATAATGAGATTTGTTTTGACTAGAAATGACAGTTTGACTAGAAATAAGACAAATATACTTAATATATTTGAGTTTTTGCGGTGTAGCAGTGGGTGCAGCACTTTGGTTGAGCCCCATAGCTCAAGTGTACTTATACTTTAGATGAGTTTTCTTCTCACTTGTGTGTGTATGTGTGTGTGTGTGTGTGTGTGTGTTGGCGCTTGCTACACTTGGCAAGCATTCAGGGGAGGGAGTAACTGCTTGGCAAGGCACACGTCTAGATGTGGAGGTCTTTGATGGCCAATCGCGTTATTAATACCGTTTCCAGGGCAACTGAAGTTGGCCGCAGATTGGGCAATGGAGGTGCGGTAGATGGGAGGGAAAAGTGCTTACCGCAGCCTTCATAAATGTTATCTGTCCATTAACTAATTACGACTATTAGAGGCTTGGAGCTTAACGGTGTGGAGATGGACGGAGTACAGCGTCCAATCCCTCCTCCCCAAGTTGATTTAAGAGCACATAGTGAGAGCATGCCAAAAAACACTTCTTTTTTTTCCCTCCTTCCCACTTTGGAGAGAAAAGAGCCGTTTCTAAATTGTAGTAACAAATTGAGGGGTTGTGGGCAAGTAGGTGATGGATTTTTTTTGCTGGTGCGACAGATCAGGAGAGCACGGTCTGTTAAGCCACAGAGGGAAGACCTCAATTTCATTCAATCCGGGGTGTCGCCACCTTTGTGCCGACTGATGAGGGATGAATTGTTGCCAATTTGTCTTTGTCGCTTTTGAGAAATTTCACAATAAAATAGGCTTTTTATATCCCAGATATGTTAAAATGTTAGCATTTGGCTTTGGCTGTGGCTTTGTCTTATGGCACTAAAAGGAGAAGAAGCACCGATAGCTGGAGCTCTGCTTCTCATAATAACTTGGATCTCTCTCAAGGGGTGCACATATACAGCAAAACACTGCGCTTATGGCTTCCAGCTGGTGCAGCGGCATTGTGGGATTTGTAGGAGTGTAAATCAAGTAAGAAGTGGTGATAGCAGACAGCTGTGTCTATTTACAACCCTAAAAACAACAAGCACATATTCACACTGAAAACACAATACGGCTCGGCTCGGCTCGGCTTTCATCTGGGCAGCTTAAAGACATAGGGAACAATGGGAGTGGGTGGTATGAAGCATAAATGGGAGTGGAACAACGTGCTTTATTACGCCACAGAATCAAGATGAAACACTAAACACTGAAGACGGCTGCATCCATCACTGACTGATGCCTTTATCAGGGGGAGACAAGACGTTCAATCAAACGAGCTAGTTATCTCCATTTGTGATGCAGGACTTTAAGTATGATGGATTTGCATTCCTTTGTTTTTAAATGTGCACATGCTCTGTTGAAAAGGACAATGGAAGGATTTTTCTGCTCCTCCGTCACAACACCCTCACTCCTGGTACCACTCGTATCACAGCTATCTCGTGTTGTTATTACAGAGATACCAAGAGCTTTATTTTCTGGGGCTTGCCAGATCATTTCCACAGCTCGCACAATGAATGCCTCGCAGCCTAACAGTTTTCTCCTCTCTCTCTCTCTCAGCTCTGCACAGCTCCTCATGTCTCTGGGGTCTTGTTTTAGCCTGTGGTTTGGCAGCTCTGGCTGGCTCTCGCAGCAGAACCAGCTCGACACCCCCCCCCCTCCCACCTCCTCCTCCTCCTCCTCCCAGCCCACACATGTCTGTGTGTATGTCCATGCTGGGGTCATTCCAGGAGGACCGTCGGGGTTACGAGCAGCCAGACGGCACTCAATGGTCCGAAACAAGCTGTTCAGATAAATAACTTACTCAGACTTCAGTCCTCTCATCAGGAGCAGCACAGTGTGAAATGTCAACAGCAAACTCCTTAATGGAACAGAGAAGAAAACAGCAACCGAAGCTACATCCATGAGAGACAGAGAGAGAGAGAGAGAGGGCACAGTGTTTCTTTGCAAAACTTGGCAGTTTAGGACGACGTGTGTGTCGTCGTCAGCCTCGCAAACTGTAAACTAAAGCAGAGAGGGTTCGGTTCGTCAAGTGGGTGTTCTGTCAATCCTGCAGCATCACGACACACACTGTCTGCCACTGACATCACAAGGTGGCGTCCTCCTCTGCCAAACACAGCCCAGCTAAGCGCTTCTTTTCAGCAGAGGGTACGGTGTCGGTCCCGGCTGTCCAACCTCACTGTCAGGACTGGCTCCACCCCTGGGGTGGCCATACTGGAGGACCAGTTAGAATACTGGAAGCACTGCGAGGAGCTGTGATAGGCCACTGACAGCTGGCTCTTCTTGGTGGCCAGGTGTTGTCGGCAGCAACAGAGGGCTCTGACCAAGATGGCCACCGCCAGGAGAAGGAGGGCGCCCCCGGCGGCCATTATGTAATACCAGTGGATGGGCAAGGGAGGCACAGGAACGCCTCCCCCTGGTGGAGAGATACAGAATAATTGGCCAGCGGGAAAAGAGAGGAGTGGCACTTTTTTTCTTAATTTTCTACATTTAATTCTCTATGTTCTATCCCTATGTCTTCATCATACGAACAGCAGGCGTGCACCTCATAAGAGCATGCACAAGCATGCCAGTTGCAAAAAAATAAAATAAATCTCCAAGGCCAAAAAAAATAAAATAAATAAAAATGCATCCATTTCTCTCATGTAGCTTGTTTTTGCAGTCGGAGGACAAGTTTTCACACCAAGATCACCAAGAGGTTTGGTTTGAAATCAGTCCAATAGTTGATCCAATCAAATGCAACGTAATTACATTTTTTTCAGAGCTCAAGTGAAATGACTTGGTGTGAAACGAAGGCTAAAATAATTAGTTATGAAAGCACCCACACACATTGAATTAAGGAGCTTCCTCTTCCTGTTTGGAGCTGGCACAGGAAGTCACAACCAGCCCCCTGACGAAGCCTCAGAACCATGCACGAATCAGTCGGACACCACATGGGAATCCGGTGTTCCAGAGCTCCGTCGGAGCTGATATTGGATTGGGATTTGTTATTTAGCTGGCTCGAGTTGGCAGATTTGTTTTGAGTACATAATTTATCCCATTCTCTGTTCTTGGGTTTTCATTTTCCTTTCTTTTTTTCTTTTTTTTTTTTCCCCCAAGCATCAGCCTCCCGGCCAGTCCTCTCCTCCTGAAGCCAAGCACTGTCTCCTTGGAGACTATCTCCACAGATCCTCTACACTGCTGCCCCTGGCTTGAACCCTCCTCTCAAATTCTTGGTAAGAAGCAAGTAACCACCTTCCAAGAAGCCTCTACTTGATTATCCAAGTCTGCTGTGCAAAAACGAGCCACTGAAGACGCTGCAGAATTTACAAAACAGAGCCCACATGTACCTTCCAGACTTGATTTTGTGGAGCCGTAAGACTGAGAGAACGTCAAACTGAACTAGGAAAAGTGAAGCAGAGCTGAATACATCCTGATTTTTGGACCGTGTCACATAATTACAGAGGGAAATGGTGCGTGCGTCTCCTACTTCACACTGCACACACTCATTAGACAGAGAGGAGAGAGACACCCGTGCTTGCTGCTGCTCAGTCACTCTGATTGCATTTCACTGGGGACACTGGTGTGTGTGTGTGTGTGTGTGGGGAGGCAATATTAATGTGTGTTTGTGCAAGTTTGTGAAGGGTTAGAGACTTTGTGTAGCGCGAGTGTCTGTGTGTGTGAAGATGGAGGGGTAGAAAAGCCGAAGAAGTGCACACACATCACATTCGCACTGAAACCGCCAAGCTCTTATCTTATTGGAAGACATTATGAGATGCCAAAACACTAACATCAATCTCATAGAGTCCCCCAGGAAGCTCTAAATATTTTTCATGAAGCAGACAGTTATTTAAAACCCTTCAGGCTGTGTCAGGCAGCCTGGAACTGAGAATATGTAGCTCTGTTCAAATATCTGACTCCATGAGGCGCGCTTGATTTAGCTTGCCTGGCACGCGCAGTTTGCTCTTTTGAGACTAATCCTTTGTTTCCACAGAGACTGACAAGGTAAAACTAATGCACCGCAACACATTACTGAAATAATCTATTTTCAACCTAGTTAGAGTTTGAGAAAATTCATCTGGTGTTTGCAAATTTAATATTTTAGGTTTCAGCGAGGGGATTGGGATTTGTTTGGTGATGACTCCGCGTTATTGGTGGGAAAGGCTGGTTTGTTTCAGCGGTGGAGACAACTTTAGTGCCAACAAGCGAAAAAACCCCCAGGCTAGTGCACATACAAAAAAACGGGCAGGAAGCAAGACCAGAGAGGAAGTGACGTCACACCAAAGTCACACTCACCTTTTTCAGGATTTGAGGGAGAGAAAGCGGCGAAGGGTTCTGCAGGGAGACAGAGAGAGAGCCGGGCAGACATGGAGAGAGGGGAAGAAAGAGAAACAGAGGGAGGCCTGTTAGATAACTTTAAATACGAGGGAAAAGTCAGCCAAATGTCACACAAATGTCACAAGACTATCAAACTCCTCCTGAGGAAATTTAAGTTAATTCCTCAGATAACTCACATGAATTATGGCATTTACTCAGCTCCTTTGCTCGAATGCAATTTCAAACAGAGTACGCCGCCGTCGCTGTGCGAGCTGGGAATTCGAGATGGGCTCGGACGGGGCTGCTGCTACGTGTGTATGTGTTCGCAAAAGTTCACGCATTTCAAGTTGTTTATCTGCGGCGTCCAGATAAACTGGAGCGCGGGCTGGGGCGTTTTGGCGTGCTGCAGACGCACAGAGCAGAACCTTCACTTTGATTGCCTGGAATGCAAACACAACGAAGTGGCGTATGTGTGTGCGTGGGTGGCGGTGAGGTGGGAGCCAGAGACAAAGAAAGAGAGAAACCAACTTGGGAACTTGCGCCTTTTTTGGCGGGAACCAAACGCACTGTGAGGAACTCTACTGTGCAGGGTGATAAGCGACATCCCAGCATGCTTTGGGAGTGGCAGAGGAGAGGAGTGGGGAACACAGCAGCGTGGTAGGGAGGGAGGGAGCTTTCTAAGCTGCTGTGCAAAGCAACATACACACACACAAATGAATGACAGAACACAGTGAAGGCCAAAACAGACGTGCTTTCCCTCAATTACACTTTGCCCCCCCCCCTCTTCCCGCTGTGTTCCAGCTCCAAAGCACACTGGACGTCAGTCAGAGGCGATGACGGCAGGTTTCTGGCTCTGAAGCCCCGGCTCGCTCTCTGATCTGGTTAAGACCCTCTCCAAAGCCACTGCCCGGGTTCAGATTAAGGCGGCAGCGCTGGCGCTCGGCTCACAACATCAGGCACCCAGAAAGTTGTCGGCCGGGAAAGAGCCTGTCTAGTAATTCCCTTTGACGGCTCGGGAAAAGCTCTGTTTACAAATATGACGGAGGAGTGAGTGCGAGAGAGATGGAGGGAGAGGAGAAGAAGAGAAATCTAATGAAACATAGATTAGCATCGCTGGGGCCCACAGGGCGTTTATGGCCTAGTTTTCCTATTCTTCTTTTCTTCTTTTTTTTCTGGTGGAGGAGTAAACGCTGTCCCTCCCTCTCCTTCCTTCTTTCATCTCTGTGTTCGGTGGGCTCTTTGGAGGAGAGGCTGTCTATGAAACTAGGATGGGAGGGCCAGGCAGTGGAGGGAGGGAGGGGGGTGTTTATCCTGTTCAAGGACCTTCAGGCTGGAGGTGGAGGAGGTGGAAGGGAAATTTAAGGGATGGCAGATTGATGGAGGGCGTTGATGTTGGCATTAGGGCTGCAACTAACGATTATTTTCATTACCGATTAATTTGTCAATTATTTAAACGTTTAATCGATTAGTTGTTTGGTCAAGAAAAAAATGTTGAAAAATGTCAATCAGCGTTTCCAAAACCACAAGACGACGTCCTCAAATGTCTTGTTTGACTCAGTTTATTGTCATAAAGGAACAAAAAACCCTCACATTTACGAAGCTGAAATCAGACTTTTTTTCCTTAAAAAACCACCCAAACCGATTCAAAATAGTTGACGATTCATTTAATAGGCGATTATTATTTGATTAATTGATTCATTGTTGCAGATCTAGTTGGCATGTGTGTGTACAGTGTGTGACTTACGTGTACACTCTGTCAGAAGGGTGCTGGAGCTCATGTGGAGATTGTCAATCCAGATGTGTCCCCTGGTGCCGTGCGCAAAGAAACCCTCCATCACAACCTACACCGCAGCCAGAAAAACAAGGGAGGAAGAAGAGGAAGAGGAGGGGGAAAAAAGTTGAAAAAAAGGAAGAGAGGAAGACGGAGACAGGATGAAGGCAGAGGGGGAGCAGGAGGGTGGAGGAAAAATTGAGAACGGGGACAAGCAGGAGGAGGAGGAGGAGAAATAGGATAAAAACTTAATATGGCGCCTGTGATTTCAAAGTTGCGCTCGACACTCACAATCATCCTCCCCTTCCCTGCGAGCTCCTTCCTCTGACTTTTTCATGAGAACATTAACGACTTGTGATGTCTTTGACAAATGCACAGCGATCCCCAAACAATCAGGCAACCAATAGAGACGCCGTGGCTTACTTTAGCTGCTGCTTTTGAAGTCAAACCTGGCCTAAGGTGCCAGAGGTTAAAGCTGATGCTTTTATATGAATATACCTCACTCATTAAAGAAATGTTCTCCGTCTGGGGAGACAGAGAAGACGTAAAGGGTCTGACCCAGATACCTATTTATCATGCAGACACTAAGAGGCGGGGGAGGGCACTTAACTAACATATATCACCATTAAACTTCCCAAGTTTATCACTAACATTAAGAGAAGTTTTTGTATTGCAAGTTTATTGCAATTTTATGTTTGAATATGTAAATGAGGCAATGTCTCTGAAATATGCAATAATTTGCATACATTTCCAGAACTGAAATCTGAAAAATGGATGAAGCCCCTTTCAAAATTCTTGTTTTATTTTGTTGACATGTTTGAGTCAGAAGTTTTTACAGAGGACAGCTCTTTTTATCACTCTGTAAATCAGAAAATACTGTCACCAGCCCTAAAAAAAAATCAAATTTCTCCATGTTTTTAGGAATAAAATGTTGTATAAATCAGGCTTTGAATGATATATCAACAAACTCCTCTGTAAAAACCTTCAGAATATACATAGGAAGGGATCAAACTGGAAGGTTTGGTGTCTGTAAGTGCTGCTGAAATGGAGATTTCTAACTCATTTTGAGAAAACGGCCTTTAAAGACCAAAACCATAATGTGGATTTTCTACCATTTCTTTTGACTTTTCTGAAAGAAGACATGTTAAGGAATCTCAAAATGGATCAGTGCATGAAAAAACAGTGGGTTTATTACCTGGAAGTCTTTCGGGGAGCGGGGTAGGATGGTGCGACCCTCCTTCCACACGGTGCCCTGATCGTCCTTCAGCGTCCAGAGGAGGGTCTCCTCGTTGTGGGCGTCCCGCAGCAGGACCCTCAGGTGGCCCTGGGCCTCGCCCCACAGCTGGTAGGAGAACTGGAGGCAGAGCGGCCCGGTCTCGGCCGCCACCACAGGGCTGATGAGGCGAGCTCGCTGCTGCTCCGTCTTCAGGCTGGCGTCCATGTACAGATAACTGCTGAGCTCTGGAGGGAGGAGATACGACAGCATGAGAGGGGCGCTTTGTCATGTCGGGACTCCCAAGACCCTAAATCAACATTTGCTGCTGGTTTTGAAAGTGGAAAAAGGAACCTTGGATTCATCAAAACCCAAATGAATTAATACAGGAAACATGGAATCAAAAAGATGTTTTACAGCGACCTGGCTGCTCTCGTATTTCCAACACATCGCCAAAAAACGAGCAGAGCTTTGTTTTAACCTTGAGTTGCTGGTTGCTCTGGCGAAATGAAAGCGTCCCGTTTTAATGGGTTTTCATTTCAGCCCTGGAGGCATTAAAATCTAGGAAATTTGAAAAGCTGTGTCGACTTTTATCCACTGTAAATGGATGCTGCTGAGAGGAGACTGGAGGGCCGAAATGGAGCCAATGTGTCCTCGTGAGAACAGTTCTCATCATTTATCATCACCTCCTGCGCAGACAGACATATATATATGTGTATATATATATATGTACATGAGTGTTTTCACACAATCCAAAGACATTTCCAACAGGATTCTCAAACAAAAAAGAAACTAATCACCAGTTGCTCTCAGGAACGACATCACCCCCCCACACAATAGTCACACTGAACAATAGGGATATGACAAATATAAACACACAGAAGAATAGAGCGCCGTCATCCAAACACGGAGCGCTACCAGAACTCCTGCCAAGACCCCTCGGGGCCCATTCCTCCTCACCGCCTTCCCAGGTAAACGACTTCAGCAACGGAAAAGTCCCAGAAAAAAACGCACGGCGCTCCATTTGTTTACACCAGAGGATGTTTAGTTTGCAAATTGGATGCTGACACAAATTCCATTGTGAAGGGAGGGTAAGGCTGGTGAGACCACAGTATGCGGTGACTCAATGAGGCGTCTGGTGAAGAATTTCTTAAGTGGGCCCTGTGGGAAAATGTCCAGTAGCAACAATCTGCAGATTAAATCACCTGCTTCATCATGGACAAGTGTATGTGCCTGCAAAGAAAAAACCAGTCTGACACATTTCAGGTAGTTTCCAGATTGTGTCTTGTTGTTTTATCCAAAACAAATGACAGAAGCAAATATGTGGGAGTAGCTACGAGCGCTTGTTTTTATTGCAGCCACGCTGAGTGACTGGGCTGATAACCTTTTGCTATGTGTGTGCATGTGTTGATATATGTGTGTGTGGTCCTTCCAGCTGTATCTAGAGGGACAAATCTTCCTCAGAGTTGACAGCTCCCCTCTGCCCGCCATACGCCCGAGTGTGACACTTCAGACAGTGTGTGTGACAGTGTGTCCCTTGGCCTTTTGCAGCTCTGGTTTGAATATTTTGACTGGTGTGTAATACTAGTTGTGTTTACACGCCTGGAGAGGATTTTGCAAGTGAAACATTTTATTTATTTATTTTTTTTATCACTAACGGGCGCACCAAAAAGCCTCTTCCGTCGTCTCCGTGCAGCGCTGTCTTGCAGCGAAACCCCCCCCCCCATTGTTGCGCCTCTTGTTTGCCAGACAGCTCATAATTGAGACTGCCTCTCCATACGCAGCGAAACGGAGCATTATTAATCCATTTCACAGTGGTCTCCTGCAGCGAGAGGCAAGCATGGATTCAATCTATGAAGCCTAGTTAGCACATTCTTATTAGCGGGGGTACATTAAGGCAAATAATGCTACAGTATAAGGGGGCTGAGTCCAGCTGTGTTTTCACGGCCGAGGTCAGGAGTTGAGGAGATCACGGCTCCTGGGTCACATGACAGAGGGGAATTAAACTGTGATTTGATAGCAGTGAAATAATGATCCTGTGTTAGCCGGGGATTCCTGACCTTTGACATCTGCTGGGGGGAAAATCAAAGGCGCTTTTGGAAAAAAAAGAAAGAAAAAAACGGCTGCAAACGATACTCCACACATGAAAGCCACAACCTGGCTAATCTAAGCAACCCTTTCCAATCCGGCCCCGTGATGAAAGAAAGTGCTTTGAACCTCGACGTCAAAGATGGTTATGACCTAAATAGGTCACGCTTCAGGAACGTCTTTGCCTTTTCTGCGAGCTCTGTTTGCGCTCTGGAACATAACCCAGGTGACGTCACACTGACAAAAAAAGGAAAAAAAAAAGGGGGGGGTGTTGGGGTTAGGGTGAACCTCTTGTTCATTTCTATCCAGCTGGAGAAAATGCTGAATCTTTCATGGCGACTTGCTCAAAAGCAATGAATTTTAAAACAAGGTTAGTCTAACAATCCTGTGCCCTGCCTCGGAAAAATTATAAATAGCACCATAAAAAAAAATAAAAATCCTCCTTAGACCCAGCAGGAAACGTTTTCTGTAGCTTTTAATAACACGCCAAAAGCTGCACTTTTGATCCTCGGGTATGTATAAAGGGAAAATGAATAATTATTTCTTCAAGGAGTGTCTAAGTAGATGGAAGTCTACACAGCATCATCTGGGATGTGCCTGAGGTAATTGAGGGGCAGCGAAGGGACGGCCGGGAATAACTGCTCGTCTTTGGAATCTCCTGCTCTGAACTTAATCGGAGCTACTGGGTCTTAACCCCTTCCTGCTGGGACGCCGCGCATTTTGGACACACATGCACGCGCGCACATGCACACGGTGGTGTCAGTCACAAGTGCTCGACACAGCGGTGGTGTCTATTTCCCTCTGCTTCCCTAAATTCATTTTCATTCTCATTCACTCGGAAAGGAGCGGCGCGGCTGGAAGACGCCGCCGCTGCTAAATTAGACCGGTTTCAATTTAAGGAATTATTTTAATCAAATTGAAAAAAAGAAGGACTCGATGAAGATGCACAAGGAGAATGAGTCCATTTAATTATAGGAAACAGTGTCTTGTCTAGACGCAGTGAAGTTGATAAAATAAACTCAATGCATTTGTGCTTGTGCAATTTTCTACATCCAAATGAAATTCCTCCCGCGGCTGCATACATAAAAGCTCTGCAGGAGTTTAGAGGAGTTTACACAGAGTGCCAAAACAAAAACCTGAGCTATAACTGCACTGTTATGTAAAATTGACCTTAACTGCAACCCTGACTCCTGCAGGGTCATGGCGCGTCAACGGTAAGAGGAGGGAAGCTTAAGCAGCTCTCCGATAAGCAGGCGGCGGTGCTGACTCATGCACAATCTCCACATGACGGATAAGGAGAGGAGAGGAGACTCACCGTTGCTGTGCAGGGACCAGAAGAGAGGGGCGTTGGGGTCGTGCGTCCACCCACACAGGCCATGGTCAAAGTCACACACGCTGTCGGTCGGTGAAGGGGTGGCTGCTGCAGAGGTGGAGGGAAAGAGACGGAGCCGAAGGGCACGGAGCCATGAGAAATCACAGTCATTCCAGACAGAGAAAAGACGCAATTCATTCACACGGCTCTACATTATGTCACACGGCTTTCATCTTTGTATTACAGCTCCCTAATTCTGCTATTAATCCACTGCGTCTCCTGCTTTCATGTTAAACACTTTGCTCTCACCAGGCGTGCTGACGGGGGCGGTGGTGGTGTCGATGTCGGCGGGCAGAGTCGGCGTGGCCGTGTCAGCCGGCGTGGTGGTCTCTATAGGAACAACAACACAACAACAAGGTATCCAGGTCAAAGATGGCAGCATGGAACAATAGTCCGACATTAGATGGATGCGAGGAGGACGCATTAATCATCAAGTGTTTGTTTAAGGTGAGATTATTCATATGGAATTTCTCCAGTGGGCCAGGAAGCACAGGAAATGATAAGCAACAGAGGCAGATAACAGCGACATATAGCATCTTAATAACCCTCAGTTGTTCTCTGGTGAATTCACAGTTCTTTTGAAAGTGTTTGTTAAATGTCAAATGTTCATTTTCTAACTCTTGTGCCAAGTATGAAACTGCATCCAGCTGTGGGTTAGTGAAAAAAGTTGGAATCAGCTCATGTGACACTAGTTTTTTACCGATAAAACTCCTTGTAAAATAGTGTAATATATATATTTTTTCCTTCGCAGCCTTCTCTCCCTCTAATAATCTCTAATGCTGTAACTTTCCAGGCTGATTTTGAGAGTTTTAAACAGGAAGCTGCTGTTTTGATGGACCTGTCTACGTGTCCTACTGAGGGTGAATTAAAGTGCACGTCATTACTGAGAGTATGAGGTTCAGACTGACGGCATCTCCAGCGTCCCGCTCGGCCATCCCACCCAGAGCGCCAGAGACAGGCAGAGATAGCCCTGCAGCACCCGGGGGGGGGGCTGTCAGGTTGTGTCTGGGTGCTCAGTATCTGTCTCACACACACACACTGGCTAGAACATACAGGCACATATATGCACAAGCGCATAAAGAGCCGCACATACACACACATGGCTGGCGCTAAAGCTGATGGATGGATGTGTCTAACAAACTCCCCTCGACCTTGGACAGGATGATCACGCTCTGGGACCACTCACTGGCTGTCAGGCACACACACACACACACACGCTCCCATCGCCCACTCCTTTTTTCTCTTTGCATGTGTGTGCTACTGTGTGTGTGTGTTATACTATACACTACACGCATGAGACTTTCCCCCTTTCCCGTCGATTTAAACACATTTATCACATAGAAAGACAAACAACATAGAAAAGAATTAAAAAAAACAACAACTCCATGCTCATTAACACACGTCACATGTGCACACACACAAACACACACATGTTGAGCAGGCTGCAGTCGGAATGTGAAGAGGGAGAAAGCAGTGTGTTATTAGGAGCAGATGGGTCGACCCTGGTGTGTTGTGGGAGTTTACACAGAGGTTTGGGTCACGTCTGCACCCAACATCCACATTTATCACGCTTCTAAACCGTGCAGCCTCGACCTCTGTCTGCCTACGAGCGGCCGTTAACCTCCTGTGTTTGCACGGCGACTTGTTTTTGTCACGTTTGACGACGCTGCAGCCGAACATGTTGCACTAATTTGACATTAATGCTCGCTGGGATGCTTGTGTGGGTTCGTAAGCAGCGTATTATATTTCAGTTTCCTTTGTGAGCTTTCCATACTTCATCTCTGTTAAGCCTATCCAAACAACTCTGAGGCTCGGTGACCTCATGTGAGAAAAGAAACACAACAAGCACACAAACTCATGGACTCAACCTGCTTTACAACGCAACGCTAGAGCCTCCCACTGTTAATATTCCTCCTTCTGCATGACAAGGATAGCATTTAGAGACTATGAAAGGCACTAAGGGCAACAAACGCAGCGTGATGCACAATTGATCCGCTTAAAGGAACTTCCTGTGGAAATGAGAGCGATGGCGCCCCAGCTGGAGAAATGGCAAACATGAAAGGGCCGGCCACAGCTGGCGACGGCTTCTGACATTAACCCAGTGTTAATGTCATGTCCTTTACGCCAGTCATTAACTACCTAATGAGACTCTTATCGCTGCTGGCCCTCCGCCGGAAAGGTAAGGCGAGGAAAGCAGCTTCCTCACCAACTCTCTGCCCGCCGTGTTTCCAATGCGAGGCGGGTCTCCTGTTGTTTTCATTCTGTCCCTTGCGCTCGTCCTTCTTGTTTGATTTTGATTTTTGTGTTTGCCTTTTTATTCCGAGGTAACCTTTTACGCTCCTCCGGTTAAGTCCAGGCGTTAGAATAAACCCAGAGCCTCCCTCCGCGTTACCTGGCCGCCAGTGTGCGTATATCTTAAGTTAACACACATGAACACAAAACACACAGGCCCCCTCCATTAAGATTCAACCCGGCCCCTGAGCACTCTATGCTTTCAAAGGTCAGGCCTTGTCACAGTGTAAATGTGCTGACCTTTCCAGGGTGTGACAGGAGTGTCGGGGGCAATGGGAATGGGACTTCTGTGTGTGCGTTAGGTTGATGTGAGAATGTGTGCGCGAACGTATGTGACCTGCCTACCTTGCCCCGAGCCCTGACCTTGATGTGTGTCACGGAGCGGTGTGGGTGTGGGTGTGGGTGTGTGCACAGGCGCAGCAGCAGGAGCAGGACAAGTCCCTCTGCAGCGGAGTGTTGTCTTACATAATGTGTCTACCGCTGCAGGTGATGATGCAAGTCATCATCATGCGCGGGATGAGACGCCAACATTTAGACCTGGACTCGGGGGAGCCACCGCCGGCATAGATAATGGAGGTGCAACGCTCATCCTCATACATACAAATGTTGGTGCAGCTGTGCATGCATACGCACAAAAGACAACATACGCACTGATAACACGCGGACACCAGAAGACGCTAACACACAGCCAGGGCGGCGACTGCAGGCGAGGGGCCAGCTCTCTCTCTGCCTAAAAGACATCACTCACTCCCAAAGAACCTGACTCAGCGATATGTCAGAGAGGAGGAGAAAAAAAATCTTCAATTATGTAGAAAGCCTTTCTGTAAATCTCTGCTTGGCAGTCACACACACACAGACACACACACACACACACACACACACACACACACACACACACACACACACACACACACACACACACAGTGATGAATGGATGTGCATGCACGCACGCACGTACACACGCACTGTGAGAGAACATGATGGGAAAAACAAGTAGCCATTGTTTGAGATTCAGCTGGGTGGGGTTAAGTGCTCAGATCACGGTTCATACAAACACACAAAAAGATGGTGACACAAAGATTGATACAAAGAGCCAAAATAAGTCTGAGACCAAACTGGTTCAAATCTGTCATCATGGCTCAGCAATACAGAATTTACTGTTTCTAAGGAGCCACAACTCCAATGTGAGGCTGAGCTTTGCGTTACAGTGTGCGTGTGTGTGTTTGTGCAAGTGTGAGTTCTACACTACATTGCGTCTGAGACTAAAATGATTCTACCTGGAAAAAGAAGATGATATTTTGCATTTTTTTTCACAGATCACTCTAAAATTTCCTTCCTCAGCTCATAAATTTTTCATTTTTTGGAAGCACATATACTAAAAAACTGTCACTGTCGAAGCTGTGTGTGTGTGTGTGTGTGTGTGTGTGTGTGTGTGTGTGTGTGTGTGTGTGTGTGTGTGTGTGTGCATGAGAGAGGGAGAGGCAGAGGCAGCTGGGGGAAACAGAAGGAGTCAGGACCAGCAGCAGCGAGCATGGAAAAGAGGTGCAAGTGATGAGTAACAGAGGGAGAGAGGGGAGGAGAGGAGAGGAGAGGAAAAGGAGAGGAGGCATGGCAACGAAAAAAGAACAAAAACATTTACGGACCCACGCACAGGGCCTCGGGGTGGGAAAAGAAAAAAAACTGCAACCATGTGTAGGAACTAGGAGAAAAACAGAGAAAGAAACCTCTTTCTGCCTCTTTGTGGCGGCTGCTGCTTGGCTCTGACTCCACTCTGCACGATGTAGGGTAAAGAATATACATATAAATCTTTATCAAACTAAATCGTGAATGAGAGGAGGTTGAAAAGAGAAGAAGAAAAAAAAGCAAAAATAGTGAGGGGGAAGTGAGTGATTTACAGGATGCCAGCGGTCGTCCATTCTGCCTGCTGAGTTCTGGAGGCCTGTGAACAATGTGTGACGCTCCACGGCCGTTTTCGTTTTCTGTGCCACAAAACTCTCCGCTCCATCTGATAGGAATCACCCCTCTGAGGATTTTTTAGGTTTTCTCTCACTCGCTCATTTCTGTCTCTGTGTTTTTTTTTGCTCTGCGTCTCCCACAGCTCACTTGTCAATCAGACGGTGAATGGAAAACACATCACTTCCTGTGTTGCCGCAGGGGGATGCAGAGGTGGGAGGGGGGCAGCAGGTATTTCATAAACTACATATAAATTAAACTATGACTTACTTGCTTTTTTACAGAGCCTGACAGCTGGATTATTTGGCTCTGCACCACTTTTGCATTTAACGCTGTGTGTGGTTAACATTGTGTTTAATATTGATGCTATAATGGAAGATGTACATTTAAGTATAAAGGTCTATGTGTCTTTAAATGTGCATTACACAGTCTGGAGAGGTGGGAAAGGCCATGCTGATAATGTTCTGTTCTTAATATTTAATCTCACTTCATCAGCACTTATCCAAGCACACACACACACACACACACACACACACACACACACACACACACACACACACACACACACACACACACACACACACACACACACACTAACACACACACACACACACACACACACACACACACTAACACACACAAATCACCTCGGAGCCCTAACTTGCACTTATGGAGGCGTGATTACCGTGGTGCATGTGGGTGTTTGGATGTCAGGAGTTTATAGCGTATATGTTTATATTAGTGGTTGCTTTGGTGCGTGTGCTTGTTAGAGAGGCCTGAGCATGTTGTGCTGCATGGCCCAGTCGTCCTGTTGAGGCACGGTGGGAGTGGTAAGCAGCGAGAGTCCATATGTGTGTGAGTGACGGTGGATGTTGTGCGTCTCACATCTGGATAACAGACCACGCTGGAAAGTGAACAAACCGGCGCTCTCTTTCTCTCTCTCTGTCTCTGTGGGGACGCATTCCTGCAAACCGAACCCTGTCCACTCCCTGCTGATGCTAACACTTGTTGTCTAAAGCTCGCAGAGTCGCTGTTCCAGGTGAAACAATACCAGAGAGGAAGCAAAACCACAAACTTCCAGGTTTGAGACTCAGCCGGATCGTTTTCCTCTCTTTTTCTCTCTGCCTCTGCTCCGTGTCACTTTCCAGCTCCGCCACACTCTAATGACTCTCATGCATATCTAATGCCAGCCTCACTTTTCTGGGGAGCCACCTTCCTCAAGGTCCATTCACTTCTGTTTAGATCACTTCAGCTCGTTAGAGCGCTGGCTAAATTATTCAGCCTGGAGTACTATAGGCAGAAAATTATCATATATACGGCCATTCATATAATAAGAAGCAACAACAGGGCATCCTACCTGGAAGGTCACAGCCCAGTATCTCCACTCTCATGCCGATCCCTGCAGGAGACCACCTCTCTGGGTACAGACGGACGTACTGAGCCACCGTCTCCTCGAAATGCCGCAGCTCCGGGGTGTCATAGTGCGTGTTCCCCTCGAAAATCTGCACAAAAACACACACACACACGCTCTGTGATAGCTGCCCAGCTGATGCAACATGCAACACACCCTCTCTATAACCTCCTTGGCTCACCTTGGGGAGGCTGGTCTTTTGGTCCATGATGAAATTCCACTCTTTTCCATTCAGGCTGTGCGCCACCTTGTACTTCCGAACGAATGCCCGGTTATCCGTAGTCGCCCCGCTTCCTGCGTCTCCTCCTCTTGCTCCTTGGGTGATCACACCACGCACCGTCTTGGGCAGCCCGAGGTCCACCTGAGGAGATTAGATTTAGATGAATGCACTCGTGGTTATGCTTTAATGACTGCTGTGGTTTGTCTCTGTTGATAAGAGCAAGCCAAAACAACACAGCAGTTATTCTTCCTGGTTCCCATTCATGCTAATCTGCTGCAAGTTTTATATGCTAATGTCAGCGCTGAATGTGTGGAGGTGCATATTAAGTGACTCATGCATATTAACTTGTAAGAAAGAATGCATTAAAAAAAGGACGCAGAGACTGGAAAATTGCAGTCAAAATACAGTGAAATGATTGAATAATCTCTGCACCTGTAGCCACTCCTCTCCCGCCAGCGGCTGTGCAGGGGCCGGGAACCAGCCAGAGCGACTGGCCACCAGACGGGCGGTCGCGGGATTCCACACCATGTCCCTGCTGGAGGAGGCTGAGATCTGTGCATCAGGAAGCAGGCCGGACAGCAGGCCCTGCAGGTCCGAACACGGAGCGTCTGGACAGCGGGAAAGGGAGAGAGGGCAGAGATTACTTTAACCTGCAGCTCGGGAGGGAGCCGGGTGGACGGAGACGTTCCAGCCACGACCTAACACACACTCACGCTGTTACACATATTCCCACCTGGGAGCTGTTAAGCTTCACCGCAGGATTGCACTACTGGCCACTAAGCGTTAAGAGTACAGAGAGACCAGGGAGGGAGGGGAAGAGAGGAGATGTTCAGCGCAGCACTGCTGCTTCATGTCTGAATTCATGCACTTCACATCTCACACAAATATTTTAAAAATCTGTCTTTTAAATATGTAGTTTTCTGTTTTGTCTGTGTTCACTGGGCTGCACACGTTTTACGTACATTCACAGACTCAGGGAAAGTTCCAAGTACACGGAGAAGCACTTTGGGAATGAAACTCATTCAGATATGGAGAGGCGAGTAGCGCTGAAAGTAACTTGCCTAGGGAGTATGTGAGAGGCTAGAAATGAGGATTAAGGGGATAAGAAAGGTATAATACGAGGAGCTGGGAGGCAGAGAAGTAAGTAGAGAGCGGAAAGAGTGGAGGGGGAAAAAAAAGGAAAAGAGAGATGGAACGACAACAGCCCAGGGAGGCAGGGAGAGGAAGAGGGGAAGACGAGACTCCTGCAGAGGCAAACAGTGGGAGAGGGAGGGATGGAAGGAAGATGAGCACAAGGGAGGGAAGACAGAGGCAGGGGGAGCTTAAAGGGATAGTTCAACATTTTGGCAAATTGGCCCATTGCCATAATAGGAGTAGGTTCGTTACCTTTAATTGATGGTGCAAGCTACTTTATAAAAGGTGGAGCAGAGCCGCGATTTGCCTCAAAAACAACTTCATCTCGTAACGTTCCGTCATTATCTCACAGCGTGGTGAATGTGCAGGTCACAGCTTGTCCATGAAAGCATTTTGGAGTTGTTGGATTGTGTATTTGATGAGTAAAAAAAGCTTGCACCGACAATTTAAGGTAACGAACCTACTATAGGGATTACGGCAATGAGCCGAAATTGTAGAACTATCCCTTTAAGGAGGAGGAAGAGCGAGAGACACGGAGGAAGTGAGAAAGGGCTGGAGGAAGCAAGCTGGGGAGATGTTAGTTGTGCTGACGGTTTAAGAGAACACAGATCAAAGTTTCATGCTGTTATGTCACTGCAAAAGCAGGAGATGTAAATAATGAATAAAAGGCACAGGAAGTGTGTATGTGTATGTGTGTTTTTGTGTGTCTGTGTGGTGTCTGTGTACATTTCAAAGGGTGTGCCTGCTTTTGAGGTCATCTGCTATATTTAGAAAGCAGCCGGTGTGCCCCGTGTACCTGTACTGTAACAGCTAATAGTTATTTCAATAGCAGCTGTTGAGGCTGTGGAGGAATCACAGTTTCTGATGTAAGAGTGAACGGGGAGTGTGTGTGTAGGGGGGGGTATGAGGGGTCGGGGTGTATGGGCATGAATGATTGATCGGGACTCATTTCCAGATATAGAGCAAAGAGGACACATCAAAAAAGGAGTTAGAGACAGCGAGCGAGCGGCGCTTGGAGAGAGGGAACTGACACTGCTGCTGCTGCCTCTGGAAGAATAGAGCAGAAGTTGCCTTTAATTAGCCCGAGGGTTGCCATGTTTAAAAGATAGCAGGAGGGGGAGTGTGGGAGAGCGCATAAATACACATGTATGTGTGAGAGAGACTATCTGCCACTGTGTGTGTTCTCTTTTAAGGTTGAGGAAGTTATTTCTTGCTTCTGTTCAAAGGCTTTTAAGTTGTGTTTTTTTTAAATTCCCAGCAAGACAATGGTAAATGGAGACGTGTGACCACAAGCTGCTGGATTAAACCCCTCAATCACCACAGTGGTGAAACGGGATTTCTCCCTCTAGGCCTTTAACCCTCCTGTTGTCCTTCCTCGATCCTTCCTTCTTTCCTTCCTTTTTAGATCGAATTGACCCAATCTGTTCCCTCCCTCCCTCCATCTATCTTTCCTTCTTTCCCTTCCTTCCTTCAACAAATCTGTTTCCTCCCTTCTATCTTTCCTTCCTTCTTTCCGTCCATCCATCATTACTTCTCCCTTCCTTTTTAACCCAATCTGTTCCTTCCTTCCTTTTTCCCTTCCATCTTTCCTCCCATCTTTCCCTTTGTCCTTCCTTCCTTCTTTCCCTTCATCCTCTCTGCTTCCCTTCCTTTCATCCTTCCTTCCTTGACCAGGGCGGAAAAACAGAAGGGTTAAAAAGAAACTGAGCTCTTTCTGTTTCCTGTTACAAACACACACACACCTGTTATCTGGCATCCATAGATCTCGAAGCGCAGGGCGATGCCGTTCCTCCAGGTCTGCGGTCGGATGCGGACGAACCGAGCCAGGACCGGCTGCGGCACACGGTTCAGGACCACCTCGGCCGGGTCAGTGTTGGCGTGGAAGATCTGGTGTGGAGACAAGACGAAGACAAACAGGAGACAAAGACAAAGGCTGGTTACTGTCAGGAGGCGATGCACTGTACACGCCTGCACGCCTCGGTGCCTGTGCTGTCTTATCTCTCTCTTTCTCACACATACACACTACTATCTCTTGCTCGACACCCACCCACAGCGCACGGTTTCGCTTGGCTACACACACACACACACACACACATATAACACAGTGCCAGGCCGGACAAAGCAGAGACAAACACGGATCCAATGTCACTCGCCCAGCTGTCGATGTGTTTTGAGGTCAAAGGTTCGGCGCTGGGAGGCTGGGAAAGCCTGGCGATGGATGAGGGTCTTTCTCACTCACTCTCCTTCATTCACACTGCTTCACCTCTCTCCACTGGTGGTCATAGGAAGCTGTAGGCGGGGGGGGGGGGGGGGGGGGGGGCATGACCTGACATGGCCAAACATGACGGGCTCTTCCAGACGCAGGAAGTCTGTCCAGGTGGGCAGGATGCGAGTGAAATTTCACTTCCTCAAAAAGGCATCCACCCTAAAAAACCATCAACAGTCACTCCATGAACACTCCCTTCCTTCCATTTGTGCTGAAGCGTCAGGTCATGGTGGGAGGTGGGGGGTAGAAGTAACCAGGGCGGTCAGTGACTTTCTGTTTTGGGTGCTTGGGTCAGCCAAGATGCTTGACTCTTCCTTTCTTTCCTGTTTGCGTGTTTTCCAAAAGCCATAACTCCCATTTTATAATTACCTTCCTCTTCCCTCTCCACCTCACCCCCCCCTCTTTTTTGTGTCTGCACCACATCCCCTCATCTCAACACCTCTCAGCTGATATCTCTGTCTCTTTCTTGCTCCCCAGCTTCCTCGTGCTGGTGGCGGTAGCGGCTACAAACTAAAACCACACACAGGAAACCACAGGAATCCACACACTCACTCACACTCACTCAGATAAGCAGAGGAAGTGTCTTTTAACTGAGTGACTGTTAAGTGTCATTCACTCTCTCAATCTCCCGTCTGTGGTCGACCGAGGCCGAACGACAGATATCGGCGAAACCACGGCGATGAACATCAACGGCTACGCGCCGGAAAGGAAAGATGGAAAGACAACAGCTACAAGCAGCTGAATTAAAGATGAAAGGCGTCACCATCTTCTCTTTTGCTCTAATCCAAGCGCACGAGGATCAAACCCAAACGTGCTCCCTTTGCCTAAAAATTTGATTCCCTCTTCTTTTGATGATGTTGTTTTTCATTATAAGTGATAAACCATCTGCTTTCATTTAAATCTGCAGACACGACACTGGCATATTGGTGTAAAACGACCCATTTGTGAAGTTCCCTGCCTCCTCCTAATAATACGATATTCCATAAAATTCCATAACCAGAGGGAATAGCACTTGGAAATCCTCCTCCAGGGGGTTTATTTGATTTTGGGCATGGCCTGATTTAATCAAACGGGGCTGACACTGGTAATACAAAGCAGCATGAGTGTTTGAACAGATAAGCCAGGCTATCTCTTCTGTATCTGCTGCTGCATCGAGGATAGACAGCCGTCATGTTTACCTAAGAGGCCAAACAGTGGATGTGGGCTCTTATGGGGGTTATGTAAACACCCACTCAACGCTCATACAACTGACCCGTCTTCTTCTTCTTCTTCTACTCTCTGATTCTTCTGTGTGTGAAACAAAGAGCAGCAGGGAGGGGATGAGGGGGGAAACACGGAAAAAAAAATGACTGCGGGGAGGATGAGTCCTCAGAAGAGGAGTTAAAAACAGATGAAGAGATGGGTGGAGGCGGGTGAGAGAGAAAGAAGAGGTTGAATGGAGGGCAGGAGAAATGACTATATGAGGAATATGAAGAGGAGGTAGGGAGTGTCAGCGAGTGGGAGGGGAAGAACAACAGAGACATTCATCACGGTAACAGGAAGTAGTCCATCCGAGCATTTATGTCATTATACAACCCAAAAAATGATGGAATTTCCTCAATTTTGCGACCACGAGTTCACATTATCGGACAAACAACACGATTCAAGCAGCAGCCTCACAAAAACTGTCCCTGCAGGGCTGAAATGCTTCCAGAAGTTTCAACTTTTTTACGAAAAAAAAAAAAGACAAACGATGCAAATACGTCGAGAAAGTTTGGAAATGTCTGCAGAATATTTGTTCATTACAACTTCCCAGAAACGTCTCGCTGCTCCGAGGTAGAGAGAGTGCCCACCATGACTAAGAGGCCATTAGCTGGTGCATTATAAAACTGCCAGCTGCTTTTCTTTGTTTCCATCTTTGGATAAAAGCAGGGAATATGGCCAACGTTAATGACACAAAAAGAACAACGTGTTCGATGTGAATCAGCTCTGGAGGGAGAGGCGCTCCTCATTTTTCTTTCTAAGATGTGAGACAAGAGAAGGAGGGAGGGAGAGGAGGAAGAGAAAGAGACAATGAGAAGTTGTTGGTCAGCTCTCCCTCCACTTCCTCCCATCTATTGTCAGGCTACCTGAGGAGGTCGGCCATCTGACCCCTGAGCCATTACCTCTGAGGTCAAAGGTCGGCAACCCTTAGGAAGCAGATGGTTGGTCATTGACCGACTTGTTGATACCGTGGTTACTTTTTGACTAGCGGGGGTCAGGGAGTGTCGCAGCAGACGACGACTAAGCCGCCGTCTGGAATCTGCCCGGTGACTGGCATGTTTTTCTTTTCCGTGTCTCCTCACGTGACGTGTAGGCGAGGTGGGCTGAATAATTAACGTCGCCGTGTTGTGTATCCTGGTGAGGAGAGTCATGAAATTATAACGAAGCGCCTGCCTGCAGTCTGAACGCCCACGCACACACTAACACACACAGGTCGCGGCAAAGCGACGGTCAGACTGCTTTGTGTGGACATCGGCGGGACAGAGGCACCATGGGTATTTAAGTATTGATGACCCCTGTGGAGAACGAGGTCACCGTGAAAAGCTTGTGTGTATGTGTGTGTGTTATTGTAAACACCGCGGACCAACAAATAGAGCAAAAAGAATCTAGTGTTAAAGGGATAGTTCGATATTTTGTTTGTAGTCTAGACTGCTTGCTGAAAAACTGTCCCTGAGGGTAATGCACATCAGCTGTTTTGCATGAATTTGTCTCAAAAACAAATCTGTCTGGTAACGTTCTGTTATTATCTCAGCGTGGTGAATGTGCAGGTCACAACTTGTCCACCAGAGTGTTTTGGAGTTGTTGGATTGTGTATTTGATGAGTTTGATGAGGGAAACCAAGAAATCCCATTAGCCTCTATAGTGTAGCTCTGAGCAGCTTGCGGCTCTGCTCTGCCGCTCTAAAAATAGCTTTCATCGACAATTAAAGGTGACGAACCTATACTGCTATGACTGTAGCGATTATCGCAATGGGCCAATTTGCCAAAATATTGAACTATCCCTTTAAGGTAAAAAACACTTGAGGTGTGGACACATATGTCCATCGTCTCTCCCTCCTCTGTGTTTTCCTGATGTCTCCTTCCTCTCCCAGAGTTTTCCTTCAAGCTGATGACGGCGCCACAGGGAGAAGTGGCTGAGCTCTGCACAAGACATTATTCACTCCTTTTTTCATCCCCGTGTTGTTCCCTCGACCCCGCTCTCCTTCTCTGCCCATTACGCTCCTCGTCCTCCTCTTCTTGCTCTACTTACTCCCTCCATCGCTCTATTCTTTCTTGCCATTACCCCCCCTGTCCATCTCCTGCTGCACCCCCTCCTCCCCCTCCCCCTACCCCCACTCCTTCTTCTTCTCTGTTCTCGGTATGAAGATGTTGACAGTAGGAACTGGTTCCAGCTGGCCGCTCTCCACTATGAGGGGCGAGCTGTGTGTGCGTGTAATGTTGTCTTACACCACCTTATGCTGAAGTCAGTAGCTGTGTTAGCAGTTGCTGTCTGTGTACACTACATGCGTGTGTGTAACATCTCACCTGTGTGTTTGTGTGTGTGCGTGCAGCTTTATGTCACAAAGAATGAGTGAAAACAAAGCTCATGTATGTGTGTGTGACACAGTGTGATGGAGGAGCAGAAGGCTGAAATGCTGTGTGGGCTGTTTTTTCCATTCCCAGTTTACTTCATATGTGTGTGTCTGTGTGCGTCTGTATGTGTGTGTGTGTTGAACTGATATAGCATAGCCTCACTTCTCAACAACACAATGCTTTGTTAGCACTGGGGCTGATGGGATTTTCCTCAAAGACGGATGACAGAGTGTCTTTACTGTTAATTTGTTTGGGTGCACATGCGTATATATGTGTCTGTTACCTCTAAAAAAATCATTGTGTGTGTGTTTCTGTGTGTATGTGCGAGTGAGACATAGATATGCAATTCCCAAATGTGCTCGTGCCTCGTCAAGTAATGAGGTGCATATGTAAGTAGTGTGATTTAGAATTAACAAGTCACATGGGCGTCAAACTGAAAATGTGTCGGTATGCAGAAAATGTGTCAGAAAGAAGCACACACACGCACACGCACACACACAGACACACACACAGATTCACATAGCCTGTTTGCTGGTGTGACTGAGGTGATTGCGATCTGCAGCGCTGGTGTTTTTCTCCTCACACGGCTCTTACATTTCTTTTGAAAAGAAAGAAAAAACCCTTTCCCACAATTCCTTTCTCAGCTCCCCTCTCTTTCTCTCCCTCTCTTCATTTCTTCCCGACTCTCTTGCTGTCAAATAATCTTTATTGGCATTAAATCCTTCGCTCTTTGTCAACACAGCAAATAAGGACACAAATCTTGACAATGAATGGCATGGCGCTCTCTCCAAATAACAAACACTGCGAGGTACGAAGTGCCAAGCCAATCCTTTTATTCATGGGTGATTCACATCTGATGCACAGACACAGTCACGGCTCAACCTTCCGCAAACACATATTGTAAAAACCGCCGACACACACGTTGCGTGCGCACTCTTTTCAAAGCCACATTAGCTTCAAACTCTCTGTTAAATGACAATTAGAAGAACCAAATCCCAGTTATTACAGGACCCCCTGATGAGCATTGAGCTTCAACCACTTAAGGGCTCTTTGGGGGGCTTAGGATGGGCTAACTGGGAGTTTGTACGACATGACTGGTGGATTAGCAGTCACGGAAGATTCAACTGAACTGCGGCCCACGGGGCCCCGAGGAGAACCTGGTTGGCGAGTAAAGGAGACTAAAAGAGCAGGGCGAAATCTTCACGCGCAAAAACAAAAAACAAAAAATGAGGCCGGGACGAATTCACGACCGCAAATTTTGCTTCATTTGTCAAAGGCGTTATCCCTAAATCCAATCCATCCATCCCTGCCTGCCTGTGGTCGAGGAGGGTTTATCCGCCCTCAGCTGAGACGTCTTGTCTCCGTATTAAACATCAGAGGGTGAGAACGCACAATAAATCCTCGTGGATTTTAGGAATAATTTGCAAGGCCTATCACGCATCAAAACTTCATCAAAAACAGATGCTCCGCTGAATCACATCTATATTTTATGTAGATAAAGTTGTTTCATATTAGTCAAGAGTATCAGATGTTATTTCCTGCTTTCAGCTCAGTTTGGAGGATTATCCATAATTCAACATGACTCTGCTGTGTTTTATTCATCCTGTGTGCATTCTTTGTATGAGCTGGAAACATAACCAATTTAGTGATACCCCCCCCCCCCCCCGGCCTCACCCCCCCCCGCCTCCACCTTTTCTGTTGATGCATCTGTCCATGTCTGAAAGTGTCTGAACAGTATTTTGCCCAGACAGATTAGTGGACTCAGATTACACACCACAGACAGACCAGACCAGCGCATGCACGTCATATACATATGCGGACTCACGCACAGATTTCCAGACAGAGAGATCAGCCAGAGGTTGCACAAAGGGGGGGCTCTGTTGGTTTTCACGTGTGTGTATGTACAAAGAGGGGGGTGTGTGATAAATTGCACAGATGTTGACTTTTTAAGTCAAATCCACGTTTCACTCAATAATCTCTGCATCAAATACCCCCCACCGGTTTCACCCAAACCAATCACTGGTGCACACAGAAGGGGTTGGGGGGGGGGTCCCACTCTGTGTGGATTAACTGCTCCTGCACCCCCACTCCAACTCCCACTCCGACTCTCTATTTATTTTTCTGCTTCAAATCCACAGTGACCTTAACCCAGATGTGAGGGACGGAGTTCAAATCCCCACGAGACAGGTTTACTGTTGGTTGCACCGTTACAACAACAACAACAACAGCAACAATCCAAACTGTGCGTGCATTGATACACAACTCCCCACCCCCACCTTACACACGAACTACCTGTATTATATACCACTGCAGTGGTTCCCAACCTTTTTTGGCTCATGACCCCATTTTGACATCACAAATTTCTGGCGATCACATGAATCAAGATGCTGCATTTTATTTTAACTCAATTTATTTTTATAAATTTATGTTTAAGATTATGTGTGGTCTTTTTAATCATAAGAACAATAATTAGTTAAAAAAATTTTTTTCAGGTGACTCCATTTGAATTCCAGGTGACCCCATGTCGGGTCCCGACGCCAAGGTTGAAAAACACTGTACTATTGTTTTCATACTTATACTTATATTGTCATACTATTGCACTATGGTTAGGGTATCCTAAACCAATTTCGTTGTTACACCGCTTACAATGACAATAAAGCTATTCTATTCTATCCTCTTCTAACAAACAAGGACACAAACAATAAGACTCATTCACCGATTACAGTAAATTATGTTGAAATCGGCCTCACAAACTCATCCAGTGCGCACGTGGTTTGACTCTGAGCGTTTACAACTCTGTGTGTGTGTGTTTATGTGAGCGTGTGCTGTGGTGAGCGAGAGATGATGAATTGCAAGCCCAGATAAGGACACATAGAGGACTCCATTGTTCTTGTTGTGTCAGTTCCCCTACTTCCTCCTATCTCTATCTCTTCCTCCCTGCTCCGTCTCTTTCTACCTCATGACTGGCCATGACTCGGGTTCATAAACAGCTCAACTGGCTCTTGGATGCACGAAACGCTCCACTTCACCTCTTTGTCACCGTGTGGACAGACCACGTTAATCTAGTTTGGTGAGTTCTGTTAATTTAAAAAACGTACCTTGTGGTTCTTGCCGTGCCGGTACACCATCCAGTCTTCCCCGTTGGTGCTGACTTCCAGCTTGAAGGTGGTGACGTAGTAGGACTTCTGAGTCTCCTTGGACACGGCCCCCTGTGTGGCAATGCCCGTCAAAACCTTCAGGAACTGGAGGTCAACCTGCGGAAAAAAAAAAAAAGAGGAAATGAATTAAAGCATTGATATCTTATCATGGAAATATAATAAACAGAATAATTTGTAAGTGCAGGAGGATTTATGGAGCTCAGGGTTGATGTAGATAACAGAGTCAGAGCAGCTGCTGTGAGTATCTGTCACACAGACAGCAGGGGGATGGACACCAACTGTGGCCTACTGCTGAGGAGACCTAGGTGGTGTTTATATGTGGCTGTGCATTTGTCGCATGTGTGTGTGTGTAAGTGTGTGTGTGAGGGGAGGAAAGGCTGGAGGCAGAGATCAATGGCGCAGTGTTCGGATGCATTCCTGAAGAGCACCTTCATCAATCACAGGACTCTTCACCGCTCCTGTGCATGTGTATAGTATATGTGTGAGTGTGCGCCTAGGTATGCATATATCCATGGACCTGTGTGTGTGTGTGTGTGTGCATGTGTGTGTGTTGAGACAGGAAAGATTGAGAGCACAGAAGCACTTCCTTATCATCAGTTCACAGTTCCTCCATTTCCGTTACGCGTGTGTATTGAGTGTGTGAGTGCACACTGTACACAAGATGCTGTTGCCTGGTGCATCTTCTCCTTTACACAAATATCACTCACGCGTTCTCTACATTTATTGTCCCCAGCAATAAAAGTGGTGTTGGTTCAGATTGTGCGCTCGCAGCTGGAAGTGTAATATAATTCATATCTAAAGTCCCACAGTGATTAAAGCTTCAGTATCTAAAGGTCATGAAAAGAAAGACATAACAGCAGAGAAATACGCATAGAAATAGATAAACAAATTTAAATATATATATACCTGGATGTACTCCTTGTTGCTGTCTTCTGATGGCGTCCAGGCGTTGTCGTCATTGTTGAGGCGGGCCTGCCGTGGCAACCAACGGCTGTCGTAGAAGGAAGTGGAAGCAGAGATCTGGTCGTCGCTGATCTTCCCCGACTCCATGCCCAGCGCCATGCTGCAGTGGAACGCTGTTGGGGCGAAAGCAGAGAGTTTAAACGTTCGGAGCGGAGATGGAAAACGAGGAGGAGAGGAAGGAGAGGAAGGCTGAATAGATGGAGTGTGAGAAGGGGAGGTATAAAGAGCTGGAGGACAGAGACGACAAGGTAAATCCAGACAGAGAAAGGGGCAGAGGGAGACAGAAAGAAGCTCCACAGGTGAGAGAAGGTAAATTGAGGTGAAGTTAATTTATATTCCAAAAGAAAATACTATGACTCGGCTTCTGAGAAACCATGCTCCCTTAGGAGAGAGCAAAATAGGCTGAGAGGGGTGAGAGAGAACTTTGAGATTGAAATAGAATTAAAGTAGGCAAAGCTGAAAGGATCGAGAGGGTAAGAGGAGAGAGAGATGAAGGAAGAGTGTCAGCAGAGATGACGGAGGAGAGAGTGCTGAAAGGGGAGAAAATGGAGATGGGAATAAAAACAGGTAAACAAACCTACACACAGAAAATCTATAAAGGCACTAACACAAACACAGACACATGAAAAGTTATCTCTCACTCACAGTCGCTGACTTCCTTGTGCGTCATGTTGTACCGGGCGGAGAAGCCGTCTTTGGCCACGGCCATGTCCGTGTGGAAGGAGAGGGACAGCAGGCCGGAAGACGACTGGATCTCTGGGGGGATCTTTGTCCCGCAGTATCGGCCAATCAGAGGAGAGACTGTAGACACACATAAATCCAATTCATTTAAACGTGTGTATGGTGATATTGGAATAAAACATTTGATTCCATGCTTTTATTTTGAAAATCTGGCTAAAACATGAAATATTTCGTCCTGCGGCGTCCTCGGAAACACAGCAGAGACGGGTTCCCAGTGGCCACGCTGCTTCAGTAAGTGTTGTCTAATGAGTCGCAGCATGCGTCCCCCCCATGGTCGCTGCTTCCCCCCCTGACTCTCTTCCTCCCATCATTCCTCTTTCTCCCTTCCTCTCTCCTGTCCATCCCTCCATCTGCCGTGTGTGCCTCAGCCAGGGCCCAGCAGAGGGATTGGAATCCCTGCCTTAATGCAAACTGCACTGGCATCAGCTGCAGACACACACACACACATGCACACACGCAGACACACATGCACGAGCGAGGATTACAATAGTCTCAAGAGTAGCTCCGTTGCCAGACACTGAATTCTTCACCCTTCCGTCTTGTCTCCCATCCCTCTTTCATGCCCGAGGACTCGGCTCACTGGAACTGGGTTACACTTTAATTTCCTCCTAATTCACAACTTTGAATGGTATAAATTGTTTTCAGCTATCAAAGCTCCCAAATTCAAGGCTATAATTGGAATTTTAAATCCACTTGGATCCCTTTTTAGCAACTGAAAATAGAATAATTAGAGCAAATCCTCAGTTCTCTTCTTCATATTTATAAAAAAAGAAGAAAAAAAAAGGGGGGTGAGGGGGAGTCAGCATGAGACAGAGGTGGGAAGTGAACCACTCACCACCACTAATGTGCTTTTCAGCAGCACCGCAGCAGCTAACGTTACCCTATGGCGGTCACTATCAAAGCCCTTGATAACATCCTCAAATGTTTTTTCCCCCTGCCGCTTCCTGATCGCAGCCGATAGGCCGCTTTGGCAACACTCGGCACCTCCTATTGGCCCGCAAAACAGATACTCATCGTGGGCCGCCACTCTCTCTCGCCCGGAGGAGGAAGGAAGCGCTAGGTGATAAGGAGGGAGTGCAGGGAAGGGGGTGATGAAGGGAGGTTATTACAGAGAGGGAAGAGGGGCATGGGAAAGGCCTGCTCCTCAGGGGTGTTGAAGCACGTTCAGCTCCCCGTGTAATAATGTTTCCTCTATGTAATATAATGTAAAGGAATGCTCGGCAACACTGCTTACATCAAAGACGGCAATGGCTGCTCGGGAAATTGAAGGCTGGTATGTTAATGCGTGTGGGAAAGCTGGGGATTGTACAGTTCTTCAAACATGTGTGTGAACATGCACTTTAAAGGGATACGCCAACATTTTTTTTTTCGTGTCTTGCCTCACTCCCGAGTCCATGACAAGCAGATAGACACAATCCTTTTGACTATGTGTTCAGTAACAAGGGAGATACGGGCACACCGCAGATTAGCTTAGCTCAAACGCTGGAAGTTCATAGGTAGTGTTAACCTGCCTCCTACCCAAGCCAAAATCAGCAGTCAGCCCAGCCCTTGTAACTGCATGCACAGTTGAAAGGATGGTGTCTATCTGCTTGTCATGGACTTGGGAGTGAGGCAAGACACTAAAAAAAAAAAAGGTGGCGTATCCCTTTAATAAACAATTATGTACGTGTGTGTGCTCACCTTGCGGCAGGCCGTCCCATACGTCCAGCCAGTCGTACTTGCAGTCGCCCTCTCCCACCAGCAGGGGGTCGTTCTCCAGGTCAAAGGTGAGGAAGGTGAGGGTGATGTCCATGCGGGGCGGGGCGATGATCATGTAGGAGCACTCCAGGTTGTGAGGGTATTTATCCGGGAACCCCGGGGACTCGATCATGCCGGAGGAGCTGGTGAAGTTGCGGAAACAGAACTCTGACCCTGAGCGGAAAACAAAACAAGGAGAGGAGGATATTTAGAAAATGAATAAGCAATCGGTCATATCGGGAGAGGAGGACACAGGCGCGAGCGATCGATCACAGAGGGATATCTCATCTGACTTGCAGAGGGTGTTTCAGAGAGTCGTTCATCACTGACAGCCAGCTGGAGTATACAGTAGCTGTGGTGGCGAGACGCACAAACGCACACATGGTTTATGATGACCGATGGCGGAGAAAATACACAGTGAGCAAAAGCTCAAGTCGGCTGCTGCTGCTTCGTGTAACTCCAGGACGCTGATGACTCTTTTTGTGTGACGTTACATAATGTGACACATTCAATGATACACACTTAAGCAAGGCTAAACGGGGGGGGGAGTAGACTGACCCCTGCTCTGTTGCATATATTCAAAACAAATATTCTCCAACACCTCCCTTTCTCTCCCTTTTTGTGTGTCTCTCTGACATCCATACACACACATTCGCACACTCACGCCCCGCAAATGTTGTATAATGGTTCTAAGTGGGCCCTTTGCGGTGGCTCCTCATCAGCCATGCAGATTTATGCGCCCTGGGCGGCTCACCTTGAGCGGCGGCAGCTGTGTGGCTCAGATCATCTACCCATCAGCCACTGCTCCGCCGGCCCCACTGGGGAGCCCGTCACAGACAGAGTGTTTATGGAACAGCACATCAATGAGGGTGCCGACGGTCCAGCAACACAAAACAGACAAGGGACTTTACACAAATGTCACACAACACTCATTCACAATCCCCGGCTATTTTCTCACTCTGTCCATCCGGCTTCTCCTCCAACACTTTCTATCTTTACATGTCGGCTATTACCGGTCTGTGTGGTTGCCGTTCTGCATCTCTTACTATTTTTATACACTCGCCAGAAGGGCAAACATCTCTCTGTGATAAAGTTGCTAAGAGACCGCAGCATCTTTATTAGATCTTTGTTTAACTGCACATGTCAGAAATGCCTGTGGTAGACCTTCCTCCACCGATGGATGCAGCTTATTTATAAACCCACTTGCACTGCATGGACTTTGTTATTTCCAATATCTCTGCACTTGACTAACTGATAGGAAATGCATTTCATACATCTTGGCTCTCGTAGCCGGCTAGCATAAGGAAAAGAGTCTGTTCTTGAGGTGCTTTCCCATCAGTCACTGTGCTGGAAGGCAGACAGGGAGGTCATGTTTGAGGGTGAGGTGGTGGTGGTGGGGGGGGGCTCCTGGGAGAAGCTTCTGGTGGATTTCAAACCTGGGAAAGCCGGTGGGTCGCATCCAGCCATCTCTGCGCTGTCTCAGAGAGCTGCCAAGGCGGCGGCGGCGTTTGATTACCACATACATATTCAGAAAAGGCAGCGTTTAAGTAGCGCAGACATGCTAACAGCACATTCCTTCTGCAGCATTCCTCCGAGGCACCAGTCCTTATTATCAGGCAGCCCTATAAAAGCGGAGGGGTCGACTGGCTGCTCCGACCCTCCCCTGTCTACACTTGGTTAATGGCAGAGAACTGACCCCAATCAGCACAGAGAGAGGAAGGAAAAACTCTGGAGATATCCACCGTCTGTGTCTGTCTCTCTTACTTTGTTTTTCTTTTCTCTCGCAGCTTCCTTTTATCTCTCTGTTTTTTCCTCGTTTTATCGTCTTAAAACCTTCCTTCCTTGATTCGCCGCATGTACCGGTGTATGAGCGTATTTACAAAGCGAACATATAGTGTGCATCCATCAGTCTGTCGACCTATTTTGCACGAATCTTCCCTTACATGTTAAAAACAGCATTGAAACCTCTTGTGTCGACTCCCACACACACACACGGCAACATCAAAAACACCAGTGGATCATCTGCGTTCATGCTTGGAGCTTGTCTGCCTACACACAGGGAGCTAGTCATGTTGAAATATGATGGTAATTTAAAGCGAGCTACCGGTGATATCGCCCCATCCTACTATTTCTGACCTCACCGCTCTCTGTGATGAGTGCGTTTGTGGGTGTGCGTGTCACTGTATGTGAGTAAGCGGCATGAATTAGAGTAAACACGAATGCTGTGAATGCATTAAAGCAATAACGTGCATGTGATTGTAATGCAGCTATAAGACAACAGTAAATGAACTCTGCAGTATGCATGAGCCATATGCCATGTGATGGAAGTATGTGCCTTTGCATGAGTATGTCTTCTTTTGTGTGTCTATGCTTTTTATTAACCTCCTCTTGTGTGTTTTTGCTGCAGGCATCTCCATCTCTGTGGATGTGTCTCAACATGTGTGTGTCTGAAGGTGTGTGTGACAGCTTCACAGTGTGTGTGAGACCCAGTAACACACTGGCCTTGTTTCTTTTTTTGGGTCACAGTGCAGCAAGTCTGGAGTCCTCCCGCTTCAAAACTTCAATCTGAGCACAGCTTGACTCCGTCGCCTCCAAACACACCGCTCTGTGTGTTTTACACTCAGTGTGCAGGAACTAGCAGCTTTACACACACATACTCAACCCGGTGCTGCCACGTGCATGCATGTGTCCATAGACTTCCGTGTGCACGCTCCCCCTGTGCTCGCGTATGCATGAGTACCTTCTTCTTTCGTTAGCGCTCATTAGTTCACAGTGTATGCACACGCCAAAAACAAGTCGTCTCCCTTCCCCTCGCCACGCTGCCTCCCTCCGTCACTCCTCGGCCCGTGTCTTGGCCTCTGGTTGGTGCCTGCATCACACCATGAGCTGCCATTTGGCAAGAGCTGTCTGCCGGCGAAGGGGGGGAGGTCAGAGTGTGTGTGTATTTGTGATGCGTGGCGGGGGGTGGGGGGGTGGGTTGCTGGGTAGAAACCACTCGACTTTTGCACATGAGTGCCTGATGTAGTGGCAGCTTCACATGTTATGTCTGGGCAACCCCTCCTCCTCCTCCTCCTCCTCCTCCCTCGTTCCTGCAGAATCTGAGCTCATTGACTCTTTCTATTTTTTTGTAATTCAAGTTTTTATTTATTTTATCTCTAGTGTTTGACTATGAGACATCTTATGGACATTACAGGTAGCATCAGTGGCATAGCAAAACAAGAATAAAATAAAATAAAAGTGTAAATGAGGTATAGGGACATATTGATGGAGAGCATACAACAGATGATGTTGAATACAGTCCAAAACAAGTCCTAGACTGGTGCCTTGATCTTATTCCTGTTATTCATCTTGTCGAGCATAACTTCATATGAAGCTGTTTCAACCATAATGTTTATCCACTCTTTCAGTTCAGGGGGTTTAGGTGTTTTCCACAGTTTAAGTATTGCCCTGGCAGCCGTTGCAGTCCCTGCCGTGATTACAGAGAATTCTCCACTTGATATGTTTTGTATTTGGCTTCTGTCTCCTAATAGACATAACCTGGGAGATAACGGCATTGCCGCTTCCCAGCCAGTTGCTCATTCACTCTTTCAACTCGTCTCGCTCCTCCTCTCGCCTCCATCTCGCTGAGGGCTCACCTCGCCGAAGCGTCTGCCTCACATCAAAACCGCCTCGCCCTCTCTACCTGCCTGTCTCCATCTGACATACATCCGCACCTCACACACAAACACACGCGCGTCTCTCATGTAAACCCCTGCTCGCGCTGCTGCGTTCAGGGCTCCATTGAAGAAAAAGCTCTCCCGAGGCATCCGAGGAGGGGTGTGTGTGCATGCGTGCGTGAACGTACGTGCTGCACGGGAGGGTTAGGGTGGAAACCCCGCTACAATAACAACAACAACAACATCAACAACATGGTGAATAACAAGGAAACCCAAGGAAAACAACATTCTTGGCGTTCCACAGCTCGACACTTTTATAGACCCTGAGAGACATTTTGCATCAATCTGAGTCACGTATCACTCTCATCTCTCTGTTATGAGCTGAGGAATGCAATGCCATCATTAAGTTTTTTAAATCTTGATCGTGAAGGAAAGCAGACGCCCAAAAAGCCCCCTGCTGTTTGTGATCAAAGTCTTCATGCAAGTCTAGATTTCTTGAATCTTATTCATGCAGTTGCCGTCTTATTATTTCATTTTGGGACATGTTTTCTTCATCACTGATCAGTCATAAACTCTCTTTGCGCTCCGTTTATTTATTCATGAATTTAATTTACCTTTGCCAGTTAATTACTTGAGTATAATTTCAGCATTGAGATGACTCGGGTGTTTCAGGAATAAACACCACATGGCAATCAGCCATATAGTAACAGCCAGAGAGACGGCATCCAATCAACACGATAGCATCAGGAACACACACAAACACACACACACAGGGCCCATGTTATGACTGGCGCTTGGGTGGGGGTCTCGCCTTGGGCAGCGCTCCCCGCCGTGACCCCGCAGATGCCACGGCAGCGGTCACCAGCGTCCGCGAAGGGGACGATACGCCCTAGGGTGCAACTCGGCCTCGTCTTAACCCGCGATTGGCTGCGATGTTATCTGCCCCCGCCGCGTTAGTGGGGGAGAAAAAAAAGGGGGCTTTTTGCCGACAAGTCTTCCCCCTGTAGCCGTGGTAACAGCGTCAGCACCCACGTGACTGGGTGTAAGTGAAAGTGGATGATGGGGCGGAAAGGGGGCGTTGGGGGGGCTGAATAAAGGGTTAAGCATGCATGAGTAGGAGCAAAGTAGGCCACAACAATATGAGGAGGGGGAGGTGATGGGGGGGGGGTGCACTCTTACTGTACAACCGGATTACAGCATACGTGTACATGTGTGTGTGGGTGGGTGGGTGATGGGGGGGGGTTGTTAGGTGGAAGGATATTGTTGTTTTTGGGGCAAATGCTCAACCCGACTGAGGCTGGAAGGAGGGGGAGGAGGGGGTATCAGAGGGGTCAAAGTTCACTTGTGCGCCTCCTTACTGGAAATAATTAGTTTTCACTGCACTGTAGCCCATGAGACACACACACACACACACACACACACACACACACACACACACAGACACACACTGACACAAACAGATTGCTCGCCCGTTTCCAAACCCCCTAGAGTTGTTACAGTCACCGCTTATGTAATAGGCTTGAATGAACAAAACAAAAACAAGCCGCGGTATCATTAGTTTGTAGAATGAAAAACAGGCCAAGATATCCAACCCCTCCTTTCACTGTCTCTCACACACACAACACACACACACACAAAAACCAGACACACACTGTCTGACTTCTAGACACAGTGTGGAGGGGTCAGCCTGCAGCCGTGAGCTGTACTGTCTGTTTAAGATTGGAAGGAAGCTGTGCAGACACACACACACACACATCTCCCAGCTGCGTGCTGCGATTTCTATCTGTGCGCGGACGCACCCTTTAAAAACACATACGCACCCGTAAACACAAACCCAAGATATCCCACTTCAGTGCGATCTAGGAGTTCCCTCACTCTCTTACGTCTTTGAAAGCAGCACAATACAGTTGCATTGAAAATAGAAATGATATTCTAAGAGCTCTCCAGCTGAAATTACAAGCACACAGAAATACATCAATGGGGGGTAAAAGTCATGACAGTGCAATTACTTCCACTCTGGTAAATAAACAAATCCTAGTCAGGATCTCTGCGTTCCCGTCGGAAGTTTGGAGGCTGAGTCTAGTGGAAACCCGCGGTCCAGGTCTGCCACAGCGAGACAAACAGCTATGATGAGAGCGTGTGCAGGAAACTGGAAACACCATAATTAACACATGGCCCCAATCACACATCCTGAATACATTTCACTCCTCTTTTGTTGGTCTGTGTCCCTCCAACCCTTTCTCTCTCTCTTTCTCTTGCACACACACGTGCATCTATCGTTCCGCCTACACACGCACACACACATACAGACAGACAGACAGACAGCATCTCACACAAAAAGCTGAGTGGAGTGGAACCACCCACACATTCAGCGAGCAGACACCTACATGTGCTCACACAGTGACACAATCTCTTGTACCCCCCTGAATTTATACCAGGATCTTGTTAAAGCCATGGCAACCGCATCCTCCATCCACCCGCCTTCACTCCATCCACACATACGCGAGATAGAATCTATATTATTACACTGTTGGGGGTTCGAACTGGAGGCCTCGGTGACGGAGCCGAGCGTCAAATCTGGGTCACATTCTTCTGACTGGAAGCCAGAGATGCTGTTCAAAGGTAGGAGGTGGCAGCTCAGTGCATTCTTTACTGTGAGAGCGATGCTTATATCTGTGTCTTTATTTAACGGCTTACATTTGGAAAATCTTAAAATACATCACGACAGATTTGAGACTTTAGGAATGACTGTGTTGGCTTCCAGGGAGCTGGAGCTCCGGTCCATATCAGCTGCTGGTGAGTCCCTTAAACATAAATCTTGCAGCTCCCCCAAGGCCACCTGACCGTTTCACCTCTCCCACTACACAAACACACAAACACACATCCCAGCACCAAAACAAATATACTTCCCACCTCCACCTCACCTGCAGAGCGCACTTCACCTCGTGCACTTTGGCGACCTTGGAGAAAATTCCATTTCGGCACACACTCATCCCCATCAATCTCCTCGCCTCCGCCTCTACCTACAAACCTTTAACCTTAAGTCCAATGACTCCAAGCTGCCTTGGAGCTCCCTCCATCATCCCACCACCACCTCCTCCTCCTCCCGCTCCCTCCCAGTCTACCCAGAGAGGAAGCGGATCCTGCTCCAATCAAAGAGCAGGCATTCCTCGCATGCTTCCAGGCGGCTTGGAAGTAGTTTACTAATCTCTCTTCCCTCTTTGTTTAAGTTTTGTTTGCACGCCCGGCTGCCTCTGCTGATGTAAATTGTTTTGAGAGTGTTGGGGTGATGGAGCACAGGCTTTGGGCCATTAACATCCAACAAAGAAGTGACAGCTTTTCCTCTCCGTACGTTTTTCCTGTCGTGTACTATTTAGCTTTACGACTTCTAATCATTATATAAAATGAGTCAAATGGAGTTTGACTGACCGAGGCTCAACCTACACTCCCAGCCATGTTTCCTCACCTGTTTTGAAGATCTCATAGCGCAGAGAGAAGCCCGCTCCTTGGTGGGCGTAGTCCGAGACGAATCGGATCTGGAGGGAGGGGCCGGACGAGATGATCGGTGCTGGGGCGATGTTGCTGCAGTGTCGACCCAGGACGTCGGCGTTGTCCGAAGTCCCGTCACGGATCTCAATGAAGTCATACCTGATGGGAAAAAAAGAGAGAGTAATGAGTTTCTATTTGACTGAAAATGTTTCAGCACCAGCATCCTTCAAAAAACAAACGATCTTTACATCCAGCTGAAATTGAGTTTGCTCCTGCAGGAAGAGGATTAAGGACGGATATATGAGAGATAAAAGCAGATCGGCAACGGGGAGGATAAACATAGATGGATAGTTATGGCGGTTATGCAACAAGCTAAGCTAATAAAAACCAGACAGGTGTGGAGCTATTTACCATCAGAGTTCAGCCTCAGGACAGAATGCACAGTGTCCAAGCAGGAGCACAACACAACATTAAGACACAAATAAATATATCTGACTGCCACAGACTTGGCTCTGAGTCAAAGTATCTCCTCCTCACTTGTACTTCTCCCCCTCAGCTGCATTCAATATCAATAAATCCAGCTCTCATGAGCCGGTGTAGGACAACACACTCAGATTGCACCAACATCACTGGATCTTCCCAAAACTGAACATGCATGGAGCAAATGGCTGAACGTTGAGGGTAAAGATGCAGGCAAACAGACAGCTGGATGGACTCATTAATAAGGCGTGTAAAAATAGACAGAGAGGCTCATGAAATAATAAAGAGGTGAGGGCTGGGGGAGAGGAAAGGTGAGGGCATTAACAGCGTCGGGCGGTGAGAGGGAGAAATTAGGATAAATAAATGTGAAGACGCCATCGCTTTGTAGCTTCCACATGCCTGAGCTCTCGGCTTAAACTCTGCCTCACCAACTGACCCTGGGCTGTAAAAGCAAATACTTAACTGTCAGGTCAGTGTGTGTGTGTGTGTGTGTTTTTACGAGTGCATGTTGGGGAGAGAGACACAGAGAGCCCACCTGGCTGATCCAGAATTAGCTCAGAGCCCCGTGTGTCATTCCTCTAACATTATGAGAACACATGCAGGAGCGGAGTCGCAGACAACACGCTGAAGCGTCTGTGGGAGATGCTTGATTTAGGCCTCGTGGAACACCACACGGGTGGGGTCAACGCAGAGGGAAACCCTGTAGCCAGCTGCTTTATTCTCAAGTTAAAGGACCACATGGTCTCTATAAACTGGTTTAAAGTGACAACAAGGAGTTTGCTTTTGGATATAAAAGAGTCTCATATTAATGTGGATGAATCTACATTACCTACACTTGTTAATGGCTCTATTTTCAACAAATATATCGTTTTGTCTTGGCTTTCCGAAGCTCCTTGTAGTCCCTTTAAATTCCAGGTGCATTGAATGAAAACGGTCATTTACAAATAAAACACAATCTTCGATAAATGACATCATAGCTGTGTTGATATGATTTAACAGGGAGCAGCTGAGAACCAACACCTGGGTTATGAGGTCATAATTTATGGGATGCGAGAATCTCTAATTCCTCTTTGCTACTATCTCAGCGCTGCGTGTTCTTCACTGTTCCACCTCTTTCCGTGTGAGTGCTTTTATGTGCTTTTGTATTTTCCACTAAAAATATTCATGTTGCTATATTTCATCTGTGACTAACCTCTGTGTAATCCCGGTCTCTATAACATCCATCCCCGTTTCTCTTTGTCATTACAGCGCTAACAACTGTCTCCTCACCCTCCCTCCCCTCCTCTTCCCTCCTCTTCCCTCCCAGACTGCGATTCCCCTGCGTAACTAACTGCATCGCCACAGGAGCCTCGCAGCCACGTCGAGGACACCCTCCCAAGATTTGCACACACGCAGAAACACACTTGTCTCAATTAGTTCATACGACGGAGACGTCACAAAGTCTCTGTTGTCCCGCTAATTACTGTGATGGGCTCTTTGATGCTGAGAAGGCATCACACACACACTTTTTTAACACCACTTTTAAACACAGCCTCTGCTAATGTTCCTCTCTTACTACAGTACTACCCCAAAATGAAAAAGTCTTCACTTCGAGCTGAGAGGTACCAATCAGCACTAAACTGTGCTCTTCTGCATCTAAGCACTGACACTGCAGCTTGGAATAAAACCTGGATTAAGAGGACTAACTGAGCCCCATTCTTTTTTTTTGGCTATTTCATTCCCATACAGAGCATTCAAACTAAAACTGCTGATGGGGGGATAATCCCAAACCATATTAATCTGGGTTGGAGCAGCACACGCACAGGTGAAGTGTGAAGATGCTGTAATGAGCACAACACTCACTCACCTGATGATGCTGCGTTTGATTAAACCAAAAAACGAAAAAGTGATCAGATTATGAGATTATGAGATTACACAACAGCAAAAATAATGTTATTGTTAATCTGAGATAAAGCAGTTTGCAGTAAACCGTTTACTCATCACATCGAGAGAAACTTAAAATCCCTGCGCTCATGTCAGAATATGTTACCGTTTTCAAAGAGAAAGCCTGGGCGTGAGGAGACAAGGAGCGTCTCACAAATGGTGCTATTGAGTTGGATTATTGGAATTTGCAGGATCCGGCCTTTTTGAAGCTTCACCCACACTCAGGACTAAAAGTCAGGACGGCTCTGCCTCTGCAGCATTGATTTTCAACCATCCTGTCATCTCAAGCCCACTAACTTTATGGAGACAGCTGAATAGTAGTCGCTGAAGTGCTCTTTTACCAATACACATCATTTCAGTGCAGCGAGAAACAATATATGTGCATTATTTAAAAAACGGATGCCGTCCCTCTAAAGTGTCTGTGCTGAAAATGCAATAACAGTGGAGGGAGGGTGGGGGGGGGGATTAACAGGTCTCCTTGCAGCGTGAGTAGGTGACGGTTGGGGCTGAGGCAAATCTGTGTAACAGTGGGCCAGAGGAGGAACTCTTGTGCCAGCGAGTAAAAGAAGCCGTTGTCCAATTCTCTTATACACGTCTCGGTTGTAATCCTGCATTACAGAGGCGATGGTGAAGGCTTTAGCAGCGAGCTCCCACGGTGAGCCGGTAAGAGAGCCACGGTGATCCCAGAGTATACGCCTGCATGCTTAGGGCTTGGGGAAAACACACACTCCCAACAAGTGCCAACAAACACACACATACACGCACACACCGATAGACAGTTTTGCACGCGCAGATGTACTGTAGGCAAACACCGGCGTGCACGCACACACTTGCCGCTGTATCGCCAACACCGAGCATAAAAGAGCTGAGAGCCTAATTAGGTTTTAATTGATTTTGGAGTGGGTCTCTATCCCTCTTTCTCCCTCTCTTTCTCTCCCTCTCTCTCCTGTCATGGATTAGCGTCAGTGAGTGAGTGTTCCTCAGATGTGATTATTGACCTGTTCGCTCAGCCTCTCCCCAGGCTCTGATGAATACATGCATGAGGGCCTGACGTGTGAGAGCCCACTGTCTGTCTCGCGCAAACGCACATACGTACACTTGAGCACATTCCAGGACATTGCACACACACATAAATCACTCGCACATGCACACACACAAACCCACTCCCATGAAGACACACATTAGCGACGCATACCACTCACACACTCTCAAACACACATGTACCCCCCCCCCCCCTTACCCAGATCTAAATTCCATTAGGGAGTTGTTTTGATCCAAACCCCGCCTCTGTCTGACACCATCCATGCCCCATTCCCAGCTTTCTGTCTGTCTGGCAGTCTGTCTAGGTCTGCATGACCGGCCCTTGTGTTTAGGGAGCCATAATGGGACACCCCCCCCCCCTCCCTTCCCCTCTCCCCCGACTCATTTCCCCCATGGAGAATAAGTGGAACAGGGGGAGAGGGGTTAAGGAAAGTAAAAACCCCTGAGGGCCAGAAATTCTGCACCAGTCCAGACATGTCCTCTCTGCCTCTGCGCTCATATATCACTCCGCCCCCCTCGCCCCCCACCCACTCCGCCTAAACAACTAATTGCCTTTCGCACCTTTTGCTGTCGGTGGTGGACGAGGGACATTTCCTGCAGGCGCCGGCCCCTCACCACAGAGATATAACTGTAATATGCATATTCATAAGTCCCGCTAGTGGTCACTCTCCCTGCACCAGGAGCCTGGGGTAGACTGTTGTGTCTTCATTCAGTAAATATCCACATAAACACACGAAGCGTTCAATGGGGGTGTGGAAATTACACAAAAAAATTAACACGTAATTCGCTGTGGGTTGAGCGGTGTTCCTCTGATTTATTTTTGTTTACGCTGATAAAAGAGCAACAGCTGTTCTCGTATATCAGGAAACCAAACTTGGCCGGCGCTCAGACACTTGGGGGCTTCAGTTGAAATCATTTTCCCTCTCTGCTCCTGCGTCATGTCGTCGTCTTCTCTCTTTCCACACAAACCCATAAGATCCAGATCCACCAGGCGAACGAGGAAGCATCCGCCGCTTCTCCCCTCTCAGCAGAAATTAAGTGAGGTGGAGGTAGACACACATGCATGCATGCTCATGCATCCACACACACACACTACCGCCCTCGAAGGGGACTCTAATAAACCATAAGTGCCTCTGAAATATTAACTAGATGCTGCGAGCAAAATCCCTGCAGATCCTCTGAGCCTGCCATCTTCAATCTAGCCCAAAAAACAAACAGCATTCCTCCTCCTCCTCTTCTTCCTCTTCTTCCAGATGTCCATCACAGATTCATACTTACAGATGACCGGGGTTCAAAACCACTGACCACAAGCAGTCTGAGCTCGGCCCCGGCTGCATCGATCTGAAACATCAGACTATAACTGCTGTCTGAGCTGAAGCCGTGACCCCGCTGCCCTCAGCTTTCCACTTCAAATTCAACTTCCCTCCGTCATCGTATATCTCACATACAATAAGAGATTTTGGTTGTTTTCACTCATGCGGAGAATCCAGCTCTTTGCTTACATGTTTCTGGAGCGGAGAACATGAGAGCGACTAAATTAATCATAAAGCTTTAATGCACTGCTCTCATCTCAGTGTCTCTGTGGTGGACAGGGGCAACCGATCACATGCAGGGAGCGTTTGGGAAAACGCTGCAGGTTTTGTTCTGTTCTGTTAGTTATTATATCATCATTACGGCGCTGGCAGGTGGAATCGTTGTGGAGGTGGCCGGACGCTATGATGACCATGATCTTGTCCTAAACGCCGGCAAAGTGCCAGATATTGACACATCAAAACCTGAACAACTCCCTTTAGTCGTGACCTCTGGCATCTCATCTGTCTCGCCTTTCATCCCTAACCATCAACCATCAACCCCCCTCCTCGTCCTCCTCTTCTTCATCCTCCCTTCTCTCTCCCTCCGGCCACTCCTGATCATCTATCGATTTCCCATTACACGCGCAATACGGACATTGATCCCACACCTCTCTGCTCCCGCCTTTGGGTATTGGTGAGTGGGTGATATCATACACACACACACATATAAGTGCACAGTTGCTATGTGTTGGTGACAGGGCATGTCACACGCCACACAGCTTTATTGTGTGTGTGTGTGTGTGCGTGTCTGCAAGTGTGTGTGGAAAGTTATAAAGTTATATCATCAGCTCTTCCCTCCTCGGGCTGCGTTCAATAACAAATAACCAAACAAAAATGAGAAAATAAAACCCACAGAGGTGGAAGAAATGGATCTTTCTGAATGACTACTGTTTTATGGTGTGTGTGTCTGTGTGCGTCTGTATGTAGGATTGTGCCTGTTTCAATGTTTAATTCAAGTGTGTAAAAATAAAACACTTCCTCCTCCGGCAAGAGGAGAGGGAGAATGAAAGAACAAAGGGGGGGGGAGAGACGGATCAAGAACAGGAGGGAGGAAGATGAAGCAGAAGAGCTGGAGAAAACAAAATGAGAAAGAAAGAGAAAGAGAGGGAGAATCATCTCCACTTCTCTCTCTCCTCAGCTCCTGGTATATCACTAGGTAGCATCCTGGGGCTTGGTGATGGCAGATTGCATTAGAGATATGGGCCTGATATTTCATCTAGCCTTTATTACATTTAGTTCACATCAATCGGCTGGCAGCCTGGAGGTAAGAGCTATTTGGCACGCGGCCGGACCCCCCTTCCCTTGAAATGAAATCCTGAATTAAAGTGCCACCTCAGACATGGAGCGCCTGCATAAAGGCTGCGGATTTGATTGCTGCAGTAGAGCCGCGGTGTTTTGGCCACGTTGCATCGTCCGAGTACTGACTGTTTGAACCCGCTGAGGGAGAATCACCAGCTGGCTCGGGGATATTACTGTAGCCCCGGTTCTTCTGAGCCCTTCCCTGCGCTGACCAAGCACTTTTCTTGGGTTTTAAAAGGACCTGAAGTGCCCAAGGGAGATATGATGGCTGACGAGCACACAGGTTGCATACCTAAGTGTGAACGTGCATGTGTCTTAAAGCGTAGCCGCTGGAAACATGTGTCCATTTACAGCTTTTATGAGCATGTTATCGTCTATATATTTCTCCCCATTGCCCCGTGTTCCCACGATCAGCAGTCTGGACCACGAGGCTCCGCGTCTCCTTCAGGTAACAGGTTTTCTTTGCTGCCGTCTCTGTAAATCCCAGCTGTCATGCAGATTTTTCAACCCTGACTGAGATGGTGAGCCCTCCTCCACCTCCCCACAAAGAAGCTATATGAGGATAGTATGTGCATATATGAAACCTATAGGCAGTTTATATGCATTAAAAGGAAGGACAAATACCATGAAACGTACGGGTAAAATAATAGAAAACTAAACTAAACTAAAGAACACAACGCAACAGGAGGGGCTGCAGCTCTCCCCTCTGGAGTCAGGTGAAGCAAGGAAGGAGGAGGGATATGAAGACTTTGCTGAAAAGCAACCTGAACGGTACAAAACATATTCTAATCTCTTCTGTTCAATCCTATCCTTAAAAAAACAAGTCAGTCATATTCTATGGAATAAATTTAGGAATGCAGGTAAAGACTTTTTTGATTTGTTTCCATTGTTTATGGGCAAAATCTGAATACTGTCTTCTCATTATTTTTGTCTTCTCTGCAGATGGTACACTGAGGAAGTGGCCGGCAGCGACCCGAGGCCAGCTGGGAGACTCCATCAACACAAAGCTCAATGAGCTGAGAAGAGCTGAGCTGAGGGATACATGATTTTTTGTTTTTCTTCTTTCAGTTTTTGATTTTCAGTTTATTATTTTTGTTTGTGTTAGTGTTGTGTGTGATTGTTAATGTGAATAAATTATGTCAAGGGGGGACCACAGGTCACCTACACTCCAAACTAAAACAACAGAGCCCAGCGGTCAACAGCGAACAAATGAATAAGGAGAAAAATAAAAGCTTGGAAAGAAACACAGAACAGAAAACGCTGCCCAGGTGTGCATCCACACAGTGGGAGGAGGGAGCTGACAGAGAGGGAGAGAGTGGAAAAGACCGGGACGCGCAGCAGGAGAGGCAAGGGTGCGCGTAACAATGCCTAATCATACAGGCAAAAAAAGAAAAGGAAAAGGAAGCAAGCGCCACAGGATTCGGATCAATCTGGGTAAAAAGCATAACACAGGATGGATCGAGGAGGAATATCGAGCCATACTTTGGCGTTCCCCACTTATTTCTACTGCTCTCCCTCCACCCTGAAGGGAAACACTTCCTCTATGAAACACTGGAGGGCAAACACATTAGGTTTAGAGGTTATGCATAAATAAATGTTGGCGCGATCCCCTCCTTCTCTAATGTGGGCTATCTCTGGAAGTCTGGGTGGATGGAGGGATGTGCAGACGGAGGGATGGAGGCTAGTCTTACACACTAACACTGGAGTAAATGCTTGCAGAGTTACTCACATGTTAGACGCCTTTTCCCCACCCACGCTCACTGACACACACTTGTACATAAGGATGAAGGGAGATTGAGTGGGAGTGTGTGTTAGAGGGCAGGCCAAGGCCTCGGTACCTCCAGGCTAGTGTTAAAAAAAAAGAAAAAAAAAAGCCCTCATCCCATAAAAACCCTCTGTGGAGAGAAAAGAGGAGGCATTTCAGCTCTCTCCTCCTCCTCCTCCTCCTCCTCTTGCCCTGCTCGCCTTGGGCTGTGAGAAACTGCTTGACACACAGCTTATCAACAGCTGAGCCGTTCCTCCCTCCACAACAGCAGCGAGGTCCAGTGTGCTGGAGTGTTGACACTGTGGGTGCCGGTGTTAAAGCGTTATTACTGCAGGAACATATTGCAAACGGAGATAATTATGCAACTTTTTTTTTTTTTTCCTGTCGCCTTGACAGAAACCTGTAGACACAAAGCTGACACATCAAAAATAACATTTCCAGCTCCGCCGCAACCTGACACGGCTGTGTGAATAGAGCCGACAATCATTACAAAGACCCCCTATTTTTTTTTTTTTCCCACTGATGTCCTCATGAAAGTTACATTTTTCTCCCGACCAGACAAAGTGCTTTGTCAGTGAACAATGCAAAAACAGCCATCAAGGATTATTAATTCTTCAATTTAGGGAGAAAAGCGAGAGCTGGAGCGAACTGAGGAGAAATAAATGGCTGTAATTGCAGAGGCTGTGCTGATAAATCAACGTCCGCATTTGCTTTAAAAGACACCAAAAACTAAAAGAGTCTCATGGCGGCTGAATTGTGTAACATCCCTCCTGAGTTTGTTGTATAAAACTGGATTAAACAGTAGAGAGCGTGACTTCCTCTGAGGTCAAAGACAATAGAAGACCATATGATTCAGATTATTTGTGTATGAGAAAGGAAACTGACCAACGCAGGCACATCACAACAGCTGGGCCTCGTTCTCTTCTTCCCCCCTCTTCCCTCCTCCTCCTCCTTATTCTCTCTCTTTTTCTTCTCCCTCATCTTTACTTTCCTCCCCCCCAAAAAAACTTCAAACTCCATCATGATTGTTTTCTTTCATCCTGTCTGCTCTATCCTCCGTGCCCACTCTCAGAGGCGGCCTGGCATTTGATTATCAGATGGGGGAGGATTACAGATGATAATGTCAGACACATACACAAAACTGTTTCTCAAAATATGTCTAAACTTTTCTTTCAAATCGATATCATGTCCTTAAAACTTCAGCACGCTAAACCAGAGGGAACGACTACTCAGCTGTTTGACTCACTCTTTCCATTCAGTCTGCTGTTGTGTCCTGTTTTGTTTGTCTGTATGAAAGCCTGAAAAAAACTTTGGGGATGTGGAAACTGAGGTTATGTGCGGCTCATGTGCCCTTGAGCAAGGAATTTAACCCAGTAATTGCTCTGGAGGAGCTTTTAAAAGGCCGGTGCTGAAAGTGTGCTGCTGTCGCGTCGGGGCGGCATCCTGCGATGTGTGTAATGGTGTGAAAGTGGAAAAGGACAAGAGATGAAAAGAGCTTAATAAATAATTATCTCACAAAAAGAAAACCACAGTTAATGGTCTGCGATTTGCAGAAAGCTTGTACCTACAATTAAAATTTCTTTTGCGACTGACCTGTTGTGGTCAAAATGTGGAAAACGTTTCAACAACTGGGGCTCGGGCCAAAACCACTGGCAGTGACTTATTATAGTATGTAAAAATCTGTGTGCTTCCACAGGAAATGACTTATCTGAGATACAGCATACTAATGAAAATGTCAACACAAATCACCAGTGAGCCAGAATAATAACACACCGTGGAGTCTTATTGGTCAAAGTAATAGAGAAAAGTGGTTTTAAGACTTCACTATTATGACACGACTCCCCCCTTCTGTCCCCCCGTCGTCTTACTTGCAGTCGAGCCTCTCGATCTCAAAGTGTGGGTTGAAGTTGAGGACGATGCGCTGCGACGGCTCCGGCGCCGTGATGATCCAGTGACAGTTCTGGTGGGGCGGGTACTCCAGAGGATAACCAGGGGAGGTGATGTAGCCCGCCTCGCTGGCATCGTACACGCCTCCACACTCTGACACTGTGATGGAGACAGGGAAGGTGAGAGGAAGTGGTTATTGATTGTAGAATATGTATATAAAAAAAACCCTCAGAGTATTTTTATTCTAAACGTAGTCACGACGCTTCCCTACATTTGTTATTCACCGTCAAACCATGTAACTCCTGTGAATGCTGCACTCCCTACAGCAGCAGCGACTCAGAGGACTCTCCTTCATTTACCTTGTTTCTCTGGATGAAGATGTGATGAGCAACAAATGAACAGTAAAACAAAGAAAGCAATTTAGGCCGTCAGTTACGAGGAAATTGGAAAAACTTCTCCATTGTGGATTGTCAGTGCGAGCGGGAACACATGGGTAAGCTATTAAAACAATAAAAGATCATCATTGCCGCATTTGGCAAAGAGCGCACACACGTACACGCACACTTATTGAAACACACAGAGCCTCTTTCACCCTCTTCCACACCCAGGCTCTTATCTCTCCAGTTCCCCGTTGGGAGCGTTCTCCAAGTGTAATTGTTGCTCCAGCAAGCCAATCTGCAAACATTAGGACACATTCCCTGATCCTATCACGCTCTCCCAGGAACAATAGCCTGCCAATGGCGTTGCTGGGATGGCTTAGGCAGGAAGTGACACGCAGACGGCCTGTCTAGTGGGGTTCTGGGGGGTCACCCAGACTCTGTAATGAGAAGCTAACGCGGCAACAAAAGGCCCCATTCTACGGCTACAGCAGCTCCCTCGCTTTGCGTTATCTCCCATAAACACGCTAAACACATAAACGCACATACAAAAGAAACAAGTATATGGGTATTCTGCGTCAACACGCGCACACACGCGCAGTGGGATATCACACATTGTGCACAATGGCTCTTTTATTACTTTTGCACTGCATTAGATTTGCAGACATTATTATTGGTTATGGAGAAGCAATAGCAAAAAAATGTGTTCTCCATGACAACAGCAGGGGAGGAGGGGGAGTTGGTGGTGGTTTTACACTCTACCTAACGCTGCACATGTGAGTGCGCACCAGTGGGATCTGTAAATATAATGAACAGTGTGATATTGAACTCAAAGACGGACAAATGTTTTCTTAATATTGGCGCTGGCGTTCGTCGTCGACCAAATAAGGAAAACACCTCAGACGGTGCAACAAACTGCAGCTCACGGTGAACTGCCATTAACAATGCACCTCCAAACGGTGGGCTTAACCACTCACCCGCTGAGCTGCATCTATTCTTGACATAAATGGGTTGATATTCCTGCCTGTTTCTTTTAAAATTTCTGTGAAAGCATCAATAAAGGAAACGGAAAGACGGGGAAAAAAGAAAAAACACAGCACCAAAGGCTTGAAGTGTAATAGACCCTTCAAGTGTTGACATTTCCACCGCCTATTGTGCTTAAAAGGCACACTTAAGATTCTCTGACATTTGATAGAGCTGTGATGGCTTCCTCACTTTGTTACTGGAGAGGAGCTACGCCCACGCACACACACACACAGGACACACACACACACAAACACACAGCTGCCGGTGATTTCATGCGGGTGCACGACTCCGGCCGCCCACATGCATATGCACAGCGACACCAAATGCACAGCGTTGCGCGCTTAAGTTCAGATGCACATGAGGATGCTGCTGGCACGTACTCGCTAAAACACACACCCACTCATTCATGCTTACACACACACACACACACACACATTGCACACACACACACACACAGTTGCTGCTGCTCCATGTTCAAACAGCCACCCACGCACACGCACATCCAAATACATACAGAGGGCCTGTCAATCATGAGGGCCAGCAGAGGTGGAAAAAATAGCTAACTGAAATATTTCAAAAAGATAGCAGGGATGGCAGACAGAGAGCCACACACACACACACACACACACACACACACACATAGACATCTCTTTATCTGTTGCGGCGGTGCAGACAGACAGTCATTGTTGGGAAACCTATGGAGGGGATGGTGAGCAGGAGGCTATCAGCGCACAGAGCCTCAGCAGATTAAGCCGTTTGGGGAGAATCCTGCAGCCTCAACACTTTTTTTTCCCTGAGCTGCCCATTCAGTGGCCTCCAAGGAGGATGAAGAGGAGAGAGGAGGGAGGGAGAGGAGAGGAGAGATGGAGTGGGAAGGGAAGAGAAGAGAAGGGAAGGGGAGAAAGGGATTAAACTGGGAGAAGAAAATGGAAGGGAGAGGAAAAGGCGAAGAAGCGGGGAGGAAGAGGAGGTGAGACAGAGAGGATGGATAAGACATGGATTAGGGAAGAAAGGGGAAGATTGATCGGAAAGGAGGGGGGGGGGGGGCGCAGGCGGGGGGGGGGTGATGTATGATGGGCGGGTGAGAGGACATATGTGGAAGGAAGAAGGAGCGAGTGACAGGCAGAGGGTGGAGGGAGCAGAGGGTGGAGGGAGGGAGGGAGGGAGGGAGGGAGGGAGGCGACAGGAGGTGATGAGGAAGGAGAAATACAGAGAAAGATGCAGAGAGAAGATGGAGCGAAGGGAGTGTGTGTCTCTGTGTGTGTGTGTGATGCTCAGAGAGCCTGACGAGCCTCATTAAGACATGCCTGCTCTCCAGCGGCTCCCTGTAGACACTGACCCCACTGGGACACCTCTGTCAGTCAGCACGCACACACACACACACACACACACACACACACAGACAATTGTGTGTAAGTAAAAAAATAAAGAATGACGGTGACGCTACAGTCGTATCTCTGCAATAAATGTGAGAAGATTTCTTGATTACGGGGACGGATGCGTGTTATTTTTTTCCCTAATTACTCGGGTATCCGCGGCAATTAGTGCAAAATGTGCATGTGTGTGTGTGAGAGTGTGTTTTACTGTCAAACATAATGTTATGGTGAGAAAAGAACTTGCGGCATCGGATGAGTAACACAGGGGAAGCACTCAGGAGCTGCCAGTGAGCTTCATGAATTACACTGTCTCTTCTACTAGAGGAGCCCATCTGTCTACACACACACACACACACATGCACACACACCCAAACAAGTGCCACATGTGTTCCTACCATGCACGGACCACAACCCTGTCACATGAAAACACCATGTCTCTAAACTGTATGTGAGTGAGAGTATTTTCTAAGTAGAAATACTATAAATACACTCATTTATAGTATTTCTGCTTTAAATACAATCACTCGCTTTGTGTGAGTCTTCATGCAGCTGCACTCTTTGTTTTGTGTGTGTGAGTGAAATGAATGTGAAATAAAGTGACTCTCTGCGTGTGTGTGTATGTGTGTGCGTGCACATTTTCCAGTCACTCCAGATCAAGCCGAGCCCAGAGACGTCTTTGTGCCCGCTGTGAGTGCCTTTATCTTCATTATCTGAGAGAATGTGCATATGTCTGCATGTCTTAGCTCATATTCTGTAGTGTGTGTGTGCATGTGTGCATGTGTGTGTGTGTGTGTGTGTGTGTGTGCACGGCTGCGCTCTCATTTCTATTAGTCGCCTTATCTGGGAAGTATGGCGTCACGCTCTGGGATAAGCTGCGAGTGTGAGGAGAGGCGCTGATAAATCCCTCCATCATTCCTAGTGTCTCTTTGCCCCCCCTCCCTCCCTCGCTGGCTCCCCTCTCTCTCCCACAACCCCCCCCCCCTACACACACCGCCCCTCCCTCCCTCCCTCTCTCCCTCCACACCCCACCTTAATTAAAAAGTGCTATCGCCCAGAGTGAGGGAATGAGAGGGGAGAGTGGGCAGCGCTCATCCATTCAGTCAAGAGCAGGGGTTGTCTTCGCGCCGTGCTTTTAATCTCACCCATTCCACACTAGACTGGACCCAAGGAGAGGGTGAGGAGGATGAGGAGGAAGGGTGAAGAAAAGGGGGGGATTCATTCTCACCGCCCTGCACCGTAACACCTTTGTGCTGAGGTGGAGTCGCCACAGTTGAATTAAAGTTATACGCTGCTTTCAAAGCACTTCTCATACGTGAACACTGCTATTATAGCGCTCATATAATATGCAAAATAATTCTTAGTGCTAACTTCATTATACGAATGCCATGAAATCACATTTGGTTTTCATTAACTTTAACTCCGTGATAAATATTACATGCGGATCTTTATTACAAAGACAACGGTCCTTCTTATCTGTGAATTATGTGGCAGGTTTTAAAAATATAGAGATTTAATTACCAGGTGCAGAGGCTTTCTGCAGACTGAGAGGTGAAAACAGGACAAAGAAAGTCCAAACTACAGTAGATTATCAAGACTTTTATTGCCTCTGTTTCTTCTCTTATCTAAAATACAGCAGCTGGAAAACAAACTGAATCTGTAAAATCCCACTTGCTTATGGGCTAATAGAAGTTGCACCGAGGCCATTTTTTTGATTTTCTATGATGGATTTTCCCTCTGTGTGTGATGAGCAACAAGACTGAGCGTATCCAGCAGCCAGTTATCAACTGAAATGGTCAAAAACCTGCCCACTAAGACAGGAAATGCACTGAAAACTTCTTTTTGTGTTTAAAGGAGGGATTTTTTTTCTTTTAAGAACTAACAAAAGCCACATCAAAGGCAGATAATATCCTAAAAATCCTCTTTTCCTCTCTGCCCATCTCCCTTTTCTTCCCCTCCCTCCCTAACAGGATAAGTGCCCCATGCTAATCATCTAAATGCACAATGCTGGCCATCCTGATCAATGGTTCAATGGATCAATCGGCTAAACAGATGGTTGCCGGTGCCGACAGGGGGGAGGTAATGGTGTGGGCCCTAATCCTGAACACTACCTGCCTACAGTATCACGTCTCCCTCTCCCATGGTGCTCTCTTTTGTCTACGTGCGCCACCGTCAAACCTGCACCGCCGAAGCACTTTTCCCTGGTCTAAAGAGTGGAAACAGCCCAGCCTACATCAGCCGGGGGGGGGGGGCTGTGAAGAATTGAGCTTTGCTGCAGGAGTCTTGGTGATTTGTTGCCGCTTTCCTGTCCCCACCTTACAAGCCTGTTACCTTTTAGTGGAACCGACCGCTTTGGAGAAAAAATAAAAGGGAATTGTGGTTCTTCCAAAAGCAGCTTTTCTTTAAACTCACACCCTTAACTGTTTCCCCTTGCCCCCTCTCCTCTTTAACCCTGCTTGTGAATAACAGTAAATTCCTAATGCCTTCCCTCTTGACAATGCCAACCCCCCCTCCGGCTCCCATCTAAGCCCGTCCCTGAGCTCCCGTTAAGACCTCCCTGTGCGGCTAATGCAGCAGAATGAAAGACCCTGCTCTGTTTTATTTATGGGGGTCTTGTTTTTAATTTCACCCCGAGTGCGGCAAGGCCTGTGACTCTCATACCTGACTGGTATTGAACGGCCCACTCAGTTTGTCTTTGGCTATGAATGCTAATAGGCGACCTTGTTTTTCGCAGCTGATACCTCTGAGGCTGGTGCAGATTAAAACAGAAAGGAATGCAAAGAATAGAGGAGCAGGGTGTGGAGGTGAGGAGGAGAGGAGAGGTGCAGGCACGAGAAAGAGAGGAAAACAAAAAGAAAACAGCAAAAAGAGACCAACAAAGAAGATAAAAATGAAAAAGTGGAAGTAACATTTGGAAAAGCAATGATTCAATGAACAGAAATCCAACTCTGGGAGAAGTCGATACCGTGGGTGAAGAGGATGCACACCCACCCACTCAATAAACATGCAAATGAGCAGCTTAATGGCCTGAATATTAATGCCTGCTGTAATTAATGTACATGTCACCGAGTCAAACTATTGTGATTACAGCACAAGTGGAGTGGAAGTCTCTTGGTGTCGGAGAGAAAGATTTGCAATGAGGAGGCGCGGGCTTTTCCTATTCCAAGTGAAGGCACCACCAGCAGAGAACAGCAGGGCCACAACTGGAAACGTCCAGAGCACCCAACGTCTTTCACGGATCATTTACCCCCGAGACCGTGTGAGATTTTTTAATACTTGCAGAGGTTTTGCAGCTGAGCGGCCTCAGGCAGCCACCGGTTTGTCCACAAACATGAGGGAAAAAACCTTTTATGCTACTACTAGAAAATGCAGCATGTTGCAAAATCCCTATAGCATCAAAAGCCTTTAATGTGACCACTGGGCTTCACTTTCACATCTGTTTTTCAACTAGTAGATTCACTTCACTTCTTTTATTCTCTTCCTCCCTGCAGAGCTCTGCCAGTCAGAGACCCCTCCTGCCCCCCATGGACTCCTCTTTTTCACTGGATGATAGTGTCACTTCATAAACCCTTAATGCCATCTGTCCCCTCACCGTCCAGTGCCATTTTAACTCCTGACCCCTGCACGCTTTGATGTTGCCCTCTCTTCTTACACTCTGTTTGATACGCAACCCCTCCGCCCCCTGAGGCTTCCTCCTGCTTGTTCACTCTTCGCTTCACGTTGTCTTGGCCTGGTGGATGCCACACTCACTTCTTCTCGTCACTTTTCCTGCGCCTTGGGTACGATTGCATCTGCCTTCCACAGTCCTCACATCTCCCTCTCTCTCTGTCCTCTCTCTCTCTGCTGCACCCTCTTCCTCTCCCATGACTCTCTGAACCTCCCTGTTCTGTCTCCGTTCTGTTCTCTTTCAGCCTCTCTTCCCTCTGGCATCTGTGTGTAATGTGGCTCTTGAGGGGGAGCGTGGAGGCAGAGACATGGGCTGCAGTGTCTTGGCAAGGGAGGGAGAGATAGAGAGGAGGGGGATCTAGCTTCTTGCTGGCCTGATGGCTGCCAAGAGGCCCACATCTGTCTCTGATCAACGGGTACACAGGCAGCCAGTAAAACACACACACACATACACACACACACACACCATTCAGAGGGATGACTGTCCTATTTAAAACAAGTAGCAGAAACAAGAGGAGGAGCTGCAGTTGGAGCCAAATGTAAACTGCCCTATAGATAAGAATAAAACGTGCAATCTTCTAAAAAGACAAACATGCTAAAGGGGGAGATGTGGAAAAGACGCACGGTTACGTACCACAGACACGTACATGTCACGTTTCCCTTTACGCACAAATAATCCCGTGAAAGCGCACAGCACAGCACACATAAAATATAAAACCGTGACACCGGGAGTCACAGCCCCGTAAAGGCATCAAGAACGGCAGAGTAGGTGCTTTACAAGGATGAGTGAGCGCGAGGCCATGTGTCATCCCACCAGTGGCGTCACTTCTCGGCGTGGTAAGCCCCCGCATACCAGCCCACCACCTCCACCTCCACACCTGCCTCCACCCTGCTCGTTTCTTATCAAACAAATTAAGCGGCAGATGATGATTGGCATCTGATTATGAGTATCAGATCGTCCCTGTATGCCAGTGACCAGACGGACCGCCGCGCGCCCCTGGTGTTAAATCCACATTTAATTGGGCTTCTAAATAAACCCGCCGCTGTTTCATGCTTGAGCTTTGCTCCCTCTGTAGTAAATCAAACACGGGCTCGTTTGCCACTGTGGCATTTCGGTGCTTTACAGCGGGGATGAGCCTTGTTTAAGTGCCTTAGAGCAAAGCTCCCAGTCCCTCCAGCTGCAGGGCTGCTATTCCCCGGCTCATCCTGCTCCCTAATCTCCCTGCTTATTGTTATTTGATTGCTGAGAGCGCGCTGAGGTGACGGTGCGCCGCCGCCCGGAGCTGCCGGCGCTCAGCCACCAGCAGCCCTGCCTTCACCCTGCACACACGCGCACACAACCCCGAGGAGCACGAGGAGATAATGAAGGAGAGAGTCTCGCGGTGGCTGATGAGGATAATGATTATAATAGTGGTGATTACAGTCCTAGTAGTCATATCCAACAATGACAGAGTAGCTTTTACGCACGGTTTCTTGGACACCAGCGAATTTGTAAAATAGCAGGTTGTAGCCCAGCCTACGCCTCAAACCTATTTTCATCCTGATGTGAACTCGCATTTTAATCAGCGCCGGTTTGTTTATTTCCCTTGATGAATAATTAAACCAAAAGAAAAACAACGGGGTAAACAATGTGTTTGAATTTTCAAAAAGCTTCATGCATATAATCAGCTCATTCACAGCCCACTGAGCTGATAGTCAGCTCTGTCCTGCACTCAGCCAGGCTGGGACAGATAACTGTTTCCGATCTGCTAAATATTTAATGAAAGCATCCAAGTTTTTTATGTTGTACTTTTTGATGTGTGACAACAACACGGCACAGCATTCAATAAATCACAGGTTTATTTATTTTAAAGCCATTTTGATTCTGGTTTCCCACACATCAGGCCTATTTATTTATACTAATGTTTAACCTGCCTCCCCTCTCTCTGCCCTCCTCATTTCCCATATTTAGAGGGAAAAAAACATCCAAGAAACACATGGATCTGCTTATCACACAACAGCTTTGTCATGCGTATTTGGAATAATGTGAAACACATGAGGAGCTCTCGTTAATGTAAAATGATTGTATCCCAACAGATGAAATTAAATGTGATGTTTAGACTACACTCGTGCTCCTGTGGTTTAGATCATCTCCTTTTTCCTTTTATGGGGTTTTGGTTGAGAGCATGCATGTGTCAAAAAAAAAGAAAAAATCAAAACAAGTAACTAAAACTCACCCTCGTCTCCTCTGACTCTCAGCGCCACATGACACATTGCCATTAAAAATCCAATCAGCGATGGCACAAAATCCATCTTGGATGCTTCAGAAACTCGTGGACAGCTTCAAGTTCCTGATTTTCCACCTTGTACGATGTGAATTCTGCTGTTCCTCCAAAAATAAAGAAAAATCCACACCCCCTTCAGAGTCAAAAAGAGAAAAAAAAATCGCTGGCGACAGTCACAACTGAACTTCAGTGATAATCCCACGGCGTTTATTAAACCATTAGAGGAGAAAACTGTGGCAACTACATGTCACTGAAGAAATTCTTATTTACGCAGCGTTTTGCCTTTTTAAGTCTGAGCGATGTCACTGAAGCTCATCCAAAACAGAAAAAAAGGAGAAAAAAATAGTGAACAAACAAACTCCTGGGTCAAAACTGCGCAGCTGAGCGGCTCCGGAGCTTCTGGACAGCGGCTCCAGGGTGCGTCAAGTTCCGATCGCGACTCTCCCTGCGCCCCGTATCTCCGTCTCTGCGTCCTCGCGTGTTTTGCGCACACGAGGGTCTCTGCTCCTGCTGCTGCCGGGGTCTCGTATAGTAGTAACGAGCTCAAGTCTTCAGTAACAGCTCGTAAAGCCCCGGAAGCCTCACAGTCCGAGTCACACGGACTGCTTCTTCTAAAAAAAAAAGTCTCTGAGTGATCGATAAGGGGAGTTGCGCTGGATCTTGTTCCCAAATCAAACAACAACCACACACTGGCTCCTGTCACGCCACCTCCCGCTCCTCTCTCCTGCGCTTCTCCTTCTTGTGGCAGCGGCTCCGTCTGTGCAGCACTGCGCTCCGCTCCGCTCCGACACCGGCGTGTGCTCCGTTATGTGTGCGCGACTGGCGAGGTGTGTGGAGGAGGAGGAGTGCATGTGTGTGTGTGAGTGAGTGATCGCGCTTTTTGAGCCGAGCAGCTATCGCGTTACAGTCACGGCGCCTCGGCTCCGCCCCCTCCCGTCGGTCGCTGATTATAGGGAGGGGGAGAGAGAGAGAGGGAGAGAGGGCGCACGTGCACGCGCCCCAGTCTCTCTCTCTTTCTCTCTCACACTCACACACATAAAGGACTCATCCCCCCTTTCAGGAGATACCACAGATATGAAGTCTTCCACAGCTCAGGCTGAGATAAGATTTATATTATAATAGCAAACCAGGGAGCAGAACTTCTCCTGGGGCTGTTTTCAAAGGAACAGACAGGAGGGATGAGGAGAAGGAAATCCCAGAAAGAGTGGGAAAGAGAGAAGAGCAGTGTCTGACTGGAGAGAGGATGAGAAAGAAAAGGAGGAGGAGAGAAGTGGTTGCACAGCAAAATGGCACACGGCCTGGCTTTCACCACAAACACACATGAAACAGCCGAGCCAATGTCAAAGCCCTCAACTCAATCGAGGGAGAGAGAGCCCACCTCGGCCCTGCCCAATGTCTGCCCTGCAATCAACAGGCCTAAATACAGAGCGGGAGGCCGAGTAATGACACAGTAGAGAGCCCAAAATAATCTGCTGAGAAAGGCCTCTGCAGCGTCCAGCCCATGTGCCCTGCCTATGGCTTGTATTACCGTGTAATGTAATGGACTGGCTGAGGCCTGGCTGTATAATGAGGTACAGTATGTAGCCTCGCTGGCATCTTTATTTGGAACGACGAGGTGCATTCCTAAGGGTCAGGACACATGGGAACCTTTTTTTTATTTTTTTTTATTTAAAGGCGATGTGACAGCCTCCTCCTAGGAAACACATGCAGGTGAAGGTGCAACTGGGTTTCTAACGTCTGGGGGTGTCGGGGGGCTTGCTCCGTCTCTGTTATCCTGCCTGTATTCTCCCGGGATCATGACAGTCATGAGTTGTAAACAATGTCAACAAAAGACCCCCAACGCCCTTGACAGAAGGTTGTATGACAGGTCTGTGTGTCACTGGCTGAGTGTCTGACTGTCTGTCTGTCACCTCCGTCAACTGTCATCCCGCCCCCCCACCCTCCTCTCTCCCTGCAGGTTGACTAGATGCCATCAACTTGCAGCATTCTTTACAGCCTGTCAGTCTTTTCTCTTTAAACCCACCTCTCGCCCGAGGGCGCGGCGGCTTGTCAGACGTCACCGCGATTGGCTAATCTGAGCCCGTGGTGTAGGCATAAAGCAGTTTGCCATGTGCTTTCTTATGGAGTTGCAATGCCAATGATATACCCCCCCCTCCATGCTTCTCACGCCTTACATGTGTGTGCTCATTGATGAGGACGCATTGATTAAAGGCTTTTTAATGAGCGCTAGGTGATCTTTGCTTAACCCCTGTAACGACCCCTTCAACCCAGATAAAGAGAGATAAAGACAGAGCCGCTATGAAACCTCCAAGCAAGCAAACACCAAGTCACTTTCTGCTCCGTCCCCCCCCCCTCCCTGTCCCCAGGGGTCATTTGATACTCCTCTCTCCCATTTGTCAACATCTCTGCCCCCACCATCAGCTCTCAACCCCCCAAATATTGGGTCAACACATGGCTAATGGAGGGCAACAGTCCACAAGAGAACCTGAGAGAGACAGAGATGTGCTGTGGGCGGACTGTCTATTTGTCTGCAGCCTTCATATATATATATTTATTTACTTCTTGGCTGTGTTACAGGTCTGACATGATGTTTTCTGTTGATAAAATGGGTGTTTCTGCAGGTAACTCCCCCTCGGCCATGTTGCCCACCTGTTTTCATGCTGCTTGTTTAAGATAAGCTGCAGGGGGAAGAGGAGCAAAAGAGACGTTTAGTGAGCGAGATATGCTGCAAATGAGGAAAATGAAACTCATATCCTCGCAAGCATGTGCCACAATATGAGCCCCGGTCTAAAAAAGCCACGGGACTCGGCGTGTCTCGGTGTCAGAGGCTGTTTAAGTATCACAGCGGTTGAAATCGAACACTTATCCCGCAGCTGCAAAATATGTGAACCCCCTTTTTCTCCCTGTACGGTATTTCTCCTCAGGTCTCACCATCTGTATTCCTTCTGTCGTCTCCCTGCCCCCGAAATACAGTCGACAAATGGCTGCCACACAGTCCCGACTCCTCACCTCAGCACACCTGCGCTGTGTTCACTCAAGGGTGGCAGAGGGGAACACAACAGGGTCTTTCTCCCCCGTTATGTGAATGCATGTGTGTGTGTGTGTGTGGGAGAAAGACTGAGAGGGAGATAGATACCGACGACTGCCACACCGCCTCTCTTATCACAACCGGCCCCAGAGACTGACAGCATGACTGATAACTCTCCCTCTCTTTCTCTTTCTCTCCCCTGTCTGTCATACACAAGCACACACCTCTCTTCCTCTCCTCTCCTCCCTCCCCTTCCCTTCTTTCTCTCATCAGTGCTTCCTCGCCAGTCGGCCGGCCGCGGGTTCAAGGAGGAAATTGTGCGAACGGTTAGTCGTCTCTCTGAGAGGCTGAGTGATCCCGGTCCACACCTTCAGCTTTCTTCTCTCTGCCACTGACAGACAGCTTTAGATCTAACAGTGGGGGGAGATAAGCTGGAGATACCCTCGACTTGACCCTATCAGCATCTTGAGTGCCCGTGTGCATGTGTGTGTGTGTGTGTGAGAGAGAGGGTGATGGGCTGAGGCCATTGTGAGAACATCAAGAGAGAAGGGAATTTTTGGTATTCATTCGCACCTAATCCTGCGATGTCAGAGCTTTCCAACCACTTCTAGGGATATTAAAGGTACAACAAGGTGATACGCACAAACTACACGCATGCACCGACGCACACAGACGCCCAAAGAAGCTCCGCTGCTGCAAAAAAGTGTTGTGTTTGTTGTATTTTTATCCTCGCACACTGTTCTGTGCTGCTGCAGTGACCCAATTTCCCCCGGGATCATTAAAGTTTCATCTGATCTTTATCTTATCAGCACATCTGCATGCATACACACACACAGACACACACAGCCCTGTGATTTAAAAAAAAAATTTCCACATCATTTTCTTTGCTGCCTCTTCTTCACCAGGAGGCACAGACAAATCACACGTCTTCCGCTACTGACTGCCACCGTCGGATTCCTGTTGGGCCACCCAGCGCTATGGGCATGTCTTAGCCATGGTAATAATTACACACACACACACACACACACACACTTTGACTCTTACTGTACTGCATGAACTAATCCTGGCTCTGCTGTGCTGTGCTGGCTAGCTGCTTGGATTGTATGGAAACATCTGGTGTCTGTCTGCTGCCTTAACTCTCCTCCTTCTCCTCTTCCCCTCTGTGTATCTGTATGTGCTACCTCCAGTCATCAAAACACTCAGCTGCAGCAGCGTATATATATATATATATAAAAAAAAGACAGACAGAGAGGAAACCTCAAAGTGGAGCTGTGCAGAAATGAAGAGTTCTGATTCAAGGAAACAAGATTTCATGATCTCCCTCGGCAGGTTTTTGTGTCCGTCAGCTCTAACGTGACTTTAATCTGACGTTTTGCAGCCACGGAGGCAGGGGCGATGACGAAGCACTGACACTGTGTATAGTCTGGAGTTATACCCACTGACTACTCAAATGCTTCTTTCAGTGCAGGGTGATTCGTATGCAGTTCACAGCTGAGCCTAATGGGGGCAGGCAACTGCATCAAGCCGAGGTGCTGAGGGGCGCAGGCTCCAGGCAATCTTTAGACACACATTAGAAACATAAACAAACTTGATGTTATATTAAGCATACATTTAGATGATTAAAATATTAGATCAACCTGCACATATAGAGTCATCCAGACAGATCTAATTGGCTTAATCGTGGCTTATAAAGCATCTCAGAGTGCAGTGTGTTCAAAATCTAGGGGAAATTTATGAAACATTCAGTAAGCAGGTCACAGTGGATGATCAGCTTTTGCCAAATGCCCCCATTTTGATGAATGGTAATTTATTAACCTGCTTAATAAGTTGCTGTTTTTGATTTGGATATGAGCTTGTGCTCGTTTTGCATGCAAGATGGCCGCGCCGCTGCGAGTCTTCCTCCCTCCTCCTCCTCCTCCTCACTGTAGCTGTTGTCAGCTTCGTTCAAAAATGTTGTTTGCCCACTTTAATTGCGAGATGCCGGCTCTATTCCCCGGCCACCTCTTGTTCATGATACAGCATCATTATCCTCTGTGTGCTGCTGCAGAGGAGAAGGGAAAATGCATCTTCCTTTTGCTTTTTTCCACCAGGATCTATTTTACTTCTGCTCCGTCTCTTTCATCTCCTTCCACTGGCCTGCTGTGTGTCTTTATAGTCACATCAAAGTGACCTTCGCCACCCTGTTCCCTCCAAAACCCCCCCCACCTCCCCCAACCCACCCTTCCTTTTAGTCTGGAGCCCAGAGAGAGAAGGAGAAGAGAGAAGGAGGGGGGTTACTACACATATTTTCCAGGCGGCATGACAATACCTGACACATGGAGCGGTTTTTACAATAGAAATACAGATGCATGTAAACTTCACAGCTTATGTTTGGGGGGTTTATTCTGAAATCCACTCCAGTTTGTGAATTTGTTTATCTCAAATGTGAGGGAGAACGTGTATAAAAGCTCCCCCCTCCCTGCCTAACACACAAACACACACACACATGCGTCCCTCACAAGGTTTCAACCCCCGCTCCATCACGGCAGGAATGAGCGCTGAATTAGGAGGCCATAATGAAAAGACAAGAGGCCATTCTCCACGCCTTGTTTACTCGGCAGGGCCTTTATTGCTCGGCCTCTGAAGGAAAGATCAGCGCTTGACAAACCGGCGAGAGAACACACTGGAGGACAAGTGCATGCTAATGAGAGGGATTTTTTTTTTCTTGATGAAAATGATACACAGCCAGGAGCTACAGTTTTTGTTTCCTTCGACCAGAACATGCGGCTGTAACTGTAACTCCACAGGAAGGGTAATATTACACCATTTGGTGCACCGTTTGTCAACAACAGATGTTAAAATAAAGTTGTACTACTTTTATAAACTTCAGGATTTTCAATATATAGCGTTTTACATAATTAAAAGTCGAAGCTCCTCCGCTGAAGACAAAAAGATGAAGACAAGAGAAAGGAAGGGAGAGACGGGCGGCAGATGGGAAGAGGAAGTCGGAGATGTGAAGAGCAACTGAGGAGATTTAGTGTGCATCTGCTGCGCGGGAAAATAGCATGAAGAAAGACGGGGAAAAAGAAGAAAAGTCTCATTAACAACAAATAGGAAGAAGCATAGAGAGCGGCAGCCGGGGGGGCACTTAGGAGAAGATGGCTGACGGGTTAGAAAAGCAAATATCTCTGGGAAAGGCGGCTCCCTTAATGTGGTTTAACCCTGCTGCATTCACATTACCATCCTAATCTTATCAATATCGTGTGTGTGTGTGTATGTGTGTGTGTGTGCTTGCTAAGCGCTCGGCCCCATTAGCAAAACCTAATTGACTTACAGCCTTCTGACCACAAAGGTAACATCTGTGTCAGTCATGTAAGTGAGTGCCCCATGTCACCTCACACACCCACGCACGCACACTTTTAAATGACATGTGCCTCATTGTGCCACTGATTGACCTTGATACGGACCAGTGGAGGCAATATGGACCGTATCGGTGTCTCCTTGAGATGAGACGAGATGAGTGGGAGGCAGGACCAGAGGGAGACGCACTGGCATTTACACGCCCACATGTGAAAGCTGGCATTTAACCCATTTAACATACAGTTTCCTGCCCTGCAGTATCTGCATCGGGTTTATACCGTGCGTCCGCTTGGGCTTCAAATATTAGCTTATTTTGGAAAATTTTAGGATCTCCACTAGAATTGAACCCTTTAATTATCTTCTCAATGTTTGATATGTTGGCAAAAAATGAGAGAAGTGAACATAAAGAGCTGGTTTCTTCGGGAAGTGAGCAGCAGATGATGTAACCTATTTGTGGTGGAGTTTTCCATCTGTAATTGCATATTACAGAGAATGAGGAGAATGATGCATATTAATCACAAAATCTGAGGATTTAAAATACATGCTTCACTGACTTTTAGAAATATTGGAGGAGGCACTGACGACAGTTAAAAACACTGACTGCAAAATACATCATTTATGTAAATTTATTGAGGTTATTACATCAAAAAACAGGGCGATGGTGACATTATTAGTAAAAAATGATGATTCAAGTGAGTGAGTTATACTGTATGACGAATCACCAGTCTCTCATTGTGTCTGTTTCTTCATGGGTTGAAAGAGTGCGTTTAAAACAGAGGCTTTAAGAAGAAGAAAATAATCTAAAGTCTTTAAGCCCAAGATGAGATAACCCTCATGACATCAATGGGGTGGGTGGGTGGGTGCGTATGGTGGTGGTGGTGGGGGGTGGGGGTATTTTGTCAGACCTCAGAAATCTCCCTTCAAAGGCAGAGAAGACACTTTACAACTGTTTTCACAAGCCGAGTGCTGCTCCTCGAGAGTAAGTAAATCCTCATGTGTATAATCGGCGCATTGGCTCCTTAATTTCACCGCACAAAAAGATGAGAGAGTGGAAGCAGCCAGCAGACAGACATGAAAGGAAGCAGCGACGACGAGCCAATGACACACACACACAGACTGAGGAAGAAGGAAAAGGCCGACAGGTGAACAGGACAAGCCCAAGGATCCATCATTATTTAGCAATGGATATAGAATATCAAATGCAGGACAGGAGGCACCTCCATATCAGCCTGCTATTATTGAAAATGACTAATGCTGAAGAGAGAAAGACGGAGAGAGAAAGCGAGATGGATGGGATACGGAATCCGATGGAGACTGACACTCAATCTTTCTGAATAGTAATCCAATAACGTCTCCTGAGTTTCCTTATGGTTAATCAATTGTGCCGGAGCACAGAAACAAATCACCATATCGCCGAGTCAATAACCGTCAGTCATGGAAATACCCCGCCTCAACTGTCAGTGTTTATCAAGCCTGGCTGAGTCTCGGCTCTCGCTGCCGACGACGATGGCGGAGCGAGAGGGAGAAGGGCGACTCGGATATGTTTGGTATGCACTCCCCCGTGGCTTCTTAAGGTGTCCCGGGCTGCAGTTGTAATTTAGATAGCGATAAGGAGGAGATAGCGAGGCCTTATCAAGAATGCCCTGACCTCAGGTGAAACCGAGCTCGACCGATGACGGGATGGATGATGATATACGGCTGACGGGGCAAACACAACAAACAAGTTTATCAGGGATGAGGACGAGGTCGTCTGTCTCACACCCTCCAATGACAAACGCAGGATGTGCACCCTCTAAAATATTCAACATTACTCAGCATTATTCACATGCTCTCAGGACACTGTATGTAAATGAATGTTCACACATGCCGGGTGACCTTTGACACCTGCGTGTGAACTGGATGAGCCTGTCAGTGCTGGTTCTGCTGGATCAGCTCCACGACAACAACCTCAGAGCAAAGATCTGAGTCCAGGATCAGGATTAGTATCGGACAAACTTTAGTTCATTCACTTACCTTTGTCTCTCTCAGGCTTGAGGCAGGTTGAGGAAGCAGGAGCACCGACACCCCAGCTGAACATCTGGACCTTGACAAAGAAAAAACAAGAGTGCTACATGAGTACAAACTCAAAAATATGTTCTCTTGGACATTTCATTGTCAGGGTTTTAGGTCAGCATAAAGAAAAATCTAACTTTATTAAGCAGCATTATAGGTTATAATAGTCAATGGAGAGTCCACAGCTTGGCTACTGATAATAAATAATGGCCATTCACAATGACAAATGTGTTGCAAACACACAAGAAATCCTCCAATCAGAAGTGCGGGTGCTTATGAATATATTTAAACTCTTTCCAAATCCTGATTTGATCATGCTATTCTCATTTCATTTGCTTTAATTGACAGAAAGCATCCAACTTGTATTTGTTAAGAGGGGCTGTGGTAAGAAAAAGCTTTCTATGTGTGGTTCTTATGTAACCAGATTAGCTGAATCCTTGTCTGCCTTAATAAGTGTCTCTACAGCCTTTAATTATAAAACATAATTAGGAGCTCATTTTTAAAAACTTGTCATTCTCTTAAAACAGGGCATAAATCCCATCCAAAATCAGGCTAATAGCGATTTGAGAGCTGTCCTCATTATTACATGTAACCAGGATATATGTCTGATCAATTTATCAATCTTATCACTAATCATTGTTGTCCACTGGGTAATGGAGGCTCCATCTTGACCACATGTTGTGTAAACGGTTAACTAGTCATTCTTTATCTTCTTCTTTCGCAGATTTGTTGTTCATTCCTTTAATTGTTCAGATATGTTTTTGTAAATCGGTCCTGCATTTTCAAGCTCTAATGGAGTTTTACTATCTCAGGCTAATTGTTTAAAAAGCTTTTCTGCTGTGACGAGATTGTCTGATGAACATGAAATATTTGTGTATTTGTATTTGTGTTGCTCAGCCAAAAATATTGATTTTGTGTTGGTCTATGTAGAGCTGACATGAACATGGATGTCACACGATGGCATATTTTCTCTGCTTGGTGTCATATTTACTTCAGCTGGTGGGCTAAAGGTTAGATTCAGTTATACAGCGGATCATTACAACAGCTTAGAGCGTATTTAGCCATAAATAAAGAATCATTTTGTTGCTTTCATTAGCTCTTTGTATGACTCAGCCGGGGGCCTTGAGCCAATTAACAGCTGCAAACAGCATTATAAAAAACTGATGCTCTTAAACAATTTCACAGGTGAACGAGAATAAATCCAGTCCAACTAAGATATACACTGTGAAACATACTCACACCTAATACTGTTGATGTGGGCAGGAAAACATATCAATATATATATATTTTGAGCATTTTAGCAGCTGCTTGTGGCATTTTAGTGACAGTTAATGTCAAAAATGAATTAATAATGAAGAGAAATCTAACTATATCCACACTGCGATCTAGATAGTTAAAAATCAGGGTGGGTTCTGACTTAAATGTAGCATTTTTTTTTAAATTTCTGCTTTTGCATATAATAGACATATTAATCTTAAGCTTAATGAGCTTTGAGCTGAGCTAAATCTTTTGAGGCAGCCACTAAAATAAGCCCCCTGTGGTGCCAAACTGACATAATGGGAATCTACCCCCAAGTCAAAAGTCTCACGAAATAATAGTATTTATTTCCTAATGAATTATCAATTAATTAGTAAATTATTGAGCCTCCTCAGGCAGCTCGCACTGATTGGCTGACCTAATATCCACTTTGCTGATCTTTAGTGCAAACTTATTGAGAGCAGATGATGAGAGCTCAGCTGGGATGTTACCAGAATAATAAAATGTTAAGTTTGATTTTCTGTTAGTCAAGGCTGAATGCTTTACATTACCATCGCTGCTGTTTACTGCTACTCCATTCAGCATGCGTGTGCGTGGTTTTCTGAATGAAACTTCCTAACTAAAGTTCATTTGTCGATGTAACATCTCGCTGTCATCAGGCTGAATCTACTGCTCTGGTCTGGTCGGCTGATTAGAAATGTGCAAAGTGGTTGTTTCATTTTGATAATTCTTCTTGAAAAAGAGCTGTGAATCATCCTTTTTTTTTCCTCAACACTTGCTGTGATGCTCCGACTTCACAGACAGACAGTTGTCCATTAACATCCTCATTAGCGAAAAGCTGTTAAATATACACTTAAACTCCTGCGAGAGGAGCCTGATATGTGTCAGTGTTCACTTTGAATACTCTTGAGATTAATTCTGTGGCAGAGTTGGAAGCGTCTCTGTTGCTTTGGCAGGGTTTCACTGGCTGCTCTGTCTGTGTGTGTGTGTGTGTGTGTGTGTGTGTGTGTGTGTGTGTGTGTGTGTGTGTGTGTGTGTGTGTGTGTGTGTGTGTGTGTTTGTACCATCTGCAAGTGTGTGGTTTTTATAGTGACAAGCCCAGTTGAGAGTCAGATATGGTTCAGTAGCTGCTAACCCAACGGCCATCTTTAAAAGGAGATAATGTCGCCTGAGTGAAAAAAGTTCTTTTAAAAAGTTGATTTGATGCCGAAACAGAGAAACTATCACCTAATTAGCTAAATGTTTAAACTGACGTAAGAAAAATGTGTGAAAGGGACAGTGATAGCATGGGGGGGGGGGGGGGGGGGGGGGTACGTTAAAGAAAGGACATTATCTTCCTTTCCCTTTCCCTTTCTCTCCTTCTCTTTCTCTGCCTCTCACCTCTGTTTCTTTTGAAGAAGGAAACAACAATGGCACCATTAAGTCACTGAGGGGGTCTTTGATGTGAATGGACCCTAAATGGTCCTTTCAACAGCCAGTCAGGAGGGGGAGGGGGTGGGGGTGGGACTGACGGGGGTGAGGAGAGGTGAGTCAAGTAGCTGCAATGAAGAGCAACCTGCAGCATCTCCAGCTTGTTAGTAAAACATGCAGCAGCTCCTAATCCAGGCTCTGATTGGAGGTGGTAATAATCTATATCTGCTCTATGTGAAAAACAATCATGTGACAATCACTTTGACTGATAGATGGTAAACAGCTCCACTTGTCTCCCCATTAACTATCATCTCCCTGGTGCGGATCCGTCTCCTGTATTTTGTCAAACTACGTCGAAATCGCCCCAAGTCACTCGCCGAGTGAGCAGAGAGCTGTCAATAAAAAGCCAGTCAGCTGTCAATCACGGGGCGCGATTCGTCAGATAGAATCGACAGAGATGAGAGCATCTCAAAATATAGCCACGTATACAGCAGGTCAGGACGGGAGATTTCGGACACGAGCTATTACTGTACACTGAGAGGCTGCGGTGTCCAACTGAGAGCTTCATGGTCCAGAGAGGGGACGGACGCCCCGTGCTGGACTGACCCACCTGTCTTCTCTCCATTGTCTGGAGGCAGTGGGACAGTCATGAGCCAGTGGGCTGAGAGATGTCTCTACCTCTGCAAATGTGGCATCCTGCAAAAAAAAGAGAAGGAAAACATTTTTTTAACACAGGCTGCGTTCAGAGACACAACTCTCATGGCAGCTTTATTGAATTTAATGTGATTTTTTTTTATTTGGCAAACTCTCCAACACAAAATGTGCAAAGATGGGACTCCAATGACACCGCAGAGGACAAGCCATGCATAATATATGGATGCATAACCTAATCATTTCAGCTAAAAAGCTCTTAATTAAACATGGGAATAAATTAAATCCAGAGCAAAAGTGAGATTGGGACACTGGGATTTAACTGGGATCAGCAAGGACAGGAATAAAGAATCTCCCACTTCCTCCTGGGCTTGAAGTGAACTCACTATTCTGCTGATCCAAGCCCTTTCCCAGACAAAAAAAGAATTGAATATATATTGTTTTTTTGTTTCAAGTTATGCTGATGATTTGTATCAGTGAGTGCGAATGAGAGGAGGAGACCTGGAGAAACAGAAGAAGGAGGTGGATGATAGGAAATGAGGAGAGCGAGGGAGGGAGGAAGGAGGAGAAGAAACAATAATAATGCAAGGAGGGCAGGAAGAAGGAGAGAGAAACTGTCATATCCCCGCTGTAATAGGGGAAAGGGAGCCTTTGCTGATTGGAGTTGCCATGGCAATGGTTGGCACCTCGTATATGTGGGTCTCTGTGTGTACGTATCTGTGCATGGGTTGTATTTGTGTGCTCAGGGTTTTGTGTATGTGAATGTGCTTCTGAGCATCTGGAAATGTTTGTTAGCCTGCGTATGTGTGTGTCTATATGTTTGTGTGTGTCTGTGTGAGAGAGAAGGTGGGGGTTTGAATGGGGGGATCTTGTTGGGGGATTATCAGTGTTGTCGAAGGCAAATGAGGAAGGGGACCAGAGAGGCACAACAAAGCGCTACTAGCCCTGCTCTGTGGATGGCAAACACACAGTAAACACACAAGTAGGAGAGAGACAGAGGGGGAAAGTGTGTGTATGTGTGTGTCTGCGTGTTGGTCTTTTACACCGTCCTCACATTTCTGGCTGAACAGAGCGCCGGGGTTCAGCTGGTGTTAGCCCTCCTGTCCACTCTCCCAACTTTCTACACACAAACTTTTCCTAAAATGTGGACAATATTGAGTTTATCTGTGATCCAATTGCTCACTGACAGCGACACACACACACACACACACAGTCACACACAGTCACACACTCCTCCCCTACAGGTAATGACTGCAGCCAAACTCATTATTTTCAATCCCAGGTTCCAGGGTGGTTACCATCTAAAGGTCATGACAATAGCCTCTAATTGTTTTCGGGGGGTCACAAAGCTGTTTGTCGAAGCCAGCAGCTCACATGTCACACTCATTATTAATAATTGCCACGGGGGCTACGGGGGCTAGCAGCGTCTCATGTCCGGCTCCTGGGTCAGTGTGGTTTCAATTGGAGCCAGTCAAACTTTAAAAAAATGGTGTTGAGTTCACTGGTCAAACTGTGTCTGACAATCAGTTTATTTGGACATTTATTTCTATTGTTGGTGGTGCTCAGTTTTCCATTTTTTTTCTACTGAACATTAAATCCAGCCAGGACAGTTTAGGGTTACAGCTGAGGTGTCACTGTTAGCCTCCACAGGACAACGCACTGACAATTAGACCTGAACACATAGACATAATATATATATAGAAGAAGATGACTCACCCAACACTGCTGTCCAATGACACGGCGTCGCCATCTTGCCTCTGTCAACTCATTCGCCCAGAATTTGCTCAGTTTCGTCCGATTTTCAAATGGTTTGGTTTGCGATGAACGTCAGAAATGCAGTTACAATTTTAATCATGCACTTTTCCATGAAAGTAACATTATAGTAATATTATGCAAATAGTCAAAGTAATATATTATATACAGTCAAGATTTTCTCAGTTTTTTTTAGTGCAAATGACTGAATCATCCACCTACTGAGGCCAGAGTCAGAGTAAGTGGATGGCTGCCTGTGAGTTACGTCTGGGCATAGTCCAATTAACCCCCTTGATTGAACACAGGTGCAAAATATGCAACCTAAAACAGGAACAATAATAAAACAAAATCAGTTATCGCTTAATGGAAATAAACAGATTTTTCAATAAACTAAATGAATTATACAGAAGATGGTTAAGTCTTGTGTAACTCCACCAGGTTAAAATAGATGTTTCTCCTGATGTTGGATACAGGTTTTACTTTGCAATCACACATTCATCTTGACCGGTAGTGATAATAATAAATAAGCTGCCAAAGCTCTATTGCCTTTGTCCCCACAGGTTTTTAATATCCACGCTCTGGAAGAAAGAAAAAAAATGACAGCGCCGAAGAAGCCATTACTTTGAAAAGGACAGTTTCAGTTTACATTCTGAATTCCTGCTGAGTAAATACAACAATCTGTCTGAGCCTGTTGTCATTTCACTTCCACTTCAAATCCTCGGCCGCTGTGGGAAAGTCCTCGCATCCATAAATCATTCACTTCTATTCTGCAACCCAGATATGGAGGAGCTGAATGCACGGCAGTCTGCAGCCTCCTATCCACACACTATACCCGTCTTTTTCTGCTCTGTGACTGTGATAGAAAATCCCGGCGCAAGTTTCCGACTTAGTAAATGTCAATCTCTCGGAGGTTTGTGAAGAGACGAGCTTCCACGCGGCCACAATAGGCTTTTTATGACAGCTTCAGTACCATGGTAATTAGGCCGAGGCTGAAGAGGCAGGCTAAAACTGGGATGCCATTTGCAGTTTTTGCATGCATGCGTGTTTGTGTGTGAGTACATGTACTGGTGGTGCTGTTGGTGGGGAGGGTGACTGAGCTGATCCATGGTACACAAAGGACTGGCAGCTGCTGTAAACGATAGCAAGGTCATCACTACTGCAGCCGCTCCATCAGGACGAAGTGTGTGTGTGTGTGATGAAGAGTCAGGGAGAGAGCTGGCAAGCGTGCCAGAGTGTGCAGCTACATTTCCATCCATTTGTCAAACATTTTTAAAAGCACTTTTCCAACTTCCCTAATAAAATGCAAATGAAGTATATTTCCAGCAACTTTATTAGAGCCTATAAAATATCTTATGCAGGATGTATGGGAGGTGTTTAAGGCCCATGGTGGTAATTCACTGTTACATTTTACTCTAATAGGAAAACACAGCCGAGTAAGAAACAAGGACGTCCATATAATCCGCTCTAAAACATGCTATTTGAAGCAGATAAATATCATTTTCTGAACATTTTTCAAAAGGTTTTTATAACGTGACGCTTCATGATGTGCAAAAAAACATGTGGCGAGTGTGTCTGAAGGGTGTGAAACAGAGGAACACTGCACCTGATTGCTCTGGCAGATGTGAAGTTTCTGTAATTCAGGTGTTTTTCCTCAGCGACAGAGACTCTGGACCCCCTCCTTCCTTTATAACTCACCTGTTTCCTGTTTGGTGAATAAGAAATGCAGACAAACTGAGAGTTGCAGCTCATAACATTTGGTTTTCAAGCCAAATTCTCATACATTGTGGAGTTATGAGGAGTAAAAACTGAATTCTGTGAGTGTAATATCCAGTAACAGCACCACCAGCTGTGAAGCTAACTCACCTTGCAGCAGTGGCGTTGGAGGGGAATCCATGGTGTGTCAGCAATGCACACGGTGACATCACAGGTGGGCGTGGTCACACAGCTGCAGAATAATACATTTGAAACTTTGAACCTGTAAAAACACACTATTCATCCTTGTATTAGCATTTAATAAGAATAAAGTTTCCATATGGGTGAAACCCCCCCGTGGGCATCGCTTTCATATTACCCACAGTCATCTGATCCATGGTTAACATAAAAAAATATGATTACAGAAGCTTTAGAGCTTATGGGTGTAGTCATATAAGGCGATGGGAACAGATGTCTGATGTCTGAGGCAGTAAAGTCGGGGGATCTTATGCTTTATTTTTTTTTATAAGGTGACAAATTCGTGGCCTAAATTGTAAATGATGAAAGAGTGGACACGGACAGATTACACTCATCCTGTCTGTTTTCCAGACAGCTAAAATCTATGTGGTGCGTTTATGTCTTGAACATTGTCTGAGCTGTTATTTTCAGTGACATACCCATTACTACTATAGCTCACTTCCTGAATAACAAACAGCTATGTGTCATTTTTTGTTTCTTATACCATTGTCTTTGTAATGATCATTAAAAGGAGTTTGGATTTAATGAAGTCTGGGATGTAAGTAACAAATGTAGGAGGTGCATGATGGGAAAATGGCTGCGTGAAGGACAGGATTCCAGCATGTAAACAGAGAAGCATGGGTATTGAAAATGTCATATTAGCTATATTTATTAAAATCTTCTTGCTATGCCTCAATGTGCTTTAGATTTCCTTCTGGTGCAATAAGTTTGTTAATGAATTGGCCGCCATCCAGCAGCACAATATTACCCTCAACAATAGCCGCCTTTGCACGCCACTAAATATCTGATGGGCTCTGCCGATTCCTCTGCTGATGTGAAGCGCTAAATACGGAGATGCCATTAGCGAGGGCCATGCAGCCCCCCACCCCCACCCACCCAGCCATTATCTTAGCAACACCATCTTGACATAAACATTTTGGAGGCAATTAAAGATTATATGTGCGTGCGCGCATGTGTGTGTGCGTGCCGAGCTGTCAGAGAGCAATTACGGTGACAATGTCCTCAATGTGGTTCTGGACGGCTCATTTTCATATCAGAGGAGAACGTGATGTTTCACAATTTGATTAATGTGTTTTCAGGAGGACAGGAGCAGTGCGCCGGCACGCATTTGCAAAGAGAGAAAGAGAGAGAGAAGAAAAAAAGAAACCCACGCACAAAAACACGTCTTAAAATCACACACAGGCTGCAAACAAATAACACACACATGCACACACACACACATGCACGGATAGAGATGAGACGGATGCGAGGTAGTAAATGGCTCTTAATTGATGCACTACATCCTTTGTTTCATTATTTACAGGCCCGTCTCATTATTCTAACATTCCCAACTCCAAGTGCTGCACAGAGCTGCTTCCATGACATAAACAAATAAAAACTGGAGACCAGAATAGCAAATGATGGCGGAAGATGTTGTGTGGTCCCGTGCGTAGACACAAAATCAGTCATATGTGTGTTTATGTGTGCATGATGAAGACCTAAGGCCATGCTCATACTAAGCTGGGCAAATCATCACATCATAAAACACATGCTTTTTAAATCATCATCAGTGGCCGCGACACACCTTAAACCACCTGATTCCTCCCAGCCTCCCATTACCTCTTTAAATCTGAAGGTGCTAATATGTCTGGTAATGCTTATAATGAGCCCTAATCTGCTTTACTCTCCTGCCAGCACTCATCTTATATAAGGAGGCGTCGATTTTTCCAAATGATGTAAATGTCGCTTCTGACGAAAGGAGGGTGGGGAAAAAAAAGACACCTGTTAAAATACGGCTCAATTCCCTGGAAGATTTTCACCACGTGTGATCACATATGGATGGGAGTGAGATCACCTTATTCTGATGTGAATGTGTGTGGGAGACATGTTGGGGTGGGCCTTAATTGAAGCAGGGTGCTGTGCCAGACTGGCCATTACGGGGCTGGATCTTGATCTAATCCGCAGAGTTAGTGGCCTTAAATAGATAATGCTCCTGTGCTGGGGTCCAGTCGCTGGGGAGGCTGAACATATGGTCACTGTGTGTGTTGGGGGGGGTGCATGTATATCTACATGAACAAGATCAGACAGCTGAAAGCAAGCCAAACTCAGAACGGCATGCCTGTAGCATGAGCAGCAAACTTTCCAGAGTAACTGAGAACCTCCAGCTGGTCTCCACAGAGCGACGTGACTCTAACACCGCCTGACACTCTGGATCCAGCGGTCGGAAGTCTCCGGGTCCGACCTGAGCTGAGGAAGATGAAAACAGAGATAGTGGCGGAGGGAGGGAGGGCGGATTGACAGGCAAACATGGGCGAGAAACACAGCACTGGACGGATGAAAACAAAACAAGCATGACAAATGCCAAGTGCAAGACTCGAAAAGAGAGGAGGGAGAAAAAAAAAAGCTAATGTAGGAAAAAGAATACCTGCCAGAAATAACAGAGTGAAAGGAACCCCGGTGAGCTCCAAATTGCAGAGCAGGGGCATTAGAGTAGCTTGTCAATCATGACCCTCTCGACAAGCACGGAGCAGGTGATCCGAGGTTTAACTGATACACACGCCGACGAGTCAATTACAGGCCGGCGAGGCAGAATGTCACGGCCGCCCGGACACTAAACCGACGGCTTAACCTCCTTACACTGCATCAATATGCTTCACCAGAGAGAGAGGAGGAGGAGGAGGAGGAGGAGGAGGAGAAGGAGGAGGCTGTGGATGCTGCATGTGCAGGGCAACCTCAACATTCAAGTACTAATGTGCTTTTTTTTATTCAAATATGCATGAGCGGGAGTGACAGTAGCAGGAAGTACAGTGTGAGTTAGCATTAGCTCACAGCTGCTGTGATGGATGGAGGTTCCAGGCTGATTAAAAAAAAACACATACACACACACAGTGATGTGGGAATTAACTGTTCCACAGAGAGAAATAAAATGTGGATGTTTAACTGTAAAAAACCCCAACAATCTCAGCTTCTTCTGCTGCTTTTGAAACACGCTGCTGCTTCACTGACACTGAGCCTAATCTGGGGTTTTGCAGAATCATCCAATATCAATGTTTTGTTTGGCGAGCGGCTCGTCTGAAATATTAATATCAATCCAGCAGCAGCAGCAGCAGCAGAAGGCAAAGAGGAGCTCAAGTATTATCAAAATGACTCTCAACTGCTGCTTGAATTTGGAAGCCGGTACTGTGTTATATGTCTTACACAGTATATTATGCTTAAGAATAAAGAAAACTGTGCTACTGGGCTGAATCAGGACATTTCAAACACCGTAACGTGACTGACTCATATATACATGCAGGAAACACACAGATCTCTGCAGGGCTGTTTGTCACTCTGGAGGAGGAATAGGATGTGACTGGCCCTCATGGGCACCCATAGTGTCCTCAGCCCCCCCCAGGATGTGTCTGCTTATACATGAGTCACTTATGAAGTCCAGTCCAGTCCAGTCGGCCCCCCAGGCTTTCGTGCAGCACAGCTAGACCTTCACCTCTAACAGTATGGAGTCCACGTGACTGCCAAGTGTGTGAAGATGAATTTGTGTGCATGCGTGTGTGTGTGTGTGTGTGTGTGTGAGCTGGGAATTAAACAAAGTACTCAGGGAATCCCCAGCCCCCCCCCCTCCCTCCTCCCTCTCTCCCTCTGAAGTGGGGTGGGCTGAGATAAGGCGTGTTACAAAAACACCCTCTCTCAGAGGGTGGCCAGAGTGAGCAGGTCACATATCTCTGATGTTTACAGGGGAAATCCACAGTGTGAGTGGGTACAAAGATGCAGAATGAGCCAGTGTGTGTGTGTGTGGTTTATTCACTAAACTCTGGATAGTCATCATTTTCATCTACATTTGTTAGGGAAACATGCTGCATCACTCAAGGCGATGGAAACACTGTGAGAACAGAAAAAAAACTGTTTGTGGCCTCATCAGCCTTATCTGCAAGAGAGTTTTTATCTAAGCAGCTAGTGAGAGAGAGAGACTGCTACACTCTGTGTGTATGTGTGTGTGTGTCAGTCTCATTTCCGCCTATCATAGAGCTTATCTATGGACTGCAAAGAATTGGGGGAGAGGAGTGACAGAATGGAAAGGGGAGATGGAGGAGAGAACCAGAGAGACGGAGGGATGGAAAGTCAAGCTGCGGAGTGAGAAGGGCAGGCAGTTGGTAACTTGTGTGTGTGTGTGTGCGTGTGTGTGTAGCTCGACTGTTATGTCTAGAAAGATGGCATAATGAAGGGGAGGCAGCATTAAAATGACTCAGTGCAACTCCTTATTATGCCTTTTCTCTCTGGATTGCATGACACAACTCTGCACAAGACGCTCTAAACTGTCTGAGCAGACACTTAGAATAATAAACAATTGTATAAAAAAATAGCGCGTTAGAAGCTTTTGCCAGCACGAGGAAACTTCTCGCTGTGTTCCCGCTCCTCGTCTCCCTCAGGCTCAGCTGGCGAGGTACCGGTCTGCACGGGGGAGAAGCTGGAAATCAGAGGAGCACAATGAAGCAAGTTTGTCTTCGCTGCAGAGAGCTTCTCAATTAGCCACTAATTGCCTCGCCTTAACGAGCAGGACATTTCTTAACGCTAATGAAGCTGGTGGCAGGCGAGAGTGTGTGTGTGAGTGTGTGTGCGGGTGCAGAGACGGAGCGGGGATCTAATGGAGTCGGGTCCACAGCTCATTTTCAGCGAGCTGTTTGGCATTCTCTGGAAGGAATGTGTGGATGGATTACACTGCTGGCTGCTACAGCGACTTTCCAATGAGGCTCCACTTTGTCTTCACCCTTATCTAATCCACGCTGGAATGGCCGTCTCTGCAAAATAACACACAAGGCCAAAAAATCAAATGACCGGCCCGCTTCCTGCAGCTGCACACACACGCGGACACACGTTGATTTGAGAAATTAAAGAGATATTCAACATTTTGGCAAACTGGCCCATTGCCATAATCCCTATAGTTTTAGTAGGTTGTTGAAGAGCCGTGAGCTGCTCAGAGCTACGCTATGGAGACTCATGGGATTTCTTGGTTTCCCTCATCAAACTCATCAAATACAAATACACAATCCAACAACTCCAAAACTCTCTGGTGGACAAGTTGTGACCTGCACATTCACCACGCGATGAGATAATAACAGAATGTTACCAGACAGAGTTGTTTTAGAGGGAAATACAGAGACTTCTTGATGAAAAACTGCCCACGACAGGAATGTGATTCAGCGGTTTTGCATGAATTTCCCTCTAAAACAACTCTGTCTGGTAACGTTGTGTTATTATCTCATAGCGTGGTGAATGTGCAGGTCACAACTTGGCCACCAGAGCGTTTTGGAGTTGTTGGATTGTGTACTTGATGAGTTTGATGAGGGAAACCAAGAAATCCCATTAGCCTCCGTAGCGTAGCTCTGAGCAGCTCACGGCTCTGCTCCACTGTTCTAAAAATAGCTTGCACCAACAATTAAAGGTAACGAACCTACTGCTATAACTATAGGGATTATGGCAATGGGCCGATTTACCAGAATGCCACACATGAACCCTGGATGGAAAGCTTGTGTTGCAAACAGGGTGTGAAGAAGAAAAAAAAACCCCACACTATCAAGCCCCATTATGGGACTTGTACTAAAGATTAAAGCAGCGTGACATTTTGGAAAATACAGCTCTTTGCAACAAAGTGCTAAAATGCATTTTCCCAAAATGTCAACCCTCTCTTTTAAGAAGCAATTCTGAGTCAAGCTGACACATAATGTTCAGCTGACACGCTCTGGCACCGAAATGAGGGTCGCAACACCCCAGGAAATGTTCACCTTTGACCTTTCCATCCATGGGGAGAAGGACGGTCCAACTCCAGATCTCCACATGTGCGAGATACATATATATCTCTGAGGTAATTATGCGTAATTGAGCAGTAATGATGGCCCGGCGGCGTTTGGGAAACCACCTGCGACACCGCCGGCTTATGGCAGAGACGCTGCATCACACACTGTTTTCAGGCTCTTATGGAAACTAAGCCAGTCTCTAATTCCTCCCGGTGCGCGGTCTCAGCCAAGCGGCCGGGCTAACAGGGACACACGACACACTACCCCATCCTTTCCCCTGCCGTTCACAGCAACCCAACACTCCTGACACAAGCTAACCCCCCCACCCCCCCATACGGCACTCCCCCGGACTGCCAAGCAAAACACCTGGCATCTGTATGAGAAGGGCGCCAATTTCACAGCGACTGCCAGGCGGTCAGCTGAGCCTCCGCCACGCACACATATTGCCAGCGTGTGTGTGTGAGATGCGGATGTGGTGAGTGTGTGTGGCGCAGCGGTGGAAGTGTGTGTCAGAAGAAGAACTTAACACAAGGATGTGAGTGTGTGCGTGACAGACAGCTCAGTCTGGACACACAGAACCACAGTTTGGCAGCATCAGAGTCTGTGGAAATATTTATAACTTTATGTCCACATGCACGACTGCGCTGGTGTGTGTTTGCATGCACGCACACATGAGGACGCCTTTGCGCAGAATGCATGTCAAGTGTTGGACAAAGTGTGTACATATAATTTTATATGGTTCTTGTGTCTCACTGACATTGATGCATTTCTCTGTTGCGTGCTCCCGTTCTCTGGCTGATGTTTAGTGTGTGTCAGAGGCCAGGGCCGGTGATGAAAGCCTGATGGATGGGGTCCAGGGGTCACGGACTTCAGCTGTTGTTGGCCACATCACAACCCAGTGAACTGCAGCACTGTAGCATCAGTGTGTGTGTGTGTGTGTGTGTGTGTATGCACGCACTGCACGGCGCTTTTTTTGGTAGTTTTCATTGTCGGCGATGAGGGAGAGAAAGCTGAGAGGGTCGCAGCAGGGAGATATATGGAGTCTGTGTATAAAATTTGCGAGATGTTTGTAAATTTGTTGTACAAAAAGCTGGAAAAGAGACTAAAAGGAGATGTATATCTGTTGTTGGAGTTAAACTACGGAATGACGATAACCTGGATTTACTCATTTTCAAAAAAATGGTATGCAGGGCAATTTTTGAAGGCTACAAATGTTAATGTTTGTTTTTGTTTTCCTTGTTTTCTACTATATATTTAAGTACTGTTAAAAACCTTAATGGTTTTGGTCTTTTTAGGGTCCGGGCAGCTAAACTGCTGGGACACTATTGTATTCCTAGGAATTCTTCTTTCTTCCTCTTCTTTCTTCTTCCAAGGAAGTCATACTTCCCATGGGCGAAAACTCCAAAACTTTGCACAAAGGTCCAGTCCCATGCCAGATTTACTCAACGCCCAGGCATTAATATAAGCATTATGCTTCTGCCTGTGTCTGTGTCAATGTTTTTTGATGTTGATTACATCATCATCAAGATTGTGCAGGGGTTTGGATGCCAGGCAGGTGGGGTGGGGGGGTGGGGAGGGGGTAAGAGGTTAGAGGGGACAGAAGCAGAAGCAAGTAAACAAAGCAGTCCCTTCCATCATGGGAATAAAACACACACTGCTCCATTCAGGTGCTGCATCCACAGGTTTGTATGTCAAACAGCAGAAATGCTACGATGGATTTGTTTTTTATGCAGGCTGCACCCACACTAAACTCATACCCACTTCCACTGGTGAATGTGCTGCAGCTGCTGATTCCAGCAGCCTGGAATCACATGGCAGCAGAGTTGTTGTCAAGAATAAAAGCTTTTTTTTTGTCATGATAAAGGAGTTTCCACGAGAACGGGGTTCAGATGTTCAGTCAAACTGCCCCGAAAGATGAAAAAAAAAATCCAGTTTTCCTCCATAATGGGTTGTGTGAACCTTTCATTGTTGCCACGACGATGTCATCAGCTCTGAAAAGGGGGGGTGGGGTGGAGGTGCTGCTGTGCCAGGAGCGGCGGCCGCGTTGCCATGGTGACACTTGGTGTAAAAGATGGTGGTTGGTGGCTTGGCTGTGGTGTGTGGGCGAACGAGAGGCAGCTGGTGAGCCGGCGTTGCTTTTAGGGTAAATATGGTTTAAATTAACAGTGTTTCTGTATCGACTCTGCGAAAATAATAAAGAAAATAATAATAAAAAAAAAAAGAAAGAAAAGACATTAAGTAAAAATGGATGTCTTAAACACAACACAAGGTGAAACCAAGCAAGAATATTGCACAGGATATGAAATTATTTCCAATATCAGCCCAGCTGTGGAAATTCAATTTCACAGCTCATGAACAATATCAAACAAACATGCTGGCTGAAAGAGCACACTCCAACGTGAGTGATACTGTATCAAAAGGCGACACAGCAGACATAAAAAAGGGAATGAGATGGGTGAAGGGCAGGCTAACGGGTAACGGTAATCCATAACCAGACCAATCTCCATATTCAGGCCGTTTAAACTGCACATTAGCCACCAGCTATTCCCATGGCCTGTCTCAGACCTGGAGAAGTCAAGGGAGGGAAAGGGGGAGTGGGTGGAGGGGGGGCTGCTTTCTAATGAACTGTATAATTAAATAAGAAGCCCGGCTCGGCCCCCGCTCCGACTGCTCTCGATTTGGAGACGCTGATGCCTTAACGAGGGCTGAATTGAAATGAATGACGGGAGGTGAAGGACAAGAAGGACGGCGGGGCTAATACAGTGGAATGTGCCTTTAATGAAGAGAACGAAGGGAAGGGAAGCAGAGGAGGCCGAGGTCACCGGCTCTCTCCATCTACTGTGCCGTACACTCCGTGCTCCTCCATCGTTCTCTCCGTCTCTTTTTTTGGGGGAGCTGTGTGAGAGAGAGATAACCGTTTCACAGCGCTCCACTTTGCCCTCCCAAGAGCGCGCCTCCTTGACTGACACATGCTAACAAGCTAAGGTGTTCAACAGGGGCGCCGGCAGAATAGGTAATGCTAAGAGAACATAACCGGGGAATTCTCCCACAGCCCTGTGGTTCATGACAATCGGCTGGGGAACGGTGTGTACTTCTGCATTTTTCCTTCTTCTTTGGTGGTAACTGCAACAAAAATCTGGACTGGATGTCAAATTAATTCTTAAAAGAACAAAAAAAGGGGGAAATGAAAGTGAACTTTAAAAAAAACAACACAAGTGTCAAGGAACTTCAACAAAAGGAGGATGGGTGTAGAGAGGAGACACATCGTCTGAAGGAAGGTATGAGCTTCCTTTAAATCAAAGGTCACGGAGAGCCAGAGAGGAAAAAAAGAGTATGTGAGCTCATATGAGCCTTGGAAATATGTCTGTCAGCACATCAACAGCCGTGACCGTGTCCAGCCTGAGTGTGTGTCATGTGTTTGATTAAAGTATCTCTTCTAGATGACCATGAACAAAGGGGGAAACATTCATGACACACACAAGAGAGACTCCAGTGTTACAGTACAGCCAAGCGGCTCATTTCAAAGCTTTTGTTCAATGGACATTAAACACAATTAATTCTTGGATGTTCAGTTGCCGTTGTTTATCGTTTTTGGCAGCCAACTGACCGCAGGCACTTGAAGGAGGCTGTTTACGGCGCAGTAATTCTTTAAAGTACAGTGAACAGCCAGTGAAGGCATCTTAAGTGCTGTAAGTTGCTTTGAGGACATGGCCCCAGCTGATCTATAGGAAGCATTTCCACACTAGTTGCTGTAGGTTTGGTTGCACTGATGTTTTGACTTTTGATTAATGACTGCGTGGATGTGATTGGTTTGCAGCAGGTGATGCAAAGATGCAGAAACCGGTGTTTTTCTAATGATCTACTGTGTTTACTTCACCTAAAGACTGTACTTTTCATCTCCTCTGTGCAGCCAATTTTTTTGTGCTTCTCTCTCTAAAGTCGCTGGAGCTTATTGTGGAGCGTGAAAGTCTATTCTTGACATTTCAAACAGTTGTTCACACTTACTAATTAAAAGTTTTATTTGAAGAAGTTGGACAAGCCAATTGAGAGTAATGTTTTTTTTTTTTTAGCAATTCTCAGATTTTGAGGTGTCTTTGAATGCCTCTCCAAAGAGAGATTTGCTCATGTCCCCTGCTTGCAGCTGTATTACCATGGCATAATACCATTATCATGCCATTATCATGGTATCATCATGGGATGGTGATGCCTTTGATAATGGTAAACCTGCAGTGCATGTGACACTTAATGAACTAAAACATGCAAATGTCCTTTATGCGTCTTTTCAAGTGTGAAATGTGGCTGAATCAATTCCCTGTAAAGGATAAAGTCAGCTATTTTCAGAAGGACACTTTTTTCTTTTTTTTTTTTACCATGCTGCTTGTTGTTTATCCATCTTTTATCCTTCCTGGTTTGGAAAAAAGCTTCATAACACTGTTTTGCTAGCAGGTCGGCCTCTTCGGAAGTGAGTCAGTTCATGATGTGCGCCCCTGACTCCATCTGGGAAGAGTTCATTTGCTTAAAATTGGTTAAAATAAAAGAACGATTGATCGACCATTTATCTGCCCGTGCCGTGGCGGCTGCTCTATTTGCAGCTCAGACAGGAGAGGGTCAAAGCAGAGCCGAGACTAGACGGATCAGCAGAGGCCCGCTCCCTGTTGGCCTTGACGCTAATTAAACACAAGCTGATAGAAAAAGCCTTCTCCACACTCTAATTATTCCCCATTTCAAGTCTAATTTCACCAATCAGTGCCATCTTTATTTCTGAGAGCAAATTGGGCAGTAATCATTTTCTAGTGGAGATTTCCCTGGCTCTAATTGTTGAAGATGATTTAGTCATTATCAGAGGACTGGCTACTCTTATCAGTCATCTCACTGGGCAAATTTATCTGGAGATTGTGCTCAGAGAAATTAAGCTGAATATTGTAATGAATTTTTAAAGCGATGACTCATGGTGTTGTCATAGTTTGACTAAGTGGTTAAATGAAACAGAAGGAGGATGAAAACACTTTGGTGCTGCACTGGGTCAGGATTTCAATACATTTAATGCAAAATATTTGTATGAAAAAAAAATCATTTATTTGACAGAAGTGTTAATACATTTAATGAGTTTTCAGTGCAGTGACTTTCAGCAGTGATGTGTTGGGAGGATAAAATGTTAATTTAAACTTCAGTAGCTGCACAGTGCATGGGGACTCACACAGCTTAGTCTTAGTCTTAGTGTGTGTGTGTGTGCGGATCAAGATATATACATGTTATTAATAGAGACACCACAAAAATATCACAGATAAACTCTTTCACAATATAGTTTAAAATATACAGAAAATGTCTCAACCGTGTCCACATGCACATAATCAAAGGCATAAATACAAAAAAACACCACCAACAAACAGTGTGTGATAGTAGGAAGTAGAGGACGTCAAAGTGGACAGAACATGGAGGAAAAGAAGACACCTTGAAAAGGAGTTCACTACCTTATCCTGTCTGCCGCCCTCAGCTTCCTCTGTCTCTTCTCTTATCACAGTCTGGGGGGGAGGGGGGTGGAGGGGGGCAAGGTGGTCCCTCTTTACTTCCTTCAGTTTGATCAGCTTGTGCAAATTGCCAGTCAGCACTGCCTTCATGATGATCTGATTCTATATACAACATATGGCACCAACGTGACATCATATATATCTATGTTATTAATTTCATTTCAAAGTAAGAACTGTTCTCAGCATCAGTATGTGCATATACATCAACATATATGTACATATACACAAGCAGTGCATATATGATATATATATGTATAGTCATATGAGTCACTAATCTGCCTTGGCCTGTGATGACAGTTAGGACCAGATGGTTGTAAAATAAGCTTCGTTTTAGCTTCTCAGCCTGTCGCTCAGCACCGTCTAATAAATTAATATGGCAAAATCACACGTCTCCTCCCCGGCAGCCTGTGTGACAGCTGATATGATGTCTCACCGATCTGGAAACACGTGAACTCTGAGATGTTTATGTGCTCTTTGTGTGTAGTTCACCTCGGTTTCGTAGGGTGGATCGGGCGGGGGGAGTGCAGGAAGGGGGGAGGCTACCTCTTACACTGCACCTATGGCTGGGTTCTTCCGTCTGGGGTCGGCCTGTCTATTGTCTCTGTAGGGATAGCGGTCGGGGCTGGTGTAGCGCTCCCTGCCGGTGGGGGGGTACCTCTCCGGGCTGGTGTAGCGGCCGGGGCTGGCTCCCCGGTAGCCGTCGCCTCGCCCCCCCACGGTTTCGTAGAGGTGTCGCCCTCTGTGGCCCGAGGTGGGGGAAGGAGGGACGTCCTGCCTCGCCACGGTGCGGTGCTGGTGTCCGCTGTGGGGAGACGAGGAGGAGTGGTAGCGCGGGTTGGTGGATGCCTGCTGGGAAGGAGGAGCACGGCCGGTGTAGCTGGAAACATGAGGGTCTTGGTAGTGGGTGGGGTGGGGGGCAGACTCTCTTGGCACCGGTCGGGAGTGGGTGGGGTAATCATATGGATCCCTCCTGGAAGAGAAACATGGAAGACTGTGAGAAATTAAACCAGATAACCAGATAAAAGCTCATTGAGATGAGGATCTCGACCTGGCCAAAAAGGTCAGCAGCACGAGACATAACAGCAGAACATGTCAAAGAGTAACAGATAGAATAAAACATACAATTTTAGAGATGCAACAGTAGCACAACAAACAAATAATTTAAGATTTGAAACACAGGCACTGTTCAGTGAGTGGAATTAGTTAAGAGAGTTTCAGCTCAGTCCGTAAAGTATTCCATGGCAAAGGGGCGGCAAAGCTGAACGCTCTTTTCCCAAATTCGGTCCTTTTCCGGGGAGCAGATAAAACAAGGTTTGAACAGGAACGCAATGCATAACAACTGCTTGTTTTCTGCAGTAAAACACACAAATAAGAAGGTATCAAGCCTGAGAGAGCCTTATAAATTGTGCCTGTCCTGCACAAATGATCACACATGCACTCTACTGTATATGCACTGAGAGTATAGAGGAAGACAATATCTAACACCGGTATAAACTGGTTGGGGGTAGAGGACGTGCCAGAGATTTGGCCCTCCCTTGTGGTAAGCCTCCTCCTGTTATTCAGTTTACGTGGCGAGGCTGTGGCCTTGGCAAGATCGAGTTGTGGGGGGAACGTGGATGGAGAGATGCCAAGAGATAACAGCAAATGCCTCGGTAAGCATATATGAGGTCGTGTGTGTGTTCAGCTTGAGTGTGTGTGTGCAGGAATGTGTGTGTGTGTGCGGGTCCCAGGGGTCTGCAGTAACGAGGCAGCCAGCTGGAAGTCTCCGGTTCCCTCCCACTAGCTTTTGGGTGATTAGGGGCTAAACCCCTAGGTAAGGCGACACGCGGGCCTCAGGGTGACGGTAGGAGAAACAGAGAGAGGGAGAGGAGGGAGGAGGAAAACAGAGAGAGAGGGGAGAAAGGGAAAGGGAGGGCTACTCACCTTTCACAGGCCCATTCAAATGTTTTCCATCTTATGTGCTGTTTCCAGTACTGAGTGACACACAAGTCCAGCTACAGCGAGTAAGCAAATCTACAAGTTGGAGTGTTCGTGGGCCGGCGGCGACTCGGCTATTTTTAAAAGTGGTGATCTGCGAGAGCCTGGTCAACATCATAAATGATCACTTCTGGCATCGGGTCTCTTCCCTCACATGAAGCCAGGCATGCTAACTTTTTTTTCCTCTGCTTATTCCAAACAAACTTTGTCACCACCTTTAAAGGGGACATATGATGGAAACAGTCGGGTGTTTGTCTTGCCTTCCTGCCCCTAAAATGTGAGAATTGACAAAAAAAATCTGTAATTTTCAGGCTCCTGAGGTTGAAATCCACGGGATTTTACGAGCTAGAATTCAAATTTGCATAATGCCACCCCTACAGTACCTGGGACCGGTAGAAGGGACGGGGCAAACAGTGGTTCATTTGCATTTAAAGGGACAGGCACTGAAAGCAGCCGTTCTGAACAGGGCTGTTTTGAGAGGATGAAAAGAACTGTGATGTTTGATCCTTGGAGTATTTTGACTAAAGCATATCTTTAAGACACCTGGTAACTATTTTGATTTATGGAAACCACCACACTAACTACAGTCATGACCCATAATGCCCTGGGCCAGATGTTGAAAAAGGAAATTTGATACATACAGCAAAAAAAATCTGAAAGCAACACGGCTGTTTAAGTCGATGTTACTTCACAGGGAGCTATTGTTGGTCAGAACGTGGCCTAAATAGCACATGTGGACTGTGGACTGTAGTTCAAATCGCTGTAACGCTGCGTCAATCAGCAGCAGAGAGCGGCAAACAGATTTAGACATTTGCTTCCCACCCGTCAACAAAGACTCCCACTGTAGTTATTACACAGAAGCCTTGAGCTTATAGCCTCTCCCTTGTTCTGCAATCATATCCGTTCGTCTCCTCTGTCCGGTCCCCCGAGCCGAGATCAGCACCTGTTGACTGGCCAATTAGAATGACTCACTCACCACAGATTAGGTCGCACACAGCTCGCTGGTGTGTGTGTGTGCGAGCCTGAGCAGACTTCCCTCGGGGATATTCATGGACTGTGGTGATGGTGGATTTCTATATGCGTGTGTGTCCCAGATATCAGACTGTGTTTTTTTTCTGCAGTGGGCTGGGAGAGCCTGACCACCCAAACAGAGCAGCAGGGGCGGGACACACAGGTGGTCCCGAGAGCGAACAGCGCTGCCTTGTCAGTCAGCGGAGCAGGGAAAGACGGATGCATACACACAGATAGGCAGAACACAAATGCATTGCCCAAGACTTGAGATAAGGAGAAAAGGGGAGGAAGCAGAAAAAAACCCAAAAGCAATCTGAGAAGTCTAAGGAGAACAGCAAGAGAGGGAGAGATGAAGACATTTAGACATTGACGCTGATGTGAAGGGAAAAAACAATATGTTCCTCCCTGTAAAGCTCAGTGAGGAGCAGACAGGTCTGCAGAGAGGGAGAAAACGAGACGAAGGTCAGCCTCCTCATTAATCCAGATTAAATGGTGAAGGCCACCAGCGGAGGCAAAGACAGGAAAAGACAGAGGAATGGAGTGATATAGAGGATAAAGGAGGGGGAACACCTGGGTCCCCCAGCCTGAATCAGGGCCACCCAAACTGTTCTGTTAACCCTCCTCTCATTTTGCCCCCATGTTCAATTTCCACACTGTTCTTCCATGAATATCCACCACTTCTTTATGCACTCTCTTTCTCATCGCCAGTATTATGTTCACTTCCATGTGGCTGATGGGTGCAAACTGCAGAAAAATCAACATCCATTACACTACATTTACTACACAGTCGCTGTTTGACTGAATCAATGACAAGTAAATGCTCCAGAGTTAGTTCGACTTCTTGAATGCAACTTTAAATACTTCCTTTCTTTAATTTCCTGGATGACTATAAGGCTTAAAAGGAATTCCTTTAGTGCCCTGGCTGATACTCAGGACTGTGGATGACCTTTGACCTGCCTTGACATGGTGAAGTAGCCTAAGTCTAGTAGCTGAGTTTGGGTTGTGGGGTTGCCATTGTTGTGCCTGCTCATATGGGAGTATTTATGTTTCTTCAGGGAGGCCGGTGACTGACAGTAGGAATGTGTTTGCAGGAAGAAGAAGAAGAAGAAGGAATCGAAGTCCTACCAGTGCTGTGTTGTTTTGATTTAACCTTGTTCTACCACCAATTTAAATTTCGTAATATTATTGAAAAAAACAGTAAACGCAAGGGAAGTTATGCGAGATTGTGTGTAAAAGCATGCCTGCCTGCAACTGTGTGAGTATGCATTTCTCTGTGTGTGTGTCCGGCCAAGCAGCTGGGGGATTAGAGGGTCCGTGGGCCTCAGTGACCCACGGGCAGTTCTTCATCCCTGGGTCACACAGCTGGCTGCAGCTTGGGTTGGATGTGTATGTGTTGAGTTTGTGTCTGTGTGTGTGTTGCCGCTCGGCCCGTGCCAACCTAAAATCCCCTCAAACCATTTTAAATGTCCGCAGAATATGAACTCTACATAAATCATGATTTCATTTGGCGGAGTTGAATAAAACATTCCCAGTGTGAGTCGGGGTCTGAGCCGGGGACGAGTGCATGGCTGTGTTTGTATATCGCAAGTGTCACGGCGAGATCTGTGTTTACTTGTTAACTTACATAACTGCATCAGGGAGCTCGTGTGCTACGTAGCGCACCAGTGTGGGAAAGAGAGGAGGAGTGAGGAGGACAAAGAAACACAAACACACGAGAGGAACACAATGAGCAGGAACACAAGTTAAACAGAAAGACAAAAATAGAGAGAATAATACAGTGGAGTTTATCCATGTATTATCCACAATCACAGCATTTAAGTTACTTTTTTAGGAAATGGCCTCCAGAGCCAAAAAAAACAAAACAAAACATGTCAAACATGGCAGATTCCTGCTGAATTAAAATGTTGGTTGCCGTTGGTAATGACAATTAAAGGGGTTGAGTCAGAGCGGGTAATCTAGTTTGAAAAGAGTTTATGACAACAGAGACATGCAGACAGTGGTCGTGTTTTCATTCAGCTGTCAGCGGAGTTTTGCGTGCACTTTTGAAATGTCAAAATAAAAAATCTAATTAAAAAATCAAATGCTAATGAGATGTTTCTGTGAGTGCAACAAATAAATAGATGGGAATGAGTGTGAAGAGAAGCAAACGGAAGGATTTTCAAAAAGAAATGAATACTTGGCAGGTTGGTTTTTCCTCTTTGTTATTATCTAATGCACTGGTGATATTGAAGAAAGCTTCATCAGTGGCTCAAAGCTACAATTTGATGGGAGTGACAGTGAGTATAATATTGTTGAGAAGGGATTATTTACAGATAAATGAAACTCAACCATTTTTTAAATTTTATTATTGATTTGCATTTATCATCTAGGCTCTTTATATACAAGGGTCTTTGAGTTTAATCTTTAAATTTTGATGCTTTAACTGCAAACCTGAATCTGAATCTGAATGTCTATATGCAACAGCAGAGCAGGGTGTGATGTGAAGCACTGGGACAAACCAGAGTGGAAAGCTGTAATGACACACCGTGTAATACATCTGACTCACACGTTGAGAACATCAGTCTGTCCTGAAACTGTGTGAATGTGTGAGTCTGAGGGTCTATTTTTCATCCCTACCCCTAGCAACAGCCCTGCTTGAAACGGAGAGCAGGGGTAGAAAGTCAACCCATACGAATTGGGACACCACTTCAGTGGCCATGTCATCAGTAAGCAGACTGGGACAAAATTCAAAACCACGCTAACTTAATAAAATAAAATAAAATAACATTTAATCAAGACTGACCGGTTCATGGTAAAACATTTATTTATTGATGTAAATGTGGTGATTTCTGTACAATGACACAGCGCTGCTCCTGCATCCAAAACACACATAATTTAATTCAAACAAACTAATGCATCAATTGTTACATTTCATCAATGAGACCAGCATTTATCTCTTGAGAACATCGGCGGAAAACCGTTATAAACCTGCGAGTAAGTTAACACAGTCTTTTCTACCTACCGGAACCTCTGAAACTGTGTGAATGTCCACAGGTGGAGGTGAGTCTGAAAAAAGTAAACAGTGTCATTTGATGGTGACATTGGGGGTCTAAATGGCTAGCATGAAAAGATATTAAAACTTAACAAAATGACGTTATAACAATACGGTGATTAGCTGCCGGTTGCCAAGATATTTATATCGGTCATATGTTTGAGTGTGCCCCTGAAAAATCTCCGTTTCGAGGGCCAGATAGCCCTACCACTTCCCCCTAACCCTCGGCAGAATGAGCATTGGGACAGCCCTACCTCTTCACGTGAACGCGCAAAACAAAGGGTTAGGGCCAAGGGCGAGGGCTAAGGGGAGAATCGGAATTGGGCCTGAGTGTGTGTGGTGACTGCAAATAGCAATCGACTCAATATTATGGCCATATTTATATGCATGTGAATACGCGTTGGGAGTGTATATGATTACATACTCAGCGGTGAGCGAAAAAGAATGTGTATGTGTTGCCGTTTAGGCACAGCTTCCGCCGTATGACAGTGAAGAATCTGGGTGTATGGTGATAGCGTGGGAGATAGGGGGTAGGGGGTGGGGTGGGTATGCTGCACCTGCCTCTAGGAAATGGAAGGAGGAAATTAGTAACCCTCACCACCCCCTCCTGCAACAGCTCCCAGGCTCTTATCAGCCCCCCCACCCCCCTCCCCCCACCCCCCAACACACACACACAGTCCTGGTTCCCCTAAATACCCCTGGACCTGAGTGCTTTACAGTAACGAGCTGGACGACAACCACGTGACAAACACACAGAAATGATCATTTCATCACTCAGTGCTTTTCTATACAGCAGCCTGAGAGCAAATTGGTCCATTGGAGAAAAAAGGAGAGAACACGCCACACTGTATTCTCTTGAAGTAGAAAAATAATTCATTAGAGGGCTACAGAACGTTCTCAGCGTTTTGCTTTTCAACCAAGAAATTCCATTAGCCTCTGAGCAGCTTGCGGCTCTGCTCCGCTGTTCTAAAAACAGCCTGCACCGACAATTAAAGGTAACGAACCTATAGGGATTACGGCAATGGGCCAATTGGCCAAAATGTTGAACTATCCCTTTAAAGTTTAAGGAAGCGTGTTTGTCGTCTTCTGTTCTCGCACATCCATAAACGATTAGCACAAATTCTGAGACAATTAACTGCACTCACCTAAATTACATTAGCATGTTTCACTTATTAGCGTGGTGATTGCCAAGATGACGAGAACATACAGATGCATAATGTAAACACATCTGTCTGGGTATGTGCTCACCTGTTAAGCCCACTGACAGTGAAGAGACATGCATTGCATGTAAAATACATTAATTGCTCTGCACAAAAAAAAAACAAAACAGCTGCTGCACATCACTGCCAAACACTCCTCCGCACACAGTCATTGATACGCATGTGTGCATACTTTTTCTGGGTAAAATGTTTAATGTGTTATCATTTGCAGAGAGAGCAGTGGAAATGCCTCCATTAGATCACTCAGTCGGAGGTTCAGGTACTGCTGTCAGCGTCTGTGCTCCTGCTGTCTAGATAAGTCACAGCCAAACCACTGTGGCCATCAGTTACTGTACAAGATGTTTATTTAAAAGATGTAATGCAGCATATTTAGAAAGCTGACATATTCATTAGTCTATGATGCAGTCTCCAGATTCTCAAAATGTCCAAACTCTGCTCATGTACACACATACACACACTCGTAGCGCTAATGGTGCAGTGCTAGCTGAGTGCCACAGACACAGAGCAGACCTGGCTGGCTCCACGGCAGAGGAAACCATTAGCCACTCTGGCCCTGGCTGTGGAGGCAGCTCTGCTAATCAAACCGGCCTATGTCAACAACAGCAGTGGAAATTGGCTCTCACCTAACGCGCACGTGCCTCATCTAAATGGGCCCCGTGTTTACACTCGCTGCCGAGCACAGTGACAGGGAATGTGTACAGTATCAGTGGCAGGTAGCAGAGGGTCCGACTGCGACGTGGGAGTTTTGGGTTGGAAATGAGAAGGTGAGGAGAGATGGGAGGCACCGGGGCAAACAGCCTGTGTGTGTGAACTACTCCACTCGTGAAGCTCATTGGAACATTTAATGACTCATTCATCATCTCAGAGATGTCATCATTCAGATGCCCATCAATAACCGTTTATTCAACCATGTTCTTTCATCTTATTCCAGCGGTCTCGACTAAATTTAAGGATTTTCGAGTCCTAGAGAACAAATTGCTCCTTTTCTGGCCCTTAAAAACATATGCAGCCATAAGTGGGGGAGGTCAAAGGTTTGGGATTGACTTCTAGGACAAGAGGGAAAGTGAAACATGTAATGGAGACGTGCTGGGGAAAAAAGCAGCACGGCAACAGTTAATGATGGAAACAGATGGGATTTCTTTGCGGTACTCCACAACTCATACAATTACTCCATTTTCCACAGTTCAAACTAAGTTCACTGTATATACCTTTTGTATTCTATTGTATTGTTTTCTATTCTGGGCAAAGAAACGAGCATTTGAATTCACGTTGACTCCTGTGTCTCCTCCACAGAGCTGCCCGCCCGTCTGTATTTGTGGGCTGAATGTCATGCAGACTTGTACATGACAGTCTTTGTATTTCTCGCTGAGCTCACAGGGAGCGCCGAGGCCTCAGAGTGTATATCTTTTGGTTTATTTATGAAGTGATGATTTCATTTTCCCATACACAGACCTGGGAGACTGTGGGAGAGAGAAATAGAGGGATGGAGAGGGAAGGGCTTTCTAAGACAGCGGGCGAGACGAGATACAAAGAGACGTAGGAGAGATATAAACAGAGGCAAATGAAAAATGCAGACGGAGGGATTGATGGAATCAGGGAAAAATGCGGAGAAGAGAAAAGGGGAAGTTATTGTAAACAGGTAGAGCCACTGGTGCCTCAGCTGTGCATGTGACAGCGCCGGCTAAAGCCCTTTCATTTCCTACTGCTGATTCCATTACGTTCTCCTGTGTCTGAGCACAAACACCGTAAGCTGGACAAATATTGCTGCCTCCGCACACCGAGAGGCCCCCGTTCCTTCATAAAAGGGACCCACAAATAATAGAGGGGTCACAGCACCTCCCGAGCAATCAAACAAAAATAATCCACACATTACTTTAGATGCTCTCGGGCTGCTTATTTAACAATAAAAGAGAGGCAGGGGGGGTCACATCGCCTCTTAAACCAATCATGTAGGGCTCCGGAAAGATGTTGGAGCCTGTTATGGGGCAAATGTTGAAAATCCTACAGTGGAAAAAGAAACACAGGGAACTCTCCAGGAGCCAAGAAATTAAATGAGTTATAGAGACAATAACTCTAAAGTGAATTGGGTGAGTTTAAAGTGAGTTATTGGACAGCTGGACAGCAGTAGGTGGGGAAACAGTTGATCACTTCTGAAGCTGCTAGAAAGAAGGATTGGGTTTTAATAAAGACGGGCGCGGAGGCAGCGCAAATATGATTTCTCCACTGACCTTGAAAAAAAAAAAGCCATCCGAGCCCCAAACTACAGAGCTTTAACAACATTACTGCCCTAAAATGATAACGGACCTTTGCAATAAATATGGCCGTCCAACCGTGCTGGGTAGGAGTGAATTTGTTGAGAGCTTATTTCCGGTTGACAAAATCAGCCAGTGGAGCAGAAATGGATGAGTAAATATGAGTATTTTAGAGGGAATTTCATTTTTAATATTCCTCTCATCTTTCCTTATTTACTCATTCCATTCTAATCAACAGATTGCTTTCACTTAGGAGGGGGCAAAGCCATTTATTGTTGTCTATTCTGAGCAACCTACTACGTGTGTGGAGCCTGGACGTGGCTCATTAGGACCTGAGTGGACACAACCGGGGTGAAAAGGTTTGTGTGCAGAGACATGGAGGAGAAAACCAAGTGGCTAGAGCACCAAGAGTGGGATGGGCGCTTTTTCAGAAAGGTCAGTAGAGAGGCGTTCAGGGACACTTTCCCACAGGCCTGAGGATGCTCAACATGCAGAGGGCAATCGGAAAAGTTGCTGCTTGTTTTGTAAAGGAGGGGCAGAAAGCGCTTGAGAAATGAGAAATATGTGCTAGATCACTCAGATCCACCTGGATTACACAGACTGACATTCCCCGGATACACAGTGCGACCCCACCCAGCCTGAGTCTCAGTGGTATTTAAACCCATGTCTCATGTCAAGTCTTGGTTATGAGGAGCCAAATGGACTTTACTACACACACACACACACATGCACATCTTCTGTCCTTCTCAGAGGGTCATTTCCATTGTCCAGATGTGACAGCAGCTTCATGAGGCCGGCGCGGTCCCCTGGTCGAAGCCCTGTGCTCTCTGACTCACTGGCCATCGGCTGCACATTAATCAGCCAATTATCAGCCTTGGCCAGCAACGTCGCCGCTCCAACCCGCTCCCCCTAATCCAATCACCTTGGGGGAGTGGGTCAGGGGGTGCTCTGATTGGATAACCCGAGGCTGGGTCGCCGCGCCCATGACCCGCTGCTTTGAATTGGTAATGATGTTAATATCCTCCATATGTCCGCATGTGTGTGTGTGTCTGCGTGTGCACATTTGTGTGTGTCCCCGAGCACAGGGCCTATCTGGAAGCTGAGCTGCACCCCAGCATTAATGGCCAATGGAGATGGAAGCAAGAGCCAAAATAGCACTATCACCCTCCCTGGGGCAAACCTCTCCACGCTGCCACTTCTAGCCCTCTTTTCAAATCCTCTTTCCCAGACTCTAGCCTGTCTTGTTGGCTGCTGAGCAGCCGCCCTTGGCGCTAAGTCCCAGGCTGAGGTCCACTTTCTTTCCATCAGCCCCTGCTACTCTGGCATCCACTCCTTCTGGTCCAAAGAAACTCTTGAGTTGAGAGGTGGGAATAATAAAGGAGCCACAATTTGGGCTGCAGGATTGTGATGAGAAGTGTTTTTCCAATACGATGAAAAAAGTAAGTGGGTAAGAGGGCAAACAAGAGGAACTGGAATATATGGTGTTTGTTAAAGCTACAAAAAAGTATAAAATTGAAAAAGATAGAGGCTGAAATATAAATCTAAGAGACCAGGCCTTCATTAGGGGAGCTATAATGTGCATGGACATATTGACTTTTAACAACACACTCAAGAGTTTGTCTGAACATCTTGATTCCGCCTCGATTTCATCCCCATCCTTCTCCCTGTCGCTCCATATGCTCCCATCTGTGAGACGCTTTGCTGCATCTCCTGTGCTATCCATGCACATGAACACACACAAACACATGCACGCACGTGCACACACACGCTCACCTCTTTCACTCCCTCTCCTCCAGCTGCAGCCCAAGCCGGCTCCACACAAAGGCAGGCCAAATGTATGCTAATGAGAGCCAGGCCAATGGTGGAGCCGCACTCATTTTGAGAGGAAATGGCTTTCAATAATGGCGGCCCCCGGGGGGATTTTGCACAAAGTTCAGCTCCACTTTGAAAAATGCATTCAATTCACTGCTGTGTCTGCTCTCTCTTTCTCTCCTGTTTTTCCCCGCTCAATGAGAAAGAAAAAAAAAAAACTTCCCGGAATATATTTGCGTCCTCCCTCCTCCTCCTCCTCCTCTTGCCTCTGTAGTTATGCTAGGGGGTGTCGGAGGAGTTTTTGGGGGCCGAGGAGTCATGATTTATCTTTACGGAAACATCAGACACGAGAACACAAACATGTGAGTTTCAAAAGTGTTCACACACTATCTGGCACATTTCCTCTGCCTTTTGTTAGTCTTGCTTTTTGCTCTTCTGCTGAGGCGAACGTCTCCAGGAACATGTTAACTGTACCATATGCATTTCAAACAGACAACATCCTTTGGGTCTCAGGCCCAAAAATACTTCATAGAGGCAGATCAACAACTGTTAAATAACAATGAGAATATTTCTTGAGGTAATAAACATTATTTGAACAGGATTTGTCATCTTTGTCAAGACAAGAGACTGTGACGGCTGCTGCTGGGATGTATTATGTAAATCTCAAACAACTGAGCATCATTATGAACTCTATTAGAGTTTTTAGTTTTAGTTTAAGTTTCATTCTTCATCTGAACTTTCAGATGAACTTCCTTATCTATAATCTGCCAGAAACAGGAAGTTTCTATGTGTTAATAAAAGCCTCTTTGAGCTGGAATACACAGTTTAAGTAGAGAAAAGTGCTGAGGACGCAGTATTTAGTTATCAGTTAATCCGCTGATTATGTCTCTATTTAATCCTTTTGTCTATAAAATGTAAGGAAACAGAAAAAAACAACTGCCAGTTACAGTTCCCCAGCGCTCAAGGTGACGTCAGATATATCGGGCATATTTCATTGATTCAAAACATAGAAATATTCAAAAACGACATATTTAAGTAGCAGAAACTAGAGAACAAGTGGCAATTTTACCTAATTATTCACTTAAATAAGGAAATTTCGCCTTTTCTTTGGGCAAGAATGTGGAATCAATGACATTTAGCGGAAAATACAGATGAAAAACTGTGAAAACGGTTCGATAAAATACAGAAAGCAAGGGTGCAGGATTTAAACCAACCACTTCAGACTGTGATAAGACCGTAAACGACTTGTTTCTTCTGTTCCTGTGAAGTACAGTTTGGACTGAGCTGTCAGTGGTCAGCAGAAAGTGTCCCTCAGCCTGTCTGTCTCTGTTTGGGTTTGCCTCCACAGTTACAGTTGGCTAATCTCTCTGTCATGTCCCTCCCTCCCTCTCTCCCTGCCTCTCTCTGCTCTGCTCTTCTCTTCTCTCCCCCAGATTCTCACAACAGTCTCGTCCCCCTGAGCCAGTGCCGATGTCTGCGCTCCCTGGTGCCTGTCATATCAGGAGGGGCAATAACCCGTGAAATGACTGTTCTCTTTTTCTCCCTCGCCTCCTCCTCTCCATCCCGGTGTCCCCTCTTCTCCACATTTCTCCTCCTCTCACTTTCCTCGCACCACGCCACTCCGCGCTCCACTTAGCTGTTGGGGCGCAAACGTCGCAAGGATAAAAAAAAAAAAAAAAAATTAATATTCTGGTGAGCTTTGACGCATGTGTGCGTGTGCGAGCTGCTGGGAAGGAGTTGTATGGAGAGCAGAGGAGTATGCCTTTAATTTGACAGGAGAACATTTAGGCAAACAAAAGAAACGTGTAGTTCCATTAAACCCACACTAGAGGTTATACATCCTTCAGAAAAGCAAACCATCCACTATGCGTGTGTGCGTGCATGTGTGTGTGTGTGTGTGAGATCCTCCTGCCTGTGCCCTGCTCTCCGGAGGGCTGATCACTCCTGTTCCTGGGATGAGTAGACACTCCCAAGGCAAACACTCCAGATTTAATTATAAGCTCCAAAGAGGATTAGTCTGTGTCGTGTGTGTCTCTCCGTGTGTGTGTGCTTGAGTGTGTGTGTGTGTAGAGGGGGGGTACACAAAAGGAAGGAGTGGCGAGAAGTTATCCCTTCACATGGCGGGCTCACCTGGGGTGTGTGGCGTACTGGCGGTCTACGTCCTCGTAGCGATGCGCCGGTCGGGTCTCGCCTCCTCTTGGAAGCATCTGTGAAGAGACACAGCAGAGTTAGTGAATGAGTAAATATGAGAAATCTGAAGGTTCAGCCAAAACATCCTTGAGCGAGGCGCTGAACTCCAACTGGAAGCCAACGACGACGCAGCTGGAGATCGGATGAAAAAGAGAAAAAAACTGGTGCACGATCCCTGCAGTCCTCAGGCTGTATATTTAACCTCGCTAACATCGCAGCCTTTAAATTGCACATTGTGCATTTGAAGCATGTTGTGTGTCTGTGTGCAGCCGTGTGGTTTCAGCGGACACGAAACATAAAGACATGGAGAAGTCGAGGAATGCCCCACATGTGGTAACGTAAACATGTGCAACCACATTTAAGCGCGGTGCCCCTCCGATGCACACAGCTCCGGCAAACACGCCATAAAAAAAACAACATTTCGAGTGGGTTTTTGGGCAAAGAGCAGATCTGTGTTCCATCCACACATGCACACGCACACCAGGAAATGATTGATTAAAGCCATGTCCACGCTGGGGGGTGAGGGGGGGGTACATGTGGGAACGCTCAGTGAGATTTTTAATTTTCTGGTCGTCCTCTGTCCACAGTTAAATGCCAAATGGTGAAGAGGCTGAGCCAGTAAAGTCTCATCTTCTTCTTTGTCCTCGCAAACACAACTGTGGCTCCTGCAGCCGGGATCGAACCCTGTCCCCTCTATGAACACTTACAGATGGTGACGAACTGAAGGAGCGTTAAGAAGAAGGAAAACAAACGCTCCATTCAGGACGTAGTGTGGTGCTTCCTCCATGATGGTGATGATGATGTGAAGCAGATCTCAACCTCCACCTATGGAGCATTTTGGATCGGCATAAAAGCCCAAAAAGAGGAAGTGTTCATCTCCTTGGAGCACCGAGGCTGCTCCGGAGGCTGCCGGTGCTCCAATAGCTCACTGAGACTACATTTGACACCCATCTGTGAGTCTGCTGTTCTTAATGGCACCAAGCTTCTGTTTCTGTCATCAAACGACTACATGAATATAAAGTGCTGATTTATCGCTGCTCATTAATGACAATCGCAAACCAATTCCAGCTGCCTCAGGTGCAATCGCTTTTTATGCTCGCGAATCAATGATAACACCTGTAATATGTGGAAAATTATTATTATTAAAGTTAACACTGTTTGTGCAGAGATAGGAGCGTTTTTTTTCTCTCGGTTTCCCTCTGAACGCATCATATTGTATGTTTGATGTGAAAAACAGTGGAACATCTGAATCTGTGGGTCGGAGCAAAGAGCCGAGATAAGATGTGGTTTTGAATTCAGTTGCGCAAGTGTGGAGGTGGTCTGAGGTCCACAAGGGGGGTTTGTACAAGCCATCCCTGCAGGCTGAGGAGGGGGGGCAGAGCATACAGTTTCAATTATCTATAATCTACGTTCTGGGCTCTGAGTTTTCACATACAAACACAGGCTGTTTACTCAATGGACATTTCATCGGACAAACACACAACACGCCGCCGTGGTGCCCTGCGCACACACGTGTACATGCGTGTGTAAACAAGCAATCACGGCTTTGACAGAAACACACATGGAAATCTGAAGAGGCAGAACAGCCGCCATGCATGCGTTTGATCCAGGCCATCAAAGGGATCACCCACTTACTTACACATATTTAATATCACAAACACAGTATACGCAGGCCATAAAGAGCCTAAATGAAGCCATGCAGGAGCGCGCCATTGTTCCGTTTTGCATGTACGTATGAGTTCAGACTCATTCTGCATGTCAATGTAGCAGCGGCGCATTAGCAGATATCATTAGCATGTCTCTGTAATGTAGGGAGCTCTAATGTCTCTGAATGGGAGCCAGGAAGTGAAAGCACATCAGAGCCATGGCTGCTGCTCCGCTCTATTCACTGAAGTGGCTTTGTGCCTCTGTGTGTGTGTGTGTGTATGTTAATATTATGGTAGTCGGGGAGGGTAATGTGTGTCTTTGTGTGCAGGTTTAATATGATGTCGGGAAGTGAATGCTCCATCTTGTGTGTGTGTGTTAGGGGACATTATGCAAAGAGCTGCATAATGTGAGGTAAAGGGGGCATTAGTCTCAGCAAGAAGCTGGGACTCAGGTGGAAGACCTCCTGCATGCATGTGTGTGTGTGTGAAAGCCATAATACATCTTCTAAGTAGGAGGAGAGAGGAAGAGAATGATGAGGAAGGGAGGAAATGTGTGTTTAGATAAAATGAGTGGATTTCTTTGTGCGTTGATTGTATTAACATAATAGCCTCCAGCCATAGGTCTGGATGATCCCTTTATTAACTCACATAGATTAGTGACGTCTGTCATATGGATGCATTCGGCCAGAAACCCATTTCCCCAATTTAGACGGCTATAGCTTCAGTAGCAGATGATATGCCTTGAAACACTGCTGTGGCATTCACTCACACAGACAGACACGCACAAGAAAAACAAACAGGAAACAAGTCTCAGTCTCACCATGGCAACTGGTAAAACAGCAATTTGAAATTCAGCCGGGTCGAAGTGAAGATGCAGCAGCGAGGAGGCGGCGGCGGCGGCGGTCAGCGAGCAGAGGTCACGACACAAGTTCACGTCCTCATCCTGAACCCACTGACATCATATACTGTACAGTGAGCGAGTGTGTGTGTGTCTGTGTGTGTGTGTGTGTTATCAGTGGAAAAGTTAATGTTTTGTGCAGACAAGCCGAGAGCGCCTCTCTGGACACACATGACGGGGAATTTCCTATTTCTCACGAGTGTCAGGTGGTAAAGCTTTAAAACTTAAGAGGCTTTGTCAAGTTTTGTGCATGTGTGTGCACTTTTTGTGCATGTGTGTGCACTTTTTGTGTAACCCGAACCTTTCAATCTGCAGATCGTCGTGGCTGATTTCAATACCTTCTCATCAGGGGAAAAAGCAAATGAGCTTCAACGTATCAGAACAATCTCCTTATAAAGTGTATCGTTTTGTGGAGTCATTGCCGTTTGTGCGCCGCACTCCGAGCAGCTGACAAACGCCCCTGACAGAATGGTTGGCGCGTGTGCGAGCGTGAATGAGCAGAAAGTCATTTTTCCATTTTTCCAAATTAGAAAGCTCTGCCTTGACAGTGCCAGATGATAAGCAATGGAACACAACACACACACACCCACACACACACCAATCAACTCTAGCAGCACAGCTGTCGCATTCATCAGAAAGTATTGCCGGAGCTCAGGAAATGAATTTCTTGGAGCACTTTTGGATTTGCTGTAAATTTGCGAAGCTCATATATACAAAAAGCCTCAAATGAGAGTCCAAGTGCTTTGACACAATGCCTGAGCCGCGCTTTCGTCCCGTGACTGAGATGCTCAGATTTGCCTTTTTCCAAACCGCTTTTCTCCACCGCCTCTTTTCAAACGGCATAATTAGCCTCCTGTATTGCCGTCTATTCCTCCGCGCATCCATCCATCCTTTTCTTCCTCCCTCCATCCATCTTGGATGCTAATTAAGCATGTGTCTCAGTGTGGAGCCTCTGCCTGGCGCCCCATGCCCACCTCCTGTTGGCAGCCTCGCCCCCGCGCCCTGGCACGATGAGGCGGAAATCGCCCTTTATCCAGCCCCCTCTTCCCTGTGATGAGATTGTGCCGACTGCCCCATGGGAGGAGAGGGAGCAGATAAGACAGAGAGAGGATTGAGAACACCAGTGTACATGCGTACGTGTATGCATTCAATACTTGATTCAGATTAGAGGTTAGATTCTCTGTCCAAGCCCAAGGCCGGTCTGACACGCCTCCAGGCCGTGGAGCAAGCTCATGTCTGATAATCAGAAATGTATATGTAAAGGGATAGTTCAACATTTGGCAAATTGGCCCATTGACATAATCCCTATAGTTTTAGGAGTAGGTTCGTTATTCTTCTCATCAAACTCATCGAATACACAATCCAACAACTCCAAAACGCTCTGGTGGACAAGTTGTGACCTGCACATTCACCACACTATGCGATAATAACAGAATGATACCAGACAGAGTTGTTTTAGAGTTGTGTATTTGATGAGTTTGATGAGGGAAACCAAGAAATCCATGAGCCTCCGTAGCGTAGCTCTGAGCAGCTCACGGCTCTGCTCCGCCATTCTAAAAATAGCTTGCACCGGCAATTAAAGGTAACGAACCTACTCCTTAATGTTGAACTATTCTTTTAACACTCAAATTACAACATCCAACTTATTAAAACCTGTCCTGGTTGAATACATCCTTATTTTAGTTACAGCATATAAGTAGCATAGCTATATTGAATTGGTGGCAAGCTCCACACTTAGCTGGCAATTGTGCAGAAATGAAACTTTTTAAAAACAGACTGTGATTAAATCCCAATCTTTCAGCGTCGACAAGAGCAGCATTGAACTGTCTGAGTTCAGATTCATCTTTGGTGGCACTTGAATCACTCTCTTTAAAGGCAATGATCGATACTGTGTGTTTGTGTGTTTGCCTTTGCTGCGTTTTCTTCCCTTTTCAATTCCTTGTGTTTGTGTTTCCAAGCCGCTGTCCTAAATTTATACTGTTCGCCCAAATTGGCTTGTTGGCATGGTTACCAACCAACAACCGACTAAGGAAACTCAAAAAAAAAGGTCACAGCACCTCTTTTCATGCCAGTCAAGTCTGGTCTGTTGGCGCACAAGATTACGCTGTATGATGAGACGGTGCGTGTGCATGCGTCTGTGTTTATATCTCAAACAGGAGGCTCACTTGCCCCCCAGTGTACACTAAACACTCCCACACCTGGACCCGGGTCACTCGGAGCTCGTTAGCAGCAGATGGTGCACGCACACCCACACACACACACACACACACACCCACCCACCCGCACACACAGGGACCAAAGGTTACATACACTCAGACTGGAATGCGGTCTATTTTGGTAATAGGCCAATCTGCTGGTAATTGTCTTCATTGTTAGTGTTTGTTAGGCCTCAACTCTTGACCTTAGAGAGGCTTTTCTACATTTACATACAGTTGGATTCACACTTGGGCATCAATGTGTGTGTGTGTTTGTGGTTTAATCTCTTTATGAGCGTGCAACAGGTGGAGTGAAAACAATGTTTAGCTCATTAGCCGACGATACTGCTGACCTCCATCATTTCCTCCGGCTCCGTGCAGATGACTGTATCAGTCCCACTACGATCACTCGTGCACTTTTAGACCGTTTACATGGATTCTAAATAAAGTGAACATGTTTACGAGCATCACAGGACACTGCCGTTCAAAAGGATGTTATTACTGATGTCACCGGCTCCGAGTGGACAAACACACTCTGGGAAAAACATGTTCCGCAGCCCAAGAGAGTATTTGATTAGCTAAAGTGGCAATTAGTGACAAACATTATGCAACAGGACAATTTGTATCACTCTTCAGCAGTGATGCAGCATGTCAAACAAGCTGCTCTTTTTCCTCTGAGGTGGTTGCCTGAAGCATCTCCACTCTTATTAGATTATTCTGATTGTTAATAGTCCAATATCAAACCTGTGATCAGGGGGTCATCAAGACAAATTAGTGGCTTTTAAATAATCTGGAAAATTGCTTTTGACCTGCACATGTGCATTTTGTTACCCCATCAATTTGTAATCAACATGCATCCTTAACCTGTTCCATGTGTGCCTGCATGTGGCTGTATGTGCATGCGCACGTGTGTGTGTGTGTGTGGCCATGGCAGTGGCCATGGGGTGCTGTTTATTTACTGGGGCTGTGTCCCTGTTCCTCTCCCCCTCTGTGGGTTTGTTTGCCGCCCCACTGTTCACTGAAATAACATCCAAGTACCCCTGTGAGTGTGGACATGTGTGTGTATGTGTGTGTGCCTGGTTACATTCTTCCCTCTCTCTCTCTGAAAGGTGTGTTTTAAGCTCCCTTTTATACTGAGATTCTGCTATTTTGCTGTTAAGAAGACCTCTCATTATGTCACCTCTGTTTGTTTACACTGCAGCAAACAAAGCCGACATAAAGCCGCCCCGGGGTGCGATGATTTTAGATGGAATGATTCAGTGTCGGTCTGTCTGTGTGACTTCCTCCGCTACTGGCGTAAAGGCTAAACAACAATGCCCCCCCACATTTTGAGCTTGAACCTTTGTATACAGCACGGTGAAGGGGAATAAAGGTGCAGCATTTCCACCTAGAACGGGCTTGTGAGGAAGAAGGAGAGACAGCATTGTGTTCGGTGCAGCTGTGTTTGTGTGGGCGCGACGGCAGCATCTTCTGACCGTCAGTTTTGTCAAGTCATGTGCCTGTTCTCCTCAGCTCAGGTGAAGCAGTTCTCTACCTCCAGTCACAGATTTAGGGGGGGTTTGACACGGCGACCTGTGACGGAGGCTTTGATGAGCTCCTGCTGCTGTCCGACGGCCCGCTGCAAATGTCACGAGGTTGATCTGTTTGACCTTCAGACGCTTTGAAGTGACTGCTGCCAACTCCTGAACCTCAGACTGAGCTGCAGTGGATTTAAAGGATCAGTTTTGGGGGGGAAAACATCCAGGTTTGGCTCAGGTAGGGTTTCCCTCAGCGGATGATGAAGTGGCCTGTTTTAACGCCTCAGCCTCTAAGAGTAATGGCGTGCAAGCTTCCACTGTCGTCAAGCGCCACAACCGACATCTTGCAACAAAGCAGCTCCTCGATTCAGCACCATAATGCAAAATGATGCCGTTGCAGTGTAATACTGTGATTTATTGCAGAAATGAATGAATTCATTTAAAGCCTGGGACAAACACATGCACATATGTAACCGAGCCAGACTGAAACCTTCTCCTCTTTAATCCAAACAGAGCGGTAACGTGCTTTGAAGTGAGAGCGAGCACGAGTGAGGAGGAGAATGGGAGATTTCTATCAACTTGCAGACAGATCACACTCTGCAGTTTGCCCGTAGGCCAGAGACAAGCTGTGGGGATGAAGACAGACACCAAATAAGTCCCTGTAGCCCTCCGTCGGCCCAGATTGGGAGGAGGGAGAGAAGGTAGGGGAAAAAATAAATAAAAAAAATCCTCACCCGGTTGCTGTGCAGCATCGGAATGAAGTGACTTAAAACAAAAGAGAGGAGAGGGGGGAGGCGGTGTGTTGAGCCTCAGGGATGAGCTGGAGAGACAAGGACAGAGAGGAGGAGACCGTGGATGGAATCGCTCATTGTGACTTTGCCAAGAGAGAGAGAAAGAAAAAAAAAAGGGTGTGGGGGTTGGGGGTGGGGAGGTAAAGAAAAGTGCTATACATGTGTGTGAAAACTCTTGATAGCAGTGGGTAGACGGCGCATAATGCTGGAATGAGATGTTCACTCTTGTCTTTGCCTCCCGAGAGTGTGAGCAAGAGTTCAGATGGTTGTCTGAGTCTGTGAGTTTTAGAGATGGGGAGGGAGGAGGTGCTCCAGTGCACACCGAGTAGACAAACCCACGGGCTCAGGATGTGAGACGAGTGGTCAAGTATAAAATGACATTAAGTTGTAAAAATGAATGAATCTTCAGCAGAGTCCAAGATGGGAAGATGGTTAGCATTGTCTAGTCTGGTAGGAAGGTGTTCAACTATACTGAATAGTTACATCTTACAATTGACAATAGATAAAAGTTGTTTCAAGCAACTTTGACTGTATTTTTTAAAGGGATAGTTCAACCAAACAATTTGGTTTTGCATGAATTTTGGTAAATTCATGCAAAACCGTTGGGGGCAGTTTTTCAGCATGCAGTCTCTGCATTTACCTCTAAAACAACTCTGGTCTGGTAACGTTCTGTTATTACAGTATCTCAGCGTGGTGAATGTGCAGGTCACAACTTGTCTGCCAGAGCATTTTGGAGTTGTTGGATTGTGTATTTGATGAGTTTGATGAAGGAAACCAAGCAATCCCATTAGCCTCTGTATCGTAGCTCTGAGCAGCTCATGGCTCTGCTCCACCAATCTAAAAATAGCTTGCACCGACAATTAAGGGTAACAAACCTACTGCTATGACTATAGGGATTATGGCAATGGGCCAATTTGCCAAAATGTTGAACTATCCCTTTAACACATTTGTTCATAAACTTTTGGCTACATCCCCTGTGACCCTAAACATCAGAGCTACTGGATGGATGGATAAGTTCCACATTTACGCCGAGGGAGCTATGCTGATAATAGCAAAGTCTCACTGTGGGAAATTAGCATAACTTCCACTTGTAAATGACGGTGCATAACTTTACAAGCCTACAGGGGACTGATGGATGAGTGACAGGTGTGATAGGTGGGAACGGAGGCTGAGACTGACACACATCACCCCTGAGATGCAGCCGAGTCTGAGAGAGGAGGCCAAACACATGACACAGTGTCAAAGGCTCCACATATCGTGCATTACTGTACGTCTAATGGCTTGACTTGTTGTGAAGATCGGTACTGTAGATGATTTCCACAAACAAGAGAGTCCACTGTTTGAACATGAGACCAGAACGCTGCATTATCTCACCGTATCAAACCGTATAAGCACCGTATCCTAAAATTAGGCTGAATTTCCACACTAAATGACTTGTAAGGAGGAAACGTCACTGCAGCACGACTTTCATTTCATAACCATCACCTTACTAAACCTGACATTATCACTGCCTGGTCTGCTGTGCAGCTCTGTACCTCCAGCCTTACTTCTCCCCTGTCATTTTCCTCCTCTTTAGCCTATTTTTCAGTAGCTGGTCACAGTATAGCTTGTTCAGGATTATTCTGGGGTGTATGATCCAAACACTAACTTGCGGTGGGGCGTGTGCAATTATACAGGGCCAGAATAGCACTCGTCCTGCTCTGGAGAGTCAGGGACCGATGGGTAGCCTTTAATCAGCGCTCATGTGTGTGTGTGACAGAAGCCCGAGAAAAGCAATCTCAGAGGGGGTCACAAGGAAACCAGGATCAGGAGACTGCATTTCTTGTAATTACTGAATTATGGGATTTTCTCAAAAAGAAAAAAAAAAAGTTTTCCGTGCATGTGTGTGTGTGTGTGAGCTGCCAGCACGGAATTGGCTGGAGCCCCCTGCAGAGAAATGAACTCTGAAAGCGGCTTCAGTTTGGCTTCAGCCGTACTTTACAGCTCTTTGATGGTGACTGCATGAGTGTGTGTGTGTGTTTCCTTTCCATGGTTGATCATGAGTGTGCGCTTTTATGTGTTTGTGGTGTGTTACCTCCTAAAAAGTCTGTTATAAAATGGGTGTGGGTGCCGTTTCACATGTTCATGTTTAGTACTGTATGTACTATTTGTGCACGAATGCGTTTTTAAAGTGTTTGTATATGAGGTGTGTGTGAGTGTGTGAAGTCGGTAGAGGCCACGTTAAATTCCTAAAATTGCGCGAGTTTGTGAAAAATAGAAAGTGAGACTTAATCCAAGCAGCTTGATGATCCAAGTCCTTCAAATGCGGCGTTTCCCCGTGGGGATGGTGAGAGTGGCTGCAGTAAGAGTGGGAGAGATATTGAATGATTGTGCATGCTCGCCAGTTATCCTTCACTCGTTCCTCATTAAAATGGTGCAGGTGCATCAGAAAAGCCTCAAATCCACACACACACACGCATAAACACACACAGGGCATATGCTAACCTGATTAACACAAACATTAGACTAACATTAGCGCTGCCTCCTTCAGAGAAACGCCCCCGAACCAGCTGCTGCTCTCTCCGTCTCACCTTTCTCTTCTATAGGAACAAACCAACATCCTGGGCCTCCTATAGTCTAGTCTCTCTCCCTCATTCACATTCTACAGGAATCTACATCTTCTAACAGTTTGTTTGGAAAAAGGTGTCGAGAGAGACTGCACACATGAGATGGAAACAAGGAAACAAAGCTTGATGGAGGGAAAACCTTCTACTGCGTGAAACCATCAGGTGAGCAACAGATTATCTAACTAGCATAGCAACATGAAGCATAGTTAGTTTGATTTGATTGGATGAATGAGTTTGGGCACAGCCATAAAACCACCAGTTAGCAACTCATTCCTATCGGTGCTGGTTTTCTCCCAAAGAGACCAGAGAGAGTTTTAATGTCTCAGTCTTTCACCTGGGCTCCATCCACCACCACTTCTTCCTCCTCCATTCCTCCACTTGTTCATGTCACTGCCCCCGTGTGTCTGTCAGTTCCTCCGTCCCATCTGTCTCCTGCTCGTGCCAATCCAGCTCCCCCCGTTAGATGTGCTGTGTCTCATCCTTCCCGTCTTTCCCCTAAGGCGCCTCTTTAAGTCTTTTTTTTTTTTGCTTCGATGCTGCTTTGTTGCTTTGTCATGTTCCTACTTTCTCTCTCTTTTGTCCTCTCTCTCATAAACACATGTGCTCTCTTCTCTCTCTCTCTTGCTGCCACTCCCCATCGCTGCTTCCCATTCCCCTCGTTGTCTCTCGTCTGTGCCTCTCCCCGAGGTCCGCCTCTTGTCTTTGAAAGCTGCTTTCTGCTGGGCTGCACTACTTCTTTTCGTCGCATCCCCCCCACAGTGGGCACACAGCGGGTCGAGGCTGCCAGCGCATCCATTACACCTGTGTTGTGTGAGCAGGGGCGTTTCTAGACACTCTGGAGCCCCCGGGCAAGAGGGGACTTGGAGGGCCCCCACCCCCAACTGGGACCACAAACATTAACTGTTAATGAATCCAAAAAATCCCAAACCATTGATGATTCAATTCTGCATACTATGCCAACCTAGTCTCATATAAAACGTTGGCTACACTGGTCCAAAGTGCAAGGGTTTACAATAACGGCTCTTTAATTGTATGACTGTTACATTTTTTTCTGATTGTTTTGCGTCCAAGACACATGATTTTGAAGTTTCCGGCTGTGAGAACAAAGAAAATAGCAAACATTTCTATAATTTTTAGTAGAAAAATCAATATTCTGAGGTAGTTTCTGCATAAAAATGCCTTTTGCCTACATTTTTAGTGAGAAATATATATACTCTATTCTCATAATATTTGCTCAGTTAATCACTCACTTGCTTCTGTAGCGAAGATTTGAAACTGCAACGTTTTCTGCTGTCGCTATGGGTGGTTACATTTTAATATATGATACTGGGCTGACTACGCAGAACATTCGATGTACACAGCACAGTAGCAACATCAGGTTTTGGACCGATATGGACCAATGTCAGCTGTCCCTGGGGCCCCCGTCCAGCTCAGGGCCCTGGGCCGTCTGCCCTGTTGCAACGCCTCTGTGTGAGTGAGACACAATCAGTCTGTACTGTGTCGAGGAGACGGTGTGCGGTACGAGGAGCTGATGGTCAGTCACTGGGGGCCCCAAAACTAACGATCAATACTGAACCCCGAAGGGCCTGCAGACATATTCTGAAGCACGTTGCCAGATAATAACTTTCTCCATTGACTCCATTTCTAACACTGAAGTGGCAGCGAGTTCACAGATGAATACGTGCGCAGTCATTAAGGGCTGGGGGCACAGAAACCATCGGGGCTTTTGCCTGTGGGCATGAAGCACCCCGCACGGATCACCAGAGTGTGTGCGTGTCTGCGTGTGTGCATGTGTGTGTAGGCCATCTATCACCGTGACAGGCTGGTGCGTGTTTACTTAATGATGTGGGGGTTTATTTATGAAGTGATGGCCGACGTGTGGGAGGGAGAGGAGAAAGTGAGAGAGGGGGGAGCGATTGAGACAGCCTGAGGATGTGACATTAAAATATCATCAAGGTGATGGATGTCCACACGCACAACATTAGAGAGAAGTACAAAAAACAGCTGCGCAACGGATGACAAGTCGTATCTGGACTTGAGAGTGTGTCTCTCTCTCTATGTGTGTGTGTGTGTGTGTGTGTGTGTGTGTCTCATAATGACTGAGTGTGTAGCTGCCGTGTGTGGTTTTTCTGTGACTTCTGTGTTCATTAAGGCGTCACGTACTGCCAGTGTTGTTTACGATTCACAGGGTAATGAGTTGAAGATAAGATGCATGTGCTTTCCTCCTATACAGTGTGTCTTTGTCGCCCTGGGTAAACAAGGTTCTGGTTCACGGTCGCTTCTTTCATCTCGGCTGACCGTGTTATGCATGGTCAGCCATACTAATGCACAGGCAATAAAACATTACATTATAATAAACATGAAATGACATGCGATGAGGACAAGAGGAAACAAAGACACACTGTGTGTTCGATGTGAAGCCTCCAGCTGCGCCACAGAGAGGAGGTAAATCAGTGATCCCTGTCGGTGGGTTGTCCAGTCACAACCACTAGGGGGCAAATAGGCCAACAGTGAACGCATGAGAGAATGAAACCATGAATATAAGGAGGGAATCGTTTTGTTTTTACCGTAATTTCGAGAAAACCTCCAGAAAACCTCAAGGAACCTTTAAAGATGAATGACAATGTGTTCAGAACTTCATAATAGAAAAACAGGGGAAAGACTGGAAACATAATCAACATCACTCTATCTGGCAGATAATGTAAACATCTGGAACTGAGGATAATTTCAAAGGGGGAAACTCCACAAGTTTTATACATGAAGATCGGCCATGAGCAGAAGCACTCAGCCTGTGAAATCGGTTGGATATGGCTTCTGTCAAGTCTGAGGAAATAACCCCCGATGTGGAGGTCCTTTGCACTTGATCCAAAAGAGACTCATGGAAAATCAAAGTGTGTGGACTCATTTTCCAACAGGCCCAATCTAAAAGGAACCAGAGGACTGTCAGACCCGGTTCAGACACAACTGCCGCCGCTGGTGAGCTCTGGTTCAGAGCGCAGTCGCTCCGAACAAACCTAATTGAGAGAAAACGCCGACAGTGGCAGCAGTAGGAAGCCATGAGTTAAAACACACGCAGCGGAAGAGACGAGTGACATGTCATTTTTCTACTGCACTGATATGATCAGAGCTTCAGGCTCTTCCAGTGGGGTCCATGTGGGTTTAAGCTTGTGATCCATCCGTCAAGACCTTATGCAAAATATAACAGTGTGTAATATAGGGAGAAAACTGTGATATGTAGCGTTCAGATTCTATACCACCACTGGGACGACTGGGAGTATTTGAGAAGCATGGAGTGATAAGGTGAAGATCTAACCCATTTTACAATACTGTATGTCTGCTGTTTCCTCCTCCTCCTTCTTTCCTGCTTTCTTCTTCGTTGGTTTATTTATGAACATGAAACTCGCTAAACTTGTATATGTAAAATGATCATTATAAGGCTACGAAAACCAAACAAATGTTATTTTCTAGCAATTACACACTTATACAAATATTCATGGGTAGATTTTGTCAATAAACCTTGACAAATATTACATACTGAACCTTTTATTCTGAAAGTACTCTGAGAGAATCACCCCCAGTGACGTTATCACTGGTTATTTTAAGTTCATGAGAGATTCTGTCACAAAGTAGTTTAAAGAAAAAAAACTTGGCCAATGAAAAGATATGGGAAATGTAGGATTTATGCATTTATGGACTTTTAGAAACTAAAAAGCAGTCTACAGTATCTTGTCCTGTCACTGGAGTGTCCCATTAAAAGGTGACAGAATAATTCAAATATGAGCTACTGAATTAAAAACTATCAGGATCAGTCTCTATAACAATGATCTCCGAAGTCATTCCTGACTTACCTTATAGAGCAAAGTCTATAAAAAGAGACAGCTCGTGTATTTCTACAGCTTAATTGGCCATCAAGGCAGTACAGAGGGCCTATCATTAGCATAGAGAGAAAACAGACAGAGAGAGGGGGACAGTGTGATTGTCATAATTACAAGTGTGACCTATCCACAGACAGGGAACACGGAGGACGGGTCAAATTAGAGACAGATAGATAGACAAGAGACATGAGGGGAGAGGGGTCAGGAGAAAGAAATGAGGAAGGGACAGGAAGTCCTTTCTGAAGACACACACTAACACACAGCGACACCCTCTTCAATGCAGACATCTCCACCTGTAGATCACGTCGAGAGAATAACACAGAGACATAAATAGATATCTCCGTCTCTTTATTCCTGCTTTTTGTTTATGTCAGCTCAGGTTAATGTGTTACCCAACATCCTCCAGCTCCACAGAGCAAATGGAGACACAGGCGCACACACTCTTCTTCTCTTTCAAACACGTACGAGCCACTCAGAGAGAGAGAATGGTGCTCCTGGCCTTGTGTTGGAGCATGGAATAAAAAAAAAAACCTTTTTAACCATTCAAGGCTGCAGAAATGGCTGAGCATAAAAGAGCAGCAGCGCGACGTGGTGATAGTGGTGGCGGCTAAAAGGTTGATCACATAAGGCTGAGGCAGGCGAGTGGCGCCACGCTCAAGTGCTCCGCTTTTATGCTCCTCTCATGCCACAGAGACAGAGAGAAAATAGGTAAATGTGAGTGGAGTAATGTCCAAGGTGTCACCTTCAGTCTGTCTGCACGGAATAGCTTTCACTTATTAGCATTCAATTATTAGTCTTTCATTGACATAACAAAGGAAACTTACTGTAAAGGGAACATTTAGATCTGCTCAAGTATTTATGTTTAATCCACGTTTATTTCTTAAAGTACTGAACTGGTTTTTCAGGAGGTTTTATGTTTGTTTATCGAAGATGAAAATGTAGCCTCTCATCTGAGGATGTGGAGGATTCTGGGTAACGCGTGAACCCGAGCTGACGTAAACAAGTGTGAGGATAAAAGCTCAGGCTGTGGTCACAAAGTCTATTCATATCTCTGCTTATTCTTCTGGTGGTCATCTCTCCACAGGGCGTGTGTGTGTGTGTCTTTTCTTCAATATGTTATTACAGTTTGAATGTGGACGAAGCTAAAATCCTTTTCCTTATCGGTCACAGGTGTTAAACAATGGGATGTGTTAGAAGAGGAAGTCAAAAAATCAGCAACACTAAGTGTCTTCAAGAAAAAGTATGTCAACTCAACGATCCACCGTTACAGCACGTGAGGACTGATAAAGGTCAGAGACGACATGTTGAGACGGCATGCGAGAATAACAAAAATCATTGTGTACCCAAACAATAAATTGACCTAGAGAAACTTGTATGGTCAGAGGCCAATGTCAGTTTGTACGTAGCAGGATGTTATTATAATGTGTATCAACAAGGTGATGAAATATTGGGTACTAATGCAACTGAACTCACTGAATGCGAGTGTTCTCAACAAGGCGTGCAGGTTCTGGTGAACCTACATGCCCCGACAGGACCTTCATGTCTGGCTACATGCTGGATGGATGGGAAAAGTGGAGGGTCCTCTGCCTTGCCGCACTGGATGTGGAGGATGTCGAGGACGTGTACATATTCACGTTCATGACCATTAGAGTGATCGCCCTGGGATTTGGGGTCTACATGCAATAACCTATCCCTAGAGCTAGACCTCAGCTCTATATACTGTACTACCTACTGTTGCAACATATTATGTCAAAATGTCATAAGTAAAAGAAAAATGTTATGTCAAAATGTAAAATGCAAAAGAAAAAGAAAAGATTATGATGAAGATTTCATTCTGTGGGTAATGGGGGCGGGACCAGATAAGCTTTTGTTTCTCCCGCTTTCCCTTTCAGCCATGTGTATTGTATTATTGAACAAAGGGACATGATGTGTGATGATGATGATTAATTGACATACCCGAAATAAATAAATAAATAAATAAATAAATAAATAAATAAATAAATAAATAAATAAATAAATGTGTTACACCCTCTTTTACGCAGATTCGTCTTATTTTCCAGCTGCTCTGAGTTCATATAAATGCTGATGCCTCGTATACAGTAGGTTGCATTCAAATACCACTGAATACACAGAATAATAGGTTTTACTTGTACAAGCAAACCCCTCACACAGACATCAATACACCCACCCACATACACACATATATGATATTGTTAAAAATATTCTTTCCCTGTCATTTGTCAGCCATCCTGTTGTGTTTCGACATTCCATTATCATCTTTTGTCTTTTTTTGTACCTTCCCGGATGTTTTACTGTTTATGTGTTTCTATTCTCACTGTGTGCGTGTGCGCGAGTGTGTGTGCGACTGTGCGCAGGGTGTTTCATTATCAGGCTCCTCAGGAGAGGAACCCACTGCTGGTTTTGTACCATGGACGTCTTTTTTTTTGGGAATAGAAATAACAATCAGATCAGAGGTTGCGCCTCACACTTGCTGCGCTTTAATTGCATCAGAGTTCGGGTACTGACTGAGTCACGGCGAACCGAGGCACAAACACATGCTGCACTGGGATGTGTAATGAGTGACGAAGCCCTTCAGGCCTCAAAGAAGGCGACTGTGGCGTGTGTGTGTGTGTTACCGCCTAATGAAGACTGTGAGCTTCATTGCTCAATAAACAGAGACTACAATAAGCGAGGAAGCGAGCACAGCAGGATGCAGGTTGTGGCAGGTGATTGGGTATCGGCGACGCCGTCGGTAAATCCATCCCATATTTCCCAGATGCCCCTGCTTCTCTCTTTGTTCAGTTGTGTCGTTTAATGAAAAATAAATCTAGCTCTGAGGAAATGTTCTTTGCAAATCGCTGCGGCCAGACTCGGAGATTCAGATCCAGATCAAAGTGTGATTTTCTGCATCCTTGGGCTCGCCATTAAAAAAATCCCATTTTAAAATGCCTGATAAATGGCTATTGATTTCCATGGCCAGTATGTTGAGTTCGGGAGTGTACGGAGGTAAATGAAATGATTCCTCAGGCTGGATCGATACGGGTTCAGGGACATTTAGGAGTGCAGCTTGGTTAGGAGAGGCAGCTACAGTGAGTCATTTCAGACCATTGTTGCTCTTGCCACAACAACAAAAAAGAAAAAAAAAGGGAGCGAGTTAGGACCAGACAAGACTATCAGAGAGGAAGAGGAAAAATGGAGCAATAGCATAAGAGAAAGAAGGAGAGAAGGTTGCGGTATAGAGTGGAGAGAGAGGGTGGATGGAAATGTCACCGGTCTAATAGATCTCTCCATAAACTAAATGAGGATGAGAGCGGGCGCCGCCTCGGTGGCACACAGCACCTCAAAATGTTAACAAGAGAGCTGAAAATAGACAGAGACAGGCGCAGGGGAAAACAGGCTGGGCAAACAGGAACACTAGAGACAAGTACATAAAACACCTTTTCCTCTCATTGGACATTTCAATCTTTGGTAACACTTTATTAGGGCCACGGGCCATCGCACCGGGCACTGGTCCCTACAGCTATGAAATAGCGAAGGCCCTAAATGCAGGAAATGCTATCTTTTTCTAGTTATTCTTACAACTTCCGCCGTTTTTGTCCTTCAAACTTTCTGCTATTTCAACAATTCTCACATTAAAACGTTCAGCCTTTTCGGGACATAGAGAATGCATCTTGACACTCTTCAAATCTTCTTACTTCTTTCAGCCTCTACAGCGTCCACATACTTTCAACTAGAGACTTCATTCAAATTCTAAGCTGTAGACAAACTTGTTAAGTGTTCCTCTATGACTCAGCTTATTGATATCTTCAACACTGTCTGATATTTGGCAGTTTTAAAATTATTAAGATTTTTGACAAAATCCAGCTTTATAATGGGTGTGTATTGCGTCTAACGAGCAGGGCTTAGAGTGGTGACATCATCAGCCACAGTGTGAGAGAGGCAAAAAACAATCTGGATTTTTTTCTGCCTAAACTGTCAGCACGGCCACAAATTAAACTCTAGACACATGATTCCCTCCACATTTGTAGCCACACTTGTTCTGTCTCATGTGATGCGCTCAAAACAGCAGACAGACTTACAGAATTGAGCCTCTTTGTGCAGCTAGCCCCGCTCCAGTGGCTCATTGACTTCAATACAAAAGTAGGAGCTTGTAAAAAGTAGGATTTTTTGAGAAAAGCAGAACCCCCCTTTTCTAAGCAGCCAGGTTGAGAAAAGTAGTTGCCCCACAAACATTTAATGCACATCAGAACGCTCAGGAAGGTCTTTGAACCAGTCAGTCTCTACCATTCTGTTAAGAGGTACGGTTCTCTTTTTTGGCTGTTGTTAGTAGAGTTGTGGCGAGCTCAAATCTGACTGCTCTGCTCCTGCTCTGTGTTGTGCACACACACACACACACACACACACAATGCCAGTACAATTGTGTCATATTACGTGCGCACATATCAACTGGACGTGTCACACCCGCATGCTTTGATGTCTGTGCAGCAGACAACGCCTGATGTGTAATGTAGTTTCCTCATTGACTTATAATGGCCCCCCGTTCACGTTCACGCATGATGACTGGTGCACGCCGCTAATCACACTACGCGTAGTGACCACGTGTAACATTCATGCGTTTTTTAGCGAAAACACGCATAAACGCTCGCATGAAGCTGATTTTTGTCAGGCCCTCACACGTACGTGGAAACGACGTGAGCAAACTCTGTCGCATGTGACAAGAAGCTGCGTGCGCACGTCTGTCAGTCACTGTTGACACTGACAAACTGTTTGACCAATTCTGTTGCTGCACGGCCGGAAGTTGATCTGGGGGCACCACTCCGTGTAACATGACGTGTAATGTAATTTGGATTTGTTGGAAACTTCGCTCCACAGGAGCCAGCTTTCCACACAAATGAAAAGTCCATGCCATCCCTGCACCAGAGTTCCCCGGGTCACGCTGCTGCTCCGCCCCGCTGAGGAGGCAGCTCACAGCGGCCCTCTGTCTTGACCTTAAGATCGTCGGTTTGATTCCCATGTTGACAGAGATGGCAAAACCGGCAGTAGCCCCGTGGCCCTCTCAAAATTTCCCCAGAGGAAATTTTCTAGTTTGATACAACTATAGTTACACAGTGCTATTATAACTCACTATAAGTATGGTTATAATGCGTTATACTGTAGAGAGAGGCGTCAAATAAAGTGTTACCCAATCCTTAGACTCTTGTCTTGCAGAAGAACTCAACATTTAAAATCCATTTATCTGTAGATGTCCAAACTTATTTCCTGGGTGACACTCACCCGGTGTGGGTCGTTGTCCAGGACTCTGCGTCGCGCGGCGTCCAGCTCCTCGTAGACGGGAGCGGCTCGGGGCTGCTGGTACTCCCTGCGCATGCCATGGTATCGCGGGTCACTGCAGAGAGACACAGAGAAGAAGGGGTTAATAACAACACACAGATGGCTGTTGGAGAAAGGCAATAATGTAGGTAGATGAGGAACAAGCTCATCTCATCATGGCCTTAAGGTGGAAATCAGTGGTTATTTCAAAAAAACTTATTTCCAAAACTGAGTTTCATGGTCTGAAAGTGTTCATTTGAGTGGGTTTGATTTTTGCCACAGCTGAGAGTGGAAAAAAGTGGAAAAGAGCAACAGCAAGTGGAACATGATACATCCATCTTCATCCTTTGTTAAATCCACTCATGTTCTTTGGCTTCGCAGTGACAACCCCTGACAGTGCAGGAAGACTGACAAGCAGACAGATAATATCCACAAAGTAGTGCCTCTGAGAAGACATCAGTGCCTGCACTGAACTTTCTGCAGCTGACAGAGGAAACCAAGAGAGAGAGAAAAAAAACTGCACAGAAACGATATAAAAACATTTGATGGATGTGCCTTTTCACTTTAAAGTCACATAGAGCGATGGGGGCTGCTCTGCTGCTCTGAACTATAGAGTCAACACACAAATGATCCTGCTAAGTTTGACCTTTGCGAAGGGACCAAAAGGTGAAAATGAAGAATATATGAGCAAAAATGAAAGAAAAAAAAAGAAAATGGAAGGAAAGGAAAGAAAAAAGTGCTACCAACTGCCAGAGGAGAGATAAGAACTCAGGACAGAATGGGGACAAAACTTAAAGACATCATCATGCTCACTGGACCTTACTGCGAGATAAGCTTCACACACCTCAGAGTACAAACCTGGGCCGACATAAAGCAGGATGTGGCACGCACAAACACATACACGCACGCAAAAGGCCAAGCGGCCAAAAAATTATGCACCTGGATGAGCACAATCCTTCAGCATGTGCAACCAAAGTATGACACAGTGTTGTCATTTATCTGTGTTTACTGACTGCAATGGAAACAGGGATCTAATATTGACACTGATACGCCATCCATTTGCTTTTTGGTCCTCAGAAGATTCATGCTGCATTAAAAAAAAGCAAACGTTTCCATCCTGCCTCTGCATCTATGGAACCCAAATACCCAGAACGAGTACAAGTACACATGAGGGAGGCTTTTGTCATCAAAAAGCCACTGTGCCTTCCATCCTAATGGTCTGAGCTCCAGGCAGATATTGACCGAGAGCGAATGAAGTTCATTAGTGAAGTATGTGGCTTCCGTGTTTTAACTCATCTCTTGTGACTGTGCCTTTAATTAGAAAACCTGGCTGAGACTGTGAGTGTAGGTTTGGCTTGGTGAACAGAGAACACAACCTCGGGAATGCACAAAGGTGTGTGTATCTGTGTGTGTCTGTGTGTGTGCACTCAGTCCTTGTAATGTGTAATGTGGGAGACACTGACACTGTGTATACGTACCCTGATTTAATGCAGCGCGCCATCCACCCGGCTCAGCTGGGACAGAAGGCTGAGTCATGCACACTCCTGTGCCAGTGTGTTGATATGCAAAGTGTTGCTATCATTCTACACAGACGTTTGTGTATATATATATATATGTGTGTGTGTGTCCTCGCTACTTGTGCTCAGGGCACAATATTCAATTCTGATTTGCTGCCACGAGCGAGGAACTTTCCAAAAGTTTCCGTGCAGCCATGAAACGCAGATGCTCCTGTTTTATAAAGACGGATATCTGAGGAGACATGGGGCCCAGCGCTGAGCTAATTGTTGCTCCTTCACGTTGGTTTAACGGCTGGTTCCAACATGCAGCTAATCAATACTAATCTTTGTTTTCCTGCTGGCAACCTTGCTGTTAAGGATATTCACACTTAATCTCCTGTATTATTAATTTATTCACCTTTTTTATCACTTACTTACCCTCTGCCGCCCAAAAGCCCAGCTCTCCGTTGCCAAACAAACAAACAGACCCAAAGAGAATGAACGCACTGAAGCCAAGCTGAGATTTTTTTTCCTCTTTTTCCATACCACCCCTCTCCTACTGAACCCATTAGCCAATCCCTGGGCCAGTAATTAAGGCTGCCATTTTGATTGAGCGTGCGTGTCGCTCTCCAAATGAAACAACACTGTAATTATCTCATTATGCCTTGGCCTCCATCACTGACAACGCCAAATATTATCATATTAATGGCTGAAGACGGAGGCTGATTCTGGATAAAACATTAGGAAAGAGAGAGAAGAGGTGTTGGGGGGGAGGGTGGGGGGGTGTTGAGGGTTGTTGAGCAGCAGTTTGATGGGTTGACAATTCAGCAGGTTGCTTTGCCTCTGCAAACAGTGACAGAAGAGGTAGAGAGGGACAGAGACAAGTGTGCATGTGCACAAACATTTGCATGTCCTGTACTTGTGTGTGGAGGCTTCCCTGTTGTCATCAGCAGATAATAACTGCAGCTGATTGCCTGTCTCCAGGCCTGAAGCCAGTCTCATAAACACAGCACACCTAAGCTATAGTGATGTATACAATTATCTCAGTGGAGCGGTGTGATGTGAGGCTGTTTGTGACACCAAAACAGAAAAGAAAGAAGGAGGATGTGAGGATGTGTGAGAAACAGAATATCTTAGATGATGTGTGATGCCAATAAAATAAACTTTATTAAACCTTGTTGTGAGTCCATTGGAAACCATGGAGCTCTGTGTTTTGATTTTCTCTGCACAATATGTGACATATGGACTTCCCAGACTGACATGGAAATCCTCAAGACTACAACAACTAATCAATAAATCAATAACAAGCCTTATTTTGCCACGTTAGCTCAACCACAGACGTTGATGCCACTTGAATGGGGTGAGTTATTCCTTCACGTATCACATTTCATCCATATTTCAGAGTATCTGACTATGCAGGTTGATGTGACGCCGCACTGATGGGGGGGAGAAAACTGGAGGAGGATGGAGACTGAGGGAGGAGAGGGAGAAGATGAGACACCGGAGCAGGAAATGAAAGATGCGACTGAAGACAGAATGAGAGCAAAGCCAAACAGCAACACAAAGACGAGAGATGGAAACTTGGAAAAGAGTGAGAGAAAAGGCAGCAGAACTGGAGTGAGAACAAAACCCGACTGTCATATAAAAAGAGCGAGTGTGCAACCATCCCGCGGTGTTAGCCAGTGTGAGGGCAGACTAATTAGGAAGTGTGCACCGCCGCCGGCAAGTTTGGTGACTTCTTCTTGCTGCGGCCAGCTGATTTAAACACAACACACTGGGGGGAGAGCGGCTCGGGAAGGCAGGGTTTTCTCTGCTGTCTGCACGCTGGAGGTAAGCTCACATCAAAGTGCATGGTCAATGTTTAGTTTCCCCCCCGTGTAATATTGGGAATAGAATTGGACAGGAACTCAGTGGAGCTCCAAAATGGAAGCAATGGGAAAAACAAAGAGGTTTTTTTTCACCGCTGACAGAAATGTGCTGCTTTGTGCTCCGGCCTCTTTGAGTCTAACTCGAACCTACAGGAAAAAAGCTGTGGCTCTTCTGTGGAATCACAACTGGACTTTATAGTTGAAGCCATAGACAATCTGTGGATAGCAACACTGAGCTCATTTAAAGGGATATATCATACTAGTTTTGCAGTTGGAAACAATAAATGGCTTTAACTGAAAACAATGGATCCTTCACTTTCCATAATACAGCTCCCACACATAACACCTACATCTGACAGGACATTAGAAAGCTTCTCCAAGATAAATGTTAACAGTTACAACACAATTGTTGGACTGAGAATGAAAATAAATAATTCTACTCCTCTTTAATTATCATCTCCAGAGAGAAATAAAACTCTTTCTTTTGTTAAACTGACCAAAACTCAGACACACTGATGACTGGTCAGCTGCTCGCTGAACACCGTGAGGCCCGGCATGTCAAACAACAGACACATTACTCATCCTGGATCTGTTTCCTGTGCACACGGCCATAAAAATGAAACTTAATTAACTCACAATCTAACACTAGTTTCCCGCAAGAGCCATTTCGATCTGTGTAACTGACCGTGAGCAAAACAAAAGCTGGAAGCTGCACCAACGCAAAGAGAAAACATTTTAATTGTCCACACAAAAGACGTTGAAACTTAAAAAGGTACAGAAGACAAAAAAAGGTCCTGGATGTTTTGTTTTCAAGGAAACAAGACATTCTTCCTCTTTGAGCTTGTCCTCACGCAGATGCTACCTGACAACTAAATCCACCGCCGGAAAACACAACATGTACTTTCTGTCAGTGGAAAAGTGAATTTGCATCTGCATTAATAGAAAGTCTCCCTATATAACAACTGTTTTGCACCTGTTACATACACTCACACCTTGTTGCTTTTCTTTTTCTGCCTATAAGGAAGTGAGACTACTGTACTGTGTGTCTGAAAACCAACACCGCTGAAGTCTCATGCTACATCCAAAATTACCTTGTAGCTGCTTTAAAAAAAAAAATATTTCAGTAATTAGTCACAGATGTCTGGAGTCATTAGAGGAATGGACTGTGTCACAGCGGGGGGTAAACTGGTGCCTCAGCTTGAACCACAGTGGAAATCTGGGAGCATGTTCACTCAAGTGTCACTTACCTGTCGTAGCTTACAAGCTCACCTTCCTCCCTCCTCGTCTTCTCAGCACAATGCTGCCTTTTCTTTTTTTTTGTTCCTTTCTGAAAACACACACCTCTTACATCTCTCCTCTTTGGCCTCTCTCTCTTTCCCTCGCTGCTCTTTCATCTCATCTCTCCGTTTCTTGCTCCAGGTACAAAGAGTGCCTTCTGGCTAATAAAATTTGACAAGCATAGCTAACCTTTTTTCTCCACAGGTCAGACTGCAGCGCGCCTCTAATCAAATGTGACGCCCATCACGGCACACACCTGCCATTGAAGGCCTAATGAAAATGTCCGACAGTAAATTAGTTAGACAGCACTAGAGCAGTCTTCTGTTGAAGGCCTTGACAGGAGGGGAGTTGGGGGGGGGGACTATGCAAACATACGCGGGCCATGCACAGTTCCCCTTGAAAACATTTAGATAAAACTAAATGAACATTAGGGATTTCAGAAGCTCACAGCATCTCCCACGTGTATAATGAGCACATTTCTTCACCGGCATCATTAAAACAGTGTCATGTAAAAGAAAAAAGAAAAAAAAACAGACGCCTTGTTCCCTTGGAAACAATAAAAAAAAAAAATCTCACAAGCCACAGCTATGAGCATAAGGTGCCCTGAAATTGGAGAAGTGAAAAGTATGCTCATTTGCACTTCAACTTCGCAGTCGCATAACGGTGGCTAAGCTTAGACCAGTCATTTTTTGTGCGGTGGTGTAAAAACTCACTGGACCACACACGCAGCATTGTTGCTAGGTTACGCCAGGCTTCCTTGCAGAAATATTACATGTGGGCGCCTGCATGTGTGCGTGCATGTGTGCGTGTGTGTCTATTTCTGACCGTGAATGAAAGGAACAGGCGGAGGTGTGTGGGGAGAAATGAAGAGGAGGAGGAGGAGGAGGTTGTTCCAAACCAAGCTCATGGCTGGATGTGTGTGTTTTAACAGATGTTACAGACTTTGTGAATGAGTGCCCTCGCCCAAGCCGCAGGTGGTGGAAGGTGAATGGAAATGCCGGAGAGCGAAGGGAGCGTGTGTGTGAGCGGTGGATGTGGGATGTGAATGGGTGTGACCGCGGGACGCACCTGGGCTCGTCCAAAAATGGTCATACATGCAGTTAAATGCTAATTCTACATTATTATAACATCTATATTATTCTGCATTATTTCTGTCTCATGACCCATTGCCATAATCCCTAGCAGTAGGTTCGCTACCTTTAATTGTCGGTGCAAGCCATTTTTAGAACAGCGAAGCAGAGCCGTGAGCTGCTCAGAGGCTCATGGGATTTCTTGGTTTCCCTCATCAAACTCATCAAATACACAATCCAACAACTCCACAACGCTCTGGTGGACAGAATGTTACAAGACAGAGTTGTTTTAGAGGTAAATTCATGCAAAACCACTGATGCGCGTTCCTGTCAGGGGCGGTTTTTTGGCAAGCAGTCTTTGCATTTACTCCGAAAACAACTCTGTCTTGTAACATGCTTGCACCGACAATTGAAGGTAACGAACCTACTCCTAAAACTAATAGGGATTATGGCAATGGGCCAATTTGCCAAAATGTTGAACTATCCCTTTAACTAGGGACTATTTATCTCTGTGGATGAATACAGATTAGTGACAATTACCTGGTTTAATGTTGGAACCTTGAAATACCAATGACCGTGGTTTGACTCCAGCTTGAATAGCTTTGTTACTGCTTGTCACATAAAAACCATCATGGCCGCCCACTAACAACATTATTGGACATTTATTTCCGTCTCTCTTTGTCTCTGGGGACCCGCCCTACACATGGAGTTAACAAACCAAAGAAGGCCCCTCATTCATCATGCTAATGCTAAAGACTATCGTATACACACTAAGAGCAAAGCAGGGAGGGAGGAACGGACAAGTGACAGTGTGAAAGAGACACCGAGACGGAGAGAGACTGAGGGGGAAAGTGAGGAGAGGGAGAAAACAGGCTGGTAATGAAGTACCCACCACTAGTGGATGAGAGCTAAAGTGGTCTAACAGATCTGTCAGCCTGCTAGACTGTGGCTAATTATCCCTCCTCCTCTTTTGTCTGCATCCTCTCCTCTGTCACTTCTTCCCTCTCGAATTTACTCAGCCTATCTAACACATTTTCTCTCTCTCTGCCTCTCTTTCTCTCCCTCTCCCCCTCCGTTTTGGCTCTGTCTTTCTTCCCTCGTTCCCTACACTCTTTTTCCTGCTTTCTCTTTTCTCTCTCTCCCTCCGTCTGTCACTCCTTTCCATTCCCATCTGTCTCCTTTCCATGTCCAACCTCTCCCTCTCTGTATCCTCTCTTTCTCTGGATTAGATAGGGTGTCTGGGGCTTAGTTTTTGATTTGCAAGTCAATAGTAATTTCTGTCAAGAGTTTAAGTTGAGGGAAGTTTTAATGTGCCCTGTATTATTTCATTCGGGAAATGATAAATTTGCATTAAAATCCTCTCTCACATTTTCTCCCTTTTTCTCTCTCACAGGCTAAAGTGGCTGCAAGTTTAACTACAGGGTTTCAAAAAAATCTCAGCAGTAATATATAATGTGGAAGGAATGACAACATTGATAAGCCTTGAACTTCTACAAGCATTAACCCATTTTACTGAAAGTAAAAGGCTCTGACACCCTAGTATTATATTGAATATAAAATGCAAGGCTATTCTTTATTGAACTGCCTTTAAATGCCGTCAAAGGCCTGCGGCTCTAAGTCTATTGAAGTCATATAATATCAAAAAGTATATGTTTATATATTCACGATCAATATGACCAAACAACTTATTACAACCTGAGCTGAACGGAGGAAAAAATAACCTGCAGATCTCAAGGTTTAAAATTCAAGATTGACTGTGACTCTCAGCTTGGAGGGTGTTTATCTCTCCTGGTTCAACATGGTAACTGAGAAGGTTTTAGTGGGCAGACATAATGTTCTTGACTGGCAGCCAGGACCACTGAGCATGTGTGGCAGCACAGGGAGAGAGTCAGAGCAGCTGTACACGACCTGCACTAAAGATTCAAAACAATGGCTTCATCATAACATTACTGAATTAACACTGTACCTTACACGTCACTGCCTTGTTACCTTCTAAATAGGCTATATGCCGCTGGCTAAAAACATTACTGAATTTAAGCTCATTTATTTCCTGTCTTAGATGATTGGCAAACTGATTAATACAGGTGTGTCTGACTAAAAAAAAAAATTCTGAAAATTTCTGAAATTGTTACCACTAAATTCCTGGATTTATACAGCGGCATATAGCCTATTCACTGTATTTATACAGAATGTCCATGCGCAGCTCAGAAACTCATTGATTTTGGTGATCTGAGAGGTGAGGTGACTTGAGAAGACAGGGCTGAGCAGAGACAACCTTGTGCTTTCAGTGGTGTGCTCAGCTGCACAGTCCCGAAACACACACTGGGCCCTTTTGCAAGATTTTAAATGGAAGCAAAAACATGCACGACTTTAATACTTCTCCATATTTAATGCGTGCCAGTCAGCCTGACCCCAAACAAACTTTTGATAAGTATCAACATGTTCAGATTGATACTGACAACAAGAAATGATTTCAGCCGGGCTTTTAGAGATTTTAGCTTCACTGAAATCAAAATGTGCACAGACGTAACAAAAGAGCCACATGAATGATGCATGACAGTGTTGTGTGTGTGTGGGTGGGTGTGCGTGCATATGCGAGGCTGTTACGACAGTGTAAGCGTGCGTTCATGTTTTATGCATTCTCCGGCTTGGCAGACCATGAATGTAGATATGTGGAAATACTCTCTTGCTCATGCTGGTCAAGCCGCGGCTCCTGACCTTGTGTGCACTTTGTGTATCTACGCCGCAGCAGAGATGCAAATGCTATACCAACATTTAAAAAACAAATGCAGAGGCTTTACGTGGGAACATCAGGAGAGAACAAGCAGGAATGCATCAGTGTCCCTTCCTCTCACCTGTCTGCCGGGGTGTGATGCTGGCTCTGCGTGGCGGCCGGGGGTCGGGGCTTGTTGACCTTGGCGTAGAGCCCGTCCAGGTCCTCGGGGGAGGCTTGAGGCAGGTGAGGCCCCGGCGCCTGCGCGGGTGCTGCAGCCGCAGGGGAAGGCGTGCGGCTGATGAAGGACTGGGGCGAGGGCGGCTGGCGGAAGTTGCTGATGCGGGCGTAGTTTGGGTCGCTGTCGTCGTCCTCTACGTCGGGAATGGAGGCTGGGTCGGGGGTGGAGTGGATGTCTGAGTATCTGGGATCGCTGTGGGACAGTCAGGGAGGAAACATACTAAGTACAGTAGAAATACACTCTTGGTTCCCCTAAATTCTGTATTTTAGGCCTCTATCCTGGAAATCTCTCCTTAAAATCGCATGAAATTAAATTGATAAGCCTTGTCCATTCTAAATGTCTCATTGCCATGTATAGGAAAAATATATCATGTCCCCCTATTAGTCACTGGCTGAAGGAATTATCATAGTGTCTGGCTTTAGAGAAGCTGACTTATAGTATTAAACACTACGAAATCTGGGGACTTTTCTTACACGTTCTTGAAAGCACGGAGCTGCACTTGTGCCCTTGACCCTTGAATCTCATTGGTCTACACTTTTTTTAAATGGCGTTGCACTATGTGTTTGATTGTATGGCTCTATGTATCCTTACTTTTTCTTATTTTTCCTTTGGTTATTTTTTTTCTCTCTGTGGACCTTGATGGATGAGATCCTTGGTGGGTGGGGTATTTGAAGTTCATGTTGTATGTTAATGTACACTCTGTATAGCTTATTCAAAATGTCAATAAACATATGTTTAAATACAAAGAAATGATAAATAGCCTCTTGAACCTGAGTCTGTGGTGTGATAGACATACAACTGAGCAGAAGGACTGGGTGGGTGCATGTTGCTGCATCAGGATGATCCACAACTTTGTCGGGTAAGGTGTCAATCAGCTGTTTGCTACGCCAACAAACGCTTTTCTGTGATGGTGTGAACTTTGCGTCTCTCTCAGCGTTTTCTTGTGTTGTGAAGCCTCTCATGTTTTTGATTCATACCCATCTCTGCTGTCAGGGATCCTGTCCAGCTCCTCTTCACTCAAGGCCTCCAGTTTACTTTTGGATGCTTTCAGTGCGTCTTTGCTCTTGTCTTCCTTCTTCTTGCCAAACCTGGACAACATGAGAGGAGACACAGATGGAATATGGTGAATTTCAAGCCTGTAAAAAGCCACAGTGATTGGACTGTGACTCATTCTAATTTGATTTTAAAAACCTCAGGTTGATAATACAGTACAGCAGTCAATTCTGGATGGAAGGTTTATGCCCTATAATAGAAGACTTTTATGATGAAACAATAAACCTCATTTGAGCAACACAGGGCGCATAAGTTGATGAAAGAAACACACACAACATGCAAACACAACTCACACACACACACGCTCCCATCGCTCGGTAAAATCCCTCTTACTCCTGTGCATTCATTAGAGGCCGTGCCTGGAAAAAGACTGCTTAATGATAGATATGGGTATAATACCACAGCAGGCGCTGACAATCCACACTCTGAGTCTGTGTGTGTGCGTGTGTGTGTCGAGGGGGGCACATGAAAAAAAGGGGGGTACAGTTGTCGTGTGGCATATGGAGCATGAATATTTTAACATTTGGTCCAATAAAATAGCTGTTACACCACAGTGGGTTATGCTTCTCTTATCAACTTTCCCATTATGACCATCATCATCATTATCATTCTGCGGCTCTTATTCTCTCATCTCGCAGGGAAAAACACACTCGCCACCTCTGATCCAGTTAAGATGAGGCGCCGCTTCACACTTTTAAGAAATGAACCAGGGCATTTTCTCTAAATATTTCATCCACTGTCTCGTCTTCACATCGTCTTTCTCCCCATGTCCACCCTCCGTCTCCTCCGTCGCCCGCCAACCTACTCCGTTTTTTTCCCCTCTCGCCCTCTGCTTTGCTTCGAGCTCCTGCTGCACCAATCTAATGTCTGTGTTTATCTCATTAACAGCGAGGCGCTTCTCATTACTGCTGCAGGCAGACGCGCAGCCTGAATGGTAACCCGCCTGCCTGCCTGCCTGGCTGCCTGGCCGAGAGCAGCATGCAGCCTCAGAGCTGAACTCAGACCTGGACAGGGATGCTCAACGTCGGCCTGGCACCTTCCTGCTCCGCACACCAATTAGTCATGTTTTTTCTTGTTTTTTAAGCACATCCTGCTCACTTAGTTTGCATCCGTGTGACTTATTGTAGCCGACGGACAATCATGTTGCCCCGACGGAGGTAATCAAGTGATCTGCTTTTGACCGGACGGTGCCCGAGGCTGCTGATGCGCGCTGAACTTCATTTATGTATGAAAAGTGGCCCTTAAAGACGCACTCCACTGGAATAGATAGTAATTAAGTGCTGCTATGTTGCAATACTGACTCCTGCACTAATGATATGATATTTAAAGTGTTGTGTTCCCCTCCTGGTCAGCGCCCTCGTCTTTAAAAATCAACGAGTTTGCAACAGAAGCTGCTGCACTTAACAGAGGACTCACACTGGTGATTGTAATTATTCAGGCTGATGAACCCTCTTCTTAGAGACGAATCACTCCCTCATTATTCTCCTTAGCACAAGGAGTCAGGTGACCTCTGTCCAACTTCTGCCGGAGCTGAAGAAGCCTTTAAGCCCAAGCCGGCGTGACCCCGATGACATCATCTGGGCTCCTGCACGCCACATTATACAGCTGTTTTTTTTTCTTCCCCAGCTGTGTGTAGGCTGAGTGGTTCCACCCACGACTGCTGAACTGATCTTAATGTGTAAAAGTGGTGAAATTACCGCTTAAAGCAACGACAGGCACCAACTCCACTTCCCACTGATCTTTGTGCCATTTTAGGAAGTTTAAATCTGTCATCTGCAACATCCTTTTTTTATATTTTTATTTTTATTTTTTTCTCCAGGTGATATCGCTGGTGCTAAGCCCTTGTTGCTGTAATGTTTTTCCACCTCTCTTCCTAGAGATCACTTGCCACAGAAACAGTGTGGGCGCTGCCGCAGCATCTTTTTTTTTCTTTTTTTCCTGCAGATTTTTTTTCTTCATCTTATTTTTTTTCTTCTTCTTGGAACTATTTTGATTTTCTAAGCACTCCCACATTATGCTGGAGCCGCCAAACGCAGACTACCAATTAGCTCAGTGATAACCATATAGAATCCAACAATGGGGGAAAAGGGAATATCAGCACTATTCATCTTAGTGTGCAACAATAGACATATAATTATATTACACCTAAATATATGATTATCCAAAATCCCAGGTTTATCGGGCTGAGCTGCCAGGTAGATTCACACACACATTTAGAGGCGCACACACATTGTTTAATCAACATGCCGAGGGGGCAGAGGTCCACAGTTGGACCCATCATTATATCTGCATTAATTAGGAAAGCCTCTTTTCTCTCTGCATTGTCTGAGAGGAGATGGAAGGCAAAGGAAAGAGGGGAGACGCCGAATGGGAGTGGGACTCCCAATTAGAGACATGTACCTGCCATGAGGGAGGTGATTATCCCCCACTCTCCCATCATCTCATCCCTCCTTCGTCGCCAAAACTCCCATCTTTTCCCATTGAGCCGACTGTTTGTTAGCGATGTCTTATTGCCTTTCTCTCTGTCTGTCTATTTTTTTTTATTACTTCTTGCTGTTCTTTGTTTTATTTATTAATTCAGTCTCTTCTTAGGACTCTTTCTGCTCTGTCACTCTCTCAGAAATTTGACAGTTAATTTCCTGTTGAGTGCCAGGCTGCTGCTGGATATAAAAAATAATGAAATGACAGATCTATACTCTATGAGCACGAGCAGAGGTAAGTAAAAGCACAAAAACACAATAAACTCAGACACAGTAATCTAGATTGCTTACACACACACACCCACACAGGTAAGCAGCCAGGCGCAGACAGCAATATACATCAACAGAGGCAAACACACACGCTGTAACTCTGCAGGGAACTGCAAACAGTCTCATGGAATAGGACATCTCATTAACTTAGCATTATCTACCTACACAACCACTCCATCAAACTCTCATTAGGGGGACGGAGGGGGTCCGGGTGAGTCAGGCTGCTCTGGTGTCCCATTTAATACACTCCCCACTGTCACGCCAGCTACTGGGAACCATTATTATAGTGTCGCTGTCATCATTAGCCGCCAGCACCCGCCGTTGCCCCTGCGTCACCTTGGCGTCACCTCAGCTGGCACCGGGAAGCCTGACAGGAGAGGACGGCGGCCTCGTCTGTTTCCACTGAACTCTGGGAAAGAGAGTTTCTCCTGGCGCGTTAGAAGAAAACTACTTGAGGAGAAATGTGCTCCACTTCTTGACAAGCCACTGATCCCTCCTCTTCTTCTGCCTCCTTATGCCATTTGCTGCAGAAAGTGAAAGCCTCAGGTCAGCCCCCCCAGTCAGGAAATTCACGGCAAGGTAAGCAGGCTGCTAAGGAACTGGTACCGAGTGTAATTAAAACAGCTACTGTCATTTTCATTACTGCTGAGGAGAGGAGGAGGAAGGGAGGGGGGGGGGGCGACATGCATGCGCTCAGTTAGCCATGCTCTAATGAGGCTCTATATCTAACATGGAGATCACAGCGAGCCAGAGCGATGATGTCACCAACCTGACCTGTGCAATTAGCCCAGGAGGAGGGAGGGACGGAGATCACTCTGTTAGACAAACTTCACTGTTGCTCATAATTGTCTTAACAAAGTGCGTCAGTCGCCGCTTGCAGCTGAAGGTCTGAACATCTCTCTGCAGACTGTAAACAGCGTCAGTCTCTGCTTCCGGTCTCAGCGTTAGCCCTGTTTTGTTCCCTGCAGTTGTGACAACAACTCTGGCAGTGTGCAGTGCAATTTGGGGTGTGTATACGGTAGTCTTAATAAGCTTTCCAATCTGGTGCAGCAGGGAGTCAGTGGGTGGCTAGTTATCACCAGGCATAATGAGGGATGTGAGAAGCCTGTCTGTGGTGTGTGCGTTGAGGACGGCGTGCTTCCCAGACCAGGAAGAGGCTTTAATTGACATGTGCGTATGTGTACATTATGTGTGTGTGAGCATGCAACACCTTGACATGCAGCGTTTGAGGTGAGGCTCACACACAATGGCACAGACGGTTTAGCATCCTGTCAACTTGGTGCAGAGTGAGAGCAAGGAAAGAAAGGGAGGACGAATAAAACCAATCCTTATAAGGTCACTTTCTTGAAACCTCTTACAAACTGCTTTAAAAAACAAAAAATATAATGAAAAAACATTAAGTATAAACATGAAGAACAATGAAAATGCAAGATAAGACTCAACTCAGGTGAAAAGAAACAAGTGAAAGCTTAAGATTTAAAAGATGATTCAACCAGCCTTTCTTCACTCCACAGCCTCGGGGGCCCCGACTGCAAAGACTCGGTCCCCTCTAATTTTAAGCCGGGACTCTGGAGCTGCCAAAAGACCTCTGGCCATGGATCTTAAGCTACACATGGGCTTATGTGGAATAAAAGTTCAGAAATATAAAAGTGCGGGCCAAGAACAGCCTTAAAATACTCTAGAACATTTTAAAATGATTGTAGTTTATGTTCTCTAAATATTCTGGCATCGGATTTTCAGCCCGATTGATTGATTTTCCTCCTCTGAGTGTGTTGTCGATGCAGCAGTGAGAAGGATCATGTGGAGAAAAGAGTTCTGGTCAAAGACAATGAAAACAGCTGTTGAAACTATGGCAGCGTGAGAAGATAAAAGTGTTTAAGACAGGTTTAGTGTCTTTAAAATTTAATTTCTTGCAACAGACTTGGCGTGTTCAAAAGAAGCGAGAGGAGGAGGAGGAGGAGGAGGCAGCGCAGAGCTCAGAGAGAGGAAGAAAACTGGCCTAATATCCTATTTGCCTTGGAGAACACATGAGAGACTGAGATAGAGATGCCAAAAGAGGCAGGGTGGGAGAAAGAAATGAAGAAGAGAGGAAGAGAAAGGCAGGAAAAAAAGAATGAGTAAGAAAAAAGGAATTAAATGAGCGAGCGAGAAAAAGTAAGAGCCGGCTAAATAGCCTATCTGCCTCGGAGACTAGACGAGAGACACTGAGGATAAAAAACAGCCCGTGAAGTGAGAGAGAAAAAGAAAAAGTGAGAGAAAAGAAGAGAGATGGATGGGTGAGCCAAAGCTCCTGTGAAAGTGCAGCTCGGCTGGGGAGGAATAAGGAGCTTAGGAATATATAGAAGCAATGCTGCTGCTTTCAGCGGCGCAGGGAGAACAGTTAATCAGCCAAGCAGAAATGTTATCGCAGTAATTAGATTGCTCTGTATGTTTTTGTGGAGCGGTGCACATATCTCGGTGGAGTTTGGAGTAAAGAGAGAAAAGAGAGATGGAGGGAGAAAGAGAAACAAAATGCAGAGCAATTTAAGAGAGGGACGGGAAGAAGTAAGAGACACAGAGAGAGAGGGGGAGAGATTAACACTATAGAGGGTTGTGATGTAACATGGTGCCTCCTTCTCCTGTTCTGGCATCGCGGCGCTGCCTCACTGTGAGACGAGTCGGAAAATATTTCAGGCTTGAAATAGACAGAATAACAGAGGCAGCAGAAAATAGACAACAAGAGCTCTTTAAAATTGGTTTCCTACTGGAAATGAGGATCAGGCTACAAGTGGACTGCCACCCGACAACAAAAGGTCACATGAGGCCAGCGAGAGATGGTTTTGATTGACACCAGCACGAACCAATCCGGGCCCTTCTTCTCTGTTTTTCTTTTTGCAGAACGCCCCGCCTTCATTCAGTAATGAAAACAGCCAGGAGGCCCTATGTTTTCCCCACTGGGTATAATTAAATCTATTTATCTGACTTTTCTTCACCTATGCCCTGCACTGCACACCAGAATCTGGACCAAATCAGCTTCTATTAATGGCTGATATTAGCAGCGACACGGCTGCTCGATAGAAGGAAAAAAAAAGAGGGAGAGTGTGTGCAATAAAACTGCAGCTAAGAGAGATCCACCCAATGCTAATCAGAGTTAAAACAGCTTCACTTAGAGCATATTAATAATGTAGGGAGGAGGATGCGAGAGGAGGATTCATCCGCTGCTTCATATTTTGATATCTAATACTTGAATGCATGTTAACTCAATTTCACAGCACTTTCCCATTGGTCTGTGAAGGCACCGGCCCTGCTGCAAATATAGAACGGTCAAAACAGGCAAAAGCATTTTTAATTTTCTTTCTCTAAATGACTTTAATCTAAAAGCCGGAGGCGAGAAGATGGAGGCAGACAGACAGGTACGAGCTGCACAGCAGGTAGCTCCCACAGGAGCAGACAGCAGATATGGAAAGCTCGTCTTAATCAACGCCTGGCCGGTCCCTCGAGTACAGAGACTACAAGTCAGACAAAGGATAGCGTGATGGAGGGAAGAGGGGGAGAGTAGATCTAATGACAAAGAAAATAAGGAATATGTGGGGCTGAGGAGTGGACAAGAGGAAACTGAAGAGGCGAAAAGGGAAGAGGGGAAAAGAAAAAGGAAGATCAAAGACAAGAAGAAGGTGAGGAAAGTTGGAAAAAAACACAAGAGAAAAGATAACGCAGGGAGGCAAAAGAGGTGAGGGAGAATGAATGGGGGAGGAGTGCGAGTTACTGGAGTGCTGCGCCGTCCAGGGGCCGCCTGGTGAAATATGGGCTTCCCTTTAATTGTTTCACATTTTGATATGTGGCATATTTAAGCAATTCTGCGCAAAATCCGTCACCGTCTGCAATTTGTCTCCTCTCTTCCTCTTCCTCTTCCCACTCCTGTCAGGGGGAGCCATTAATATTTAATGAGACTGCTGGGCTACACGCCTCCTCCTCACACCCTGCCAGCGTGGGAGCTGCTGTTTGTGTGTTTGTCTTGCTGTGTCTGGACAATATGTGCAGTCCAGAAAACAACTGGAGACTGGTTGCCCCCCCCCCTTCCCCCCTCCCTCCCTCACTCGCTCTCGCCCCTTTGTGCTTTTATAGTGGCTGACAACACTGCACCCAGGGAGACGGTATCACAACAGCAATGCACCCTTGCACAGCTTCTCGACACAAATGTATACAAGCAGCTGCAATGAGAACATCAGATGGTGAGAAAACCAAAGCAAATAAAACCCAAAGCGTCACATCAACGGAGGTGTATTTACTGCTCTAAACTACCTGTGAACTCCTGGGATGGCTTTTCAAAAATAAAAAAGGGGAAAAAATACATTCTTAGCATTCTCCCATGGAGCCTGGGGAAAAGGCCAGGTCACAGTGACTCCAGATGAGAGCCATTGGCAGACTGGGAAAGGTTAGACTCTTGGCTCCTCCAGCCCTGCACACATCCTCAGACAAGAAACACTTAACCTTCTCCGTCTGGATAGAAGAGGTCACTGCTCTGTGTGTGTGTGTTTTAGTGACAGATATATGTGAGGGGCCACAAGACGAGAGAGGAGAGAGTGCATGTGTGTGTGTGTTCTTGCATGTGTGTGTCATTAGCAGACCTTAAATGACAGAGGAAGTTCATCCATCACTCATGGCATGAAGATGACTGAATAGGACGCCACCGCCATTGGAGGTGTAATCGCTTCCTGGCGCACTGCACTTTGCGTGCACGTGGGCGCGCGCCAGTAACGTAAGATCAAATGCTAATTGGTCGTGACTGTTTCCTGTGGCCACATGAATACCTTTAATTGGCCGGTGAGTGATGGGCACGTCGGGGGCTGCTGAAATGCCGTCTGGCCGATACGGATGTGTCTGCGCTTCAAACCGTCCGTCCCTCTGGGTCAATTCAAATGTCATAACTGGATGGGACCTGATGGATCGTGAAACTGATCGACATAAATGGAAGTCTCATATCCCGGTCTCATCTGATAATTACCTTAGGGCTGATCATTCGCCGTACAAATGTGGGGTATCGTGTTCCCCAGCTGGATGAGTCACAGACGTTACCGGTAGAAATAAAATGAAATCTCTGTCATTTGAAATATGTGACACTTACTTCACTTTGGTATAACGATTGCTGGCAAAACTCAACATTACAGAGTGATTAGCTTTCTGCAGATTGCTCATTACATAACAGAGGATGTAAATCAGTATGGAAAATGAATACATGGGAGATAATCTAATTGGCTGAGCAGGCTAGAAGGCTTATAATTAAAGAGTATAGACTTTGTGGCTCCCGAACTTCCAGGGTAACTCTGGGAGGAGGATGTAAACAAGTTGTTTAGAAGCCTATGAATAAAGTAATTAATTCCACAACTGCACTGCTGAGTTTCTTCATGGTCAAACTGCAGAGTGAGTCGGCATCCCTGCCTCCCTCCCTCCCTCCCTGCTCGAGCTGTAAATAAGAGCAGAGCTGTGAGGTAAACGGCTGAAGAAGGAGGAAGGGGAGGCAGGTGGAGCCGTGGCATGAAAGACAAGAAACATAAAAGCGACGTGGTGTGAGAAGAGAAGAGGGAATTTCAAGGGGAAGGCGGCAGGGATGTAGAGAGTGAACGACGGCGACAGAAACGGAGCAGGACGGAGGGGAGAGGGAGGCGGCAGCTTGTTGTGACTGCCCCTTTATCAGCTGATATATATGCATGAGGATTTCCTCATCATCTCCACTGTCAATTCCCCATCCCTCTGATATTTGACTGACAGCTCACATCAACACCAATATACCCACACATCATTTCAGGAAAGCTGCCCATTGCGCTGAATGGAGGGTAGAAATGGAGGGAAAAAGTTAATTTGTTTTCCCCGGCAGCTGCCGACGGTGATAGCGTCCGTGTCTGTTTGCCTCCATGGCAAAGTTGTAAATTAGAATTGTGTCTCTATAGCGAGTACAGGAAGCTGCTTCTGCTGCATAAAAGCTCATTTTCAACAACGGTTAAAAAAAATACTTGGCAGCTTTTTATATTTAGGGCAGCGGGAGTTTTACAGCGAGCAAATTGAGCACAAATGTGAATTATGAAACGAAATAGATGTCATTTTAAGACTCCTCTTTCCCTATGAAGGGTGATTCCCTGCTTGCTGTTAACACTATTTCAATGTTACGCTACATTTCTGGGGTTGAGGGGACAACTGCATTAGCACCAGCTGATAAGCCCGAGAATCATAATGGCCTCAAATTACTGACTTTAATAAAACGCGAGCAGCATATAAAGGAATTAATAATGAAGAAATATGCATTTAATGTATAGACACATGCACATATAAATAATCATATCGAGGTTCCTGTCTGCAACCAACAGATGATAAGAGACATGATATTAACCCTCATTGGGATTTGCATGATTGCCGTCTCCGTTTCAATCAATTCAACCTCTGCTCGGCGAAACACTTCAGCTTTTAAAAGCAGAAGTGGGAGAAGAGACACTGCGGGGCTTCACTTTCCCTGTGAACATGTGTTTAAGGCAGCTCTGATTAGTGAGCCACAGCGCTGCCTTCCATACATGTCAAGTGTTGCGAAGAAAGTGATTTGCGGTTTTTGCATACATTATTTATTGGGAAGATAAAGAGATGAGCAGAGATGAATGGAGAGAGAGACAAAGCTCAGCCACAGGAGGTAGGTGTGTCCTGTGTGTGAAACGCATGGCCTTATACATATTTTACAAAAGAGAATACTAACATTAATAACGGCTCTCTCCGAGACGCCGCTCCGTATCAGTGCTGCTAACAGCCCTTAAATGCCAGATGAGATGGTGGATCAAAGGAATCCACCTGCGGTGCATTAACCAACGGTGGGATTAGGTAATGCACCTTCAATTTACCCCGATTGCGGCTTAGAGTCGCTGCTAAGACACCCACACAAACATGTCAGAGGGATTTTGGTATGCCTGCCTAACACCTGACAACCAGGGACAGTTCAAATAGTTGTCTACATCTCTCCTTCCTCCTTACCCTCTCTTTCCTCTCCTTTCTCTGTGATATTTATACATTTAAAGCCACAAAATGTAACAATTTCAAGATCTATATATCACAGGCAAAACAGTGATTATATAAGTGCTACAGTACAGTATATCCTTTTTCGTAAAGGCTTTTATGTTTGCCGCACTGAGAATCCATCACTGCGTGTTCCCTGGGAAATGCACAGGAAATGATAGGTTTGACTTTCCTAGTTCGTTTAGAATAAAAGAACGAGAACTGAGTTGAAGTGTATTATAAGCAGTGAAAAGAAAAGAGCAGCAGCAATAGAGAAAATTCACAATCACTAAATCCAAAGAGCAACTCGTCGTTTGCTTGTTTACTTGACCTCCTGTCAAGTAAGCAAATACCTACCCTACCTTGTTAACGTGACAGCGGGTCAAGTGAACAAGGCGGGGTAGGTATTAGCACACGTCATTGCAGAAAACGAAGAAACTGTGTGAATTCAAGTGGGACTTGAAAGCTCATTGCAGCCTGGTCGAATCAACAGTTCATCCAAGGACAGAGAGACGAAAAGTACAGTGGAGCTGAGTGAAGAGATGCAGAGAGGTGACAGAAAACAGAAGGAGGAGATGAAACAGGACAAAAAAGCAGAAGGGCACGAAAGAGGGAGGGAGGAGAGAACAGAGAGAGGATAGAGGGCTCATCGTGAAACTTGAAAAAAGAAGAAGGTGAGGGACTCAGGGAAGAGAACGAGGAGGAGGAGTGCACAATAACAGCAGTAATCCATCAGAAATCATCTTGCAGCAGGCCCCTCCACTTTGACAACAAGGCTTTTGGTTGTGCAGAGTACAGCCCACCAGTGACTACCTTTCAACCCCGTGCATCCTGCTGCTCTGCGATAGGATAAGAGCGGAACGGACGGCGCTAATTGGCTTGCTTCCCTGTCGGATTTCTTTGGCGCTGCAAACAGAGAAGTGTTGGAGTGGGATATATCGCGTCGTCGTATGTAGGTTTGTAAACAGCAGATCAAAACGCCGGCTTTCATGTCCCTTTAAATTGGCGGAGGGGTTGTTCTGCGCGCTGTCACAGTGGGACGCGGTACTGATAGCGACGGCTCAACATTGATCCTGACTGAGTGACTGACTGACGGGACGCACGGGGGAGGGGGAGAGACGGGATGTGTCACAGTGGCCGGTGGGGGCCAGAGGGGCGGGTGAGCGATGATACACCCGGTGATTGGTGGCACACACTCAGGCAGACAGAGTGGCTCGAATCTGTGGTGGAGGGGAGATGGAATAAAAATACACGCGGCTTCATCATTCAGCCAAACATCAGATGTCACTTGGGAGCGAGACTCACTTGATGACACAAGCAGAGGATGTTAGTCACGAGCTATATCCTTCAAACCCTGACCTCCCGATTAAGTCATGCTGGATCAGGCCATAATATGTCTAATCCTCACACAAAAATAAGACAGCGTATGAGCTTCTGAGTTAAAGCCACGATCAACTTCCCAAAGCTGAGAAACTTAAATATATCACTTTGTGCTACGGAGCAGAGGGAAGCTGCTTAAATGAAATAATATTGTTGGCAGGAGTTTTATGTAAATCAAAAGGCTGTAATGTGAATATCCCTATTTGATGAAGACATCTGAGACCTCTGACCAGCTTCTCCTCTTTGTGCAACAAGAGTGCTGGGAGAAAAAACAACAGAGCAGAGTCCCAGTGTCGGTCCGTCAGCGGCACGGACCCCGAGGCGGCGTTCCAGGGCGAAGGCTTCGCCGCCGTCTGCTGAATGCAGACAAGACGAGCAAGGCAGCCTCCGGCGAGGGGAGGTCTGGAAGGAGCTGCCATTCGTCTTGGGTTATTTAGCAATCAGGGAGACGAGATGTGAACGTCAGCTTTGAGAGGATGGTGGTGACAGAAAAGACTGAGGCTGGGCTCACTTCAGGGAAACTGGACTGTTAGGAAAAGCACAGGCTGGGAACTGCTTCTTAAAGGGGAACTATGCACGTTTGGTGTTTTGCTAACCCTCCTCCTGACCATGTGCATTTGTTTTCAATGTAGCCAGCGAGAAATCAATCCATGGAGTATGTGTGTATATCTGTGTAGTCTTATCTCTCATAAACAAGAGATTACGAAGTGCTGGGACACCACCTGATAACAAGCTACAAGTCACTTAACCACCACAATTACTCTAAAGCTGTTAAAAATGTAGCACAGTTGAAGTGGAAATTCTGCATAGTTCATATCATAGCATAGTTTAAATCTTACAGCACAGCACCAAGTAGAACTTGATTGTTGTCTACTTTCACCATGCCGGCGTTTATCAAAACTTTGGTGCCTGACCCAGACCGGACAACTGGACGAATGCTGATTTCAAAAGTGAAAATAAAAAACAATCTCACCACAAGGTTGATTCTGTAGCTGCTCTGGAGCTTTCACGTGCATTTCGACTATAAAAACCGACACCCTGGTTGGCGATTTGTCAGGACAGCTGGATAAATACAGCAGTAGCAGTTTGTGTGTTATTAGAGCGTACAGTTTCAGAGACGAGCGCTGCACAAAGCATCACCAGAATCACATATGGATTTAGCAGAAAACAAATATGTGTTTTCCGGGGGTCACCTTACGCCCAGCTGTTTGTGACGAGCCGCTGCCAAAAACAACTCGCTCCTCAAACACTGGGCGCAGACAAACTAAACATTTATGGCCTCTGAAAGGACAGGGCCCACGTCCAACGGTTGTTGTGCGAGCTGCTGTTGTGCACACTTCCATTGCAGAGGTAAATTGAGGTCATATGTTTATAATTTGCCCTTTTCCTAATGCTGCCATTGGAGTAAAATAACATTTGAGAGCTGCAATTAGATTGAACCGTGCAATACTCCAGCTAATTAAGTCATATTTCAAGTTCAATAACGATCAAGCCGGCCAGATAAAGGCCAGGGAGGGAGAGAGAGAGAGAAAGAGAGATGCTGGTGTGGAGGCCTTTCACAATGCTCACTTCTATTGTTGAGTCAGAAAGCACTCAGCATCTGAGCCTGGATCAACAGGCGGGCTGGGTTTGAGTGTTTCAGACTAAAGTGGCCAATTAAAAAAAAAGAATAAGAGGGAGAAGTGTGCAGAGACGTACACAGGTCTGCATTCACATCTGTATCAAGCAGCTGATAGAGACCGTGGGACAAAGACCTGAAGTTAGTGTGGCTGGGGTGAGGCTCTGCTGCAAATGAATATTCAATAATCCTACTGGTGCATTTTCATCAATACACCTCATCATGGATTATGATAAATGCTAAATTATTCATTCTTTATTCATGGGCCTGAGCACAGTCCAGCTGCCACATGCTTAAACGCCTACACACAAAGCCTGACATCGCGTTTAATTGCCTTAACTGGCGTCGAACATGATCATCACCCGGTGCTGCTGTAAAAAAACTACACATTTCCTTACAGTCCAGAAAATAAATAGTGTACATCATCATTATAAAAGCCTGAGGCGGTGTGGAGCGTCTCCTATACGGCTCCAGAGAGTGTTGATTAGTGCGGTGGATAGCGGCAAGCTGTAAGAGCAGGTCTGGTGCACAGCAGCAGAAACACCCTGAGCCTTTACACATTCATTAAGTTTGCTCGTTTAGAAACAAGGTCGCATCTTGGAATTGGTCGGTAGATGTGTGCATGCTGATGCACAGAAATAGAAAGTGTGGGGCTTTATTACTAATGAAGAAAATAAACCCAACAGAAAAACAGAGGAATCAGAGTGTAGCTTCTTTAAAAATGTATATAAACACAATCTGTCTCACGGCTAGTCGTGTCAACTTCAACATATTTTCTTGTTTCGGATGCAGTTATTTAATATGCTAGATGACAAAGATGAGTATGTGTTGTGATCTGGGACATTAAATGCTAGGTCAACGGGATGTTCAGTAGGTTTACGGTCAACTGCAACCTCCCTGACACGTGTTCTGGTGTGTAGCGCTCAGCCCCGTGTCCTTCATCTTGCCCTTCCCCGTCTCGGCCCTACTCTCCACTCACCGTGTGAACATCTCTTCCATTACTGCCCTTGACACTGTGGCCGATTGGATTCTTATCTGCCATCTGTAGGCCCACGCTCAGCCTGCGCTATCTCTCACAGCAGCCTAATTGAATCTCAAGTGTTGGAAGTGCGGTGATACACTGACCACACCGTGTCACTGCCAATAGATAAGGATTGCAGTGGGAGGATTGGACCACCGCAATCACGATGGGGACACGTTGATAAAGGGGTGACAAGCGGTTTGGGCTGGTACTGTGTCGCAGGGACTTTGCTTGGATTGAGAGATAATGGATACCCTCCATTACTGATAAGGTTGTGTTCATATCCAATAACCCAATATCCCTTAATCCAGCTGTGTTCAGTGGGTAATTTGTTGAGACTAAACCAGGGGAAAGTAGGACACGGTGTTGCTGCTTTCCATCGATTCATACATAAAACCTAAATCCGACTGTTTGCACAAAGCAAGCATCTGATATGTTCTTTCTTTTACAGCTGCAAAGATGCTTATGTGGTTGTTTCTGTCATTTAAAAGCACCTAACCTGACCTGAGCCACAGCAGGATAGAAATGTAAAAAAGCAAAGTACTAATTTCCCTGGAAGTCGGAGCAGTCGGGCCAGAAAAGTAAAAGTAATTACTGTCTTGTTGACGCTCCAGGATAAAACCTTGGGGTTTCCGGGATAGTGATGAAATACAAGCCTCATTACCTGCTCATTTTTAGCTCACACTTCTTGTTAAGCAGGTGACCTTTTCAAATTAGAGAATCAAGGCACTGGCATGGCCGCCTCTGGAAGTCCTTTGTTTAATTTATCATTGACTGACCAATCAAGTCACAGAGTCACCTCAGAGCCCTGAAAGTTCAAAAGAGGTGAAAATATAAATGTGTAATAAACCTGAGTATTCAACAACATCCAGGTCTCCTACCTCAAGAGGCCGAATCCTTTCTTTTTGGTCTTCTTGTCCAGATCGTCCACAGAGTCGTCTTTCTTCTTCTTCGGCTTCTTCTCTTTCTTCCTGTCTTTCCTTTCTTTCTTCTTCTTCTTTCCGTCCTCTGCCTCCAGGCCATGGCGAGAGGAGGTGCTGACGGGTGTTTCGTGCCCGGAACTCACCTCTGACATGTCATCGTCTGCGGAGGAGTAAATGGTCGGCGTGGTTAGACATGGAGGAGTGAGGGCAGAGGTTGTGTATCACGCTCATAGATGCAGCTGCATGCTTTACTTCTATTGCATCGTTTAGAGTACAGTATGTGTGAGCTGTGCTGTGCTGTGGAGAGATGTTTTCACTGAAATAGTCGCTCTATTATACAGCAGCTTCTCTCCTAGTGCAAGAGGCATCTCTCTACACCTGGACGGCCTCCACTCGCACTTGTATCACGTTTCTTATGGTGAATTTCCACATGCACATGCTCAGATCAACTCACAACACAACACAAAACAACACAACTGGGTCAAACAGCAGCAGAAAAATCTAATTTCTGGTTGAGTGTTTGGGTGAGTTGTAAAGACCGACTAAAAATAAAGCTAATTCTAACACCACACTAGACGGCTAATTTTTCACACTCCAGATTTTCCCTAACATCATTAGCCAATATTCGGCATTAAGTCGTAATGATTTTAGCAAACATGGAGGATTGTAATTTCCTCCATGATCACACTCACATACACACTCACACACCCACACAGCATCCTGCATGTCTGTGGGTTCACAAGGTAGAGCATTAAAATATGCTGCTGTAAGATATAAAGTTGCTCTTTGTAAAATGCTGAGTGGATAAAATCATGTAGCATTTCATTAAGGTACTTAGGCTAAGCACTGTCCCTTGGCAGGCCGCGGGCTCTTCTTGAGTGCCAGTGTGTTATAAAGCCTAAGGGATGTGTATTGGCAGTGCAGTCTCTAATCTAAAATGGATACAATGTCTAGGAAGGGATGCTGTATAACGGCGACAGTGCCAGTGCCTGAACACACCATTTCTGCTTTCAAAATACTGATTGGAAGTCTCACCGTCCTCAGACGGGCCCTCGTAGGACTTGTCGATGGCGTTGCGGAAGCTCTGGTTGCATCCCCGCCCCCGGACCATGTGCGGCCGCGGGCGATGAAAGGGCACCTGGGCTTGGCTGTGGCTCTGCTTGGCCTCCGATACGGCCGTCTGGAGGCTCTCCAGGGAGCTGGACTTCCAGAGGCCCAGGGTCGGGCCCAGTGCTCCACCACCTGAAGGCCCTGGGAGACAAAGGACACAAGAGAGGGTGGGGGGGGGCTGTTAGTGAGGACGTGGGCGGATGAAAATGAGAAGATTAGATGGGAGGGGAGGGGGGGAGAGATGGAGGAGGAGGAGGGGGGTGTTTTGCTCCAAAATGTTAAAGTGACTCACAAGCTTTTAGCTAAATGTACCCCACCATTTCCAAAACAAATACAGTTCCTATCTCTCACAGTACAGTAATATTTCCTTGTTTAGAGAGCAGCTGCATTTAACTTTTTAAAATCTTAATACTGCAGGAAATTAAATTTAGTTTAAGATCAGTTTATAAGAGATCAAGTCCAACAGATATCTGATGCATTACAAGACGGTGCCATGGAGTCTGACGTCCATACTTAATTCATTTGTGCCAGACTAGGCTGCAATCACTGTGAACTGAAAGGAATTGTAATCAATATCCAAATCATAAGAATTATGAATAAATATACCTACATAATACATAATTATGTCTTGTTGTCTTTATGTCTTAAAGGGATAGTTCAACATTTTGGCAAACTGGCCCATTGCCATAATTGCTATAGTCATAGCAGTAGGTTCGTTACCTTTAATTGTCGGCAGAGCGGAGCGGCTGCTCAGGGCTATGGAGGCTAAGGGAATTTCTTGATTTCCCTAACCAAACTCATGAAATACAAAATCCCCAAACTCCAAAACGCTTTCGTGGACAAGTTGTGAACTGCACAACCACCACGCCATGAGATAATAAAGGAACGTTACGAAACTGAGCCATATTCGAGGTAAATACAGGGTAAATGTGGAGAATGCTTGCTGAAAATCTGTCCCTGAACGCAACACGCATCAGCGGTTTTGCATGAATTTACCTCAGTGCGTCTCATAGTGTTCCATTATTATCTCATAGCGTGGTGGTTGTGCAGGTCACAACGTGCCCACAACAGCGTTTTTGAGTTGTTGGATTGTGTACTTGATGAGTTTGATGAGGGAAACCACGAACCTACTGCTACTGTATGATTATAGCGATTATGGCAATGGGCCAATTTGCCAAAATGTTGAACTATCCCTTTAAGGACTGTTTTTTTTTTTTTGAAGGCTAACATGTAGATCCAGTCAGTTCAGCTTTTCAAACTTTGTATCAGCTGATTTTTAGCTTTTTAAGAATGAAGCTTAAAAAGGTTAAAACCCAGAATATGAAGCTATGAAGGTGAAATGAAGAGAGAGAGGGAGAGGGGGGTGAAAAACAGGCTTGACAGAAATGAGAGAAAGTCAGAGACTTGTAGGAGAAACATAAAGGAGGGGAGAAGAAACGATGAATTGGGTTGAGAGGTATAGGTGCAGGTGAGGAGCGACACTATGGGAAGTGACAGGCTCATGCATAAGCAAGAGAGAGAGGAGTGGGGAAGGGGAGGGGGGGATAAATGAACTGCCATCATACTGTACTCAGGTATGGCCTCCAACTCTAGAGAGGAAGAAAGGGACGGAGGAGCAGGGAAGCGATGAAGGCCACCGCTGATTCAGCAGAGGAGGAGGCGGGCGGGGAGGGGGGGCAGAAAGCCAAGAAGGCTGGGGAGGGTCTGAGGAAATACAGAACTGTAAGAAAAATGGGGAGAAAAGAGAGAGAAGACGTCACAGAGACCTCCACGTGGAGGAGGAGGCTGAACGACAGGTGACCAGGAAGTAGTCTGCACCCGCCCCCTTCCAGGTGTTTATCACAATAAACAGTGACAGTTACAAATGCTGGTTGCATTTAGTTTCTTTTATTTACATCTTTCTGAAACTTCTCTATAGGGATGAGTTTCTTGCATCATGGCACTCACTGCTTAAGACGTATTTTTTGTCATTTCGAAGGCTTCAAAGCTCCAAAGTCGAGCGGAGAAGAAGGAGGAAGTGAAACTGAAGCGGTGATAGAGTCAAAAGGAAAGGGGGAGAAAAGTAAGCGGAGCGTTGCTGCCTTTTAAGTCCTAAATTGACTTTCTGAGAGGAAGTGGGATTTATGGGGAATAAGGGGTTATAAATAGAGAGGAGGGGGGGGGGCTCAGGAATAAAACGCTCAATTTGAGAGGCAGGATTTGTGTCACAAATGTAATTACGGCTGTCCAGCTCGCAGCCTGATAGAATTAAGCTCCTTGCCAGCGCAGTGCTGCACTATACACAGAGACTGTGTGTGTGTCTGGGTGCGTGGGCATGTGTGTGTTTACTACAAAATGTGAGAAAAGAAAGAAAAAAACATTTTTTAGAGTCATGATACTGCCTGTTTGAGATAGTGTGTGTCCTTGACCGCCTGAGATGAAATAGCAGAAGAAATATGAGCACAATTCACTTTTGAAAGAGTGTGTGTGTGTGTGTGTGGGGCACTCATTCCATGCATGTCAGGCGGTTGAGGCTGGAGGTAAATGAATAATGAGGGTTTAATAGGATGGATGAGCGGGGGAGAGGTGGCTATCATCGCCAGCTCGATCCAATGGAGGGTGAAATCAGCGTTTATCACATATCGCTGCCCGCTGTGCCAGCAGATGCTCTCACGGATCCGTTCGCATCGTGTCTGCCTGATTGCCACTGATTCAAGCTGGTGCACATATTTGACAAACAGCCTACCCGCCAAACGGCCCAGGACGACGGGCAGTGCCCTTCACAGCTGTAACGCACCCTCCATCCCGGATCAAGCGCTCGTGTCACGTTCTCGCTTTCTCTTGGTCACACTCTATTAGTGAGTAGTGAAGTAGGGGGTTTTTGGAGGATGCGCTGGTTGCACAGACACAAAGTTTAAAGGAAATCTGTGCAAGAAAGTGCGAGATAAACAGCTGGTGGCACTAATAATCCAGTCAGGTGCCATGAAAGCATCGCAGAAGAAGAACACGAAGCAGCAGACAGACAGACATTGAAAAAAGCTAGAAAAGAAAAAAAAAAACCTCATCACTGATCGACATAGATCTGTTTTGTGTCTGCTGCTGTTTTTCATCTCCTTAGTGGACATTTAAGTCACATGATTTATATATATCATGATTAATTAAGTCTGTTTCCACTCCACTTAGCTGCATTTGTTATAATTAATACATAAATCTTTCCACTGCAGCTCAGGCTAAAAATGTCAGCGGTATTTCCAGATCTGGTGCGTTTTAATTTTGATGTGCAGATTGATAATGCTCATAAAAACAGACATACAGCCACTTAATGTTAGTGTTAGCACTTTAACACCGAGCTGAATCACTGGTTCGAATCGTGAAAAACTGTGTTCATTGATAAAAAGTCAAAGGTAAGAAAAAAAAAACAAATAATCAAGTGCAAACACTTCCAGTCACCGAGCTCCTAGGCCTGTTGAGCTGAGATAAAAAGTCTTTGTAGAAATCTGCAGAGAACTGGGAAGTTTTCAGCTTTTAGCGCTGTGTTTTCTGAAGTTTCTTTTACGCAGCTGCGTTGAGAAAAAAATACAAGTGTTTGATTCAATATGAGTGAACATGAGTCTTGTGGCTCACAGGTAGTTTATTATGGACATATTTGGCTCAACGAACTGATAGAGACAAATGTGACTTCTCACAAACAGAAGTTGAAACAATTAAAACTCATGACCATGACAGAAATTTGATTCATAATGTGGTTAAATTATTCAGTTTACAATGAAAAGAGAGAAAGAGAGAGAAAAAAACTAATCTTACTCAACTTACTTGACAGGTGACTTCTGGGAAATGCAGTCTAAGAACAGTTTTAATGCCAGAAAAATGTTGTGGAAAACAAAGAAGCAGCCATCTGCCACTTTAAAGTGCTGCTTGCATCCCACACTAAACACACACACACACACACCAGCATCCAGCCAAAAGCCCACGCCTGCCTCTGTACTGTACAAAAACGTGCACACAACCAACAACATCCACCTGCAGACAGGTGCAGCCCGCCCCCGCACACACGCACACGCGTCAGTGTGCTGCATAGAGTGGGACGTGAGTGGAGGTTGATGCTGTGGTGTGTGCGCGGAGCAGACAGCAGTGAAGTCTTTGCCTGGAACGTAGCCTGGGGGTCCTGCTGCGCTGACAGGCCCTGCTAGGACGAACGCCGCTCCACGGTGCTGCTCTCTGTCAGCCTTAGGAGTCAGCACGACGCACCTGCGACCAGCGGCGCTCCGATACAACTCGGTTTGATATTCATGTCAACACATTATCAATGATGATATTCCGTGTGAATAATTGAAAGGGAATAATTGCCGTCTGACTCTAAAATGTGTGGTTTTTTCCTTCAGCCGCCACAAACTATCAATTCCGGATAAAAGTTGTCTGCATGCGGCTCTCTAATTATTTCATTCAATGAACACAAGAATAAATGAACTCAAAAATGTCCAAATTACAGGCTTTACTATACAGACTCTGTGTGTAGTTAAATTTAATGCGCCTCTCAGCACACACAAACACACACTGCTAATCCCTGCCACCCCGCCTTACCTTATTACAATATCCAACACGGGCTAGTTAACACCAAACTATTACACTGCATATTATCTGGTTTATACTAAAGCTGCATCGTTTCACTGAAGTCGCACAAACAGGCAGATGAAGACACACAAACTTACACACATCCGCACATTAAACCCTCCCACGGCGTCTCGGCAGGGTCTTAACACTCACCTATCAACTGGGCAACAATGTGCTCCGCGGCAGGCAAGAGTGGCTGAAAGGTTGCCACGGTTACAAGAAAGTGCCCCCTCCATCAAAACTGCTGGGGGTGGCGGTGGTACAGAGAAGGTAAAGTGTGTGTGTGATAGAGATGGTGAGTTGCCAAGGAGACACTTTAGCCAACAGTGAAAAAAGGGCGTGTTGCTCCTGGCCATAGTTCTTTAAATTAGGTTCAGAGAGTACACACACACACACACACACACACACACACACACACACACACACACACACACACACACACACACACACACACACACACACACACACACACACACACACACACAGACACACACAGACACACACAGACACACACAGACACACACAATCACTACAGATATGTTTATGGAAACACACATGCGAGTCAGAGACACACAAACACACACACACTTTTCCATCTCAGATCCAATCTCAGGACTGAGCGATAAAACCCATAGTTGCTGTTTTGTCGCCCTGACCTGCACTGTGTTATAAAAAAACTCAACAACACAAGACACACATGAATACTACACACCTGTACGACAAAGCCTGATCTGAGTGTTAACGCCACTCGCTGAAGGTGACTGAACTTAATCCACCAGAAACATTAAACGGCTCCTTCCTGTTTCGCTGTTTACACGGTTTCAAGAAAAGTTACCGAACGCAAAGGGAGACTTGAAATAATCTTGAGTAACAGTGGATATTAACAATCCTTTCTCAATATATGTTTACAGCTGGATTTACGTTGCGTAGACGGCACAAAGGAACAGAGAGAAGGCACACAGCTCTCTCATGACACTAATCTTCATGGCTTCACCTTAGATTAAACCGACTGTATACGGGCCTTTAAAGCTTGAAACCCATGATGACATGTGAGAGGTAGAAAGGGAAAAAGCATCATGGGCGTGAAGCCTTTGTCGGCTTCTCTGCTCTCTTCCTAAAGCTTCCTATGGTTCTCACAGCTGGGGAAGGTACTGTACTGTAGTTCCTTTGGGGGGCTAATTTCACCCGTGGGTTAATGCACATTTAAATACAGCAGCAAGTGTCACAAATAAACTGAAGAGAGGATGACGGTGCAGCTCACTAATGTGTTTTTAATACCGTGGTTTTTGAACAACAATGGCGCACAGTGACACAGAGCAATAAGCTGCAACAGAAAAAACAACAACAAAACAACGACAACAAAACCCCAGTTCCTTGCTGGTTTGGGTCTTTTCATGACATCTGTTGACAGGAAGAAAAACACAAAACATTGGCAGCCTCGTTCCTTTTCAAAAAGTGAATAATATTTTGCCGCAGCAACTATTTTCCAATCATGTGACAGAGGCGAGCCGAGCTGTTGTCAGACTGAATCACTTCAGACAACTGTGCGTGCACTTAAAGCAAATCCAATTCATGTTACAGCCAATCAAAACCCCACTCCAATGAAAGACCTGTCCAATCATTGAGCGTCCTTCCATCACTATTTGAATGCACTCAGCTCTATCAGAGGCAGAGGATGAGGCGCTGCCCGGGCAGTAATTGTGTTTAGCTGTTTAGATGTATGAGGGAATCGGGACGTATGGGCTGTATGTATTTAGCCTCCAGCTAGATGAATGGCTTTAATAACTGGAGGGGACTTAAAAGGCCATTTCATAATTACTGTTTACCTCTACAGGATTACAGCGGCCAGGCAGGAGTGGCAGAGAACGGATGAGGGTCGGAGTGGGACATGTGCCATTTGTTAACACGCGGCCAGATAAAAGTGCTTGTGCAATGAGGGAGAACTGGAGAGCGCATAAATTCAGACAAACACAATCCTGCATGGTGATATACTTGTGAAGAATGCGCTTAACATTAATGCGGGATGCAGTATACATGATATTCATGCCGTGACCAATCGTATAGCTCCCAGCAATTCACCACCTGTGTGATGTGTAATGGGTCGAGAGCTTGTTGTAGATATTATCAAGGCAAAACATTGCTGAGGTGTCGTGCAGCATCTGGAATAAGATGCCTTTTTATGGGCAGAAAATTGAGGTTTCACCAATTTATGAGCAGTGATGTGAAGGTTTTTCGGAGTTCTTCCTGGCGGCCGACAATGAAGAGGTCGACCGTGTGACTGTGATGTCACCTGGATGTGTGGTTGGGAAGATAATCTGCATGTGGCCTGAGCGGTTTTGCATGAATTTACCTCTAATCCATCTCGTAACTTTCCGTTATTATCTCATAGCGTGGTGAATGTGCAGGTCACAATTTGTCCACCAGAGTGTTGTGGAGTTGTTGGATTGTGTATTTGATGAAGGAAACCCAGAAATCCCATGAGCTCTGAGCAGCTCACGGCTCTGCTCCGCCGTTCTAAAAATAGCTTGCGCCAACAATTAAAGGTAACAAACCTACTCCTAAAATTTGCCAAAATGTTGAACTATCCCTTTAATGCTGATGCAGCCATGGCTGTTTTCTGCTACAGTACTGTATTTCTGAATTTAACATTAAAACTGCATTTCTTTCCATACACACAGTAGCAGCGACTACAAGAATAGAAACACAATAAAGACACACATGGAGACGGTGCCTGCGCAGACACAGAATGATCAATCAATTCAAATCGGCGCAACATGGTGACTTTCAACTTTTATCAACAATGACAAGCCGGATGCAAAGAACTGAGGGGACGGAGAGAAAAGGAAAAGAGAGGGGAGAGAGACGGCGCGAGATAAGGAGCCAATGACAGCGAGCGGCGGAGTTACACAGCAGCCAAACAAAGAGTGGGAAAACAAAGCCGAGGCTTCAGCGCTGGCAGGACGCCGGCTGGTTTTAAAGTCTCATTGTGCGGAGAAGAAACAACGGGGACTAATGGGCACGCTGAGACGATGGCACCGGCGGCTGCGCTGCGGGGTTAGCTGTCAGCGAGGCGGCGTTGAACATCCAGAGAAACAGAGAAGACACATGTGGAACACACCATACTGTATGGGAGAAGAGATGGGAACACAACAGACAAACAAAATAGAAAAACTGCAGCAAAAGCAAACAACGCCACCAGCAAATGTAAGCAGGTGTGCATGAGGCTGAGACGCAGCATTGCAGCATAATCCTCTGCACAGCCCCAGTGGTTGTGTGTGTGTGTATATATGTGTGTGTGTGTGTGTGTGTGTGTGATAGAGAGTGCTGGATGAGCTCCCAGGTGTGTTGTAAGAGGGCAGCCTGCTGCCAGGGGAGATGTTAGACTCTAAGGGAGAGAAATGGTGGGATGAATGAAGGGATATCTGTCCATTACTCTTTTGGCTGTCTGCAGGGTGTTCACGCGCACGCGCACATGCACACATGCAAAAAAAAACAAAAAACACACACACACACACAGAGGCTGGAGGAGATGCTGGACCGGGTATAGGAAACTCAGAGACTGGAGCATGTTCACCATAATCACATAAGGCTGGAACAGATACAGCTGCAGAGGATGGAAAGAAAGAGAGAAGGAGAGGGAGAGAGAGAGAGCTGAAGATAACAGAAGCAGAGAGAGAATAAAAAAGGATCAGCCTGTTGAGAGAAAGAGAATAGAAGTGATCATAAAGAGAGAATCAGCTGTAGGAGAGGAGGAGGCAGAGAAAAGAAGAAAGAGAGATGAAGGTTTGGGATTGAGAGGATACTAAAAGTGGGGATGAGCCTGGCGACAGAGAGCAGGAGACAGAGAATAATCAAGAGAGAAGCGATTGGGAAGAAGCGGGAAAGTGGTGGCAAAGATGAAAGGGAGAAAAAAAGAAGAAGAAAAAAAACCCTAAAAGCTCTATTGAAGATGGAGACTCCTAAGACTGGAGAATCAGGGGAGAGAGAAAGAGAGAGGGAGGGGAGAGTGGGACAGCTTGAGTAAGTGACAGAGAGAGAGATGGAGGAAAGAAAGAAAGGGAAAGAAAGAGAGAGGGAGTTAGAGGAGTGAAGCGCTCCTTGCAGCAGCTCTAGCCAGAGAGAAAAAGGGTTTTATCCAGATTAAAGAAGCCAGGCAGGCCTCTTAAGACCATCCGCCTAATGAAATATGTCAAAGCCCATAAAGAAACACTGAGGCCATTTAGGAAGGAGGGTGGTGGAGGAAAGAGAGGAGGAGGTGGTGGTGGTGGTGGTTGGGGGGGGGGTGGGGGTGGGGGGGTTGAGGGGGGGCTAGGCAAATACACTGCGTCAGCAAAAATGAAAAACACGCAAAAGCCCTGTCAATACGCATTAGCTTAGACTTCAACTGGAGACGAGATGGGGAGGGAGGAGAAAAAAAAGGAGGAGAAGAAAGGAATGCTGCGGCTGAGAAATGGATCGCTTTTATTTATCATGGGCCGCGGGGGTTACGGGTGTTGATCAGAAATGCCAGGAAAATCATAGGAGAGGAGGAGGAGGAAGGAGGGAGGGAGGGAAGGAGGGAGAGAGGGGAGAAAAGGAGGTAGGGCGGAGGTGAAGCCATTTGTGGGAATGCTGAGTGCGAGGGATTTGAGGTCAGCAACAGGGCTCGGGCCATTTGTATTCCGCCGGCAACAGGCTTAGCTGGCTGCTGCAGGTGGATTTAAGAGATCGTGTCCGTGCGTGTCCGTGTGTGTGCGTGCGTGCGTTTGTGTGTGTGTATAACAGAGGCAGGGAGGAAGCCAGGCCTGCCTCCTGACATCAGAGCTAAATTGCCGGTCATGCTTCTTTTCTTATGCAAGCCTTGTTGCCATTTTAAAATACAGTGGGCGCACCGACCGACGTATCTCCGGTGCCGCTCAAATCCCGACTTGTGCGGCGCCGCTGGAGGGGGCCAGCTGAGCGTGCACGCTCTCTGTCAGCAACACTCTTGATTTATATTCATACTTGGTGATGCCCAGAACAACCACAGGCCGCCTTCCAGCCTTGGCCGCTGACAAGCAATGCTGGAGCGGTTATATCTGACTCAGTGGAAATTCACTGCTGCCCTATCTGCTCCAATCACAGCAAGCCACCGCCGCTGAGTGCAGGCCACTGTGACTTTGAAGGAAATCTTTATCTTCTGCATTGTTGACAGTTATGTTGGTTGCATTTTTCCTGTGCACTTCACTCAAATCCGTTATTTCTTCAATGCAAACCAAGTGACATCATGCGTGTTGTACACATGTCGCTCTCCTCAGATCTGATCACACATGACGAAGAAGAGACAGTCAGATGAGATGATGGAACTTTTCCGCCATGTTTGATGCTGACGTGTCTCTTGTCTTTCTTCTGACGTCTGGATTTAGCTCAGACGTGGAACGCGCGGCAGCATCGCCGGGTTCAGCTGTTAAGGAGACGCTTTCTCTCGTTTCAAACATAAATATTTAATTCTGCTTTATTTCAAACGTGACAGGACTTTTATGGGAAACTTGGCACCGGGTGCACCGGGTGATGAGGAAGTGGCACAGTTAGCATTACACATTCTACTGAGATATTTCCTGTTCGGATGGAGCCACCGCTGCTTTAATGTATAATGTGACTTGAGCGTTTATTCAGACAAAAGGCAGACTTGTTATACTGCTGTCACATTTGTAACAATGTACTTGTTTAAATGGTTGTGCATCAATTCTGGATCTGTAGCTCTGCGTAAAAGAAAATAGTAAAAGTGACTTTATATTTCACCTTTAATCAGACTTTTCTCAAATAAAAAAAGGCGGAACTGAGCGTGGGGAAACGGCCGAAGCGGATGCCATTGTAATGCAATACGGCTGCTGTCAGCTGGGTGAGGATTGAAAACTGTGAGCCTGCTGACCTGGACGGCCATAAAGCAGCGAGGGCTCAGACACTAAGTGCTTCACAACTCAACTTTGTCAGCCGGGGTGTGGAGGGAGTGCAGGGCAAAAGGAAATTAAGGAAAAAGAAACATTTCGGAGGAAAGACAAGGAAAAACAAGTATCTTCACGCACCAGCTGAATTTGTTTTTGTGCATTTACTGTATGTACGCGTGTTAAATCAAACCAGACACTCACCGTTTCCCTGTCCAACCAGTGATCCCACGTTGCTCTCGTCAGCCACTGCAAGACAGAAACAAAACGCACCGTAAAGACCACATGTTATTTTCCTCGCATGCTAAAACACAGAGCAGAATACACTTCATCCAGCGCTTTGTGTGTCTTTGTAAATGGCCACATGCTGCAGAGACGACTCCCTGGAGAAGAATCACACAAAGGAGGATGAGGACAAAATGACAGGCTGGGAGAGGAAATGAAAAAAGAAGTAGAAATATAAGAAAACCAGAAGAAAGAAAAGATATTATGGCGGTGACAGAGAGAGAGAGAACAGATAGAGGTGAGACAATGAGAGAAATAATAAAGGCAGGAAGAAGAAAACAAGGACTAACACCCACCAACACCCCACCCAGCACCTAATCTAACTAAACAGGATTGTGGTCGGCCGGCGGTAGCTGCCACAGGCGGTGCACCGTGGGATACAATAATAGGTTTTCATTACGCTGCTATTTCTCTTAAATAATCCTTTTCATTTTTTATGAGGTCAATTTTCCCAGCGGACCGATGGGGGGGGGTGTGGAGGGGATAAAAGGAAGGGAGAATATTAAAGGGACGGAGGAAGAGGGTTGACCAAAAAATGATAAACAGGGGGGAGAGAGAGTAGAAGAAGAAGAAGAAGGTGGCTGATAGAGTGTTGGGGGAAAAACAGACGTTAAAAAAGAAACACAATCAGTGAGTGAGCTTGAAATCAAAGGAGGTTGCTTCATAAAAATCCTACAGAGACACGTCTGTAATAAGACAAAGAGACAGAAATACCTTTCTTGTGCACATGCGCCAGATAAAATAGAAATTAAATACTTTCAAAGTTTGGGGAAGAACTATTCCAGGCCACACGACCCTGACAGATAATAAAAGCTTTCCTTTTCTGTGGGGGAAAGATAAAAGTCAGCATGGCCAGCAGCCAAGTTTGTCTCCTGCTGCCACAGTGGAAGGCTAAAAATGTAAAATCTCTCTTTTAACCTCCAGTCAGCTGCCTTATAGAGTGTTATATATTTACTCTGTCACTGGATAACTCAACCACAAACCTGCACAAGACAGGGAGCACGTCATGTTTTCAGAAGTGAGGCCGGGAGAAGAGGGGGGTGGAGGGAGGGAGGGGATAAAAAATATGACAGAGTAACTGAAAGAGATAAAGCACAGGACTGACAAAACAAACACAGACAACGGGGAAAGACAGAAAGCACAAGAAAGGTGAGAAGAGGAAAAGGAGGAGAAGATGAGGATGGTGCTGCCAGCAGAGAAGGCCTGAGCTGCTTTCTCTGACCAGCGGTTCAGTGTCTTTACACGCACTAATTATCTCTCTGCTGTAGTTTTTATAGGTGGTGGTGGTGCAGTCTGCAAGGACAAGCAACTGACTGGAAATAGTGAAGCATGTAATCCAGTACAAGTCAACCCATTGATATCAGCCTGACTGATTAGTGTTTGTTCCTGACGAAGCTGGGAAAGCATCCCAGTGGTGAAGACAGAGGGGCTTTTATTGTGAACAGTGACTTACAGTAAGTCTGAGGTCACTTTCCAGTTATCAGCTATTATTTACCAACGTCTTTATGAAATCAATGGGAATTTCTTTGGCTGCAGTGGAAACACACCCACACTGATTCTCACTGTGTTGCATTCCTGTGACTCAACATATGTTTTGCTATGGAAATCAAACAGCACTTGCCGTTGCCACAGTGACCACAAGTGTGTCCGAATCAACCGAAATAGCACACTGATGGGGGGGTCAACGCAGAAATAACAGGTTAGAGGATGATGATGATTGGGAGGATGATGATCGCCGGTGTCGGTCAGGTACAGTAGAGTTTTAAATTCAATGACTGAGTGAGTCATTGGACTCTAAACGGCACAACTCAGACTGCAAAGTGCGTTTCCATACAGACCAATTTCCAAAGGTTAGGGTTTCTAGGCTTCACTGTGTTTAGATTTAATAAAAGCATCAATTTCCATTATTGCTGACTCAGTGAGGCAAAATAAAATTGCTGAATCACTGTCAGATCTGTGGATTAAATATTTCAGGCTTTTATAGTTGCAAAAGAAGGTAAAAGAGTAAAACCCCTCCTCTTTGTGGTGCTGATTCTTCATTCATTCTCCATTTAGGTGAGAGTTTGCTACAGCTATAATGTCGTGGCTCTGCCATTCATCTCAGCCTGGGCGGGCGGCTGGTGTGAGGATTTCTGTGTGAGTGAAAGCTCTGAGTCAACAGACTGTTTGCTAAGGCATGCAAGGTCAAGAAAAGCAGCTCACCTCTTTCTGTCAAGTGTTTAATAGAAGCTCAAGCTGCTGCGCTATACTGGAGGAGCTCAGACACACGCCGCCATACAGACTTGACATGTGGGGGGGAAAAAATGCTCTTTAAATAGAAACTGGATCACAATCTGAGGTCGTGAGCTTCTGCCATCTTTACACATGTGCACACACCACCTTGTTTCAGCCCTGAGCACTTTAGAGAGGGATGGGATGGATACAGCACTGGAGAGATAACACAAAAAAAAGCAGAAATGGAAATGGCCAGAGATGGAGGCACAGGGTGGAGAGGGGGGGGGCAGATAGTGGTGGGTATTGGAGTGGTTCCTCGGTGGGATGGAGCACAGAGACCGTGTGGCTGTGTGTGCACGGCCGCGCGTGCGGACCACCCTTGTCCATAATGAAAGCCAATCAGCTTGGGTGGCAGAGGCGTGTGCTGCAGGAAGAAAGCCAATCCACTGAACCTAATGAACCGGGATTGGAAATCAGAAGAGAGGCAGAGAAGAAAGAGAGGGACATGGAGGGGAGCGAGAGCAATGAACTCATCGGCTTGCGCTGGAGAGAGACCGCCGCTGAAAGGAGAAAGGAAGAGATAAACAAGAAAGCTGAAAAACAGAAATAAACAGTTTGATGAGAGGAGCGAGAAGCTGTGATCTTGTCTGCAAAATAGAAATAACAAGAAAATTGCAGAAAAGTATCAAAAAGAGAAAAGTAAGATAAAGAAAGATGAAAAGATTGCAGAGAAAAGAGGAGTGGAGGGGTCAGCTCGGGTTAATACGAGGAAATAAGCCCTTTGCTTCTCGCCTTCCACGCACACAACAAGGCATGAGATTGGAAACCTTGCGCCTTTCGTCCGCGCACACATTGAAGCAACACACACAGATGTATAGACACATACACCATGCGTTTTCATCCAGTCTGCTGCATGGAAAGCCCCTGGGTTTAGGAGTTCAGGGGGTCAAGTCCCCTCAGGCCGGGGATAATAGCAGGGGGCTACATATCACAACAAAGAAATGTACTGATAAGAGGCATGTGATCGCTGTTGTGTGTGTATGCGGGTTTGTGTGTAGTCTAGCTCCATGATTAGACGCATATGTGTGGCTGGTTTGTGACGGTTGAGTCAACAATGTTTTGTGCGTTCCTGCCCAAGACGATGCATCCAATCAACAGGTCCTTTCATTGATCGAGGGTTGTGTTTTTGTGTGTGCGTGCTCACCCATGTCCATGCTTTTGGACGCTCTGTTGCGAGGAACGTTGTCCTTGTAGTAAGCCGCGGCCACGTGAGGCGGGATCTGGAAGTCGCTGCAAAACAATGACTTAAAGAGTCAGTGGATTGATTTGCTGGGTGTTTACTCTCAACTCTCTGCAGCCAACAGTGGAAAAAAAAACAACAACTTGTTGGTTACATCATCATAACAACTAAGAGCAAATTCAATTTGAGTTCACAAACATGTACAGGCTGCAGATCATTCAATTTCCTCTTCTCCAGATGGCGTGATTCAGTACAACAATAGCCTGTACTGTCTCCAGTACATCTACAGTGTGTCGCTTCCAGATTCTCACTCTGACCACATGAGACGTCTTACACACAAACATGCTCGTTCAGTGGATTGTTTCTCACACACACATTGGATCAGTGCATCAGGACTCTAGTGGAGTATTGGACCAACTGATGGAAGTGGATCACAGTTTGCACACGATGCTGCAACACTGATGACTCATCAGAGCCCGGTTCCCACAATAACCCGAGCGTGGCGTTGGGGGAGTCTGCAGAAAAGACTTTTATCTGTGTCCTACTTCCATATTTCAGACTAATTCCAAACAAGTTTTGGGTGTGTTTCACGTTCACTTTGAAAATTAGGCATGCTAAAAAAAAATCATGCTGAATTTTTGATTGTGTTGTTGATGAATATTGTCCCACAGTGCATAGCACAAAGAAAAGCGAGGCTCACAACTGGACAGAAAGTAAACTAAAGTGTTGGAGCGTTCTAGGATTTCACCAGAAAACAAGAAATAGATGTTCTGAAAAACATTTCTGCTGCAGATTCACTCCCTGTTATTATAAAACTGAAAAGTACACAGATTTTTTTGTCAACCAGCAGGAAACACGGGATACTTTTAAATATATACTACTATGTATGCAATTACAACAGTATTCACAGAGCAGAAGCACTTTCCAAACTTACAGTACAGAGAGGCCATGTATCCACATATGCATCACTGTTCTGTGCAACCAGTGCAACATTATATTAGTATCATAGCTTTTTCTAAGCCGGAGCATTTACTCTGTTTGGCTATCACCATCATTACTTATGCATAATGCAAATAGGCTATTGCAATTAGACCGTATAGTCTAAATAATGCATTGGCGTTGTAATATTCAGTGTAATGACTCTTCGTTATCTCGTAACACAGCGACCCAAATTAACAGCGCCATTAGAATATAATAACTTTGGCCCTGTGCGTGGTTTAATAGAGTGAGTACATTATGTGTGCATGTTATGAGGGAAAGAGGGAGAGGGGGGGGGGGTACCTGTGATGGTGAGGAACTGGTGAAAAGTTCCTACTCATTTCCTCCACGGCGCCGGGAGAGGGCGGCGGGGGGAAGCCGTCCTCCCACTCCTCGTCTTCGTTGCCGTAGTGACCGTAGCTGCCATTAGTGGTCGCAGCGGGATGCGGAGCTGAGGAGAGAAGCGAAACATTTAGACGGTGAGAAACAAAAAAGAAACACTTGATTTTGTTTGTCAGGAGGGAATCAAAGGAAACGGTGAAGGTGTTAACTTTCTTTTTTTCTTTTCTTTTTTTTAAATAAGTTGTTAAATTTAACACATTCTCAGTCACATTCATCTTTCTTTGCTTGATATTGTTTATTATTTATATCGATCAGCAGTGACAAGACACTGTAGACACAGTGACAATCAGTGTGCTCTTTGTGTGGGGATCAATACAGTAAAGAGTTTAGCAAGGCCAGATGTGCATACAAATCTATAACACAAATAGTCATTTCCATGCAAAAGCTTTAATATGACTTCCAACATTTCCATAAGCTATAAAGCCATCATTTCCTCATTCTAAAGCCTTTATGTTGATATCACCCTCCTCCTCCTCCTCCTCCATGATGTAAACTGTAACTGTACAGCAGCTCCACTGTGATGGAGAGCTGACAGACCCTCCGTGAGAGAAGCATCTCCAGCTCCCTGCATCCCAGCGGGTGAGGGGAAGGAGGAGGAGACGGCGGAGAGAGATAAAGAATGAATTTAAAGCAGTTTGTTGTGTTTTTTTTTCTTCATCTTTAACACAACAGCCCTGCCACGCACGCTGCTGCACAATACCCTGTATGCAAATCTGGCCCACTTAGAAGCCGTTTCATCAGCGTAATGATTCCAAGGTCAGATCTTTTCCACATGAAAAGCAGGCGTTGCGTTCGGAAAAAACATAGTTAATGACTTTCCTTTCTCCCGCTATAAATATGCAGTGAAAGGAGATATAAAGACAGAGCTTAGAGGAGATGTGACAATTTGGTAATGCAGCGCTATAAGATGCTTAGAGTGGCTGCTATAGTGACCTAAAAAAAAAAACACAGAACAATGTCAGAAGCCTTGACTGGGTATCATGCTGTGTAGCGATCACAAACACACACAAGCATATAAGCACACGCACACATAGGCTGACAAACAAACTGTGTGTACTCGCTCAGTCGCAGATAACACGAGTACACAAACACTCCAAGCCTAATGTTGACTATCTGACAGTTCAAATGGACAAATAGTGTGCTGTGTGTGTCTGTCTGTGTGTGTGTGTGTGTGTGTGTGTGTGTGTGTGCTCACCGCTTCTGGAGTTGCTGTGTGCGTAGTTGTTGTTGGCCGTCATTGGATTTTTACTGGCAGCGTTGGCGGTGGACTCTGCGTTCTGTGGGGGTCTGGCGGGTCCTGGGGGCTTCTGGTGTGCGTCCTGGGCCCTCGGCTCCTGTGGACAGACACGGATCAGATCAATGGTTCAGGAAAAGCGGTGATGAAAGGTTCAAAGACACAGAAATGTACCAAACGCCGTCGTATTTGTGACGTATGAAAAATTGATGTTGTTGCCTCATACATGAGAAGATTAATTACCCAGATAATTACCCAGTAGAGTTGGGCTGACATCTTTTTTATTTAGTTTGTTTACAACATCACTTTGAGCGCTACACCAACCAAGTAGCCAAAGCAATAATATTTAAAGGGATAGTTAAACATTTTGGCAAATTGGCCCATCGCCATAATCGCTATACTGTAGTTTTAGGAGTAGGTTCGTTACCTTTAATTGATTGATTTTTAGAGCGGCGGAGCAGAGTTGCAAGCTGGATTTCTTGGTTTCCCTCATCAAACTCATCAAATACACAATCCAACAACTCCAAAACGCTCCGGTGGCCAAAATGTTGAACTATCCCTTTAATCTTGCTTGGTTTCAAGGCCACTCAAGAGACTCATTATAATGGAGGAGCTGTAAGAAAGGAGTTGTGTGCCTCATTTATTGATCACTGTCATTCTAATGAAGAGACTTTAAGTAGAAAGTATAGGAAGAGCTGCACTACCAATAATAATAGGTGCTGGGAAAATGATGCCAAAATTCACTATTTACGCAACCGTGCATTGAAAAACAGATAAAGTGCTTCTGACTTGGCACAGGGGGTATTTGTGGAAACTGGTGTTGGAGAGGCTGATCAGACAACAGCGAGAAGCACGCCGCATGAAGTCGACCTCTAGGGGACGGCGTCCAAGAAAAAGAACATTATTCACAAAACCGGTCCAGCGTGTTTGGAGTGGACGGCGCCAGGACCACCACAGCTACGGCCGCGGTGCCAGAACCGAAAGATGGGGGTGGTTGGTGTGCTGATACGGGACAGCGTGAGCTCAAATGATGACATTTAAACATGGCACTACTGTGAATGCAGGTTTGTTTACTCAAATACTGAGTGAAAGGATGACTCCAAGTCTCATGAAGCTTGGCAGGGGAAAGAGGAATTTTCCAGCGGATCCTAAAAACACAGCAGAAAAAAAAAAGTAACGCAAAGAGTTTTTTTTTAAATAAGTGAAAACCGAGACCTGGCCAAGTGTGTTCTCTGACTTGAATCCAATAGAGGCTTTTGGAGGATTTTAAAAGCGGACGGGAGAACAACAAAACCCCTCAGGCTGAGAGCGGCTAAAAAAGAATCATCTGTGAAAAACAGCAGAACATCTCTCCACAGGTTTGTCTCAGGCTGGTTTCACCCTCCGTCGAGGAGGAACGAACCTGTTATCACAATGGATCTCACCTTCACTTCTCACTTTTCATTTAATTAGTCAGACATTTATGATGTTCAAACTAATTGGCTGGATGTGGCTTTGCATAAAACCCAACCCTCTACTGCACATTCCCTTATACCAAGAGGACAGAGTTAATACTAGTTTAATATCCACTACTTTTTGTTACAACAATGCACAGGACAGGAGTCTGTTTAAACTACAGCTAATGCACCCTTATGAATGGGAGCCTCCTAATAAAATGACACTGACAAAATACTGTTTAATCCACAGCGCAGCAGTTGATGTTTCATCATGCACTGTATCCTGGATCTCAGGTAGATTAACTTTTGATGAAAGCAAGAAAAAAAAAAAAAAGTCAAGCGTGTCATTTCTTTTGGGATGTAGTTGTGCAGTTTTCGTCCGACATACATCAACTGCGTGAAAAAAGGGAGGGTTTTTACATGAATTTCCTAGTCGTACATCCTGCAACCAATCAATTATGATTCACCTCAGATAAGCGATACGGGGAGCAGAGCTTTGAGGAAATATGAGCAGATTTAGAACAAACCTCAGAGGATTTTGACTCGACGGTGCCGTGTGGGTGACGAGCAAAACATCACAAAACAGTCTGGTTGATCGTAATTGAGAGAGAAATGTGTCATCTGTTGTGACTTTCTGAGATCAAATCTACATCTTGAGTCAAGAAGGAGGAAAATATATATTGGAATAAATTACAAGAGCAGTCCAGTGCTTTCAAATCAGACATTATATACTATTAATACTGGATATATACTGTACTGTATATTCCATCCACTTTTAGTAATCCTTTAGTTTCATCACAGTATAACTGGAAAAGAAAAAAAAAGGCGACTCTTCATGGGCACAATTGAAAACACAGTAATTAAGATAATCCTGAGAGCAGTGACAGACATGTTATCGAACAGCCATCCAGCACTACAAAGGACCCCCACCCCACAGATGGAGATAGGGACTGGCAGTGCTGGTGGGAATCGGTGCTGGTGGAGGATGAAAGAAGCCTTTTTCTGGTCAAAGAGACGGGAGCTACAGCTGTCGCACACAAAAACAGACACACACCTACACGCAAAAAGGGAGAAAAAAAATGCTAAGACACAGTGTACAATAATGAAAGGTGTACAGCTTCGTCAGTTCAAAGCCTGGGGTGGGGTGTATTCACAATGTCATGGGGTCCCTGGGGAATCATTAGTCGCTCCCATACATCTTAATATGTCACCACATCACAGCTGTCAATCACTTTGAGCTCATATGTGTGTGTTGCGTGCATTTCCACACTTGGTTATGACAGCTCCTCTGCATATGGCCGTAAATCTCATCACAGCCTCCCATCAATCCACCCAACCCTCCGTCCATCTAGCCACCCATCCCTCTGTCCATCCATCCATCCATCCATGCATCCATCCATCCGCCGCTGCAAACTGACAGTTTAGCCTGAGGCTTTTGTAGCAGCCTGGCAGACAGGCAGTCAGATATCTTAATCCCACAACAATAAGTAAACAGGATGGAGGGAGGGGGGATCCATCTATCCAGCCAGCGCCAACCTACAGCTGCATACAATAGGCTTCAGAGAGGCTTAGCCCTGCCTCACCCTGATGTGTCATCCACCCCACCCACATATCAATCGGCTCCGGGTGGAAAGGAAATCAAAGAACAAAAATCGTGGAAAAAACTGTTCTTTTTCAACACAATTTTTTATATTTAATATTAATTTACCTCTATCCTTTAAAGTTCTATTCTTTTACAGTACTTCTACACTTCATCTTTCTACTTCCTACGTCTTATTAATGGTCAGTTACCTGAGCTTCAGCCTGAGTGAAAGCTGCTGTACAAATAAAAGTTTGATGGAATAATTGGTATTCAAGCTGTTTCCGCTTAATGCTCCGATTATGTTTCATTAGGGACGTTATTGTGGCAGTCAAAAGAGGATAAAAGGAGGGATGAAGAGAGAACGAGACAAGCTGTTATCATCTCACTCTGCAGCAAATTCAATGAAAGTCTTTAAACGTTTGCCAAAAATAACGCGCAACTTTCCGTCACACATGTGGAGGCAATTAAACACTTTTAATCATTTTTAATCATTCTTCCAAAGATTGGAGTGATATTCAAATGCACCAGCATACAATATATGACAGCAGCAATGGTGCAATGTGTATTAAACCTTTCTAATCAAATACATTGAAGCAGCCATGCTAGCTGCAAAACAGTAATACTGACCAGAGTTTTGCCTCTTCTTATGCTAATATTTTTTAATGTAAAGAGATATTTCAGTCTAGACATCTCCAGAGCCAAACCTCTGCTGCCAATACAGTTGAGATACACACCGTCCGTCCCAAAAGAAAGCCACACACTCTAATATTTCGTTGGACCACCTTTAGCTTTGATTTCAGCACACGTTTCAATAAGCTTCTGCAGTGTCACAACATTTACTTCCGCCGAGAGTTGGATTTATTTTTCAAAGATTCTCACTGGGGTTAAAGTCTGGACTCTGTATTCACAT